>OX463814.1:22630413-23998855 GCA_949825045.1 Argyresthia goedartella | reverse complement strand
AAAATGGCTAAGAAAATGGCCATACCAATAATTTATTGTATGGGTACTTCTTTTAATTCATAAAAACTGGTATGCTTCATTATTTGTTAAAGCGGCAATAGAAATACACGGAACCCTAAAAACTCTTTGCGTCGGGCTGACGACAGGGTAAAAAATATAATTAAAACTGAAAATTAATAAGTGCGAAAATGTGGCACTTCTGGAGATTTGCGTTCAACGGCCCTACGAGATGTCCCGGGTTCGATCCCCGGGCGGGGATTCTTCATCTTCTTCTTCTGGTACCATCTCCTATCGGCGATCATTAAATACAATTACGATAATAAATACGATACTAAATTTAAATACAATTCAGATTCTTACCTCGATATTTGTAGAAAACATCATCTGGCTCCTCTTCAACTCAGACGCGAGGTTGCAGATTTGGTATTCCTTCTCAAAATTACCTCTAATGTCATTGATTGCTCTGATTTACTTGCTCAATTGTCATTTACAGCGCCCCGTAGGCTATTGCGTCATAATGCGCTATTCTCGCTCCCTAAGTCAAACACTAACTACAGACAAAATACGTTCCTCTGGCGTGCTTGTCAGAGATTCAACAATTTGCGTGGAGATGTTGATCTTGACCTGTTTAGCACTGGTGTTAATCCAGCGAGGAGATCACTGTACCGAGACTTTTTCTATGACTAGAATGGCTAAGTATTTCGACTTTCTGTTATTTATTAAAAAAAAAAAAACTTTTTTAACGTGACTTTTTACTGCATATCATGTTACAAGGTATAGGGCTATGTATAATGCGAACTAAGTCTGTTATTTAAGAGTGCTTTAACTGTTTTATTTGTTTATTGTGTCTTTTTGTCGGCGAAAACCTATAATTGGCTTTTAAGTTTTTATATAAGATTCCTATTGTTAATTTAAAGATAGCTGTTGGTTTTCCAATGTTAATAAAATAAAATAAAATAAATAAAATTAAGGCACCGGCCCGAAATAGGGACGGGTCATCAGGAGGTACTTGGGGGACCAGGTCTTCTGCGTCCCTGGATCTTGCCTTGCATGATCAGTTGAAGCAGGATATGTTTTGTTTGTTTACGCATAATGGCTGAGGATACAGAAAATAAATCCTCAGGTCTTATATGTTTAAAATGTGAGTGACGTCGCTGTTTCTGGTTTCCACGACACAGGATGTGTGGGGCCAGAAGCGATATATGTGCCTGTATGTAAATGTTTATGTTTATGTCCCACCTTTCTCCTTGCAAAGTATGAACAGAAACTCAGCGACCAAGTCCCTCAGGGCCGTGACAGGGGTGGTCAACAGTCGGCACAGCTGGTTCCGCAGCGCATCGCCCTTCTCCGGCGGCCGGCTGACGTCACGCAGCGGCGGCAGCACCACCTGCCGGAGGTACTTGCGCTGCGAGCGACACCCCCGTGACGCCTTGATCATGACGATCAGGATTGGAGATAGCTCCTCGTACTGGTTTCTGGTGTTCTGCGAATTTATTAACACATGACGATGGCTTCTTCCGACACGGTAATCTGCCCCCAACATCAATTGACCTATCACCGAAACCGCATTAAAATCCCTCCACCCGTTTGAGCTCTAGAGTGCCACAGACAGACTTACACACAGACCCACACCACACAGAGACAATCAGGTTTTAGACACTTTAAATTTATAACACCCCTCTTTGTCGTCGGGGATTAAAAACATTAGTTAGACGGTTCATTTCAAATGATCGTGTTCTTATTGATCAAATCAAATGTCATTTGCAAATCACCGGAATCGGTATTTGATATATAGAACAAGGTCACTGGGCTCTCAAATCAAAGTAGCGGAATAGTATAAATATAGATAAGGGCCACACTCATCCTGATCATCTAGTCCTGAATACCACGAAGCCTATTAGCCCAGCATAAGTAACCCTTTAGACAAGTAATGCAGATGTTTTATAGGTATTATTGAGTCTGACCTTAGTATACTTACAGTGGTAGTCATAAGCCTGTACTGCAACATATTCACTAGCGACTGCAGGGCATCCATATTCCTGCCGTCATACATGTATTGTGACGTCTCGCCTCCAGTAAGCTCCGGTGTAAGGAATTGGTAGTATGCGGGTGGAACACTGCAAGCAAGGATTACTTTTGAACAGGGATTATTGGCAGCAAGCTCAAATTAGGTGAGTAAAAATGCTAAAGAACATCCATTGGACATTGGATTTAGATGATTTGCACTACTCATTTATTAAAGCCATCCCGTTTAGGATTGAGAATATTGATTAACTTAAGCGCAATAATAAGAAAGAAAAAGACATGTAAAAATTGGCAGAAAGCAACTATTTTTCTCACCTAGTCAGCAAATTGGCAACATTACTGCGCAGCTCCATAAGTGTCTCTTCTGTAGTTGTGTGAGCATACAGCAACATTGTCAGCACCGGCATGAGTTTGAGGTATATGGCTTCTTCTGCTTCATTGGCTGGATCTTCGGGTCCTGACCGCAGGATCAAGTTGAATTGCGCTTTGAGTATCTCACACACTATGCCTTGTTGGTTATCCTGGTAAAAGTCAGTGATGGAATTTGAAACTGCATTCAAACATCAATATAAACTATATTAATAGGTTAACGCATTGGATGCCCACTAGGAAAGTAATAAATGGCCATGTGCCACTATAATTGTTTCACTGGCCGGTGCCAAAAGCGCTGTAACGGTTCTCAAAAAACTAACGCACAATGGCCTATACAGAAAACCAAACTATAAGGTTTGTCGTGCGGCTCTCCGGAAATACCAGACAATTGTCCATGTAAAACGTACCTATGTGCGCCGCACTCAGTGACAGTGTCACAAACACACCTTCGCGTCATGGTTACTAAACTTGTTAAGGGTCAAGCTTGATACTTACACACAAGAAACAATGATCCCCACCATCTATGAGCCCACTGCTAGCTGAAGCCCCGGCATAATCTGACTTTGAAGAGGCTTCCACAAGCAACTCATCCAAACAGCTGATCAAATAGTCCATGCCATGCAACTCTTCCTTGATCTGAGTCCTGATATCTTGTCTGAGAGCAGTGAGGATAAATAGTAACTTCATGTCAAACAACATGATGTCTTCTTTGTATGGTATGTCCTTGTAGACCCGCAGCCTGGCCATGAGCCCTTGAGCAATGCTGGTGTGCGCACATAGAGCCCGGGCAACCTCACTATTAAAGGCAATGTTGCAGAGACACTTAAGTGCTTCAACTGCCACGTCTCTCTCTGGCATCTCCAAAGGCACCATGGACTCATCCTCAAAGCTAACAAAGTTGTACAGCCCAGCCTTCTCTATCAACACTGTGATCCATTTCTCGCAGATCAAGTTCTCCAAGTCTGTTTTGTCACGACTGTTGAAGAGTAGATATCATGATTATAACATATTGCAATGTGACTTGGAACCTAACCTATTGCCACCGTGGATTTCTGATGTATGGAATAATTAGTTGAACATGCGCTGTAATTATCGGAGTTTCACAACTTGTTGGGTTATAATTTTGGAGTTATAAATAAAAAAAATTTTGCAAAAAAAATCTAAACGGCTTATCACAGGCTGATAAAACTTGGTATACACAGTTGCAGCAGACAGAGGTATACATAATTTGTCGAATTTCTTGACGAATAGCAAAAATTATCGGACTTATGGTTATGGAGAAATCCAAGCTTTTTAACGCACATCCGTACCGTGTACCCCTCATCAAAGTCCAATGAAAAATCCAACAAGCCAAGTACATACGCCCGTTATGTAAAAAACGTTAAAATAAACAAACAAAAACAGATTCAAACATCATAGTTACCATTTTTGCTTATCTAGATATTGAGATCAGATGAAAACTGTGAAAAAAACGTACTTGCAAATTAGGTTTCAGTTTAATTTTGCTATTAAGTGATCGCATTTGAATGCACCTAAAAATTATACTAAGAAGCTATTTGGTTAACTATTTTGCTTTTAGAAAAAAGTTAGGTAGTTTACGATCATTCGTGATTTTTATAAAATACGGTTACGACCCCGGATTTTTTTAAATAATATTAATAATTATTATTTGATACTTCGTATTAATATCCGATAAAATAATAATAACAACGGGTTATCGAATATGTCCAGGTTCTGTTAATTTGACGCGCCTATCATCTGATGAAGAACAAGAAATGCAAGTGGAGTTCTCAATAAGGTGTTAAGTTATTAGGATGATTTAAATTATATATAATAAATTGGTACATAAAGTAATAAATGATTTATTTATATTCAACTGACTTCAAAGAGGAGGAGGTTATCAATTCGTCTGGTTTTTTTTTGTATGGTTGTTACGCGATTACTCCTTCAATTATGAACCGATTACTCCGTCAATTATGATGATTCTTGTTTTGATCGGTAGGTCATACTTCGGAGGTGGTCCCATATAAATTTCATTAAAATTTAATTAGTTCTTTTTTAAAAAATCAACAAATAAAAAAAAACACATATTACGTTTTTGTTTGTGTTTCCACGTGTTGTATTTTGATGACGACTTTTCATGTACATAGACTTCATTCGCATCCCGACCGAGCAGGACGAATTTTTAACTTGGTGAATTATTCATGATATATTATCTTATGTACAACATTCCGATGTATAACATTCTTCATACACATACCTAATATACATTATATTCATTAATACTAAAGACATAAATAAAAATTAAACAGTATCAAGATCGTTGAATCCAATTTCCCCAGTAATGCACACAACAATTTTTTATTTCCCTATTTGCCATGAAATTCCAGAAAGTTAATTTTACCCGGCATAGGGCAACATGGCTTGTTCTAATATATTATTATTATACTGGAATTTATCCATGTTGCCTTCTATTTTAAGTCCTAAAAACGGGTGCGCCAAAGTTGACCTAAAATTTCTACCTCGATTATTGTAACTCCGAAAATTTTGTTACTACAATTTTTCATCCTAACAATCACTATCAATAACTACTCTGTTCCTAATGTTATTAATTCCGAATCATTCAACTTCATTATGTCGGTAACAATATACATCTATTGTACTACTATTTGTTTTCCTATATTTTCTCAAAATAACTGTTTTTTACACTATTATTCGAAATCATATATTTGTTATGTAGAATTGTTTTTATTCTAAAATTTGCAGATGAAAGATAATTGCAATTAATTAGGTCAATGTCGCTACCGAAATCGACATCTGGTCAGTAGGTAGGTTAGGTTGGGTTAGAACATGTAAAAACTACAAAAAACACTGTTTTCAGAACGAAACCTTCCTACCTATAAGTCAGAATAGGATACTATTAGGTCAGTGACGCTACCGAAACCGACATCTGGGCAGTAGGTAGGTTAGGTAGGTTAGGTTAGAACATGTAAAAACTACAAAAAACACTGTTTTCAGAACGAAACCTTCCTACCTATAAGTCAGAATAGGATACTATTAGGTCAGTGACGCTACCGAAACCGACATCTGGGCAGTAGGTAGGTTAGGTTAGGTTAGGTTAGAACATGTAAAAACAACAAAAAGCTACTATAAAAATACTACTTTAGAACTAAACATACCAACCAAAAGTCAAATTATGGTCCTGTTAGGTCAGTGTTGCTACCGAAATCAACATCTGGGCAATAAGGTAGGTTAGGTTAGGTTAGAACATGTAAAAACTACAAAAAACACTACTTTGGAACTAAACATACCAACCAAAAGTCAAATGGTACTGTTAGGTCAGTATTGCTTATGCTTTAACAATATTATGAAAAACATGTTTATGAAAGACAACATTATGGTAAAAAACACTTAGGGGTTTAGATCAGTTTAGTAGTAATATTAGTAATAAAAAAAATCGGAAACCAGAGTGTTATGATCTTCGTCGGTAGTACTAGAAATTGTATGAACGAAAAAATTAGGAACCAAAATTTTCGGAAGAGTGATCATTCGGAGTACAAATCGTTAGTAAGACCATTTTCGGAAGTTAGACTTTAGTTGAGCCAATATGGACCCCCTAAAAACAGCCCCACACTTTGATATTTCCGCCCCCATGTTTGACTACTTTCTTGGAATACTTTGGATCCATTTCTTTGTTCGGGGGGCGTCTGACTTATAGTTTTCCGTCAGAATTAATCATAATAATTTTTGTTTCATCAGAAAAAAGCACATGTTGCCACTCTCGTTCAGTCTAGTGTTCATATTTTTAGCACACGCTAATCTAAAGCACATTTTGCTTTTTCAAAAGTGGCACACCAGACACTCTTCCGTACAAGTATACCTCACATAGTCTGCGTCTAATTGTTCTTGCAGACACACCCTTCGACACATCTTCACCAAACAACTACGAACGTCTCAGTTCTGATCCCTTAACCGGTTTTTAAAATTTTTTTAAAATCAGTACTCATACAGGTCATCCAAAACGCAGGCTACGAACTCCGTAAATGGTCATCTAACTGCCCGGAAATCCTAGCTGATTTGCTGGAAGAACACTGCCGGAAGAACACTGCGAGTTACCTCATCAATTTTATTCGGATAATAAAACCTTCATCAAGGTACTAGGTATCCAATGGAACCCATTCACAGATACCATAGCCTATCAAATTAATATTCCCATTGGCCCGTTTCGAAACGGAGCATACTAAGCACTATAGCCCGGCTATATGATCTATGTGGATATTGTGCGCCTATCATTTTCAGATTCAAGGTATTTCTTCAGTTTCTCCGATGGAGTGGACTGGCACCAGCCCATCAGTGAGATTCAGCTAGCACGATGGGATGTACTCATGCACGAAATCAATCATCTGTCCCACTTGCAGATTCAAAGGTGTGTCACATTACCTGGAGCGGTTTCATATTCACTCCAAGTGATATCCGAGTACATTAGCAGTAACATTGATGAGCTTACTGAATAAGCTGACACGTTACAACAACGTGTCTTCCCAAGACTCCTCTTGAATCACGACGTTGACGAGTCGCTTGAATCCTGGCAGGTCCGGGGGCATGGCGACAGTGAGGTTCAGCCACTGGGTCTCCTCCTGTTGTAACCACTGCGGTGAACACCAGATCTCATGATTGATAAGGTTGTGAGCTGACATACCTCGGGACGCGACGTCTGCCGGGTTGCATTCTGATCGGATATGGCGCCACTTGATGGCTTGGACTGTTGAATTTTCTGAACCCAGTTATATTCAAATGTTTGAAGTAGATGCGGCTGAATCTTCAACCACGATAGAATAGAAAGGATATAATAGATAGAAAGGAGCCGTCACAAGACTCAGCTACATGGTTGTTTTTTTTCGTCTACCCGCGCTTTTCTATACACTTGTTTTGATAGTTGCTCCCAACAATTTTATTGAAATTAATACGTAAAACGCGCTAAATAGCAGTGAAAGTGAAGTAAATTTGCAGAAATATACCAATACTTAATAGTGTTCAACAAATATACCCACCAGTCTAACTTTAGTGTATCAAATCTTGCTCTAACCTCAAAAGTGCAGACTCACCATATAAAATGGCCAACTGTTTGAAGTGTACCAAGCAAATACCTAAGTTAGATGATAAAAATCCGAAAATAGTGTGCCACGGCTGTGATAGGCAGATCTGTGTTAAGTGCAGCGGGTTACTTGTGACAGAGCTGAGAGTGATTGCATTGCAGTCGCCGACACTCAAATATTTGTGCCCCGATTGTGAGCAAGGAGTTCGCCAACTGCCCGCCTTGAGGAAGTTAGTGGATGAACTCAAAACCGAAGTGGATGCCTTGAGGACTAGCCAACCAGCAGTCAATGTTGAGGCCATCATCGATGAGATAGAGGAGCGAAACCGAAGGGCATCAAATGTCATTATGTTCGGGGTGCCGGAGTTGCATGCGGATGGGGATGAGCCAACTTCAGTAGAGGCTCGGAAGATTTTTGACCAGGAGCAGGTGGAGAAGGCATTGGCCTCACTGCCCGAGCCAGTGGCACCTGTGGCCCTAATACGCCTGGGAAAGCCCCAGCCTGGCTCGGGCCCTCGGCCCATCAAACTAGTACTGCCAAACAGGAAAGCAGCGATCCAGGTATTAAAGAATGGTAAAAAGCTTAGAGGGGTTACGGCCAAAAATGACCTAACCCCGTGCCAGCGCGACCACCTGAAAAATCTGCGACGAGAACTCACACAACGAATCGAAAAAGGTGAGGATAACCTCACCATCAGATATGTTAACAACAAACCGATCAGAACAACACACATCGATGAAACCACAAAAAAGTCTTAACTAATGGTCTGACGCAATTAAAGTTTTTCTACACGAACTTGGCATCTTTAAAGGCAAAACGAGATTTATTCTTATTGGAAATTGGCAAAACAAACCCTACTTTTATTATTATAACAGAGACCCAACTAAAATCCAAAATCACAAACAACTTGATAGACATTAGGGGATATACGCTTTTTAGACATGATAGAAGCAACGACAGTGGATATGGAGGAGTAGCCATATATATTGCACATGAACACAACAACATACCTATTGTAACTAGTTTACATCCGACCTTCAACAACTTACCTGAGGTGGAAGCCCTTTGGGTAAACATCACCTATGGCAATTTTAAATTACTCATCGGAGGAGTCTACCGTCCCACAGAGTACAGCTATAAAACCTCAGATCAACTACTGTTCGAAACGATACAAAAAGCAGCTGATGCAAAACAAAACCTCTTAATTGCGGGAGATTTTAACCTTCCTGACCTTGAGTGGCCCTTACAAAACCTAGATGGATACAAACCGCTTCATGAAAAATTTGTGGATATGTTTACCAATAGCAATCTATACCAACTAGTAACAGATATTACACGAAAACGTAACAATGAAGAATCATTGCTAGATCTTATACTATGCAATGATGAAAACCTATGCACAAGCATTATTCATCACCCACCAATAGGTAAAAGTGACCACATGGTTCTAATTGGTACACTGCAATTTGAGAGTGGATTTTTATCAAAATCGTTGAACAAGCCCCCGAGAAGAGACTTCTTTGGAGCTAACTATGAATCTGTGTCGTCTATGTTGGCTTCTAAACACATAAATAGTCCTAGTCACAACGACGTTAACAATACCTGGGATGAGTTCAAGACTACTATAATACAAACCATAGAAACAACAATACCTCTTCGAAGACCGAGCAAACACCGTAACCACAGAAAACCATGGATAGGTCCAGAGATAGTCAAACTCACCCAACAAAAACTTCAAAAATGGCAACTATATCGACTTACAAAAACAACAGAGACATATGAAGATTACAGAAAAATAAACAATAGAATCATTGCAGAAGTCAGGAAGTCAAGGATTAAGTTTGAAAGAGGAATAGTTAACAGTAGCCCGAAATGCTTTTATGGGTACATTCGCCAACAGCTTACATCCAGAGTAGCTGTACCACCTTCGCTTAAAGATGAATCCACAGGGACGGTTACTTGTAAAAACAATGAAGTCTCCGAGATCTTTGCAAAACACTTTGAAAAATCCTATGTAAGAGAACAGCCCAACTTACAAATTCCTACTCCAGATGTACCAATCTTATTAAACTCACTTGACCATATTGAGTTTTCGCCAGATGAAGTCACAAAGGTGATGAAAACATTCAACGATGACACAGCTATGGGACCAGACGAGATACCTGCAATACTTCTCAACAAATGCAAAAATGTTCTGAACTGTAAACTTGCATCTATTATGGAACAGTCCTTTAGAACGGGTAGTCTACCGCATGACTGGAAGGAAGCAGTTGTGACGCCGATTTATAAGAAAGGAGATAAACTTGTCGCAGCCCACTATCACCCAATAAGTCTCACAAGCATCATATGCAAGGCAATGGAAAAGATAATCGTCACAAAAATCCGCGAATTCCTATCCAAAGAGCAGGTTATAACTGATGAACAACACGGATTTGTTCCAAGAAGATCCACGGTGACCAACCTTCTGCTATGCCTAGATTACTGGACAGCAAATTGGAATGACCGCGTGCCCACAGATGTGGTTTATCTAGACTATGAGAAAGCGTTTGACCACGTTCCTATAAAAAGACTAGTCTCGAAACTGCAACACTTTGGAATTCGTGGTAACCTTCTTATGTGGATTGAAAACTTCCTGAGCGATCGTACCTTTAGGGTGAGAGTTGGGAATGACCTCTCAGATTCCTACAACGTCCTGAGTGGTGTCCCACAAGGATCAGTGCTTGGACCAATTTTATTCTGCGTATACCTAACTGACCTAAAGGTAATAATAAAGTCTGGACTTTCACTGTTTGCAGATGATACAAAAATCATGGGAAATCCGCTAATATCGCACAATATAATACAAGAAGACTTGAACCGCATTTTTGAATGGACACAGAATTGGCTAATAACCTTAAATCCTGGAAAGTGTACGGTTCTGCATGTTGGGAACAATAATCCAAAGTTACCATACAGCATTAATATGCAAACACTGGATCCTGTTACAACACAAAGAGACCTAGGGGTCGCAATATCAACTGACCTTAAATGGGAGACTCATATACTTTCAATTACTAAGAAAGCCAACTCGCTAACATATATGATTCGGAAATCCTTTGATTATATTGACAAAGAATTATTCTTGAGACTTTACAAGACTTATGTCAGACCACTCCTTGAGTATGCTTTCCAAATATGGAGCCCTTACTTCCAGAAGGACAAAGACTTGCTGGAGAAAGTACAAAGAAGAGCAACCAAGATGGTAGTAGGACTTCGTGACAAGCCTTATGAGCAGCGACTTGCAGAGCTAGGATTGAGCACTCTAGAGCAACGACGTAAACGTGGAGATCTCATAGAAACATATAAGATTCTAACTGGCTACTATGATGTATCGACTATGAAGGAAATCTTTACGATGAACCAGAATCACCACCTCAGAGGACACACTGAAACTCCAAGGGCTCTCGTTTACAAGTAACCCACGCAAACACCTTCTATCAAACCGAGTGGTCCGCGAGTGGAACTGTGGTTTTAAAAATAGACTTGACAATTGTATAAAACAAGTGCTGTGAAATGTGAACTGATATGCACGCATCAGCTTTAAGCTGCTTGTGCATAATAAATAATAATAATAATAATAATAATAATGGTTGAGTAGCTCACAAACTAGGTGCGCTACACTTCATTCTAGCTTCAGTATGGTGTGTTTGACCTTCTGCCTGCTAATTTAGCAATAAGAAGTTGTACATTAACATTGCCCGTGGCATCCTGGGTTCTCATGTAGATACTGGCTGCAGTACCCAGCTCAGACGCGTCTTCAAAGCCTTGGAGTGAATATGAAACCGCTCCAGGTAATGTGACACACCTTTGAATCTGCAAGCGGGACAGATGATTGATGTTGTGCATGAGTTCATCCCATCATGCTAGCTGAAACTCACTGATGGGCTGGTCCCAGTCCACTCCGTCGGAGAACAATGACTGAAGAAACAACTTGAATCTGAAAATGATAGGAGCACAATATCCACATGGATCATACAGCCGGGCTTCAGTGTTTAGTATGCTCCGCTTCGAAACAGGCTGTCCAATGGGAATATTAAAATGATAGGCGATGGTATCTGTGAATGGTTTCATTGGATATATCTATATTTCTTTAAAAAAAAAATTGCATGCAAGATATTCCTGTTTATGGGAAAACCAAAACGTAAATAAGGGGTATTGAAAGAAAATAAAATGTGATTTACCTACAAAAAACATATATGCTTTTAACATGTAAATAGTTTATATTTAACTTATTATAATTGCTATTGGACAAAACATAAAAATGGCAGACTAGTTATTTGTAATTACAAACAAAAGCAAATTCTTTCTCATCTTAGCCCATGGTTTGTGAATGGCAATATTAATATACCTAGAGTCATTAAATAAAACTATAATAAAGTACTTATACTGATACTGATTTAAGTTGTAAATAATATGTCCAAATATGTTCAGATTGAAGATGTTAATAATAAGGTTAATATTTGTACACCAAGTACTATTGGGTACCATCATTTGAAACACTGTCAATAATATAAAACCTAGTTACAAACAATGATGAACAAATACACATTTTTGTCTGTCTTTGCCACTAGAGCTGTCTAATTTAAATGGCAACACATTTCAGTAGGATAGGCTGTTTTGTCAGTGTATTTCATTGAAATAGAGGCTAGAATATGGTCGCCTAAACTATGTGCACATTTCATTGCGGCCAGAATACAGTTGTCCACTCTCGAAGGGACTACTTGCAATAAATGATTTGTGTTTTGAGTTTTCAGTTTTGATGCAATGGCGAAAATTCTAAAATCAAACCTTGGTGTGGTGTTGACTGGCATAGACCAATGCAAAAAGGTTATAGTGTAGAGAGTGTAAATGAGAGTGTGAGACATTTGGGTAGTGAATATATATTATACCTTAAAATCCTGATGGTAGACAGACACAGTGCATGGATTGGTGCAGAGGCTGGTGTCTGTAGGTGTTGGAACAGCGATGTCCACAAGATAGCACGCCTGTTGTTTTCACATAGCTTCGGAAAAGTAAACACTGCGGACCGAGGTACAACAGAGCTGGAGTTCTGAAAGTGTAATTATATTTCAGATTTCGATATTGCGCTCGAATGGGTACTACGGTATAACGTAAATGATAATAGGAATCTCGTGACAGAAGACGCTTGTAAGCACCAGTTATAATTTTTATGAGATAGGAGCTTACGTTTTTCAGGAATTGTTGTAGAATTTCATGCACCTGTTCCAAGTGTATTCCAGTGCTAATCACTTCTATATCTGTCTCATCCATAATGTTTCAATATCTTTATTCCTTTTCGTTAGTAAATGTAATATTTTATCAACGATTTCAGCGTTAAACCGGAAAACCACAAAAAAAATAACATTTATGCAGATTTGTTTATCTGACGTTTTTTTTTTTATGGAAAAGGCTAAGAGCTTAAGCCCATACCGCCTGGTCTTATTTTAATTTATTTTCTTCTCTTCATATTGATTGAGGCTAAAAGCCTTGTCTTTCCGTAGGTATTTTCTTCAGTCTTTATTATATTCGAGGTACATAGCCTTGTTTAACGTATTTATTCTTTAACTTCATAATCCAGTATGTTTAGGTCAATCCGTGTTGTCAAATCAGGTATCAATTTTCCTCCAGTATTTATAGGTCACATCCGAGTTGTCAAATCAGGTAGTATAGGTCTATTCCGGTGTATTATTATTTACAAATAACTCCAATGGTACTCTTGATAAAATTATCAATAGGGTAAAATGCTTCTATATTCTTAAGGAGATCCTGAATAGAGCGCGGGACATCCAGAGCTTCTTTGTAAATGTTCAATAAGTTTTTGTATATTGGATTGAGGGCAATCAAAAAATATATGATTTAGAGATTGGTTTTCAGAATTACAAAATGTACAATTTGGGGAAGGAATCATTTTCAATCTATGTAAATGTTCATTAAATCTGCCATGTCCAATTCTCAAACGACAAATTGTTGTGTAAAAGTTTCTATGTAGATATTTTCCGACGATAAACCATGATCTCTTAATGTCCGAGTTAATATAGCTGTACCATTTTCCTTTTATTTGTGTCGTTTCTCTCCAATGAAGCATCCATTGATGTTTAATATTCGTTCTAATGTCGGTTTTGCAATTTGAAGCTGGCAACTTAATGTTCTTGACAGGTATTTGGTGAATATTGGGGTTTTTTATTATAGAGCTGGCAAGTTTATCAGCGAGTTGGTTTCTTCTCAAACCCACCAAAAATCACTTTGCTTGCGCGCGAGAAATCGTTCCGTTATGGCGGCTACACACTATCGCCGCGAAGTCGCGCGTTATTTCGCGGCAACGGTTCGCGCGTGAACACGGCGTGAAACATATAACCATCCACACTATCGACATTCGCATTTACGTTCGCGCATTTGATAGAAATGGACGTACAAGTTACTGTTGCTGCTGCTCTGACACTGTGTGCTTTAGCGTGTTACAATTATGCGTTTATAAAATCCAAAAAACAGAAGAAACGGAGGAGAAGGAGGTGGTGAATGACACAAATACATCGGAACAGAACCAGGCAAGTCTTTGACATGTATCTACATAGAAAAACTACGAGCTATATCGGTGTGCTCTAGTATGACCTAAAGTTAATACCTGCAGCAGATATATGTAGATTGCCTTCCTGCCGACTGATACATCAATTAGTATATTTATTAGCGAGTTAAAATTTATATTAATTTCCAATTACTTATTTCGGTGCGACTCTGGAAAAGCAGCTAGCCGAATTGGTAGCAGAACCTTCTGGGGAATTCAAAAAGTTTACAAGAATGTCTCTCTGAGATTTTGAGAAGTTATTAAGTGAAGTTTATCCACTGATTGCCAAGGAAGATACCCATTTACGTAAAGCAATCCCAGCTAAAACACGTCTTGCCATTACATTACGATTTTTGGCAACTGGAGACAGCCTGGAAAGTTTACACTTTTTGTTTAAAGTTTCACCTCAGCTGATATCGCTAATAATCCCCGAAGTGTGTCAAGCTTTGAATGAAGTACTGAAGACAGAAATTAAGGTAATTAAATAGTTCAATTTTAGCCTCCTGACGCCGAAGGATTTAATAAAGGCACTTGCCAGTACCGCCGAATGTGCTTTACAAAGTGCTTAATAGAATTGGTTCTCAGACCGAGACTTTGTAAGTTAAATAAAACCTAAACCATGACTTTCTAGAGTTTTCTCTAAAATAAATGTTTTTGGATACTATTCGACACATCAAACGAACTTTTTAGATTCTATGTATCTTTTGTCGTTTATAAAGGACTTTAGGCTTTAATGACATAATTAGGTAGGGATTTTTATTTCTTTATAAAGGACTTTAGGTGGCTAAGGCATAATTATTTATGGTACATGAATGAAAGAATATATTCAAAATATACAAGTAATTACTTGCTTTCTGGCTAAAAGTGATCAAAATGGTGCCCTTTCTACCCCTTATGGGAAAAGGCGTGACGCTAGGGTTGGTTTGTTATTGTAATTGAAAGCAAAACTACAAAAATAAGTAGAAAACATAATCATATTTATTCTTAAATGCCCTAATACTTATAATTAGTCAGTCACTCACAACGCCACAAGGCTACAAAATTAACCAAGTCTTACAATTAAAGATATTTATATAGCTTATAAAAATCTTAATTAAATATGAACTCAGAATCAAAAACTCCGAAAACTCCATTTTAAATTCTCGCAGTTTCAGTATTTTATGAATGGGTTTTCCCAGTGCCAGGTTGTTTATATTTGTTTACCTTTATATTTTATCTATAGGTTGACCATTGCAAGGTCTAACATGTGAGAAACAAATCTCACCGTCCATTTCTTAGTGCGAATTCGTACTGGACAGAGAGCCAACAATCGATCTGTAAGGTCGACTATTCCCATGTTTGCATTGTATTCTCTGACAATTTCTGGCCGTTGAACCGCGATGAACTGTTTCAGAGTCTTGTCGTATCTTTGACACTCATCAACGATCCCTCAGCATACATACTCGATCCAAAAATTCCGGTTTATTATCAAACCATTTTGTTACAGCAATGACGTTATCGTACTAAGACGTCATGGCTTCCCCGACCTTTGCGTGACAATGCTTTGTCGCTTTAGAGATAATTTTTCAGATATCCTGGAATCCTATTTTTCATGATTTAAGTTCCTCGAATTAAGTTCCTCGATGAGTTTGAAAGTGGTGAAATATCGGTCCATATATGACCAGGCACCAAGGTTTCAGTTAGTTTTATAACTACTTTCTCACTCAGATAATGTTTTGTTTCACATTCTTGAAATGTAGTGTTTCCTTGGTAGACCAAGATGTCACATACCAATCCATTAGGATTGGCCAGAATAAAGGCCTTCAAACCAGTTGGATGTGGTTTTCCTGGGCAATACTGTCTTATTGCACAGGCTCCCGTAAAAGGAATGATCATTTCATCGTTCGATATTTTTTGGTCACGGTTTTGAGCGCGGCATCCACGAAGTACTCGATCTAGGATGGGTCGAACTTTCCATATTTTATCCTTCTGCCTCATTTCAGCGGTGACATCAATATCAAACACCAGCTTCAATGAGTTTCGTAACTGTATGTAATGGTCACGAGACATGGCTTCAGTTATGATGGGTATAGCGTATTTACGATTCCAGTCCATCCTTAATTGAGGGTAGTTGATGCAAGACATAAGTAAAGTAATACCTACTTACGTTTTGCATTCCTCAATAGACAGTCTAAGAGGCTTACCACATTTTTCGATGGCTGTTTGATTAGACTTTTCTACAATCAAATTGTACAACTCATCATCCAAGTATTCTTCCACATAGGCGTTGATATTTGATGGATCCTGAATTTTGGATGGCATGTAAGACGGCGAGGACAAAACTGGCAAGTGAACTTCAAAAGTATCACGTTTCCACAGAGCAGCACCTTACGGTCGACCTTGAGTACGGGTGCCCCCACGAGTACGAACCCCAGTGCGGGTACGATGACGTCCTCGACCTTGACCCCGACGACTAGTCCCGATGACACTACGATCTATACCTGCAGATAAATCTCTTGCCTCTGCATGTCTGCCATCATCGCTGCTGGGATCGTCGCTTGACTCCTCATCTAACGAATATCTGGATCCATTGCCTCGAGTCGCAGCAGTGAAATCTTCGTCCTCACTTTCCTCTTCAAAGTCGGATTCATCAAGCATTTCTGCTTTTTCACAGTCTCGTAACGCTGAAATGAACAAACTACTTTTAGATCTCCATTGTCTAGTGGGTTTCATGCTGGCTTCTCACGCAGGAGATGCAGGTTTGAATCCTGATGCTGATCAATGAGATAAATTATCAATAACCATCAATCAGAGTAGGTAAGATACGGAAGTTCTAATGGTGATGGAAAACATCGTGAGAAAACCTTCATTATTCCATAACTGCGGTGATAGGCTCCCTTCACGCAAAAATGGAGAATTGAATCACTGGCTAAAAATGGGTACAACTATGCCTCTGCCACCCCGTAGGGAAAAAGGAGTGACGGTTTATTATGTTAAACTACTTTTAACACTAACGCCGAGAGTGATTTTTATAGTATCAATTTCACATACGCAAAACATGAACAATGACCGAATGAACTTTCTATAGGTATAATATGTTTACCATGGATTATTTACTAAGATACGTTATGTTAGCTACATATGAGTACATAATTTTGAAAATAGGTATTCTTATTACAAACTCACAATAGTTTTGAGTCAAAACACATTAATTTTGTAACAAAATTTGAAATTTTACTTACGGCGTTGGCTGCGCGCTGCCATAGTTGTTGAATCCAGAGCATGCGTCGCAGCAATGGCGGCCACTAGGTACAAAATGTTTGTCGAACCTCAAGGACAAACTATCATCATTGCTTAATTTTTATTGGTTGCAACCAATCACGTGTCTAGCACCGTATTAGCGGGAAAATACAAATACATGGCAATTGTTGCTTTGTAAAGGACGTCCGGCCGTAGTCGGACTCGGGCTCAAGAAATGTTCGGCCTTTCGGACATGATTTATTTGGCACTTTGTAAATCACGCGAGGTGTCTAGAGGATATAGGTAAAAATCAAAAACATTTACTAGGAAAAGGTAGTGTACCTACTTATTAGAATTAAAATGTAATTTAGTTTCAATATCAAAACTCAAGCAAACTTCAACGCCTTATCAATCAAATTTGATTGGTCGCTCGTGTCATAATTATATTCTGTGTGGTCTTCAGTAGCTTCTTCAATCAACTCGTCACCTAAGATAATTACTGCTGAATCTCCCGCGGTTGATGCTCCCTCTGGAATATGAATAACTGGTGGATCATATTGTAGTGACGAGTACATGTGCTCTGAGTGAATGCTGCGTGAACCAGTTGCCCTCTGTTGTTGAATTGGCGGCTCTGAGTAAATGCTGCGTGAACCAGTTGCCCTCTGTTGTTGAATTGGTGGCTCTGAGTAAATGCTGCGTGAACCAGTTGCCCTCTGTTGTTGTATTGCCGGCTCTGAGTAAATGCTATGTGAACCAGTTGCCCTCTGTTGTTGCATTAGTGGATGCGGTGATGGAGACGGTGATGATATATACGTTCGAGGAGGCGAATAATAGGCAGGGGATTGTGGTTCATTCCATCGCCGTTGGTTACGACGCTGAAACATCTGATAAATTTCACAAATAAACTGCTCTCTCTCATCTTCAGATAATAATCTCAACTTTTTGGAAATTATTTTACCATGCAGGTCACATTCATCCTCTTCCTGGGGCAGCCGAGTGCTTAATGTCGTTTTGAGTGTTGAAAGACCATCCTTAATTGTTTCTCCGGCATTTGAAAGCTCAGAGGGGTTGTTACGTTATTTGTTGACTGTTAATATTACTACTCGAACCACCCTCATCGGTCTCCTCATTTTGCAATATTACTTTCTAATTCATCCTGAAATATAAGAAAACCAATTAGGAAATAAAAAAGAACGATATAATAATGTATGAGGCTGACCTGCCTTGTAGGTCCGACAACTATTTCTTTTTTTTGAAGAAAAGGATTAGTAGTGTAGTACCTAGGTAAGTCTACCTACTAAAGTAAATTGAATAGATTAAAAAATAGATTTTCTTTTACAGATACCGACGAGCCCAGAAGAGTGGCTTGAAATCGAAAAAGGATTTAAATTTCCTCGAGCTCTTGGTGCGATTGATGGAAAACATGTCGTTATAGAATGCCCACCAGAATCAGGATCAGAATATTTGAATTATAAGAAAACATACAGCATTGTATTGTTAGCTTTAGTTGACAGCAATTATAATTTTATATTTGCAGATATTGGATGCCAAGGCAGAATTAGCGATGGCGGGGTATTTACAAACAGTTCACTATGGAATAAAATTTGTCTAAATACATAAGTTTAATGTATATTTATGTATGTATGTTTATGTGTATGTGCCCACATCACACCCTTTGCCTGGTTCAGACAAAGATGTACCATATGTATTTTTAGGAGATGGTGCTTTCGCACTGTCAACACATGTAATGAAACCGTTTCCAGGTAACCATGATCGAGGATCCCCAAAACGTGTATTTAATCAGAATCTGTCAAGATCACGGGTTTTGGTAGAAAATACGTTTGGGATACTTGTCACAAAATTTAGGATATTTAGAAAACCGATTCCATTTAACCCCGAAAAAGTATCTCTTATAACAATGACGTGCATTTTACTGCATAATTTCTTACGAAAAAGTGCCACTTCATCACATATATATACACAGCCTGGAAACATGGACACTTATGATGAAAATGGCATACTAATCGCTCCTGACTCGTGGAGAAATGAAATCGATGCTACTTGTGCTATTCGTAATATTCAAATAATAGCACGCCGTTCAGCTCTGAATGCCCGTGAAATAATAGACGAGTTCATGAAGTATTTTGTAAGTAGGTAGATAGATAAGGATAGATAAATAATAACTATACTCTGTCCATTCTTTTAATAGTTTTTTGACAGGTCTCAGCTAGAGAGTTAATTCAACGACGTAAGAATGATTTTAGAATGGCAGCTAGTTAGTTGACATTCTAAAATCGTTTAGGTACCTATGAGATCTAAATTTTCATTAATAAATAAATAAAATATACTTACAGTATTTATTGTTTTATTGCATTCCGCTCAATCTCCAAGGAATGAATCCATGGTATCATAAGCGAACCATATAGGTTTGTATATTTCATCTGAGCTGGCACCACTGTGGATGGAATCTTTTTTTTTTATATTTTCTGTAGCTGGACATTAGGGAGTCCCTTTTCCATGATAGCACTAATTCTCGTCCATGCATCATGCAACTTAAGTTTACTTCTGTGACCTTGACGTACGGCTTTCCAAAGCACTGTTCTGCTTGATAACACTCAAGGAACGCTAGTTCGCGATCGTTATTCCACTCGATACTCATTTTTCTACAGACGTCCGCTTGGCTCTGCGTCTCGCACACAACTTGCTTGGTGATCTTCTCACACCCCTTCCAGGGTGCGGGGTTGCGGTCCCGGGGCAATGGCCCCCTTCCGCGGAGTCTTCCGCTGGCCGTTACTACGGCCAGGTCATTGGGTGGCTGAGGTGTTCTTCGGGTTGTGTGGCCTCAATCCAGGGGTGCTGCCGGCTCTGCAACCAGGTCTCGGGGTAGGCGGCGACGGTCAGGCGGGCGCGCGTGGTATGGCGCCAGGTCTCGC
Source organism: Argyresthia goedartella (assembly GCA_949825045.1). Taxonomy (NCBI): domain Eukaryota; kingdom Metazoa; phylum Arthropoda; class Insecta; order Lepidoptera; family Argyresthiidae; genus Argyresthia; species Argyresthia goedartella. The sequence continues at coordinate 23,978,609 of OX463814.1, read as the reverse complement.
ACGAGCGGGTGTTGAGAGCCGTCCGCTCGTGCAAACATGTTCGTTGCCAGCCTCTGGACGAACTTGTCCAGTGTCTCCAATCCTAGGTCCCTTGCGATCGTTGCGTTTCTCACGTAGCGAGGCGCGCCGACGATGCTACGCAAGGAGAGGTTTTCTTGGGCCCGGAGTCTCTTCTTGTTGGACTCCGAGCAGAGGGTGTACCATGCCGGCGAGGCATACGTGAGGCGGGACCTGATGTACGTTTTATAGATCCCGAGCTTCGACCGCAGGGGGAGGCCGGAGTCCAGGAGTGGACGAAGTTTTGCCCGTGCAGCCCGGACCTGGTTTACGACGTTGTCGACGTGGGTCTTCATCGTGAGCCGGCGGTCTATGGTGACCCCCAGATACTTCACTTGGTGCAGCCACCCAATGTCCTTCCCTTGGAGTTGGAGTGGTGGTGGCAGGTTGCTCTGGCCGGTGATCATCGCCTGCGTCTTCCCAACGTTGACGGAGAGCCTCCATTTGGCCAGCCATTTAGGCAGGGTGTCCAGCGTGCGTTGCATTTTGACGGCGGCGTGGGGTGCTTTGTAGGACGACGCATAGTATGCTGCGTCGTCAGCGAAGAGGGCCAGCTGTACACCAGGGCCAACTGGGATGTCATCCGTGTATCGGGAGTAGCAGGCGGGTGAAAGACAGGAACCTTGTGGGACGCCGGCTTCGATGGGGCGGGCTTCTGACACGGCGTCTTCCACCACCACTCTGTAGTGGCGACTCCGTAGGAACGAGGCCACGACGCGGGTGATTCGTCGTGGAGCTGGGGACGTCGACAGCTTGTACAGCAACTCCATGTCCAGGAGTACTGCGACGGTGTATTCTTTCTTATTCCGACAGACCGTCATGTCGTTCAGTACCCTGGTGAGCTGGAGCGTCGTCGAATGCTCTGGCCTGAAGCCGAACTGTTCCGGGCGAGCTTGGATGTGTGGCAGCAGTCTTCCTAGCAGCAGCTTCTCGAACACCTTTGACATGGTGCTCAGGAGGGTGATGGGCCGATAGCTCTCGGGCTTCTTGACATTCTTGCCCGGCTTGGGGAGCATTATGACCAGGCCTTCCTTCCATGTAGTAGGGAAGTGCCCCGTGCGCATGATGCCGTTAAACAGGCGCGTCATAGTCGCCACAGTTGGTGGTGGCAAGTTGCGCAGCGCCATGTTGGTGATTCGGTCTGCGCCCGGGGCTTTCCTGGGCTTGGTGCGCCTGATCGTTCGCAGGACTTGGCCGGGCGAGAAGAAGATGGGGTCCTCTTCAGGAGCTATCGGCGTCGCGAAGTAGTGCCGCAGGTGTTCCTCCACTGCTGCTACGTGTTCGGCGTCGTCGGTGGGGTTCGGCTTGAACTGCCTCTCCAGGCATTCGGCGAAAATTTCAGCTCGGTCTTTTGCTCTGAATCTCGGGAAGCCGTCGCTGCCCAGCAGCGGTCGAACAGGAGCCGGGGTGGCCGACAGCTGCCGGCATAAGCGATGCACGGAGGGGACGTGATCGCCTACGGACTCGATGTGGCGTTCCCAAGATTCTTCGGCGTGGTCGGCAAGGCATCTTTTGGTGGTGGCCGTCATGGCGTTGAGGCGGGACTTCAGAGTTGGGCACCGGGTTTGTTGCCATAGCTTCCGGAGACGGCGCTGTTCGCAGATGAGTGCCTGAATCTTCGCCGGGAGGGGTTGTGGTTTCCTCCGGCTAGAGACGGTGTGCGAGGATGTGTCGAGCGCGTCCTGGATCTTGCTAGTCAACTCTGAAGTCAGTGCTTCGACGTCTTCTGGCTGTGTGGCTGTCCGGGTGGTGGGGTTTTCGGCGAGTGCGGCCGAGAAGGAAGCCCAGTTGTACCGTCGACGGGGCGCTGGTGGCGAGACTCTTGTTGGCAGATCCGCAAGGACGAGGAGAATGGGTCTGTGATCCGAGGGGAGGTCTGGCAGGACTTCCTGGCTTGGCTGGGTCCGGATTCCTTTGTAGACTACGATGTCGATGATGTCCCCAGAGCCGTCCGGGTTGTAGTGAGTCGGCTCATAGGGTCCGATGACATCGTAGCCGTGGCTCACGGAGTCGGCGAGGAGTGCGCGTCCGGCGGCGCACACTTTCGAGGAGTTCCAGTATGGGTGCTTGGCGTTGAGGTCTCCGGCGATGAGAGTCGGTTGCGGCGACTCCAGCAGTCCCCGGAGCTCCCTGGGATTTGAGTATCTCACCGGGGGGGTGATAGGCGGCATAGAGTCGCACAACGTTGCCGGCGACCTGTACTTCGACGCCAAGGACGTAGATTTTAGTGTGCTCCTCGAAGTCGATGGGTTGGTGGACGATACTCCTTTTAACCAGGATAGCCAGACCTCTATAGGCAATCCCCTGCGGGGATCGCTCGTCCTTGCGGTAGGTTGTGTAGCCGGGGAGGGTGAGCTTCATCTTCACGGTGAGGTGGGTTTCGCTAACCAGCATGACGTCGACTCGGTACTCTCGCAGGAAGGTTTTCAGCAGCTGCTTCTTTCCTTTGAGTGACTGGGCGTTCCAGTGCACAATCCTTAAGGAGTCAGCCATCAGGGCAGATGTTCGGCGATACTCCTTAGGACTGCGGGATCTTGGAGTGCTTTGATGAGTGCTGCGACAAGATCCCTCGGCGGTTCGTTCTCCGGTGGAGGTGGTGGTGCTGCGGCTCCTTTCTCCTCAGCCGCTCTCGGCACTTCGTTCTTCTTTCCCCCCCGCTTCCGTTTGCGCTTGGGTAGGGGCGCGCCTGGTGCGGTGGCCGGGTTGGCCTCCGCCATGAGTGATGAGGGCGCCGACTCCTGCACAGTTGGGGGTTTGGGGGGGGGGGCGGCTGCGTCTTGGGGCCACCGGTGCGGGCCGCTGGACCGGCCTTCTTGTTTCGGCTCTCTTGCCGGAATACAGGGCACGACGTGTTGTTTGCCGTGTGCGGGCCTCCGCAGTTGGCACACGTCGGCGACATCTCTCTAGGCCGGTCGCAGTCCGCGGCGGGGTGCGGTCCTCCGCAACGCACGCAGGCCTGGGGGCGGTGGCAGTTGTGGCTGCTATGCCTAAACTTCTGGCATCGGTGGCATTGAGCTGGTCCTTTCTTCCCGCGCCACGCCTCGATCTTCACGCCGGGCATAAAAAGTAGCTCGTCTGTATCGTACAGACTGGCTGTTATAACCGGCGTCTTCTTCAGCTGCGCGTGGAAAATGCAGCCCGGTCTGCCCTTCCGTGCCCGAATCTGTTTGACAAAGCTGGCCTCGTAGCCGCGCTCTGCCAGCGCGGAAGTGATCTCCGCGGGCTCAGTGTTTGCCGGCAGCCCCCGGATGGCAATCTTCAGGCTCCTTTCGGCGGGAAGCGAGTAGGAGTACCAGTGAACCCCTGTGGTCTTCTCCAACGTCGAGAGGTACGACTGGACGCACCGGTATTCCTCGTCATCTGCAGGCGAAAATCGCACACCCTTTTGGTAGGGGCGCGCGTTCGGGACCCTCTTCAGCCGCTGCTGGATTTCGCGGAAGTTGTGGACCCAGTTCGGGAGGGTCTCCACCACTATAGGCGGGTAGCGCGGCTTGGAGGGCGGTTTCGTGACGGCCACGCCCGTAGCGGGGGCACCGGGTGGCGGCGGGGCGCCTGCGGTAGGCGACGCGGCAGGGGGCGTTCTAGCGGGCACAGCGGGGGGTGCGGCGGGCGGCGAGCGGCGGGCGACGGCGGGCGGCGCGGCGGGGGGCGCGCTAGCGGGCGCGACTAGTTTCGCGACGGGGGCGCGGGCGCGGCCTGCACTCCGTGTGTGTGCGGGATGGGGTGGGGGGGCCTCGCGTTCGCGGCGGACCGATTCGCGACGGTCGCCAGCGCGGTGGGCATGGGCGCGTATGCGGACGCGGCCGCCGCGTACGAGGCGGCCAGCGGCTCCGGCGATAGCTGCGGCATGTCGAGGCCTCGGGGCTGCGGGGGAGTCGGTGACGGCGAGGGCTCCAGCAGCGCTCGCTTCGCGGCTTCCTGCTGCAAGTCGTCCGAGGGTCGTCGTTTGCCCCCACGGGTCGGCGGCAGAATGAGGGGCTGCGAGCGGGCCTGCTCCAGCAGCCCGGCGTCCAACAATTCGTCGCCGATGCTTGCTGGCTGGCAGCCTTCCATGGCTGCGCGGCGCTCGACGAGGTAGGCCTCCATGGCCCGCAGAAGTCCCGCCGAAAACAGTTTGGCGTCACGGGCACGAATTAAATACAATTCGTCCAGCGTGAGCTCTGCTCTCGGCGAGACTGGTCGCGGGACGATCGGCGACCCGTATTCTGTCGAGGTCGACAAAACCAGGGGCCGCTCGAGGGAGGCCGATCTGAAGCGGTGGTGGGGGATGGTGCGCCTCGGGGTTTCGCCCAGTGGAGGGCTCCCGTCCGGCGCAGCGTAGCCCTGAGAAGGGCTGTGGAACTCATCCATAGCGCTGGTTGGCTATGGATGAGCTGGCACGGGAAGGGGTTCCGATCTGGCACGACCTTAGGCCGAAGCCGACGTCCGTCCGCCTCCGAAGGTTTTCCCCTCCGTGCAGTTCGCGACGCGGTTGTAGCGCGAACGCGACGCGCGCGGGCGCGTGTTGACGCGGGCGTTTCGCAATGAAACGGCGCGCAAGCAGCTGAGTGCAGCGTTGCAGTAGGTCCGTATGCGCGGATGATGCACACAACTGCGGACACTCCGATAGTGTGGATGGTTCGTGTTCACGCTTCGCGGAGTCCTTTGACGCGGACCAAAAAAAGCGACACCGGATGGGGAACGCCGCGAAGCGCGAACGCGATCCGCGAACGAAGCCCCGAAACCCTCCACACTATCGTTTCGCGGGCTTCGCGCGTTATTTCGCGGCGATAGTGTGTAGCCGCCATTAGACTTCCGTTAGACTGGGTCACAGACATACCTGTACCATACATTTAATAAGATACTAGACTGGGTCAGGCTTTTTATTTTCATATGCAGGGACTGGTTTTTGATAGCTCCACAGATACGTTCGTGTATTAGGTGACCAACTCACGTGCGTTTGCACTTGAGTTGGTCACCTAATACACGAACCGCGTTTGCGGTTCCCAACCAATATGTTTAGTTTAAAAGCGCCCATGTCTATGCGACCGGAAATCCGCCCGCTGCGGGCGTTTGCCGGTTATTGCATTTTGAAGTCTTGCCACAGACCAGATATCGAGATAGACGCAGCAAACACGGTCGAATGTATGAGAACCAACCGTGTAACTTTTTCACTACCTACTGTGACGTCACGAGCGCCTTTTAGTGATGGGTTGGCATGTTAATCGTGAAACAGAGTCAAAGGCACGCCGCCAAATCGATTCAAAATAAGCGCTGCTGCGGGAATCCCCTACCTACCACGACCACGTACCTAACGCGTTGCCTTTTTGTCAGTAAGCCGGCAGTGTTTCGAGCGGGAGATCGTATCGTAGCATCGCACCCGGATATCACATCATAGATTGTTAAAGTGTGTATTTGTCTGTAGTACCTATTTACCTTTTATTATTCATGTGTGAATCCGTCCAGCCCCCTTATTCAGTAACTCGAATCGATCTTAAACTGTGGAATAGTATCAGATTTCCCATATACTAAAATATAGATTGCAATGAAAATGCAACTCAGAATTATCATTCTTCCGTCAACAAAATCGAATCGTCCAGCGATTTTGCAATAATCGTCGCATTGTACAACACTATCTGATTAAATCGACAGAAAAATGAGCAAATCGACAGTACCATGCAACTGTAAGGTTAACGAAAGTATAGTTTGCTTCACTGATCATTGAGGGCTACGAAAGAGATATCCATGAATTGTGTAAAATGGAAGCAGCAGTGGATGAAGTCCATGGGAAATATACGCTATGGTTCAACCTATCTCAGTAAAACCTCCTTCCGTTCCCCGTCTTCCCCTTCCGTTCCCCGTCTCAGTCGAGTGTGGACGTGTGTCGTGTGCTGCTCTAAATTCATAAATTTCTAATTTGATATTCTAATATTTGTTGTGACTAAATATCGGACCCTCCTGCTCTGTCCTGAGTGCTAAGCCATTTGGCTTGGGTGCCATATTTGTTTTTGTAGTGCGCCGTCTCTTTCGTGCTGCCGCCGCCGATAACGTGAACTTTTGTGACTTTTTGCTTTGCCGCTGGGGCTCGAACTCGGGCTGTCTGCATGTCGCGTCCGCTTGGCCTGTGCTCCTGACCACTTGGCTATTTGGCTTGAGTGCCGCGCCGCGAATCTACTGACTGCTACCGTCCTATCTGTGTCTACGGCGTAGGCGAGCCACTGACCGCTACGAATTGCTACGCGCCTGCTACGCACAGCTGACACTATCTCGACTACGCACATTTGTTTACAACGCGCTAATATGATTCACAGTCCGCCAGTTGAAAATAATACTTTGAATCAAGCATTATCCTTCTCGGATCCTGCATTAAACACAAAACCATCTCAAGATGCTCCTAGTATGGTCACAATTAGACATAAGCGTCAGAGAACTGAGGGATCTCCAGAGGCTGGCTTATCTCACGATCACTTAAGAAAGTTCACCCTGGAAATTAAGGAAATGCTATCGTCATGGAGAGAGGACCAGGATCGCCGCCTATCCGATTGGAAGAACGACCAAGACATAAGTTTATCTACATTGGTAAAAGAAGTAACCGAACTGAGGGCCCAATGTCTCAAAATCCAAACCACTAACAGTGACATTGAGAAGAGTATGGAATACATGAATAACTGCTTTGATGGAACACAGCTCCAACTTTCTCAGCTACAGAAGGAAAATTAAGAAAAAGACCTTGCAATTCTTCAACTGCAGAACCAGATTAATGATCTACAGCTTAAAACACGTACTGCAACGATCGAGCTTCGTAATGTTCCAAACAAGGACTCTGAGAAGCAAAGTGACCTGTTTTCTATTGTTGCCAATGTCGCAAAGGTCATTAATACAGACATTCAAACATCTGATCTACGTGACGTCTATCGTCTACCGGGAAAATCGAATACTTCCAGACCTATTGTGGTCGAATTTGCTACCGTTACCAAAAGGAATCATCTCCTATCATCGATTCGCAAGTACAACAAGGATCGTCCCATCGTGGAAAAACTGAATACTCAGATTCTTGGATTTCCAGGTATGAGTGAACCTGTTTATGTAGATGAGCACCTGGCTCCATCGACTAGAAAACTTCTTTACGAGACGAGACAAGTCGCTAAGGCAAACAAGTACTCGTGCTGGGATTCCAACGGAAAGATCTACCTACGTACGGACCAGGAAGAAAAAGCGATTGTAATTAGGTCCGATAAACAACTAGCGACCTTTTCGACCAATAATAACAAGTGACTTTACATATACTTAAACGATCACATTTCAATCTCACACTACCTAGTGTTATCTTTAAATAATTTGTCATCTATCGAAATTCAGAACGATATAAGTTACAAACCTGTATTCTACAATATAACTGTAAATGTTGGAACACTATACAGCCTCAATAGACCTGCGAATGTAAAATGTTTGAGCCTGACACAATAACTCCTACCCAGAGTTCTACTATATCTTCTAAGAGCATCACATTGCCCTCAGAGTCCGATAGGACTTTAATAATGCCTCCTAATGGATAGTAATTTAAAAACTCTGAATGAATTAGACAACACACGTTGTGCACATTCAGTGTCGTGTGATATCTTAGATCTTCATCAATTTATGCCTTCAAATGATAATAGTCTCTCAATTATATCACAAAACATAAGGAGTATTTGTGCTAACTTTGATAATCTTGAGCTAACATTATCACAATTAAAGTATGAAGCTGATATATTAATACTAACAGAATGTTGGCTAAATCATGACAAACCAGTCCCTTTATTAGAATCTTATTCTTCCCACACTACTTGCAACCTTTTGAATAAGAGTGATGGCGTAGTTGTTTATGTCAAAAACAACCTTAATGCTAATGTTACCGAAATAAAACTTGAGCATGCCTCCTGTTTACAAATTAATATCGAAGATGTCTCTATCCTTGGAATATACAGATCGCCATCCCACAATAGTGACATTGACCCATTTATCACCTCTTTTAATAACCACTTAGAGTCCTTACAAACTAAGAGAAATTTAATCATAGTTGGTGACCTAAATATTAATATTATTCATAAGGAAAATGAAACTTCAACAGAACGAAACAACAGAATAAAATACTTAGATATTAACGCTCTTCATGGATTGCTTCCAGGTCATTTGCTCCCTACTAGAGGTGATAACTGCCTAGATCACTTTTTTCTAAAACTACAAACAACCAAGTATAATAAATTTATAGCTGTATTAAACACAACTATCACGGACCATCTCATGACATTTTTAAATTTGAAATACTCTAAACATAGAAATAAAATCAATAGAAGTAAAATTAATATAAAATACGATAATGCCTTAAAAAGTTTAGAACAAAAAAATCTAGGACTACTACTTACTTTAAATAACCCTAACGTAATACTAGACTTATTAATACATAAAATAACTGATTCTTTAGAAGAAAACAGCACAATAGTCCGAATTCCTAGAAATAAAATAACAATTAAACCATGGATAAGCAGTGGCATATTACGCTGCATAAATAATAGAAACAAACTTCAGAAAACTCTACGCTTAGATCCCCATAATGAAATTCTTAGAATAACGTATAAAAGATACCGCAACTACTGCAATAACCTAATAAAGAAACTGAAACGTCAATACAAAAAAGAATTACTAGCTAGCTCAACAAAAAACCCTAAAACTCTTTGGCAAACCATAAAAGCGATTACAAATCTTAATAATACCAAATCTAAAAACTCTAGTCTCCTAAATCTCAAATCAACCCGAAAGACTCTGTAAACTACGTAAATACATTTTTTGCCAACATTGGAAAAAAACTTGCCCAGGAAATCACATCCGACAAATCATATAGTAATAAAATCCAAATTGAAACAGGAAGATCTGTCATGTCACAACCCTCATCCTTTGTTCTTCTTGACACTGACCCACAAGAGGTCAATAGAATCATTTCAAATCTGAAATCAGGTAGTTCTCCCGGTCTCGACAATATATCACCATGTTTTCTAAAACTTTCTAAGTTTCTTCTAATTCCTGTAATCTGTCACTTCGCCAACATATGTTTTCAACAAGGCATCTTCCCGTCGCGTCTAAAACAAGCTATTATAACACCAGTGTAAAAAAATGGTAACAAAGAAGACATTAATAATTTTAGACCTATTTCTGTTCTTCCTTCGATATCCAAAATATTAGAAAAACTATTAAATAACAGACTTCTTAATTACTTAGAAAAAAAACAATATTTTATCTCCCTCGCAATATGGATTTAGACAGGCAAGATCTACTGAAGACGCAGTCTCAGATCTCAGTTCCTTAATAACTGAACGTGTAGACAACAAACTTAAATGCTTAACGGTGTTCCTTGATCTGAAGAAAGCCTTCGATACTGTTTATATTCCTACCCTTATAAACAAGCTAGAAAGTATTGGTATTAGAGGTTACCCGCTAGCTCTTTTTATAGACTATCTCAGTGAACGTAAGCAACAAGTTAAAATAGAATCACATATTAGTGAGGAGTCTGACATTACATATGGAGTTCCCCAAGGAAGTGTCCTTGGGCCTACACTCTTTTTGATCTATAGTAATGACATGTATTCCCTTAAGCTTAGTAATGCTCAAATATTTTCCTACGCAGATGACACTGCAATCGTCTTCCATGGTCAATCTTGGGAAGAGACCAAGGAGCTGACTGAGAAAGGACTAACAAGAATTAACTGTTGGCTAAAAAATAACATGTTATCCCTCAACACGTCTAAAACTAATTATATGTGCTTTACTATGAACAAACGAACCCAACCCAAATCTAACTTCAAAATTAAAATACACAACTGTAACCAACCATCTGACACGTGTGACTGCCCGGTGTTGGATAAGCTTCCTAAAGTAAAATATTTGGGTATTATGCTGGACGAAAGGTTGTCTTGGTTTTATCATATTGAACTGGTAACTAACAGGATTAGAAAGATGATGTGGATTTTTAAAAAGCTAAGACATGTTACACTGGGGTCACTACTAAATCAAATATACACTGCACTGGTTCAATCCATTATTTCTTACTGCATCCCGATATGGGGTGGAGCAACTAAAACGAGATTCTTAGAACTTGAAAGATCTCAACGATCCCTCATAAAGGTTATGTACTTCCTACCTTATAGATTTTCCACCACTCAACTCTATCTTAAATCCAACTTACTTTCTATCAGGAAAATCTACATTCTTAATACAATTATTAAAAAACACCGACAATTACCATTTAACCCTAATCTACCTGAAACTCGACGACATTACACAGTCTCTGATATTACTCAGTACAAATCGAATTATGCCCAAAGACAGTATAAAATACAAGCAAGTTTTCTTTACAATAAAATAAATAAAATATTAAGTATTTACAAACTCACTACTAGAGATGTTAAACAATCGCTTATAAAATGGCTTACAAGTCTGGACTATGATGAGGTTGAATCTTTGTTCAAACGTTCCACTTTACAATGTATTGTTTAAAACTGTATCATAATAGCCTATATTGTATAAACAAGCATATGAATACATACATATGTAACTTATATAATTACAGTATTTTAGAATTAACTTCCTAAGTATTAATTACTTATGTTAATACTTTGATTAAATTTAATATAATAATAATAATAATAATAATAATAATAATAATAATACCTTGGACACTATTTACACACATTGATCTAGCCCCAAACTAGGATTCCCTGTATCTTGGGTACTAGACAACGATACACATACGTATATAGATAAATATTATACTTAGATAGATAAACAACCATGACTAGGGTACAAACTCCGTTCTCATCAAACAAATATTTGCGCCCACCGGGACTCGAACCCGGGACCCTTGGCTTCGTAGGCAGGGTCACTGCCGACTCGGCCATTCGGGTCGTCGGGTATTAAATATAAGTTTCTGTAGTGATGGTGGTGAGAGGTTGTCTTACTGTTGCTATCAACAGTATGACAACTTTTCATTATTGTTACTTAGGTCCATTTGCACCAAAATTATGATGCTATTTAGCAGTTGTATAATAACAATGTAATAATCGCTTAGCGCACTAATCACAAATTATCTGTGCAAATGACACTTAGTTAACACACTAGAATTTTTTTAAACAAATACATAAATGTGTTTATTTCTTAAATGTTCATTGTGGAAGGTAGGTATCTCCTGATACAGGTATTGCAATACTTAAAAGGAGATCCCACGTCTGTGCAAATATGTTTTTGTTATGAAATAAACAATTTTTGATTTTGATTTTTTGATTTTTTGAAAAACGGGAGACGCTACTCGAAATTAAAAATAATTGATTATTAAATAAATTAGGCTAATTTCAGAAATAAAATTACTTACGTATGAAAGGTAACGCCGTCGTTTTCTTTGGAAACAACATTGCTTGAGTTTTTGCAATTCACAATGGCATAGTAAGGCATTTTTATGTTTATTAGTACACGGCTTACTTTCGAACTGCCAGAGAGCGACTGAGCCGGGATGAGCGAAGTACGCCTATTAAAAACACGCGAAGTAGGTAGACTTTCGCTGTCTATCTCGATATCTGGTCTGTGAGTCTTGCCGTTGCCCGCTGCGGGCGTTTGCCGGTAACTCCTCAAAAGCCTTAAACGGCCGTCTTTTTATAGTCCTTCCCTTTTTGCTCTGTGAATTATTTTCCGTTGTCATTTTTTGACATTCTATTTAGTCTATAGTCGTGAAAAAAAATAAAAATCCGTATTATTTTTTCGATCCAGTTGAATTGAATATTTTTTGAAGAAATCTAATTTCTCTAAAGTAGGCCTGAAAATGGCTTCAATAGCTTTATCAGGTCATTTTGCAGCGAAAGCGCTCCGTAAGTAGAATAGTATTTTGATATTGTCCTGTAAACATTGAGTCTTACATAATTCGTGAGGGTTATGTTGACGAAGATATTTGCTTGAGTATATTCTCTTCTCGTAAGCTCTCTAAGCATCACTGCGCTTTTTAATGTTGTTTACTTTCAGCTAAGAATGGTTGCCTTAGCATTGTCTGCATCAAGTCATCATCATACAGCACCGAGCGGCCTAACATAGCTGCATACAAGAGAGGTACGGGCGGTCGCAGTAGTTTTAACGGCATTGTTGCTACTGTGTTTGGTTGTTCTGGCTTTGTGGGCCGGTACGTCTGCAATAAGCTGGGCAAACTGGGCTCTCAGGTGAGTCTCCCATTCCTATGGCAAAAAATATTTGGTTACCAATATAAGTTTTGACTCCCAACTATGTTAAATATTCGGTTGTAGTGCAGATAAGGGGGCGCAAAGGAAAAAACTTACGCCCCCTTATCGACACTGACCAAATATTCCCCTAATTTAATGACCCCATGTTTCACATAACCTTATTAGTAGCTATAGACTAGACAGGTTCACTTCACAGTTTAGTTACGTTCACCGGCACACCACTCAGGGGGGGGGGGGGGTGACAAACTGGCTTAAAGTGGTGCTTATTTTTTTTCGGCCCTTAACCAAACCATGAAATATGGCTCCTAGATTAATGAACAAACAAAGCATGGTATGACATGTACATACCCCAAAATGTGATACATTTTTTTTTGACTTCACTATGGGGTTAAGGGTCACTTACTCTGATGACATAGGTGGGCCTTTCTCCAGAAAATGGCCAACTCAGTGTCAGACATATATTATCCATAAAAATACAAATTATTATACCGGGTGTCCGGAAGGTAGGTGCAATCCTTTAAGGGTGATAGCTGACATCATTTCGAACATTTTAAGCTTAACATGTATATGGCGATTATCGTTTATTTTTTTTAAATTTATTTTTTTAGTATTTTTTTCAAAAATACCCAAATTTTATACATAGTCGGTTCTACCGCGCCAGTTAGAATTAATGTCAAAGGTGTAAAGCTGTTTTTGTATTGTCTAACGTTTATTTAACCAAATAGTATGAATTCTAAGCATCTGTGTTGACTTTGAGAAAAAATAGAGACATTGATACATGAAAAATAATTGTACAGTTGCAATGTAACACTTTGATTTGAGGTTAAATAAAATAAAATAAAATACTTTTCATCGTTCAAACCTTTTTAAAAACACGTCTGGTTTCTGCTCTTTATTTTAAGCTATTGTTCATGCAGGTGACTGGCCAATTCTCAGAATTACTGAAATATCCATTGTGGAGCGCCGAGCGTCGGGCTGCTTTGTTACCAGAGCTGGCATCGTAGGTTACGATTCGTAACCGGAATCTGCCCTTTGTCTATCTCTCTTTATCAGCTTTATCTAGCTAGTTGCTTAGCATCTGCTCTCGTGACTGGTTGTGTGTGGTTTCTATGTTCGTCGTGTTGAGTTATTATTTAATTAAATCACCGTGTCAAGTTGAGTCCGCTCCGGCGTTGAGTTCCTTCACGTGTTGAATTACATTGGACTTTTATTGAACACTTTGTGACATGGCGTTTACCAATGCAGAGTACGCCGATATTGTTTTTATGTACGGACGAGCTGACGGAAACGGTGCTTTGGCGCGCCGCTTGTACCAGGAGCGTTATCCAGATCGGAGAGTACCCAATTTCAGGGTGTTTCAAAACACCTTTCGTCGGCTTATCGAAAATGGCGTTGGAAACAATCCGGTACGTGGAGTCAACCCTGGTGCTGATGTAGATGTAGAAGAACAAATACTGGCAGCTTTTGCTGCGGATCCCACTACGAGCGTCAGAAAAGTAGCTGCTGACCTGGGCTTTTCGAGATGGAAGGTGTGGACGACGATGCATAAAGAAGGAAAATATCACTTTCATGGTACTGGAGTACAGGGCTTAGAAGAAGATGACCCCATAAGAAGAGTCCAGTTTTGCCGCTTCTTATTAGATATGGACATAGAAGACCGTCACTTTTTGAAAAGTATACTGTGGACGGACGAGTCCAAGTTTTCGAGGGAGGGAATCAATAATTTCCACAACCTCCATAAATGGGGTGACAAGGGCGCAAATCCACACTGGAAAAAACAAAAATCATTCCAGAGAAAATTCTCTGTCAACGTGTGGGCTGGAGTAATCGGTAGAACTCTTATTGGGCCACACTATCTACCTGAAAATGGGTGCCCCAAATAATAGGTGTTTAGTTTTATCTGAAGATATTTAATTTGGTTTGTACAAGGTATTCGCAGCTCGGGCTCTAATGCGAGAATGGTGGTTAAATCGAGTTGAACGGAATTTATAAGATATGGTTAATTAGCGCCATCTAGCCTTTATTAGTCGAACCACCTCTAAAGGTATTGATTTAGGGTATAGTTGTGGGTGAGGTGGTTCGTACTATGGAAGACTAGATGGCGCTGTACATTGATGCTATGATGTCATTTTGACATACTCCAGAGCGCCTAAACTCTACTAGGTATACAAATATAACTGTAATTTATGAATGTGACTAGCTAATTTATTAATAGATTTATGTATACTCCTAGCGTTCTGTTTTAGTTACCTACCTAGAAAGATTCTAGATCTTATGAAGAAAACACAAGAGAAGTATTTTTTTTATTAAGTAGGCAGTAGTTAATTAGGTTACATTTCACTTGTTTGTGTAATAAAGTGATTAATTAATTATATAGTCCCTGTCTACCTACACTGATTACTTAGAACTAATAGTCGGTATCTGACAGAGAAATAGGTAAGGGGCAAATATTATTGAAGGCTCGTTTGATAAGGCCTTTTGTTGTTTGGATGACGGCGACCCTCGTTTCGCCATCTTGACCGTCGTGTGTCTTCGCGATGCGTCCCAACTTCCACTGGCAGGGTGGTAAGCGATCGTCCTTCACCAGCACAATTGAGCCGACGGTGAGGTTAGGTCCCTTTGTGCTCCTCCACTTGCACCTCTGCTGTAGGAGACCCAGGTACTCTCGAGACCACCGCTTCCAGAAGTCCTGTTGTATCTGTTGGCGTTGTTGGAAGTGATTTAACTTATTCCTCGATACATCTTGGTATTCGTAGTCCGCCAGAGACGTGTACGATCTACCGATCAGAAAGTGAGCTGGCGTAAGAATGGGAAAATCATCATTATTAGCATTAGGTATGGGACACAATGGGCGCGAGTTTAATATTGCCTCAATTTGAGTAAGAACCGTAGAGAATTCTTCAAATGTTAATAAGGCTTGACTTAATACCCTCTTAAGATGAAGCTTACAGCTGCCAATTGCAGCTTCATGTAGGCCGCCTAGATGCGGGCTGTAGGGGGGTAAGAATTTCCAGGAAATACCTTCGTTTGCAAGGAAGTTGGTAAGTTCGCTAAAATCTTCGTTTAGGTATCTGTATAGTTCTACTAAATCATTATTTGCTCCACGGAATGTGGTCGAGTTGTCACTTACCATTTGACTTGGTTTACCTCTTCTGCATATGAATCGCCGGAAGGCGGCAATAAAGGCTTGTGATTCTAAACCTGAAACCAACTCAATGTGAACTGCCCTTGTCGATGAGCAAACAAACATAGCTATCCAACATTTGTAAGACTTGAAACCACGCCCCCTTCTATCTCGAATTGAATAGGGCCCAGCATAATCACAAAATGTTGTGTGGAATGGCGGTGAAGGAGTAGTTCTTATTGTAGGTAGTTGACCCATAATGGGTACGTGTATGAGTGGTTTTGCTTTGAAACATGTAACGCATTTGTGTACAATTTTGTTAGCCAGACCTTTTCCATTTAATGGCCAGTACTGCTCTCTCATGCATGCTAGCAGTAGCTGTGGACCACAATGGAAGAGTTTGATATGCATGTTTCTCATTATAGTTTCAGTGAGTATGTGTTTTGGATGCAAAATTATAGGATGTTTTTTAGTTTCGGGAATGTTTGATAGGTTTAACCTTCCTCCAACTTTCAACAGGCCATCTTCAAAAAACGGGTTAAGGCATTTAATATTTGATGACGTTGGTATTGATTTATTCTGACTTAAAAGTTTGTATTCAATAGGTAGTGATGTTATTTGTGCGCGCATAATTAGTTTATGCATCGAATCATTTAATTCTTGAACGGACAGCGGTCCGCTTATTTTATTACAAGGATTTTGTAGGTTATTGATGAATCGCAGAGTATAGGCAAACACTCGCGATAATTTTTTGTCGTTTGAATATTTATGAAACAATTTATCTATGAAATTATTCTCGATGTTTGTTGGGTTAACTAAGGATATAGTTTGTTCTGTGTCCTTTGTTTGTATTTGTGTGTTAGTTTGATTGTGCAGAGGCCACTGCGCCGTTTGACCAGATAGCCAGGCGGGACCCGACCACCACAGATTGCTTTTTCTTAATATATGAGGTTGAATTCCTCTCGATATAATGTCAGCTGGATTTTCAGCCGAACACACCCAATGCCAGTCTTCGATCTTGGTTAATCTCTGAATTTCCGCTACTCTGTTACTGATGAAAGTACCTAGTTTAGGTGGCGGTGTTTTATCCACGCCAATACCACCTGTGAGTCAGACCATAGGTATATTTTACTGACTCGTTTGGCAAGGTTATTGCCTTGTGATTCCATTACTTGTGATAACAATACCGCTGCGCGTAATTCTAAGCGGGGTATTGTTTCCTCTCTAGCAATTCTAGACTTTGTGCATAACAAATGCACCTGTATATTACCTAAATTATCAATGGAACGTAAATAAATTGCAATTCCGTAACATGTTTTTGAACTATCTGCAAACCCATGCAGTTCTAGTGTTACGTAATTGTTTATGATTGTGCGTCTCGGTATGGATAGATTGTTTAAAGAAAATAGACTCCTATAGTAAGATATCCATTCTCTTGTTAAAGCGGGCGATAGGGTTTCGTCCCATGAAGTTTTATCCTGCCATAGTTTTTTAATAAAACATTTAGCTGTCACTAAAACGGGACTAATTAAGCCCGTAGGATCATAGATAGCTGAAATTATAGACAGGACCTTTCTTTTCGTAAGTCGATCTGGCATTGGTTGTTCTTTGAATGAGAATTGTAAACAATCTGTGTGGCTGCACCATGTGATACCTAATAGTTTGTGTGTGTTATTTCCGCTCTCGGTCGGATTTGTTGAGTCGGTGTTACATACCTTTTTTAATATGGTTTTTGAGTTCGACTTCCATTTTCGTAGATTGAAGCAGGCTGTACGCAGGATGGCCGCTACTTGCGTTGCTGTCTCGATTAGCGCTGCTTCGTCGTCGCCTCCATAGATCCAGTCATCGTAGTAGAATGAACCTTTTATTGCTTCGGCTGCTGTAGGGTATTTACCTTCGAATTCGGTTGCTAGCTGCAGTAGGCATCTCGTGGCTATGTAGGGGGCCGCCTTCAAGCCAAAACTGAGAGTAGTTAATGTGTAGGTACGTAGAGGATCGGTTGAGTTTTCCCTCCATAGTATATTTTGTAGGTTTTGTTGTGATTGATCAATATTGACCTGGCAAAACATTTTCTGTATATCTGCATTTACTACAAATTTGTAAGTTCTAAATCTTACTAGTATATTGATTAGGCTATCTTGAAATATCGTACCCTTATATTGAATATCGTTAAGCGATTTTCCAGTGTCTGTTGGACATGATGCGTCAAAGACAACCCTCACTGGGGTTGATAATTTTTCGATATTAATTACCGCGTGATGCGGTAAGTAGACTTGGGGTCCTACATTGGAGTATTCCATCTCTTTCATGCGGCCCGCTTGTTGGAAATCTCTCATGAATTGGACGTATTGTTTTTTATATTCTGAATTTTTACTAAATTTGTTTTCTAATGACAGAAATCTCTTATAGGCAATGTGTCTTGATCTACCTAAACTTGAAGCAGGTTCCTTTAGAGGTATTTTTACGACAAACTTTCCCTCAGAATCTCGATTATGCGTCATAAAGACACTTTCGCACTCCGTGATATCATCATTGGAAAGTGTGGAATTTTCCTCAGTTTCGAAAATGCTTCTCATTTGTTGTTGAATGAAATGACATCTAGTTTGCTGGCGTACTGGCCCCGTCGTCGAGCCAGTCACGATCCAGCCCAATTTGGTTTTTTGCAAAGTCGGTAAGTTAGTTCCTAATTCGTGTCGGTTTACGCACAATAGGTCATAGAATTTTTCGGCGCCCAGTATCATGTCGATTTCGCCGGCTGAATTGAATCCATCATCAGCCAGTCGGAATCGTTTAGGTATGATAAGATTTCCTATATCATAGTTAGGTAGGTTGCAGATTGTAGGTACAATATAGCAAGATAGATCCACAGAAAATGGTTCGGTTCTAGAGTGAATAATAACGTTACAATAGTGTTTAACGTTTATTATTGTGTTGCTGATACCCATGACATCGGTATCTGTGTTGTGTACGGGTAGGTTTAGTTTTTTGTGTGCCCTTTCTGTTATGTAGCACGATTGCGAGCCGGAATCCAATAGGATTCTCATGCTTTGTTGTTTGTTTTCGTGATCGGTTATGTTTACTACAGCTGTAGATAAGAAAACATGCTTGTTTTGCATCGGCTGTGAACAAGCATTGTCATTTGACGTGTTGATTTGCTTAATATGCAAGTTTATAGATTGATTTTCGGATGTAGATTGTTGTTGTGGGGTGTATAGCGTCATAGGACGAGATACGCTCGGTTGTGTAGGTAATCGCTCGGGATTATAGGTAGGACGAGATGTGTTCGGTTGTGTAGGTAATCGCTCGGGATTATAAATAGATTGCTCGCTCGCTGGAGTAGGTATAGTAGGTATGTGTAACAAAGTATGATGTTTACCTGAACACTTGGTACACTTGCTGGCTCGGCAGTTCGGCACCGCGTGATTCGATCTCAGGCAGTTAGTGCAGAGTCGTAACCTCTTCGCAGCTCGGCTGCGAGCTATAGGGCTAAGGGCTAGGAACTGTGTACACTGATTTAGGTAGTGGGTGCCCTTGCAAAAAGGGCAGTGATTATGCTGGGTAGTAGGTGGTTTTGTTACCTTGTTAGCTTCCGGATTGTTGCGGGACGTGGTTATCATCGCCTTTTCAGTTGTATTACTCGAATTCCGGTTTGTATTTTCAACAGCTTGGTTGTTGTTCATCGACTCCAAAAGGTCAGCTCGGGACCTCAAAAAAGTCTTGAAATCCTGTAATGTAGGAAGTTCACGTGAGTTGGATTTTTCTTCCCATTTTAGTTGTAGTGACTTTTCTAGCTTGCTAGATAAAAAGAAAATTATCAATATATCCCAGTTTTCGGTTGCTATATTTAAGCTTCTTAGGGTTCTAAGGTGTTTCGATATGTTATCACCCATGCCCCTTAGTGCCATTGGATTCGATTGTACGCTATCGATGCCGAAAAGCGCTCGCAAATGATTGTAGACCAATACTTTTGGGTTATTATAGCGTTCGCAAAGTAATTGCCATGCTATGCTGTACCCTTCCTCCGAATATTCCAGCGCTCCTACAACTTCCAAAGCACTGCCCTTTAGACAACTTCTCAAATATTTATATTTTTGTATGGGCTTCAGGTTACCCTGATTTATAAGTGCGTCGAAAGTATCTCGGAATTCGATCCACTGTGTAATGTCTCCATTAAATGAGGGTAGGCTAATATCTGGGTACCTAATGGAATCGCTAGCATCTGAGCTATGTTTGCAATGATGTGTAGGTTCTTGTAAGTCGGTCTGGTCTGTCGCTTTTTGATTTAAAGTGCCTTTGGCTTTAGCTATGTATTGATAATACTGAGATTCGAAGGAGTCTCTTTCGAGTAACTGCTTGTCAATATCTGAGCAGAGGGTTTCGATATTACTTTGTATCTTATCAAACTGTAAAAACTCGAGTTGCATTTTGTCTGTGCGCAGCCCAAGCTCGATTATTTGTTCGGCAGTCATCGTGTCGGGTTTTATGGATGCTATAAATTTGACAAATAGGGTCATTTTCCCCTTTATAATCCCTCGCTTTCTTATTAGTTCTGATATGCTCTCAGGTTTAGATTTCTCTACGGTTGCCACGTCGTTATTGGGCATTTTAGCTAATGGGAATATTTAGATAGATAGATATAGATAGATATTGTTTGATAGGTAGATTAACGACGAATTTCCTCAGAGTCTCGTTTGTGCGTCATACAGACACTATCGCGTTCCTTGATATCATCATATGGAAATGTCGAAATTTACCAATAATTTACCTACTAATAACGGTGTATAGATAAAATAAATGGGGGTGAAATTTTGTGCCAACTCACGTGATCGGTAGATACTTATGTTTTTATGTCTCTCGTCTCTGGCGCGCCTTTCGTCCAACAGCAGGGGCGGCTCCTCGGCTTCCGACGGGTCTCGAGTCCAGTCTCGGCTGGACGCTCCACCGGGCTTCGGATATGCTGCTCCTTGTATGTCCGTTGGGTTTCGGCTGCTCGGTGATTTGATTCTCGGCTGATGGTCTTCAGATGTTGGGGGGCACACGCGGGACGCACGTGGTGATGTCTTAGTGTGTTTTCCTGGGGTTTCGCCTTGCAGGATCACTTTCTTCGACGCCTCGTGGTCGCTTTTACTTGTTCTAATGCAGGAACGAATTTCAGACGGCTGTTGAAACGAATACGCGGCAATAACGCGGCAATACGCAAGATGGCTGCGACCATGTGCTCGCGCCTTTGTCCTTGTCGCGGGCGGCGCGGCGGCGTATTTGCAGGTTTCTTCCGTCCAATTTCTTCACTGCGTTATTTCGAACGTCGGGGTCACCATGAAAATGGGTGCCCCAAATAATAGGTGTTTAGTTTTATCTGAAGATATTTAATTTGGTTTGTACAAGGTATTCGCAGCTCGGGCTCTAATGCGAGAATGGTGGTTAAATCGAGTTGAACGGAATTTATAAGATATGGTTAATTAGCGCCATCTAGCCTTTATTAGTCGAACCACCTCTAAAGGTATTGATTTAGGGTATAGTTGTGGGTGAGGTGGTTCGTACTATGGAAGACTAGATGGCGCTGTACATTGATGCTATGATGTCATTTTGACACTACCCGACAAATTGGATGGACCAAAATACTTATCATTCCTACAGAACGACATACCTGGACTTTTAGAAGAAGCTGGACTATTGGACCTAGAGAGGCCATTGATTTTCCAACAAGATGGTTGTCCAGCGCATTGGACTCGGAATGTAAGAGACTATTTAAGCGACTGTTTCCCGGAGCGTTGGATCGGCAGAGACGGACCTTGGCCTTGGCCCCCTCGATCGCCGGACCTTACACCCATGGATTTTTTCGTCTGGGGCCGGGCCAAAGAACTTGTCTACACGACAGAAATAAGAACAAAGGACGAGTTGGTGCAGAGAATCAATGATGCATTTACCACTATGAAGGAAGAGATGATGCTGAAGGTGACCACCACCACCGTAAGGAATAGGGCCCGTGCTTGTATTAGAAATGGTGGATCACATTTTGAAAATGAATAAAATTATTTTACCAACAATTGTGTTTTTTTTAAATATTAAACTTTGAAATCAAAATACTTTCCTTCGTTCGACGCAGATAAATAATTCGACATAACTCAGCTATTAAGCCAGTTACCTGCATGAACAATAGCTTAAAATAAAGAGCAGAAACCAGACGTGTTTTAAAAAAGGTTTGAACGATGAAAAGTATTTTATTTAATTTTATTTAACCTCAAATCAAAGTATTTAAATCAAACTGTACAATTATTTTTCATGTTTCAATGTCTCTATTTTTTCTCAAAGTCAACATAGATGCTTAGAATTCATACTATTTGGTTAAATAAACGTTAGACAATACAAAAACAGCTTTACACCTTTGACATTAATTCTAACTGGCGTGGTAGAACCGGCTATGTATGAGATTTGGGTATTGAAAAAAACACTAAAAAATTAAATTAAAAAAAATTAAACGATTATTGCCATATACATGTTAAGCTTAAAATGTTCGAAATGATGTCAGCTATCACCCCCTTAAAGGATTGCACCTACCTTCCGGACACCCTGTATATTTTATTATTACATTCATAAGACATTTACCTCATCTATCTGTGCTCAAGGAAATTTGTCAGTTTAATTTAGCTTTATTACATCAAAATCTTGACAGAAAACGAATTTTTGTGGATGTAACTTCATACCCAATTTAGAAAGCATTTTAACATAAGCCCTTTGCTATTATTTACTATGAACCCGATAGTCACAACAACACAAGACATTATAGAATTTGTATTTTAAAATGATAACTTGTGTAATGAGACTGTCTTAAAAACACATAAAGATCTTTAAGAAAATTATTTTCCATAACCAGAGCTCGAGTCTCTATCTCTTACCATCATAGATGCAGATCAGAGCACATTTTAAACAGAGGTCAAAATTCAAGCTACAGTTATTGACCAGCCAAGTATAACTTATTCATAATATAATAAGGCTTGTGTTTAAATGATTACCAAAAACGCACCTATTTTACTACCAATAAATTCGAAATGACTGCCAGAATGGATAAATGTCCACCAAAGTGTGTTTGGATAAATGATCACCAAACTTCTTTTTATGTTTTGTGTACTTAAGTTTATGTTTTAAGCATTTTTTGTTGTTCTTACATGTTCAACCTAACACAAAGGATAAAGGAGGCTTCGCTTCGCTCACCCCCTTTACCCTTCACCTAAGCTACCGCAGTATTTTGCCCTGATATTTTTTGCAACTTTTGGTGTTCATCCATTTTGGGTAGGGAAAAAATATTTTGGTGATCATTATATTTGTTGCCATATAATAATAATGTTTACCAAACAATTTTCATTTTAACATTTCAGTTGATCCTGCCATACAGGAGCGACTTCTATGATGTACAAAGACTAAAAGTATGTGGAGACCTTGGCCAGGTGTTATTCACTCCATATGAGCTCCGTGATGAGGAGTCTATCGCCAAGGCGGTGCGCTACTCCAATGTTGTCATCAACCTGGTCGGCCGAGACTATGAGACAAAGAACTACAAATACAATGATGTGCATGTTGAAGGTGCTAGGAGACTGGCCAGGTAACTTACATTTTTGAATTTGTACCCTATGATCTTAAGCTTGGAATATTAATGTCTAAAGATTGTAAAAGATTTTCAAGGTCATCAAACTGAGAAAACGAATTTTGTTCCTAAATAAATGCCATCATGCCCATAAAAAATTTAACAGGATAACAGAAATTTTCGTAAAAATCAGAATGTCCTTCATTTGTCCTCTACAGCATTTGTTTAAATTTCAGATGAACGAAACTAGCTTAAATATCCTTCGCCAGTTGTCTTGTAAAACTGCCAAATCTCAAGTTTTCCCGTCTCTTAAACATGTACCAGACGGCTGTAAGCCAGCGTCCCAGCAGGGGTCACCTTGGCGGAAACTGGCTTGCATCCGCGGATTGTGTTTCGCCTAGACGGATGTCAGCCAACGCGCCAAGCCACGCTCGCGAATCAGTTGCTAGTCGTCTTCTGGCGTGAAAACACCTCAGTGTTGTAGAAATGGCTCCAAATTTGTCAAAATTTCAAAAAGTGGGCCTTGCCTTAGCGGTTTTGTCCGCAATTGATGAAAAAAATAAAAAAAAAAGGAAGTGGATGAAGCGTTGGTTGAAAGAACGATCGATTCTTAGCCATTCAAACTTATTTGAGTTATAGACTTCAATGATGTTCATAACTTCCTAAGAATGGACAAGGAAACATTTTACGAGTTACTGGAAATGGTGCGACCTATCATAACAAAAAATTTTGGCTGTAATCTGCCGTCTACACGGCTTTAAGTCACGGCTGCAATCTTTGGATTTGATCACGCTCCCGCAAGCCAAGGACGATGAAGGTCATTTAGAATTTGGCTTACATCTGCCGTCCACACAGATTGCAACCAGCAAGGTCACCTCTGCTGGGACGGTGGCTTACAGCCGTGTGGTAAACGTATTAATAACCCAGTTGTCAGTCAGAATGTAAACAAATATTGCTGTTATAGTTTTTTAGTTTTATAAAGTGGTGAGATCTCAGATTATAATAAGTCTTAGTTAAATCCTAAGATTAGAAAGAGGCAATCAGCCTTAGTGTCATGGTTTCAAGGTCCACTCAGGGAGAGGAATAAGCCACCTAAAACCTTTAGCATTTCGGCAGCATTCATCGTGAGTTTTATATAGTTTTTACATATATTTAGCATAGGTCTCACTATGCTAAATATATGGAAAAACTATATAACAATGTAATTGGTCGATAATTTTATAGTGAAAAGTTATTTCACTAAAATTCGCTTCGCTCACCCCCTTTATCCTTCACCTACCGTGACCTACACCCACCCCTTCGCCTAGACAGTCTTTAATTAGCCAATATGCGGTGGCTAACCATTCAGTGATTAAGTCGCGCAAATCAGTAATTTTGACCCGCAATTAAGTATTTTTTCGCTTATTTCAGTAAATTCCGCTATTCTTGGTTATGCGTTCAATTCGTTTTTTATTCAGTCGTTTTATTATTTCCTATTATTGGTACTTACCAATAATAGGAACCTACTTAGTTGCTAAGGATTAATAAAGCTAATAAGATTACCGGCGGCCCTCACACTAGATTAGAGCCGTATCGTGAGGACCCACTTACCTCATTCCCCTCACCCCCAGGATCTCCCGAGAGCAGGGCGTGGAACGGTTCATCCACCTCTCGTACCTCAACGCGACCGATCAGCCCAAACCGCTCGTGATGAGAAAGCCCTCGCAGTTCCAGATCAGCAAGTTCTGTGGCGAGTGCGCCGTGAAAGAGGAGTTTCCCACAGCGACAATCATAAGTGCTAGCGATATTTACGGCTCGGAGGATCGCTTCTTGAGGTAATTGCCGCAGATCGCACGAATTCTGGCAGTTTCACATGGCCAATGGGCCTTTTTAATCTAAAAATTCTAACGGTAATTACCGTTCACGACACAACTGCAAAACCAGCCATTTAGTTAGTGGAATTCACATTTCTCAAAGGCTTCTGTCTAAACGATCACCAAGAACGCACCTATTTTACTACCAATAAATTCGAAACGACCGCCAAAATTAGTAAACGATCACCAAATTGTGTTTGGATAAATGATCACCAAACTTCTTTTTATGTTTTGTGTACTTGAGTTTATGTTTTAAGTATTTTTTGTTGTTCTTACGTGTTTAAACCAACACGAAGGACCCTTCACCTAAGCTACCGCAGTATTTTGCCCTGATATTTTCTGCAACTTTTGGGTAGGAAAAAAATATTTTGGTGGTCATTTAAATTGTTCTCTTTCTCAAACTTATGATACGATCGGGCAAGAGATGAATTCCACCAAGCCTTAAGTGATCTGCTAACTATCATTACATAATTAAGAAATGAATGTTGTATTTTCCTTTACATATTTAGATGTTGTGTTTTCCTTTACACATAACTATACTACGTTCAATTTACTTGTCTCCCAAGACACATTTTATCCTAATTTAGGAGACACTTCTGTCAAGGTCGTGTTTATGTGAACAAATCAATTTTACTTTGACTTTGACGTTTCCTTAATGCGTACAGCAATATTATACATTGCAGATCTCAATAATTCATGGTTTTGGAGATGTTAAAAGTAAAGTGATTAGCTGAATAAACTAATATGGCATCTCATCTCACCTAAGTGTTTTCCCTCCACAGGCAGCTAGCGTCTCAGTGGCGACGCACTGGCAACTACATTGCGTTGTACAAGAACGGGCTCGAGACGGTGAAGTACCCGGTGTTCGTGTCTGACGTGGCGCAGGGCATCGTCAACGCGGCACGGGACAACGACACGCGCTGCCAGACCTACCAGGCTATTGGGTAACCTATCCTGCCACAGCAGACTAAAATCACCCTTGCCCAGTCCCTCCTACTACCTTTAATCGACTATGCAGATGTTTGCTGGATCGGTGCGAACGAAGAACAACTGAACAAACTCGAACGACTTCAAAACCTCGGGATTCGGTTTGTCTTCGGGCTGCGCAAGTATGACCATGTCTCACAGTATCGCAAGGAGTTGGGGTGGCTTCCGATCCGCCTTCGTCGTGATATGCACGTTCTCTCCTATCTGTTCAACATTTTGCGAAATCCCCGCTACCCCTCATATCTTCGAGAACGTTTCGAGTTTATTTCCTCCAGGCATAGCAACCGGAGATCCCACACGATGTCTCTTCTCTCTACTCCTCGGCATAACACTGCCGCTTACAAACACTCGTTTAGGTTAACGGCGATCCGACTGTGGAACGCACTTCCCTGCGCTATTAGAGATAGTCCCTCAATTTTCACTTTTAAGACAAGATTGAAAGAGCATTTCCTTTCTCTTTCGTGATAGGTACTTTTATATATGTATATATAAGTAGTATATGTTTGATATATATAAAATTTTTTGCTTTTGTATTTTATTTAGTATATATCATTTATTAAATTATTATGTTTTAGTTGTAAACAATTAGATGTGTACAGTTTTATTGCGCACTAGGACTCTCCTGTTGCACAATTTTTCCTGTCCTACCTAGGTTTGCTGGTAGAAATCTCTCTTTAGAGATAAGCTCGCCTTTGCTCATAAAATGTTTTGTTACCTTACTATTACGATTTCTGTGCAATAAAGAATATGAATCTTACAGACATACCGGGCTATTGGTTAACCTATCTTACATACATTCCGGGCTATTGGTTAACCTATCTTACATACATACCGAGCTATTGGTTAGCCTATTTTACAGACATACCGGGCTATTGGTCAACCTATCTTACATACATACCGGGCTATTGGTTAGCCTATTTTACAGACATACCAGGCTATTGGTTAACCTATCTTACATACATACCGGGCTATTGGTTAGCCTATTTTACAGACATACCGGGCTATTGGTTAACCTATCTTACATACATACCGGGCTATTGGTTAGCCTATTTTACAGACATACCGGGCTATTGGTTAACCTATCTTACATACATTCCGGGCTATTGGTTAACCTATCTTACATACATACCGAGCTATTGGTTAGCCTATTTTACAGACATACCGGGCTATTGGTTAACCTATCTTACATACATACCGGGCTATTGGTTAGCCTATTTTACAGACATACCGTGCTATTGATTAACCTATCTTACAGACATACCAGGATATTGGGTAACCTATCTTACATAGATACCGGGCTATTGGTTAACCTATATTACAAACATACCGGGATATTGGGTCACCTATCTAACAGACCTCCCAGGCCATTAGGTAACCTATCTTACAGACCTATCGGGCTATTGGGTAGGATATCTTATAGACGAAACAACGATACGCACTGCCAGATATACCAGGCTATTGGTTAACCTATCTTACATACCTCCCAGGCCATTGGGTAACTTATTTTACACCAGGCTATTGGGTAACCTATCTTACAGACCTAACGGGGTTATTGGGTGGAATATCTTAGAAACGAGACAACGACACGCGCTGTCAGACCTACCAAGCTATTGTGTAACCCATATTACAGACGAGATAACCAGGCTATTGGGTCACCTATCTAACAGACCTACCAGGCTATTGGGTCACCTATCTAACAGACCTACCAGGCTATTGGGTCACCTATCTAACAGACCTACCAGGCTATTGGGTCACCTATCTAACAGACCTACCAGGCTATTGGGTCACCTATCTAACAGATATACCAGGCTATTGGGTCACCTATCTAACATATATACCAGGCTATTGGGTCACCTATCTAACAGACCTACCAGGCTATTGGGTCACCTATCTAACAGATATACCAGGCTATTGTATAACCTATCTTACAGACGAGACAACGACACGTGCTGCCAGACCGACCAGACTATGCTTTGCAAGATACTTAGGCATAACCTATGACACTGACTTTTAGTTAACATATCTCAAACTAAACAGCAGAACGAGACAGGCTTCTTTCATACCATATTTGTTCATTTGACCGTACAATGGTAGGGATGGTGTGAAGTGAATAGTTGGGATTTTACATAGCAAAATGTTGTTTACAAAGTTATTGGTGCGGCCACTTTTACACTCCATGTACGTAACCAGGTGCATTCATAAGTTTGTTTGTGGTATTGAAATAATTGTTGTATTGGAGCCCCCTTAAATATTTATTCTATTGTTTTTTTAGTGTTTGTTGTAATAGCGGCAACAGAAATACATCATCTGTGAAAATTTCATCTGTCTAACTATCACGGTTCATGAGATATTACCTGGTGACAGACGGACGGACGGACGGACACCCTCAAAATGGGCCTTTGGCACTTAAAAAAACTTTAAACTGACTATTTCTCAAATCACATGCAACTTTCACTGAGGTCATGTTAGGCCCGCCCGATCGATCGTTGCATCTGAGGCTACGTTCGGTGTCGCTGTGACGTAGAGGTCATGTTAGGCTCGATCGTTGTATCTGAGGCTACGTTCGGTGTCGCTGTGACGCAGAGGTCATATTAGGCTCGATCATTGCATCTGAAGCTCGATCGTTGCATCTGAGGCTACGTTAGGTTTCACTGTGACGTAGAGGTCATGTTAGGCTCGATCGTTGCATCTGAGGCTACGTTCGGTGTCGCTGTGACGTAGAGGTCATGTTAGGCTCGATCGTTGCATCTGAGGCTCGATCGTTGCATCTGAAGCTCGATCGTTGCATCTGAGGCTACGTTCAGTGTCGCTGTGACGTAGAGGTCATGTTAGGCTCGATCATTGCATCTGAGGCTACGTTCGGTGTCGCTGTGACATAGAGGTCCTGTTAGGCTCGATCGTTGCATCTGAAGCTCGATCGTTGCATCTGAGGCTACGTTCCGTGTCGCTGTGACGTAGAGGTTATGTTAGGCTCGATCGTTGCATCTGAGGCTACGTTCGGTGTCACTGTGACGTAGAGGTCATGTTAGGCTCGATCGTTGCATCTGAGGCTCAATCGATGCATCTGAGGCTACGGTCTGTTTCGCTGTGACGTAGAGGTCATGTTAGGCTCGATCGTTGCATCTGAGGCTCGATCGTTGCATCTGACGCTACGTTCGGTGTCGGTTGCGATCTGTCGAAGGCATTTGATTGTGTTGATCATGAGTAGTTTATGATGAAATTAAATCATTACGGAGTTAGAAATAAAGCGTTGGATCTACTAAGATCATACCTAAGCAATATAATTCAAAAGGCAGAAGTCAACGGCGTTAAATCTGATGGATCGGGGGTAAAAATTGGCGTTCCACAAGGTTCCATATTAGGCCCTTTCTTATTCCTGGTATATATTAACGATCTGCCTTTTATGGTGGAGAAATTGACTAACATAGTGTTGTTTGCTGATGATACTTCACTGGTCTTCAAGATTGAAAGACAAAAAGAAGATTTTGATGATGTCAATAGAGTATTATCTTTAACCTTGAATTGGTTCACAGTTAACAATTTATTGTTAAATGCTGGTAAAACCAAATGTATCAAATTCTCACTTCCAAATGTCAGGCAAGTTGGGACCAGTTTAGTGTTGGACAGCAATACGTTAGAATTAGTAAATGACACGAAGTTTCTTGGAATAACCATTCATAACAAATTGCAGTGGGAACCCCACATAGAAAAATTGGCCGGTAAATTAAGTTCTGCGGCTTACGCTGTTAGGAACATCAGACAAAACACGGATGTGGCTACATCTAGGCTAGTATATTTTAGTCACTTTCATAGTGTCATGTCCTATGGTATCTTGTTGTGGGGGAAAGCAGCGGATATTCAAACTATTTTTATTTTACAAAAAGGAGCTATTCTAGCAATTCATAATTTAAAACGCACAGACTCCCTAAGACAGCTTTTTAAAGAAATTGACATACTAACTGTAGCTAGTCAATTTATTTTCGAAAATATAATGTATGTACGCAAGAACCTTACAAAATTTCCCAAACTTAGCGATAGCTGTAATGTTAACCTAAGAAATAATCACAGACTACTTGCGCCCCGGTTAAGACTCGCGAAGGTCAATGCATTCTCTACTACAACAAGATACCTCTGAAGATCTTGAAATTGCCATTTGAGCAATTTAAAATCCATGTTAAAGCGACTTTGTCGAAAAAGGGATATTACAATGTTTAAGATTACTTAAATGATGGGTCTGTATGGGGTTAATCTGGCTCAACACAGACCTTGCTGTTAATAATTTTGTAATTATTTATTCCTGCTTATTAATTATGATAATGACTAAATATTATATTTTGTATTAGTTAAGCATAAGCAATTTTTAAAAAGAGATCTAAAGATCAATCTGTGGGAGTTTCTACGCCCTGCTTCTCCCACAGTGGTCCAATGTAGAGAAGTGGCAAAAAATGACGATTGCTAAGTATATGTAAATATCTACAGTAATAAAGACATTTGGAATTTGGAATTTGTCGCAGTGACGTAGAGGTCATGTTAGGCACGATCGTTGCATCTGAGGCTACGTTCGGTGTCGCTGTGACGTTTGACTTTTAGGACACCGTGTTTATGTATGTCTGTTCCTGGATTCCCTTGCGACTACTCAATGGCTGAACTGATTTCAATCAATGATACGTCATTCGATTCGTCTTGATAGCGCGAGTGTCACTGGATACTTATATAGTTGTTTTTTTTTAAACGTAGTTGTCTCGTAAAAAGCAGGACATAACTAACACAAAACAAGCAGATAAGACTCGTAATTGAGATTCCATAAAATTATTATAGTGCAGTGATAAATTTTATTTAATTTAAAATATGCGGGACCAAATAAATTTTATAGAGTGGGTTCCGCTTGCAGTTAAATTTAACGTAATTTAACTCTGTACAATAATATTTTTATCGAATCTCAATAATAAGCTTGTTTTGTGCATTTTAGTGAACCACAGTCGGGATTTTTTCTATTTTTTATTGCCTTATTTATTTAAAACTAGTTTCCTAGAGGCGAACCGAGCCCGCCGAATTTGAAAAAAAAGTCACCTGTGTTATTATTATTACACTATCTGATATTGTTGCTATTATGGAACAATTTGTGGTGGCAAGTAATGTCATTTTGCAAAACGGAAAAGTTTATTTTTAAAAAACTCGTTTGAACTGGTTACAATGCAGATGTAAGGGGAGATTTTTAATTGATTATTATTAATAATAATATTATAATAAACTTTATTCAAGAAAGTGGGTGTACAATAATTATACACAAAAAAAGCAGATAAGACTCGTAATTGAGATTCCATAAAATTATTATAGTGCAGTGATAAATTTAATTTAATTTAAATTCAGGCGGGAGCAATTAAATTTTATAGAGTGGGTTCCGCTTGCAGTTAAATTTAACGTAATTTAACTCTGTACAATAATAATTTTATCGAATCTCAATAATAACGTTATAACTTATATGCTTGTTTTGTGCTTTTTAGTGAACCACAGTGATTTTTTGTATTTTTTATTACGTTATTTATTTAAAACTATTTTCCTAGAGGCGAACCGAGCCCGCCGAATGTGAAAAAAAAGTCACCTGTGTTATTATTATTATACTATCCGATATTGTTGCTATTATGGATCAATTTGTGTTAAGTAATGTCATATTGCAAAACGGAAGTGTTTATTTTTAAAAAACTCGTTCGAACTGGTTACAATGCAGAGGGCAATGCAACTTTTGCCATACATCGCTGACATAGTTTTTTTTTTCTTGTGGCCACAAATGAAACCTAGGCCATATGTTAGAGAACTGTATGAGAAATCAATATCAAAAAGAACTAGGTCTACCAAACACAGCCGAACCAAGTTAAAGAGTGTTTAAAATGTTGCTATAATTATTTATCAGGCGTTACTCCATGTGTGATATTTTACAAAAAATATTATTTTTCCTTTGTTGGTCTTGTATTAGGAAGAGCTCCGTGTTCTAGTGGGTTTAACACTTGCTTCTCACGCAAGATATGCAAGTTAGAATGCGCAGGTTCGCATGTTGTAGTAAGAATGCAAAACTTGATGAAACATTGCTAATACTTAATTGGCAGGCGTTGCCAGTTCTTCGATAGTAGAGGTTTACATTGATTCGTTGTGCCTCTGCCACCCCGTATGGAAAATGCGTGACGCATTTTTCTATAAGTATTAGCAATGTTTCATCAAGTATCTTTGTTCCGGTACGGTTTAGAGACCTGATTCTTTTTGCTTTGGATTCCTGGTATTGTCCTCTAACATATACCTAGTGTTCGATTCCAAATCGATATTCGATCGATGGTTTCTGAACGGCCATTTTGAATTTGACGTTGCTGCCAACCTGGCAGTTTTGACAACTGACAGACGAAAGCCCTCGCAATGTAAACGCGTTTTGGTTAGGGTATTGAAATTAAATCGCAGGCCATCTGGAATGTATTCGGGTTTCCCTCAGGATTGTCAATATAGCTGAGTGTGTTGTGGTTCCCAGAACCAGATAAAGTTCGCATTTTCGTGGCCGATTGGTTTTTACCACATAACATAACCTGTGTTGGAACACTGTGCTCATTGAAGCTGGCCCGCCAGTCATACCTGGTTGGCTGAAGAACCTGTCTACCAAGAAGAGCCTAGGGTGCACCCGGGCCTTGCAGAGAGACAGGAGGTTGACGGGACCGAAGCACAGACCAGGTTAGATCGACCCCAATTAGTTCAGCTCGGTGAATCGCCGACGTTCACACTTCTTGGCAACTGATCGTTACGCTACCTCGTAGCTGATGGGCCCCTACGAGGTCATTAGGTGCTGAGAAGCCTGAACATTTTGGTAGCTAGAGCGTGGCTTCCTGAGATTTGCAGCCGTCAAGGGCTCCAGGAAGGCACGATTTGGGACTATCAATCTGTAGGTATAGGCGGTTATTAGGTAACTTGGTTGTGTTCCTATATCCACATAGATTGGTAGTATTGTAAGCTATAGGTCTATTGCTGGTAGTAGATAGACAGATATTGAATTGAAAATTGCATTGAATTACCAGTTAGTCAATCTATTAGTGGTCTAGTAATGCTATTGAATGAATGTTTTGGTTAACATAGGTAGTTACATCTATTGATAGCAGGCTATTACATTGTTTTCAGTTTATAGCAATTTATAACTTGAACTAATATTGACTATCTGTGTGTGTTATAATGATAAAGGGAAACAAAATTGTATTTACAGAATTTATATAGATATAAAACTCGGTTCCTATTGTTTAAGGAAAACAACATTGTTTAAGTTGTGGTTTAGGGTTCCCTCGTTTGGGTTGTAGACTGGAGGGTCCAATAAAATTGAGTTACTGCAAATTGTGAGTAAGTATCGTTCCGATCATGTCGTTATCTGAAATCCAGAAGGGTGTTTCTAAGGAACTCAGATGGTTTTCCTCCGCACACGGTCTGATAGACCGTTTAGATAGGCATGATGTGGTATTGGAGCGGTCTATGGACGTTAAGGAACGTTACAATAGGGTGCTCGAATTGTCCGCGCAGGCGGAATCAGTTGATGGTTGCGCACCTGACAGGCTGTCACGGTTGATAGGGGATGTCGACCAATGTATGGAGATGGCAGCTGCTATCACGCAGAAGGCTGTGGACATACGTAGACAGCGCGAGTCCAGCCATGGTGGTGACATTGAAGCACCTCTGCCGCTTCAGGGTTCGGGGTCCAGGTTACCTGCCATAACTATGCCTACTTTTGACGGCGTGTCCGGTGAATGGATGAGCTTCATCAATCTGTTCGACAGTTTGGTGCACATGCGATCGGACATTACCAAGTCTATCAAGATGGCTCAGCTGGTGGCAGCATTGAGGGGTGAGCCTAGGGAGTTGGTCGCTCATTTGACAGTTACGGAGGGTAACTGTGAAACGGCCAGGCAATTGTTGGTCAGACGTTACCACAACAAACGGAGGTTGGCCGATGCCCAACTGAACCGTTTGTTTAGCATCCCGGTTGTGAACAAGGTCGGGGCCATACAGACGGAGGTTTTGAACCCATTGTTGTCCGTCACCAAGGCTCTAGAGAATCTTGGACTTCCGGTTGGTGAATGGTCGTACCTACTGTTGTACATTGTACTTTCCCGCCTACCCGCTGACGTGCAGACTCGTTTCGAACAGTCTCACGGGAGGTCGGCCGAGGACCTGCCCGCCTTCTCCGACTTGGTCGGATTCTTGGAAGAGGAGGCTCGACGGGCAGAGAATTTGGGGTTGACGGTCACCCATCCTTCGGAGCCACAGAGAGCTGCCGGGAGCGCTGTGAGTAGGGGCCCTCCGACGAGGAAGGACCGCACCAACCGGCAGTCGTATGGGACTGTGAGTGAATTGACCCCACATGGTGAGACCTGCCCATGTTGTAGGCAGATTGGCCATGCTGTGGCCAATTGCAATAAGTTCGGGGAACTTAGGGTTCAGGGACGGCGCCGGATGGCCAAGCAGCGGAGCTGGTGTTTCCTGTGCCTCGGGCCACACATGGCTAGGGACTGCACGCGCACAAAAATGTGCGGATATTGTGGTGGGGCCCACAACAATCTGTTGTGCATGAACCGGTCCGGCCAACAGCCTCCACAGGGCCGTATCCAGGGTGACACGGCATGGGGCCCTGAGAATTCGTTTGCGACTCGGAGCGCAACTCAGGGGCCAACGTCCCCACGTCCACAGGGCCGTACCCAGGGTGACACGGCATGGGGCCCTGAGAATTCGTTTGCGACTCGGAGCGCAACTCAGGGGCCAACGTCCCCACGTGCACTGGGCAGTACCAGGGTGCAGGGCCGCACTCAGGACCATTACATGGGGGGCCCTGAGTTTTCGGTTGCGACTCAGCATCCGACCCAGCGGGACATTGGGTGTGTTGAGCAGGCCGTAACGGGCGGGTGGCATGGGACACCTTCGAGCTATGTGGGTGCGGTTCGGACGCCGACTCAGTTGTCGCCCCGCTCGTCGCCTCGTCCTCGTCGGTCACATGTGATGTCCCCCCCGCTCATGGAGCGGCCACGGTTGAATTCACGCCCACCCCCCTTTACGGGGAATCGTAGGTTGGGAATGGAGCCGGCGCGTGGGCCATTTGTACAATGGGACCCTCTGGCGTATAGCTGCATACCTGATCGGTTACAGGCACAGTGGGGCCCCGGGGGTCCTCGCTAGGAATTTGCGGCCCAACCATTGGTTGCCCCCCAACCGGAGACGGTGGTGTTACCGATCGCCTCTGTGCTTGTTTGGGATTTGGCGGGCAACCCAACATACGTTCGCGCCCTATTAGATTCTGGAGCTCAGGGCTGCATTGTATCGAATGATTTAGCAAAATGGTTGGGCCTCAAGGTAAATAGGTATAATAAATCAATACGGGGCGTGGGGAATGTTATGGTTACGAATGTAGTTGGTCAATCGGTGATCACGTTCTCTCCACGTTATGACATTTTGACAAAAACATCCATGCAAGCTTTAGTAATGACGCATGTCATGGGCAGACACCCCTTGGTGAAGTTGAATCCGGCCGTTCGATTCCTGACATCAGGACTCAAGTTGGCGGATCCCGATTTTGACACTCCAGCCCCGGTCGACCTGCTACTGGGAGCAGACGTTCTGGGTAGGTTTCTGTTGTCGGATCGGCGAGTTCTTCAGCCGGACGGGTTGATTGCTGTGGATACTAAGTTTGGTCACGTGATCATGGGTCCGGCATTGCCAATGGTTAGGCCTGCCGAGTCAGATGGCATACTTATTGGCTCAGCGTTGTCAGACGTTATCCAACGTTTCTGGGAGATAGAGGAACCTCCCACCGTTCGTCGAGTCGACGCAGACGAAGAAGAGTGCGAGTTGTTTTACCAGAATAGTACTGGTCGCCTTCGTTCTGGTCGTTTTGTAACTCGACTGCCTTTCAGGGCCGATCGACCGCCACTAGGAGAATCTAGGAAGATGGCTGAGACGAGATTGATGTCGATGGAGCGTAGGATGACAAGGGACGCCGTATTTAAACAAAAATATGTTGATTTCATGAGGGAGTATGAGTCGTTAGGACACATGTCGGTATCGGGTGTGGACTGGAGATCTGAGGATCATTGTTTCCTTCCACACCATGCCGTCCTACGAACCCCTACCGGCAAGATTCGAGTTGTTTTTGATGGGTCAGCACCTACCTCGAACGGGATGTCCCTGAATCAGTGTCTACATTCGGGACCCAAGTTGAGTCGTGATATTTCGGATATTCTCACGAGCTTTCGGAGGCACCAGATAGTATTTGTCGCAGACATTCGGATGATGTTTAGGCAAACGGTAATTCATCCGGCTGACAGAAGGTATCAGTTGATACTTTGTCGTGAGTCCACGGCCGAGCCAGTCAAGGTCTATGAGTTAAACACGAACACGTATGGGGAGTTGGCGTCGCGTGACCGTGTGAGCTATCCTAGAGCCGCCGCTATCCTGGAGCAAGATTTGTACGTCGATGACGTCTGCACAGGGGCAGCCAGTGTAGAGGAAGCTCTGGACCGACGTGACGAGCTCATTCAATTGCTGGAACGAGGCGGCTATGAACTACGTAAGTGGATGTCCAACTCCCCTGAGTTGATGGCTGGTCTCCCAGATGAGTTTCAACAAGACCCGCACGTTTTTGAGAATCCTGACAACCCTAACATGTTGTCAGTACTTGGAATTCAGTACCGGCCCGTCCATGATGAGTTTACCTATCGGGTGGTTTTAGAAACACCGAAGGCCTGGACGAAGCGGTCAGTACTGACAACGATTGCGAGAACGTTCGACCCGAATGGATGGATTTCTCCAGTCACCTTTGCTCTCAAATGTTTTATGCAAAGGCTATGGGCGGCTCAGTTGACCTGGGACACCCACCTCTCAGGTGATTTGTTGACTGATTGGACGCGAATGTTCACCTCGCTATCGGACATAAATAATGTATCGCTGCCGAGGAAATTGGTCCCTGCTGGGGATTACAGGGCAACCCTTCACGGGTTTTGTGATGCCTCTGAACGAGGGTTTGCGGCAGCGGTTTATTTGCGAACCGTCACCTCCACCGGGGAGGTCGACGTGCGTTTGGTTTTGGCAAAAAGCAAGGTAGCGCCTATTCGGACAAGGATGACGATTCCAAAACTGGAACTGTCCGGGGCTGCTCTTTTGACCAAACTTTTGAATCACACTCTAACAGTGTTGCGTGGGTCAGTGGTTTCGGAGGATACGGTGTACGCGTGGACGGACAGCCAGTTTGTTTTGTGCTGGCTGAAGGCTTCGGTCCATAACTTAGAGGTTTTTGTTGCGAACCGTGTCTCCCAGATTGTGTCGTCTGGGGTCCCACTGACCTGGAGACATGTACCAGGAGAATTGAACCCGTCTGATTGTGCATCCAGGGGATGTCGGGCTCCTGAACTCGTTAGACACCATTTGTGGTGGGGACCACCCTGGCTTGCCAGGAGAGAATCGGACTGGCCCCACAGCCATGTAGTAGTATCTTCGGATCATGGCCCCAGAGCGGCCGTGCATGTTACCCAGAAGGCTGAGGACCCTGACGCCGGGTTTCTGCTGGACCGGTATAGCTCACTTGACAAGTTGATAAACGTGTCCACTTGGATTAGGAGATTCGCTCGAAATTGTCGTACTCCTCGCGATCAGCGAACGTTGAACCCTATTCTGACTCCGGCAGAGCGAAACGAGTCGCTGTTGAATTTGGTCCGGTTGGTACAGTCCTCGAAGTTTGGGGCAGAATTGGAGATTATACGAAGTGGACGTTCGAAATTGAAGGGAGCCGTCGCGCGTCTCAACCCCTTTGTTGATTCGACCGGGTTACTTCGGGTAGGAGGAAGATTGCGCAATGCGAATCTGTCGTATTCGGCTCGTCACCCACTTCTGCTCCCCAAGGGGGGACAGTTAGTTGAATTGCTGGTGACTGATCGTCATATTAAAAACGCGCATGCCGGCTGGAACGCGTTGTTGGCCACGCTCCAGCGGGAGTTTTGGATCTTATCTGCCCGCCGTGTCATACGGAACATCGTGTTTCGGTGCATGCCTTGTTATCGACTTAAGGCTGCCACGATGCAACCTCTCTTGGGGGACTTGCCCCCTGATCGTGTGAATGAGGTCAGACCGTTTTCAGGTGTTGGTACGGATTTTGCAGGACCGTTTATGGTGAAGAGTTCACGATTGCGTACCGCTAGGCAATACAAGGCGTACCTATGTGTGTTTGTTTGTTTATCCACCAAGGCGGTACATCTCGAGCTCGTTGCTGATCTCTCGACAGAGGCTTTCATTGCTTGTTTGGATAGGTTTGTTTCTCGAAGGGGACTTCCAACTTTGATCCGCTCTGATAACGGCACTAACTACATCGGTGCGGAACGATACTTACGAGAGATAGTCAACTTTTTGAATGTAAATAAAGTGGATATTGGAACGGCCCTCTCCCGTCGGGGTATACAGTGGACCTTCAGCCCACCGATTTGCCCCCACTGGGGTGGGATTTTTGAGGCCGTAGTTAAGTCAGCTAAGACGCACTTGGGGCGTATAGTAGGTCAGACCGCGCTGACTTTTGAGGAGCTCGCGACATTGTTTTGTAAGATCGAGGCCGTTCTCAATTCGCGACCGTTGTGTCCGCTCAGCTCGGATCCAAATGACCTGGAGGCTCTGACCCCAGGCCATTTCTTGATAGGACAGCCACTTAACGCGTTGCCCGAGCACCCCTTCGAGGGAGTGAAATTGTATCGGTTGTCAAGGTATCAGATGTTGCAGCAGTTTACTCAGAATTTCTGGAAGCGTTGGTCGCTCGAGTATCTGCATATCTTACAACAGCGCCTTAAGTGGACTGACAAAACTAGCCCCCCTAGTGTTGGTGACCTCGTTCTGGTTAAGGATGCTAACCTACCGCCACTACGTTGGCGCAGGGGGCGCATTGTTAACTTGTTCCCTGGCAAGGACGGGACCCCCCGGTCTGCAGAGGTTCTAGTAGGAGGCTCGGTTCTAAAACGAGCGGTAGCAACGTTGTCTCGGCTGCCCGTAGATTAGGGGACAGGTGGGTGCCTGTCCGGGCGGGTGATTGTTCGAT
Source organism: Argyresthia goedartella (assembly GCA_949825045.1). NCBI lineage: Eukaryota > Metazoa > Arthropoda > Insecta > Lepidoptera > Argyresthiidae > Argyresthia > Argyresthia goedartella. Next base: position 23,939,692 of record OX463814.1, on the reverse strand, counting down.
TCCAAATCGATATTCGATCGATGGTTTCTGAACGGCCATTTTGAATTTGACGTTGCTGCCAACCTGGCAGTTTTGACAACTGACAGACGAAAGCCCTCGCAATGTAAACGCGTTTTGGTTAGGGTATTGAAATTAAATCGCAGGCCATCTGGAATGTATTCGGGTTTCCCTCAGGATTGTCAATATAGCTGAGTGTGTTGTAGTTCCCCGAACCAGATAAAGTTCGCATTTTCGTGGCCGATTGGTTTTTACCACATAACATAACCTGTGTTGGAACACTGTGCTCATTGAAGCTGGCCCGCCAGTCATACCTGGTTGGCTGAAGAACCTGTCTACCAAGAAGAGCCTAGGGTGCACCCGGGCCTTGCAGAGAGACAGGAGGTTGACGGGACCGAAGCACAGACCAGGTTAGATCGACCCCAATTACTTCAGCTCGGTGAATCGCCGACGTTCACACTTCTTGGCAACTGATCGTTACGCTACCTCGTAGCTGATGGGCCCCTACGAGGTCATTAGGTGCTGAGAAGCCTGAACACCTAGGTTTCATTTCTGGCGGAAAGAAAACGTTGAACTGTGCCAATATATTGCATTGGCATTTAAGGGGAGATTTTAAATTAATTTATTAATAATAATAATATAATAATAAACCTTATTGAAGAAAGTGGGTGTACAATAATTTTTTCACACCTTTCATTCGGAAAAGTAAGTTTTGCTCCACGTCGAGAGGGAGCAAAATGCTACTTTTCTGTTCAAGCTACTTTTTTAATTTATTCATTGGCATGTAGCATTTACGCGATATGCCAATTGAACACAGATTAAAATAATAGAATGTAATTATGAAATTACATTACAATCGACTACGATGACGTAGTCGATTAAAAACGAACATGTTTCAAGTTTTAACTTTAACAACGTTATATAAAAATTTATGAATTTTTCGTAATATTAAAAAAATGTCACAATAAATTATTTGTTTTACTGAAATCAAAACTATCGATGACTGTTATTGTGATATAATGAATATTGACTTCCGAAACCATTGTTATATTCGATTCGATTATTTTTACACATTACTAAAAGTACACAGGAATATTTTATCTGTGGTGACCTTTCCCTAATCCTTCACAATCCACCATTATATTATTTTTTTTACGTTGTTCGATTACTGTAAAAGTGGTGAAAGTATAATTCAAAGTATAGTTATTTAATTTTTCTGGAGCATTTAATTTAAATTTTCCTCATAGTCGGTGTGAAAAGTTGTATGTGTCACTCAGTTGCAAAATTATTTTCGTCATAGGCGTTAACGCTTGAATCCTTCGTACGCTCAGGATTCTACCTTAAAATCCCTTGCTGCGCTCAGGATTCTATCGTAGAATCCTTCCCTTCACTCTGGATTAAATGTACCGCCCTCGCCGTAAATACATCACTTTGCTCCCTTGTGACACAAATAACTAATAACAAATTATAGGCACATGGGAGGTGTCTGCTTCCATAGCTAGGCTAAAAATTAACCTGTATTTTTGGCACGCAGGCCCGTTCCTCTTCCGAGGTTAATAAGGAAAGGAGTGGTTACAAAACAATTTGAAATTTTAAATAGGGTAAAATAAAGCTAAAACTAAAATGCAATAAAATATGGATAACATGCGTGTGTGTCTGTTGAGGGTGTATTGTACTCGTATGGAGTGTATGCACATTTAATCATTTGATTAAAAAAAAAAAACACTTTCCACCCTTTTGCCATATGACATTACTTCCCAGAAATGTAAAATTATTATTAAATATTGTTTGATTAATAAATCTGCAGGTTCGATTCCCATTTTTTTTTGAAATCGAATGATGTCTTTTTGCTTTTCATCAAAATCTATGTCATGGTTCCTAACAACAAAAACTTCTATCTCTTGTACTCCCAATAACAATTCCGTGTCCTGCTTCCAGTCCCAAGGGATACCTCCTAGCAGACCTCGTGGACTGGTTCTACCTACTCATGCGCAAGGACGAGAAGTGGGGCTACTGGCGCTACGACATGAAGTACGACCCCAGCATCCCAGTGAAGGTGTTCCTCACCAACCTCATCTCGCCGGCCTGGCCGCTGGGCTACCTGCACTGGGAGGGGCTAGAGAAGGTACGTTGGGCCATGTGGAGTTGTAGTGTAGTGCAAGAGATAGTGTCGCCTGCCTGGCCTGTGGGCTACCTGCACTGGGATGGGCTGGGAAAGGTGCTTCCCATGTCAAGTTTAATGGCCATTTTTTATTGATGTACTGGATGTCGATAGTTACTAAAAAGGTAACGACAAAATGAAGGTTGAATATTACAGATTAGTTAACTAAAGCTGACACGTTCACAGTACTCACACTAAAGCCATGTCACTATACAGTATGTTTGTATTATTTTATTCTAACCTCGAAATTGATAAACAATCACAATAACGCGCGTCGATTGACGTGACACGAATGCAAAAAGATCACTATATTTATAAGCAGCAGCAAAAGCAAAACAATAACTGTTCTTCATACTCATAGGTTTGACTGCGCGCGAAAAGAGACAGACAGCCCATTCTTGATGGCCATGCAGTGCAACGTCACGCCGCGCGCTTATTCACAGACACAACACAAGCGCATCTGTGTTTATTCATTCAAATGAAATCTATACGGAATAAGGAGTCTTTGTTCGTCTCTGGTTACTTCGATTGCTGTGATAAAATCTTCCAACTCAATTTCTTTCCTATATCAATTGTAGCTGGGTATTTGTTTTCTAATTTCTGACCATGTTTTTCGAAATAATTTTCCGGTACTTTTCTAACTAATCCTCGTGCTTGAGAATTTTTGTTTCTTTTCGTTTTCATATAGATGAAAAGGCAGCGTATGCTATTTTAAATCACAAGAGCAAGCTTCAATGTTAGCAATGTCAAAATCGATGAACATAAACATTTATATAAAGGCAAATAGATTGCTTCTAACCTCACACTAGGTAAGACCGCACTACACAGCAGGCAGCGGAGCGACGCGACAGTTTTGAATATCGGTGGGTATACCGCACTAGAACGACTGCGACACAACAGATTCGCCCTTCATTCGAACAGAGAACTCTAGACGCGATGGACGAAATTGAAGAAGACGTGGTTATAATATCACTACTTTGTGAGGAAGAAGAAATTCTTCAACAAAATAAGAAAAAACGGAAACTCTGGGTTCATGACATTCCAAAATCACGATATGAAGAATATCGTGTGCCAAGGCTTATAAGAGAACCGAAAAGATATCAAACATATTTAAGAATGTCTGCATAAGTTTGTCTAATGATAAAAAATGAAGATAATTAAAAAGGTTATTTACGTACCCGTTAATCCCATCACCCGCCCAATCTCCAACAAATTATGGGCTTTTCTGTGTATATTCATATAATTCTCATCTCCTAAATCATAGAGCTCTGGATATTCACAATCTTTTGAAATTAACTTGTCTTCTTCCATTTTAACGAGTACACCAAACACGTCCGGCGTGTAGAGAATTTAGTGAAATATGCAGTGCCGCGCCGCTCGCTAGCCATACCGCACTATCCGACGCGACAGGCTGCGAAGTTTGCCTACTTGCCCAACTTTGTCGCGCAGGGTCGTGTCGCGACGTTCCGCTCTCGGCTATTGCGGTTTATTCCATATATTTTCCTTGAAATAATATATTCTCGTGAGTGTCGCGTCCACAGATATCGAGAGATAGGTTGAGGGGCGTGGCACGTGCGAACAAATGTAGCTCCGACAGGTTAGATATTAAAAATTCTCGTTAGTCACCGGGCGACCGCAGTGACGAATTCATTTCCGTTGTTTATAGTAATATACGAGATTGTGAACTCCAAGAACGCCGGTGTCACATATCTCTTGTAAGTCTCATTCCAACTATTATTTCTTCTTAAAACACAAGAAATAAACATTATTACGAAAATAAATCATTCGCGGAAAATTCGTCACGAATTGACATTAAAGTGACAATGTCATGTTGTTCTCGCTAAGTTTACTATACATTGCTTGTTCTGTAACTTAATTTCACTACTTATTGCCAAGCTAACACGCAATGAATATTTCACACTTATCTAAGTACGAAAGCAAAGATGCATCGTGATACGGAGGCGAACTGTTACACGCACACAGAGACGACATATAGTGATGGGGATAGTGATAGGAGAATTATGTTTTTGAATAGATAGATTTTATCATTCCGCAATTACTAATATAGTTAATGTAGTAATATAGTTATTTTATTGCTCATAATACGTAAGTTTATTGTTAGTTATTCCAATGATTGCCAAACAGGCAGTTTAGATTTTAAACTCGCCCGACGAAGGATAATGGGGTGTTATAAGTATTGATCGGAAATTCCGATGCTTTATTATTTACCTTCAGAAACCTCTTTGCCTCTCTTTCTAGCTGTAAGGATTCTGTTGAAAAAAAGAAGAGAGGCAAAGGGGTCTCGTATGTCGTATAAATATGTCGTATTTACAAACAATTTACTATTTTATTTATAGAACCCGGCATTGTATACGACTGTCTATACCAGTGTCTATAAATTATAATCGATCGATGATACACGATGTCCTTGCATTGTCCCAACACTAGCTCGACTAGCTAGTATACCTGCGGTAGTGTGGGATGTGTTCGGACGATAGGTGCATGACATTGCACTGACCAATAAAAGCGGAGGGATTGATGTACGAGTGGTGTATATGTATGCGTGTTCTTAGTTTTCGGCGACACTGGGTAATTCCATTTTTTTCCCCTCCAACAAAAAAAAAAAAAATTTCGGCGACACTGGTTCCGATACAAGCTTAGCGCCAAGGGCCTATCTCTCGATATCTGTGGTCGCGTCGCTCTAATACCGCGTAGTGAGGATAGTGACATCGCCGGACGAGGTATGCGAGCGGTGACACGGGGATTCAACAAGACACGAGAGAGAGAAAGAGAGAGAGACGTTTGTCCAGCTCCTCCGTCTTGCCGCTCGCATACCTCAGGATTAGATATGATACATATGTCACCGGAAAATAATACGAACCGCAAGTTTATAAATTTCCTAATATTTTTTCCGCAAGTTTATAAATATACTAACCTAACCTAACCTAGCCTAATATAATCTATTATCGATCCGCAATATAGATATTGCGGATCGTATTATTTTCCGGTGACACATACACACTAGAGCATTTACACTATGAAGAAAAAAAAAACATTGTTAACAAAAAATGACAAGCTATGGATGGCTAAGCAGCGTAGCCATCCATAGATCATTTTTGTCTTGCCTACGCTGCCTTTTGGCGAAGTCAAGGACATTGACTGGACCCTTTTGTAAAGAGTATTGTTGTGGTTTCAGTGTCACCCAATGTTTTTTTAATTACAAATCGTCCGTTTCGTCTGTCTCAGGAAGCCACCTCCGACAGGGTAGTTAAATGCATGCCGACACTGGAAGACTTGGGAGTGACTCTCACGCATATGGAAGACCAAGTGCCATGGGAGCTTCGCCCCTTCCGCGCCTACCAGTACTACATCGACCACCTGGGGGAGTTCCCGACTCCGCCGCCGCCCAAGGTCTACTCGGAGACGCCATCATGCTAAATTGATAGACGTCCGGCCGTTGCCCGCAACACTCCACAGCAAACCCTACGCGACTCTTGCTAAATGCCACTGTTCTACTTTTTTCGGTTGATTTGCTTTGCGTTAGCGTAAAGGCCCTTTTTATTCTCGATGTTGTTCGTAGGAAATAAGGGACAGAGCTATAGCTGTATAACTTATAGCTCTGTTCCTCACTTTCCCACGACACCATACAATATACTATAAAAGCAGCCAATCGTGTGGTTAAAATTGCACTGAAATCAAATTCAAAACGCTAATTTCATCATTTTGACTTCTCAAGACTTTTGAATTGTATCGTTATTCAGTGGATAGCGCTATGTAAGGTTCACACACTAACTAATATAGTTGTCAAATATTTGATTCATCTTTAATGATGTTGAAAGTAAGCCCGCATATACCGGACAAGAAGCGGTTGGATATTCCTCTCATGAATGCCTTGGTCAACTTAGGGAAATGTAAATGATTTCACAATTCTTTCTATTTTTTATTTGTAGAAAATGTAAATTATATTATGTATTGTTAAAGTTTGGTATTATTTAAAGGGGTCCCCTTGACTTAATTGAAAGAGAGTGTAGGTTATGTATTTTTTATTGTAAACTTATGTTTAGGGTGCGGCTCTGCCTCGACCAAATCCTCCTCTCTGTAACAAAAGGAAAAGGGATGTTAATGAATTATTTTCATTTCAAATTAAGTCAACATTCAGGGCAGGAAGATGCAGTGTCATGTTGAAAATGTTTACAATACATAACTTTTCTTCTGTAAATGTCGAGTTGAAGACAAGATAAAAGAGTTAGAATTCTGTCAGGTGATGAACTAGCAACTTATCATACATAGCAATTTGCTATTAGAGTAGTAATTTAGCCGTTCATGTCCAATTTCTTAATTAATGGCGGTCTGACAACTTAGATTAATTTCGCCAATTTCACATGTTTTTATTTGATTTCACTGAAGCTATTCATGTTATTCGTGTTTTCCTGGGGGTAGGTGTGAAATCTCACAAGGTGGGGCCAGGTGCAGGTTCATCAAACACCATGGATTATAATTAATTACATGAATCAAACTCAAATGAAATATTGTAAGTAGGCAAAAATAATGCACTTTTACTAGTTATTCATGGCTGAATCTCCCATAGAAAAAGGAAACTCCATTAACTCTACCAGTGCTTCGGAAATACGCGCGTCAGAGAAGATAGCACCAAGAAACTCTATGAGAACGTAATTTTTTTTAAAAATTACACTTTATTACACAATGTACAATATCAAAATGAACTAATCTTATATTAATATAATTATTATACTAATCTATTGACAATATTATAACGTTGTATCTATAAGTGTCACCAAGATAATAATAAAAAAATAAAGATAAAGGTGTCATGAACATAACTTGTGAGAAACCAGACTGGACCAGTAGTCCCAAGCAGCACCTGTCCACGAGTATGACTTGTGCACCAGCCATCACACAGCATGACCAAACTCTGGTTTCTTGGTAGGTAACAGACTTATATTCTATGTTAAAACTAATAAATTCTGTTTTGTACACTTAATTTTATTGTGAATGAGACTCTCATTATGAGAGTCAAGAAAAAGAAACTCACAAACTCGACATCAGCGGATCCGGGTCCGACATCGGCCTTCTTGTCGTGCGCAGCGGGCGCCTGAGGGGCGCGGCGGTACGCGCTGCGGTCCTCCGGCCCGCGGCCGGGCGGCGCTCCATCGGGCCTGCCACCGACGCCGCCGGCGCGACGCACGGGCTCGGAGCGAGCAGAGCGCTTGAGGGTCGCTGGCACAATCTCAGGGGGCAGGTGGAGGAAGATTCGCAGGTACTCAATGCCCTCGTTGGTTAGGTACCTGGAATGACAGATTGGTTTGTTAGAATGATCATGACTGAAGTTATCCAGCTAGCAACACAAGTATATTACTGTTTTAACATTTGGAGACCAGGACCATCGCGATTTTGAACCTTATGCCTTGGTAATAAAATTCAAAACCTATAACGGGAAAAGGAAAACATGCGACATACAGAGGTGAAGGAGTAAGTATTGCGGTCACTTTTTGGTGGTTAATGTGGCAAACAAATCACAAATATTATTACTATAAAAAGTAAAATACACATAGTTAATATGATGATCATCATGTTGTCTGTACAGAACTATCCATCACATCATTTCTTATGGTGGTGACTTTTTTTATTTATTTATTTGTATATTAACGAAACAAACGGTTAGCAAAAGGACTTAAGAAAAAGTTACAGTGATAAATTAAACCTAAACCTAGTTTCGATTAATGAATTACAATTTGATTTTTTTCTAATTGTCAGCATATGAATTTTACATAAAAAACCCAAAACAATTAACCTACCTAACATAATTTTACCATCAATATTTAAAAATTTAGTGGCATTTTGCTTATAGTAGTTTATGTGACTGATACATAATGGAGGGCATTAAAACTCTTTCATAATAACATCTCTCGAGAGTTTGAATGCCTAATTATGTACAGTTACATACACTAGTTTATCTACACACATATCATAAGCTCTCTTTGATATGTTCAGGAACCGCATGTTTGACTGGCATTGTGGCATTGAGTTGTTTAGCTTGTTCTGTAGTACCAACTTCACAGACAAAGTAGGGGGGCAGCACGCAGGCGGGCGGCGGCGTTCGAAATTGAATATTAGAGAGAGGGCAAGCCGCCCGTTGGATGCCCAGTGTGCATACAGTGCATTCATTTGCTCTCAGCGAGAATTCCCGAGTGCACGCGCCGATCGCCTTAGAAAACTGACAACACTTAGCTTTATTTTCTCTAATGCCGGCCGGTGCAGTTGTCCTATGTGAAAATCGCAGTGATTCGACAAATTTCCATAACAAGTGTATAACATTTCACAGGATAAAATACTGAAAATACAATATTTCTTCAATAAAACAACTCGAAGAAATATTCCGAGGAAGTAATGCTATTGAGTCGCATCCAGATTCCGTCTCTCTCATACTCATTAGCGTTACCTACTAGCGAGAGAGACAGGAAATAAATGTAATGTCCATGACGCTGTGTGCGTGCTTTATGAAAGAATGTGCGCCTCATGCGCACGTATACAGCCACGTACAAGCAAGGGCACGTAAATTGAACGCTGAGCGAAATGTAGAGGGGATAGCTGCGCATGAGTACAGTCGCGCGCGCAATACAATTATTACTTTACTTTACCAATGATAGTTAAGTTGAGTGTTCGGAGTGTTCCATAGCTTGTAACCGGGTGTTTTACTTTTCAAGATTAGCCTTTTTTAAATCAATAAATGAAAAAAACTACTTCCATTCATTCAAAGTTGATCATGTCATGTGACAGAGTGATTAAATGGGGAGTAGCAAAAATTAACCTTTATTATAATCGAATTCGACAATTTTTATTTTAGATATAAAAGACAAGTTTTCTGAACAAGATAACAACATTAATAAACACATTTTTCAATGCTGCCCATCCTTAGTCTGAATCAGATAATGGTGTCACGCCTTCCATTAAATCAGCGTGTGTTACAATGCAGCTGTCTCGACAGGGCCTTTAGAACGCGACTGTAAGTCAGAAGTGCGCGGAGCGTCGTATCTGTGCGGGGGACGGAGTACGACTAGATCGGCGACGGCGCTACGCACGCGCACCCTTCGTCCCTCTAGCCCCCCTGAGACACCTATTTTTTAAATTTAACTTACGTGCCCCTACTTGTAACTGCTTTGCCTGTGTTTACCAATACGAGAGTAGGGATAAATGTTTAAGTGGTTATTATGTGTGCGTGTCCACTTAAACATTGTGTGTGTATTGTGTTTATTTAATGATATGTTGTGTGCCTGAATTCAGCTTGCGACAATCGGTTTGCATACAAAATAGGCTGAACGCCCTATCTCCTATGTTGAGATATCTGTTTCATAATATGTAGAAAATTTACACATTATGGTCATAATGTTCAATATTCAGATAAGAAATGAGTTTTTACAAAGTAGTTTAACATTATGCTGATCGTAACGTGCGGTTTTTGGACGCAGTAGAGAGGGGTGTGTAGATAAACACATTAAGAGACATATTAAACAGATCTAAATCAGAAAAGCTTTCATTTATTAATTTTAGGCTTTATGGACAGACGAATTACCAGTATAATTAGTACTACTTGAAGGAACAACTAAGAGGTATTTTCTATTTCTTACACGAGGGTTAGGCACACGAAATCCTGAGGTAGTCCACGTACAGCTCCTGTCCGAATAGCACCTACGCGAATAGCACCTAACCTCTAAAATTTATTTTACATTTTTGTCCACGAAGAGCACCTACGACTTAGGCCTACTGGGATGCTGGAATGTATACAGGACGTTATTAAATGAAAGATATCGGTAAAAATCACTAGAATGTTTAATAATATGAGGCCTATGTACTTAAGTATGTGTTATACTTTTTAAGATTATGTATAATCGATTTTAAGAAAAATAAAAAAGGCTTTATGATTTTTCGATATTTTTCTTTTGATATTGTTTTTTTTTTTATATTGTAGATCGAATACATATTTATTTATTTTGTTTTCATTTTTATTTTATTTTATTTCTAATTTTAATTAGAATATATAACACCTGCGCCAACCACGGACAGTGGCGGACATTAGGTTGCACTTTGTCCGCGCAATACCTCATGTCTCGCCTGGCGGTATACGCAGACAAAGTGCAACCTAATGAGAGTAATATTAAGAGCACACACAATGAGAGTAATAATAAGAGCAGATGTCAGCCATTATTCCTCGTCTACGCAGGCTCTAACGCTGATTTTGCAATTAATGTGGAGACTGATTATGATGTGATATATTAAAAATAAGAAAGTGTTATTATTAGGTAGGATCTAAAATTTAAGGAAGATTTTGCAATAAAAGTTATATTTGGAGACTATTGAAAATAAGAATATTATTTGGTAAGATTAATAATTATTGTCATAGTGATCTTTATTGTTTTTCATTTTTAAACGTCGCCTAGACAGATTTAATATGTACCTTCGTAAGTTAAGTATGTGTTATTAATAGACAGTCTAATGATTTTTATCGATATCTTTCATTTAATAACACCTGTATACAGTATACATCCCAATAGGCTGCTAAGTCGTAGGTGCTCTTCGTGGACTAGGCTAGGTGCTATTCGCGTAGGTGCTATTCAGACAGTTGCTGTTCGTGGACTACCTCGAAATCCTACACTTTGTAATAAGACTGGACAGTCGGTAACATTATTTACAATTTTATATAAATTTGAGGCATCTGCCTCCTTGCGACGTATCTTAAGTGAAAGTATATAATAACGCACATTTTATAATTGGCTAGTATTTAATCGCACATCAAAAATACTGATTTTCACAGCAAAAACACTTTTATGTTTTAAATATTTTATGTGTACTCAAGTTTATGTTTTAAGTATTTTTTGTTGTTCTTGCATGTTCAACCTAAGACAAACTTCACCTAAGCTACCGCAGCATTTTGCCCTGATATTTGTTGTTCAAATCAGTATTTTTGATGTGCAGTTTAATATTTCCCTTTAAAATTGTCGAAACGATAGTCTTAAGGAAGTTATTCTGTTTTTTTTTTCAGTTCTATGAATATGAATTTGAAAGAAAGGGTGGGTTCCAGACAGAACTGGCAAATTCTAATACACTGATAACATAGCTCAAATAAAGAACCTTGTATGTGCTTGTTAAGTTGAAAGGCTTACCCATCCGCAGGATAAAACCAAGTTTTTTATAGGCATTATTAACTATTTTGTTTATGTGAGGAACAAAACTGAGCCGAGAATCCACAATTATACCCAGCAAGTCACGGATTTCATCAAACTTAGCAGTTTGGTATCGCTGATCGAAGTCTGTTTTACGAAGTTTCCTAGTAAAAGATATAGTGTAACATTTTTTAGGATTCAGGAAAACATTGTTTTCTGTACAATAACTTAACATACTATTTATATCACTTTGGAGTAGAAGTCATTGATGTTTGATGTTTTTGAAAATTTTAGCATCGTCAGCATAAAGGAGAAATTCAGAGTGTTTAATTAATGGTAGATCCAATGTTGTTGACATGTAAAATAAAAAGGAGAGGTCCCAAATGAGACCCTTGTGGGACCCCCGAGATAATAGTCTTATAATCGGAGACAAAACCTTTTAGTGCAACCGCTTGCATGCATACCAAAGTTCCAGAGTTTAGAAAGCAACGTAAAGTGGCTAATTTTATCAAAAGTTTTTGAAAAATCGGTATACATGGCATCTACCTGAATCTCTTTATCTATAGAATTAAGCAAGGATTCAGTAAATGTTAAGAGATCACACCTTATTATTATCAACACCTTAAGTGTTCTTAACCACTACCAAAACCATGTTGAGCCCTAGATATATGATGCGAAACAAGTCGAAATAGTTGATCGATGAGTCTTTTAAAATATTTTTGCTAGTGAACATAATATAGATAGGGTCTATATTCAGTAATATTATGCGGATCACATCCTTTTTTTGTGTAAGGGTGAACAGATGGCAGTTCAAATTACACCATGAAAACCATGTCAGCAGTATAGCATAGGTATACGTCGCGCCACATGTTATGAGCGGTGGCCTTGAATGCGCAGTAGTCACTTCAATTACCTTCAATACCTGCACATATGCGCAATAATTCCCGCGAACGTCGCCCAGCGCTCTTAATTCGTTGCGCGACTTATATACAGTATCAGGTTACGATAAACATGAATGGTGATAACACAAGTATGCTGACCTCGAGAATGTGAAAGACTGGGTCTCATCATACGGGCTGTTGGTGAACCCAACCAAATCACAAGCCATGATTTTAGGAACCAGGCAAACTCTTTTCTTGTTACAAAAGCCCATAGTTCCTGAATCCTACAATGGCCTCACAATAGTTTACTGATAAAGCGAAAAACCTCAGGGTTATTTTTGACAGCCAGCTGTCTCGGTCTCCACATGTCAGCGAGGTCAGCAGACGGGTTTTAGCGTCCTTCCACTCTCTCAGGCAACTTCCTGCCGCGGCAGACCAAAATCACTCTTGAACAGCCCCTTATCCTGCCGCTAATCGACCACACCGATGTCAGTTGAGCAAGCGCGAACGAAGATCAGTTGGGCAAGCGCGAACGAAGATCAGTTGGGCAAGCGCGAACGAAGATCTACTAGGCAAGGCAAGCACGAGCTATCTACTGAACAAACTCTAACGACTAGAGTCTCGGGACTCGGTTTATCTTCGTGCTGCGCAAATTCAACCATATTTCTCAATATCGCAGAGTTGGGGTGGCTACCGAATCGTCGTCGCCGACTCTCATATTCTTTCATATCTATTTAATATATTGAAAAATCCGTGCTACCCCAGCTACCTTTGACAGCGCTTTGAGTATATGTTTTCAGGAGATTGGCACTGGAGATCTCACACGGTCTCTTAGCCACACCAAGGCACAACACCGCGGCATATGAGCATGACGTGGAACACACTTCCGTGCACTATAAGAGCCAGTCCCTCTCTTTTCTCTTTCAAAAACCGGGTAAAAGAGCACTTCCTCTCTCTTTCATGATTGTAGTTATAGTATGTATAGTATACTATAGATACAGGTTTATGTATATGTACTTATTAGTAGTTTGGTATACAGGGTTACAGGAAAAGTCGACCTAGATCCGTTAAGGGCGTGTAGTACACATCATTTCTAAATGATTTCACTATGGAACCCGCCATCCTAAACTTATCCGTTTTCGAGATATTCGAGATTTTGTTTTTTTTATGAAAATGCCCAATTTTTCGGCTATTGAATTGAATATTTTGATTTTTTTTGACTCTAATGATTATTTTTTTGGTTTTTTACATGAAGAATGAGATGCTTAATGACCTCAATGACTAAAATTGCACGTAAGTTAACTAAATAGGTCATTGTAGACGATCAAAACTTAAGAAAATAAGTACAAATTATAAAAAAATATTTTTCTTTTCTGGATATCTCAAACAATTATTATGGCACTTGCTCTGCAGATGTGCTTAAAAACATCTACATTTTATCAGCTATCCAACGAGGTATATCAACCTATTTAAACTCATAGAAAAAAACATAGTTCAAAAGGTTCAGGTAGTAGGTCTAACGGGTCCCTCGGCTATTGTCCTTCAAGTTAATCCGGTGCGTGTGAGCGAGACAACTTACGATTTATGCAGGTGAGAGTGAGAAAAATAATGTGCAAAAACAAGTTTGGGGATACAACATGCCCATTGTTTTGTATTTGGTTGTTTGTTTGCTTGCCATCCATTTTAGTCTGCTCATGCGATTCGTCCATGGTAGATGCGAATTATTGTGCTTTCGGATTCCCACCCGACTTGGCTTTGTTTCTGGACTGATTTTTCTAACTGTGACTACTGTTCTTGTTTACTGGACTCTGATTTGTGCTTGTGATACTGGACTGTTGAAAATGGCAACATACTCGAACGAAGAATATGCGGATATGCTTATCTGCTACGGATACTGCAATTGCGTGTCCGCACGAGCTCGGACTGAGTACATACGACGCTATCCCGACCGTCGAGTACCTGATGTGAGCGTTTTCGACGGAGTTTACCGACGACTTCGTGAAACTGGCTCTGTTTCGCGACGACGACGTACGGACTTAGGAAGACCACGTGTCATTGATGACGACGAGGAACAAGACAACGAAATCGTAGAACGGTTCAGAAGAGACCCAACCACTTCGACCAATATTGTTGCCCGTGAACTGGGCCTAACTCAGTGGAAAGTGTGGTTTACGGTTCATACGGCAGGCCTGTATCCATACCACTACACGCCGGTACATGAAATTGAAGAAGGAGATCCCGCGAGACGTATGGACTTCTGCAGATTTATGCTCAATGCAGATATCGAGGACCCGAATTTCCTAAAATTAATATTGTGGACAGATGAATCCAAATTCGATAAGGACGGTATTACTTACTAATTATCATAACGCACACTTTTGGGCTCCTAAAGAACTAGGCAATCCAAATAAGAAAAGAGTAAAGGGGTCACAACGACGATTTAGTGTAAATGTGTGGATGGGCATCATTTCCAACCATTTGATTGGGCCTTACTTTCTTCCAGACAATCTCAATGGTGAAACTTATGAAAATTTCTTAAGAGGTGACTTAGGTGACCTACTAGATGATCTCCCATTACAATTACTGCGGGACATGTGGTTTCAACATGATGGCTGCCCTGCTCATTTCAGAAGAAGCGTTAGGGAATGGTTGGACACTAACTATCCTAACAAATGGATTGGACGAGGTGGGCCTTTACCCTGGCCAGCAAGAAGTCCCGACCTGACTCCCATGGATTTTTATGTATGGGGGCACATGAAGAGCCTCGTTTACAGTGAGCCCAACCCCATATCGTCAGTGGAAGTTCTCAAAGAAAGGATAATTAATGCTGCTAACGACATAAGAAGAACATTAACCACTGGTGTAGTGAAAAGTGGACTAGTGGAGCGATCGACGATCTGAACAAAAAAAAAATGCTATAAAAACTGAATCATCTCTAGGTCAGGACAGCGGGACATCGATGGATGGTGAAGGTTGTACCTAGCCGAGGGAGGCCTATGTTCAGTAATGGAAGCCAGTAGGCTGAAATGATGATGCTAAACTTAAGTCAAATTAATTAGATTAAAAAAGCGCTATTTATTCTGACTGCCATGTAGCCTTAGAAACTAAGTTTCACCTTTGAGGTTAATAAATACCCTAGAGTGCTATACCTCGTTGGATAGCTGATAAAATGTAGATGTTTTTAAGCACATCTGCAGAGCAAGTGCCATAATATTTTTTTGAGATATCCAGAAAAGTTTTTTTTTTTTATAATTTGTACTTATTTTCTTAAGTTTCGATCGTCTACAATGACCTATTTAGTTAACTTACTTGCAATTTTAGTCATTGAGGTCATTAAGCATCTCATTCTTCATGTAAAAAAACAAAAAAATAATCGTTAGAGTCAAAAAAAATCAAAATATTCAATTCAATAGCCGAAAAATTGGGCATTTTCATAAAAAAAAAAAATCTCGAATATCTCGAAAACGGTTAAGTTTAGGATGGGGGGTTCCATAGTGAAATCATTTAGAAATGATGTGTACTACACGCCCTTAACGGATCTAGGTCGACTTTTCATGTAACCTTTTTATTTTCCATATTTTAGAGATATTTAATTAATTTATTTATTATAGTTAAGTTTTTAGATATTGAGCAATGCCTACCCACCCTTTCAGGGTAAATTTTCCTATCATACCTTGGTTTGCTGGAGGAAATCTCTTTTGAGAGATAAGCTCGCCTTTGTACACATGTTTTCCACAAATGTAACTTTTTATATATCTTTGTGCAATAAAGAATTATGAATAAACTAAGAATGCAAAAAGAAAAGTACATAAGTACCTAGAAAGTATTCAATTTATATCACATCCAAGTTTATATATAAAACTTTCAGTAAGAAGTTTGATAAGGGGGTGGAACTGGCCACTTAAAACATTTACTTTTTTAATACAGTTGCTCAAAAAGTGGCGTATTGCAGGGACGTATAGCGTTCGGGATGTGGGCTATTACATACTCGCGCTTTTTTTTTTACCTTTCCCGAACTCGTGCGTCTTTCCCAACTCTCAAAATAATGTCTATTAAAAAGAAAAACCAACCATGAAGTTTTTACTAAAAAAAAACATAGAAGTTTTTATGATTCATGCAAATACGTATATTTCTAAAAAGAAGCTATTAAATTGTTTCAATATCAGATTTAATGATTTGATTGAATGAGTTAGGTTAGGTTTCATTTCAATTCATCTAATTAAATTTCATTTTCATTTCATATCAATAATAAAAATCTACTGAAGACTTGGCTGTATGGGCATAGTTCCCTTTGCCTACCAGAATGGGTGAAGAAAAAAAAAACTCTGCTTATATTCTACGGTTGGCGCCAATTTCCAGAAATTTTCTTTGCGAGTTTAGTAGTTTGTTGCACAAAATGAGTAATTTCGACCCCAGTTTTTTTTTATTAACACCACCGGAACTCAGTATAATTGCACAAAATGCTTCGGAGAACATTTTACCGGAAAAGTCAAAAAGTCGCTACATATCCACATACGACGAATTTATTGCGTGGAGAGAAGAGAAAAAAGCAAATACATAGTTTTTCAGAAAATGTTATGTTGGCATACTTCTCCGAACTCTTAGCAAAATTAAAACCTTCTACGTTATGGTCGAGGTTTTCGATGATAAAAAGTATGCTGAAAATAAGGAACAACGTGGATATAAGTGAATACCCAAAATTAAATGCTTTCTTAAAACGACAATCAGACGGTTTTACAAGTAAAAAGTCGAAAATATTAACATTGAATGAAGTGGAATGGTTTTTGAACGAAGCTCCCGATGATCGTTATTTAGCCACAAAGGTAATTTATTAATAAGTACCTACTTATATTTTTCTTTAGTAATGAGTTTACGAAATCGCAAAATACAATCAATACATTATTTAAAAAAATATTAATCAAATCCCTTTTTTTGCAGGTTGCTCTGATTTTTGGCGTTGTTGGAGCTTGCCGCAGAGAGGAGTTAGCCAATATTACTTTAACAGATATTGAAGCCCATGGAGAAATGCTACTAATCAAGATTCCGAACACAAAAAATAAGATACCGAGAAGCTTTGTTGTTGAAGGAGATTTTCTTAGAATAGTGCAAAAATATATGAATCAGCGGTCCCAAAAAGGAAAAACCGACCGTTTTTTTTCAAAATTACCAAAAAGGGAAGTGTACAGCTCAAGCAATCGGCATAAATAAATTTGGTAATATGCCAAAACAAATAGCTACGTTTCTTGGTCTGCCGGATGCTGAGTATTATACTGGGCACAGCTTCAGGAGGACCTCTGCTACATTATTAGCAGATTCAGGAGCCAATTTGACGTCCTTAAAGCGACTAGGAGGTTGGAAATCGGACAAAGTTGCAGAAAGCTATATTGGTGATTCATTAAACAACAAGCTAGAAACTGGGAAAAAATCACACAATCCATTTATTTAAAGTCCAGTCCGTCTCCTCACATGTTGCAGAGAACGTTTGTCCATCTACCTTCGTTGATAATGATAATTCATTATATCCAACTCCATCAACTAGCAAACGCCATTGTATGACAAATAGACATAAACAAGTAAATATGCAACCTAAAACTTCCCCAGTTAGTATAAAAAACTGTACCAATTTCAATTAGAACAAGAGTTTATTGTATTTTTATTATTTTATTAAATTGCTTCATTTTTTCGCAGCTTTATTAAAAATAGTCGTTCAGTACACGTGCGGAACTGTCATTGCAACTTGTTCTGACTGTAAACCCTCCCCTTCGGCTGCACCTCGGCTCGGGTAAACATTTGTCGGAACTCTTTGCAATGACAGCCTTTTCGCACTTGTAATGAAATATACTATTACCTAACAGTGCCATTTCGTGAACTCCTATTGAGAAATAAAATGGTGAGCCAGTTCATGACAAATGTTATTTTTTGGGGACTAGACTTAAGAAAATGTGCAGCGTTGCTATGGCTTTCGTGATTTTTTGGTATATACTTTGGGTCATTTAAACATGTCTAAAAGTTTCAGGTGTCGGAACTCAATAAATAGTTTTTCAGATATGATTTTTTGAAAATCTATAAAATTTTGCTTTTTGTATGACACACACAATAATACAACACGCAATAATAACCTCAAAATGTGTTTTGTTTCGTAGTATGCTTATTGTAAGATGGGAACACATAGATAAAGTGTACATTAAACCGAATTATATTGTAATGAAGCTATTTTTGATTATACTTTCACGTTACAGCTTGTTTCTTTGCGTTTTTGGACTTGTGCTTATTTCAATGTGTTCTTTTAGATTTGATGAGATTCAGTTTTTAGTAACGGAACGCAGAAAGCCAAATTCATTCATTCAATTAAATTTTTGGTTCGATGGCTTCTACTGTGGATCCCAACAGTAATTCCGCCAATATCACATATTGAAGATGACACTAAGGGGATCACATTGTACAGTTATCGGTGAATCTTTCTTTGAGTAGAGATCTTTCTATAACAAAAGAACTGGACAAACATCAATTCCGAAAGCACAAATTAACATATAATTTAAATGTTAAGTGATTACATATTTAGGGAGTTAGACATGAAAAGAAGACATACATAAATAAAATAATAATACTACATCTAACTACAGTTTAATCTTGTTAATTCATTCATTAATTGCTTGGTTTTTACTTTTTTAATTATGTTCTAAGGCCCTGGAATCTGGTCCTTATAGGCCTTCATTGCTTGCATTAGCGTCAGGGAACATAGTTTCCTTTCGTTTGAGTCGCTTTGAACTCCTACTTTGGCTAGAGTAGATTATTGTGGCTAAGTTTGAATAGGATTTTAGGTTAGGTTAGAACTTAGAAGAAGCAACCCCAGAGTGGAGAGGAGCATATGCAAAGAAAAGCCAAATTTGGCTAGAGTAGGTTATTATTTCTGAAACTGCATTTTTTTATATTGTCTCTAAACGCACCTGTAATGCATAGGAATAATCGGCAAACCCATCTGAAACCGCCCGCTTTCTGAAGTCCTTCCTATCTGGGTATGCAAGTAGTCTGATCAAACTATTTTATCATTAATTTCAGACATGATCAACATCATCTATCAATACAGATGTTTCTGTTGGGTACAGAGGTGTGAAACGTACTTTATTGTTTATGTTTCTGGAAATACAATCTATTTCGACACTTTACTCTATTCTGGAGAGTCGGATATTATCAACAAGACACCAAATAACCTCAAACAAACATTTACCACTTGTTTACATTCAATGAAACTTGGGAGAGAACAACTCACCAGTAGAAATGCCTCCATGCGAACTGTTCCTTGACATAACCTCTTGACTTGAGTGACTGCATAGCTTTGATCACTTGCAGGTTGGAGATCTCCACAAGATCGGGGTGTTTGGGTGCATGGTAGTCTTTCTTGGCTACCATGACTCCCTCTTTGAAAAGGAATTCATAGATAGCGACACGGTTCTGCTTTGGCATCAACATCTTGAGCCGCTACCTGAAAAACAAGGACTTCTTTAGGATCACTAGGTTAGGCCACAAAACTTTGGAATTTCACACAGGGGGCGAAAATCACTATCACAGAATGTGCACAAACGTCTACAGTTTGAATAACTTTTATTGAATGTTACTAAACATTACGGATTATAGAGATTTTCATAGATTTATTGCAATTATAAGTCTACCTTCTGCGTACTTTGACAGAAAAGAAACCGGAAAAGAAAGACAGACAGATTTTGTTTTGACATTTGTCAATTTGTAGGAACGGAACATCATGCCGTAACGATAATAAATACCGGTATACCGGTATATATTACCGAAACGGCAAAAATTATAACTAGGGATCACAGAAATCGATACCTGAGTATACTTTGGTAACGATACCGAGTAATTTAGTACTCCATCCATACTTTTAATACGATACTGAGTAAGAATCGATACTTTTCACCGTACTCGATACTTTTTTCGTCATATCCATGAATTTCTATTAAAGTTCTATCTTGGCTATTAAATCTATAAAATGGAGTCTATGGTCTCCAAGATACCTAAGAAGACACGTTGCTACTAGGGGAAGTCCCCGTCTTAAATGGGTGTAAAGCTGTCATTCATGCCACTGATGCGTGCTTTGAACCTTGACCGGTCGATTACCGCGCCTACGCGCGATGCATCGTGATTTTAACCTTATCACAAAACGGAAATGAGTCCTTAAAACCTATATAATAGGGGTTATGTACTGTACTGTACGCATTCATACATTTATTTGATTAATTCCCATTCGTGTGTTCCACAACTAAACAAACGCCCACCGACCAAGACAGAGACGAAATGGGTTCATATCTCGCAAATCCAGTATGTACATTAAAATAAAACCAATTGAAGCAGTGGGAAGACAAGAAAACCGTGTTCCCGGAGCTCTGCAGGCTTGCAGTTTGCTTTCTAATTATACCGGGGACATCAGTTCCGGAGGAGCGTCTATTTTCCAAATCTGGAGCCCTGATCACGGAGACGCGAAACTGTCTGATGGGCTCAAGGGTCAATAAATTACTCACTATTTTTATCAATGCACGGGCGACGACTTTGGAATGTAATTTAACAGAACATTATTTTATTTTATTAAACAACCTTTTAATACCTACATTCATGTGTTTTTAATTGTAATGTAATTAAAACCACATAAATATAGTACTGAACTGAACGCCAAACAAAAATTACTCGATATCTTAATATCTCGATACTTTTGATGCGAGTACGATTCCAGCATCGATTACTTTTGTTGCGATACTACTCATGATTATAGAATCGATACTTTTATTTCAATACCATATCCCCTGACGATAACGGTATACCTCGCGCCACGAGTTGAGCGGTGGCCTCGAATGCGTAGTAGTCACGGCGTAAAATCTGATGGATCGGGTGTTAAAATTGGCGTTCCACAAGGTTCCATATTAGGCCCTTTTTTATTCCTGGTATAAATTGATGATCTGCCTTTCATGGTGGAGAAATTAATTGACATAGTGTTGTTTGCTGATGATACTTCAATGGTCTTCAAAATTGAAAGACAAAAAGGAGATTTTGATGATGTTAATGGTGTATTGTCTTTAACCTTGAATTGGTTCACAGTTAATAATTTATTGTTAAACGCTGGTAAAACCTAGTGTATCAAATTCTCACTTCCAAATGTCAGGCAAGTTGTGACCAGTTTAGTTTTAGACAACAGCACGTTAGAATTAGTAAATGATACGAAGTTTCTTGGAATAACCATTGATAGCAAATTGCAGTGGGGACCCCACATAGATAAATTGGCTGGTAAATTAAGTGCTGTGGCTTACGCTGTTTGGAACATCAGACAAAGCATGGATGTGGCTACATCTAGGCTAGTATATTTTAGTTACTTTCATAGTGTGATGTCCTATGGTATCTTGTTGTGGGGGAAAGCAGCGGATATTCAAACTATTCTTATTTTACAGAAAAGATTCTGTAAAATTAATTGTTAATTTACCAGCCAATTTATCTATTCGAGCAATTTATAATTTAAAATGAACAGACTCCTTAAGAGAGCTTTTTAAAGAAATTGACATACTAACAGTAGCTATACAATTTATTTTCTAAAATATAATGTATGTACACAAGAACCTTACAACAATTTCCAAACTTAGCGATAGCTGTAATGTTAACCTAAGAAATAATCACAGACTATGTGCGCCCCGTTTTAGACTCGCGAAGGTTAGCAATTCTTTCAAGGGTCAGTGCATTCTCTACTACAATAAGATACTTCTGGAGATTTTGAAATTGCCATTTGAGAAATTTAAAAAGCATGTTAAAGCGACTTTGTCGAAAAAGGGACATTACAATGTTCAAGATTACTGAAATGACAGGACTGTATGGGGTTAATCTGGATCAACACATACCTTGCTGTTAATAATTTTGTAATTATTTATTCCTGCTTATTAATCATAACAATTAAATTTTTCATATTTGTATTAGTTAAGCACAACCTATTTTAAAAGAGATCTAAAAATCAATCTGTGGTAGTTTCTACGCCCTTCTTCTCCCACAGTGGTCCAATGTTGATAAGAGGCAAAAAATGACGTTTGCTAAGTATATGTAAATATCTACAGTAATAAAGTACTTTGACTTTGACTTTGTGAGAGCATTTATTTCATTCTCATTCGAAATAGAAACGGATAAGTGAAGTTGAGTTTTTGTGTAAAATAAACCGTCTGTAAAGTTCAATTATTATGGGAAGTGGCAGCAAAGTCATGAAAATTACGAATAACTGACGTTGATTTTAAATATTTTCATTATTGTTAAATTAGCATTAGAGCGTACTATACTTTTTTTTACAAAATACTATAGTTTTTCTGTTTTTATGCTATCCTTTTCAACGCACCTAAATCCAACACTATTTTTTCCAATTGTCGTCAGTCCTGTATCATCAGTTCCAAACATCTTGAGTGCCCAGCTTTAGAGCTTGAATAATTCTGTCCATTCTACAAGATTCCACGATTTTTTTTTAAATCATGGATGTTGTAGATAGTCAATAGTCTGCACATCTAGAATTAAGTTTCAACGAATGTTGCAACGAAAAGTGTAGATAACGATCATTGATATTTACCGATTATGACAACAATAGTAGTTCTAGTGTTAAAAGTAGAACAAAGTGTTCAGTGTTGCCAAATGTGTCTCTTAATTGTTTTGGAAGAATACATATTAATATATTTCCTTCTGCTTGTTTTGCTTAGAAAAAGAAGGGAGACTGACGGACGCATAGCTCTTCTTTTCCTAATATTGTTAGATGTCAAATGCGACTTCTAAGAATGGTGCCACTTTAGTTAGGAAATTATTAATGCAAAAGATTAAAGGCGGCTTGCAGAAGCTGCTGAAATCTAGATTAACCCCCAGTATCTGAATGAGTGCACAGATTATTAAAGAGTAGGATGAGTGGTCAAAAGTGACAGGCGATGAATCGAAGATTAATTCAAAATAGTGACATGTGATTGGCGGAAATGAGTTTAACAAGAGTATAACAAATTTTCACAACGAATTTTCCTTTCGTGAACCGGGCGTTAGCGTCTTAAATCTATTTAGCATCTGTTAAAATGTGTAGATCTAGGGGCTAGGGGCGACTTGCAGGTTACCTACCTAATCAGGTAGGTAACCTAGCGGTAATAAAAGTAAAATTTAAATATTTTAGTATAATTCGAGATATCTCTCCTAGCAACTTTGACTGTTGACGCGTCAAAAATCTACGATGCTGGGGTATTTTCTTGTTTCGTGATATTTTCAGTTTTCGCGACTAATCTTACTACCTTATGGATTAAAAGTCAGTACGAAGAATACTGACTGTGATCAACACAACTTTAATCAACAGTCACGATGGATTTCCAAAATAGGCCCGGTGGGAAAACCGGTGGCGGTGGAGTAGCGTCATGGTCCGAGAGCAACCGAGACAGACGCGAGAGACTCCGCCAACTGGCCCTTGAGACCATCGATCTCAACAAGGATCCCTATTTTATGAAAAATCATTTGGGTATGTTTATCTCTACAAACAAAAATAATGGAAAATAAAACCTAACCTCCATTTTTGTTTACATTATTCTTGTTTTCCAATATTCAGGTTCCTACGAGTGCAAACTATGTCTGACACTACACAACAATGAAGGAAGCTACTTAGCGCACACCCAGGGTAAGAAGCATCAGGCCAACTTGGCTCGGCGAGCAGCTAAGGAGGCCAAGGAATCACCTCAACAGTTGGCTCCAGAAAAGCCAAGGATCGAACCCAAAAAGTTTGTGAAAATTGGTCGACCTGGTTACAGAGTAACCAAACAGAAAGATCCAGAGTCTGGACAGCAAAGTTTGCTATTCCAGGTTGATTACCCAGGTAATAAACCAAACAAATAAAAAAACTTTGTTGCAAATAGGCAAAAATACTGCACTTTTACAAGTCAAACACTTTCTAAAGTCTCATATACACAAGACATATAATAAGATACTACGTATGAAACTGCTAACTTTATGGTCAATCTTTACTCTTGTGTTGTGATAGATTGATGTATGACATTTTTTTTTTGTGGAGGCAATGGAAACAACTTGTTTGGACTTATCCTCTTTTGTATGAACCCCATTGGGTAAACCGTTGGCATTCGTAAGTTTGTATGTGTTATTGAAAGAAAATGCAGTTGGGTCATTTATTTTATAATATTTCCACTTGTTTAGTTTTTTATTTAATTTGATTTTAATTTCTAAAAAGGACCAAAATATTGGTATGTGGGTCAATTAACTTTAAACCGACAATTGTAGAATGGGTCGACAGATCTTTTTGTAATATATTATGATATGTTTTTTACTTTTAGTCAATACCTTCCTACCCGAAAACTATTTAATTTTCATATCCTTGGAGGGGTGCGTTGTTGATAATCTTATAATTTCAGAGTTCAAAAAATAAATCTAGATGCCAATATTTGTCACTGAGTTACCACAACTACCTTTCGAATCAAACAGCACAAAAAGGGTAATCATAATTATTTTTTTAGGCAAAGGATTACAAAAACCTTAACAAATATATTCTCCTTATTCAGTCTGCAAGGTGAGATTCATTTACATAAGAAATATTGAAATTATTGTCACTTTATTGTCACTCGTTACCATGAGCGTAAATAAAGAAACTTCTTGTCTATTTTATGTTCTTTATTATTATTGCACTATAAATCTATTTTTGACATGATAAACAGCCAAAATGATCTCAGAAAAAAATGGCACAAAAGTAACTCCAGAGACAACTTCGGTAACTCTAGATAAAATAAAACTGCCATGTGTTAACTTCAATTGCCAGAGAACAATGTGAACGAGGCATACATTCACATTGAACTAACCCGTCACGTCTCGTCGCCACTCCATACGAATATCTTTTGTAAACAAATAAGATAATAGGTAGAGTTATCTTAATTCCTACGGATTTCTGCCCTTCTGTGTACCTACACAGGTATAGCAAGAGCAAGCACAAGAGCATAAATCCGTAGAAGCCTGACTTATGAAAAATTATCATCTTAATCATTGTTAGCCTGTCAGGGAACTCTGTTGAGTCTATGGTTCCTTGCAACTGGCATCAATTGATTTATTTGCCTACATTGGGCTTTCTGCACATTTTTGATAGTGTCTTTTAAAGGTGGTGAGGTATTCTAGATATTCTCTGGAATATGGTATATATTTTGTAGCACATGGCTCTTGCCTTCGGCCTTGCATTTCTATGACAATGACGTGTCTCGGCCGACGGCCTCATTCATTCGCACCTCAGTTAGTTGTGGTACGTTTTGCTTTAGATTGGAACAGCCTTTAGCCTCGCACATTTCTTGCATTGATACTATACTATTAGCACATAGGGCTCGGCCATCGGCTTTGCACTATTATGTTGCATAACAGGACTTCGTAATGCATGGCTCGGCCGGCCTACGGCCTCATGCGCGTATTACATGTGGTATGTTTTCGTTTTTCTTGTCTCGGCCTCCAGCCTTGCCTGTGAGCCACATACTTTTCTTACATATGGTGCAGTTTTGTTACACACGGTTTGGTATAGTCAACATAAATAAATGCTTCCAAATAAAATAACAATGCGAAGCCAGAGTTAGCGAAGTTTTTGTTATGATTAGCTCAGCCTTCGGCCTTTCATTTCTCTGTAAAATGGTGTCGTACACTTGACTGGCCTCTTGATGTCGTACTCTAGATAAAGTATGATTTGTATGAATTTTTAGCACATCGCTAAACCTTCGGCATCACGCCGGTGTTATATGTGCTACGTTTTTGTTTAACTATTATCGGCCTTCAGCCTCGCACTCTTTTATGGTATATTGCTGTTTTATTTCTCACACATGGCTTTGCCTTCAGCTTCGCACTGTTCTATTATATGGTAGGTTTTTGTGATGCATGGCTTGGCCTTCTTCCTTCGGCCTTGCATTTTCTAAAAAAACTGGCCAGTGTGTGACATTTGACTCTTCTCTTGGTGTCGTACTATTGATAGAGAAACATACGTATCATGATTTTTCAACACACGGCTTGGCCTACGGCCTCGCTTCTCTGTTATTTGTTTTCGTTTTGCTTAGCTCGCGGGTTCCACAAGCGGAAAAAAACAAGCAATTTAGCCTTTTTAAAACACTCAATAAAGAGTTACCGCACTTTGTCTATGGAGCTACCGTAAAAGTAAATTAGTATACTCCCCATAGACAATTCAAGGCATTTAATTAACAGAAAAATCAGCATTTTTTTTATGCGTAAGCAATTCACTGATCTTTAAGAAAGTCTCAAGCTCACCAAAATTGTACAATAACAATGAACAGCAGACGATGAATAAAGGTACGCGATCGCCGCGGCAGCCTTTGGTCAATTTACAAGCCAATCATGCGCCGTAAAGGACGAAAATTGACACGAGCAGGAAGAAAAGGCGATAAGTTTTCGGTGGCCAAGCGCCCGAACTTCATGCAGTACTTTTTGAACAAATAACCGACAGTAACTCCGCAGTCAGTTGCATAAACAGTTGGAAAACTATTTTTATAAAAATAAGTAGCGTGATTTTAAAGCTCTAAGTAGCTGTAAATCAAGGAATAAGGATGAAGCAATGAAATGGCTTAATTGGTTTTACAGGCTTAGAGGCAAAATTTTCGATAAGTTTCTGCGCTGCGCTAGATCTGCACTATGACACTGCTTTTTGTATGGAGCAGGCACTTTGTAGAAAAAATTTCAACTGAGTTACCGAGTAATTCAAATAGAATTGCCTAATTATCTGTAAACTAAAAATATAATTATATTTTTGTTTGCTCTAGTATGCATAAATTACGTAAATATTTTGTGTGAAATGTAGTTTTTTAAGCAATTTAATTTTTTTACCCCGGGGGACACTAAAATGTCGATTTAAATGTTGATTGACCTTTTTACCTACGCATAAATATCAGGTAAGAAAAATATAAAGGTAATTAGTGTGTACAGTCTGTGCATACCAATATTTTGGTACTTGTTATAAATTAAAATCAAGGGAATAAATTCCAATAAAAAACTAAACAAGTGTTAATATTATATAAATAAATAACCCGCCTGCATTTTCTTTCAATTACACATACAAACTTATGAATGCCACCTGTTTACCCACATTGCGTATGAAAGTATACCAATGTACCAATAACCATGGAAACCACATTTTGAGATCTAAAATCCCACTTATTGAATTTTCATTAAAATTTAGAGCATATCTGTCAGTTGCGGAAACGATCGTTAAATTTTAAAGACGACAGTTAACACTAAAGTCTGGTTTTCCTGTTATTAAAGTCTGGTTTTCGTGTCACTAAAGTCTGACTTGAGTGTCGTTAGTGTTTAATGTCGTCTTAAAAATTTAAATAAAGTTTCTGCAACTAAGTGTAAATCATTCCTACGGTCTCCAGGAATCCAACAACATTTCTGTTAAAATCTGTCTAGCCGTTAGGGCTGAAGCGCGTCCTAACGAAATGGTCATGCATACATACACTCGAAATACATTACCCTCGTTCTAATGCAGTCAGGTAAAAAGGGATAAAACAAACGGAATCAGCAGCAACAAAAACAGAAATCAGAAACTTTATTTGCAAATCATGGTTTGCATTTGGTCTTAAATACATATGTAATTTCAGTTTCACATTTTATAAATCTTAAATAGGTATTATGAAAAATTATTTATTTACACAACTTAAATTAATTAGACTATTGCATGTTTAAAAAAAAAACTAAATTACCTCAATCAAAACATATAGTTAGCATAAAAGCAACATCTTAAAAACTTAAATCAGTCATTCAAAGGAACAAAAATTAATATCTTCAATTAACTAAAAGTTGTCATCCAAAACATATATTTAGTAGAAAAATTATATCTGAAACACATCATTTGGTTTGTAAATACTACAATAATCGCTTTGTAAATTAACTTGGTACTCATTTCACCTATCTATATAAAAAATATGTCGATAACAATTGCAGTGATTAATTTAACATTAATTATTAATTTAAAAAAACCTAAATAAGTATATTTTTCCTAAGATAGAATGCAATGTTTAACTATATAAGGTTTTATGATTTTTTCAAGTCATTAATATATATATTAATTATAAAATAATAATAATATCTTGGAAACGTTATCATTAGCAGCGACAGCATTAAAAACATGATGTACACTGTACAGAAGACGGAATAGAAAATTCCGCAAAAAAAAAAACGTTTTTTTTTTAAATATTTGAAATAAGGTGAGCCGTCTCCCCTTTAACATTGGACCATTATTTAAGGGATACCCTTTATGGGTGGCGTTAGCCCTGTTTGCTGGTAATATGTTGTTTAAGTTTGGTGGCGTTAGAAATAAGCATATATCTATCTCGATGACATTTAGAGAATTCGTGATTACAACCTTTTTACACTATGTTTCATATATTATAAATCATGCCGACAGATGCCATAGGTGAACATTTAGTACTGGCAACCAATTCATGTGAAAAATAATTTACCTAATAACTACACAAAACTTTAATGTACATATTTATTATATAATAACAAATCAGTCAGTCTAGGTAGAATTTAATAAATGGACTTTATTCTTAATAGGTACTAAGTAGTTTATTGTTATTCTATTACCTAACTAAATTAAAGTGGTGTTATAAAATTTAGGTACTTATTTATTCTTATCAGTACACTATTTAATTTTTATTCTAATTAGTCTTAATGTTGCTATTTTTATACTACCTATGTTGTGTATGATGACCTCAGAAGGGATAGTGAAACTTTGAAACCAGGTGACAAAGTTCTGCAGTGATGGTTTACAACAATTATGCTAGCCTTGTAGGTGTGACAGCTGAGATATAGTATTTAAACAGGTGTCTACAAGTTCAGAGAACTGTAGAACCATAGAACTACCTCAAGCTCCGCCCATCTACTTTACACAATTTACATTGACACTAGGTTGGTCGGTAATCAATTTGCATTGATACTACACTGATTTTGAGGTATTTGTGATGTGGAGGTTCTGGTTAGTTCTGTCTAAAATATGTGTTGAGCGTGATTCAGTTCAGTTCAGTTTCAGTTTTAAATCGTTTATTTTCATTGGAAATTAAATAGAGAATCTAATATAAAACCTCTTAAAAATAGTCATTAAAATTAAAAATAGTTACCTGCCTAGGTGCATTCGAAATGTCGTCCCCAATGTGAAGAATGCACAAGAAACACATTGCATACTCTTTTCAAAATTCAAGTACTTATGTCTAATACAATAATTGTTTGGTCAATTTACATGAAAAGAAGCTGTCAAATGTGGAGCTAATTTACTGCCAGACCAGTTTATCATTTAAATAATCCTCAACTTTATAGTATGCCTTTTTAATTAATACATTCTTAACAGTTTTCTTGAATTGTTTTTCTGATAAATTAATAACATTGGAGGGCAACTTATTGTAACATCTAACAGAAAGCCCCTTGAAGCTAGAGGAAACTTTGCTTAAACGAAAATGAGGATAAGATAATTTTAATTTGTTTCTAGTATTAACTGAGTGAAGATTACATTTTCTATTAAAGCCACTGATATTTTTGCGGACATACATAATATTTTCATAAATATATTGAGAGGGAAGAGTCAAAATATTAATATCCTTAAATTTATCTCTCAAAGATGATCTAGCCTTCAAGTTATAAATGGCCCTAATGGCACGTTTCTGCAAGATAAAAATACGTTCAACATCGGCAGCGCCGCCCCAAAGGAGTACTCCATATGACATTACACTGTGAAAATAGGTATAATATACAAGCTTTGCTGTTTTTTCATCAGCTAGTTACCGGATTCTTTTAACAGCAAAAGCCGCAGAACTTAATTTAGAGCCCAGTGTTTCAATATGTGGACCCCATTGCAGTTTACTATCTAGTGTTAAGCCAAGAAACACTGCCTTCTCGACAAAGCCCAGTGTCTCCTTGCCCAGGTTTAATGGTGCTTCTACTTGCCTTACATTTGGTAGAACAAATTTTATACAATTAGTTTCTTAGTGTTAAGATTTAAATTATTTTTATTAAACCAATCTAGTAGCACCGATAGAGCAGAGTTCGCCTTGTCAAGAGATGTAGATTGTCTCTGTATATTAAATATTATAGAAGTATCATCAGCGAACAATACAATATCGGCAGATTTTTCGGTAAGGTATGGCAAGTCATTAATATAAATAAGAAATAAAAATGGTCCTAATACTGATCCTTGAGGGACACCCATTTCCATTTCACATCCGTTTGAAGCAATACCATTAACATTGATTTTTTGGGTTCTGTTCGACAAATAAGAATGAATTAATTCATTTGACTTCTCTTATTCCATAATGTTTAAGTTTATTGAGCAAGGTTTCATGATTTACGCAATCAAAGGCTTTAGAAAGATCACAGAATACTCCAAGAGCATCCTCTGAATTTTCCCAAGAATCATAAGTATGGGATATAAGAGCTATGCCTGCGTCAATAGTTGATCTACCTTTCGTAAACCCAAACTGTTTCGCGTGGAAAAGCCCATTAGAACTTATTAGGAATGATTAGAAATTATGAAGCAAAAATACTCAGCTGGTAAATTCCTTTGTGGATGATGCAATCTTGAGAAAACTGGCCGCAAACACTTGTCCCCGTTTTATAAACACTAACAATGATTCTTACGTAGTAAATTATATACTCTTTGAATAATGTTGCACTATATTTATGCCCTAAATACAAATAAAATTACAATTAAAATCAGTTGCCGTTTTCAGTCCCTTTGCTTTGTCATGTCAGTCCCTATACCACCAGATAAACAAGAGTCGGTGCTGTACACATTTAATTAATAAAAATGATATTTGTAGTTTAGGGAAAAATGGACAGATTCCAATGGTTCCACGCCAAAGGTTCCAATGACGTGGCAGCATTAAGACGCTGTGCCAGCCAGAGAAATCTTTTGCATAAGAAATGCACCAGAACGGTAGTCAAACAAATCCTTTGTGCCTGAGGCGGCGACCAACTCCCTGATAAAGAGTCACACTTTAGTGTTTAATGTCGGCTTTAAAATCAAAGACAGATCGTTTCTGCATCAAACAGTGGGTCCCATTAGTAGTGGTCAATGTAACCGACAACGTATTATTACAACCGGATATTTAAAAATAACACCTACTTATTTGAAATTTAAAACCTCGAACGGGTTTTTGGGTACTACATTACCCAAGTGTGATATTGAAATAACGGTTTCCAGTTTTTTTTTCATGTAAGATCTTGATTTATTGTTACTGACACTATAGAGATTTTTGTTTTCATTTGAACGCAAAAATTACTGCATATTTTATATGAATGCTTATTTTATAGGAATATGGAAATTTAAACCGTATTGACTGCGAGCTAAGCCTTATTTTCATTTGAACGCAAAATCACTGCTTATTTTATAGGGAAATTTAAACCTTATTGTCTGTGAGCTAAGCTTCCTTTCTCGATCACTTAAAAATCAACCGCGACTCTTTAGGTGGTCGGTTATTATAGCTTTTTCATTTTTATAAGTAAAAATTAACTTTAAGATATCCAATTACTGTGTGTCTTCATTTGAACGCACTCTTAAGGCCTTACTAATAAAGAAGTTATTCACGGTTTAACTTATACCTTGTTTTGTCTTGCTTTGACATTTGACATTTACTTGACATATGAAAAGGACAAAACACTGTATAAGTTGAACCGTGAATAACTTCTTTTATTTGTAAGGCCGTTAAAATATTATATCGCTAAAATAGCTATGGTACCTGCAATATTTAAATGAGGTCTTATGGCTATGGCATAGAGCTCAGTTTGCTATGTTTGATGCCGTCGCGATTCGCGTCTAGCGATTTATCGGGTTTAATAATAGTTGTTTCATGCTACCGTAGGGAAATCTCAAATAACAAAACAGTTTAAAATAACGGTTGTTTATTTAAAATAACTAACGACAGTCGCTTATTCAAAAAACATCCGTTTTTCCCACCTTTAGGTCCTATAGGCAACTCCATTAAAATAATGCATGGTACCTATTTGCTGATAAAATTGATTTCCTAATTGCTGAATGTTGTTGCGCTGTTGTTGATTTTATGTATAGTCGGAAACCTATAAACCTAAACAACCTCAACATACATAATAGTCAACACAAACAAATCCAGCCTATCTTGTATCCAACCAGAACCCAGCCTTCCACTGTTGCATCAGTATTGTGGATTAGCATGAGATTCTGCATGATTGTTACAAAAGGGAAATAATAAACTGCACATCAAAAATACTGATTTGCACAGCAACTATAAGGGCAAAATGCTGCGGAAGCTTAGGTGAATGGTAAAGGGGGTGAGCGAAGCGAAGTCCCCTTTATCCTTCGTGTTAGGTTGAACATGCAAGAACAACAAAAAATACTTAAAACATAAACTTGAGTACACATAAAATATGAAGGAAGGGGAAAGTTTGTCATGCATCAATCTATCACAATGATCGATTGGTCAATTTGAAAGTTGTAGTGGCATGCTCATTCATATATATGGATAAAAATAAAAAATAAATCTAATATGATCTACTAAAGTAAAAGTAATGAGTACATGACTGATTAAGGTTTGAGTTTGAAAAAGGAAATCTCCCTTTCAAGTGGTGATTCTCGCACAGGAAAAGGAGACTCCGTAAACTCTACCAGTGCTTCAGAAGTACGCCCGTCAGAGAAGATATCACTAAAAAATTCTACGGCGATGTAATTTTTTAAATTTTCATCATTTTATTATTATTTTATTACACAATCTACAATATACAAATAAACTTACAAGGATTTTTAATTTGAGGCCAGAAATGTAAACAAACAACTGTCATTTTCTAGAACAAAACCATTGACTTTGACATTCATATTAAACTTTTTGTACTGGAAAATGACAGTTGTTTGTTTACATTTCTGGCCTCAAATTAAAAATCCTAGTATAATCTAATGACAATATTATTTAATTTAATATTACAACATTGTATCTATAAAGTGCCAATAATATTCTCAAAATAACAATCTAACAAAATAAAAAAATAAGAACAAAGCTGTAATGAACATAACTTATGAGAAACCAGACTGTACCAGCACTGTGACCAGTACCCCAAACAGAGCTGTGTGAACTTGCCACCCGACTTTTAGAAAAATTCGTTTTTCGAAAGATATGTAGTGGATAGTAGTCAAACAAGTTTTTCTCGACCTACCACTTTTAATCTTGTTTTTTTTTCAACTACTATCAAAAATTCTTCTACTACTCTCACCTCTACGAACCTTCCTCTGTTCATTCTTACGTTTGTAGTAATAGTATATATGTTTGAACGAAAATTATTCAGTAAAAAATACGACCAAACAAGTTTTTTTACTTTGTGACATCCGATATATATATATATATATATTTACAACTATGTACTATAAAAAATTATTCCACTACAAACCTCTACAAACCTTCCTCAGTCAATTCTAGCGTTTGTAGTAATCGTATATACAGTTGAACGAGAATTGTTCAGAAAAATGACGACCAAACCAGTTTTTTACTTTATCACTTCTAATAAAAATAATGCAACTAATATAAAAAATTAATTCACTACAAACCTCTACGAACCTTCCTATGTTCATTCTTTCGTTTTTAGTAACCGTATATGCTTTTGAACGAGAATTATTCAGTAAAAATTAAGAAAAAACCAGTATTTTACTTTTTTTTTATTTATTTTATTTTACTTTTCACTTCTACTAAAAATAAAAATAACTACCTACTATCAAAAATTCTTCCACTACAAACCTCTACCAACCTTCCTCAGCCAATTCTGTCGTTTGTAGGAATCGTTCATCCTTTAAAATTATTTAATAAAAATGTCGCCAAAACACGTTTTTCTTAAGTTTATTACTTCTAATCAACAGTTTTGTTTTACTACTATCAAAAATTCTTCCACTACTGTCCTCTACGAACCTCCCTCAATAATTTCTACTGTTTGTTACAATCGTTAGGCCTTCGTTTTGGAAAAATCTCCAAAATATTTTTACTTTTTTTCTGTTTTACTACTAACTAATTAAATTGCACTACAATCCCCTACTAACGATTCGTCATAAGAAATATCTGAGAAAACTTGGTTTTTATAATTTCGGGGGCCAAGTTTTTTTTTAAATTTTTTTTTTTTTTTAGATACTGCTAACGAAAATTGTTTTACTACTATCCACTACATATCTATATCTTTCCAAAAACGCAACAAAAAGTATATTTTTTTAATGTCGGGTGCCAAGTTCACACAGCTTCCAAACTGCACCCGTTCACAAGTTTGACTTGACCAGCCATCACCCCCCCTCGCCATATTTGAGGGAGGGGAGCAACCCGCTACACACTTGGTCACTTATCCATTAAGCATGCTTAGATAAAAAGAATGAATGTTTGTTTAGAATCGGGCCTCCGGTTTAGATGTAAGGGTGTTTTTATTCGATAGGGGATTGCTCCATGATTACAATAATACCACTCTAATTAAAAGGTAACTCATATTTTTTAACAAAATTACGAAACACCATATATGTACCTACCAATGTTTTCAAACCCCCTCCTTCCCCAGCCCAGTCATTGCGGCTCGCGCGCCCATTTTTGTTTGCGTTTTACCTGTTTTGAGGTAATGAAAAAATGAAAATGAAAATCTTTATTTATATATGAAAAATACATAGGACAGAAGCGGCACTCCCACAATAGGTTTCCCTGTGTCGTGGGCACTAGGCTCTACCAGAATAACACAAGGGTACATGTATAAATAAATTTGTGGTTAAGTATTTATGTCAATTCTATTTAAAACAACTACTTATGTGAATCTAACTGTATTCTAAAACTAGATTACTCCGCTATACTTTTATTTATGTTGTGGTTATGTAATGAGTATAAAAAAATGAGATATAATAATACAAGACAATGAATATTTAATATGGGTTGCGTGTGGCAAGTAGGTATGTAATGGTAAGTTTTAGGGTTACTTATGGCAAGGTTTCTCTTAAAAACATGTTAGACGTTTTTGTCTAGATAGGTACAGACCTATCACCTTAAGCTGATACTTGCATTTGTGTGAGTGATCGCCAAAAGTACAGTTAGTAAAACACATCAAATAAAATCAATATTTTATTTAAACGAAGTCCATAAAACACAATGTTACCAACTGTCCAATTCTCGACCTCATAATGACTGAATCTTATAACTCTTCTACTCCGCTCATTGCATCTTCATCTTCACTCTCGTCTGATGATTCATCAGAGTCAGAGCCTGTGTTAATAATTAATCGTTCCGTTATATCGTCGATTGTAGGAGCCATTAGCAGCAGCCAGGAGCAGTAGGAGCCATTTCACTAATATTTCAAACACAATCAATCACATAAAATTACACGTCTATCTGCTATCAGTACCGGAGGTGAAGTGAAGTATGTGAGCGGGCGGCAGGGAAGCGGTGCGTACACACGTACACTTACACAAATGCAAGTATCAGCTTAAGTTGATAGGTCTGTAGATAAGGATACAGTTATATAAACAAACAAGTAAAATAGGGAAGACTAGTCAGGTTATCTTGACCATTAGGTCCTCGCTGCCATCGTAATCTAAATTCCAAATTCCAAATCTCTTTATTACTGTAGATATTTACATATACTTAGCAATCGTCATTTTTTGCCACTTCTCTACATTGGACCACTGTGGGAGAGAAGGGCGTAGAAACTCCCCCAGATTGATTTTTAGATCTCTTTTAAAGATTGCTTGTGCTTAAGTAATACAAATTTTACAATATCATGATTAATCTAGACCCATAAGCCACTTGATGATTACTTTTTTAAGCTGGTGATTAGATAGGTTAATCCTGTGTCTGTCCGCCTGGAGTATTGTTTCGTATAGTCTGGGTGCGATGGCGTCAAAGTGTTTCCGGGCAAATGCACTACGGCGCATTATCAATGGACAGCGGATAGTTCTATTATCCTGAATGGGTAGACTCGATGCTTCCTTGCAGTGGGATCTCAGAAGGGACTAATAAATAAAAATCTTCCTCACCGAGTTGACATTCGCTTGTTCATAGACCTGGGGCCCAATTCCGGTACACAATGACAGCTCCACACAATTACATGACGATTACGGTTAACTTTATATGTGCAATATTTGGCGTTTGGAGAATATTTTTTAAGGCAATTATGGTGAAAATTAAGTCAATTGGTAAGCATAATAATTGAGTTAATCAACAAAGGGAACGGGATTACAAAATTGTCAGATATTGGATATCTAAAGTTGACCGTAATCGTCATGTAATTGTCATTGAGCTACATATTATCGTGTACCGGAATTGGGCCCCAGTGTGGTTGGTTGTTTGTATGGTAGAGATAGTGCGACTTTAAGTACTGATCTCTGTGCACGCTCAAGTTTTAGTATATGTGTTTCGGCACCGCCCCAAGCGCAGATACAATAGCCAAGCACGCAATGTTAATTGATAAGTTGTTAAGAATATTGAGTTGCCTTGTAATGAGAGTGGTATCATTGTAATCGTGAAGCAATCCTCCTGTGAAAGCCGGAGGCCGGTTTCTAGTCCAACCCCAATTCAATAATTTATTATCTCCCTCGTCTTAAAACCACTCTTAGTTTCATTACAAACATATTTTTTAGAAGACAAAATAAGAAAAAACGGATTAAATGACTGCTTCCAAGATAAGTACAAGATTGAAATTGTAATTTCAGAAATAGCTGAAGGTGTGCAACCAAGACACAGATTTATGTCAGCCTACGAGCAGAAAATTGAACCCCCAGACCGCAGGTGGCAATACTTATTATTTGCAGCTGAGCCTTATGAAACCATATCATTTAAAGTACCAAGCAGGGAAGTGGAAAAGCATGACTCCAAGTTCTGGACTCATTGGAATAAGGATACCAAGCAGTTCTTCCTGCAGTTTGCATTCAAAATGGAGCCGCTGCGGTTACCGCCTCCTCCTAAGATGTGGGAGAACCATGGCATGCGGCTTCCCCCGCCTCCGGGCACCCCTCTCATGGGACTACCGCCACCACCGCCACTGTTGCCGGTGCCTCCACCTCCACCTATGTAATACTGATTATCTCCATTATCAAATAAAGATTTAAACCATAAAAACTTATATTATTTTATACCAGTTACTATACAATTCCGTCTAGCTTGTAGAGATCGACTATATTTGACAAGGTAGTCCAATAAATCTAGAAACGTGTCTCAAACTGAACCTATTTAACAAAAACGTTTGACAGTACATATCAGAAATGGAAATATATATGGAAATATACAATTTCCAGCAGTTCTATTTTATAAACTCATTTTTGTGAGACCCTCAAGCTGTAATCCTCCCCATTGATAAATGCCCCACCTTCATGAATATGAAATTTGACTGCTAAAAAATACTCCAGAAGTAATCCACAAACAAAGAAGAAAGTCCGCTTATAGTTTTGATGTTATAGCTATAGGTTGGTGACGATTACATCTCGAAGTCAAGCTGTAATCCTCACCAAGATCTCTCGTCTAAGCTTTGGGTTTACAATATTATGATTTTTTACACGACTGTACATGTACAATCGTGTAAAAAATCATTATTAATTAAATTAAATAACATTATTAATTTCCCATACATTTCAATACATGTAATACATGTATTGAAATGTATGGGAAATTAATAATGTATTTTAATGCACTTCTTCAAAGTAAACCAGATCGAAATTATTGTTACTTCGGTGGACTATTTTTTGGCACAAATTTCAAATTGAAAGTCGTAGGCGGTGCGGAGATATTTGATCGGCGCGTTTCGGATCGTACCATAATCGATTATAATAATATAATAATAATACCTTGGACACTATTGACACACATTGATCTAGCCCCAAACTAGGATTCCCTGTATCTTGGGTACTAGACAACGATACATATACTTATGTAGATAAATATTATACTTAGATAGATAAACAACCATAACTAGGGTACAAAATCCGTTCTAATCAAACAAATATTTGCCCCCACCGGGACTCGAACCCGGGACCCTTGGCTTCGTAGGCAGGGTCACTGCCGACTCGGCCATTCGGGTCGTCGTCGTCGTCGTTGATTATAGCGTCTACGAGGTCGTTCCGAATGAGTTTTATCTTGACAACGATAGCTCACAATGGTTGATATGACATCATTAACGCCGCCATGTTCAGCTATCATCGCCCATGCTTCTGAGCGTCAGCACTGAGCGAGCCATCAAAAGTGACAGCTGTCACGCTGACAGCTGACAAACAAACATAGAATAGCGACCAGCAGCGAGCTGTAATCCTCACCAACCTAAAGCTATAACTTCGAAACTATAAGTGGACTATTTTTATTTCTTTGTGGATTTATCACTATTTCTGGACAATTTTTAGCAGTGTCAAATTTAATTTTCATGAAGGTTTCAATGGTGAGGATTACAGATTGAGGGTCGCAACTTTATGTTAATTCATGTGTCGGCTCCACATTCGCGCGCGAAGCCGCGAAACAACCGTTAATGTGGTTCCCGTTCGCATATTCTTCGTGATTACACCACCGTCCTGTTCGCGCCTCATTCCCGCAAGTTGTCGGTTTTTTGTGCCGCGTCCGCACGCTCGGCTAGCCCGCACCAGCCGTCACAATTTCAAGAGTGTGGAGAGGTCGTTTGGGTTGGTTTGCGAGAGCCTGTAGCCGATCCGATCCAGTGTCGGTTTTTTGGTCACAAGTCAAATGCCGGCTCCACATTCTGTGTGAACGTGGATCCCGTTCGCATATTCTTCGCGGTTCACGTCGTGTTCGCGCGTCGTTCCCGCAATTTGTCGGTTTTTTGTCCCGCTTCAAAGGGTTCGCAGGGCGCGAACACGACAGGGCTCCACAGTCGCGGGCGGCTCAGTGTTGCTCGCTCACTAGCAAGTGACACGGACGGTTGTGTGTTTCTATATACGAACGAGCGGACTAGGCGACGTGCAAAATGAGTTGGGAATGGAATTACTTTCGCCACCAGAGAGACTGCGGCCGCCGCTGGCGCCGCCACTCCGGCTGCGGCGATAGGGCAGCAGGACTTGGGGCAACTCGCCGCCCTGCTCGCCTTCCTCAGCGACCCCACTGACCTGGGCAGACTCACCGCTCTGCTTCGCAATGCATGAGCCGCTCAGGGTCGTCCACTGGAACGCACAGTCGCTGACAGGGAAGAAGCGGCTGCTCCACGTGTTCCTGAGGGACTACCGCGTCGACGTGATGCTCATCAGCGTGACATTCATAGCCGGAAGCGACAAGCTATCG
Source organism: Argyresthia goedartella (assembly GCA_949825045.1). Classification (NCBI taxonomy): domain Eukaryota; kingdom Metazoa; phylum Arthropoda; class Insecta; order Lepidoptera; family Argyresthiidae; genus Argyresthia; species Argyresthia goedartella. Next base: position 23,900,196 of record OX463814.1, on the reverse strand, counting down.
CTGCCCTGGTACTTCGTCTACCGCAAGGACGAGAGGACCACCAGCAGCCGGGCCTTCGAGGCTTGGCAGTCATCGTCGGCAGGAAGATTGTCCACCAGCTCGTTGACGTCCAGGATTATACATCTCTGTATGCTTTGGCCGTCGACGTCCAGGTCGGGGCCGGGCCGGATGGGACACCATCGACGTCGTAGTCGTCAGAGGTCTCCGGACACTGCCGAGCCAGGAGGTTCTCCCTGACCTCCCATCGGACCACAGGCCAGTACTTCTCGTCCTAGCGGACCTGCCCACCCGGGTGTCTCCGCCAGCATCACGCCGACGCTACCAGTGGGGCGCTTTCACCGCCGCCCTCGACCAGTCCTCCACCAACTGCCTAGTCAACCATCCGGAAGGTGTTGACCACCTGGCATCGTTGCTGACCAGCCAGATCCGAGACGAACTCTACCTGTCATCGACACCGAAACTCGCGGGGGGCAGCCCGCTCCTCTGCCTGCCGAGCTACGCGCACTCATCCGCAATAAGAGCGCTCTCCGGAAGCAGTGGCAGCAAACTCGCTGGCCTACGATGAAGACCAGGCTCAACGCCATGACGGCAGAGCTGAAGCGCCAACTCGATCTCCACGCCGAAGAATCTTGGGAACGCCACGTCGAATCCGTAGGCGACCACGTCCCCTCCGTGCATCGCCTGTGCCGGGATTTGTCGACTACTCCGACTCCGACTCTGTGGTGATGATTGTAGACCCTAAAAAGACTTAGGGTACGAAACGTCCCCTATCTGACGCAGAAAATGGCTAACCGGCGAAAGTGCCCAAAGCCCCATCAACCGGTAGGCAGAAATATTCTACCATGGATAAATCCCCATTTCTAGTCCACGTCTTTCGGAAGGAGAGTGATCCAAAATCTGGAACAACCCTTCACCCTGTAAAATTTGGTCTCCTACTCTTACAAAATAACATCTCAAATATCTTTCCCGATGGAATTAAAAGGATTGCCCGCAACAAACTGTCTGTGAATTTAAAATTTCCAGGGGCCTTCCTCATGAACCCAATTCTGACAAGTCATAAATACTAAGCTAATATTCCTCCTTTCAATGTGACTCGAATGGGTGTAGTCAGAGATGTCCCCTCAGAAGAAGTGATCCAATACGTCAAACTGCCGTCGGCATGATCTTATTTATTTATTTAAAAATTTTTAACCAGTTCTCTGTGCTATCTCAGAAACTTGGTTATCTTCAAACAAAATCTTTCGTATCCAACGTTACAACTGCTATTGTGTGGATAGATTGCATGGGAGGGGAGGATGTGCCCTGCTGTTCAGCAGTAGGGTCCCATCTGCCCATGTTCCCCTTCGGTTTGTCAGCAATGATGATGTAAGCTTCGTTGCTGTCAAGTTGGAGGGCATTACTTTTCTCTCTATGTATGTTCCTAATCCTGATACATCACTTTTACCCCATATACATAACATTTTTTCTTACATAAAAGGACCTTTTGTTATTATTAGACACTTTAAATGCCACCATTTCAGATGGGGTTCAGAGAGATGTGACTCCTTTGGTAAAGGTTTGGTGGAAATCATGGATGACCTAAATTTATGCATTCTAAATGATGAGAGACCTACTTAGTCCAGTCAAAATAAACAAAAAAAAATAATATATTTTTGACATTTTGGATATGTAGATAAACTTTCCGATGAGTATATTCTTCTTTGTACTTGAGTTTTTCCAGGTTTTAAAAAGTAAATTATCTTATCGGTTGGAGTTTGTGCAGTCAGTAGTATTAACAAATCAACATCTTCACCTACAACGATAGTTGTAATTGTTCTACTGAATTGTTCTGTTGCTATTTCAATGATGAGAACATCAGCGTCATTATCAGCTTCTTTTAGTGAAATGTTCGCAGCTGTAAATTTTTCACATAACATAGAAATGAAGCGAGACTTATTGTGATTATTTGCAAGGAATTGTTGTTGATTTGTTGGAACTGTCATAAGTCGATCAAAAACGATGTCAGAAGATATAGATGTTTTGGTAGTCCGACGACGTTGTTCTGCAGCTTTAATATTATTCTTATAATCAGTATAACCATCAAATACTACAGTGACGGTACTACCAAAATGTCTATGTATATAGTTAACCTATTTTAGCGATAAAACCTACCATTTATGAGAAAAATGCGAAAAAGTGATATTTTCGACATTTGACCTTGTGCAATTTTTTTTGCACAAGCCGGATCGATGGGGACTTTTGATATTTATTATATAATTGTGTACTTGAGACCTCCACCAATTTTCAGCTCTGCGAATTTTTTCAAACTGAAATGTATTTTTTGACTGGATTAACTAGCATACCTCTACCAGGACAAAGAAAGAGTTGCGTGGATCTAACATTTTGCTCCCTGGATTTGGGATGCCTTTTAAATTGGGATCGCTTACCTAACATATGGCAGTGACCATTACTTTATTTCTGAAGTGTATGCATCAAAGTGAATCAAAACCACTACTCAGATTTAGATTACCCAAAGTTAATGAGTTTAGAGTTATGCTCTTGAATCAGCTATAGACTCCTTGTCCCCTGTCTCTGAGGATAATTGTTAATCTGCCTCTAAAAAACTTTGCCTCTAAAAAACATTCTTCCAGCAAACCAAGATGGTAGGAAAGGTGATGGTTGAGCGGAGGAAGACCTCCGCGTACAATAAAACTCTATAAATAAGTACTACGAGTAATATTTACTACAAACAATATTATACTGATAACCCTAATTGCTAAAAATAGACTGCATACACAATTACTCAAACACAACGTAACAACATGAATAAACCGTATAATAAACTAATACATACCAATATACATATATATATCTAACTGGAAAAGGAGAGATAGTGCTGCTTTAGCCGGTTTTTTAATATATTTAGAGATCGACTGTTCCTGATAGTGCAGGGAAGCTCATTCCACAGTCGTAGGGCTCGGATTCTGAACCCGTGCTCGTAGGCTGCAGTGAAGCGATCTGGAGCTTTGAGCGTAGACGCCATATGAGTTCTCCGAGGCCTGCTGGAAGAAAGAAATTCGAAGCGATCACGAGTAACGAGGGTTCCACAAAATATTATAAAGGAAACACAGGATATGAGAGTCCCGTCGAAGCCGAATCGGTGGCCACTTCAGCTCCCTGCGATGCTGAGATACGTGGTCATACTTGCGCAGTCCGAAGATGAACCGAATCCGGAGATTTTGAAGTCGTTCGAGTTTGTTCAGTTGTTCTTCATTTGGGCTGACCCAGCAAACATCAGCATAATCAATGAGGGGGAAGAAGGCACTGAGCGAGAGTTATTTTGGTCTGGCGAGGAAGAAAGTTCTGAAGTCTCCTGAGAGAGTGAAAGGTTGCGTAAACTCGCCTGCTGACCTCATTAACATGCATTGACCAGGACAGTTGATTATCAAAGATGACACCCAGGTTTTTAGCTTTCTCGCTATACATGATTACAGTACCTGTTCGTTATATTCGTTGATTTTGTTTCCTTTTATTTATATATCGACTACCCAACCAATTTCGGGTAGTATGAAAACGCGGCTGTGCCTCCTTGTTGGCGTGAACCGTTGGAGCGACCCCTGCAAAGGAAACAGCCAGTTGCGTTTAAGTTTTCGTCGCGAGCGTATCAAATGCATCCCTGACTTTCTATCGAAAGAGACGATTAATCTGTGTATTTGGACGAGCTACGGTGTGGGGTGTGGGCCAGGATAGCGTTTTCAGGTGAGCACAGCTTTTCCTCTATTATCTTGAAACCTGTGTTGGGTCTAGGCGTTATCTATTTCTATCATATATATTCTTTTAAAACCAGCCCCTGTTTGATTCGTCGGGACGATTCGCGTCCAATAATTGGTCCTTAGGTCCGTTAGGTAATTCAAAATTCGTTCGCTAACGGCACCCATTTTGTTATTTAAACTGCGTGCAAGCTTAATTACTCAGGATTAATAATACAGCGTTTATATTTTTAATGCGCAGAACTATTCGCTAAATACTCAGTGGTCACAATTTGTATCGACACAGCAAGTTGAAATTCGAGTACAGTAGACCTATTCCTTTTTCGTTTCGCAGTGTTTACATACTTATCAATAATAACAGCTGTCTGTCTTATCTAAAGTATAAAGTAATACTCTGATATAAAATTTGCAAGTCATTAACAGCAACCTGCGGCGGCTCGGCCATCAATAAACCAGTTCTCGTTGTTCAGTTGTTTACGGCTTCGACAAATTACTTGCCTATTATATTAATACATAGTCAGGTCATAAGTTCTGTCACATGTGCAATATGAAATAATTTAGACATGTTTATTATTTATGTAAACATTTATATAGCAAAATGAACTTAATAAAACATAGATTCTTATGGTAATAAAGTTTATTCAAAATTACCCCCGCGATTTTGAATACAGGCCTTTATTCTGCGCGGCCAGTCGTCTATCGCAGCACGAACGAGGTCCATGTCAATATCGGCGGCTGCCTTAATCAAGGATGCCTTGAGAGACTCCAAATCAGGATGAGGCTTTGAGCAGGCCTTTTCCTCCAAGTGTTGCCATATCTTGTAATCTAACGGACTCAAATCTGGACTGGAGGAGGGCCAGTCTTCGTGCCGGATGAAGTCGATTTCACGTGCCGCCAGCCAGTCTTGTGTGCTTTTCGCTCTATGAGCTGGCGCAGAATCTTGTTGGAATACCCATTGCCTGTTATTAAACATGGTATGAGAAACAGGTTCCACAAGGTTCTTGAGGACTGTATTTTAATACACAACTGCATTCGTTTTTACGCCTTTCTCACAAAATGTACCTCAGTTAAGCCCCAATAAGAGACTCCCAACCAAACCATGAGCGAGGATGGAAAATGACCTCGTTGGACACGCGGAATACGGTTGCTCGCTTCTTCACTGCTGTGTGCGTACACCTTATCATTTTGTTTGTTGTAGCTCTCTTCCACGGTGAAAATTTTTTCATCCGAAAAAAGAATTTCCCGATGCTTTTTTCCCGCGTACCGCTTCAACAAAGCGCGGCATCTCTTCAGTCTCAGGTCCATTAAACGAGCGTCCAAACGATGTCCTGCCCTAAAGTCTTCATTTAACACCCTTTTCACCGTTGTCCTGCTTAACCCCATCTGAAGGGCCAACAGTTTCTGCTTACGTATGGGATTTCTTTGAATTCGTCACCTTTTATCACTGCTGGAGTCCTAACAGAGCGAGGGCGACCACTTCTTGACCTGTCATCTACACTAGAGTCTTCATTGTATCGTTTTATGGTACGATAAACGAATCTTTTGGTTATATTCAAATTTTTCAGTAAGTCGAAAATCTGAAATGCAACGCAATAACTGCGACACGGTCTTCTTTAAGTGTCCACTCCATATTTAAAAATGAGGAAAATTCTAAAAAGTTCACATTTTTATTTTCATGAAAAATTCGAAATTCGAATTCAATAAACTTTTTTGTGGCCAGCGTTCTAAATTCAAAAGTTTTTATTGTGTGACAACTTATGACCTGACTGTGTATAGTTGAATCATTTTGTTATTCGATCTGTACAGTCAGGGCACAATCAGTTATATACTATGGAACACTACAAAATACTAGGCGAGTGCCTATAGTGTTGCTTACAATTTAGAGGTCCTTAGTTAAAAGAAGTTTTTTCCGTTTGTGATTTTCATCGTAGTTTATTACGAGAATCATGGATGCTTTCGTTGGTTCATAAACGTAACTATATTGAAAAGGAGTCAGATAAATTCAGCTCGGCCTGGATGCTGAGAATAATACGGGTGCGTATCGTAAGTTCATGGTTTCTTGTCATGATATGCATCGATATGCATGATTGCAGCTGCTGAGGCGAATCGCGATAACGGTTTTGTTATGCGGTTGAACTTGTAGACTGTATGCGCCTCCGTCAGCTGTGAATAAAAGTTTCTTTCTTTCTTTCTTCTTTCTTTCTTTCATATGGGTCGGGTTCAGGATCGGTTCGAAGATATTCAATCACAGATAGAATCCGCTGAATTAAAGGAGAAAAACACTATAGGTGATGAACATGCCGAGATTCGCGCTGCTTTTATTGATCTCATTCGAGAATTTTTGGCAATTAAATTTGGCTTTGATGAGCAAAATGTTCCGAACAACGGAACCCTGCATAATTTTAAACGACATTAGTCATCACAGCGTTCTGATACTTGCCCGGTTAAGTTACCTAGAATAAGCCTTCCCACCTTTAATTAAAAGATTAGAAGTCCTTCAGTGACTTGTTTTGTTCGCTAATCGACCAAAAGGCATCATTTTCAGATGTGGCGAAGTTTCAATATTTGCTGTCGAGCATACGCGGTGATGCTAATCGATTGTTAAAAGGTTTGCCAGTTACGGACAGTAATTATGAGGCATGGGCGATTCTACAATATAATTACAATAACGAAAGGGTGATTGCAATGCAACATATGGACACTCTGTTCCAAATTTCCGTGTCTTCGCAGTCTTCTGACTACTTTCGTAGAGAATGTTAGTGCTCTGGATTCGTTAGAATTCCCGGTGGAAGAGTGGGATTTTATTCTGCTTTTTAAAAAACTAGATTCGTAGACAAAAAGGAATTTTGAAAGGACAATCGAAGTGAACCGGGTTCCTAAATTAAAGGAGCTGCGCGAGTTTTTAGATAAGGAGGTGGTGTCATGGGAAAGTTCGAAACCTGCGGTTTTTCCGCGAACGAGTATTTCGCCGTCGATACCCGCACGGCCCTTTTGCTTCGAGGGCAGTTTCTACCGGTTCTACCGGCGATGGAACATAGAAGTTTGGATCAGCTAATACCAAATTGCCGATTTAGTCCCATGTCTTAGGCTCGAATTCAAATGAGGGCTTTAGTCGTGATTTTATTCAGTACAACCGCACGAAGCGGAAACCGACCGCCGCTGCCCCCATTACTTGATTTGATACTTGTTTCCACCAAACCTTTCGAAGAGGTTTGTACTTCACCAATTCCCGATATCGGTGTATGCACATTCCTACGCACCAAACCTAAAAGTATTAATTATTGTACGTCAAGGGTATCGTTAAATTCCCTTCGGGGGCAACTCGGCCCACATGCCACTCAGCCCGCGGGGTCAGTTGACCAATACTGTTTATATTGGGGGCGACTCGGGCGACTAGGTCAATTCAGCCCGCCGCGGGCTCAATTAACCACTGTCTATCGTTATAGGTAACTCAGCCCGCGGGCTCAATCGATCACAGTCTATCGCCATAGGATCGACTCAGCCCATTTTGTTTTAAGCTGAAGGTTTTATCTCAGAAGAGGTTTTATTTATTTTTTTCATCTGATTAATATTGTCTTTGGAACAATACACTGACCTGACGTTGTCAACGTCCATGTCCCGTCCGTCCCGTCAAAGAGAATATAATCACTACCGTCCCGTCTTTGACATGACATTGAATCATTCAATTCTTGTTCATCTTTTATAATCAAATGAGTAATTTAACATTTAAATTAATTTTGAACAGCGAAAATGTACCCATATCCGTACAAACCAAGTGCATCCGCGTCTTCCAGTTCAGATGCCATTGATTTCATAACGTCGCGACGTGGAAGGCGTGTAATGATAAAGACGGGTCACCGATACCGCATCAAGAGGAAAAACAAGGATGTATGGAGATGCGTAAAATGCAAGTGTTATGCTGTCATCAAAACGGTCGGTGATAACTCAGTCGTTGTTCACGAGACAGAACACAACCACGTTCCTGATTTTCCTGATAACGAGATTAAAAAACATATGGACAGCCTGGACGAACAAGTCGTCGAAGACATAACTACGCCCATCTCATACATATATGACAACATTAATGATAAAATTAAAGACGCAGGCTTGGACAAGAAAATATCTAGTTTTGAAAATATAAAGAAAAAATTATATCGTAAACGATACAAATCTTTAGGGATAAAAAACTGCACTTTTAACAACGCCGTTGACGTTGTCATACCACCAAGATTTTCACATGTATTGTTCGCTGACTACACATACAATAGCACAAGAATATTGATATTTTCATGTGATGAACTCCGGAATTTATTACCGCAATGCAAAGAATTTTATATTGATGGCACATTCAAGTCGTGCCAAAGAAACTTTTACCAACTGGTAACAATACACGCTGATCTCGGAAGTGATCGAGAAAATATCAAAGTTGTGCCAGTGTTGTATGCGTTATTACCCAACAAGCGTAAAGAAACGTATGAGATTATGTTTCAATTAATAAAAAGCCAAGTTCCAGATTGGAATCCAACAAGCGTTAAAGTGGATTTCGAAAAGGCTCTGATATCGGCTTTAATTAATACTTGCCAGGGTATTCAAATACAAGGATGTTTTTACCATTATACTAAATGCCTGTGGAACAAGGCAAAGGTTTGTGGTCTAAGCAAAACAAAACTAGGCAAGGTTCATATTAGGCGTTTATCAGCCTTGGCACATTTGCCATTAGAGCAGTTATAAGACGCTTGGCAGTACGCTGTGGAAGAAGGTCCTAAAACGAAAATTACAAAAGACTTCAATTCATACTTTTTCAATAATTGGATGAATCCAAAATCCATTTACTTCGGTCGGTGGACATGCTACGGACAATTTAACCGTGCTAATAATGCAGTTGAAGGCTGGCATGCCAAAGTAAATAAGCTTTTGAAACCCAAACCTGATATTTTAAAACTTCTGGTAGTGTTACAACGGCTAACGAGAACAGATGTAAACAAATTAAGAGAAAATAACTTTAGTAAAAGAAAAAATGAAGTAATCGATGTTAATGACAGAATTAATGAAATATTAATGGATCTAGAAAACAATAAAAACAGTTTAGCGTTGTGTATCGAACATTTAAGATTCTAGATTCATATGTAACGTGTTGTTCGTTGACTAACACCCGAAGTCACGAAGAAGGAGTTATTATTTTATTTGAATTAAGTTGAATTATTTTTCTTAAGTTTTAGTCTTAAGTCAGATTTATTAAATAATACATATCCATTACCATAGTTTCCGTGTAATGAAGTAGAAAATTCCAAGCCCCTTCTCACTGCCTTCCTGTACTTTCCTGAACATATTTCGCCTTAATGGTACATAAATCGGCCAAATCCAATCGGGCTGAGTAGACCATACAGCGTTAAACTTTTGTCTACTGAGCCCGCGGGCTGAGTAGACCCCTTGGAAAATTAATGGGCCGAGTCACCACCGAAAAAATAAAAGTGGTCAACTGAGCCCGCGGGCTGAGTGGCGTGTGGGTCGAGTTGCCCCCGAAGGGGTTAAATTGAATCGTGATCAGTGATCTATTATAAATATTATAATTAATGGTGTGTAAATGAGAATGAGTGCTTAATTTGTTTATTGCTATTTAATTGTTGACTTTATTATGTGTTATTTTATTGATTATATTTTTTAAAAATTATAGTGATTTATTTCGTAGCATAAAAGGATTCATATTTTGTTTGTAACATATACACTTCTGGACAAATCTATTGGCCCACCTTAGAGTTTAGGTTACGATGACCCCTACCTAAATATTATTGCTAGATCGAACAAAAACTATTAATGATTGATACATTTAACCATATTTTTCGATCGTGTTGTTTTAAATTTGAATTCAGAATACCACACAACATGAAGGTATGCGCCTTGATCAATGCAGTTGATTTTTTAATAAAAAACATGTTTCATCAAAGACAAAGGTTTATTTTTGAATAAAAAAACATATTTTATCAAAGACAAGGGTCTAATTAATAACGCGTATTGCCTCCGTGGGCATCTACGACAGCTCTCATGCGATTAGGCATAGAGTTTATCAACCACTCTATGAAATTTTGGGGGATCATTTCCCATCCCTGTTCTATTGCAGTTCTCAACTCTTGCATCGTCTCGGCAGCCGGCTGACGAGCCCTAACACGTCTTTTGAGCTCGTCCCACATGTGCTCAATCGGGTTCATGTCTGGGCTTTTGGCAAGATAATTGATAATGCAAGAGCCCATTCCTTCTTATGAAGGAAATTTGGGCCCACATAGTCCGCGTATGGCATTACGTGAGGTTCTAAGCACTCACGAATGTACCTTTGGATATTCAATGTTGGCAGCCGTGGTCCCGTAACAACTTCAAGTTGAGTTTTGCTACTCGCGGATATACCGCCCCAGACAGTCCATGATCCACCGCCATAAGCAACCCTCTCTTCAACGCAACATTGTGCAAAGCGCTCTCCCTTACGTTGTAGACCTTCTTCCTTCCATCATTGCCGTGCAACTTAATTTTGCACTCATCAGTAAAGAGGACACGGCTCCAACGCTGCGGAGTCCAATTCAAATAAGTGCGCGCGAAATGAAGGCGCGCCATGCGGTGGGCTCGCTTTAGTTTGGGGCCATTAGCGGGCTTGTGTGGTACCATGTCGCGTTCCTTTAACCTTCTCCGAACAGTTCGAGCGCTCACAGCTACTCCGTGGAAGTCGCGAAGTTGGTTTTGTATCTCAATGAGGTAAGGTGACGATTTCTCAAGCTGGTCGTAACGATGAACCGATCCTGCCTCTCAGTTGTGACCCGAGATCGTGGCCTTCCTTGGTGACGAACCAAGCCGCCAGTCTCTAGGTACTTCCGATAAACATTTCGGACCGCAAATCGACTTAAATTAAGTTGAGCACTCACATTTCTTTGGCTGTGTCCGGCCTGAATAAGTGCCACAGCTTGGGCGGCGACTTCCGGCGAAGTATCCATAGATTATTGATAGAACCTCACCTTAATGTCAAGAATAAGTAAGTTTTGTTGCAAAACAAAAGAGAAAAATCAAACTTTCAAGAATTAAATCCAAATAAACCAATTCCAAATCAATTTTTTCTTAGTCTTCGATTGTTTGATATCAACGAACATGCTCCAAATTGTCTTTTGTTTCTTTAAATTCTGTGTTCGGAATTCAAAAAAAGACTAAAATAAAATTATGAATGTGCCAGGTTCAAAACTGCATAAAAACTTTTTGCTCGACCTAATATAAATTTTTAGCTAGGACCAAACGAAACTCAGAATGCAAGGTGGGCCAATAGATGTGTCCAGAAGTGTAGTACATACATTACTGTTGCGGTCTGTAATGACTGCGTTGCTGGTCTTACTGTCGGTGGCGGAAAGCGCAGCACAGCGCAGCTCAATGCCTACACAGCGCGGTCAGCATTGCAGCCTTTGATGGACAAGCTGGAGTAAAAGCCGAGACCGAAGGTCGAGGCTTTTATAGCGCGGACATCAAAGGCTGCGATGGTGACCAAGCTTATAGCACAAAATAAATAGGTACAGAAATCAACCACATGTATGTACTTCACTTTTCATAGCTACACTCGGCGATCGCTCTAGGGTTGTCAACTAGGGCTTCTGCACGAAAAACTGTCATGGTACTGGCGCTCCAAAAAACAAAACAATAGACCTGCCTACTATTACAATCAGTGGCGTAGCGTGCCTTGTCGGGGCCCCGTATAAAAATTTTTTTGGAGGCCCTTATATGGAGGGAAAGATTTTTCACAAAAGAAAAAAAATATTGTGAGAAGTAATATTTATTTATCACATAATTTACCCATTTTACAAATAAAAATCGAATTTTAAATATTCACTCTCCTTGCCTTTTTATCGGCAAACTGATTTATTAAATCATTTATGGCTGATGATGATTTTAGTTTTTCTAAAGTTTCTGCCTCTATGGACAATAGTGAGATGTCTGACAGCCGTTCTTGTCCCATCGAAGTTCTTAAGTAATTTTTTATTAGTTTTAATTTTGAAAAACTTCTTTCTGCCGTTGCGGTTGTAACTGGAAGGGTCAAGAATAAAAAGCATGCTGTGATTACCTCGGGAAAACTGGATGCAACACTATTGCATTTTACTAGCAATAATTCAATGAGTTCTTTAATGGAATAAATTTTTTTAATTTCAGAATTTAAGCATGTTTTTAGAGCCTTTAATTGGTCACAAAGATTAAGTGAGATGTCTTTACTGTATTTAGCAGACAGTTTTCCGGAAGCGTTTAATATCTCTTCGCTTGAAGAAGATAGGAGTTTCTCCGGTTGTAATATTTCGAATATACTACTCAGGTTGCAAAGGCTCTGAAATCTTTTTTTAGTTTGAGAAATTAATATATCTAAACAGCAATAGTATACATTGACTTTGAAATAGGATTCCGGGTCGGAAATTCTCTCATCTTGTGATAACTCATTAAAAAAAACGCTTCGTTATCTTTCGCCTACTGTTTTTAAAAACAGTTTTTAACCCCCATTTTTTTGCTAAATCTTTGGATTCATTTAGCAAACTATTAAATGAATTCTGATTTCTTAATTGGCACAGTCTATTTAAAAGATTACTTAATAAAATACTAGATTTCTGTAAGTCATTATTTTCATGCTGTAGAGCTTTAGAAACAGGATTAATAATTTCAAATAGTGAAGAAAAAAATGTAACGAGCACTAAGAAATCAAAACTCTCTAAAATATTAATTATACTTTTACATTCTTCACGTTCATCTTTTTTATTTGAAATTAAATTTAGTTGGTACAAAGTTTTCATGATTAGTAAAAAAAAATTCTTTACTGCTAATAAAGCGTCGTTCCTAGAAGACCATCTGGTAGGACATACCTTTTTAAGGGTAATCAAATATTTTTCAGATGAATCGTCACTTAGCATAGCCCAGCGTTTTATACTATTGCCAAAAAAAGTATATATTTTTTCTAAATTATCGAAAAAAGTCGATACTTCACGAACATGTCTCGCAGCATCGTTCAAAACCAAGTTTAAAGCGTGCGCAGCACAATGAACATAATCGGCATTTGGAGCATGCTCTTTTATTAGGGTTTGTAATCCTCCATACACACCCGACATAACATTTGCTCCATCGTATCCCTGTCCTCTATATTTAGTCAAATCAATTCCATATTCTTTAGTCAAATTTAAAATGACAGTTTTCAGACCTGCAGCACTGCAATCGGTTACTGCTATGAATCCTAAAAAGGACTCACAGATTTTTATTTCTTTAGGCACATTATCATCATTTTCTGTAACCGAGATATATCGAAAAACTACAGATAGTTGGTCAATTTTTGACAAGTCTTGTGTTGTATCCAGAATTATTGTCAGAAATGGAGCTTTTTTAATTTCTGAGATAATACTGTTCCTAACGTTAGTACCAAGCAAACCAATAATTTCGTTTTGAATCGTAGGGCTTAAATAATTTATTTCACCTTTCGGTTTTAGAAAAAGTTCTTTTAAAGTTGCATCATAGTTAGATAGCAGACGTGAAATTGCCAGAATCAGAATCATGCCCCCTCAAAGGTAGATTACAAGATACTAAAGTAATTATAACATTAATTATACGATGCAGTACATCTCTCCAGAATGTAATTTTACTATCGATTTCACTTTTCAATAGAGTATCGATGGTATTTCCTTGCAACCAATTATTATAAGAGAGTGAGGCACTAATATTATGCTGCTGTGACTTTTCATGGTCAAGAATAGTTTGTGTGAAATTGCTTCTAACCGAAACACCGTTAACCCAAGCAGAGGAGTACGATTTGTTTTGACGATCTGCTAATAACCAACAGAAGTGACAGTACGGTTTGTTTAAAACGTTAGAATAACATAACCATGGTCTTATAATTTTTATGCCTGCCTGATTGAAATATGAATAATAATAAGCTGAAAAAGGTCGGTTATTTTCTGAAACTTTTGGAAATGGTCCTTGTGGTTTAAATGGACCCAATTTAAAAATTATTTTTCGTTCGCATTTAGTTAAATTGTCACCAAAATTTCCTCTATCTGATGAAATTATATTACAATCTGCATTATCTGCAGATATATCAGAATCGTTGACTTGGGGTTCCTCGATTTCTGGATGGGCATCCGATAAAGTACAATTATATGTGCTTGGCTTTCTTCTATTTCCGGATGGATATGTGACGAAGAACGTGCTTCAGAAGAATCTAAAAATAAACGAGTAATTGTTAAAAAATAAATACGAATGCTTTGATACTAAACTAAAAAGAGTTATATATAAATAAATAACGTTACTAAGGGTCACAGTTAGAGAGTGTTCAGTTCAGACGCACACAGATTCTACGCGGATTGTGCTCGTACCTATTAGTAGATACAAAATCACCTGCAGCCCGTCCGTGCATTACTATACTATATACACCTGCGTGCTATTTAAACGCAGCGCGTAGTGTAGTGGCCATACAAAACGAGAACCCGAAAGCGAGTCTGCACATCTGAAGTTCTCAACACGCAATTAACGATACGATACGGACTGATAAACAAACAACAAAACAAATCGATCCTACAGATAAGTTCGAATTTTGTTTTTTTTAATCAAGGCACGGAACCCTAAAAACAGTATAATTGTGAAAATCGAGGGGGGAGACAACTTTTTGTGACGGACAGATGGACAGACCGAAATTAAAAGATTTCCTTGTTTATCACTACGGGCCCCTAATAAATGGGTTGGGTAGTAGTGTAGTACTTACCATTCCAATCTAAATCACTCACAGTATCTTGTCTCTGAAAAAATGAAGAAATTTTGGGCACTTTTTTTATAACCTCGTCCCTTTTCTGTTTAATTTTTCTTTTCTCAGCGCCGCTGGGATAATCTCTTTTCCTTTCACTCATTTCTTTTACAAATCGTTACTAATACTGCTAAACCAGAAGAACAATATTGTTTGTACTGAATTACAATGTAATGCACATTTATATGAAGCGCGTAAATAAACAGTGCACTGCACTCCGTGGTTTAACATCCAATGCAAAGTACAACAACGTACACGTACATCGCGATATCGATGAAGGATTCCCGGGGATTCCCCGCTGAGTTGAAGATGAAGTAAGTAAAACGGGGAAGTCCCGCAGCCCGCCATAACGATGTAGTGTTGCCAACTTTTGAACGCACGCTTAAGGCGGGAAAAAAAGGAATTGCTTTATAAAATTTTGTCATTTGTAAAATAAAATAAATTAGAAAGTTTTTATTCTTTTTCCTTACACACTTTGGGGGCCCCCGTGGCCCGGGGGCCCCGTTTAATTGATACGGCAAATACGGCGGTAGCTACGCCCCTGATTACAATACAAAAGGTTTAAAGGTTGCTCCATTGTTGCATTATTTGCATTATTTTGTGCTTATAGGCCGAGAGCGTAGCTAAGCTAAGCTCGAGGCCTTCATAGTGTGGCCAGCAGTGCAGTCATTGCGGACCATGGCTTGTAGTACTTTACTCAAATAATGCGAGTAATTAAATAAAACCAGCTTATTATACCTAGTAATCATTTATTTAATAAAAATGACAATTTGTAAAACTACAGTTACTAAAATTTAAGACTACAATTGTTTTGGCACACAACAAAATATTGGAAAGAAAATTGAGTGTGGCAAGAAGATCTCCCAGTTTTTTTTTCACACATAACCAAATTCTAAAGCCTTTTTGCACTACCTTTTTTACCATTTTTGAAACAAAGCATGGATTTTCACAGGAAATTGCCGGTCCCTAAAACACGACAATAATGGATTTGCACAGGAAATTGCCGGCTTGTTTGAGTAAAAATACTTGATTACACTCAATTCAATCTATTTCATATAAAAAGGCCCCTGTGGCACGGCTCTGTTTTCCACGCACTGTCACAAATAGTCACACCCCTCACCCAGTGTTTGAGTATTGGGCCGTCGAGCCGACCTGCAATGACCTCTAGGATACTGTTGCTGCTGCCACGCGTTCTGCTTCAGTGGAAGGCCGTTCTCTTACGTATGATGGCATGGAATCCATCAGCACGTGCCCCAACAAACATGCCCGATGCACTAGAGTAGCGTGGCAGTGGCAGCCCCAGCAACAGTGTTATACTGGACGAGCAGGGCATTCTATGGCAGGGCGTTGAGAGTATTTTGGGTATTGTTAACCCATAGGCTGCACGTGTTGATTGATTGACAGTGTGCCTAGAAGAGTGCGATTTTGGGTATTGTTAAGGTGCTACGAAAATAAAATGGGGTTTTTTTCGAATCCATTTACTCCACCATGAAGTCATCTACAGATTTGATTTTTGGGTAAACGTTTATTGAGTATTTGATTAAGATTTTCACCAAAACAAAAACGCGATTGGATGAAATTTGCTCGATAGAATTTAATTACGAAAACACCTCTAAATTATATTATTTTTTCCTGTAATTCTGAAATCCTAACTAATTTCATTGTGGAACTGCGTTCAAAATGTAGATATTATGTATTTGCAAAATCTCCTGAAAAAACTTTTTAACAAAATAGAGTAGTTTATTTTTAAACAATTATTCTGTTGTTTAGCGCTACGGTTTTTCATTTTTTTCCGATTCCGTACCTCTCACACTGCGGGTCTTTCCGCCTGGAGTAACGGGGACCTTTGCACGGATGAGGTATCGCCTTAACCCATAGGCTGCACGTGTTGATTGATTTCAATCAAAAATCGCACTCTTCTAGGCAGAAGAGTGCGATTTTTACTGGCTTTTTACAATGTGCAATCCTACAAGCCAACATATTCGCCGGAACTGCCAAAGCGCTGTGCTCCCACTCTAAGTCATCCCTCAGGGCCTCAGTCCCTATATGACCAAGGTATTTGAAATTGGTTATTGAGGGTATGTAAGTAAATTATTACTTCGACTTTGTTTTTCGATAATATTTAAACAGTGATCATTAGCTCATCATTACCAGTCTTCTTAAATATCGATAAACAAAGTAGGTAAACTATCTATCATTTCTTCAGGAATTGTTATTTTATAGGAATAGGGAAATTTAAACCTTATTGTCTGTGAGCTAAGCCTTCTTTCTCGATCATTTAAAAATCAACCGCGATGTTTGGGTATTCAGTATATAATCACTGACTGGTGGAACGGTTGTAGTGAGTAATGGCTTGTGTTTAAACGATTACCAAAAACGCACCTATTTTACTACCAATAAATTCGAAATTACTGCCAGAATGGATAAAAAAATGTCCACCAAATTGTGTTTCGATAAATGATCACCAAACTTCTTTTTATGATGTTTAAGTATTTTTGTTGTTCTTACATGTTCAACTTTCGCTTCGCTTCGCTCACCCCCTTTACCCCTCACCTAAGAAAAATGCAGAGAAGAAATAAAAACGCAAGAAAATAAAAGAAAATTCCAGAGAGGTTATATAGTTGAAAAGAACTCAGTAGAGGCACAGTCAAAACCGCCATAGAATGAAAACAAAAGTCACACCAAACAGTGAAAATGATATTAAAACAAACGAACAAGACGGTAATAGTGCAGAAGTTGATTCAAATAGAACCAGGGAAAGAATTAAGAAACAAAAAAGTGGACTCGTCAAAAAAAACCTATGAAGAAGCAATGGGTTGGGTTTTATATAAGTAGGTACGCACGAAGTTTGAAGTTTGGAGTACTTAGGTGGTTATCTTTAGCTATCCTCTAATACCATTTTGTAATTGAGGAACACTAGTTAAGCACCAATTTAAATACTTCGAATTTTTGATATATTTGACATATCTTTGTAAAATTCGGACCGTCAAATGTCAAAATCAAAAGCTGGATATTGGTACATGATTTTAGTTCAAATGACAACAGATATTGCAATGGTGGAAAACACCATCGGCCATTTTGAATACCAATCGCCATCATGACTCATTCCGTCTCCCTCAATCCATGTTGCGTGAATGTGGCATTAAACCACAGACTTGAATTATATCGATGCATTAAACCTGCCATTTTTAAGTCAGGATAGGTTACTTTTAGCTTAGTTTCGGTACCAAAACCGACAACTGGGCAGTCCTTCCTGGCGGTCCTGTGGCTACTCCCTAGAGTGTTTTTTATGAGCCGGAGGCGCTACGGAGCGCGGCGGCCGCGCGTCGCACGGGGATAGTCGCCACGCTCCTTGCGCTGGATCAGAAGCAATAGTCATAAATATGGGTTTCCTAGGAGGTGGGGATCCCCCTGGTAAATTTTTATCCCCTTTACCCCCACTACATCACTTATAAATGCAAAAAAGTAGACTTTTTCTTCAATATTTGGACCCCCTTATCATGAAAACTATGGCTTTCCTTAAAGGGGGAATTGGACTCCCCTCCCTCCCCTACCCCCCCCCCCCCCCCTCCTCCCTAAATTCGTGCGTACTTATATAAAATATTTACCCGAAGCAATAAAAAATATGGCACTGGAAATTAAATCTTGGAAAAGGAAATGTAAGCAGTACATGCAGAAGAATAAAAAGTTGATAGCAGTAATAGATAAGCTGAAATCAGCAGTAACAGCAGCAGCAGCAGAACTAGTAAGCACATAGTAAGTTCCTATTTAGTTATGTGTTTACATTATAATATATATTTATATGTCGTGCTTTGTCCTTTGAGATTAGCAATGACACTTGTAGTACCGCGTAGTGTACGCCTTTCACACACTATATTTTTGGAATCCTTTATTTGAATCCATTTTTTTTTGGGGTAGTTGTGTATCACCTCACCCGCGCGCATTTTGCAACCTTCATTCGCGTTCTAGTGCTCCGCCTTTCCATACGTTGCGCCCGCGTTCCGACCGCACCCCTATTCTAGTAGCTGTTGTTGTGAATTTTGAACTCTTGGTGAACTGTTGCAATGCCGCGGAAAAGAGAACACATCGTCGTCGTCGTCGCGACGACGACGACGATGTCGCAGTTGAACGAAATATAAGAAAGCTGCAAAGAAAACTAGCACGAAGACGGCACTGGCGAAACAAGAAATATTCCGACGATACGTCGTCATCGCGAGGTTCCACGCCTTCGAGGTCATACCCGCCAGGTACGCACGTCCAGAATAGGGACGTGACCTACTTTTTACACATCGCATCTATGGTGCCAACATTGATACATAGGGCGCACTGTAAGTTTCCGGAACTGGCCACTTACATAAACAATATTTAAAAATTTATTGCAACATTTGAAAATAGAACTCTTTGGCTGTAGAATGCAGTTTGTTTCATCTGACTGCCTTTTGTTTAAACCTTGTGGCGCCATTTAAAAAATTGTGTGTCTGCATCAACATGGATTTAACTCGGGAAAATTTTCGTAGTATGATTTTCTACGATTTTAAGTGTAATTTGACAGCTCAACAGAGCATCGCTCGGCTTGAAACAGCTTTTGGCAATGAAGCACCATGCAAGACAACTGTTTATAGCTGGTTTGCAGAATTCAAGCGTGGTCGTATCAATCTCAGTGACGAATCTCGCGATGGTCGGCCGTGTACCGCTGTGACCAACAAAAACATCGATGCTGTGCGCCGTATGATTGAAACAGACAGGCATGTGACCTACCATGAAATTCGCGCATCCTTAGAAATAGGCATGAGTCAAATACAATTAATCCTACACAAACATTTGGGTGTGAGAAAGCTGTGCTCGCGGTGGATCCCACACAACTTGACCGAGGCTCAAAAAACGGACCGCGTCACTTGGTGCAGTGCCATGCTTACCAGATTCAACGAAGGTGCGTCAAATTTGGTGTGGGACATAGTAACAGGTGACGAAACATAGATTTATTGCTACGATCCCAAAACAAAGCAGCAATCGAGCGTATGGGTCTTTCAAGATGAGCCGAAACCAACCAAAGTGGCGCGCGTGAAAAGTGCATCTAAGCGGATGATTGCTTCTTTTTTTAATAAAACTGGACACGTGGCTACTGTTGCTTTAGAGAATCGTCGTACAGTGAATAGTGACTGGTACACGACCATTTGTTTGCCGGAAGTTATTGACGAACTCCGTAAAAATAACCGTAAACGCCGTATCATCCTGCACCACGACAATGCTAGTTCTCACACGGCCAGACAGACAAACGACTTTTTGAAGGCGAAAAATGTAGAACTCATGCATGAGTCATCCTGCATACAGTCCCGACCTGGCACCTTGTGACTTTTTTCTGTTCCCAAAAATTAAGAACCAATTACGCGGTCAACGATTTTCATCACCAGAAGAGGCTGTCGAGGAGTATGAAAAACACGTTTCAGAGGTCACCACAGAGGAGTGGCACAAAAGTTTTCAAAACTGGTTTCATCGAATGAAAAAGTGCATAGACGCCAAGGGAGATTATTTTGAAAAACAATAAATTAATTTTGTACCTTTAATAGTATTTTTTCATATTCATTCCGGAAACTTACAGTGCGCCCCACGTATTGCAATTTGAACACTATTTTCGTTACAAGAGGATTATACTCTAATGAACGATGATTATACCAACCAAATTATTCAATTGCAAATAAATAAACATTTTGTTTATACTTTATTGGTTTTGTAATCATGCTAAAGTAGATAAAGCGGACAGCACATTGGGGCTGTTTCATTCTACCTATGTACCTATATAGTCTATAGCGGCCAGTACAATGGGACTGGTTCACAGACTTATTACGTACATACCTACAAGTTAGGTGTTGTGTTGTCGAATTGCAAGATCAATAAGTTAGCAAAGTAGTAGAATTAGCGAACAGTACTGTTGGGGACTGTTTCATCTGTATACTTGCTAACGTCACAGTCTTAAGCGGCCATTACTAGTGGAATGGTTCATGACTGATGTTACCTGAGGACTAGCTCCTTGTTTCAACTATAGGCATATATTGATATCCTCAGGCTGGCTATAGCGACTAGTACTAGGGACTAGTTCAAGTGAGACTGAATTATCATTGCTTTGGTCTCGTTATTTTCAAACATCGAAATAGTACAACCAGCATTCAGCGATTATGAGCCTGACGAGCTAACAGACTGATGAAACGACGGTGCCGCTATCTACGGACACGGCCAAAGCTGCCATCCCAGACGAGACTAATAGAATTGATTTTGACATATTACATCTTCTAGGAGATGATCCCACGGTTATTAACACTTACGGGAAGGAGATACAAAAGGACATAGCAGTTCGGCTTGAACACTACGCCACAACAGGGCTCACTAAAGAAGCCCGAAAAGTATTGAAAGAGAAGTATCTTACACCTAGTAACTGTAAGTTAATCGACCCGCCTGTCCTTAACGGAGAGATCAAAGCAGCAGTTAGCGATACGATGACCAGGCGTGATAAATCGATTGAAGAAGGACAAAAAGATCTGACGGTAGCTATAGCATGCCTGAGCGAAGTCCTATCCAATTTGATTTCGACAAAGGACAAGGGCATGGAAATGGTAAAAACTTTGATGGATGCGTGCAAAATTTTATGTGACTGCCAATATGCACACTCGAAAACACATAAACAATTTATCCTAACTGCTTTGAAAACTGAGATGAAATCACAACTTCAAAACACCAAAATTGACCAGTACCTTTTCAGTGAAAATTTAGCTGACACTTTAAAATCAGCTAAAGCCATAAATAAATCCGACGCAGAACTGAAGTCCAGTCAAGTACCCAAGCCTCAACCAAGCAAAAAGCCAACGCCAGCGAAGCGGGTTAACTGGAAGGGTCCTCTTCCGCCTCTTAGGCAGCAGGGGGTTCAAAGGAAGAAGGCGCTTGCCACGACTTCGATGAAGAATCGGCCGGGTCCCTCATCAAAACCATCGTCGTATCGGCAACCCAATCAGCAGTACCATCGCAGATAATCCCGGTAAACTATGCCGGTAGGCTTGCGTTACATTATGACATATGGAGATTATTAACTGAAGATCCGCTTATTCTTTCATATATTGAAGGATATAAAATACCATTTTCTCGTCCTGTGACACAGAAGGCATTACCAAAATTCCAAAATTACTCTGTAGCTGACAAAAAACAATTTAGGACAGCGATTGACAATCTGTTATCAATAGGCGCAGTATCAAAATGTATTGTTTGTCATGATCAATATCTATCAAGTATCTTCTTGATCCCAAAGCCCAATGGAAAAATGAGATTGATATTAAACTTAAAATCTCTTAATAAATTCATTGACACAGCTCACTTTAAAATTGAGGACTTTCGTACAGCATTAAAATTAATATCGAGGAATAGTTTCATGAGTACGCTCGATTTGAAAGATGCATATTTCTTGATAAAAATCCATCCTCATTTCAAAAAATATTTGAGATTTCAGTGGGAGCAAGATACTTACGAATTCAACGTTTTACCTTTCGGCCTTAATACGGCACCGTTCGTGTTCACCAAAATCTTGAAACCGGTTGTAAAACTTCTTCGCCTTAAGGGTTATCTATCTACTGTTGTGGTACTGTGTATCTATTTAGATGATTTTTTGCTAATTGGCCAATCTTACAATGAATGTGTTAAGAACATATGCGATACAAAAATACTATTAACAGCATTAGGCTTTATCATTAACGAAGGAAAAAGCTGCCTTACTCCCAATAAAATTTGTAAATTCCTAGGATATGTAATTGACTCGCAAAAGTTCCAGGTTAGTCTTCCTGTAGAAAAGGCAAAACGTATCAAAACTGAGATTACTAAGTATCTTAAACTCAAGAGATGCAAAATAAGAGATTTTGCCAGTTTTGTGGGTCTTTTAGTTTCGGCCTGCCCTGCCATTGAATACGGTTGGCTTTATACAAAGCTCTTTGAACGCTGTAAATTTTTAAGCTTGATCAAAGATAATGATTATGACAGCTATATGACGATACCTGATAACATAATTCCGGATGTACGTTGGTGGAAACATGCCATTTCCCACTCGGTAAAGACTATCAAAACTGACGATTTTGCCTGGAAATCTATTCTGATGTCTCAAAAACGGGGTGGGGGATTGCGTGTGGAGAAGAAACCGCAAGTGGCCTATGGAGTGAGGAGGAACGATTACAACATATTAATTATCTCGAAATATTGGCTGCATATTTTGGTCTAAAAATATTTGCAAAGAGTTTAAAAATTTGTCAAATCTTATTACGAATATACAACACCACTGCCATATCATATGTGAATAGAATGGGTGGGATTCAATATCCACACTTAACAGATGTTACGAAACAGTTATGGCAGTGGTGTGAACGTCGAAGCATACATTATGCTACATATATTCGATCATCTGATAATGTAATCGCTGATGCCGAATCAAGACTCATACACCCAGATATAGAATGGGAGCTAAGTGATTATGCCTTTAAAAGGATAATTACAAAGTTTCAACCACCTGTTGAAGACTTATTTGCCAGCAGAGTTAATAAGAAATGTACTGTTTACGTCTCATGGCATAAAGATCCGGACGCATTTGCTATCAATGCTTTCACAATATCCTGGTCCGATCTTTATTTTTATGCGTTCCCTCCTTTCACCATGATCCTTAAGTCGTTGCGAAAGATAATCACTGATAAAGCTAGGGGCATCATGGTGGTACCGTACTTGCCCACCCAACCATGGTTCCCTCTATTTAAGAGGTTATTGAAATCAGAATTATTATTATTCAAAGCAGATGATAACTTAATCGTTTCTCCTTATTCCAGCAACCGACAAATCCACACCCAGATTACCCTGGTAGCAGGAATATTGTCGAACAAGCCAATATTCCATCAGCCGCAATGGACATTATGGCCTCTTCCTTATCGGACAATACCATGAAACAATACGAGGTCTATTTTAAGAAATGGTTTCTGTTTTGCAATCAAAATAATCTAGATATGTATGAAACACCTATTTCTAATGTGATTACCTTCTTAACGCAATTATTTGAAGCTGGTGCCCAGTATGGTACTTTAAATACTTGCCGTTCTGCATTATATTTGATAATACTAAAAGATATCGGAGATGATTGTAATTTGAAGAGGTTCTTTAAGGGCATATTCCGTTTAAAGCCTCCTTTGCCGAGGTATAACACTACTTGGGATATTACCTTGGTTCTTAACTACGTCGCTAATTGGTATCCAAATGAAGGCTTGACTATCCAAAAAAATTCTTTTAAACTAGTTACGCTTCTCGCCTTAATTACGGCTCACGGATCTCAAACAATGTCAAAAATTAGAGTTTGCAACATTGAGTCACAATCGACAAAGGTCATCATAAACATTCCAGACCTGATTAAAACATCTCGCGTTGGAGCGTCCCAACCGATATTATCTATACTGTTTTTCGATGAACAGCCCGAAATACGCCCTGCAAGAACATTAAATGCATACTTAGATTTAACAAATCCAATGCGTGCAGATATTGATAATTTATTCATTTGTATAAGAAAGCCCTATAGGGCAGTAGGTTCACAAACTTTGAGCCGTTGGGTTAAATCTACCCTAGATATGTGTGGCATAGATGAGTCTGTTTATTCCGCACAAAGTACGCGGCATGCCGCTACATCTGCAGCTCGTTCCTTAGGTGTCAGTCTTGACAGAATAAGAAAAACAGCTGGCTGGAGTGCTAACTCCAACACTTTTGCCAAATTTTATAGCAAAACGGTAGATAATTATTGTAATGACGATTCATTTGCTAGAACATTATTAAGTAAATCGAACAATTGAAAGCAATTGGTCTATTGTTATCATTTCTTAATTATATCTGGTTCCATCCGATAGCGATATATTTCACGATTAGCTCTAAAAGTCTACGTGTCATTGCTAATCTCAAAGGACAAAGCACGACATATAATTAATGATTAAACGAACTTACCTGTACGTAAAGTTCTATCATAATTATAGGAGTGCTTTGTCCGAAGAGATTAGCAAACCCTCCCACCCTTGCTTCTACAAATCTACACCCTCTGAAGTAAGATCGTGAAATACTTTTTTATTGGAATGATATAAATACGTATCTCTGAACTAAATGAAGGTTGCAAAATGCGCGCGGGTGAGGGGATACACAACTACCCCAAAAAAAAAATGGATTCAAATAAAGGATTCCAAAAATATAGTGTGTGAAAGGCGTACACTACGCGGTACTACAAGTGTCATTGCTAATCTCTTCGGACAAAGCACTCCTATAATTATGATAGAACTTTACGTACAGGTAAGTTCGTTTAATCATTAAATATATATTATAATGTAAAACAAGATGTATATATATATATATATATATATACATCTTGGTATCTATTTGGCGTCCACTATAGCCTTTTTTGCATTTGATGTGGCGTCCACCTGCTTTCGGCGTCCGGTATACGGACGTCACATCAGCAATAGGTCTAAATCGCTTCTACTGTTGAAGCACATCACAGAAATGTTAAGATTTTTTTTTTACTCGGACGTCATTTATTCCTTAGTATGCCTTGACTGTACATTTCTATAGTTCTGCTATTTTCCCCATCAAATTACAGTGGCGCTAGAGTCGCAAGAAACACTTTCATGATAGGCCGCATTTGACGTCCGCTCGAAGAATGAGACGTTGCCAAACTTCGTCCATACTGATTTTTTTTATCGGAGCGTGTGGAGTTACGTACCTACATAGTCCACAGTTTAAAATGATTGAAGTGTTCGTTGATTTCGAAGTTTGCGTTCATAATAATTTATTTGCCTTGGAAGTAATTGTGAAAAAACATAAAGAAATAGATGTTTAGATACTATATACAATGTCTAGATGAAAATGAAAATGAAAATGAAATTTATTCACCAAAGTAATATACAGATGAAAGATACATTGGAACCTTAAACTAAGTTTAATAAACTTGTGTTTTAAGGCCCATCTGCCTCTCCCGTTAGACACTATTTAATGTGTGAAAGAATTAAGTAACCTAGGAACATTTAACTTAACATTTGATTATGAATAAGATGTTTTATAATTAGATAATAAATGGTGGAACCCAAACTACTCAGGGCCTGTCCTATGGGATCCTTTATAATTCATTAAAAGTTATACAAACAAGACGGTTTATTATATAGGTACATAGAAGGCAGGGAAAAAAGTAGGTAATATAATTATTGCAGCTCAAACATGCGTAATTAAATAATAGAAAATGATTTCAAATTGAGTTCAGCGATAACACAAACTCTTTCAAACTCTTATTTTGTTTCCTGAAAGGGTTTGTAGGCGAAATTATGGGTATTTTGGATCCTGTTAAGTAGATGGAAAGGAAAAATCAGGGAAACGGCGTGCAAATATGGTCCTGGTAAGTACCCGTACGTGAAGTTCTATCATTATTGTATAATAATGATAAAAATTCACGTACGGGTTCTTCGTATGAAGGATCCATCTGAAGAATTGAGTAACCTAAAGTAAGAGATAATACTATGTAGTAGCGCATCCAGCGGTCATCACTCAAAACTGTATTTGAGGGTGTTGGTGTTTTGTTTTCGTTTCCTCCCGCGCCTCCGACATCGGTCGTTCGTCATTCACGTTTTCAGTTTCGATCAATCAGCAAGCATCTTTCGATTTCTAAAAAGTAAGTTAAAACTTCGCCATGCCGAAACGAAAAGATTATGAAAACAGAAGAGTTATCTCAAGGAAGCTAAGAAAACTTGGAAAAAAGAAGATGGAGAAAAATAAATATCGACGTAAAAGGACTATTTCATCGTTGTCGAAAGAAGGTTTGAGATCTCTAGAGAAAAAAGATAATTTTACTTGTACCTTTGTGCCTATTAATTACGCAACCCGTACGTACTTAATTCGCAACCAGGTTGGTTTTCCAAGCCTGTATTATAGCAGAGTTCTAATACAGCTACTTATACAATGCCTCGGCAGTGATGCGAAAGATAGTGTCGCGCTAGATGGTGAAGCGCTATCCCTGGTGAAGATCCAACATACACCACTACATATGCATCTTATTTAGGCTTGTTTGACACAGTGGCGGCTTTGGCCCTTTGACACGAAGCTGTATAAATTGAAATAAGTGGGATTTTGTTCGCCGAGTGTCTCAAAAGTTTAATGTTTTTATTTTTTATCACCACCTGTCTTAACCCTGACTTGGCTGTTCTGTAAACACTATTCCAGGATTTTCCATGGAACAGAATGGCTTTGTCATTGGCATGCCAAAAGATCTCGGCATCCAGGATGCGAAGATGTAGAAGGTTATTTCTATAAATAACGAAAAACGTGGGACCCAGGATGCTGCCTTGAGGGATTCCGAAACTCACTGGAGCCGAGTCCTTCTTCTCTGAACAGGGAACTTCTCAAGCATCTTCGACATTGTGTTCCGGAGCGAGATTGGTGCCTTACATCGGTTTTAGATCCACCTTTATGAAAAAGTGACACGTTGGCTATTTTCCATGCTTCCAGAAATATGCCAGTGGATTTTTTAATTTGAGATATATTTTAGGTTGTGATATCCTATCATATGGGTTCATTTTATTAAGAATTTTAATTTGCATATTAATAATCACAAGACTCAAGTTGAAAAATTGTGAGAGCGCTTTTACTATTTTATGGGCTATGACTTTGATGAGCAAGTTATTGAAGTTGTCAGGAGTTGGATCATCGCTGTGTCGTCTGTAGAGTAAAGAAAAAGTGTTGTTTAGGGTCATGTGGTCGAGATTTAGACCCACTTTAGCAATGTATTTGTTGAGAAAGGCCTTGACACTATTTTTAATGTCGAGCAGTTCCAGTGAATACTTTTGTATAGGCGTTTGGAAGCATATTATCTGATAGGTTTCTGTTTGGGATTGCCCTGGCTGTCTTCTAGCTCTTTAGCTTCGTGAGTTGTTTTGAGTCGGTGTAACAGATCGTTTTTAGTACCTCTAGTAAGTGACCCTGAGTAAATTGTTATTGCTATCCTTTATTTGTTCCAAGTGCAGCTTATCTTAGGAGACCGGGCGTGATTCAAGGCTTCAAGTTGAGTTTCGATCTGCTAATTTATCTATGAAGTATTTTTCGCAACATCTATGTTTGGAGAATTGATGTGAAAATCTCTACGGCTTTCAGTGTTAATGACTGCTTTCCAGTCTTCCAGTCCCAGGTAATTTCTGACTGCATCATAGTTTACTTTTTTTTCTTGGCGATTTCATACTCACAATGCTTTGGTGTGCTTAAAACCATGGCAATATCATGATTGGTAATGCTGGTCAATAAATATCGCGGATTCCGCCCCATACCTAGTCCTTTCAAATATGTGATCGAGGCAGTTTTCCATCCTAGTTGGTTTTGTATTGGCTGGATTATTCCAGCCCCTGTCCATGCTCGGCTAGGCGACACAGGTTTTATATTTTGCGGCTATCGTCTTTATCTGGCATTATGTTGATATTTATGTCCCCTGCAAATATGATGAAAGAGTTTATCTTTAGCGACTCAAGTAGAATGTCTACGGATGAGATGAAGCCAACGTTCATCGTCAAAGTTGCATATTGAGAGTGTGCGATAGGTCCCGATAACCTTGGGCCAATTTTTGATATCTACAACCACGCCATTAGCATCTTTTACGTCAGGTTCATACGTCAGCAATTCCTACCGTCCCCCACCAGCTTTATTTATGTATTTGGTGGAGTTAAATTGACGTAACTCTCTATTTGCCTTATAAAAGAATTACTTTTTGACCAATGTCTCAATTGGAAAGAACAGGTTCGGGTATTAGCAGGCAGAGTAAGAAAACTAATCTGTATTTTTTAAAAATTATGACATCTGCAGGATCCACATCTAGTTAGGTCTATTTATTATTGTCTCTGCCAGTCAATAATTTCCTAAGCTATTAGGACGTGGGGTATGACCGGCAAGACCAACCTCTTGAAACTTGAGAGAGCTCAGAGAGCAATTATCAAAGTTATAAACTATAAAAACTTCATGTCCTCCACTACCGATCTATACAGGGAATACTCTGTGCTTACAGTCCGACAACTCTATATAAAGGCATTACTGATACACCAACATTCGATACCTGGTCGCGACACTACAGAGAAACGTAGAAAAGATCGTGTATACGAGATTCCCTGTTGTCGCACAATGTTTGTCCATTCATTTGGTTACTTCCGTGGGCCCCTTCTTTATAATAAAATCAATAAGATTCTCACAACATTCAAAGAATGTAACACCTACTCCTGCTCGAAAATGCTGGATAAGTATTTTATATCATTAGACTACGATCTTAAGGAAAAGCGTTTGGAAGCTTTTGTTTGAAGTGAAGCATTATGTATATTATTTACTTATTTATATTTAAAAAATATATATCCAAACAATATAATGTATGATAGTATAAAATATACATAACAACATATAACTATACCTACATATATTTAAAATATGCAATATATATATTTTCTATATTTCTATTTCTATATTATACCTAAATTACTTATAAGTTGTTAACTATTTATTCTATATTAGTACTTATACTGCACTCTGCTCCAATAACAATCTTATAAACTAAGACAGGAGTCTATTGCAAATTGTTTTAGTTTTTGTTCAGCTGTGAGAAGAGCAATGCTCTGCCGTCATACAGTCTTGACTAGTACGGAGGGCACTACACAACTTACTACCACTACAACAACTCACATAATGTTGTATTATACAAATACCTAGTTTTTATGAGTTATTGTTGGTGTTAGAGTATGTTAAGTTATTTGAAACAAAGTTAATAAAGTTGAGTTCCCATTCCCATGTTCAAATGACATTTGGTTAAATACCATGAAGTCCATATTAATATCCATGCGTTTCAGTGCAATGATAAATAACATCATCAAAGTTTCTGTTAATGCTACGAATATTAAATGTCATTAGTTTTAAATTATACTGAGAGCTTATATCACTTTTGCAGCTCTCTTAAACGTTTGGTTTTGTGCAGCTTACATTTTGATTACTATCTATTTCATCAGTTATATTTTTAGACATTACTTATATGTCAAAATAAATATAAGCTCGTACATAACTACTGTTACAGCTCATTGAAATGTGAAGGTCGTTCACACATTTCAATGCTCTAGGGAATTACGAGGAACAATCAATCCGCATCATTCATTCGCCTTCCATTACTTCTCACTTTTACTAAATTGTCTGCCTTAGCGCATTGTCACACTAAAATCAACACACTTCCACAATAAAAGCCTGGAAAATAAAAATTTAAAAAAATGCCTAAGCTATCAAATCTTGATTTTCCGCAGAAATCCGTTTTTTTAAGGTTTACAATTTTTTGCGGATAAAAGAAAAGATAAGCCAAAGTTGAGAATCAAGTCAAAATAAGCGTTACCTCGATATATAATGATCATTTTGTGATTGTTATATTTTAGTTTTCATTGGAACATCATAATAACAATTTCAATCCAATTCATTTTTGTTAATGGTGGCAAGAGGCAAATTCGGCCAGGTTCAGTGGAAGACATGGAAAAGGCACAAAAGAATTGGAATGGAAAACTAATATATCACAGTAATGAGATTTGTCGTTATGACAATATTCTTCTATTCTTCGACTAGACAGGGCTGTATTCTCCTTTAGACCACAATATTTTTTATTTTATTTTTCAAATAGTTCAAAATTTTAAATACCTGTGCAACTTACTATCTATCTATGGGAGATC
This sequence comes from Argyresthia goedartella, assembly GCA_949825045.1. NCBI lineage: Eukaryota > Metazoa > Arthropoda > Insecta > Lepidoptera > Argyresthiidae > Argyresthia > Argyresthia goedartella. Next base: position 23,869,900 of record OX463814.1, on the reverse strand, counting down.
GTCAGCTGAATAAAATTATTAATTATTAGTTCACCCGTACTCTTCTCAGCTTTCTTAAGCCATTTTTTCATTAAAAAATGGTATGTGGATTATCATTGTTTTCTTTGTGAGGTAAAATTAATTTCAGTCATCGTTTTATCTTTGGAAAGTGTCTAATATGTTTTTCTTTAATTTGGTGAGAACGAGTCAGAAACACCATTGTATTACTTCTGCTGATGAAGTCAACAGCACTTTTAATTTAAAAAATATTATTATTAACCACAATTTTTCTGTAACACGAATTGTTCTGATTTTATCCGACAGTAGCCGAATCACATCCTAAATTCTCTACTAAAGTACGGTCGCCGAGCAGAAGGAATTTCGTACATCTACCCCTAGCTACTGGTCTCTCTCGCTCACGCGTAAATTATATTGGAGTGGCGCTCGCACAGTTCAATTGTGAGCATGAATACGATATCATTTACGCGCGAGTGAAAGATACAAGTAGCTAGGAGTCAATGTGCAAAATTCTTAATTCATGCGACCGTACTTTACTGTACATATTTTTAAAGCAGATATAGTTTTGACAAGTCAAGTCAAGTCAAGTCAAAGTACTTTATTACTGTAGATATTTACATATACTTAGCAAACGTCATTTTTTGCCTCTTCTCTACATTGGACCACTGTGGGAGAAGAAAGGCGTAGAAACTCCCACAGATTGATTTTTAGATCTCTTTTAAAAATAGGTTGTGCTTAACTAATACAAATTTGAAAAATTTAATTATTATTGTTATTGTGCCGGTTGACTATGTTAGTCATATTTTCACGTAATATTAAGATAAGTTGACGACCGTTACAGATAAGGTATATTTATATTCATCACGCACTATGTCCTATGCACGTCATTAATAACATGTACCAACCTAGTATATAAGCTAGGATTCCCTATAATAAATTAGTCTAGTGTAGTCTCGTATTTGCGCGCATTTCAAGCCTTTTACTTTACTCCCGAAGATATCGCTCTCCTTATAATTGCCTCTGGCAAAGTGGTGACCCGACTTCTGAACAACAGCAATCTTCGGTAATAGCAGCATGGACCCAGCCGCGAAGAAAACTCCGTGGCTACCACCTTAGAAGTGCAAGCAAGAAGCACTTCGTCCAAGATCGCCGAGCCCCGACTTCGGCAACCAAGACGACATCAAGTAAGCCATGACCGGACCAGATTTGAAAACGGACCAGAAGCCAAATAATTTCAACTGAAGATTTCCCACATCGAACTCAACATACCGCAAGAATAATGAACCGAATGAACCGAAGTCAGCCGACTGCTGATTTATCAAAATGGAGCTCGCACCAGCAGAAACGAACGCGTCGGCAAATTCAGCAAGCAGCAAGCAGCTTTTTCAAGTTCAACACATAGGAAGCCGTTCCAGCCCCCAGAAGAGTATTGAAACATCATCGATATGCCTAATTCAACGAATATTGAAATCATCCAGGAAGAACATCGCACGAAGAATAATCAAATCACTGAAGAGAGAGAGAGATATATATATATATACATAAACGATTGGTGTACAAGATGTGCCCTATGTTGCCAAATCCCAAGGTTTTTCCAAGGCACACAAATTTCATCAATCGACAACTTAATATTCACTCAAGAGTGAAGAGCACGCACGTACATATGACGTACGAGATCATTGACTGCCTACAGCCAAGGTTACAGATTTAATGCTGACGCTGATTCAGCACAATCATCCTTGTGTAGGTACGGTCGCAATTATAAACAAACAGTGATTACAAGTTCAACGACGTGCGATGTAAATTGACTCATCGATTCCTGAAAAACATGGGCGGCTGCAGCATCAGACGACTCTCCTGCGGATCTTTTCCAGTTATAGGTTAGGTTAGTTTACTAACCGCAAAGCCCCATTTTCCTAGTGTTTTTATCTTTTCCAGTTTTTAGTTTATTTTATGTAATGTGCGGCCAGATACAAGACTTGCCTGCAGGTAAATATTAAGTAATTCTTTAAACTTACGTAGAATTCACATAACCGTAGTTCCTTTATTGTTTAATTCGTGTTAGATTTACCTTTTAAGTTGAAGTATGCGCTATTACTATCTAGTTTTATTTAACAATGACTTTCCTTATATATAAAAATAGATTAAGTTAAAGAATGCACAATTAAGATCTGGTTTTATGTTTATTAAAATACTACTAGTTATTATTGCAGTTGATATAAGTTTGTTATGTTATCTAACTTAGATTTTTTCCATTGTTATAAGTACATTTATTTATTTTTTTCCCTAAAGGGGGGTGTATCTGTGCCGGTCGACTATGTTAGTCATATTTTCACGTAATATTAAGATAAGTTCACGACCGTCACAGATAAGGTATATTTATATTCATCACGCACTATGTCCTATGCACATCATTAATAACATGTACCAACCTAGTATATAAGCTAGGATTTCCTATAATAAATTAGTCTAGTATAGTCTCGTATCTGCGCGCATCTCAAGCCTTTTACTTTACTCCCGAAGATGTCGCTCTCCTTATAATTGCCTCTGGCAAAGTTATGATTAATAAGCAGGAATAAATAATTACAAAACTATTAACAGCAAGGTCTGTGTTGAGCCAGATTAACCCCATACAGTCCTGTCATTTAAGTAATCCCTTTTTCGACAAAGTCGCTTTAACATGCTTTTTAAATTGCTCAAATGGCAATTTCAAAATCTCCAGAGGTATCCTATTGTAGTAGAGAATGCACTGACCCTTGAAAGAATTGCTAACCTTCGCGAGTCTAAAACGGGGCGCACATAGTCTGTGATTATTTCTTAGGTTAATATTACAACTATCGCTAAGTTTGGAAAATGTTGTAAGGTTCTTGCGTACATACATTATATTTTCGAAAATAAATTGACTAGCTACTGTTAGTATGTCAATTTCTTTAAAAAGCTCTCTTACGGAGTCTGTTCGTTTTAAATTATAAATTGCTCGAATAGCTCTTTTCTGTAAAATAAAAATAGTTTGAATATCCGCTGCTTTCCCCCACAACAAGATACCACAGGACATCACGCTATGAAAGTAACTAAAATATACTAGCCTAGATGTAGCCACATCCGTGCTTTGTCTGATGTTCCTAACAGCGTCAGCCGCAGAACTTAATTTACCAGCCAATTTATCTATTTGGGGTCCCCACTGCAATTTGCTATCAATGGTTATTCCAAGAAACTTCGTATCATTTACTAATTCTAACGTGCTGTTGTCTAACACTAAACTGGTCTCAACTTGCCTGACATTTGGAAGTGAGAATTTGATACACTTGGTTTTACCAGCGTTTAACAATAAATTATTAACTGTGAACCAATTCAAGGTTAAAGACAATACACCATTAACATCATCAAAATCTCCTTTTTGTCTTTCAATTTTGAAGACCATTGAAGTATCATCAGCAAACAACACTATGTCAGTTAATTTCTCCACCATGAAAGGCAGATCATTAATATATACCAGAATAAGAAAGGGCCTAATATGAAACCTTGTGGAACGCCAATTTTAACAACCGATCCATCAGATTTTACGCCGTTAACTTCTGCCTTTTGAATTATATTGCTTAGGTATGATCTTAGTAGATCCAACGCTTTATTTCTAACTCCGTAATGATTTAATTTAATTAATAGCGTATTATGATCAACACAATCAAACGCCTTCGACAGGTCGCAAATTCATTCTTTGCTAATTTTCTTAATTCGTTTACTGTGGTAATGTGACGTAAAAGTATGATAATGTGGCAAGGAAGGTAATTTGGTAAAAGTGAGAAGTAATAGAAGGTTCTACTGAACGATCCGGATTTATTGATCCTCGTAATCTCTCTTGTGTATTAAAATGTGTTAACTACCCTCACATTTCAATGAGTAGAGGTAATCATTTGTCATGGCTATGCAAGAATTTAAAGAAGACTTATGAAGTCAAGAGTAAACAAAAACAACAACAGATACATATTGGGACGCCAGATATTTGAAAATTATTCATACTGTGTTTAGTTTGGCATCCATATATGTTTTTGGTTTGTTATTTCAGTAAAAAATAACCTTTTTGTAATGTTTTGTAGCGCCCTAATTATGCTTTTGTTGTGCTTACTGTCACTTTGTGACAAATGTGAATTTATTAATTCTAGAAGGACTATTTTTTTAAAAGATTTATACATATATGCGGACGGCAGATATATAAAAATCGTAGATATCGTGTTTAGTTTGGCGCCCATATATGTGTTTGTTTTAATATTTCAGTAAACAATAATCTTTGTATTTTGTTTTGTAGCGCATTAGTTGTGGTTCCGTTATAAAAATAATGTAACCAACTTAGTAATAAATATGTGTTAGTTAATTCTAGGCTGCATATTTTTGAGACACATATACGGATGCCAGATGGGATAAAAATTTCACACCGTGTTTGGTTTTGCGTCCGAATATGGTAGATTTTTTAAATGTTTTAAATTTTTAGGGACAAAGGAGCCAAAAATCTTCCAAAACATGTATGGGACTTGTTTAAATAATACTTACGTTTATTTTTCTATTTCACTGTTTATGTTTAACAGTTCAGTGATCTTTAAACATCAATAAATCATGTTATTATCATATTGTTTTGTTGTTTTGGCTCCTTCATCCGCCTACGCCGTCTACCCGGCTCGTAATATCTATCCAGCTTGCTGTCTTCTAGAGCACCCCGCACAGCCCGCATAGTCTTTCATTCGATATGGTGCTTTTAATGGGATTCTGTTTCTGTCCGTCGAACACATGTTTCTGGGATTGTTTTTGCATTCTAAGCTTTGCAAGCAAATCAGACCGTTATCTCTTGTAGTAAAGCTTAAATTTGTATGCTTGCAGTTATTGGAAGTTTGGCAACGTCGCATAAACACGTGGACATTATATAGTCGATAGTGTAAAAATTATTTTAAAATATACGGCGGATGTCCTTTTGATGTTATTATGGAAGGGAGTTGAGATTGGTTGCATAGTGATTGGCAATATACATATATTTGTATATCAACATTTTAGAGTTTATAATAAAAAAGATGGTTACTGTCGTCAGATAGGTTCAATTTATCAGTATACATTCAAAAAGTTTCAATAAGTCAACGTCATCTGGTGGACGCCGTAATAATGCAAAGTGAAAAGACGCCAAATAGGTTGCGGGATTTATATATATATATATATATACGAGACTTGGCTCCGGGCATGGACAGGAAGGCGAGGCGCCGAAGGTTCCGGGCTATAGACTGAGGCATGTACCGCGTCCGCTGCACATACGGCGCGGGCTGGGGGGGGGGGGGGGAGTAGGTTTTTATGTACGAAGCGGGGTGGTCGCACGGACGTATCCACACCCGGCTTCCACGGCGCATATTGAACAACTGTGGATCTCGATTAATGTCAAGTCGACTAGGGTTATAATTGGCACTGCTTATCGTCCTAATTGGGTCGAGGTAGATGACTTACTTGACGCCCTCACAGATTCTATCACGGCCTTTTCTAATTATGATAAGGTAGTGCTTTTGGGTGATTTTAATATAGATATTTTAGATACCGCTGATAGTGCAACGATGCGTCTAAATGATTTCCTTAGAAGCATGAATATCAGAAATGTTGTCTCAGAGGCGACACATTTTACATCCCATAGTGCTACACTTCTTGACTTGCTGTGCACTGATGCGTCCATGTCTTGCGTCTCATTACTGAACATTCCTCACCAGGGCCATGTAATGGTTATGGCAACTTTGAAGATCAAAAAGGAAAAAATTAAACCACGTCATAGTGTGAACAGACCTATACGAAAAATAAACTTATCTAAATTTGATCGACTGGGAAGATGTCTTGTTGTACTCATCCGTTGATGATATGGTAGAACGTTTTGGGAGGCACCTTTTAGAGCTATATGACAAACATGCCCCGTTAACCAAGACTATGATTAGGGGCAAACCGACACCTTGGCTTACAAGTAATATACTTCTGATGATGCGGTTACGTGATCAGACGCATGCTTGTTCACGCATATCAAAAACTGAACAGGATAGAGAGCAGTATAAGTCTATAAAGCATCTTGTTAATGTGGCATTGTATGGTGAGAAGAAAGCTTATTTTGAGCAGCACATCAACAAGCACATTCATAATTCTAAAAAATTATGGAAAACCTTAAATCATAAAATTTTACCAAATTTTAAAAATAATCGTGGTTTACCTGAACATTTCAATGATGCTGATCAAATTAATTCAAACTTTTTAAAAGTTCCTGGCGCTGGTGTGGTTTCTATTTCACGTCTAACCTATTTTGAATTTAATAGATACAGTCAGGCTGAGTTTTTCTTAGACCAGGTAGATGAGAGCTATGTAGCCAAAACAATCCTTGCCATAAGTTCAAATGCTAGAGGAGCTGATGGAATAACCGAAGTTATGATTTTACTAACCCTGCCTCGTACTCTTGAAGTCATAACTGCTATTGTAAATAGGTCTATAGCCTCTTCAATTTTTCCATCCCAATGGAAGACTGCGAATGTCCGTCCTATACCGAAAATTGACAACCCTGTAAATATAAGTGACCTACGTGCAATAAGTATCTTACCGTATCTATCTAAAATTCTGATATATAACCAGGTCTCAAAGTAGTGTGAGAGTAATAACATCCTGCCTCAGCGCCAGTCCGGGTTCAGAAAGGGGTGTAGCACTGCGTCGGCCCTGTTAGATGTGGTGGATAATATCCTGTCTTCTCAGGACCAGGGCAGGGGAACCATACTCGCTCTCCTAGATTTTTCCAGGTCTTTTGATGCTTTAAACATTCCTTTACTGCTGTCAAAACTGGCTTTCTATGACTTCGATGTTCCTACCATAAAATGGTTTAGTAGCTACCTTAGCAATCGCTGTCAACGGGTAGTGCTGGATAAGACAGACGGATCTCAGATGCAGTCACAGCTAGTTACCCTTAATAGAGGAGTCCCACAAGGATCCATACTTGGACCCCTTCTGTTTATAATATATAGTGCAGACATCACTCGAAGTATAATTAACAGTAGTTATCACTTGTATGCCGATGATCTTCAAATTTATATATCAGTCGACAATGACCCCCGTATGGGAGTGGAGGCTCTGAATGAAGATCTGGGCCGTATATCGCAATGGGCGTCTTCTAACACTCTAGTCCTTAACCCAAATAAATCGAAGTGTATGATATTGGGCTCAAAAAATCAAATACAGGCAATAGCTATGCATGATCCGAAGGTCCTGGTAAATGGGGTCGCCATTACACGGGTCCGGGAAGCACGAAACCTGGGTCTTCTTATGGATGACAAACTTCGTTTTGAGGGACATGTCCTTGAGGTTGTAAGGAATTGCTTCTATAGGCTTAAAGTTTTGTATAGAATCCGTTACCTTCTTAGCGTTGACCTACGAATACAGTTAAGTAAAGCCTTAGTACTATCCAAGCTTAACTATTGTATTACAGTGTATGGAGCGTGTCTATTTGAGAAAACACAAAAACTCATACAAAGAGTACAAAATGCCTGTGCCAGGTTCTGTTTCGTAATTCCCCCCAAAACGCACATTACTCCATTTTTAAACAGGGCAAATATTTTAAGGACGAAAGCTAGACAGGATTTGTATTTTTTAACGCTGTTGTTTGAGGTAATAGTGAAGAGGACACCTTCTTATCTTTGTGAAAAACTTACCTGGCGTATGTCCCAGAGAGTTGCTCCTTTTCTCTCAATGCCTCGACACAAGGGTGCAGCTTTCCGTGGCAGTTTTAAGTACCGTGCCACCAAGTGCTGGAATAACATCCCACCACCCCTTCGGCTGCTTACTAGTAAGGCTGGGTTTAGAAGTGCCTATAGAAAGTATTTGATACTACAGCAGAAAACTTAGGGAACGGCACGAAGCTAATCTAACTGTTACCTGTGATATTATTATTGTTTCCAATTATATTATTACTATGATTAATTCCTTACTGATTATTATTATTTTATAATCCTAATGACATTTTCAATTTAATCTTACTTGTAACCCTGAAATCAATTTTATTACAAATTGCTATATTTTTTAATTTTATTTCTTTTATTACTATACATTTTAATGATATAATTTTAATGCTATAATTTTAATACAATCTTCTAGAATACAATTTATTTTATTCAACAATTTTATTAAAATCATCATATTTTACGTTGTTAAATGTGTACTTGAGCAGACCGTTGTCTCGTCCGTACTGCCTCTGGCAGAATATCAGCGTCACAGATTCGTCTGTGACATTGCTGAATCAGGGCCATTTCATTGTCGCGATACAGTCACAATACCACATAGTTATCCTTACCGTACCTTAATGTTTTGCTTGTATAATTTTATTATTTATTGTTTGTTTTATTTAACTGCTGTGTTTTGTTTTCTTTTTGCAGATTTTTCTTCTTAAAGTTTGAGTTAAAATTATGTATTTGTGTGTGTACCATGTTGCAATGAATAAATTAATTTATCTATCTATATATATATATATATACATCTTTTTTTTGCATATGATGTGGCGTCCACCTGCTTTCGGCGTCCGGTATACGGAAGTCACATCGGCAATAGGTCTAAATCGCTTCTACTGTTGAAGCACATTGCAGAAACGTTAAAATTTTTTTTTTTACTCGGACGCCATTTTGTCCTTAGTATGCCTTGACTGTACATTTCTATAGTTCTGCTATTTTCCCCATCAAATTACAGTGACGCTAGAGTCGCAAGAAACACTTTCATGATAGGCCGCATTTGACGTCCGCTCGAAGAATGAGACATTGCCAAACTTCGTCCATACTGATTTTTTTATCGGAGCGTGTGGAGTTACGTACCTACATAATCCACAGTTTAATATGATTGAAGTGTTCCTTGATTTCGAAGTTTGCGTTCATAATAATTTATTTGCCTTGGAAGTAATTGTGAAAAAACATAAAGAAATACATGTTTAGATATTTTATACAATGTCTAGATAAAAATGAAAATGAAAATGAAATTTATTCACCAAAGTAATATACAGATGAAAGATACATTGGAACCTTAAACTAAGTTTAATAAACTTGTGTTTTAAGGCCCATCTGCCTCTCCCGTTAGACACTATTTAATGTGTGAAAGAATTAAGTAACCTAGGAACATTTAACTTAACATTTGATTATGAATAAGATGTTTTATAATTAGATAATAAATGGTGGAACCCAAACTACTCAGGGCCTGTCCTATGGGATCCTTTATAATTCATTAAAAGTTATACAAACAAGACGGTGTATTATATAGGTACATAGAAGGCAGGGAAAAAAGTAGGTAATATAATTATTGCAGCTCAAACATGCGTAAATAAATAATAGAAAATGATTTCAAATTGAGTTCAGCGACAACACAAACTCTTTCAAATTCTTATTTTGTTTCCTGAAAGGGATTGTATGCGAAATTATAGGTATTTTGGATCCTGTTAAGTAGATAGAAAGGAAAAATCAGGGAAACGGCGTGCAAATATGGTCCTGGTAAGTACCCGTACGTGAAGTTCTATCATTATTATACGAAGGCTCCATCTGAAGAATTGAGTAACCTAAAGTAAGAGATAATACTATGTAGTAGCGCATCCAGCGGTCATTACTCAACACTGTATTTGAGGGTATTGGTGTTTTCTTTTCGTTTCCTCCCGCGCCTCCGACATCGGTCGTTCGGCATTCACATTTTCAGTTTCGATCACTCAGCAAGCATCTTTCGATTTCTAAAAAGTAAGTTAAAACTTCGCCGTGCCGAAACGAAAAGATTATGAAAACAGAAGCATTATCTCAAGGAAGCTAAGAAAACTTGAAAAAAAGAAGATGGAGAAAAATAAATATCGCCGTAAAAGGACTATTTCATCGTTGTCGAAAGAAGGTTCGAGATCTCTAGAAATAAATATAGTTTAAAAAAACTAAAAAACACGCTTTTAAAGCACATCAAAATAAAATTAAAAAATAATTCTTAATATAAGCTGAAAATAATAATGAACAAAAAATACTAGTATTATTGTGAAAAAGCGTGGGGCGCTCGAAATTATTACATTGTCGCTGATTCTTGATAAGTGTACAAAGTTTGAATTGAATCTGTCCGTTTAAAGTGGGTCAAAATCGAGACCAAAGGAGTCGGTTACATACAAACAAACAAACATACAGGTGAAGCTAATAAAAGCGTGATAAGCGCCCCACGCTTTTTCACAATAATACTAGTATTTTTTGTTCATTATTATTTTCACTTTATATTAAGAATTATTTTTTACTTTTTAGTTTGATGTGCTTTAAAAGCGTGCTTTTTAGTTTTTTAAACTATATTTATTTTTTATTTTTTAGTTCGATTTATTGTTTTTTTTTTTTAAGTGCTCGAGTGCTCGAGCCGGAAAGTAAGTAGACGGTACGCATGCGCAGACAGCGTGGTTGTCTCACTTGCTCTCACACAGAGGCTGTGTGAGGAAATTATTTAATCCTGGCGATCCTAATTAGGATAATGAGATAAACTTATGAAATTATTATATTGCCGCTGATTCTTGATAAGTTTACAAAGTTTCAATTAAATCTGTCCGTTTAAAGTGGGTCAAAATCAAGTCCAAAGGAGTCGGTTACATACAAACATACAAACATAGAAACATACATACAAACATACAGGTGAAGCTAATAAAAGCGTGTTAAAATGTTTTGAATAGTTTCAAATAGTTGGTAATTGTGACCAAGTAATATTAACGACTCTTATGAATTATTATTTCTTAATCGAATCATTTCATCTAATGCTTCACTGTTACATGGGGTTTTACCTGTCAACTTTGAGCAATCAAGTTCTTCAATTCGAATACCGTCCAAAGATCTGCACCGGCTAAGTGCTACATATGCTTGTCCAGCAGCAAACAGCCGAGAGCCCAGATAAATGACTGCATGATCAACTGTACAGCCTTGAATCTTATGAACAGTCGATGCCCAACTCAGAATTAGTGGCAACATTCGTCTCTCAGCAGTTCCATAGCTGTATTTTGCTAGAAATTGTATCGATAGTGGCTTAATTACGTGGTCACCATCTGAACCGAAATTAATACGGACTGACGGGATGTCTTCAATTTGATGTTGATAGCAACGTTTAGTGCAAACTTCACATATTTTATCACAAAACGTGTTAATTGCCTGCCTAAAGCCCGTTAGACTGGCTCTACTTAATCTTCTGGACTCTGCGTTTCCTTGCTGCATTTGCTGCAAACGCGCTTCTCTGGTTTGTTCAGATTCTGAGGCTCGGGTGCCAGCTGTGTGCTGACGCTCTTGCTGCAAACGGGCCTCTCTGGCTTCCTCTGATTCTGAGGCTCGGCTTTCAGCTGCATGCTGACGCAATTGCTGCAAACGAGCCTCTTTGGCTTGTTCAGATTCTGAGGCTCGGGTGCCAGCTGCATGCTGACGCACTTGCTGTAAACGAGCCCCTCTGGCTTCCTCTGATTCTGAGGCTCGGCCTTTAGCTGCATGCTGACGCATTTTCTGCAAACGAGCCTTTCTGGCCTTCTTCGACTGCTTGGCTCTATAATTTCTCATATAGAGCCTTCTTTTCTTCTTTCTCTCCTCTAATTCCTCGCTTGAGAGCTGTGAAGTTCTTTTCATTGACTGTTTTCTTATTTTCTCTAATGTCCTCTTTTGTGTTTTGTTGTGTTTTTGTTTTTTCTCCATAATAATCCCACGAGTAATGGACAAATAAAGGTCCGCCCTCCCAGAGGTCTGCGTAGAAGGGTAAGGCTTTAGCCTCATTGACTTTAGTCAACAGTGTGCGCCTGGTGCCCTGAGGTTGACGCTAGCGACAAGATATATTTATTCACCCTCTTGCCATTCATCCCTCGGCACGTTTCTCACCAATATATTGGATTAGGTGATTTAAAATATGGGCATGATTCTTGGGTAGCTGACTGTAGCGAGTTGCCGCTGCGGACTTAGGCGCAGAACGCATATGCGCAGAAAGTTGCGCAGAACCTTCGGTATACGTGATGTAGTTCCATGTACTGTTTCATCGAACTTTTTCCGTGCCTTACCGACTTTATGTCATATACTTGTCTCAAAGATAAAGCCATGCATATTTTTCAGCCATGGACGGGACTTAAACTCACGCCTGGTAATTTAAGTTCGTTGTTTCGCGCCTACGAGTTGCGCCTTAGCCCGCTTGTCCAACGAACCAACTGATAGGGAAAGAATGTACGAACACTAAAAAGCCGAGTGCGCGAGCCGAAAAGTAGGTTGACGGTGCGCATGCGCAGACAGCGTGGTTGTCTCACTTGCTCTCACACAGAGGCTGTGTGAGGAAATTATTTAATCCTGGCGATCCTAATCAGGATAATGAGATAAACTTATGAAATTATTATATTGCCGCTGATTCTTGATAAGTTTACAAAGTTTCAATGAAATCTGTCCGTTTAAAGTGGGTCAAAATCAAGTCCAAATTACATACAAACATACAGGTGAAGCTAATAAAAAGCGTGGAAAGAATGTACGAACACTAAAAAGCCGAGTGCGCGAGCCGAAAAGTAGGTTGACGGTACGCATGCGCAGACAGCGTGGTTGTCTCACTTGCTCTCACACAGAGGCTGTGTGAGGAAATTATTTAATCCTGGCGATCCTAATCAGGATAATGAGATAAACTTATGAAATTATTATATTGCCGCTGATTCTTGATAAGTTTACAAAGTTTCAATGAAATCTGTCCGTTTAAACTGGGTCAAAATCAAGTCCAAATTACATACAAACATACAAACATACAGATGAAGCTAATAAAAGCGTGTTAAAAAAAGATAATTTTACTTGTACCTTTGTGCCTATAAATTACGCAACCCGTACGTACTTAATTCGCAACCAGGTTGGCTTTCCAATCCCTCCACTGCAGAGTTATAATACAGCTACTTATACAATGCCTTGGCAGTGACACGAAAGATAGTGTCGCGCTAGATGGTGAAGCGCTATCCCTGGTGAAGATCCAACATACACCACTACATATGCATTTTATTTAGGCATGTTTGACACAGTGGCGGCTTTGACCCTCAATACTTACTGAGGCGCCGCGCCACCCAATAGAAAAAATGTCCAAGTGCGGGTCATACTTACGGACATAGGGCTCCGTACTATGGAAAGTTTAAGATATTAAAAATAAACGTTCTATTTTCACCGATCTTAACGTCTAATAACTTAAGTGACGATGTATGTGTAAGTGTATAGTCAGCATACTTATTAGATAAAAATCTCTCAGTCAGACATTTTGTCATTCATATCACAGTCATTATGATAGATAATGTTGTCATGTCATCATCGAGATTACAAATATATAAAAATCCACAAATATACATAGATATATTTAGTAAGTTCTTAAATAAAAATAATAATTGAGATATTTTAAACATAGATAGTTCTTAAAGGCCGTGTTGCTCTATGCTTAAGTACGATAAATAATTGTGGATTGCAATTGAAACTTTCAGATTTTTAATTTTAATTCAATATTGCGTTGTTTTTTTTCTGCAAATGTATCTATCAATTACCCGGTCGTAAAAAGTTTCGTTTTGAGTTGTTAAATTACGTAGAAGCTCTTTTTCTATTGATAGCAATGCTAGATCAGAAAGTCTCTCTTGTCCAATAGAATTTCGCAAATAAGTCTTTATTCGTTTTATGAAAAATGACGTTCTACTGAAACACTGGTCACCGGCAACGTGAGAGTTAAATTTCGTCAACTTCGTCAATATTATTCGATTTCATGAAACGTAACATGTCAATTTCATCCAAGATGGAAACATTTTTCTCTAACATTTTGAGCGCTTTGAAATTATCGAAGTGTTCTTGTGATTCATCGTGAATATTTAGAGCCCGCGATATATGTTTTAAATCCGAATATCCATTAAATGAAAATGTAGATTTATGACGGCTCAAAAGAACGCACGGCCAGCAATACAATTTTTGCAATTAGGTACTTCCGCATAGCCAAATATAACGATCATACCACGAGCTTTGAAATGAACGGACGAACGTTTTCCTACCATTCTTTAAGTCATTTTTAAACGCTGGACTGAAGGCGCCTCTCTGCCCCTTGTACAAACATAATGATTAACCCGGACTCATCAAAAAACGACTCTGATTCCTTCTCCTAATTCGTCCCGTTAAATTTGTAAAATCTCTGTTGCTTAATGCTATAGAGGCGCTAGACAATTTTTCGCGGCGTGAGGCTGGATGTTTTTAAGCTACAGCAGTCCAAATAGGCAAAGCAAATTGTGTGCTATGGGCTACGTACAGAGGTCGCGCCGTGGGTGGGTAAAATAAAAATGGTTTTCGGTGCAGCGATGATCGTGGGAATTTCGGCAGGATATCCAATTTTGAAGTAGGCTAGTTTTTATACTATAGATTAATTAATAAAAAAATATTGTACCGTACACTAAGTGTATTGTATTTGTATTTTGATGTAGGTGGTAGGTAGGGTGCATAGTGAGAGGTGAGGCGCAGCCTAAGTTGCCTCCCCTGGAAAACCGCCACTGATTTGACACAAAGCTGTATAAATTGAAATAAGTGGGATTTTGTTCGCCGAGTGTCTCAAAAGATTCATGTTTTTATTTTTTATCACCACCTGTCTTAACCCTGACTCGGCTGTTCTGTAAACACTATTCCAGGATTTTCCATGGCACAGAATGGCTTTGTCATTGGCATACCAAAAGATCTAGGCATCCAGGATGCGAAGATGTAGAAGGTTATTTATATAAATAACGAAAAACGTGGGACCCAGGATGCTGCGTCCTTCGTCTTTGAGCTGGGCTTGATCCTAAGACACTGTCTCCTTTCCATTAGGTAACTCCTCAACCATTTTAGTGTTAACCCTCCAATGCCCAATCGTTCTACTTTTGTAACAGGATTGGTATGGAGATAGTGTTGAACGCCTTCACTAGGCCAGAAAATACTAAAATATCTCTCACCTATGTCTATATGCGAAGCTACTAGGTTAGTGAGTAGAGTGGTAGCATCTCCAGTCGATTTGTTTCTGCGGAAACCAAATTGTCTACCTGCTAGTAATCTCAGCTTCTCTAGGTAGTCGATAAGGCGGTAGTTTATCAACTTCTCAAGCATCTTCGACATTGTGTTCAGGAGCTAGATTGGTACTTAGTGCCTCACATCGGTTTTAGATCCACCTTTATGAAAAAGTGACACGTTGGCTATTTTCCATGCTTCCAGAAATATGCCAGTGGATTTTTTTATTTAAGATATATTTTAGGTTGTGATATCCTATCATATGGATTAATTTTATTAAGAATTTGAATTTGCATATTAATAATCACAAGACTCAAGTTGAAAATTTGTGAGAGCGCCTTTACTATTTTATCGGCTATGACTTTGATGAGCAAGTTATTGAAGTTGTCAGGAGTTGGATCACCGCTGTGTCGTCTGTAGAGTAAAGAAAGAGTGTTGTTTAGGGTCATGTGGTCGAGATTTTGACCCACTTTAGCAATGTATTTGTTGAGAAAGGCCTTGACACTATTTTTAATGTCGAGCAGTTCCAGTGAATTCTTTTGTATAGGCGTTTGGAAGCATATTATCTGATAGGTTTCCATAACTGTTTGGGATTGCCCTGGCTGTCTTCTAGCTCTTTAGCTTCGTGAGTTGTTTTGAGTCGGTGTAACAGATCGTTTTTAGTACCTTTAGTAAGTGACCCTGAGTAAATTGTTATTGCTATCCTTTATTTGTTCCAAGTACAGCTTATCTTAGGAGACCGGGCGTGATTCAAGGCTTCAAGTTGAGTTTCGATCTGCTAATTTATCTATGAAGTATTTTTCGCAACATCTATGTTTGGAGAATTGATGTGAAAATCTCTACGGCTTTCAGTGTTAATGACTGCTTTCCAGTCTTCCAGTCCCAGGTAATTTCTGACTGCATCATAGTTTACTTTTTTTTCTTGGCGATTTCATACTCACAATGCTTTGGTGTGCTTAAAACCATGGCAATATCATGATTGGTAATGCTGGTCAATAAATATCGCGGATTCCGCCCCATACCTAGTCCTTTCAAATATGTGATCGAGGCAGTTTTCCATCCTAGTTGGTTTTGTATTGGCTGGATTATTCCAGCCCCTGTCCATGCTCGTCTAGGCGACACAGGTTTTATATTTTGCGGCTATCGTCTTCATATGGCATTATGTTGATATTTATGTCCCCTGCAAATATGATGAAAGAGTTTATCTTTAGCGACTCAAGTAGAATGTCTACGGATGAGATGAAGCCAACGTTCATCGTCAACGTTGCATATTGAGAGTGTGCGATAGGTCCCGATGTTCTTGGGCCCATTTTTGATGTCTACAACCACGCCATTAGCATCTTTTACGTCAGGTTCATACGTCAGCAATTCCTACCGTCCCTCACCAGCTTTATTTATGTATTTGGTGGAGTTAAATTGACGTAACTCTCTATTTGCCTTATAAAATAATTACTGTTCAAATGACATTTGGTTAAATACCATGAAGTCCATATTAATATCCATTCGTTTCAGTGCAGTGATAAATAACATCATCAAAGTTTCTGTTAATGCTACGAATATTAAATGTCATTTGTTTTAAATTATACTGAGAGCTTATATCACTTTTGCAGCTCTCTTAAACGTTTGGTTTTGTGCAGCTTACATTTTGATTACTATCTATTTCATCAGTTATATTTTTAGACATTACTTATATGTCAAAACAAATATAAGCTCGTACATAACTACTGCTACAGCTCATTGAAATGTGAAGGTCGTTCACACATTTCAATGCTCTAGGGAATTACAAGGAACAATCAATCCGCATCATTCATTCGCCTTCCATTACTTTTCACTTTTACTAAATTGTCTGCCTTAGCGCATTGTCACACTAAAATCAACACACTTCCACAATAAAAGCCTGGAAAATAAAATTTTGAAAAATGCCTAAGCTATCAAATCTTGATTTTCCGCAGAAATCCGTTTTTTTAAGGTTTACAATTTTTGCGGATAAAAGAAAATATAAGCCAAAGTTGAGAATCAAGTCAAAATAAGCGTTACCTCAATATATAATGATCATTTTGTGATTGTTATAGTAGGTTTCATTGGAACATCATAATAACAATTTCAATCCAATTAATTTTTGTTAATGGTGGCAAGAGGCAAATTCGGCCAGGATCAGTGGAAGACATAGAAAAGGCACAAAAGGAATGGAATGGAAAACTAATATATCACAGTAATGAGATTTGTAGTTATGACAATATTCTTCTATCTTCGACTAGACAGGGCTGTGTTCTCCTTTAGAGCACAATATTTTTCAATATCTATGGGAGATCGTCAGCTGAATAAAATTATTAATTAATAGTTCACCCGTACTCTTCTCAGCTTTCTTAAGCCATTTTTTCATTAAAAAATGGTATGTGGATTATCATTATTTTCTTTGTGAGGTAAAATTAATTTCAGTCATCGATTTATCTTTGGAAAGTGTCTAATACGTATTTCTTTAATTTGGTGAGAACGAGTCAGAAAAACCATTGTATTACTTCTGCTGATGAAGTCAACAGCACTTTTAATTTAAAAAATATTATAATTTACCACAATTTTTCTGTAACACGAATTGTTCTGATTTTATCCGACAGTAGCCGAATCACATCCTAAATTCTCTACTAAAGTACGGTCGCCGAGCAGAAGGAATTTCGTACATCTACCCCTGGCTACTGGTCTCTCTCGCTCACGCGTAAATTATATTGGAGTGGCGCTCGCACAGTTCAATTGTGAGCATGAAGACGATATCATTTACGCGCGAGCGAAAGATACAAGTAGCTAGGAGTCAAAGTGCAAAATTCTTAATTCATGCGGCCGTACTTTACTGTATATATTTTTAAAGCAGATATAGTTTTGACATTCTTTGTTAATTTTCTTAATTCGTTTACTGTGGTAATGTGACGGAAAAGTATGATAATGTGGCAAGGAAGGTAATTTGGTAAAAGTGAGAAGTAATAGAAGGCTCTACTGAACGATCCGGATTTATTGATCCTCGTAATCTCTCTTGTGTATTAAAATGTGTTAACTACCCTCACATTTCAATGAGTAGTGGTAATCACTTTTCAAGGCTATGCAAGAATTTAAAGAAGACTTATGAAGTCAAGAGTAAACAAAAACGATGATAAGCTTTATGCCTACCCAGAATGAATGAAACAACAACAGATATATATTGGGACGCCAGGCATTTGAAAATTATTCCTACTGTGTTTAGTTTGGCATCCATATATGTTTTTGGTTTGTTATTTCAGTAAAAAATAAACTTTGTGTAAAGTTTTGTAGCGCCCTAATTATGCTTTTGTTGTGCTTACTGTCACTTTGTGACAAATGTGAATTTATTAATTCTAGAAGGACAATTTTTTAAGAAGATTTATACATATATGCGGACGCCAGATATATCAAAATCGTAGATATCGTGTTTAGTTTGGCGCCCATATATGTGTTTGTTTTAATATTTCAATAAACAATAATCTTTGTGTTTCGTTTTGTAGCGCACTAGTTGTGGTTCCGTTATAAAAATAATGTTACTAACTTAGTAATAAATATGTGTTAGTTAATTCCAGGCTGCATATTTTTGCGACACATATACGGATGCCAGATGGGATAAAAATTTCACACCGTATTTGGTTTTGCGTCCGAATATGGTAGATTTTTTAAATGTTTTAAATTTTTTGGGACATAGGAGCCAAAAATCTTTCAAAACATGTATGGGTTGTTTAAATAATACCTATGTTTATTTTTCTATTTCACTGTTTAGGTTTAACAGTTCAGTGATCTTATAACATCAATAAATAATGTTATTTTCATATTGTTTTGTTGTTTTGGCTCCTTCATCCGCCTACGCCGTCTACCCGGCTCGTAATATCTATCCAGCTTGCTGTCTTCTAGAGCACCCCACACTGCCCGCATAGTCTTTCATTCGATACTATGGTGCTTTTAATAGGATTCTGTTTCTGTCCGTCGAGCACGTGTTTCTGGGATTGTTTTTGCATTCTAAGCTTTGCAAGCAAATCAGACCGTTGTCTCTTGTAGTAAAGCTTAAATTTGTATGCTTGCAGTTATTGGAAGTTTGGCAACGTCGCATAAACACGTGGACGTTATATAGTCGATAATGTAAAAATTATTTTAAAATATACGGCGGATGTCCTTTTGATGTAATTATGGAAGGGAGTTGAGATTGGTTGCATAGTGATTGGCAATATACATATATTTGTATATCAACATTTTAGAGTTTATAATTAGAAAAAGGTGGTTACTGTCGTCAGATAGGTTCAATGAATCAGTATACATTCAAAAAGTTTCAATAAGTCAACGTCATCTGGTGGACGCCATAATAATGCAAAGTAAAAGGACGCCAAATAAGTTGCGGGATTTATATATATATATATAGATAGATAGCTTATTATAGACCAAATCAATGGCTGAACGTGGGCACAAGTGTGCCTCTGCCACACCGTATGGAAAAAGGCGTGACGGTATGTTATTCTGACCAAGTAAATATGTTTTATTCAATTATTATTTGTACTATATTTATAAATGCGAAATGGACCTAGTTGTTTTTGGCAGCAGAATAAAACATTACTGAAACACTATTTAACAAACAAGCTAATATAACAGTCAAAAGTACTTTATTCGAATTGAGAGTTTTACAAATAATTTTTCGACGTAAAGTTATTATGGATGGCACTTTTACTACCAGTGTACGCACGCTGTGGAGAAAAACGGCCAGAAGAAACTCCACAGGAATCTTAACATTTGTAGGTACTTTTCTTTTAAATAAGTATATAAATAATCATACATAAGCATCGATATAAAAGTCTGTGTACATAAGTCATAATTATAATCTATTCCACTGATTTCGAATAACAGTTGACCAGACGTTTTTATCATCTAAGTATTCATTTATTTATCGTATCGGCCTTAAAACATAACATATTTTTAATTTTAGTTTTGAATTGGGAATCAGACAGACAGTGTACGACTCGAAAGGACAAGAACTAACAAAAGTTGGGTTATATTTTTATAATATAATAGTGTCATCTGTCAGTTTCAACGTCTACCGTCGCGTTCAAAGCGTTCCGAATGGATATCTCTGATGGTCGTCATTCCCACTCGGAACGAGCTTGATGGTCGTGACGTCACGTGAGCGATGATGTCTTTATTGACGTGACTCGGAACTCGGAACGCGTGAGTGCATAGCTTTATCAATACAATCCGACTAAATTTGTAGGTCGTGAATCTGCAGCTAAACCACGGTTGTCAAAAGTATCCTAGATTTTGTTTAGTTATATTTCGTTCATACTGTCGACAGCCATCTGGCTCTTGCGCAATAACGTTTTTTTTTCAAAAACTAACGGACTTTTTCGCGCACAAAAGGAATGACAACAAAAGAAAGCAAATTGAAAAGATATATTCGCGCTTAACCTCAACAGCCGACGATCGTTCGATTTTGTTTGTCGTCTTTCTAAGTTTATTTTATTATTTCTGTTTATTATTACTGAAGTTAATTATGTTCGCAAAGGCGAAAAGATTCGATGCATCTGCTGGTAAGTAAAATATCTAAATTCCGACTGTTTTACATCACTATCAATATACCTGCGTACCTTTTTCTAGTCACCGGCAGCAGAAAGCTCTAGCATATACTTCCCCTTTTCAGCCAAAAACCAGACCAAAGAAGGGAAGAAAGGAGAAAATTCTTATGAAATTCCTAAAACAAAAACTAAACTAGACAACCTGAAGCCTGCATTAGCTGTTCCTGTTAATCCCAAAGCTCCTGGATCCACCTGCTCATTGAAAAACAACCAGGATGCCCACTCACAGTGCGGCTCTGTCCGGAGCGTCTGCTCTTTTGTCACGGTATGAATTAAAATTACATGAGATATGCTCAGAAACTACTGGTTCTAGATTAAACCCTAATGCTTTGACACAACTGCGAAAGAAATTAATGTGCCAGCAATGCTACACCAGCAAGAAACAATTTTAGACATTTTGTAAACCTTCGGTCAGAGTTTCAATAAGGGGGGCAGAAGCCCTCACTTCCTTGGCGCCCCCTTATCTACACTCCAACCAAACCTTCTATTCTATTTGATGTTTTCAGCCTAAACCAGTTAAAATTGCTCCACCCATTAAAGCTCCCAGCAGTCTGAAAAAGATGCCGTTGTTGAGCAAGAAATTTGATGTAAAATCCAGACCAAATGAGAAAAAGGTTTCTGATGACATCATCAAAGCACAGGAAGTGGAAATAAGGTATGATGTAGGTAATAATAGAGTACGTGATTTAAAATCGTTAACCCATCCTCCTTTTTGAAACCTTGCATGCAGATCTGTTTATGTGCGCCTTCATAAATAAATGACTTAAAATACTAATAATAATAAAATATAAATAATACCCTGACTGCTGCATACTATAATAAAACTTAAAACTATCAGATAACACACATTAATGGGCTACATTATTGTATTATATAAACTGTACTATAATAATTTTATTGAATCTTAATAATTATGTTATCAGATAACAATTAACATAATTATTAAGATTCAATAAAATTATTATAGTACAGTATATATAATACAATAATGTAGCCCATTAATGTCCCCTCCGAGGGGCACAGGCCTTTACCTGGATACAAGTAAGATTAAAACATACTCCACCAAGCTGGCTTAGTATGGGTTGATAGGGGCTAGTGGCCAACCCGACTGCCATATTAGGGCCTCTGACCAGCTTTACCACCACCGATTAGCGATAGAAGCCGGGACCTACAGCTTAATGTGTCATCTGAAACACAGAAGAGCACGAAACAAATGCCACATAGAAACGGACACCCATCCAGTACCCACCCTGCCAGATTTTGCTACCTGCACAATCATATCCCATGCGCGAATACCTCTAGGCCACAGACATTTATAGTACAGTATTATATAAGATTTAAATGCAAGCGACACCCACTGTATTAGATTTAATAGGTCCCTCCTGCATTTAAATTTAATTTAATTCAACACTTCTATAATTATTTTATCGAACCTCAACAATTATATTAAGTCCTAACTGCCTGGTTTGTGTGTTTTTGTGTATCACAGTCAGGATTTTTAGTTTTTTTTGATTGAAAATGTGATGTGACGTGATTACATTATTTATTTCCTGCTTTTTAGTATAATATAACCAAAATCTGAAAATGGTTAGTTCAAAACTGGTGTATATTACTCATAGCTTGTGCAATAATAATAAATATTTCCTTACTTTTCTATTAAAGCCCTTTATTTGGATACCCCACTTGAGGGTCTTAAAAATGATTTTGTATCCCGCACATTAAAAGCAAATCCCCCATTTTTAACCCCTGGGTTACACCACTTTGCCTTATAGTTTTTCAACATGGCATGAGGTTCCAAATCACGGAGCCTCATAACCAGGTCCAGGTCTCCAGCGGTAAACACATTTTCCTCCTCATTTCTGCTTCGCTGCAGTCGGGTAAAAAGTGTAATTAACATTGTTTTATATAATAAATGATAATAGTAAATGTAGCCCATTAATGTCCCAACGAGGGCCAAAGGCCTCCACCCAGATACAAGTAAGATCAAGCCATACTCCACCACACTGGCTCAGTGCGGGTTGGTGGAAGGGTTTATGACCACTACCATGTAGCGATAGTAGCCCGGATCTATAGCTTAATGTGTCATCTGAAACACTGAATGTCCGATAATGAACTTAAGACAAATTAATTATCTCATTGGTACTTGGTCAGGATACGAACCGGTATCTCCTGTGTAAGAAGCAAATGTGAAACCCATTAGACCATGGAGCGCTATTGTTTAATAATAATATTAAAATTTTGAAACATATTCAATTACAGGAACAAAGACTACACAATATCAGAGTACAACCGTCAAATTGAAGACCTCAAAAATGAGATATCAAAATTACAAAAGTCTCTGAAAGATACATCCAACTCTTCATCAGCTATTGAGGGACCCAATGAGAAGGTCTGCAAAATAGCCATCAATGAAGCAAATAATAGAAATGCTGAAACTTTGACCAATATTTCTGAAAATTACAACTTAATTAATGAATTGAAATTCAATATAAAACTATTGGAACAACAATGTGACAAGCTCGAGCAAGAAATAAGCAGCAAACAGGTGGAGCTATCTTCTCTGGAAGAAATCATCTGCATTAGGGACAGCCTGTGCAAGGACTTGCAGGACAAACTCACTAACATGGAGGGCTCTCTTGAAGAAACCAAACAGAGACTCGAAATGGTCAAAGGACACCATGCCCTAGCGCTGGAAGCCAACGAGAGCATCCGACGTGAGTACAAAGCAGAACTTGAAGCCATGAAGGCAAAACTAGAAGAGGAGAAACAAAGTATTATTAGCAAATATAAAACTGATCAAGAGGCTGTAAAATCTAAGAACAATATTATGATTGAATCAATGAAGAACCAATTAATCAAAGAAAAAGAGAATGCAGTAAATGAACTGAAGCAACAAATTGTGACAAAAGAAAATGAAATGAAAGCCAAACTAGAACAAATGGATGAGGCCACTCATGAGAAAATCAGGCTCTGCGAGATACAATTTGAGGAGCGCTACAGATCAATTCAAGAGCATTGGAATTTGCAGGAAGAGAAAATACAATATCTGGAGAAGGAAACTACTGAACTCAAGTACACACTCAGTGTCTCTGAAGAAAAAACTATGGTGCTGCAAAAGGAAATCAATTCCATGAGATCCAAGAATGAAGTCATGGAATCAGAAAAGCAGCGTCTACTTAACGAAATTGATGATCTCAAAGACAAATCAAAGAAAAGGTACATTGATTTCGAGAACCAAATCAACAAATTAACAGTTGAAGTAGACAAGGCTATCAAAGAGAAAAACAAATTTGAAATGTCTCTGACTGTGACGCGCGACATCGTGCAAGTCCTCACAGTCCGGCTGCGCGAATCGGACGACGAAGTAGAACATCTGGAAGGAAAGTTGGACTCACTAAAAGAGACTAACATGGCCCTAGAAAATGAGCTTTTGAACTACAAAACTACTCTGAATAACACTACACTCGAATGCAACGAGTATAAAGACTCACTTGTCAACATAGTCAAGTCGAAAGCTGCATTGGCTAAGGAGCACACTCGAATAATGGAGCACAATGTATCACTAATCGAAAGCTTGCAGAATGTTGAGAAGGAGGCTTATCGTGAGCTGGGAACCATCAAGAACGAAATGATTGAGGATGTCGAGATGTTGAAGAAGGAATCTTCGTCGCAGATACAAATGCTTCGTGACGAAGTGAGTATCGTTGCTTCGTGTAACACTTACAACTGAATTTAGTTTCCACTGCGTATAACCGTTTAAACTTAATTATCATATTTACTGGATCAACCTTGATACTTTGTGTTAGACAAGAATGCAAATAACTTCAAGATAGGTCCGAGCTTAGTGCATATTAAAAAGAGACTAACCGCGTTTTAGACAGATGTGTGGCACTAAACTAGAATGCTAATAACAGTACCTCACGTCACAGGTCGAGAAGAGGCGAGTGCTGTGCGCCATGGCGACTGAACACGCCACGCTCGCCACCGCGGCGGCGGAGCAGTCTCGGGCGCTACTGGCGCGCGCGGCGAACGAGATCTCGCGCCTCGAGGCCGAGCGGGCGAGACTCGCCGGACAGGTAAGTACATCACTCCAACATCTTCTAACAAATACTATTGCACTCTAAGGGGCCTATTACTTTACCATATAAATTATCATTTATCTTGAATCCAATCATAATTCATTCTCTCTCACCTTTAAGAGCTATGTGTGAAAGATAATGATATTGGATCCAAACTAAGTGATCATTTAAATGCTCGATGCTAAATAAATATAGGTACATGATATTTTTCATTTCATTTTATGAAATATTTCGAGTAATAGATGATGGTGATGCGGGTGATCGGTCCTCTATAGTAATAGATGATGGTGATGCGGGTGATCGGTCCTCTATAGTAATAGATGATGGTGATGCGGGTGATCGGTCCTCTATAGTAATAGATGATGGTGATGCGGGTGATCGGTCCTCTATAGTAATAGATGATGGTGATGCGGGTGATCGGTCCTCTATAGTAATAGATGATGGTGATGCGGGTGATCGGTCCTCTATAGTAATAGATGATGGTGATGCGGGTGATCGGTCCTCTATAGTAATAGATGATGGTGATGCGGGTGATCGGTCCTCTATAGTAATAGATGATGGTGATGCGGGTGATCGGTCCTCTATAGTAATAGATGATGGTGATGCGGGTGATCGGTCCTCTATAGTGACTATTCCACCTAATGCCTTGATTTCTAGGATGTCGCTAAACTTTAAGTTTGACAAGTCATCTACCTTAATGCTATCCATCCCTAGTGTTCGCCATCTTTTGTTTGAATACATTACGCATTCTCCCAAGAAGTGCTGGCTACTTTCCTCCAAGCCACAGTGAGGGCATGGTGGGTGAATTATTTCTGATGTATTGCCCAAAGAGCTAAGATTTGCCTTACACTCTTTGACTAGTGCAGATTTATTCATTGGTTGCCTTAGCGCCTTTAAAGCTGCCTGACTGTCAGAATGCCCCAATGAAAAAAGCCCCACTTACATATTACCCATCAAAACATCCAGGGGCTGCCTGGCAAAGAACTTGAATTAGAATTATTTCTAAAAAATTCTGACATCGATGTTATTTGTGTTACAGAACAGTGGTTAAAGGAAAATATGATGTCTTTTAACATTAATAATTACTAAAATAATAACTTTATTCAAATCATTCACTTTGCTGTAAAGGCGCCAGCTTTTCCTACTTTCTTTGTGTCTTGTTTTGCTATAGATTTTGAAATTGCCACTTGAGCAATTTAAAAAGCATGTTAAAGCGACTTTGTCGAAAAAGGGATATTACAATGTTCAAGATTACTTAAATGACAGGACTGTATGGGGTTAATCTGGCTCAACACAGACCTTGCTGTTAATAATTTTGTAATTATTTATTCCTGCTTATTAATCATAACAATTAAATTTTTCATATTTGTGTTAGTTAAGCACAACCTATTTTTAAAAGAGATCTAAAAATAAATCTGTGGGAGTTTCTACGCCCTTCTTCTCCCACAGTGGTCCAATGTAGAGAAGAGGCAAAAAATGACGTTTGCTAAGTATATGTAAATATCTACAGTAATAAAGTACTTTGACTATTGACTATATTCATTCCTGACCTGACCTTATATCAATGCTTGCATCAATGCTCTCGAAGTTCTTTTTTTTTTTGCTTCTTCAGGAGGTCTTTCTTCCACCATTGTTGACCTTTTCCTTCTGGAATTCTTCTAAGGGGCATGAGTAATAGATGTCTAAATACTTTTTTTAAATAATGTTTTTGAACGGTTACTTGTGGCTGGTTGTTTCTGATCGAAAAATTCAATTTCACCGACATCAACTTACGTGTCACTATCGATCATTCATAACAACATAAACATTTCAAAAAATGGGCAATACTTCTTCACTATATGATGGGCATTGTTCTGCGGTTTTAACGTATATTTAGCACAGGTCCCAAATAATATGAATTGTAAAACTATAGAGAACTCACAATGAATGTTTAAAGTTATGCTTCTCCCCGAGTGCACCTTGAACCCTTTTATTACAATAGACATGATTTGCGTTCTAATCTTAAGGATTTCTGTTAGACTATTAGTTTTTTTACGGAAATTTCAGTAATCCTGTGATATTTTTAATGGGAATAACGCCATTTATTAGGGTTCCGTACCCGAATGGTGCCAAATTACTAAGCCTCCGCTGTCTGTATGTCACCGGGTTCTACCGGATCAAGCGAAATTGGTAGAGCTGAAATTTCCACAGAGGGTGTATTTCTATTGCCGCTATAACAGCAAATAATAAAACATGCCGGTTTTTAAGAATTAAAAGAAGTACCCATACAAGAAATTATTGGTATGGCCAATTTCTTAGCCATTTAGTTTTATTATTTATGTTTATCGGTGAAAACTGGACTCTCCCGATCTTATCGGAAAATATCTTAATTGAAGGTACAATACGATTAAAATCAGTTAACGATTCGGCCAACCTCGGAAATTGTCGTGAATCCCTCATCTCTCACTAGAGAGAGAGAGAGAGAGAGAGATCGGATTGAGGCGATGATATCCGAGAAAAGCCGAATCTTTTAACTGGTTTTAAATTTTTTTACTCATGTAAGTTTTATCTACACAGGTATCATAAACCCTCTGCGTCCAAAAATCGCACGTTACGATCAGCATAATGTTAAACTACTTTGTAAAAGCTCATTTCTTATCTGAATATTGAACAACAACCACAATGTATAAATTTTCTACATATTATGACATTCAAATTTCGGACGCCGACGCCCGCCTGCGTGCCGCCTAGGGTTACCAGATGGTCGGGATAATCTCGATTTTTTATATGATATCCCGACTCCCGAAAAAATACGACGTATCCCGACTTTTTGATAACTTTTAGTTTTATCTCGTAAGTACCTAGCTAAAACAGCGCGCACTCCAATCCAATCCATTACGAAGTCAGTAGAAATAAACCCACACCCGCACGCACCCCGCCCGCTGCACACTTCACGACATTTGTTTGCCGCCCGCGCTTCGCCTAAAACCCGCGATGTTGGGCCGCAAACAAATGACAATGATGAGTTATACTCTGATTGCTGCTGCCTTAGCACATGAACCTACCTAAAGACATTTCCACGGGCAAAATCTGAGCACATTTCTTTAAAAGATGTGATAAAAATGACTTACATTTAAAAAAAATGGTTTCATTTGTACTTTCGATTCCGGTAAGCAATGGTTACTGTGAGAGTGTTTAGCCTTCTTAATAGCTTGCATTCGAAAGAACGAAACCGCATGGCTTTCGACCTTATGCCACAATGCCGGTCAAACATGCGATTCCTGAACACATCAAAGAGAGCTTATGATGTGTGTAGATAAACTAGTGTATGTAACTGTACATACACTAGTTTATCTACACACATATCATAAGCTTTCTTTGATATATAAACTAGTGTATGTAACTGTACATACACTAGTTTATCTACACACATATCATAAGCTTTCTTTGATGTGTTCAGGAACCGCATGTTTGACCGGCATTGTGGCTCTGCAGCTCTTGTCAGAAAAGAAAAGAAATGCTTAAGGGCTATGGTTGGAGCCGCTCCGCTAGATTCGTGTAAGCCACTATTCAAGAAACTGCACTTACTGCCGCTACCATCATTATATATATTTGAGGTCGCCAAATTTGTACAGCAACACTTTGGCTTGTTTGTAACAGCAAATCAAAAGTACCCCAGAAATACAAGATATCCTAATAGACTAGTACTAGATCATGTGCCACGGACATCAAAGTACCAAAATAGCTGTTACGCAATGAGCGTAAAAATATATAATAAAGTGCCTGATGAATTAAACATCTCCCACAAAATCTCTTCAAACAAAAACTGTTCTCATGGCTACTGCAGCATAATTTTTATACACTGAGGGAATTCTTTTCTCACTAAGAATTAAAAAGTAAGGTTATAACATACCTACAGTAAAATATTTGCATGCTATATTAATATAGTTGATTAAGGAAGAAAATGACATGTTATATTAATTTAAGAACTTATGTAATACCTTATTCAAACGCAAATAAACAAATCTGAATCTGAAATAATATGTAGAAAAATTAATTATGGTCATAATGTGTAATTTTTCAGATAAGAAATGAGTTTTTACCAAGTAGTTTAACATTATGCTGATCGTAACGTGCGGTTTTTGTACGCAGTAAAGAGGGTTTATGATCGTGTGTAGATAAACTACTATTGTGCTTAGTTATTTGTCATTATACTATGAGTGCTCATTCGAATTGTTATAAATTTTTACTCAATTTCTATCCACTTCCGGTTTCAATGAGTAAAGAGTTTCGTTAACCTGAGTATATAGTTAAATTCTTACATAGGTACACAACTATTTTTTCAATGTTTCGATATACAGCCTTGAATGTAGTCCTAATAAGTACTTAAATCAAAAAGGTATACTTTTATAAAAGATTGTCGCTTTACGTTTTCCCGTGTACAATGTATGGAACCCTACGTGGGCGGGTCCGAAGTCCTACTCGCACTTGACCGGTTTTATTTGAGAACACAATAATCTCGAAATGGTTTACTCAGTTCGATGATCTTGAAAATCTTTTACATACCGAATTGACCGAGCGTGCGAAACGTGCCCCTTTCAGCTTGGGCAAAAATGCTTTTGTATGTCTGCCCGGATTTCCGGTTGTTCTCATCTACAGCCGCATTTCTCAACCGATGCTCGAGAAGTATTGAAAGTTCGATAAGGAATTTTTTGATCGATTCAGTTTTTGGAACATTTTAAAAATGGCGGTGGTTACCTTTGGGGTTAAAAGTTGTTGGTGCGGCTACTTTCATACTTCATGTACGTAACCAGGGTGCATTCATAAGTTTGTATGTGAAATTTTGTAAGAAAATGCAGTCAGGTTATTTATTTGTTTTTATATTAAATCTACTTGTTCATCCGATAAACTTCAAGGGGTCGGGGAGTGTACAGTCAAACTTGTGTAGGGAATTCAATCGGAGGGCGTTTTCAGCGTCACTGGTTGCTGAGATGTAGATTAATAAACGACACAGTGGAGTCAATGGCGACCGTATTTCTACTTTAATTACGGTATCATTTTAGGCATCTACCGTCTTGAAAAGTGCGACTCCAATAGTGGAAGTCGGCAGTCAGCAATTTGTGTCATATGAAATAAAATATTCGCTCGAATCGACGTCAATTGGAGGGCCCTTGTCCAGCAGTAGCCAAGAACATACCAAATAGAAGTAAAATAATAACTCTTTTATCCAGATTCAAGACCAGCAGTCCCTCGTGGTGGAGCTATCTCTGCTTCGTCAGGAGAACGAGGAGCTAGCGATGAGCATCGCCAAGCAAGCCTCAATGCTGGACCAGATGAAGAAGGGCCAGGATCAGCTCCAGGCCAAGCCCAAGTCACCGGCGGTGCTGCGCAAGGCACACAAACTCGGGAAGGAGAACACTCAAATAGTAATCTCTCCGTTAAGAGAGCGTAATCATTGATTTCATAACCCGCCTTGTTTATTTCAAATATTAATTTATTTAGCCTCAGTTCAAATTTGGAAGTTATTTGTTCTATAGTTATTAAAAATTACATTTATTCTACAAAAGGTTATTATAGAACTTGTTATCCTGTCCTCAGAATATTGTAATCATGGATGCTGTGAAATTGTTATAATTCTGGTTTATATCTAATTTATTCTACTTAAGTTGTAAGTACACAGCGTATCTACCCTGTCGTTGTGTGTGTGCACTAATAAATAGTAATCAAAATACGTCATTCGTTTGAGTTTAATATTGACTTCCACTATCAATACGAAGATCCTACTATAACATGATGATGCAAACAAAATACAAACTACATATTCAGTCTTCATTTTATTCAAATGAGAATGTACAAAAGTGATGCAAGCGCTATAAAATAAGCTACATATGTAGTAGTGCAAGGACATTACAATGGTGTCACATTTATAAAAGCGTTTTGGCAAGAAAGTGGACTTGGTTGGTAATATCATAGATATGTGCCAGAAGGCGTACATCGCCGGATTGGTAGCTAAAAGTAATACTGCTTAGCATTACAACCACAATGTCCACAAATACACAGCTAATACTACGCTAATACATACAATCCTAATCTAAACATTTTATATCAAAAACTGACTGTGAATACTTCGGCTCACTCTTTGGATTATTCAGACTTATTCAAATAAATCACAATTAAATGAGAAATGACTTAGATCCTAATTTGCACGATTTGTCGGTGGTTAAAGTGTAAAATTAGATTAATTCGTAACTACTATTGTTATTTTATAGAAAACTGAGTAATTTCTTCTTATTTTGCTTGAGATAGAAAACTTACACAATACACGTCTTCTTCATTTCTGATGGTTTTCATATATGAGATGACAAAATTAGTCATATAATTTGAATTATTTACGTAGTGGTACATGAGCTTGCAAGCATGCATTATTATTAGATGATGTAAATGCTGATTTGGTCATTGAGATCATCATTGAAAGAGATTAGCCGTTCCTTAATGAATACAAACATCTACCTTAAATACTGGTGTAGGTAGAATAAAACTTAGCCAAAAGTTGTACAAAAATAAACCTATTAAAAAGTACACATGCTAATAAGTCTCAACAAAAATATTATCATCGAAAAGAAGTACATTAATTTACAGGAAATATAATTAGAATACTTCTAGAATCATAACTTAAAACTTAAGTACTTTCAAAACCACTACAAATATTTTTGGTAGATACAAGACAACATCGAAGACGATTAGAGAAATACAATGTTATTCTTGAACGATTCAACCAAATTGATCCTGTCATTGTTGAATGCATTCTAGAATACTCGATCACGTTTCACTCGATCCATTTTGGATCTCATTTTAGGGTCAGCATGGGCAGGAAATATCTGATTATAGATAAAGTTAGGCCCTTTGAAGTTATATCAGCTTCGTTGAAGAGTTTACGGTTACTTCCTAAAAGTGCAATCCAGAACGAGGCGCAGGTGTCGGTCGTGGGCGGCGCGGCGTCTAGTCGACGTGCGCGAACCGCGGCGACTAGTCGACGTTCCGGAACCGCGGCGACTAGTCGACGTTCCGGAACCTCGACGTACTAGTCGACGTGCGCAAACCGCGATGTCTAATCGACGTGCGCGAACCGCGGCACAATGTCCTCGCGGATGAAGAGATCGCAAGCGGGCAGCGCCGGCAGCGGCAGCAGGTCCTGGTCGACGGAGATCAGGCCTGTGTCGGCGCCGGCCGGCAGCGTGCCGTGCCACACGAAGTAGTAGAAGAGCTGCTGCTGCGCGGCCATGAAGCGGCGCTGCTGCGAGCGCTCCGAGTCGAAGGTGCCGAGCACGGCCTGCACGTCTGCCGCCGCGTCCGCGAGACGCGAGCCTCCCGCACTCGCCACGTACAGCGGCGCGCCCAACCGCAGCCGCGCCAGGCTCACCAGCGGACACAGCGTGCGCACCGCCGAGATCAGTTCAGCCAGGCCCGAGTATGTCCGGTTGAAGTGCTGGAACACCTCGCGCGTGAGGTTGCGCGCGGCGATCGCGCTGGCGCCCACCGTCGCCTCCACGTCCTCGGGCGTCCACTCGAGGTGCTGGCGGCGCAGCAGCTCGCTGTGCCCCGAGTGCAGCGTGGTGCCGAACACCATCGGCTTGAACTCCTTCTCCTTGCCAAGCCGCTTCGCCTTGAGCTGCGCGTCCCAAGCCTCGTACGCGTGCACACGCAGCAGCTCGCCGTCCAGCACCAGCCACGACCGCCGCGGCTCGCCAGCGCCGGGCAGCGAGCCCGCGTCGCTGGCGAGCCACGCCTCGGGCGTCGCGGACAGCACTTCCGTGGTGGAGAGGCGGCGCAGACACTCGACATCGGCGCACTTGCTGCGCAGCTTGAACTCTTCGTTCGCCTTCTGCGCCTGCTCGAGCGGCTCGCCCGGGAAGATGACGGACGGCGAGGACAGCCAGGCGCGAGAGTACAGCGCACGCGCCTGGCGCACCGTGGTGAGCGCCGCGGCCAGGGTGGCGCCGGCGCGATGGCCCAGCAGCGTCACGGACAAGGGGTCGCCGCCGAAGTGCTGCGCGTTGTGTCGCACCCATGTCAGCGCCGCCAGCAGGTCGCTGAGCGCGTAGTTGCCGGAGGTCGGAGGGTAGCGCTCGCGCGACAGCACGTCGAGCGCCAGGAACCCGAGCGCGCCGAGCCGGAAGTTGGGTCGCACGAACACGACCTCCTTGGTGCGCGCGTACAGCGACGACGGCTGCAGCGGACTGACACCGCCCGCCAGCGTGTCTGCGCCGATCAGCACCACCACCGGCAGCGGCGAGTCGTACCTGCAACCGACACACACGCATGCAGTCCCGGCAGCGCTCCTCGCGACCACAGCCGACCGAAACTACCTAACCTACCTTTTGGGCAGCTCTGATCTCGGTCCGTAGCGGTGCGGCGGGCGGTCCCAGGGCCGGTGCCGCCGCGGCTCCGCCCGGTCCGGACTCAGTTCAGAAATGCTGTGGGGACTCGCCCTGAGACAGAATAGTCTCTCGTCAAACATTACGATTGGATTTGTAATCAAAATAATATCTACATATGGTTTCGTCTTAAGTGTAGATGAAAAGGACATCTGCCATTCTTATTAGATTACATGAAACAGGCTTTTATTAATCATACCTGTGTATCGCCGCAAACGTCGTACCCTAATGTCCAACAAATGTCCTTTGATATTAATACCCACTATCAAGAACATGTCCAATGTATAGCAATTTTCCATCCCAATGATGGCAGTTCATTCCGCTGTCGAGTCATGACCCTGTTCTAAGATCCGGATGACAAACCTATTCGATGAAATGAACTCTACTGCACCTAGTGCAATAGCGCACTTGACTGGGTGCCCCGCAACCCGCAACCTGCACGAACGCGGACCTGTGCGAGACTACCGACACTACCGAGCGAGCTATCGCTGATGCCGCTTGATAGCCTGCCCGAGTCTGCGGTGACCATCACCTCGAGGAGAAGACCTATGACTCACCTGACGTGCGGAGTCAGCACGTCGAGCGTCAAGCAGTCTTCCTGCCCTATGAAGGTGTCGTTCTCCAGGCGCTGCAGACAGTAGGGGCCGGGCCCATGCGCCGGCCGTACACCGTCCCAGCACAGCGACAGGTTGTTGAGCGGCTGTGCATAGGTGAAGCGACGCGGCCCGACCGGCGGCGCGGCATACGGGATGTTGTAGAACTTGTACACGCCCTCGCTGAGGATGCTGCGGGTGGAGAGAGCGCGAGAGTAGACACATTGATCACATTCAATAATATAAAGAGACCTAAAGCAACGCAAGTTTGCACGTTTTTATATTATTTATCTACCCACGTATCATAAACCCTCTTTACCGCGTCCAAAAACCGCACGTTAAGACCAGCATAATGATAGATTTTTCCAAGCTGCCCGGGTGATTTTGCTGAATGTATCTTCAATCAATTGATGCACTTGATTTTCCAACATTTTTCTTTGCTACATTTCTCTTCATCAAACTCCATATCATTAATTTGCATTGAAATCGCAATGATAAGCGGCAATTGAAGAATGTCACGACCAAGACTTTTTAATAAATTGTCAATTTCATATTCGAGTAGGTTTATGTATTTCTCATTAATTCGTAAAGCTGTCAGCTTTTGTCATTTATTCCTTAAACTCCACCCTGTTTCCTAACAGCCTCTTGTGCATATCTATATCAGCCTTAGTGTGGCTTGAGTTAGGACACCTATTAACGCGAATACTACATATGATATGGCGCATTATCCATCACATTAAGCGTTGGTTCACGTATATTTGACAGCTATTTTTCGAGTACCCTTTTTTTAATTAATCTTGTTCATCTCGTCGTGGTGTTCCCACTTTTAGTATTTGATTTTCGAAACGCGAAGCGCATTATCTACAAAACCTTCTTGTCCGCCTGCATGAACAATGATCCACGTGTTCGCTTTCGAAACTGGTTCCAAATCACCATCAACTTCAGGACCTTGCCAACCTTTGCCAGTTGAGTGAGACGAGTATGTATTCTCCATGCCCATTTTTCTTTATTTTATGTCGAGCAGCCTCTCCACGGCACTACGTCGTTACGATAAAGTAAATCCTATATTGAGGAGCAATTATCGAAGTTTTGCTTGGAAATTAATGTCTTCCCTAAGAACATTCAGTAACTTCGGTAAGATCGGAATTCCTTTTCTTATTTATTCTTATAACACCAATGTCAAAATCATCAATTTCTAGTTTCCATGTTTTCCTTTCCCTTTTCTTGCCAAGGGTAGAGATTTTAGAATTAAGTTTCTTCAGCCTGTTTCTCTTCATGTTTGTAGACAAATCGTTCAGAAACACGTTTAACAAACCGGACATGAACTACCATAACATAAAATATAGCAATCGCTTTTGAAAAAATATAATGATATTACTTAAGTAACGACTTTCAGA
Organism: Argyresthia goedartella; assembly: GCA_949825045.1. Classification (NCBI taxonomy): domain Eukaryota; kingdom Metazoa; phylum Arthropoda; class Insecta; order Lepidoptera; family Argyresthiidae; genus Argyresthia; species Argyresthia goedartella. The sequence goes on along the minus strand of OX463814.1, from coordinate 23,834,803 downwards.
TTATCTTCGATAAATTAGGATGATTATAAATAAATCATCAAAAAACTATTTCTTTAGGTGGAGTTTTAAATAAAAATCACAACCAAGAACAAAATAGTTTTTTAATTATGGGTGATTTAATTTTTCCATATCTGGCAGCAGCAACGCGTTCATTCAGCTTTTCGAATAGTTTTATTGGAGGCGTATCTCGTCTCTCAAGATTAAACTTTGAAAATAACTAGCCGTGCACCACTTTTAGTTTCGGCATTTTATTTGCACTTTTCACAATGAAATCAAACAAAAACACGGAAGCACTCACTATGACAGAAAATGACCTGCTCTTTGGCCTCTTGAATAGCTAACTTGGTGGCTCTGTAGATGGTTTTGACACCTGAAGAATGCGGTACTTTCCTAATAAGTTAATCCAGATACTTTTCATGAACTGCCAAACGCTTGTTTAGTTCGGGAGTTTTATTGAAAATTTCAGAATGACGTCATGAAATGTAAAGGTCGAATGTTGGTCTAATTTTCATAAAATTACGTTATTAATTTAACTTTCCAAACTTTTTGACTGTGGTGATATTGACAAGCCGTTTTGCACATAATGTCGACATATTTTATATTAATTTGTTTACCCAAGAAAAGTTTTGGATCGCACTGACTACGTACTTTTGAGCTCTAAATTCTCTTTACCGTGAAGTTGGTAGAAATGAAACCAGTGTTGCTAGCTTTCCAAAGATGTGTTACCCAAAAGTTAGGAAAAAATATCATAACTAACTCATACTATAAATGTTCAATGCGTTGCCTGTGCATTTGTATATAATTAACGTAGTTCGTGTTGTGACGAGGTTGTAAGTAAAAATTATACATACCTGCTATTACATTTTTATCAAAGCGAGGCATTGTATTGTGAATCTGGCAACTGAATATTGAATTTGCCCATTTTTTTCGTGACAGTTGTGAACTATAGCCAACTTAACAGCGAAGGGACTTTAAAGCTACAAGCACTAGTTTGCGCTTGTGCCTTACTCACCCCTCGACGGGCCCGCAGCTGGTGATGGTGGTCATGTAGCGGCCGAGGCGCAGCGGGCGCTGGGCGGGCGGGCCTGCGCGCGCGCCCACCACGATGCCCACGATCACACACAGCAGCACGAGCAGCACCAGCGCGCACACTACGATATCGTCTGCGGGGGAACAGAACAAACAAACAACCTCTATGTGTTACCGCCTAGTTTGGTTGACCGCGATAGGAGGCAGCGGCGGCGGCGGCGGTGGCGAAGGAAATAGACCACAAACGTGATATTGTAAGGAGCATGGAACATTTTATTTCTAAATTTCAAAGAGACAATTTAATATATTTAGTCCTCAAGCGGGCGAGCGATTCTAGCAAAAAATTTCTCAACTAACAGGACCTACCTCATCGGATAGTCCACATAAGTGGATTTTCATTCCCGGGTAAATAGACAGATTTTATTTGACATTTCACAGGTACAAATTCAGTCAATTTCCTCAGGTAGACGTTATTTGAGGATTGAAAAAACGGCCGTTAACGAAATATTGTTGCCGATATACAGCATAAGGTACTAGCCTACCGGAAACATACGTGCGGGTTAAGCAACATCTGATCGAGACGGGAACTGGATGGGTAACCGTTACTACAGGTGGCATTTCTTTCAGTCTCTGTGTCTCACAGACTTCAGAATAAAATGTATTGAGCCACCTGGAACCCAATCAGTAGCGAGAAGCGACTCACCTTGCGCGCGCGGTTAATGTTGTATCAATGGACTTGTAGGTATGGTATTTTAATTTGATCATAACTTTTTTGTACTTTTTTTTAGGTCTTGTTAGTGGTGGAGATTTGTTACCCCGAAACTTGTATTATTTATGAACGAGCCGATATTTATTTATTTTTTGTTTGAAAGAAAAGACCATTTTTTAACTTCGTCAATTATGTTGTTACATAGACAGCAACATTAACAATGGGTAGTCAATAGATATTGTGTTCAGGTAAGAGTGTCAATAAGGGGGCGGAAGCCCTAAGTTTTTTTTCCTTGGCGCCCCCTTATCTACACTCCAACCGATATTGTTACTATTACAAATACAATGTAAATTCCTTACCAATGATGAATTTCTTCTGCCTTATCCTTTCTTTGAGTGGCAGTTTAGTTGCTACCTTCCCTTCTACTTCCTGTCAAAGATAAATCATAGGGTTGATATGATTAAAATCATAAATTAGTAATTTAAATCAAGTAATTTCACATGTCGATAGAGTATTTTCGGCATTCAATTTGGTGCACAGCAAAATAAGAAATAGACTAATCTGCGATTTTTAATTTGAGGCCTGAAATGTTAACAAACAACCATCATTTTCTAGAACAAAACTGTTGACTTTGACATTCATATTATACTTTTTGTCCTGGAAAATGACAGTTTTTGTTAACATTTCTGGCCTCAAATTAAAAATCCTAGTTTAGGCACCGTGAAGGCAGCCAAATTAGACTTCTTCTGAAAATAGTAGTCGCACAAATTATAACGCCAATAAAACAAGTGACATCAGTGAATCTGGTACTGTGCCGAAACCCAAATAATTTTTGTTCATATATTCATTTTAAGTCTTATTTCGTTTTCCTTGTTCATATTAGTTAAATACGACAAAATTTACAGTTTTTAGAAAAACTTTTAGATTAATGATAATTTCATAATTATTGTTATAATTTATAATGCACAGGCAGCTTAAAGCTGATGTATGCATATCAGTCCACATTTCACTGCACTTGTTTTGTAAAGTTGTCAAGTCTATTTTTGAAGCTGTTCACTGATGGTGCACTAACTACAGTTTCTGGGAAGGCTGTTCCACTCGCGAACCACTCAGTTTGACAGAAGGTTTTTGCATGGGTTACTTGTAAAAGAGAGCCCTTGGGAGTTTCAGTGAGTGCCCTCTGAGGTGGTGATTCTGGTTCATCGTAAACATGTCTTTAATGGTTGTAAGTGGGCGAGGTGCAGGCGCTACACCCCCTTTTTAGATGGTTGCTATAGTAGCCAGTTAGAATTTTATATGTTTCAATGAGATCTCCTGGTTGTTATGTCATAGTAGCCAGTTAGAATTTTATATGTTTCAATGAGATCTCCTGGTTGTTATGTCATAGTAGCCAGTTAGAATTTTATATGTTTCAGTGAGATCTCCTCGTTTGCGTCGTTGTTCTAGTGTGCTTAGTCCTAGCTCTGCAAGTTGCTGCTCATAAAGTATACATAAGTATGTAAGTCATACAACCATCTTGGTTGCTCTTCTTTGGACTATATTATGTTAATTTAATTATTAATAAAAGGCTAGTATGTAATCGCACATCAAAAGTAATGATTTGCACAGCAAAAAAGGATCAGCAGAAACACTTTTTATGTTTTAAATATTTTATGTGTACTCAAATTTATGTTTTAAGTATTTTTTGTTGTTCTTGCATGTTTAACCTAACACTAACACAAAGGATAAAGGGGGCTTCGCTTCGCTCACCTCTTTTACTCTTCACCTAAGCTACCGCAGCATTTTGCCCTGATATTTGCTGTGCAAATCAGTATTTTTGATGTGCAGTTTAATATTTCCCTTTATAAAATTAACAAAAATATGTTGTTTTTTAAATAAATAACTGAGTTCCAAACTAAAGTAGATCAGAATGTTAAAATATATAAAAATTAAACCGATTTCAATTAAAAAAATCCGATTTAAATCAATTAATGGGTTTTATTTTATTATCACAATATGACGCTTTTGTCTGAGTATTGTCACAGGTTGCAGTCAGTTTCACATAAATTATCATAAAAGGACACATATTCTAAAAAAAACTTACATCACCGTCCAGTTTCACATTCTCCATGCCGTCATTGGGGGTCTCGACCTTGTCCTCCAGAGTCTCCATGGAAGCAAGGGCGGCTTCCGGGTCCTTCTCTGGTTTTCTCTTGAATATCTTGGGCACCTTCAAGCTTGCTGGCTTGAGGGCAGCAAGGTTTGGAATGCGGATGATCCGGCGGGGAGGGTTCTCAGGATTCTCTGCTCCTGTTAGTGCGGCAAAGCAGTGTTTATTGGTCACAGTAGTAAATTTTTGTATACCTAACAATACCCATGAAAATGAACTGATTTCGAGGTGGTTTTCAGTGATGGAAGATACCAAATAGCTTGATAAATAAGGTTGGGTCGACTAAGACCAGATGTGACATAAGATCGAATGTATGGAATAACTCACAAACTAGGTAATATTTTCTACTGCTGGCAACACTACTAGATCCGCCATTTTATTCTGCCCCTCTCCTCACACTGCGGCCGGCCAGCGACCGGATAGGACGTGCACACAGGTGATTCAGCAGAAAAGGTGTATTTTGGGAAAATCGACGATCCGATCTTGCCTACAAAACTTTGATGGCTCATTGTGGTGAGTACTTTCATTGAATTAATGTAATTAATTATTTTCGGGCAGAATTAGCGAATAATCTTTCGATCTGTATAGGTACTTTGATTACGCCTAGGACGTCAAGCCCACTAACTTGTATATTGAAATGGCTAGTATTTGATCGCACATCAAAAATACTGATTTGCACAGCAAAAAAGGATCAACAAAAACACTTTTTATGTTTTAAATCTTTTATGTGTACTTAAGTTTATGTTTTAAATATTTTTTGTTGTTCTTACATGTTCAACCTAACACGAAGGATAAAGGGGGATTCGCTTCGCACACCCCCTTTACCCTTCACCTAAGCTACCGCAGCATTTTACCCTGATATTTGCTGTGCAAGTCAGTATTTTTGATGTGCAGTTTAATATTTTCCTATTGAAATTAGTTCAAGTAGGTAACTACGTAGTCCCACTATCCAACTAATAATAAAAATGCGAAAGTAAGTGTGAGTTTGTTACCTTTGCATGTTCAAACTTATTTAGATTAAGGGATTTAGATTAAACTCGGCGGCACACAGATAGACTATTCAAACTATTTTTATTTTACAGAAAAGAGTTATTCAAGCAATTTATAATTTAAAACGAACAGACTCCTTAAGAGAGCTTTTTAAAGAAATTGACATACGAACAGTAGCTAGTCAATTTATTTTCGAAAATATAATGTATGTACGCAAGAACCTTACAACATTTTCCAAACTTAGCGATAGCTGTAATGTTATCCTAAGAAATTATCACAGACTGTGTGCGCCCCGATTTAGACTCGCGAAGGTTAGCAATTCTTTCAAGGGTCAGTGTATTCTCTACTATAATAAGATACCTCTGGAGATTTTGAAATTGCCATTTGACCAATTTAAAAAGCATGTTAAAGCGACTTTGTCAAAAAAGGGATATTACAATGTTCAAGATTACTTAAATTACAGGACTGTATGGGGTTAATCTAGCTCAACACAGACCTTGCTGTTAATATTTTTTTTTATTATTTATTCCTGCTTATTAATCATAATAATTAAATTTTTCATATTTGTAATAGTTAAGCACAACCAATTTTTAAAAGAGATCTAAAAATCAATCTGTGGGAGTTTATACGCCCTTCTTCTCCCACAGTGGTCCAATGTAGAGAAGAGGCAAAATTGACGTTTGCTAAGTATATGTAAATATCTACAGTAATAAAGTACTTTGACTTTGACTACAAAAGATATGTACTTTTTTTCTCTATACATATTTATCTCTACATGGTTCCATCAAAATCCACGCGAAGTCGCGGTCGCGGGCAACAGCTAATAAGAATATTATTTGCATTTTGTTTTTTTTCTGATAGACGCTTAGGGCAAAAGGGTTAAAAACTTTTTGTATGGACGCTGGCATATCGACCCGCCGCCATTTTGTTTTTTTTTCAAAATCGCGGCGCACGATGGTATGTATGGATAGAGGACACATAGACGAACAAAAAATGTTTTAACTACACACGTATCATAAACCCTCTTTACTGCGTACAAAAACCGCACGTTACGATCAGCATTATGTTAAACTACTTGGTAAAAACTCGTTTCGTATCTGGAAAACTACACATTATGGTCATTATGTGTAGTTTTTCTACATATAATGACATTCAAATTTCGAACGCCGACGCCCGCCTGCATTCCGCCCCTAGTTTGTCTGTGAAGTTGGTACTGACATTCAAATTTCGAACGCCGGCGCCCGAAGTTGGTGCTACAGAACAAGCTAAACAACTGCAGAGCCACAATACCGGTCAAACATGCGATTCCTGTACACATCAAAGAGAGCTTATGATATGTGTGTAGATAAACTAGTGTATGTAACTGTACATAATTAGGCATTAAAACTCTCGAGTGATATTATTATGAAACGAGCACTCTCGAGTATTAATGCCCTCCATTATGTAGCAGTCACATAAACTACTATAATAACACGGTACCCTAAAAGCGTCACATTACAGAGATATTTGGAGGTAAAGTTCGACTTATGAGTACAACGACAATCACTAAAAATAGACTTATTACGTGTCTATATGCGTAATATTATCTCGAAGTAATCACTCCCAGGTAGATTATTATTATTACAGTTTATTGGAAGAAAGTAGGTACATTCATTTGTGATATCCACCAACACGCATTGTAACTATGTACCTATGTAAAGTCCATTTCAATAGCATTTCATAATAATGTAAACAAGCCAATTAACACACGATTACGCCGTAAGTACTAACATTTGAATATCAATCCTGAACACATTCACATACCAAGGAATCATTTATTGTTCTTACATCATTTCGACACCAAGTAACTCCCCTAAGATAGTTATTTTCTTGCAAAATTATCGGACGACGAATATTTCAATAGTTTGTAAAAAGTCATATTATTTTTTTACTCATCAAAGCGCATCAAAGTCTTATTGTCTTTGGAAAGTTAGTGTGGTTCATTCTTTTGAATCGATCCGATTTGATCGATCAATCGGCATGATTGATTGATTTGTTGAATGTTGTTGTTGAATTGTTGATGAAAAGAATAATGAAGAACTTAAAGGAGATCTAGCTACCGAAGGAGGAGGTGAACCTAAAAAAGTGAAAAGAGGAAATATATATTTAAAAAAAATGTTACTTCATTCACTGTCCCTGTCCTGTGTCAGTGGGTATTGTTCCGAGTTCTCTGCGTTTTTTCATTTCCAGTAATTATCGACGACTTTGCTTCTTGTATTTTGGATTAAGGACATTTTCTTTGCGATTTGGTTGGATTTATTATTGAAACGACGACATCTGCTTAAAATCACGGACTTTGATTTTTATACGATAGGACCTCTTTCTCAAAAAACAAGGAGGTAACAATTGTAGTTTGTTACACAAGCAGTGAAAGAGACCTATTTCGGACGAAGATCCAATTTGGAGCGCAAACGGCGCTAAGGATCGAGTCTACCCGAGATATTTAGAATATAGTGGCAATTGAGTGAGTTGAATCCAATAGAACTGATTTGGGCACAGGTCAAGTCTTACGTAGGAAGAAATAATAAATCTTTTAAAATGGCAGTAATAAAAAATTTGCTAAAAGAAGGATTGGCGAGAGTCGGAGCAGACCAATGGGCAAAATGCGTCGGTCACGTTCAAAACGAAGAGGAAAGGATGAAAAAATTAGACGGCCTTATGGATGTGGCTAGCGACGCTGTAACTCAGCGTTTTATTATAAATGTGACCGATGATGACACATCAAGTGATGATGAATCTGTCACAAGCGAATGACGCGCGTCAGGTTGGGATATTTCTCTATCTTCGGTTATTTTCTATTCTACTAAATTTTCTAAAACAATTTAATTAAGTTTTTTAGTATGATGCTAGAGCTCGTCTAAGCTGAAATTTCGCGCCCCACTCCTTGGTTTTGTACTACTAATAGAAAAAAAACGATCGAAAATCGACAGCGAACTATATCTCTTTGATCAATGCCTTTGACATCAGTGTAGGTACAACACTCAAATCTCGCTCAATCATAGACAACTGTCAACTGACATTCTGTTTACATTATTACGAAATGCTATTGAAATGGAGTATAATGTATTTGTTATGTAATGAATGTACCTACTTTCTTCCAATAAACTGTAATAATAATAATCTACCTGGGAGTGATTATTTCGAGATAATATTACGCATATAGACACGTAATTAATCTATTTTTAGTGATTGTCGTTGTACTCATAAGTCGATCTTTACCTCCAAATATCTCGGTAATGTGACGCTTTAGGGTACCATGTTATTAAACATTTTTTGTTCGTCTATGTGTCCTCTATCCATACATACCACTTTCATCGTGCGCCGCGATTTGGAAAAAAAATCAAAATGGCGGCGGGTCGATATGCCAGAAAGTTTCAATGCCCTTTTGTTTGAAATACAATTGATTTGTTTCAAATATCAAGCTTATATTTTTTGAAATCACACACAATTTTTTACCCTTTTTTCGTCTTAAAATATCTTTAAATTAAACGTTAAAATTGTTATTTACAGATAAAAGATGCCTACAAAATACGAGAGTACTTCGCTTCAGGCGACCTTTAACACTGAAGAAGCCATAGTTTTTATTTATTCTATAGTAGGTCCTATTACAATGCCCACATTTATTATTATTTTATGCACCCAATTTTTATTAAAGTAAAAATGCTAAGTCAGTCCTGAGTAGGTACGGTACACAAGTACTTTTCTCAGTTTAAAAGTAAAAATTTTTTTTTTTTAGAAATTATATATGCTCTCCATATTTCAACCAATTCTATATAAATATAAAATAAATTACTTTCCCTATATATGTAGGTGGGTAATTTTTAATTTACTAATGCTAGGCAATGACGCTCTATGACTATCTGATCTTAGGTACCTCTTCATCATTTAGTCCTAGGACCCGAAGGATAAAAGTTTGAGAAACTTAATTAGGATGAGGAGGGAAGACTGGACTACAAAAACGCAAAAAAAAGAAAAAAAAACTTATATAAATCTTTTGAGGAATTTCCTGACCGGATCATTGATAATGTATGGACATAAGTCTGGATGTTTTCCTAATGTGTACTTTATTAATAAACATATAGAAGTGAAGATACTACATAGTCCGATCTTCGGAATGTTAATTTCTTCACTATGGTAAGTTGAAAAAAGTCTACTTTTTAAACTCTTAACCTCTGTACTGTCAAACCCAAAAATGCAAAATGGCCGCGTCTGTCACGGGGTCGCACGCCAACACCGCCCGCTAACGTCCCGTTTCATTAAAATGACGATATCTCTATTTTTTCTATGGGAGCTCTCTAAGAAAGTTATATTGTTGGAATGGCTTTTAAATAAGCTACCGGATAAAAAAGAATAGTCCAGTTTTGCCTAGCAATATATTTTAATTTTAATTTTAAATCTAATTTTAATATTTTTTTATTTGTTTTTTTTCCAATTATTGTAGAAAAAAATGAAAAAATATAGCATGTTTGTAGTTTATTTACATCTAAATCCGTTATCGCACATAAATAAATAACAATAACATGCCTCCCCATACAATAATCCTGGAAAGCAATCACCACAACCACACCACCACTCAATAAGCGCTGGCACGTGACTGACGGCGCGATATTTCATTGCCTCGGTCAACCACTAATGCTTGCTTTAGAGTAGAAACAAAGGATGTTATGCCTTTCTCCTTCTTTCGGCAACGTTAAGTGGAAGATTGAGCAAGATAGACAAACGCTTTGATTAAATAACGGTCCTTATTTACCGCCTTTTACGCATCGGTCAAAATGTGTCCGCGTGACAGACTGGGGTATTTTGCATCGGTCAAAATGTGTCCGCGTGACAGTCTAGCGGTTAATTTGCTTAGATAAATAGTATCTACGCAAACCAAAAAATTAGGAGTTAAACAATGTTTCTGTGTCATCAATTCAGCTAATGTGTCCAATCCTAGGCGACCCAACCTTATAGGTATTTAGGATGGCATTAGTGTGTATTCCAAAGTATGATGAGAAAACTTACCATTTTCATTGTCATTGTGCGGATGATGCAGGAACTGAGTAAAGGGACAGGTATGAAGGAACTGCAGGCGGTGGCGAGGCTTAGCTGCCTCGTCTGTCTTCTCTTCAGCATCATTTTCTACAGTGTCTTCTTCCTATAAAGAATAAGTAACTATGTAGGTATTGGGTATTTGGGTACAATACATAATAACTATAAATAAAATAAATAAAACACCCCTGAAAAATTAATGGAACCTTATGGCTAAAATTTGGTTCACTTGTTTCCTATTTAGGTTGATATAACTTTTGAACCTCTGAACTAATTTAAATAAAATATTTAGTTTCAAGTAGCCCCTACAATTCCAATAAGCCCCGTTTTACCGGTACCTATATACTATATTTATACCTAAGATTCAGCATCCATACCTTGGATTTGTCTTTGTCTGAATTCCTTGTGAAAAAGCCGGGCATTTTGATGGCACCGATGGGTATGAACTTGGGTTTAACTTCGCGGCCCTGCTCCGTGAACTCTGTAGATAGCGCAGATTTTACTGGGCCTTCATTTTCCTCTATCTTCGGTTTCTCATCGGTGGCCACGGTGACGACATTCTCGGCGTCCGTTTTTAACATTACCTCCTTTTCCTCTGCTTCAATTTGTTTCTTGTCCGGAGTTTTATTCTCCTCCTCATTTTCTACTTTGTTCACTTCGATGTTGCTCATGGCTGCAGCGCAAATTGAAAACAACGCTGTTTAAATTTCGCGACATGACGCGCAACTAGATGCGATAAATTAGGGCAAAATTATGAGAGAAAAAGATAATTGTAAAGGGTTTTACTTACTTCTTTAGCTTTATTATTCCATAGGCAGCAGATTGGAAATTAATTTCTACGAAATTAAGCAGTAAATATACCGAAATCACATAGACAAATTACCAAAAAATAAAAGAAACGCCGCGCGCTCCGCTCGAACAGTTTCTTTCTTTTGATTTGATTGATTGAGTGAACGGAAAGGAAATATGTGAATGATTCGTTTTTTTTTTAAATATGTTTTACGGTCCTGGATCCGGCCCTTTAAGGCCAATGGCCGTTATAAGATTGCACTGATGCATTACATTCATTCATCCATTAATAATAAAACTCGTGCATGACACACTGTTACAAACAAGGTTTCCACAAGCGTTTCCACTGGGTTTAAAGCTGTGTAGACGCTTGTTTGCAACCAAAATTCGTTTGACATTCCCACAATCTTTGTGGACTGGCGTGCGTTTACAACCGTGTGTGGAGGCCGGCGTTTCCTACAGTGTAGACGCTTATTCTGCACCACCCACCAGCGTTAGATTTCGTATAGGTATAGTTTATACTATTATTTCATGCTATGGACTATATTATATACTATCCGTATCTAGCGATTTCATGCTATGGACTATATATACTATCCGTATCTAGGGATAGTACAACAAAATACTATATTTTCACCATGCAACATTTATCACATAAAATTGCTTGATAACCAGGTGGCGTGCATTAACTTTTACGATACCACCGGAAGATAGATTCTAAACAAACAACCGATGTATTTTGAAATAAAATAAACCAGTTTAGTGGCGTGATTTGGCAACCATAGGCCGTTTAAATAATTATCAAAGCCCTAGACTAGACTAAGATACGAAACAGACTGGCAATACAATCTTAGACGTAGACGCATTGAACTACTATTACTAGCATAGTGCACTATGCTAGTAATGGTAGCTCAATGCGTAGACGACATTTTATTAGTGATTTTATTCCTACTGATGATATGTTAACAGGATTTATCAGGTTGAAACTAATATTCAAGAGCTGATAAACTTAGGAGAGGAGTAAATTTTGCCTTAACTGATGTTGATTTAAACATTATTTTGTATTCATCGTACTATACTTTTTTGAAAAATACTTGGGAATACTATCCTTTTTTATTTTTGTGCTATCCTGTTCAACGCACTCAAATCCAACACTGCCTCCTATAACAGTGGCGGTTTTCCAGGGGAGGCAACTTAGGCTGCGCCTCACCTCTCACTATGCACCCTACCTACCACCTACATACAAATACATAAATACACTTAGTGTACGGTACAATATTTTTTTATTAATTAATCTATAGTATAAAAACTAGCCTACTTCAAAATTGGATATCCTGCCGAAATTCCCGCGATCATCGCTGCACCGAAAAACATTTTTATTTTACCCATCCGCGGCGCGACCTTCTGTACGTAGCCATAGCACACCATTTGCTTTGCCTATTTGGACTGCTGTAACTCACGCCGCCGTGAGGCTGGATGTTTTAAAAATTGTCTAGCGCCTCTATAGCATTAAGCAACAGAGATTTTACAAATTTAACGGGACGAATTAGGAGAATCCTATTACCTTGTATCAGAGTCGTTTTTTAATGAGTCCCGGTTAATCATTAGCTTGGTACGCGGCGCCTTCAGTCGAGCGCCTAACGAAGGAAGGAGATATATTCGTTGTATTGGGTAGAGTGAGAAGACATGTCACACCGACGAGTCCCGAATCCCCAACCGAGACGGTTCAACGCTACGCCAGAATCGCCAACAGTCGGACCGGACACGGCTAGCTATTGACGCGTTTTTATTCTTATAATTTGTAGGTAGGCCAGTCTCGCGGCAGTTCGTGCGTAATTTGTCATGTACCCAAGATTTGATATTGTAGCTTTATTACTAATAACCCCGTTTGCAATGAATCGGAAAAATCTGATATCATTAAAACGTGTTTCCGCCCCTGTCCTGAATTTAAAAAAATGTATAAAAATTAATTAAAGAATGGTAGGAAAACGTTCGTCCGTTCATTTCAAAGCTCGTGGTATGATCGTTATATTTGGCTATGCGGAAGTACCTACCTACTTGCAAAAATTGTATTGCTGGCCGTGCGTTCTTTTGAGCCGTCATAAATCTACATTTTCATTAATGGATATGAATGACAAAATGTCTGACTGAGAGATTTTTATCTAATAAGTATGCTGACTATACACTTACACATACATCGTCACTTAAGTTATTAGACGTTAAGATCGGTTAAAATAGAACGTTTATTTTTAATATCTTGAACTTTCCATAGTACGGAGCCCTAAGTCCGCAAGTATGACCCGCACTTGGCCATTTTTTCTATCAGGCGGCGCGGCGCCTCAGTAAGTATTGAGGGCCAAAGCCGCCTCTGTCCTATAATCGATATACTTGGCCGAACTCAATAACAGAAATGGCTGCCCAATAAAATGTGTTGTGTAAAGATGAGTCGTTTCGGACCTTAATAGTTCCAGTAGACGTATCCGAACTCGGAACGACATCATTCAGGTCCGAAATGTCTAAATTAACAAGCTCCATAGTCCGGCGGAATCGGATCCACGAAGAGGATTGAGGAACGAGAGAAAGCGCAACTCCACGTCTCCGGTCCGGCGGAGTCGGACGTTCGTCGGTGCGACGAGGATCGAGGAATGAGCTGAGCGCCTTATCCTAACGACTCTGCCCGCGACCTCTCCGTATCTGTCTCACTTTCCGTCCTGATAATGCCCGATATATCGTGATCAACATGAAAGATTAAAATATGGCTTATTTAAAAACGGTAGGGATTAGAGAATTCCATATTATAATAGTAGTTTATGTGACTGCTACATAATGGAGGGCATTAATTTCGGTTCGTTTCATTATAATATCACTCGAGAAATTTAATACCTAATTATGTACAGTTACATACACTAGTTTATCTACACACACATCATAAGCTCTCTTTAATGTGTTCAGGAACCGCACGTTTGACCGGCATTGTGGCTCTGCAGTTGTTTAGCTTGTTCTGTAGCACCAACTAATTAATACGACCAACCAACAATACCAATAGACCAACTGTTAATTATGACGTTTACTGGTCGGATCATTATCCGCTAATAATAAAATGTAATTTAGCCCTAAATAATACGTCCAAGACTAATTATAACCTAGTTCAAACTAACCGAATTGTTTGGGGTGAAAGGAAACCTGTCTGCTCGGCCGCTGCCAGCTGGTTCGGCTCCTACCTGAGAGGTCGTCAGCAGCGTATTAGGACCGAGGAGACTTCCACGGAATGGTGCTACCTTTCTTCTGGAGTTCCTCAGGGTGGTATTCTTTCCCCTCTTCTTTTCTCCGTCTTTATCAATTCCATTTCGGATGCCATTTCTTCTTCTTACCATCTTTATGCCGATGATCTGCAAATCTACCGCCATTTCTCTCCAAGTGATATGATTTCTTCTGTGGGTGCATTAAATGCCGATCTCGAGAACATCAGGGGCTGGGCTCTGTCTCATGGACTACTTGTCAATCCCAGTAAGTCGCAAGCCATGATTGTCGGCTCCAGACACTCCCATAGTGTGTTACAGCATCTGCCTCTTGTTCCTGTAACTTATGATGGAACCATAATTCCGTACAGTACTAAGGCAAAAAATCTAGGAGTTATCTTTGACAATCAGTTTTCATGGTCTGCTCACATCTGCGAAGTTAGTAGACGAGTCTTTGCCACATTTCACTCCCTCAGGCGCCTTCAAAACTTTCTGCCTCGTCATACTAAAATTACTCTGGCCCAGTCTCTTCTCCTTCCTCTCATTGATTACGCAGATGTCAGTTGGATCAGCGCGAACGAAGAGCAACTGAACAAACTCGAGCGACTTCAAAATCTCGGGATTCGGTTTGTCTTCGGACTGCGTAAGTATGACCATGTCTCCCAGTATCGTTGGGAACTGCAGTGGCTTCCAATTCGTCTTCGCCGGGATACCCATGTTCTCATTCTACTCTTCAATATTCTGCACAACCCTCGCTACCCCAGCTTCCTGCGTGATCGGTTTGATTTTCTTTCTTCGGATAGGTCTCGGAGATCAAACACTCGGTCGCTGCTTGCAACTCCTCAACACAACTCAGTCGCATATGGGCAAGGATTCAGGACCAGTGCTATCAGGCTCTGGAACAAGCTCCCCAGTGCCATCAGGGACAGTCCGTCACTTAACGTTTTTAAGATTCGCTTGAAAGATCATTACCTCTCTCTTCCATAGTATGTATATATAATTTGTATGTGTATGTTATGTATGTATATAACTTGTATGTGTATGATATGTATGTATGTATATTATATTATATAAATTAGGTGTAGTAGTAGTATTAGGTATATTATTATTATTATTATTTATTTATTGTCAGATAGGTACACATCCATAGTAAATGATAAAAAGACAAAATATTTTGTACATTAACACACAGTAACCTAAACTATTTTTTATTTTTGTATAGGTGCACACCTATCCAGTGTTTCAGCAAGGGACTATCGACCCTATCCCCTAACGCACTGATGATCCCGTTCGTATATGTACCTACTTATATTATTATTGTGTATGAATTATTTTGTTGTGCAAATAGGTTTTACTCTCACACAATTAAATACATTGGAGTACCAATAAAAGAGCCCAATAAAATTGCACAAGCTTTTAATAATCATTTCATTGACCAAGTACAACCAAATACTAACACTACTAAAACAAATAAACTAACACTGACACTACAAATTGATTCTATATTTTTGACTCCCACATCTCCTCTTGACATTTTGAAACATATAAAAAGCCTTAAAAATACCAACAGTACTGGTAACGATGATGTTAATACACAAATTGTCAAAACTGTGAGCATTAATATTGCTCCGATTCTTTCCCACTTGACGAATTTATGCCTGGAACACGGAGTCTTCCCTGATCGCCTTAAGACCTCTATTGTTAAACCACTTTTCAAAAAAGACGATAGGGAAGATATGAACTGCTATAGGCCTATAGCACTTATACCAATATTTTCTAAAATAATTGAGAAAGCCATCTATGATAGGCTATACATTTACTTTGAAAAGCATAACATATTGGTAGAAGAACAAAAAGGCTTTAGGAGACGCAAAAATATTAATATGGCGATATACGAATTTCTAAGCAAAATCATGACGAATATTGATAGTGATAAACCAGTTACGTCTCTATTTATGGATTTAACAAAGGCTTTCGATTATGTTAACCACAATATACTTTTAAATAAACTATACTCATATGGTGTTAGGGGTAACGCGTATGACCTCATCAAATCTTATTTAAGTAATAGAAAACAACTGACACAAATTACACAAATCTGCAATATATCAAAAACTGAATCGACATTTTCTTCTGACACTAGGGACATAAAATGTGGAGTACCACAAGGAAGTGTATTGGGTCCATTGTTGTTCCTTATTTACATTAATGACATTCCAAAATGTATAAATCATCCCATGGTACTTTTCGCTGATGATAGCACAGTTACATTTATTGGACATAATCTTAATACATACGAATGTGACATAAATAATTCTTTAATAAGTTTAATTGACTGGCTGCAGAACAACAATCTTTTAATTAATATAAGTAAAACCAAATTAATGAAATTCAGGAAAGGACATAAAAAACAATTGACATTAAATATTAATTATGAGGGTAATCAAATAGAAGAAACAGAGTCGACTAAATTCCTAGGGCTACACATTGATAACAACATGTCATGGAATACACACATAGACATACTGAGTAATAAATTAAGTCAATTCTCTTATGCTTTATACATGCTGTCTAAACAGGTGAATAAGGACGCTGTGCTAACGGCATATCATGGGTTTGTCGAGTCATCCTTAAGATATGGCATAATGTTTTGGGGACATGCCACTAAAATAGATGTAATTTTTAAGGCACAGAAGAAATGTATACGATCTTTATGCAATATTAATAGTACAGAATCTTGCAAGAGCCATTTTATTAGTCTTAAAATATTAACAGTTCCTTCACTCTATATATTTGAAACTGCAGTGTTTGTCAAGTCTAATCTTCATCTATTTAATTTCATGAAGAGTAAACGAAATAAAAACAAGCTGTGCGCTTACCCACGTAAATCTGCTTATTATGATAAAAGTATATTTGGCATGTCCACCCGAATATACAATAAACTACCGGAGGCATTAAGAGTTATGAATAATATAAGCGTTTTTAAATATAATTTCAAGAAATTGCTAACATCTAAAGCATATTACTCAATCAATGAATATTTCTTAGACATTGTTTAAAATCTACCACTTATACCGCTGACTACCTACTTGTACATAATTACACTTTTATTGACACTGTTTATTGACCTCATAAAGGCGATCTTAGGATTGCCTTATATAATATTTGTATGCCACTGCGCCAAGCATAGAGATACCACCTAAATATATTGCTAAGACCTTTTTATGTAACCTATGTTTTACAAATAAAGATTTTCTATTTCTTTCTATTTCTATTTCTATTTCACAATCCACTTTCCTTTCCTATCTGGGTTTGCTGGTAGAAATCTCTTTTACAGAGATAAGCGCGCCTCTTGTACATATATCTTTCTTTGTATATCTCTGTATGTTTGTTTTGTGCAATAAAGTATTCATTCATTCATTCATTCAAAGATGCTAGCCAAATGTGAAGCCTATGCCGTCGATCACGGTCTTAAATATAACGCTTCTAAAAGTGAAATGCTTGTCTTCAAGGCGGGCAATAAATGCCCTTCCTATGTACCACCGGTAATTTTAAACGGTATGGCGTTGTAGAGAGTATCGGCTTGCAAGTATCTCGGTCACATTTTGACCGATAGCCTATGTGACAATGCAGATATGGAGAGGGAGCGAAGGGCGCTGGCGGTCAGGTCGAATATAATAGCCCATAGGTTCTCGCGGTGTACAGTCGGGGTTAAATTAACACTTTTCAGGGCGTACTGCACATCGCTTTACACCTGCAGCCTGTGGACTGATTATTCGAAAAAAGCTTTCAGCGCCCTTCGCGTCCAATTCAACAACGCATTTAGGGTGCTGCTGCGGCTGCCACGGTGGTGTAGTGCGTCGGGGGAACGTTACGCAAGCGCTGCACCTCGACGCTCGCCAGACTCCGCGCCAGCCGTAACAGCATACTGGCAGTGATCGCAGACAGATGTGATGGCCGCCTACTGAAGCACTGGTGTAATATTCATGTAAATAATAATAAGTCCTACTAACACTATTTATTAAAAATATGAATTAACTACTAACAATAATGGATTGTATTATCGGAGAATTAAATAAATTATTATTATTATTATTATTATGTGGTCGTCAAAATATACCATTTCGTGGCCACAGAAACGATGGCCAGATTTTTAGCACCATTCTTAGTGATCTCTTCAAAAGGAAATTTGCGAGCTCTGTTGAAATTTTGAATCGATGCAGGCAACTCAGTTCTCGAACGCCATTTATCAACAAGATCTACAGCGACGTATATATAAGCAAAACTGTACAACACGACTGATAGAAATTTGTAAAGAAAATATTCAGGAAACAATTTTACAAAACGTGAGAAAAGCTAAGTTCTTCGCTATTCTTTTTGACGAGGCTACAGATATTTCTCACGCCGAAAAGATGAGTCTATCATTTAGATATTTTCATGATGGTGTTATTAAGGAAAATTTTGGATGTCTCTGCGACACTTAGGAGATGCTTCAATATGAAGAAGAGCTCAGACGGAACAAAATAATTCACGTTAAACAGGCATCGCATTAGTGAAAATCGTGGAAAGTCTGCTACGAATTTGATATTGATTTAGCTTTCTGTGTAGGGATAGGAACTGACAGCTGTTCAGTATGGCATCCGACGTAAAGGGTGCTGTTCAGGAAATCTCTAAAAAGCCATTTACTCAAACCTTTACTTGTAGCAATCATGACTTAAATAACTCCTTGATCAAGTTATCAAACGTCGCTTCGTGTAGAAACACAACTGAAACTACGAAAAAAATATTAGCGTTTGCCAACGCTTCTGCAAAACGCCATAGAGTATTCTCGGAAGAACTTGATCGTACGGAAATTTAAAGTATATATGAAACACGATGGGTTGAAAGACACGAAGGCCATTTACAATTCCAGAGCGATAATCTGGTTAAAAATTGTAACGCACGGGAGAGAATATCGACATGGCAAGATATTAAAACTTCAAGTGGCGTTCATTATCTCTTGCAAACACTGCGTAGCTCTGATTTTATTATATCATCGATGTGCCTAAGCGGTATTCTAGGTAAGTAAACATAACATTTCAATTTGGTTTGGTACCGGTTTTGCAATCCTTAGGTTTCGGGTTCCGGGTTTCTTTAGTTCCTACCTCGGATTTTAAATTTCCATGTTGTTTTTGTTTTATAATATTTTGTTTTTGTTTTATTATTTTTAGCGCTTAAATTTTCTTGTACTTTTCTTATTTTGTGATGCGAGTCCGATCCGCATTGTTTTTTTTAGGAACTACAGTTTCCTTGTGTCGATTCCTGCAAACTGCATCGATTGACATCAAAAGAGCTACCGATGTAATGAAGGATGTCCTGGAAGTATTACGATTGAAACGCCAAAACGTTGAGTCTGTATTCAAGCACTTATTTTTAGAGGCGACCGGGCAAGCAAAACAATTGGATGTTAGATTTAAATCCCCACGTACCGTTCCAAGGCAAACGAACAGGTCCGATTATGAGGCGAAATCGGCGGAACAGTACTTTCGAAAATCTATTTACTTAACGGATTCCGTCATTAATGATTTGGTGTTGAGATTATCTCTGGAGGTACTCGACCTATTTCAGTTGGGAGTTTTTCTACCTAATCCAAACGTTAGTGTCAGGGACTAGGATATCGATATCGAGAAAGTGAAAAAACTAGTCCAGGTGTACCGGTAATTCATTGATGATTGTGAATCAACTGTGTTAAATGAGTACCGACTCTGGATGGCCAAATGGTCCAGAGAATTTAAAAGCAATTCCGCCACACCAGAAACAGTAGCTCATGTTTTTAAAACTATTGAAATGTTTTGCAATGATTATAACTGATGATGACACACAGAATGCGAGCTTGGGCGAATTAATGCTTCTGAAGCAATGACAAAACGTCAGCTTATGCGGAGAGATTGCAAAAGCATTTGGCTCTAAAATATCACATGGACAGATAAGAATTCCCAGCAGGATTAGCTCAGGTTCTTTACTTAAAGAAACAGCTTGTTAAGTTCGATATTGTTGTATTGTTCATTACTTTTGTAAAAATCCTTTTTTTACAGAATTTTGAGAAAATTCGTAAAAAAACCGTCTACTCTGAAATATTATTTTTAAATTTGGTGAAAATCCATTTATTTATCTATTTAGATGTACCTATAGGCACTTAAGATACATTGGTCCTTTTTTAGGGTTCCGTACCCGAAGGGTTCCAAACGGGACCCTATTACTAAGACTCCGCTGTCCGTCCGTCCGTCCGTCCGTCTGTCACCAGACTGTATCTCAAGAACCTAGCTAGCTAGAGAGTTGAAATTTTCACAGATTATGTATTTATGTTGCCGCTATAACAACAAATACTAAAAAACAGGATAAAAGAAATATTTAAGGGGGCTCCCATACAACAATTCTTTCAATACCACATACAAACTTATGGATGCACCTGGTTACGTACATGGAGTGTGAAAGTAACCGCACCAATAACTTTGTAAACAATATTTTGCTGTGTAAAATCCAAACTATTCACTCCACACCATCGCTTCCATTGAACGGTGGTACGGAACCCTTCGTGCGCGATTTAGACTCGCACTTGACCGGTTTTTTCTATTAAACTATAGGTGACGTTTCCTAATCTCTTGCTTCTCAAGTTTCCCGTTATTATAATCCATCATCAACATGTTAAGTCATGCACAGAGCAACGAATGGTTATTTCCATCAGGCGTGTTTTCGACGAAACGTGCTATCGGTGTACCATGTCATCGGGCAAAGATTTTTCTATGAAATAATGCATTCGACAGAGCGGTGAATAATGCATTCGACAAACAGTTTGATCGACGAATCGAGTTGCGGTGATGTGTACGAAGCTCATGCGTTTGATGTTGTGCGATGATGGGTACTGCATGGTTCGAAAATTAATTAATTAATACTCAAATGAGCAGAAAAAAACAATTTCTTGTTGTTGTACCGGTGGTTTAAAATTTCCCACGCGGTAAGGTATTTTTCCGAACTGATCAAAAGATGTTGGATCAAACGCTCTGCTTCTCTTTTAAGCTTGCTTTTAAGGAACTGTAACTTCTGGGCGTTCGATCTTGAGGGGTTGTTGTGGATAGCTTCACAAAATAAATCTTTGAATGATACCCATTGTTGATAATTGCCATTGAAGATAGGAATATCGAGTTTTTCGCGATAAGAGACTGACCATAACAGGCTATTTATGGCTTTTTTCATTTCAAAGTACTGCTTTTCATGCTCTGTGAACCGGTCCTTTTACATTTTATCTGAACCATTAACCTCACTATCGATTGCCCAATGATTGGAGTAAATGACTGTCCATCTCTATTGAAGGTTTTTCAATGTGTCTTCGAAATCCCATTTCTCCTTCATGGTTTCGATGTTTATACTGGAGACTGTTTTCGCAAAGGCATTGAAATTGCTGAGCTGCTTTTTCAACATCTCGTCCAGCTTGCTGTTACTTCCAGTACTAATCTTGCTCGCACCGGTTGATTTTCTTTTGGTCTTGATTGATACTGATACTTACTTTCAATTGTTGATCCTGGCTGATGTTTTCTGCCATTGTTTCTTCATACGCTTGCTGTTGACCGCAAACATTTGCGATGTATTCCCTGGCCCCTAGGTATTTCTCCCTTGTCTTTTCGAAGTACTCTCCTACAAGATATTCAAGTTCCTTTAGTAAGACCGGTAGAAGCTTGTTGTGGTTTTCATAGTACTCCTTCCATTAAAAATCTAGAGTTTCCAGGCGTCTTTTAATGTTTTCTCGGGTCTGACGCTCTTTTGATTCCTTCTTGAACTTGACCAAAAGTATTTCGATGCAATGTTCAAGCCTGCTTTGAACTACGATAATGTCTTCCATGATGACCGTCTTGATGCTTGTTTGTCTTGCTAATTACTTTTTTGATACTAGTTTCATGGACTTCTTGACTTGTTATTTATTTTATTCCAGCTGCCCTAGTACTCTGACTAACTTGATAATAGGTACAATATGATTAAAATCAGTTAAAGATTCGGCTTTTCTCGGATATCATCGCCTAAATCCGGAGACGGAAATGACAAGAAATACATTGCCGCGATTTCTGTTAGGTAGCATTCAATTTGAAGTATCATAAACGCAATGTATAGCACCTGCCAAGATGACATTACTAACAGGTAGACCTAAGAAATTTATTATGCAGAAGCGACATGAATTTGAACATTAATAACATAACTCCGGTTGCTTCACAAACCCTGCCCAAATTTTTTGATGATATTTACTTTCTTCTTTTTTAAATAAATTAGCTTCTTTTCTAAAATAGTTATATACATTATTTACAATTTCACGAGATTGAGCAACATTTTTTTTACCACGCTTTAAATTTGTTGAAGCCATGATACATAACTATTGTAAGTTAATTTTGATAAAATTTGATAGAATCGAATATGTTCACGAATGAAATTAGCGTTCATTAACATAAATGTATCATATACGTCACACCGTTTTTATTGACACTAAGAAGGCAGATTTTCTTATTTCAATATAAAGGTTGTGTTAGTTTTGAGCTACAAAGGAGGTTTTTTTGCTCATATCGTTCTTGTATTGTAACCAATAAGACAACGAGTAATATAATTAAAGGTCCTATCTGTAAATTGATAACTCTATGTGAGAGATGAGGGATTCACGACAATTTCCGAGGTTGGCCGAATCATTAACTGATTTTAATCGTATTGTACCTGCTTGATGCCTTCATAGTACCTATACTTGCTGATATAAATGGACTCGAACTGTCTTCATGCAAAGAATCTTCAAAGAACTTCTTGATAAGTTTCTTAACCTTATGATGTCGATGTGGTTTCGGTTTCATTCCGAACGGGCTTTCTCGCTTGTGCCAGACTGGATGGATCTTCCAAAAATCCACAAAAGTCGCCAAACTTGTGCACGAAGGACCATAAAGATGTAGGGTCTCTTGATGGGCAATACACCTCTCGATATGATAACTTGATAATGATTATTTAGTAAAACGGCCGATTTACGTAAATTTATTTCATTGCGCTAATGCACACGAGCGCACTCCACCTTGTTGTATAGTAACATTGAGTTGTTAGGTAAATTTGCAGAGTGTGCACATTGTGCGATTGCTAAATCGCACAATGTGCACACTCTGCAAATTTACCTAAATACACTAATAGCTGATAAGAACGCCCCTAGAAACACTTGGCCGAGAGGAAAAATAATTCAGGTTGTTCCTGGCAGCGATGGATGGCATGGATGGCGATGTTGGCACGCGCGGGGGAGGAGACCCCTCCGTCGCCCAGCATCTAAAATTGTAGTGCTGATGAAAAAGAAAGAACTGGGCCTGCTCCCGACCGAATAGCTGCTGCTGGCTCATCAGGAGGAGGAGGTTGTTGCTGGCTGGCAGACTGGCTAGCTGACGGATATTCAAATATTATTATTATTACAAGCTTTTATTTAGTTTCACCTGCCCCGTTGTCTGTCTGTCTGTAATCAAATCTTGCAAGTTAAATTTGATCCACTTCCCGGTTTCCGATTGAGCTGAAATTTTGCATGCACGTATAAATCGGATGACAATGCAATATTATTATGACATAGAGCTGATCTGATGATGGAGCTGGAAGGTGGCCATAGGAACTCCGTCATTAAACGACGCAACCTCATCGAGTTTGGGCTCTTCTAATTTGTCTTGACGAGTACTTTGACACTAGATGATAACCAGGGTCTGATGATGGAGCTGGAAGGTGGCCATAGGAACTCCGTAATTAAACGAAGCAACCCCATCGAGTTTGGGCTAGTTTAATTCGTCTCGATGAGTACTGTAATAATAGATGTGTAGAAGTTGACTCCGAAGAAACCTTGTAATGTTGATGCATTAAAAGAAATGGATAGTGTTTAATATTTATGCTTCGGAACGCACCTTTTTTGTTGCGCGATCGGACCGCGAGTGATCGGAGCGGAACTAGCTAGCTGTCACTTGTATAGAAGCAAAATGACGAGTTAGAGGTTAACTTTTGCACATGGGAAAAAGTCGGCGCCAGCATCGGAAAGCTTGGTTGAATGTTAATTATAATAAACGCGGTACAATCGTCGGGAAATAAGTAGATTTCACGTCATCGGAGTGAGTGCTTCGTGCTTTGAAAGGTTGAAGTGATTCGGTGATCAATTTGTCGCGTTCCGATAGCGATCCTCGTGTCGGCAAGCATCACGACGACGACAGCTTCGGGCTACGACGAGAGTAAGATTCGACTCCCCTCCCCCCTACCCTGGTGTTCCTCATCCCGTATTCCTGCCTCGAATTGAGCTTTCGAAGGCCGGTCCACGGCGTCAAGGTCAGTACTGCTTTGTGACATTCCACTGAAAAACAACCCTACCAAGATTCCACGCCCTGTCGGTTAAGGCGTGGAATTTAATCATTTTGGTAGCAGAGGCGCGGTTTCCTAGTAGGAAATCGATTCACGGACGGTTGTAGGGTTGTTTTTTTGCCACATTGTAGCTGGGAGAAAAGGGTATCTCAGATTGGTCGGCAATCATTTTGTGAGTGAGTCTTGTGGTCGGTATACCACAATTTAGGTTCATTTTCGGTTAGTGAACGTATTATTGACGATTTAGTTAATGATTATTATAAATTTGTAGTCGGAAACTACTGTTTGTGCGCATAAAGGATTGAACGGTCATTCCGCGAAGTAACTATATTGTATGACTTGTGGTAGAACGTCGGGTTCTATAGTACTGCAGTGTTATTTCGGTTTACAGAGCAGGGTCAGGCTATTTAAGGGGTATTAATCTGATTTTGCTGACCTCAGTAGAAGTGTGGGTCATATCGGAGGGGCCACTTCTAGAAGGTTCACAGGCTACCTACACTATAATAAAAATAGTTTTTTTATAATACATTTTTGTGTGTTATTTTGTATTGTGCTTTATGGTGGCATTCTCTAATTGATTTAGAGTGTATAGTTATAAGGTGTATGTCCACAGGGCGACCATATTAAATATTTTTAGGATTTAATTGTTTTAGTGGTTGCCTTAGTTTTGACAACTTAGTTTTAATTTCTGTGCCCAGCGCTGACGGGCAAGTGCTGGTCTCTGGCTATACTTAGTTCGGTAGTGAAGTATAAGACCAGAATCTATTAAATCGGTCAACATGGCACCTTCGCCCTTGACGGTACTGCGGCATTGTGTCCGGGAGGAAATGAGATGGCTCGCCCATACTCATAAGTATGTGAAGCGACCGGACATGGACGATGTCCTGCTCAAGCGTGTGGAGGACGCAATGACACGCGTCGGGAAGGTGTGTCGGCTGGCTGCGGAGGCTGAAGCTCTCGGGCTTACTGATGAAGCCTCGGTGGCTGCAGTGAAACAGCTCTGCGCGGATGCTGACCAAGCGATGGAATGCTTGGGTGACATCGAGCGTCGCGCGGAGAAAATTAAGCGGTCGCGAAGGAATGACCGTGGGGAGGGTAACGGAGACCCACCCCCGAAGGGTGTTGTTGGACGGCTGCCACACCTGGAGATTCCGGCCTTCAGTGGGGCAATTGATGAGTGGCCGGCCGTCATTAATTTATTTGATAGTTTGCTCCACGGTCGGGACGACCTGGACAACGCCTACAAGTTGGCCCGACTATTGATGGCTCTACGGGGTGAACCTAAGGAGTTGGTCGGTCACCTAACGGTCACGGCGGGCAATTATGAGATAGCCAGGTCCATATTGTTTGACCGCTACCAACACAAACGGCGGTTGGTTGATGCGCAGCTGGGGAAGCTGTTTAGCATCCCTAGAGTAACCCGGGATGTTGACATCCGAGTACAGGTGCTCAACCCTGTGCTGGTGGCCACTAAGGCCCTTCAGAACCTTGGTCTTCCGGTAGACCAATGGTCATACATTGTTTTGTATATGGTTTTGTCACGGTTGCATGCAGCTGTTCAAAGTCGGTTTGAGCAGCTGCATGGGGGCAGTAGCACGGAACTGCCCACGCTTGTCCAATTGACAGATTTCTTGGAGGGTGAATGCAGGCGATGTGACACACTGGACACGGAGGCCAGTGTGCAGCGCCAACCCGCGCGGATGCGGGAGGGGCCGCGCCCCCCGCCCCCACGGGGGGGTGGGAGGTCGAAACAATTTGGCGTTCTGAATCCCGCGCCGTCGGGTGATGGCTGTGTGCACTGCGACAGTGCCGCTCATGAAGTGACCAGTTGCGCCAACTTTAAGGTGCTCGGGGTAGCTGCCCGCAGGAAGATAGTCTTCCGCCACCGATTGTGTTTCGGTTGTTTGGGGCCGCACACGCTGAGCGAGTGCTCGCGCGCGTTCCCCTGTGAGTGCTGTGGTGGCAAGCACCACATAGTGTTGTGCCTGAATCGGTCAGGCCCTTCGGACGGTCACCAGGGCCGGACTCAGGTTGGTCGGCCACAGGGCCCAACCAGGGCCGGACCCAGTCCCCCTCCGGGCAACGGGAGTCACCAACGGGGTGACTGGGGTACCCGCGGGCGGGACTCCCCCCGAGGGGAAGGGGGCAGCGCGGGGGGTAACATGCGGGATAGCCGGGGTTCGGTCGCCGCTGTCCACGGTCAGCGAGGACTTCGGGCCGCTGGCTCACCGCGTGTTACGGGCGGGTGTCAGATGGCACCTATGAGTGGCGCAAAGGCTGGGAGCCCACCACCTTCTGCGCCACCCTGCCCGTCGCTCTGGGAGGCGAACAGTCGAATGCCGCCCTCATTCCTAGAGCGCCCCAGGTTGGATCCGCTCTCCCCCATTCATCCACGGTGCGCACCGGGCACACCGTACACCGTTCGGTATGATCGGATACCAGGACAGCGAGGGGCCTATTATACGGGTTGGGACCCCTTGATGCACACACGGTCTGATATGCCGGTTGCATATCAGCAGCCGAGTTACTCCAAGGCCGACGGAGGTCTGAGCGGTATCGGATCCCGCGGAGGTTCCCGCTAGGGACACGCCGCCCACTTACAGGGTGCCGCCACTCCACAGACGGTCATGCTCCCCACCGCTTCTGTGATAGCGTGGAGTTCGGACGGCAAATCATGTGTGGCACGAGCACTATTGGACTCGGGGGCCCAGGGGTGCTTAGTCTCGTGCAACCTTGTAAGACGGTTGGGCATTTCGGTAAGGGAGTATCCACATTCCATTCGGGAAATTGGGAACACGGAAGTCGGTTCCGTTAAGGGAGTATGTCGGATTACTCTCTCGTCAGGGGTGGATTCATCGGTGAATCTGACGGTCACGGCATTAGTCATGCCTAATGTGATGGGCTCATACCCTCACGTACGGTTGTCGCCCTCGGTGCGACAGTTGGTCGCTGGGTTGTCACTGGCTGACCCGGAGTTCGATATTCCGGGCCCAGTAGACATTTTATTGGGTGTCGATGCCTTGGGATACCTGTTAGTGCCAGGTGTCCACGTGTTGCAGGCGACAGGTCTGGTTTCGGTCAGCACCAGACTGGGCCATGCGATAATGGGTCCGGTCATGCCGGCTGCCCCACGCCTAGCGACTCGTAGTCCCTTATTCGGTTCTGTACTCTCGGAGGTGATACAGAAGTTTTGGGAGGTGGAGGAACCACCTACGGTCCGCCGGTTGGACCCGGTTGAAGAAGAGTGTGAACAGTTTTATCGGAACAATACTGGTCGCCTTCGGTCAGGTCGATTTCTCACACGTCTTCCATTCCGGAGTGATCGCCCACCGCTGGGCAGTTCACACCATGCAGCCGAGACGCGGCTTCTGTCGATGGAACGACGCATGAAGCGTGACGGGATTTTCCGGCAGAAGTACGTCGATTTCATGCGGGAATACGAGTCGCTCGGCCACATGTCGGTTTCGGGTATCGACTGGAAGCGTGAAGAACACTGCTTCCTGCCCCATCACGCGGTCTTGAGGACCCCGGAGGGCAAAATACGGGTAGTGTTCGATGGATCGGCATCAACATCTAACGGCATGAACCTGAACCAGTGTTTGCATTCAGGGCCGAAGTTGAACCATGACATCGCGGATGTTATCACACGGTTCCGTCGACACAATGTTGTGTTTGTAGCTGACATCCGGATGATGTTTAGACAGACGGTCATTCACCCTGACGATAGACGGTATCAGCTGACACTGTGGCGAGAGAGCCCAGATCAGCCCATCAAGGTGTACGAGCTGAACACCAACACGTACGGGCTACGGTCTAGTCCTTATTTGGCGATTCGCACTCTGCGGGAGTTAGCGGATCGAGAACGGTTAAATTTCCCTAGAGGAGCAGCGATCCTGGAGCAGGATCTTTACGTGGCCGATATCTGTACCGGTGCAGATTCCGTAGAGGAGGCGCTTGCTCGACGGGACGAGCTAGTTGAGCTCTTACGGGGTGGAGGTTACGAGCTCCGGAAATGGATGTCGAACTCTCCAGAGTTACTGTCTGGTCTTCCGGATGACTACCAGCAGGTTCCCCACATTTTTGAAAATTTGGAAAATCCGAATATGTTGTCGGTATTAGGCGTTCAGTACCAGCCGGTGTCAGACATGTTTTCGTATCGGGTCGAGTTGGACTCCCCGAAGGTCTGGACGAAACGGAACGTCCTTTCAACGGTGGCTAGGCCATTTGATCCAAACGGGTGGATCACCCCGGTAACATTTCAGCTCAAGTGTTTTATGCAGCAATTGTGGTCTGCTGAGCTGAAATGGGACGACCCGATCGGCGGGTCATTGAGCTCAGAGTGGGAATCGTTCTTTTCGACCCTCCCTGGCATCAATCGGAGTTCACTGCCACGGAGGTTGGTCCCCACCAAACGATACACCGCTACCCTGCATGGGTTTTGCGACGCCTCGGAGAAGGGCTACGGAGCTGCGGTGTATCTGCGTACGGTCGACTCCTCGGGGGAGGTTGATGTGCGGTTGGTCATGGCCAAGAGCAAGGTTGCGCCGTTGCGCACTCGCCTGACCATTCCCAAATTAGAGCTTTCAGGAGCGGCTCTCCTGACTCGTCTGGTCAACCACACGATGACGGTTCTTCGTGGGTCAATAGCGTTAGAAGATACGGTCTACGCTTGGACGGACAGCCAGATCGTGTTATGCTGGCTGAAGGCTTCAGTTCACAAGCTGGAGATTTTTTTGGCGAATCGGGTTTCGCAGATTTTGAATTCGGAGGTTCCCTTAATCTGGAGACATGTTCCAGGGGAAATGAACCCAGCAGACTGTGCGTCTCGTGGGTGTCACGCTCCGGAGTTAGTTGGACATCCCTTGTGGTGGGGTCCAAAATGGTTGACTCAAGCCGAATCGGATTGGCCAATGAGTCCACGCGTTACCTCGGCGAACGGCGCCTTGACAGTCGGTGTCTGTACGACGCAACCAGAACCGGAAGAGGAGTTCAGCCTGCTGGAACGGTACAGCTCGCTCGACAAGCTGGTCAATGTGACCGCCTGGATCTTCCGATTTGCGCGGAATTGTCGCAATTCTGAGGCGCAACGGGTGCGGACACAGGTCCTGACACCACGGGAACGGAACCATGCGTTGTTCGCATTGGTACGGAACGTGCAGACGGTGCACTTTAAGTCCGAACTGGACATTCTGAGACGCGGACGCGTCCAACTGATGGGAGCTGTGGCTCGGCTCAACCCGTTTATTGACCCTCACGGATTGCTGAGGGTAGGAGGTCGGCTGCGGAATGCCAACCTGCCTTATGCGGCTCGCCACCCGTTGTTACTCCCTAGGAAGGGGAATTTGGTCGAACTGTTGATACAGGATCGACACATTCGGAATGGGCATGTCGGATGCCACGCCTTGATGGCGTTTCTCCAGCGCGAGTTCTGGATTCTATCGGGAAGACGCTTAGTGCGTAGCGTCGTATTTCGGTGCCTGCCTTGTTATCGGGCCAAGGCGGCTACGATGCAGCCCAAGATGGGCGATTTGACCTCGGATAGGGTTAACGAAATCCGGCCCTTTGCGGGTGTCGGAACGGATTTCGCGGGACCATTCATGGTCAAGTCTTCACAGCTACGGAACGCCAGATTAGTGAAGGCATACCGGTGCGTCTTCGTGTGCTTGGCCACGAAGGCAGTCCACTTGGAGGTGGTCAGTGACCTCACTACGGAGGCATTTATCGCATGTCTGGACCGGTTCGTCTCACGAAGGGGCCTCCCGTCATTAATCCGTTCGGACAACGGCACAAATTTTGTCGGAGCCAGGCGATATCTGCAGGAGGTCACTCAATTCCTGAACGGTAACCAGGACGCCATCGGTACGGCTTGCTCCCGACGAGGGATTGAATGGGTTTTCAGTCCGCCGGGATGTCCTCATTGGGGAGGAATTTTTGAGGCTGTGGTTAAATCGGCTAAGTCGCACCTGACGAGGATCATCGGTGAGACCTCTCTATGCTTTGAAGAGCTTGCGACGCTGTTCTGTAAAATTGAAATGACACTGAACTCGCGTCCGTTGTGCCCGCTCAGTTCGGATCCAAATGATTTGGAAGCGTTGACGCCGGGTCACTTCCTGATAGGTCAGCCCCTTAACGCCCTGCCAGAATACCCATTCGGTGATGTTAAGTTAAGTCGGTTAACTAGGTGGCAGATGTTGCAGCAGATGGCTCAAGATTTTTGGAAACGGTGGTCCCTTGAGTACTTGCACATCTTGCAGCAGCGCCTTAAGTGGACTGACCGGACGAGCCCCCCTCAAGTCGGTGATTTGGTGCTGATTAAGGATGCGAACCTGCCATCATTGAGATGGAGACGAGGACGGATCGTCAAATTGTACACGGGTCGGGATGGCACGCCTCGATCAGCAGAAGTCAAGGTGGGGGACTCGGTCCTCAAGAGAGCGGTCGCAACACTTTCTCGCCTTCCTATTGATTAGGGACAGGTTCGGGCCTGTCCGGGCGGGTGACTGTTTAATATTTATGCTTCGGAACGCACCTTTTTTGTTGCGCGATCGGACCGCGAGTGATCGGAGCGGAACTAGCTAGCTGTCACTTGTATAGAAACAAAATGACGAGTTAGAGGTTAACTTTTGCACATGGGAAAAAGTCGGCGCCAGCATCGGAAAGCTTGGTTGAATGTTAATTATAATAATCGCGGAACAATCGTCGGGAAATAAGTAGATTTCACGTCATCGGAGTGAGTGCTTCGTGCTTTGAAAGGTTGAAGTGATTCGGTGATCAATTCGTCGCGTTCGGATAGCGATCCTCGTGTCGGCAAGCATCACGACGACGACAGCTTCGGGCTACGACGAGAGTAAGATTCGACTCCCCTCCCCCCTACCCTGGTGTTCCTCATCCCGTATTCCTGCCTCGAATTGAGCTATCGAAGGCCGGTCCACGGCGTCAAGGTCAGTACTGCTTTGTGACATTCCACTGAAAAACAACCCTACCAAGATTCCACGCCCTGTCGGTTAAGGCGTGGAATTTATCAGATAGAATGAGAAACGTTACAAATAAATAACTGGTGATTACATAACTAATTTAAAACATTATAGTACCTTCAAATATAAAAAAAAAACATATTGTTCCCTCGATAGCTCTGTCCGTATTGCTGATACCCCAGGTGTGATGATGTGGAATGAGAACGCCGTGGTTTTCTCAATATTTGACTTTTAATTATAACTTTACAAGGTAAGCTGCGTATCCTCGTATGTTTTGAATGCGTATAATCGAGCTACGTAGCTAAACCCGATGCTATTAGTCCATTGCGTGATGACGTGATCAGCGACCAATCAACGATGCGCCTGATGACGAGATGCGAAGCTAATTACAGCATACGACGTCACAACATGCCCCCGGCCTTGGAAGGAGCAGCTTCCAACGGGAATAAAGGACATATCCTGGAGAAGGCACGTCGAATCACCCCCTTGCTCGTGCGTATGTCCGCCACCCTGGCGATACCGTCTCTCCCTGGCAGCACAAAGACGACTCGTCCGAGATGCCATCGTAGCGGGGGGGTGTTGTCTTCTTTTATGATGACCAGCGTGTCTGGCTGCAAATCCTGGCTGTTGATCTTCCACTTAGGTCTGCGCTGCATCTCCGAGATGTACTCGCTGCTCCAGCGTGTCCAGAAGTGATGACGGAGCTGTTCCACACGCTGGTACCGCGAGAGCTGGCTTGTGTTGGCATTGGCGATCTGGGAGTCAGCGTATACTGGAGCAGTCAACGGACGGCCAACCAGGAAGTGACCAGGACTTAGTGGTAGGAAATCGTTTGAATCTGAGGACATTGGAAACAATGGGCGGGAATTTAGGATCGCCTCAATTTGTGCAGAACGGTACCAAACTCTTCGTATGTCAAATTCGCAGTGCCCATCATGCGAAGCAAATGATGTTTGCTGGATTTAACCCCAGCCTCCCACAAACCACCGAAATGTGCTGCATAGGGGGGAATAAAGCTGAATTCTATCCTATTCTCAGTTTCGTAATCTATGATGTCTGAAGAACAGTTACTTAAAAGCCTTTCAAATTCATTCCTGGCGCCTACAAGGTTTTTTCCATTATCCGAAAATATTTTCGAAGGTTTCCCACGCCGCGAGATAAAACGTTTGAGTGCAAGTAGGTAGGCTTCTGAAGAAAGATCAGTGACGAGCTCCAAATGTATCGCGCGAATACTAAAACATATGAAGAGACAGATGTAAGCCTTAATCGTTTTTGCTCCCCTCCCCTTGCGATTCAGTATTATCACTGGGCCCGCGTAGTCTACACCACAATGATAGAAAGGAAAGTTAGCAGCAACTCTCTCCTCAGGAAGATTACCCATCAATGGAGACACTGATTTTCCTCGAAGCCGTGTGCATTTCACACATTCATGCACTATCTTACGCGTCAGCTCCCTGCCTCTTATCGGCCACCAACGCTCACGCAAACTATACAACATGGCCTGAGGGCCCGCGTACTCCAGCTGTGTATGTTCATACCTCGCTAACAACAATGTAAAATGAGCCTTGTGACTCAGTAGAATAGGGTGTTTTTTATCGTGTGAAAACCTACTAGAATTACATATGCGACCGCCTATTCGGATAATATTATTTTCGTCAATAAATAAATTAAATTGAGATAAAGAATGAATTTTACCTAGAACACCGTTAGCGCTTAATATTTTGTGTTCTGTAGGAAATGACTCTAATTGACTCAATCTAGCCAAAACCAGTTCTGACTCCAACAATTCACTCACATGTAGTGCGCCACTACGACGACCGATTTTATTGCGCGTATTGTAAACAAATCGAAGTAGGTACGCACAGGCGCGAATCATGCGATTGTATTGAGAGTATCTGTGAAAAGGATAAAGCGAGTTTTCTTTGTTTACATTAACTTTCGCGTTCTGCTTGACAACAAATGAATGAATCTTTGCAGGTTTTATCTCAGGCAAATCATCGTGCTCGATTTCCAACTGTGAATTGGTGACATTGTAATTAGGGTCACGTAGGTATTCTAGTCCCTCCCACCATAGTTCGCACGAAGTTAGCGAATCTAGCCCAGCGCCACGCGAAACTAAATCGGCTGGGTTGTCTTTCCCCCTCACGTGATTCCATGGTAGGCCCCCAGTTAGTTGTTGTACTTCAACCACACGATTTTGCACAAAAGTTTGCAGCCTGTAAGGTTTCATGCGCAACGACCCTAGCACAATGGTTGAGTCGGACCAGAAGGCTACTGACTGAAACTCGCAATGCATAGATTCCTTAATTTTATTGTACAATTTAGCACCTAACAGAGCGCCGCAAAGTTCTAAGCGTGGTATACTGACGGATTTGAGAGGCGCGACCTTGCCCTTAGCGCATAGCAACCTGACTGATACTGTCGTTGTGTTATTATACCACTGGAGACTACAAAGACAGCAACCTTGTTGGGGATCGATCTAGACACAAACTTGAGCTGGAAACCTTACATACAGAGATTGCAAAACAAACTATCATCTTTTACTTATGCCCTCCATCAACTAAAAAGGGTAACTGATGTCAAAACTGCGCTCACAGCCTACTATGCATACGCACATTCCAGACTATCGTATGGTATTATATTATGGGGGAATTGTTGTGAAATAAAGGATATTTTTATTCTACAAAAGAAATGTATTAGAATACTTACAAATATTGACCAAATGGTATCTTGTAGATCTTATTTTGTAAAACTCCAAATACTTACCTTAACTTCTATATATATATTAGAATCTTGCAAATTTGTAAGAAAACATGGTAACTTATACTCCCCTCTAGAAAATAAAAATAAAAGGAATAATCGAGACCAAAATAAATTAAAGAAACCATTTTCAAAGTTAGAACTCGTGTCTTCTAGTCCCCATCATATGGCCATCAAAATATATAATCACATACCAAATTACTTAAAAAACATAGAGAAAGAAACACTATTCATTACCTATTTAAAGAAGTTCCTCATTGAAAAATGCTATTATGATGTGAAGGAATTTTTCAATGATAAAATTAGGTAAATATTTATAGTCGCTAATTACTTGTTCATTACATGTTATTACTAATTTAATGTTTATATAATTTACTCTTAATTTATTTATTTATTGTTAATAATAATAATCTCTACAATATTTTGTTAATTGTTTCTATACAATTTTGAACATAAATGTAATCATTTTTCAATTTTTTTCAATTTTTCGTAAAATGGACAACTGGCTGTCCTTCGCATGTTGCTGTGCCCTAGCAGGGCGTCACAATGTACTAACTTTTATTTTACCACCTTGTGAAATTTTGTGACTTTGCAATAAACTATTATGAATTATGAATTATTATTAATACCTACAGATCTGATATAAGCACATGCATCGTAAGCAGTTTGAGACGCGTCTGTAAAAATGTGGAGTTGAAGATGCCCTGTCTCACATCCAATCACGTGTCTCGGCACGCGCAGCGAATTAAGGTGCTTAAGGTTATCTACAAAGCGAACCCATATCTTGACAACGTCTCGCGGAACTTGATCATCCCAATCTACTTTAGGGAGCCATAGTTTTTGTAGCAAAACCTTTGCTATCATGATAGTAGGACTTAACAACCCTAGTGGATCGAAAATCTGTGAGACGGAAGATAAAATCGAGCGCTTTGTGATCTTATCACTATCGCCGCTTGCTAATTCCGTATCATAATAAAGGTTGTCGCTCGAATTGTACCAATTGATACCTAACGTTTTATTGTGACTGATTTCTGAAAGCGCAAGCGATTTAGAAAAATCTAACGGTACCTGAGCCATGTCGCAATCAAAATTGAATAACCATTTGCGTAAAGGAAAACAGCCGTCCATTAAAACCGATGACACTTTTTTACATAATGCTAACAGCTGATCCTTGTCATCGTGGTTAGTAATCTAATCGTCGACGTACGTACATGTCCTCCACGATGGACCGTTGCACCTGTACGTCTGCGCAGTCGGCGGCGAGCTGCTTGATGCAGCGCACGCTCAAGAATGGCGCTGACGCGGTGCCGTACGTGACGGTGTTCAGCTGATACACGCCAAGCGGCTGCATATGCTCCTCGCGCCACAGGATCAGCTGGAACTGCCGTTGGTCATGGTTTACGAGTACCTGCCTGTACATTTTTTCTACGTCGGCACAAGCAATATACTTCTATAACCTAAATCTCAATAAAATTGAAAGCAGATCCACAAGCTGAAGATCGTTCAACGACTTTCCAGACGTGGAAGCAGCACTCGCGTCGAATTAGTATTCGACGCGAGTGCTGTAGTTCCGTGTAGTCACGGAGTTTGGTGGTCGTGCTTTGTTCTCTAAATACCCCATGATGGGGCATGAAATAGTGTGGGGTTAGGTTACGGCACATGTGACCTAAGTCGATGTATTCACGCATGAACTCCGTGTAGCGTTTTTAGGGTTCCGTACCCAACTGGTAAGAACGGAACCCTATTACTAAGACTTCGCTGTCCGTCCGTCTGTCACCAGGCTGTATCTAAAGAACCTAGCTAGCTAGAGAGTTGAAATTTTCACAGATTATGTATTTCTGTTGCCGCTATAACAACAAATACTAAAAAACAGGATAAGATAAATATTTAAGGGGGCTCCCATGCAACAATTCTTTCAATACCACATACAAACTTATGGATGCACCTGGTTACGTACATGGAGTGTGAAAGTAACCGCACCAATAACTTTGTAAACAATATTTTGCTGTGTAAAATCCAAACTATTCACTCCACACCATCGCTTCCATTGAACGGTGGTACGGAACCCTTCGTGCGCGATTTAGACTCGCACTTGACCGGTTTTATTTAAACGTTTCATCGCGGTCTAAACGTTTTTCTACAGCGAGGAATCGGCGTTCGGCC
Source organism: Argyresthia goedartella (assembly GCA_949825045.1). NCBI lineage: Eukaryota > Metazoa > Arthropoda > Insecta > Lepidoptera > Argyresthiidae > Argyresthia > Argyresthia goedartella. Next base: position 23,798,557 of record OX463814.1, on the reverse strand, counting down.
TGGACATGCGTATCACCTAAAGCTTCTGGAGGTAATTTAAAAGGTATAGTTACGATGAACCTGCCGTCGTCGTTACGCTTTGTTTGTTCGACGAAGCGGGATTCGCACTCCTTCTCGGCCTCACTGCGCGTATCATGAAGCTTAGGGAGTTCCTCCAGTTCCCAGAACTGCCGTAATTGTGCGTCTATAGTTTGAACAAAGTTACACTGGATAATGCCATCTTTGTACGCTTTATGATAGATTGGTCCCGAAACTATCCAACCTAACCTGGTTTCTTGTAGGTAGGGCCCGTTATGCAACCGAATCCTACCTATCTTCAATAGATCCCAGAACGAATCGGCGCCTAATAGAATATCTATGGGATTCGTTTCAAAGAATGAAGGATCTGCTAATGTGCATTCCTTGGGAATGTCAAATTGCGCGCGTTGTATAGGTACAGTTGGTAGCGATGATGTAATGACGGGCAAAACAATGCATTGAAGGCGCTGTCTAAATATATCGTAAAGTGACCGTATTACGATGTGTGTGACATTATCACCAACTCCCTTTATTTCTTGTGTGGACTGTACTAAAGGTAATTGCAATGATTCGCATAAAGATCGTGTTATAAAACAGCGTTGGCTTCCACTATTGAGAAGTGCGCGGGCTAAGTGAAATGTATTGTTTACGTCAGCTATTTCGACCAGCGCTGTGGATAACAGGATCGACTGTGAAGATATGGTATTATTATTTGTGTGAGCGTTGTTTACGACTACGGAGTCTACGGCATAATTAGCGCTGACCGCAGCATCTATGTGTGACTCACCTGTGCCTACATTTTCATGCAGCACGGAATTATGTTTTTGATTACATAATCTGCATGGTCCAAATCGACAATCTCCGATCGAGTGTCCTGATCGCAAACAATTCTCGCACAACTTATTATCGCGTATGAAATCCCGTTTGTAATTAATCGACGCGTCAAGGATTTTTTTACATGAGTATAGTGGATGGTTTGCCTTACACATGTAACACTGCCTACTTCGCGGCGTACGATGACGCTCGTCCTTATCCACAGTCACGTTACAAAGAACCTTGCTGTTATTGTGAGAAGGAATAAGTTTACTCGAGCTAGGCACCGACTTACAGTGCGTTACTGTTATCGTATCTAACATATCCTCTCGCGATTTTAGAAAACTGAGTAAATCGTCCGTCCTGCACTTGTAATTAGGGTTACATTGTGATTTTAAGGTAGTGGTTTTATGCTGCTCCCACTCTCGCTCGGTTATTTCGTCGAGTTTGGAAACAACAATAAAGATAATCAGAGTATCCCAGTGCTCGGTGGGTTCCCCTATGACTTTAGTGCGCGTATGTTTTTTTATATCGTGTCAATAAGTTTCCTAAGCAAAACTGGGGACTCTTTACCTAACCTTTGAATTGAAAATAAAGCCTTCACGTGATTATGAATTAGCAGGTTATTGTTATTATAGCGATTTAGAAGCAATTCAAGAGCAATGTTGTAGTTACTTGCAGAAAATTCTAGCTGGTCAATAACCAAAGCAGCACTACCTTTAAGCGATGATTTTAGATAGTGGAATCTCTGTATGTCGGATAGCTGCCTATTGTCATGAATCAGAGAAAGATATGTGTCTCTAAATTCGAGCCAGTGATCACACGAGCCGTCAAAGCTAGGAAGCGTTATGGCGGGAAGCTTTACCGAATCGACCTTTGACCCTACCGAACTGTCACCGATCTTGGCCTCTTTAGCACCCAACAAACACTCGGCCTGAGCTACAAAGCTATAGAAATTATTCTCCATCTGCTCGCGATGATTTAACTGATCTTCGATATCTCTTTCAGGCACTTTATCTTCTATCAATGTTTGAATCGAATTATATTCTTTGAACAAGCTGTGAGCATTTTGAATGCGTAAGTTGAGATCTGCCTTAGCTACTTGTGATAAGGGAATCGTAGTATCTAATGTATTAAGGTGGTTAGAAAATTTAGTAAAACGTCCCTTAATTATGCCTCGTTTTTTAACAAGATCGCGACACATCGTTTGAGCGCCCGGTTCATTGCCCTCGACAGACGCACTTGATGGAGACCTCGCCCTAGAGGGCTTATCGTCATCCCCTAATAAGACCATTTCGGTGTGTTTGATGGGTAAGAACTAAGTTTACTTACGATTGGTTTTGTGACACTCAGGAGGCACTTGCACACGGTACACTGATGGGCACTGCGCAGACAAACCTGCCCACTTCGGCTCAGCGATGCAATGATGCGGCAAATCACTGAAAATATTATAACACACGTTCTTACACAGATGAAGCGAATAGGTTGGTATAGGCGAACAAGATGGCTGACCGTACCGAAGAATAATGCGTCGATGCGATCTTTGCGTTGTTCGCTGCCAATTCAACTGCTGACGATGATCGCCGATTTCCTTGCACGAGTTCAGGAACGAAGCGACGTCTTCCAATGAGATGGATTCCGATCCTTAGCGTAGATCCTTTGTGGGTTAAACTGCATACGGGCCACATCCACAGGTCGAAGCTTCGCGGTATTCGGCTTAGAAGGTCCAGATGTTCCCTCGATAGCTCTGTCCCTGTTGCTGATACCCCAGGTGTGATGATGTGGAATGAGAACGCCGTGGTTTTCTCAATATTTGACTTTTAATTATAACTTTACAAGGTAAGGTGCGTATCCTCGTATGTTTTGAATGCGTATAATCGAGGTACGTAGCTAAACCCGATGCTATTAGTCCATTGCGTGATGACGTGATCAGCGACCAATCAACGATGCGCCTGATGACGAGATGCGAAGCTAATTACAGCATACGACGTCACAACACATATATAAATAAATAAAATACATAAACTTTAAGTGCTCAAAGCAGCACATATTATGTGAACGTACTACGGACTACATAACGGAAACACGCTACTACGCGCTATGAATTATGTCGTAGTATATCTCGATTTAAAAAAAGTTAAAATAAAAATAACGAAAAAAATTACTTTTTTAAAAACAAGCTTGTATTAAAAATGAACTAAAATGTTTAAAATAAATTAACTCCAATAACAAATAAACCACTTTATAAGTTCATTGTAACCTTTAACGATAATTAAGCTTCTTCGTCTACGACAAAATAATTACATACCCTACATAATTATATATTTTTAACATTAAAACCTTTACACTTTAATTGTTAATTCTTCCCGTTTTTATCACAGTCCCAATTTTATAAATAAAAGCGTGTTACATTGTGATAGCAAGAGAAAAAGAAGGTGCTAAATGTTCTTGATAATACATATACGGTGTTAATGTTAAAAATATATAATTATGTAGGGTACTTATGTAATTATTTTGTCGTAGACGAAGAAGCTTAATTATCGTTAAAGGTTACAATGAACTTATAAAGTGATATATTTGTTATTGGAGTTAATTTATTTTAAACTTTTTAGTTCATTTTTAATAAAAGCTTGTTTTAAAAAAGTTATTTTTTTCGTTATTTCTTTTTTTAACTAAGTTCTTGATTAGAGCAGACTGACAGACAAGACAAAAATATTATGATTGATTGATGATTTGTTGGCCAACGAAATAAGACTACGAATAAACCTTATATTTATATCCTAATTTCACTTGAGAACAATGCACTTTTTGAGCTTATTGTACTGTTTCTCGTAATTGTTAAATAATGTCTCAAACTGTTCACTATCCTGATCATTAAGCTCACCTTTTAGTTCCCAGTGCAATGAATCGATTGTCGACCAACAAGTCTCCAAAGTTTTTAGGGCATCTTTGAACTCCCATTTCTCTGTTATGGCGTCTACATTTATGTTCGATACTGTTATCTGGAAGGCTTGGTAGTTAGCCGCCCGCTTACGTAGCTTCTCGTCCAGTTTGTTGTCAATTTTAGTCGTCCCCTTTGGCGTTCCAGATATTTGTTGCTGTGATGATGATATTGTTGCTGAGGTTTGTGGCTGTACTGACGTTGTTGTTGCTGTAATATCTTTATATATATATATATACCTCTCCAAATAGGCTAATGTCTCGTAGTGTAATGGTTTTGTTGTCTCGTAATGTTCACCCTTGAAGTAATCATGCGTTTTATCTTCGTAGTGAATAGAATTGGTTTAATCTTCGTTTTTTCTTTCTGGAAGTTGATAAGCAGCTTCTCCATGGCTGCGGTCGTCTCAAACTGTTTGCTCAGCAATTCATCCATTGTTAATGTTGGTTGTTGTTGGATGTTAATGTTCTATGCCGCTCTCGAAATGTTATGAATCTTAGTTGTTCGGCACTCACTCCTGTTTGCTGCTTACCCGGGGAACCTCAAACGTGAGTGCGCACCTTCTCAATCCAACTGGTGAGTATCGCTTCTGGGAGGCCGGCGAACCGATTGCAGTCACGCGCGAGGTCCAACCGAATGGCTCGAAGGACCAGTGTTTAGGGTGGTGCCTTGTTTGAGTTGTTGATTGAAAACACAATTTTATATTAAACACTGAAGTCACTGTGTTTCACGAAATGTTAAAATGTATGAGAATGTTGTAAATGCACCCGGTACCTACGCGTGGTACCTTAAAATGCACTAAATAATAATTAAACGCGAGTCACGGACTCTAAAGATAGCGTCAACAAAGGGTGTTCGGTTCCGGAACAGTGTGTTTATTTGTGTCGTAGGAGTAGAAATTAATTTGTTGTCAACGTATCTTTGTTTACAATTAGTATTAAACCATAAATCAAATATAAAAAGCGCTCAAACCATCGATATAAGCTCAAACAGTCAACAACAGATGACAACTGGGGCGTAAATATAATGTTGTGTTTTGAAAGCGAATGTGTCGTATCAAATAGTGCCTGAGTAGCTGTAGGTAACCTTTTTTACGTGAAGTCGTTGTGCCCGATAGCAATGTAACATTTTGAAGTCAATTCAAATAGTGTTGTATGTATTCAATGTGGGTATTCATATCGCCAGTTCGGCCAAACTAGCCACGGATTGTAGACTAGACGGGGCGCGAGCCGCCCGCCCGGTAGCAGTACAATTAATTGAGGAATGGATTGAAATACCACGATCAGTCATTATGTGTAAAATTAGTAATCAATACCCATAGTCAGATTTCTATCGTAAGTTATCCGTGGCGGTCACTATATAATCAATCACTAACATAACGTCAAGTGTTCATTCTCAGTTTCAGAAGCAAATACAGTCAACCAATGCAATACTAGTAGCAGCCGAAGTAAAGTTATGGAACTTTGTCCGCGCTCAGACAATGTTGCCAGATCTGTCAAATTGAGAAGGAACTCAAACTAGTGATTTAGTCAGACCAGTCGTCGAACTGTAAGCTACCTATAGATGATAGTAAATGTTGAATTATTTGAGTCGTTTTCTATGTATGTCTCTCCCATATGTGTGTATATTGTGTTCATTCTTATCACGGTTGTTATCATGAGGCTGCATGTATGCGGATCACCTTTTCCCCTGGGAGGCAGAGGAATGTTAATACAAATTAACATGGTATTTCTTTGTAAAATTGGTACTATGGAACGAACGATCAATTATCATTCATTATGCTATTTAGAGATAGACTAAAATGTTGGCTCATGTCATGTCTCAACCAATCCTTCATTATATCAAGGCTTACTCTCTGCACACTGCTATGGGCGATCGTGTGTCGTTATGTAACCTCTCAGTTATATACCTATCTTGTTCAATAGACACCATCGCGGTCAGTCGTATCATAATATATAATCTCAATTGTCAACTCATAAGTGTGTGGCGTCTCCGTCACGTCAACGCCAACATCAAATACCGTGCGACATGCGACTGTGGTCAAGCGCAACGGCAAAACAAAGTTTGCGACCACTCCGCCCGGCGAGGCCTGGTTTGCGATGCGCGTGCACCCCGCCGCGCCCGCGCCAACACATCGTCGCAGCAGACTTCTCATACGCTAGCTCGATGCGCACGTATTGCTTTTCTCGCTCCGCTAGCTTACGAAAGATCATTCCCGCGCTTTTGCTTTGTTACACTTCTTACTTTCATTCTTCCTGTAATCTATCCGCCCAATAAAACGTCTATTCTTCTGTAATCTACGAGTTTCTCTACACACATCAACCCCTACACTGGTGACCTCCGAGTTTGAACGCACAGTTACGTAACGGATATCAAGTTTCGAAAGGATGAACCCAACTGGAAAGGACGAATCTTCTGCAGCTCCTGTGACGAGGCCAGGATTAAGTGGAGGACAACAAAGTGCGGAGAGTGAGCTATCGAGCAATTTGTTTCGTGTTGGAGTGAAAATACCGCCTTTTTGGCCGGAGGATCCGGAATTATGGTTTGCCCGTCTTGAAGGTCAGTTTAACATTTCTAATATTAAAACCGATTCGACGAAGTTTTACTATGCCATCTCGCAAATGGACTTTGCTACCGTAGCTGAGGTACGAGATGTAATCAAGGCACCACCAGCGGAGAACAAATATGAGATGTTGAAAATCTGCCTTATTAGTAGACTGACCGAATCACACGAAAAGAAAATTAAACAACTGTTAGTCCACGAAGAACTCGGTGACCGCAAACCGTCACAGTTTTTGCGACACTTGCAAGCTTTGGCTGGGCCGACTGTACCTGATGATTTCCTAAAAACTATCTGGTCAAGTAGATTACCATCTAACATACAAACAATAATCGCTTCACAGGCCGAGACACCGCTCGAATCCCTTGCAACGTTGGCAGATCGCATACACGAAGTCGCCGTTTCCACAACACCTATTGTGGCCGCGACGTCATTTTCACCGATGACGTCCTACGGCTCGACGACGTCATGTCCAACATCATGGCAGGATAATTTATGCAGGCAAGTGGCAGAACTGACTAGACAAGTAGCAGCACTTACGGCACAACAAAATAGCCGATCCCGCGATAACCAAAGAGGTAATTTCCGAAGCCGCTCCCGCTCTCGCTCACAGTCCCGCTCTCGTCAACACAACGACAAGTACTGTTGGTACCATAACGTTTTCGGTGCGAAGGCGTTTAAATGTTCCGGCAACTGCACCTACAAGACGGAAAACCCCAGCAGCAGTCGTTAATGGCGGTAAATGACTGTTATACTTCTAGCCGTCTCTTCATCACTGACCAACATTCCAAGATGCAATTTCTAGTCGACACGGGTTCGGATTTGTGCGCTTTCCTCGGTCGTCGATCAAAGAGCGCCGCCAGAAGACAAAGTATGAACTTTTCGCTGCAAATGGGTCTGTAATTTCCATATATGGATCAACACAGCTGGAGCTCAATTTAGGATTACGTCGTGCATTCTCCTGGAGATTCGTCGTGGCAGAGGTCACTAAGCCTATCATAGGAGTAGACTTCCTCAGCTTCTACGGACTGTTGGTGGACATTAGAAACCAACGCCTTATTGACAGCGTGACCAGTCTTTCTGTGCAAGTTCCCCGACGGAAAACCACAGATGACATTTCATCAGTCAAGGCTACTATAGGAGACTCAGCTTTTCACGACATCCTGAAAAGGTATCCTGAAATAACCAGACCAGCAGGTAAACTCACTGAGCCAAAACATTTCAAAACAGTTCACCATATTCGAACAGTAGATGGACCACCTGTTTTCCACCGACCGCGCCGCCTAGCACCTGATCGTCTTCAGATTGCGAAAAAATAATTCGAGAGTATGCTGGAAAATGGTACAGCTCGTCGATCTGAGAGCCCTTGGTCTTCTCCGCTTCATCTAGCACCAAAGAAGAATGACGGATGGAGACCATGTGGCGATTACCGTGCCCTCAATGCACGCACGATTCCAGATCGCTATCCCATTCGCCATATTCAGGATTTTTCAGGTATTCAGGTTTCAGGTATAAGCTATCAGGTACGAACATTTATTCGAAAATCGATCTAGTCAAGGCGTACAATCAGATACCGGTTCATCTTGAAGACATTCCCAAAACGGCCATCACTACGCCTTTTGGCCTGTTCGAGTTCCCGTTTATGACTTTCGGATTGAGGAATGCAGCGCAGACATTCCAAAGGTTTATGGACGAGGTTCTCAGAGGTCTTGATTTTTGTTACGGATATCTGGACGACATATTAGTATTTTCCAAGTCTCAAGACCAACACCTGGACCACCTGCAACTGCTTTTCCAACGTCTACGCGATTATGGAGTTCTCGTCAACACCTCAAAGTGTCATTTTGGCCAGGCTGAAGTCACATTTCTTGGTTACCACGTCTCACCTGCAGGGATCAAGCCCATGCCTGAGAAGGTTCAAGCGATTCAGGAGTACCCTACACCAAAGACAGTCAAGGAACTCAGACGATATCTAGGTATGATAAATTTCTACCGACGATTCATACCTCACGCAGCAATCGCACAAGCAGCACTCAACAACATTCTCTCTGGCCCAGGCATGAAAGGATTACGCCCGATCACAATGTCTCCGGTACAGCTGGAAGCTTTCGAAGAGAGTAAGAAAGCCATTTCTGATGCTACACTTCTAGCTCATCCTGATATGCACGCAGATTTAGCCATCATCACGGACGCATCCGATATAGGCATTGGAGGCGTTCTGCAGCAACGCATCAAAGACGCGTGGCAGCCCTTGGCGTTTTTCTCAAGAAAACTAAGCCCGTCACAGAAAAAGTACAGTCCATATGACCGGGAACTGTTAGCCGTCTACGAATCTATAAAGCACTTTCGTTTCATGATCGAGGCCAGACATTTTACGACCTACACGGACCACAAACCGCTGACTTTTGCGTACAGCACTCCACGGAAAAATTGCTCACCACGTCAGTACAGGTACCTCGATTTTATAGCACAATTCAGTACAGACATCAAATACATACCCAGCAAAGACAATACTGTCGCTGACTCCCTGTCGCGCATAGAAGAAGTAGTCTCGCCAATAGATTACACAGCTCTAGCTCGATCACAGGAAGAAGACACCGAGTTGAAGATTCTACTACAAAGTGGTACCAGCCTGAACCTCGAGAAAATCAGACTACCAGGTAGTAATCTTAAAATCTATTGTGACGTGTCGACTCAACACCAGCGACCGTACATCACTAAGGACTTCCGCAGAAAGGTATTTGAAGCATTACATAGCCTCAGCCATCCTGGAGCATCAGCAACGGTGCATTTGGTGACTGAACGATTCGTTTGGCCAGGAGTCCGTAAGGATTGTAGATCATGGGCCCGTGAGTGTATTCCCTGTCAACAAAGCAAGGTCTCACGACATACTTCCGCACCATTATCAAAAATTCACACGCCGTCGTCAAGATTTCAACATGTACATATCGACTTAATCGGTCCCTTACCCGTGTCTCATGGTTACAGATACTGCCTGACTGCAATCGACCGATTCACGCGATGGCCAGAAGCGTATCCATTAACCGACATCACCGCCGAATCCTGTGCAATAGCATTTACATCGGGGTGGATAGCCAGATTTGGATGCTGCGAACACGTGACCACCGATCGAGGGCATTAAGGTACAGTCTCTGAAAAATTGGCTAGAAACTGCTCTCTGCAAGTACATATAAAATTTAGATTTTTTAAGGAAATTTATTAAACAACTGTTTGTGACTGAACAACATTATTACTTTCATAAGCATTATTATTTGTTGTAATTTTCAGTTTATACGCGGTAAATAAATAAAGAACGCAAATCAATCATGGATATAAGTTGACTTAATTTTTAAACGATATACAGGGGGGGTACTTTCCCGCGGGGTCGGTGTGCTACTGGTGCATATCTTGTATCACCAAACTGATCCCCCAAAGAGCACCCTTCGCGACAGTTGCCTTTGCGCCAAAGGGATAGAAGACACAACGGATAGCATAGGAGATTTTAAGCATTCGTGCAGTTATCGTAGAAACTTTAACTTTCAATAGTGCGTTTCAGAACTTTCAATAGAATTATCTTTGCTATTATGTTGGCCGTAACTCACGACGGAGGTCATTGAACCACGTAAACAATGTCGTCCAATATGTTGAAGTGCTCAAGTTGCAACATTGTGATAAATGAAGTGCTGTCATATATGCAAAATAAGGCTGATATTATGGACGAGGAAAGCCTAGTCCAGATCTGCTCAGGTGCGTTTTCAGTCGAAGAGATTGAACAAGCTAAAGCTCTGCTTTTTGGCTGTGTCACGAAACCTAAGACTACGCGGAGAGGACAAGGAAAGATGTCTCGAGACCTTGATGATATCATAAGCCTTATCAAGGCAACGGATCCAGAGGAGTTGCCGGTTTTTGTGTCGCGTGATCTACATAAATTACCGCCCACGACATTCGACCATGTAGATGTTACGAGGCTATTGAGAGACATAATAGCAGTGCAAAAAGAGTTGAGACAGATCCAGGAGAAATATGCGTCTGAAGTTCAGTATGCCACAGTGAGCGAAGTTGAGCAGTTAAAAATTCAAATTGAAAGCTTGAAGAAAGCGTCTGCTGCGAGTTCCAGTGAAGGCAATAAGGAGCCTAACGTCAATTACACGAGAGGTGCGTTTTGCGTGCAGAACGACAGTTATGACTATTGCAATAGCGGTCCGGTTGGCATGACACACAGTGCCAATCAGTCGATGACCTCTAATCAGTCGTCGGTCACCCCACCGGAGCGCTCAGCAACAAAACAAGTTAGCAAGCCTGGGCCGGTACCGCCGCGCATGCCATCCCTCTCGTACGCTAGTATCACAGAGCATAAGTCGGCCTCGCTCGCACACACACCTGTATCGGAGAGTGTTATGCGTCACAATATAGATACTGCCGTTAGTGCCGACCAGCTGATCTCAACATCGGAGTATGCCCAGAGAAAATCCACATCCTTACCAAAGATTGGGGAGAATGAGGAGGAGGGTAAGGGCGAATGGATACGAGTAGAGAGACGAAAAAAACGTAGTTTCAATACACGTTTTACGGGCGGCGGTGGTTAACATAACGTTGTATATCTATAACGTATCGACGGATACTACAGCTGCCCATATCTCAGATTACATTATGGAGAAGACTAACGTTCCTGTAACACCGGAGAAAATCTGTATGAGGGAGATGAAAGGATATGACTCATACAAAATAATGGTACCTAGGCAAAAGTTATCTCTTTTTGAGGATGACGACCTATGGCCACATGATATATTCTTCAGGAGGTATTTCATCTTTAGAAGCAGGAGCACGAAGGATCTACAGAGTCATAATTCTAACTCAAATAAAAATGGCGAACAACATAAATAATGAGTACAGATACAATAGTAATTTTGTCAGTTTCAACTGTAAGTCTGTGAAACGATCAGCTGATTGTATAAGAAGGCTATGTCGTGATGCTGACATTGTGGCATTACAAGAAACATGGACCCTGCCACATGACATACCCACCTCGGTACACTGGACATCAACTTTGGGTACACGGGAAAGTCAGCGGTGGACACATCGACTGGTGTACTGAGGGGAAGACCGTACGGTGGTGTGGCGATCTTGTGGCGGAAAAGTGTATTTCAACAGGTTCAAGTAATAAACTGTAACAGTGTGCGGCTTGCATATATAAAGATTACGTTGTGTGATCAGTGTTTACTTGTGTTTAGTTGTTACATGCCTACAGATGATAAGGATAATTTTCCAGAATTTACCGAGTGCCTTAGCGAGATTAATGCGATCGTAGAAAATAATAATATTGAGTCTGTTTATATGTTAGGCGACTTAAATGCTCATCCATATACATTGTTCTGTGACGAAATGCTGACTTTCTGTGATGACCAGAAATGGATTTGTGCCGATATACAAAAGTTAGGCATAGACTCGGGCACGTATACATATGTAAGTGACTCTCATGGATCGAGAAGGTGGTTGGATCATTGTTTGGTTACGCAATCTGCTTATAGTACGGTAACAAATGTAAAAATACTTTATGATGTTGTGTGGTCAGATCATTATCCCGTTAGTGTTGAATGTAACCTACGGCTTATAAGACGGAAAAATGTGTGTATAGCTAGTCAAGTAGAATGTAATAAAGTACGATGGGGGAACCGACAACCGGAAGAGGTACATTGCTTCTGCCCCACACTAGGATACCCTGTGTCGTGGTAATCAGAAACATTGACGTCACACACACATAAACATCCAAGGGTGGGCCTCTATTTGTCATATTAACCACCCGAGATATGCGAAAAGAGGTTTACTACGTTCGTTAGTTATATGCTGAATTATGTCACAATAAGTTAAAGGATATTGATTTTCCGGTGGAACTTAGTAATTGCTGTGATATAAACTGTCATAATTTAGGCCATAAGAAAGTTATAGATTGTATGTATAGCAGAATTGTAATCTCATTAAGCGAGGCATCAGCATTTAGTAATAATAAAAAAAGTTCCGGTAAAAAACGGCAGGTGACTGGCTGGAACAAGCATGTAGGGGTGGCACATGCTGAAGCGCGACTGAAATTTCAAGAGTGGCTTTACTATGGAAAACCAAGATCCGGTCCACTATACCTGGAAATGAGCGAAAGTAGAAAGGTTTTTAAGGCGAAGCTTAAGTGGTGTCAGGATAACCAGGAGCAAATAGCTATGGATGTACTGGCAACACATCACAAGGCGAAAGATTTTAATAAATTCTGGAAGTCTACCAACGAGCACAATAGCAAACCCAGCCTACCGGTATCTGTTGACGGGGTAATGGAACAGAAGGGAATAGCCAACATATTTCGTGAGCATTTCGAGGTGCAATCTACTATAGTTCCTTCAAATAGGGTGAGTGATGTTGAGCAGCTTCGGGGTGATCTGGAGACTCGATTCAGCCCTAAAGACGTAGCAACAGTTGTTAAAAACATGTCCAGAGGGAAGTCTCCGGGCCACGACGGGCTCAGCATTGAACACCTGAAACATGCAGGGTCTCATCTACCTAGAGTATTAGCCACATTTTTTAATCTCTGTGTCAGCCATGGATATCTTCCGTGTGAAATGATGGAAACTATTGTGGTGCCCATTGTTAAAAACAAAACTGGCGATATATCAGATAGGAACAATTACAGACCAATTTCGCTTGCAACCATAATTGCAAAGGTATTTGACGGCCTGCTTGACGCACAGCTGAGCGCCCACATCCGCTTGAATGATGAACAGTTTGGCTTTAGGCCGGGGCTTTCTACGGAAAGTGCAATTCTGGGCCTCAAGCACACCGTTAAATACTACACTGACCGTAGAACAAATGTGTACGCCTGTTTTTTAGATCTCTCAAAAGCATTTGACCTTGTAAGTTATGACATCTTGTGGGATAAGTGTCGAGCGTCTAAACTACCGGCGGAAATTGTTAATATCTTTAAATTTTGGTATGAAAATCAAATCAACAAAGTAAAATGGGGAAATGAGTTTTCGGAGGCGTATCGGATGGAATGTGGAGTGAGGCAGGGGGGATTAACATCGCCCAAGCTATTTAATCTGTATGTGAACGATCTGGTCGGTGAACTCAGCAGTATGCATGCGGGATGCTACGTTGATGGTAAAAGCTGCAACAACTTAAGCTATGCAGACGATATGGTGCTGCTGAGTCCGTCACCAGGGGGCTTGAGAAAATTACTTACAACATGTGAACGATATGCAGAAAGACACGGCATCTAATATAATGTCAAAAAAAGTGAGATTATGATCTTTAAGACTGGTAATAAACTACCGAGTGAAGTGCCGGCTTTAAGACTGTATGGTAATACACTGAAAAGAGTGACGTGTTTTAAGTACCTTGGTCATATAGTGACAGACGACCTGAGGGATGACCTAGACATTGAGCGGGAGCGCAGGGCTTTGGCAGTTAGGGCAAATATGCTGGCTCGTAGGTTTGCACGTTGTACAAAGCCAGTCAAAATCACACTCTTCAAGGCATATTGTCAATCGTTCTACACGTGCAGCCTATGGGTCAACTATACCCAAAAAGCTCTCAACGCCCTGCGCGTCCAGTACAACAATGCTTTTAGGATGTTGCTGGGGCTGCCGCGCTACTGTAGTGCGTCGGGTATGTTTGTTGAGGCACGTACTGATGGATTTCACGCCATCATACGTAAGAGGACGGCCTCCTTACTGAGCAGAACGCGTAGCAGCGCCAACAGCATCCTGCAGGTCATTGCGGGTCGGCTCGACGGGCCTATACTCAAACACTGGGTTAGTGTTATTACAGGTACACTGACAGTGTGTGGCAAACTGAGCCGTTCCACGGGCAGGCCTATCTATATGAGATGAATGCATAAATCCACCTGAATGTATTGAATTTAATTGTTATTTGTAATTTGTGTCAGTTAAATTTTAATTTTTATTTTATTTCATTCATATTGTAAAATAACCTAATTTAATGTAATGATCTAATTTGAATTTTTATTAGCATGACTTCATTTTAATTTTAATTGACTGAATCTTATTTTAAGTGTTATTGTTATGTTAATGTTATTAATAGTACTACTAACAAACTATGGAACTTTGTATTCCGAAATAAAAATGATTGATTGATTTTTCAGACTTGGAAAATGGACATCTTCTCGCCAAAAGGCCACTGGATCGTCGTATTTTTACGTGCCGACGACCGAGGCGCGAGGCGTGTCTATTATTCGGCGAATACGAATATTCGTATACATATTCGTTGCATTACTAATACTGACCTTTCTTGGGTCGAGATTTGTTAGGAAAACCCGGATCAATTCCAAGGTTCATATATCAAGTTTTGAATAAAAATTGACGTAATCTCCCAGAGACCAGGAAACTATAACTCCAAGGAGAAGGGGGCACTACGTGGTCCATATAAGAACATAAATCGACAGAATATTGACAATCAATTCACAACAACAATATGACAGGTTAAATTTCGTCGTTTTCGTATAAATAAAAATGAAGTAAAGAAAATAAATACAAGTTACAATAAAGTACCACAGTGCAATTTTAGGACCCTTGAGCCTAGTGTAGAATACAGTATACAGGTACAGTAGTTACAATTATAACCAGAGATCGGATAATCAGATGCATATTTAGCCGAGTAGTGACCCTGCCTACGGTCCTGGGATCAAATCCCGGTAAGAGCAAATATTTGTGTGATGAGCATGAATATTTGTTTCCTAGTCTTGGATGTTTTATATGTATTTACATAAGTATTTATCTCTATTAAATATATCGTCGTCTAGTACCCACAACACAAGCCTTGCTGAGCTTACTATGGGCCTAGTTCGATTTGTGTAAGATCGTCCTCTAATATTAATTTATTTATTATTTTTATTTATATTTACCTAATGTTGAAATGTAGGTTATTATGGAATGCACTTTTGTATCGGAAAATCCCTAATTTCCGGAATCGACAAATTAGAGTAGGTCGTGATTATAGAATCGGATGTATCGGATGATTCCTTCATTCAAGTGTTGCTTACTGTGGATCTGGATACTTGTCTAACGATTGTAAAAACTTTTGTGATTTTCTGACTACATTATAGTGATAAATATTGATCAAAACATTGCAACCAATATTCCGCACAATCAATATTTTTTATATAATATTTATTTTTATTTATGTTTTTTTTTAACTAACAAACATTGCCCTTCCACTTATTTCTCTCATTTTCTCCCTCACTTTTGGGTTACAAATGTTTTAAAAGCTAGCAACACTTGTTTAATCACATTTTTAATATCACACAAAAAAACTTTAGGTAAAATAGTTTTGCCTCGAAATAAAACGTCAAACGCCATACATTTTAGTGTCTAAATGTCATTTATGTTTACAGCAGTCTATTTTTTGTAGTAAGTAAATAGGTCGCCTCACAAATTAAGATCGTTGGCCGAAAGTGGTTTATAGCTATTAGAGAATGACTACTGCGCATTCAAAGCCACCGCTTATAATTCGTGAAACGACGTGTGTAATACAATCTATAATAAGAGTATCTACCTATCAAAAGGTCCAGATACACAATCAACATGTAATCTACAAGTTAAAACACTTAGTAAAATGAGACAGATCTGCGTGTATCCTTGCGTCTCCTTTTTTCCTACGACACGCCATAGCCCGGCAATGTGGCCGGGGGCCGGGGGGTAATAAAGCAATCTTCTTATTGAAGACATCCAAATCACGCGGCCGCCGCCAAACACTCGACAATCTGGGTCTGAACTACCACGCACTTGTCCTTGGGTAGGAGCTTCATGAGGGACGCCACGTACACACCGAAACACTCAATGCCCCTTAGCCTGGAACTGGAGAAATTAACACCTGTATTGCAAAACAGCAGTATAGACAGAAAGACATTCCATTCCGAAATTAAAAATAATCATTTCAGTCACATTAATAATAATAATAAATATTTTGAATACGAGTATAGTAGTAGCACATTATGATGTATCACATATCAAACATTTATTGGACTGGGCATTTTTAAGGTTTCTATGCTAACTAAAGCCCCACAGAATGGTAACGCGTCTAACGTCAAGGCATGTGTCGTCATAGTGACGTCAGTTTCTGTGAGTGTAATTAGCAGACAAATACAAAGTATCTCCAAGTATGTCCAATAATATCATTGTAAGCCACAGACTTGAATAGTAGGGACAGGGCGCGGAGCGCTTGAAAGTGTCGCTACAAAAACAGTACAAAATCGGGAAAATTGTACTGTTTGCAATCAGTCGCGCTTGGACGGTGACAGCCGATTGACATATCGGCAGCAAAAACAAAAATGGTGACCTGCGACGTAAAAAGGTGTAAATCATACCCAAATCGCAAAACACAAAAACAGGGAGAGTCGTATCACAAGTAAATATTATATTATCAATTACTATTGGCTTTAAATTGATTATCTATAAAATATTGTTCTCAAAAAAATCCTCAAACGAAAATCAACCATTCGACTGACGTAACTTTGTAGCGACGCACAGTGAAACTGCCCGCTTCCTATATTTGAAAAACGATCCGATTTGGTTATTTTTCTATTCGTAATGTCAAGATTAATATTCGTAATATCATTAGATTACTATTCGTAATGTCATTTGGTTACCCCCCCCCCCCCCCCCCTAACTAATTCATAACTTTTTCTATGATTAGGTAGTTTATTACTTATAAATTAAAATCAAGATCTTAAATTCCAAGTCACGCTACTAATGTGTATCTGTGAGCTTACATCCTCTTTCATAATTTAAAACTCAAAAAACTCAAAACTCAAAACGTTTATTCTGTAAATAGGCCACAAGGGCACTTTCACATGTCATTTCATTTCATTTTTTACAGAACATTTGGTATTATTATCATATTATCAGAGAAAAAAAGTACTTAATTATTGTTTCTGAGAGATGTAAAGAGTCTCAAATGTCATAATAAAATAATTAAAATATAAATAACAGAGATGTATAGTCTCTTTAGTCAATAATACAATGATAATAGGAGATGTAAATGGTCCCCACAGACAACGGCAAAGACAAAAATTTATATGCCTATTTAATTATGTTTCAACTTTTTATTAATTAAACATGAGGTAATTGCGTGAGACCTCGCACCTCGCCCCTTAAGTAAAATTTTAGCTAGATATATTTTATTTCTACTCCTAATCACCGATTAAAAGTCACCGGGTATTTGAGAGTTATCCGTAGATCAACTTTCCTAATATTGTGTCTATACACCACAAATCGGAACGTGACCGACCGTGACGCCGTTACAATTTTTCGTACTGTCTTGGTCCCGACGAATTCCGACAGGGGCGCTATTTTTCTTAGCCTCAAAATGGTAAGAAATTTAGTACGGGAAGGCCTATCCTTAGTATTTATATCGATGGTCACAAAACTCACCCAGTGTTTGAGCCGTCGCCGTCGCGCTATTTTTCTTAGCCTCAAAATGGTAAGAAATTTAGTACGGGAAGGCCTATCCTTAGTATTTATATCGATGTTGTAAGCAGTATTTCAGCTTGTGGTGCGAGCAACTACGGAAAACTGAGTGCAATAGGTACTATCGTCTGGCCGCTGAGAGAATCCGAACCTGACACCTGTCAGTTTGGGATGACCAGATATTGGAGATTACTAACGTTATCGCTTAACGTTACTAACTTTACTGGCGTAATCCTATTTTTAATTCACTTCTACCCGCGACTCGCGAAATATGTAAATTAAAATTGTTTCCTATAGAAATAAAAACAAAGTATGTTATGTTATTTTTATTGTACAAAAAATAAAACAAAAACCTAATTAAACCAACTTAACTAAATTAAACCTAAAATCTATTCATAACGTGTTTTAATTCGATTCACATTCGCTCGACGAACTGTCGTCGCTGTCCTCTTCCCCAAATTGAATTATCGTTTCATTATCAATCTGCGTATCAATTCTAACGTCTCTGTCAAAATCTTCGAAAATAAGGTTTTTAGTTTTTTCGCCCAGTGACTCTTGTGACTTTTTCAAAGGCTTCTTTCAGAAGTCCCATTATATTTTTTGTACTGTATGGCGGTGCAGTGTTGTGGCGAGCTGCATACCCTTTCATTTGAGCCAGATCAACTCAATCGCACTATACTGGCAGGGATTCTCAGAACACGATGACCATATTCCAAAGCCAGGTCATCTATTTCGTATCGCACATTCGGAGGCTTATTTTCTGTAATTTATTTCAATAACTCTGCTTTGAGCATCTGCATGTTTGCGTCAACGCCCTTTTCTTGAAGCCAAGCCACCAAATCTCCTTTTTTTTTGGCTTCGATCGGTGCTTTCTGCATTTGTACCGAATGGTAAGGCGCATTGTCCATAAATATTACTGAAGGCTCTGGCAGAACGGGCAGTAGCACGTTCTGGAACCACTCTTTAAATGTAGCGGCATTCATTTCTTCGTGTTAATCAGTGGTGGTTTTTAAATCAAACCGTACTTTGAAGTACCGGCGTGGCATATTATAAGCCGGGCCCCTTTACTCATCGGTACTTTCGACGTCGATGCTGCTGTGCCGACTGTCCAAGACCAAGACACCGTGTGATAAGCATTTAGCCATGTCTTGTCGATGTAAACCACATTGTTCCAGTCATCGATTTTCCTCGCTTCTCTTAAAAAATGTTGTATCGCTCCAGAAGAACTTTCCTCTTGTCCGTTTTTTATATTCAAACCTAATTTGTTTTAAAACTATGGTTAGGGTTTCCTTACTTCCCTCACACAAACCAGCTTTCAAAGATTCCAAAAGCGCTGTCCTGTTCAGGTACTCATTTCTCGATTAGTAATCATATATATGGTATATGATTCCTTGTCGCATCGGCGTCAAAGATATCGATATCTATCACAGGTTTTCTGAGTTTTTTCTTTGGTGCCCGTGAAATTGAAAAGGATTTCACTTTACAGGTGAACATGATAATAATATGTAATTCATTAGATAAAGGAGGTTGTGCAATGTCTAGTGACTTAACCCCTAGTCAGAGTATCATCCCGGAGTCACAAATAAAAACAATGCTTACACAGTGCGCTTGCCCGGAGGCGGTTTGGCTAAATTCCAAATTCCAAATGTCTTTATTACTGTAGATATTTACATATACTTAGCGTATATGTATATCGTAATTTTTTGCTACTTCTCTACATTGGACCACTGTGGGAGAGAAGGGCATAGAAACTCCTACAGATTGATTTTTAGATCTCTTTTAAAAATTGCTTGTGCTTAACTAATACAAATATATATACATCATTATCATAATTAATAAGCAGGACTAAATAATCACAAAATTATTAACAGCAAGATCTGTGTTGAGCCAGATTAAACCCATACAGGCTAAAAAACAACGCATTATTTCGCGCTAATTGCTTCGATATCTTTCTATCATAACTCAAAATGCACAGAAGGAACGGGCTAGCTAATGAATGAATAATTTTATGTGATTGTGCACCCAACGCTCACAAATCGGCAATTGGGACTCCCAAAAACCCTGTCAGTGAATCGTCCCGGATCCGATTGCACAGTGGGGGTAAAAATAATGGCGGCCACTGCAGAAAAGATAACAAATTATTATGTTGTTTCTGTGTGTTACACGCGCTGTGTAGGCCTTGAGCTGCGCTGTGCTGCGCTTTCGGCCACCAATAGTGCGACCAGCAACGCAGTCATTACAGACCGCGACAGTTATGTACTAGTACTTACTGTGTGTTTGTTTTTAAACCTCAGATGAAAGAAACTCTTGGCTTACTCAGGTACCCTGTGTTTGGACAAAGCGCCCTCTACGTCACGTAGCCTACTAAGAACTATTTTAGTATCTGTGGTCGGACTTATTCGTAATAATGAAGAAATTTACTAACCTTTCATCCTGCGATGGGTCAATCGTATCAGCCTTTATGGATAATAGGTTCTTCAATTTGGAGCTGGTTAAGGGCTTCATGCTCTTCTTGGTGAGGGTCTGTTTGGACGGCAAGCTCTTGGGTCGCTTCCGCTTGGGCTTGCTGGGCTCAATGGGTTGGTAGTCATCGTGAAGGTAAACCTCTTCCAGCTGGTCGTTGCATGAACCGATGCTTGAAGGGCCACGGTCGAACTGTTCGTCCTGATTGCAACAACAATGCAATAATTATTTTAAATATTACCTTGATGGTCCCTAGTTTTCAATATGAGTCCGAATATTTGTCTGAACTTAACTGTCTTAGCTTTTGCGACGAAAAAAAAGGCACTGAAAGTAAAACCCGTTTCTTACCAATCACATCACTGAATCGCTACAATCAAAAAAAGTGGACTCTAAAAATAAGCAAAATAATAAACAAATTGTTAGCTCATTGCCTTAAGCTGGGCACTCACAGTCAGTTAAACTGATCAGATGAACTAACATTAGTTAAAACGGATAAAAGCCAAAATTATTTCACCACTCATTTCGGCTCCAAACTGGCTTTCATTCATCCACCACGATGAAGTGACTGATGATCATCAAGGCGAATAGATGTAAGCAGTAAGCACGCGGACTCACGGTAAGTTTGGAGAGATGGTTAGCGAATTATGATGAGCATGGAAAATCCGTGGGTTGTCATCAGTTAAAAAAATCAACATAAGATTTCACACACACGGTCAGCTTTTGAATGTACGTGAGCTTTTCTGATCAGTCTCAATGACCGTGAGTGCCCAACTTAACACATCTCTCACTAACAACACTCACATCATCGACAAACTTGGTCCCCGGATGTTTTGCAATGAGATGGTCCTTTAGTGTGGAGAATGCGCTCCAAGAGATCACCTCTCCGCACATAGAGCATGTAGCTTCGTCAACAGACACCTGCAATAACCACAAACAGTTAGATATCATCACGCCTGTTCAACAAGGGCTGGCACAGACTTAGCCCCGCCCACATTTAGCCAGTAATTCAATACACCGTTAGCGTGACAGGGGTCTAGCCTATCGCAGCAGAGTTCCAGTAGGCGGGGTCGGTATAGTTGGGGCAGTCTGCGGCGCTTGGCAGTACTCACAGTGAAGAAGTTCCAGTAGGCGGGGTCGGTATAGTTGGGGCAGTCTGCGGCGCTTGGCAGTACTCACAGTGAAGAAGTTCCAGTAGGCGGGGTCGGTATAGTTGGGACAGTCTGCGGCGCTTGGCAGTACTCACGGTGAAGAAGTTCCAGTAGGCGGGGTCGGTATAGTTGGGGCAGTCTGCGGCGCTTGGCAGTACTCACAGTGAAGAAGTTCCAGTAGGCGGGGTCGGTATAGTTGGGGCAGTCTGCGGCGCTTGGCAGTACTCACAGTGAAGAAGTTCCAGTAGGCGGGGTCGGTATAGTTGGGACAGTCTGCGGCGCTTGGCAGTACTCACAGTGAAGAAGTTCCAGTAGGCGGGGTCGGTATAGTTGGGGCAGTCTGCGGCGCTTGGCAGTACTCACAGTGAAGAATTTCCAGTAGGCGGGGTCGGTATAGTTGGGGCAGTCTGCGGCGCTTGGCAGTACTCACAGTGAAGAAGTTCCAGTAGGCGGGGTCGGTATAGTTGGGGCAGTCTGCGGCGCTTGGCAGTACTCACAGTGAAGAAGTTCCAGTAGGCGGGGTCGGTATAGTTGGGGCAGTCTGCGGCGCTTGGCAGTACTCACAGTGAAGAAGTTCCAGTAGGCGGGGTCGGTATAGTTGGGACAGTCTGCGGCGCTTGGCAGTACTCACAGTGAAGAAGTTCCAGTAGGCGGGGTCGGTATAGTTGGGGCAGTCTGCGGCGCTTGGCAGTACTCACAGTGAAGAAGTTCCAGTAGGCGGGGTCGCTATAGTTGGGGCAGTCTGCGGCGCTTGGCAGTACTCACAGTGAAGAAGTTCCAGTAGGCGGGGTCGGTATAGTTGGGGCAGTCTGCGGCACTTGGCAGTACTCACAGTGAAGAAGTTCCAGTAGGCGGGGTCGGTATAGTTGGGGCAGTCTGCGGCGCTTGGCAGTACTCACAGTGAAGAAGTTCCAGTAGGCGGGGTCGGTATAGTTGGGGCAGTCTGCGGCGCTTGGCAGTACTCACAGTGAAGAAGTTCCAGTAGGCGGGGTGGGTATAGTTGGGGCAGGCTGCGGCGCTTGGCAGTACTCACAGTGAAGAAGTTCCAGTAGGCGGGGTCGGTATAGTTGGGACAGTCTGCGGCGTGGCTGGCCAAGTCGTCGGGGGCGCCGCGCGCCGGGCAGTTGCATTGTGACTCGTTCTTGATCAAAGCTGAAGAAAAGGTTTATTTTTTAATAATGCAGCCACAGTTTGGTTGGAGATCATTAACGCATTGGATGTTCACTAGTATCCATCCGAAAACCGATTTGACATGTCGAAGTGTCATTTAGCGAAATTATGTTGCAAGTTTCCGAAACATAGTGATGTTTCTTAAATCGATTAAATGGTTGAAATAAAACCGTCAGTTGAATAAGTGTTTTATGCGAATTCTTAAATTAATGAATCAACACAGTCACGCTGATCCACCAGCGATGACCTGAGCGAGTCGGAACCTGTTAGGTGCCGATCAACGCCTATCGGTACCTACTGGTTTGGCACATTGTTCCTAGTCTGCGCGGGTACCTACCCAATTAGCGCAGGCGCCGACGGCTACCTGCGTTAATTAGGTACCAGCGCAGAAAGTGAATCAAAATAGGAATGAATTAATTATTGTTTTGCTTTAATTTTCACTTATCATAGATAAGCTCGCCTTTTTACACTTTTTTCAAGAAACTCTTGGTTTTTTATATGATTTGTGGGCAATAAAGAAATTATGATAATTATGAAGAGCCCAAATGCAGAATACTTCCTCTACAGGGCTAAAATGTGTTATAATTTTTTACGTAGTCTGAAATTAAGATAACCCATTTATCTAGCAAAATTATGAATAATACACATTTTTTTTTATTATATTTCTTTATTACTTTCTTCAGAACCGTTCTCTGCGTCACTTGTGATGCGGGGACGGACGGTCTTCTTTAAACATGATACTGATTTGTGTTGTTATAATGCTGGATGATTGACTAGTTGGTAGACCTTGGTAGTAAATGTTCTTTGGATATTTGGACTGTCGACATCCCTTTACTAGAATTAGAAATCATGATTTTTCGGACCTCTTCAGAAATTTGTTTACCCCTTCATGTCGAATACACCACGAGACGGACCTACTACTGCAGTGACGTAGTTGTAGTTGTCAGTAAGGGACAGAGGTTTGCGTCAATCTGGCATCAACTATTACGTCACTTCCTCTCGTGTGACGTTACTCTAAATTTGTATTTTTTGTTGAAAATCAATACTAAATAAAATAAAAACTTGCTAAAGATATATTCGTATGTTTTAAAATCTCAAAATATTATTATATGAGATAAAGATGCGAGGGAAAGTAAACTATTGTCCCTGAGGCAGGCGTAAGTTTACAAAACAACAACCTGTAGGTAGTCAACTTAGTTAATATGCTAAGAACCTAATAGTAGCAATAGTGGAAAAACCATTCGAAAAGACGGAATAACGGAAAACTATAATTTTATTATTTTTACCCCGGCGTAGTGTGATTTTTAGATGTTGATTGTAGGAAAATTAAAGTTATAGCGTTGATTCACCCCTAAAATAAAAGGTCCACGGTCCGAAATTATGAAAATGTGTCCGGCGCGCGAGCTTGAGACTTTACTTTAGGGAAATATTAAACTGCACATCAAAAATACTGATTTGCACAGCAAACATCAGGGCAAAATGCTGCGGTAGCTTAGGTGAGGGGTAAAGGGGGTGGGCGAAGCAATGCACCCTTTATCCTTCGTGTTAGGTTGAACACGCAAGAACAACAAAAAATACTTAAAACATAAACTTAAGTACACATAAAATATTTATCAACTTTAAAAGTGTTTTTGCTGATCCTTTTATGCTGTGCAAATCAGTATTTTGATATGTGATTAAACACCAGCCTTTACTTTACACAATTCAGATCACATCGAAAGGAATGCAACGGCGCCTTTTGGCGAACTGCTTTGATAACTGAGCTGTCAGAATACCTAGTGAATGAGGAACGGTACCATCTAGGGCTTGCGATCTATTGATTAAGCTTCTATCTCCAATCACTTGAATGACTGACATTCTATTATATTGCAGCGCCATCGAGAAGTAAACATGCAATGATTAATTCACTGAAAGGAAATGAACGAATGAACTCGATTTCTTGCCACAAAACTATTTATCTTTCATCAAAAACTGGTAAAGTGCGTTTCAGCTTTAAAGTTTTTCGCCGTTAAGTTGGTAACAATAAAACCAGTCTTGCAAGCCTTTGAAAAATGTATTACACAAAGTTAGGGAGAAAATACCATAATTAACTCATACGTAGCTAACTCGATAAGTTTTTAGACAAGAAAAAACTGTACAAGATATTAACAATATTGATTTTAAATGTTTTCGAAACACTCTCCTTCATTCTCTATGCATTCGCCTAAACCAACTGGATCGTACCAAGTTAAGCAGGTCTGCCAAGCCTGGCACGATACGACCAATATAATTAGAGCTATATTGGAGTGAAAAAACAGTGATATAGCTAGTTCTGCGAATCGACAATTTCTACTATTTATTCAATTGACTTTATGCATATGAGCCCCGTTAACATAGGAACAGCCACTAACCTGAGCCCCCAGAGTCCAATAGTCACCGACACGTGGCGATCCCGAGAAGGCGCTGCTATGTAGTTCGTCCCACGTTAAAGAGTCCAGTCTTCAAATGCACTATGCACGTCACGAAAATGCACACAAGTACGTAGATTTGTAGGGTTGAAAGGGTTGTTTGCTAATCGGGATAACATCCAAGCGATGGCGCAAGGGAATTAGCGAGGTTGTATGCGCCCCGGAAGCATTCAACGATAACTGGCTTGCGCGCAGTAGTCACAGCGCGCGGGTAGGGGTCTTAGTTTCGTCCGAAAACTAGTTCAATGAACTGTTCCCACGTTGGTATAGAGTGTTCAATCCACAAAGTCAATCTGTTAAATATCTAATCATAAAGAAGCGAAACCACCAACTAAACACTTTTGGCAGTCTTGTTCCGAATAGGTCCGAAATTGCGACTTCGTAGACGGCCACGGCCTCTTCGGCTTACGAAAAAAAAAAAAAAATTTTCCTTGATTATCGGGAACAAAAAGAAATCACAGGGAGCTAAATCAGGACTGTACGGTGGATGGGGCAGACTCTCCTAACGCTGATTGTTATCGTTAAAGTTAGCCTGTCAGTGAAACTGTAAACTTGGGTAAACCCTAAAACGGAACTTTTGTAACAGATGTCACCTAGAGTACTGAAGATTCTATTGTGGGCATTTGTGGGAAAAAAATATAAAATTTGCCTTATTTGCTATGTAATTATTATTTTTTCCGGCCAGCAGAGTAGCGAAAGGGTTAAACCAAATTTAAAATCATAAAATATCGTAGCATAGTTAAGCTCCATCGTTGCAAAGAAAAACGCGGGGACTACCGTAGTAAAATAACTGGAACATCGTTATTATTTTTTAAACCAGAAAACAAGCTACTTGCGTTTTATTTTTAAATAAATTTGCTTTTTTTAAATATATAATACGATTATATAAATATATAATTTTAAATTACGAGCATCTCAGAACTTATCGAGTGACCTTCATACTACAATGTTCAATACGTTGCCTGTGCTCGCAGGTATCATTTGAATATATAATTTACGTATTTCGTGTTGTTACGAGGTTGTAGGTTACCTACACACCTGATACCCTTTATATGAAAGCTGGAAATTGGAATGTGAATCTGGCAACATGTAAGCCGCTATTAGAAGCGGCGACTGACAGGATACCAAAAGGTATAAAATACAACTGCATGAAGACCCTTGGGAGGGCCTCAATCAAAAAGAACTAAGGATTTTCACAGACGGTTCTAAAACAAACACAGGTACAGGCGCCGGGGCATTCTCGGAAGATCTAAACATGAGGAAATCAACATCATTAGGTGCCCACAACACCGTCTTCCAAGCCGAGTGCATGGGCATCATAATGGCTACTGCAGCTATTGCAGAAAGAGAGGTAAAGGATTTCCCTATCCGCATACTATCCGACAGCAAAGCAGTTCTGCAAGCCCTACAAAGCCACACCATCAGTTCTGGGCTTATATACGAGTGTCCCCAAGCCCTGTCAGAGGTATGTAACCACAGTATCGTTACCCTGCAGTGGATAAAGAGACACAGTGGCTCGCGCGGTAACGACGCAGCCGACGCACTGGCAAGGTTGGGTTCGGAACAGACGGTGGAGGGACCAGAACCCATAATACCATTGCCATTCAGCTGGTTGAGGAAAACCCTACGACAACACGCAAAGGTAACTCATCAACACTATTGGTCAACCTAGGATACCTGCAAGCAAGCCAGACAGGCCCTCCCGATGATCAGACCCGGATTGTCGCGCAAGCTTCTGAAGCTTCGCCACAACTTCGCTTGGTAACTAGAGCGATAACTGGACACGCTTTGCTAAATAAACACTTACACACTCTAGGTGTCACGGACAGCCCCCTGTGTAGAGCCTGCATGGAGGTCGAGGAGACAGCCACCCACGTCCTGCCGAAATGTTCCGGCGTGGCCATCTACCTGGCAACACACTTTGGGACGCCGAGGTCGCTCCAGGAAGTCGTCGGCAACATTAAGGGTCTGCTATGCTTCCTACAGGAGCTGGGTTGGCAGGAGTAGTGCCCCCAAACCACGTCACGCAAAACGTCGAGTTGCGGAAAAGTGGCCCGCGACAAACTATAGCTATAAGTACTGGCAACCTATAATAGCATTTGCCCATTTTTATCGTGACAGTTGTGCACAACAGCCAATTTAATGGCGAAGGGAATTTAAAGCTGAAACGCACACTCTACCAATCGACCGGTCAAATCACTGATCGATTCCCGGACAGATAGTAGGAAAGAAGTAGCTTGAAGGACTGGGCCTCATCCCACGGGCTGTTGGTTAACCTGATAAAATCGCAAGCAAAGCAGCAATTGGAACCAAGCACTCTCTTTCCTTATTACAAAAACCTATTGTTCCTGTAACTCAAAATGGTACTAAAATAAAATGGTACTTGGGGTCATCTTTGAGATGTGTTGGTCTCCACATGTCTGCGAGGTCAGCAGACGGGTCTTTGCGTCTATTCCCTCAGGCGACTCCTTGCCACGGCAGGCCAAAATTACCCTTGTATATTCCCTTCTCATGCCGCTAATCGACTATGCCGATGTTGCCTGGGCGAGTGCGAACGAAGAGAAACTGAATTAACTCGAGGGACTTCAGAATCTCGGGATTCGGTTTATCTTCGGACTGCACAAATTGGACCATGTTTCTCAATATCGCAAAGAATTGGGGTGGCTTCCGATTCGTCGTCGCCGAGACTCCCACATTCTTTATTATCTGTTCAATATCTTGAAAAATCCGAATTACCCCATTACCTTCGAGACCGTTTTGAGAATCTCTTTTCGGGAGATCTTTAGTTACTCCGCAGCATAACAACGCTGCGTATAACACTCTTTCAGGTTGCGGGCGGTCCGACTATGGAACGCACTTCCTTGCACTATAAGAGAAAGTCCCACTTTTTTCTCTTTTAAGAAACGTATTAAAGAGCACTACCTCTCTCTTTCGTAAAAATTATTGTATTCATATCATATGTAAAGTTTACTTTGTATCTGTATTTTATAGGTATTTAATTTCTTTCTAGGCATTTCAGTAATAGTATTTATTGTGCACTGCCTACCCTTTTATGATACATTTTCCTATAATGCCTTGGTTTGCTGGAAATCTCATTTTAGAGATTAGCTCGCCTTTGTACATGCATTTTCTTTTAATGTGACTTCTTAAATGTTTGTGTGCAATAAAGAATTGTGAATTAACTTGCTTTTTCCATGAGCCACTATAATTGATTCCTCGACAGTGCAGCTTTATGAAACGCGTACGTAGTGCACCCGGGGTACTCAACGAAAGTGTAACAAGCGCACATTCGTGTCATGGGCACTCAACGTGTCAATTAAACCGATGAACAGTTTTCATGTAGGTATCACAGTTAAAAAAACCTGATCAAATCACGTCGCAGGGAACCGGTTTCCTATAAAACTACATTATATTTGTTTGACTTAGATACACTAACAACTTACTCGGTTTCAAAATGCAGTCAGATAATGGACGATTTGAATATTCGTCATCCTGAAAATTTTATAAAAACATATTAGACCCACTCAAATTATAGTAATAATGATATTTTTTTAAATATGTCAGTAGAGATTGCTACCGACCTAAAAGAAAAAAACTGGTAATAGTGTAAAAGTAAATAATAAGTAAGTAAATTATTACTTACATATTCATCATTGCTATCTTCATCATCGCGACCAGATTTCTTTTCAATAATTCTCTTGATATTACGCGACTTTATCATGTTCCGTTCTTCAGAAGAAATTGGTACCATCAGTAGAATCTGTTGGAATGCTTCATCGTCAAATATCTCAATTGGTCGTCCATGCACCTTCACCAGGTCTACACAATATTTCAGGCATTTCATTGATGATTTTGATGTCTGAAAGCACATAGTCAAAACTTTTACTGAAACATTAAGGGTCGTTGATGTTATTATACAAACCTTAACAGTAACAGTGTCATCAGTCATTAATCATACTAAAAACATGAGGCTGTATTATTGACTCTGTTGTTTGTGTAAGATTGCACTATTGTTGCTGCTGTTCTATATTTATCTTAATTATATATATTATATTATTCTTCTCTCCACTGCTCGGAAATCTGATCCCAAAACAACGATGAATAATTAAACAGGACAACAAAAACGTTTCTCGCCTGTTTGAACAGGGCAAAAAAAAACATTGTTGGCTTGTATTTTATGGTTCTGTCTGTCATTTCCTCAAGGGCTTAAGACTTCTGTAGCGGGATCCACTAGGGCGATGGATATTATATTGGAAGGGGTGCGAGAATTCTGTATGAATTACCTTGATGATATCATCGTATTTACCACGGGAGAGTTGCGGTTGCATATAGAGCATCTAGACCTAGTACTAGACAAATTAGAAAAGGCGGGGTTGACAGGTAGATTGGAGAAGTGTCAATTCATGTGCGTAGAGGTGAAATTGTTGGGACACATAGTCAGTACTAACGGAATATGGATGGATCCTGACAGGGTGAAGGCCCTAATGGACTTTCCAATTCCTCGAACCATAAAACAATTACGAGGATTTTTCAAAATATAGTGAGGAAGTTAGGCCGTTATGTGACTTTTTAAAACAAAATACGGACAGTGGAGGCAAATGAATGTTTTGAGCGGGTGAAAAGGTTATTTATTGATACAATACTTCTTTCACACCCGGACCCAAAAGGGATTTACTATTTACAAACGGATAGTAGCAATTTAGGGGTGTCGGGATATGTGTATCAGCTGTCTGATGAAGTGGAAGAGAGAGTCATAGGGTTTTGTAGCAAGACTTTATCGGAGACTGAATGTAGATGGACGGTGACTGAACAGGAATTATGGGCTATAATTTACAGCTTGTCAAAATTCGAGACGTACTTAAGGGGGCGCGATTAGTGATCAGGACCGATCATAGAAGTCTGATATTCTTACAATCTTGTAAGTTATTAAGTGCTCATATGATACGTTGGATGCATTACATAAGCCGGTTTGATTACACCGTTGAACATGTGAAAGGCAAGGACAATGTAGTAGCTGACGTCTTGTCTCGACATATAGAGGGAGCGACCGATGTAATAACTAATAAGGCGACGGGCCCAGAAATGAATTTGTTCAAAGCAACCTTAGGACGGACTGTGACAATGAAATGGAAGAATATAGGTGATTATCAGAGGGGCGACTCAGTCGTGTGCGAGATAATTAGACGAATGAATACTGTAGGTGCACGAGTCTAAGTAGTATGTTCTGGAGGAAGGAGTTCTGTACAAGAGAGATACTCTGGGGAAGGCACTGAGGTTGTATGTTCCCGAGAACTTACAAAAGGATTTAATTATCAGTATACATGAAGAGATAGGTCACTTTAGGGATTAAGATAACCACTTTATCTAGAAAGGGATATAACTACATATTTATATTCAAGATTACATAAATGACAAGAGTGCATCGTGTTAGTTAATGTTAAAAATAAAAATAACCCAACACATGGAAGGACTTTATAAAAACGACGGTTTCAGACGCTTTTGCTGATTTTTCAATGCATTTTTAGTGTATTTATAGATACATAGAAGAAAATAATTATTTTTCGAGTATTTTTTTTAATTGCCATTTCAAGCAATCGGGACTTGGGGATGTGGGAGTATTAGGGTGGAGAAACGACAAATTAGGCCGTTTTTTTAACGTTACAATGCCTTCAAAGTTCATTGACCTCGAGCTATCAGTTTTGCCGTTTCTTGAGGCTCGAGATCGTTCACAGTTCATTGACCTCGGGGTCATTCACCTTGAACTTGAAATTGACCCTCTGTACATTTTTTGGCAAAAATGTTAGGGGGCACCCCTTCCCCCCTGACACCACTCCCATAAAAAGTGAAGCACCTTTCTTGAAATAAAAAACTTTGTATAAGCTCATTTTTGAGGTTATTTTTACATCATTTTCGCTACGAAAGTGTCCTATACAGCATTATTATTTCGAAATCGCCTTTGCTCCGGCTACTACGGGGCTGCGGCGATGCCCCCCCCCCCCCCCCCGCGCACTGCAGCGCACTCACCCTTGCCTCCGGCTGATAAAACACTATAGAGTCTAGCCACAATATCACTCAAGAGTTTTAATACCTAATTATGTACAGTTACATTATCTACATACATATCATAAGCTCTCTTTGATGTGTTCAGGAACCGCATGTTCGACCGGCATTGTGGCGTTGATCATTGCTCTGCAGTTGTTTTGCCTGTTCAGTAGTACAACTTCACAGACAAACTAGGGGTGGCACGAAGGTGTGCGTCGGCGTTCGAAATTTGAATGTCATAATTTGACAAATTTTGGTACATTATGGTCATAATGTATCAATATTCAGATAAGAAATGATTTTTTACCAAGAAGTTTATCATTATGCTGGTCGTAACGTGTGGTTTTTGGACGCAGTAAAGAGGGTTTATGATACGTGTGTAGATAAAATATATTTCAGTTTATTTTATTTTGAAGGTAAGAAATAAGAATGCTTTATTTTAATTGTTTCATTTTGTTGAGTTAAATAGTAGAATTGGCATTTTTCATTTCAATTGCTTAATTAGGGTTCCGTACCCGAAGGGTACAAACGGGACCCTATTACTAAGATTCCGCTGTCTGTCTGTCTCTGTCTGTCACCAGGCTGAATCTCATGAACGGTGATAGTTAAACAGTTGAAATTTTCACAGATGATGTATTTCTGTTGCCGCTATAACAACAAATACTAAAAAACCGAATAAAATAAATATTTAAGGGGGCTCCCATACAACAATTCTCCAATACCACATACAAACTTATGATTGCACCTGGTTACGTATATGGAGTGTGAAAGTAGACCAATAACTTTGTAAACAACATTTTGCTATGAAAAATCCAAACCATTCACTCCACACCATCCCTACCATTGTACGATGGTATGGAACCCTTCATGCACGAGTCTGACTCAACATGGCCGTTTTTTTTTCATGAACTTATCCTCTGCGAATTAAGAAATGCTGATCTCCCATTGCAACTGTGTTAGTTTGAGAAGTTCTTATTCTTTGTACACAACCAAGTGGCGGTTAAGAAAAAAGTTTTCTCAATTCGCAACATAAAAATCCTTTATTCGCAACTAGTTACGAAAACGGCCGTAGGCTAATATTTGTACTAGGTAAACAAAACCTATATTTAGATAATCTAATGCTCTGAAATCGGTAAGTCAATTTGAAAATCAGAGGATGCTCTTTTCTTTGTTTTTTGAGACAAGAACACATATTTTAGGCAAGACCCCGGTCAAACGCCTACAAGTGAATAACTAAATTGGTTTTCTTTTAAAAGCACAGAAACTAAAAAATAAACATGGCACCAAGCAAATCATGTTTTAAGGAAAAAAATATCCTTGCATTATTGATGAAAAATAGAGAATAGCACTCAGGTTTAAGTGATGAATTCACCCTCAAATCATAAGCAACTTCGCTCGCTTCTCCCGCTTGTGCGCAAATATTTTGGGTGTAACAGGAGTACTTTATGACTTAGCTCCCTTGTATAACAGTCTACTATATATAATTATAATAAATACAATCTAAGCAAAGAATTTGTCATTTTATGAGTCACTATTTTATAATCCGTATTGCCCCAAGGGAAAAGGAAAATACTTACATGCCGTGAGCGTTTTCGTGAACTTATAGGCAGACATTGAAGAGGACTGCCAATTTCCTGACTAATTAAGTTGTACAGGCGCTGCTGAAGTGGTGTGAAACAAATATTTGAGATTTGATCACCTGAAACAGCAGATTTTAAGATTATTTAATTATCATTTACATTCATATATAAATGGGTGGCCACTATAAATTGTTTTTTGCAAAATATCACATTTGATGACATTTGGCTGTTTCAAACTTGTAAGTGCGTTGTTCCATATCCACTGCAGAAAATCATTCATTCATTTGCAGAAAATGATTTATGTTTACGAATATAAACAATAAATTGGTTTTATGTGATTTCAAACCGTTCTATCCTATGTAATCAAACAATAGTAAAAACGAACTGTAGAACATTCATAGAAATAGATGAAGAAAATTCTCCAAAACACACAACAAAACTTCTTAGCACTACTGAGACTTTTTTTGTCTCTGTTCACAGAAGCTTTGTTTTACAGCAATAGAGATGCCCACCCAGGATTGATTTTGATGTGAGCTTTTGCACAGGCATATTTTCCTCTGCCGTGGCCATTGCCTGACTGGATTTGAATTCTAGCATTAATATGTGAATCAATCAATATTATATTTGATTTGTGCATTACCTCTTTTAAGCTGCTCCTGCTTATATAGTCTTATTTTTCGGACCAGTTTTGACTTGTACTCATGGAAGTACTAAAATGAAACAAAAAATCATTGAATTGGTATGTTGGTAGGTACTATGGGTATTTTTATGATAAGTTATACTCCAGGTATCAACAAGACCTAAATAAGAAATCATATTTAAACATACATAATTTGGGGTCAATATATTTATTTATTGAGGTCGGTGACAGGCTTTGAGGCTACCTGCATCCATATAGAATTGAGAACCTCTCCTTTTTTAAGTCTGTTGATAACATAGGATATCCAACATGCATATTGATGAGTTTGTTTAGTTGAGATATAGAGCTGAAACACAAATGCAAGTACAGCTTACATGCAGGAATAGTTTACCTAACGTGACTAGCTGGTAGCCGGTTCCGCCCCCACTGACTGAACAAATATAATGTACTTACACAGCGCCAGGCTTGGGCTTCTCTTCTGGGACAATCCGGCGACACGCTGTTCAGAATGTTGGCGCATTCTTTCCACCGACGGTTCAATATCACTCGGCCTTCCTTGGTGCGCATATTCTGTCCCGTGACCAGTTCCTGGTGATTCTCCAGGAAGGTCATCAGAGCCTCGATCTGCTCACAGGTCACACCTTTTGCTGAATCCATTTCGTGTACCTACCTAAAAAGCAAAATATTCAACCTTAGTCGGAATGCATCCACACTTATGATATATGGATGAACAGTTTATTATAACTCCTTACTTTTTTCCTTTCTAAACCCGTTAGATAAACAAGATCTATTTAGACCATGGAAGTACTACTTAGACAATCAAATTAGTAGGTACATATCCAAACCAAAAAAACAAACATCATCGAGACAACAAGCGAGCGAGTAGAACACCAGTGTTGCCACAACTGCGTTCCCAAATCGTACATATCCGGCGCTAAAATTACACATTTTGAAGCAAAATTACACATACGCATTTTTTTTTAATTCAAATTACTCATACAGCTTCTTGTTCTTTTCGCCATGGCACGAAACATACCTGTATTGATTCATTGATGAAAAAAAATCCTCGCATTTAATTTCATGGAATGAAATTTCTCTTCGTGTCTGGAGAAACAGCACGATAAAATCAAAATTGTGTGCGATTGAAATTCGATGCGGTCTAATCTGAAAAAAAAAACATCTCGATTGCTCATAATTGTTAGTAAAAATTAATATGATGAAATTATTATGTTACTAATTCATCAAGTAATGCATTTATACTTTAGCCATGGCACATACATACCAGTATTGATTCAATGATGATATTTAAAAAATCTTGTGATTGATTCAGTGGTAGGTACTCATTGAAATAGAATTTCTCTTATCGTTATTGTAAAAGTGGTCGAAAATGAAATTCGAAGATCAAATCTGAAAAAGAACACTTTGTTTACTCATTAACAGTTAAAATTAAAATAATACATTTTATTGCAATAATTTATCAAGTCATGTTTATAAATGCCTTCACCAACCTTTTGTTAGCAATTGTTTATATAAAATTGTTAGCTAGAAAAATATTCATTTGTTAAACTTCCAGCTGCTGCTGGTAAGTAATGATTTCGGCGGTTCGTATTTAATCGAGTCTTTTATCGTTTGTTTAGTCATCATTAGAGCTGAGATCGTCTCTGTGTTCAACCTGTTTCTATTATCAGTTTTGATAAGTTTAAGCTGGCTAAATACCCGTTCGACTGAAGCATTTGAAAACGGAAGGACTAGAAGTAGGCAAATAACCTTCTTTAAGTTGGGAAACAGAGGGTCTTGGTTCATGTTTCGTAACTTGAAAACCATATTCCAGTAGTTGGTGGCCGTTAATGTTGGGTCCAGTTTTAATGCTTCATAATCCAGCAGAGCATGATCTCGCCATTCTTTATTTACAGCTGGCACATCTACCACAGTATTCAAAACTGGATATCTCCTTAACATTTCCATTAAATCTTTTCGTTCAAACGATTGTGCTACTTTTGGGTCCAAAATAGATATGATGCCGAATACAGGATCACTAAAATCAAATCTTTCTTTGATTTGTTTTATCACTTCTATGTAGAAAGTAAGGCAGTGTCTCCTGAGAGTTGTCACGTCAGGTAATGATGTAGGTTCGTCTTTTAAGATCTGAATCACAGAATCTTGTGCCAGTACTCCGAGATATATTTTTTCGAGAGACACAAAGTTACCCGGATTGGCGTGATCAATAAGTTACGGTTGAACGTTTTTGACGTGATTTAAATGCATGTAGTTAGATGCAATGGATCGGATTAACTTTTCTATTTCGGGCTTCAAGCAGTGTAGAAGTGGTTTGTCTGTTTGAAATAGTTTGTTGAAGTCGGTTAGGAACTCCAATATGTATGACAGAAATTCGAGGTACACTTTTGTCAGTTTATTGTTCAGGCCTTCATAAATACGAACGTTATCGTTTGTGCCATCTTCGAACATCTCCAGGCGAAAATATTCGGTTAGGACCACGTACTGCTCTAGCGTGCGATCAACACAGGCTTTCAGAGAAAGCCATCGGGTGTTAGCTGGGCTCAATATTTTGTGAATTTCTACTCCGTAGAACTCCTGGCACTCTCGAAGACGGCTTACTCTTTTAGAGCTTTTGCTGAAGTGTGCTCCTATGTGTCTTAAAAGGTCTTCGATCGAGCTTGGAAGTTTAGAGCATGCTTTTGATGCTACTAAATGTATAATGTGGCAGCTGCATTTTACGCAAGTTATGTCCGGTATGTTTTGTTTTAAGTGGCTAAAAACAGAGTTGTGTCGCCCAACCATGCTATTCGTTGTATCCGACGCAAATCCGACAACATTTGATAAAGGCACTGACTGGTTCTTAAGACGGAGTAGCATGGCCTCACATAAATCGTCAGCTTTCCCTGATTCTGCTTCATATAAATCAAAAAACCTCGTTTCAACAGTTTCAGTGTTGGCGTTGAAAAATATTACGGACAGCGCACATTGTTTTTTGGTAGATACATCTGTAGTTTCATCCATTACTAAACTGAAATAATTTCCAGGTGTTTTTAAGTACTCTATAAGTTCGGATCTGCATGCTGGTGCAACCACTTTTGTTAGGACGTGCGTGACTTTTGTACGACCTAAAGTCATTTTTTGGGCAATTGTCGAATCAGCAAATGTTACGTAGAAAAGGTACAAGAGTATCGGACAAAGATAATGGAAGATTATGTTCGGCCAAATACGCAGCGCATTTTACTTCTGCCCGTCTTGCTTGGTCTGGGCTAGCATCAGCAGATTTTTTAAATAGATCATCAACATGTTTGGTGTCCTGTATAGAATTTGCTATTGTTTTGTGTCTGGTGGATTTCATGTGTCTGTCTATTACCGGTCGGTGATTGGTCAATATGGTTTCACATAATTTGCAAAACGCAACTGGTTCTTTTCCTATTTCTACCTTTTTTTGTAACCATTTACAAAATGCGGGTGAGTTGAGCCAATCATCATTGAATTTATATATCTGATTTCTTTTTTTAGCAGGAGGTTGTTCTAAGTCGATTGTCTCTATGGTAGCAGCAGTAGCACTAGTTGTAGGTTCTTGTTCACTAGGCCTTTTGGTTGTGTTCGGTCCGGAAGTAGGGTTAATGTCTGATGATGATGGTGCTGGTGTACACATAGCAGGTGTAGATGAAGTAGAAGGCTGTGTAGTATTATCTTTTGTAATATTGGGTTTCGGAGGTAAGCGGCGGATAAATTTATCCATTTTCTTGAGTTAGTTAGTTAGTTTTGTAGTATTTGTTAATAAGCAACACAAAAGTTTCAAGCGTGTGTCCCATGCACATATGCCCAAGCGTGTGGATATCATGAAATAAAAACAAAAAACAAACAATTTAGAGTTATGTACGAAACAAGGCACACTGTAAGCTTAAAGAGATATAATTTATGCTATAAAGAGACATTAAAAGAGATAGAGAAATATAATTTATGCTAGAGACATATGTATATCATGTGGGCTTTCGCGCATAAAGGTACCAGGTGTGAGGTATTGGGTTAGAGTTAGGCAGAATCTTAATTATATTATAGTCTGATTTGTGTACTGTATGTAGTTTTTCACTGAATAAATGAGTTAAATTCGTATAAAATGATATTATCATAGGTTCAAAAGGTTTACATCTATATATTTCGTTAATTGTTTTTAAAAATAAATCCGTGTAAAATAATATTCTCATAGGTTCAAAAGGTTTACATCTAAGTATATATTTTGTGATTAATTATGTTTTTAAAAATAAACAACTAAGTAAAGTTTTTTTTAAGAATTTCGTTACACAAAGATATGCTTTAATGCCTGTATATAAAGTTTATTTAATGAGATGCAAGGATTTATCTGAAAAACTAAATGCCGACATTAGGTACCGATAAGAGAGCGGAAGACCACATATATGTACATCATCAACATCAAATGTAATCAGATTGAGATTTAATTTCCTGATCTTGATTAGTTTGCTTTGATTCAGAAACTAAAAACTTGTTTAGCTACCTATGCCACCTATATTTTCTACCCAAAGAATCATATTTTTTAAGGGTGACAACTTTGGTATACAATGCGGAAAAGGTTAGGTCTCGAAACAAGAGCTGAAAATTATCCCGTTTGAAAAATCTACTTTTTAGCTGTGGTGTGGAGTGGAGTCAATGGAAAAAAAAAACCAGCCAAGTGCGAGTCGGACATGCGCACGCAGGGTCCCGTGCTATCTTCTACAGAGTGTAACAGAAAGTGGGAAGGGGGTTACAGGCCGAAAGGGGGTTGTTGGGGACATGTCCCATAGTAAAACAGTGGCGTAACGCAACTCCAAAAGGTCTTATCCTAACAGCATTTCAACCGGATAATGGGTAGGTACTTACCTATCAAGTAAACAGACAGCAGGCGTGAAAGATAAGTAGAGGTATACCACCACGATGGATCCAATCGTACACTCGATCAGGATACGGATTATTGGAAAATGGTTCTTCTACAGGTACCTACGCTAATATTATGTGCAGAAATAAATTCACTTTTTATCGCAGAGTTCAGCCAGCACAAGCACAACAAACTTCACTTTGTAAACAAACACAACAAGGTCAACACGTTCCATCCAGTTCAGCCAGCAAGCGCTGCTGTGTATGTATGTTCTGTTCTCTGACTCTGAGCTCGAAAGTATGCATCTGTTGATGTGTGTGCGTGTGTGTGTGAAAGAGAGGGATGCTTCAATAGGTGTATTGTATTGCTAGATGAAATGAGATGCCTAATGTTTTTGTTAGCTCCGTCGTACCAAAACTGCAATATAAGGTTTACGTTCCGTTACGCGTCCTTATTATTTTCTGAAATTATTTTGGCGATGAGATATAAAATTTTGCACTGATTTTAGATGTTTAAAATTAGTACGTAAATGGTAAAAATTACACACTACACATAGGAGGCAGAAATAGTACGTCAAATGTGTAAAATGTACCCTAACGGCAACGCTGTAGAACACAGATATTATATATACTATACCTAGTCCAACATAGGATGATCTCTGACAGCTTGTCACTGTGACTTTACTAGGCATGGGGATAATGTCGAAATAAATTATCGATATTCTAACCAAAGTTTCTGAATGTTTCAAGCAAATCAAACAAAAGGATGTTGTAACATTTTTTTATTCTTGTTAAATCGGTTCACAGCCCAAATCACTATCATCAAAGTCTGATTCTGACTCGCTGGAGCAGTCTTGTAGATTTATAATCAGTTCCTGGGTAGATTGGTCGAATCGTACGTCACGCTCCCAATCATCTTCCATAATTTTTCTTGTTCTGTCTATGTCTTTCTTCCAATTGTCCGATGTGACACTGTCACATGCATCCTTCAGTAACTTCAGCATTTTATTTGCTGTAAAAGGCGGTGTTGTATTATGTCTGGCTGCGTAACCTGTAACAAAGAAATAAAATACATATAAAACACACCATGGCTTGTTGGAAGAGATGTCTTAATAGCTAATCGATGTTTTATTAGCTAATTGATGTTTTATGAGATATTTTTACATTCTTATCTTCCTATGCTATCAAAATGTATTTGATTATAATTTTATGTGAGTACAATAAATTACAAATATTAATCTAATTGACTTTTTTTAAGCAAACGAGAGAAATGCGAGCGATGGTGAAAGAAACACATAAGCACGTTTACCTTTGACTTGAGCCCAGATCAGCTCTATCGGGTTGTACTGGCAGTGGTATGGAGGTAGCCGAATTACAGTATGGCCCTTTTCTTTTGCTATTTCATCCAAGATGTATGTTGGAGTACGGGGTTTGTGTATACGGACCAATCGTAGTAATTCAGTTTTCAACATCTTTTCGTTGGCCTCTATACCTTTGCTTTGCAGCCACGAAATTAAATCCAATTTCCGGTTGCTTGACGTTGGTGCTTTATCTCTTTGTACGGAGTGGTACGATGCATTGTCCATCACGATGGTATGTGGTTCTTTCAGGTTTTCCAAAAGAGTTAAAAACCACTTTTTGAATCTTTCGAAATCCATTTCTTCATGATATTCGGTGGTCTTTACTGATTTAAACGCCAGCAAACAATTCGGCACAAAGCCAGACGACGTCCCAGCATGTGTTATAATTAATCTTTGCCCTTTGCCTTCGGGCACTTTTGTAGTTGACTCAGCTGTGTCATCCGTCCAAGATCTTGAAACTGTGTGATTTGCGTTTAGCCACGTTTCGTCCAGAAAAACCACTTTGTCCCAGTTTGAGATCTCTTTAATTTTTCGGAGAAAATCAATTCTCTTGAGCGCAACATCTGTCCGCTCCATTAGTATTTTTCTTTTGTCACTTTTTTTGTAGCGGAACCCGATGCTTTTTAGTGTTTTGGCTAACGACGAGTGGCCACCTTTAAATAATTCAGCGTCTTCAAGAGATGTTTGTAGTTTTCTGAGTGTTGGTAACTCTCCACGCGTGTAGTACCCATAAATATGGTTCCGGATTGCTGCGGCATCAAAATCGTCAATTTTTGATATTGGACACGTCCTCTTCCTTTTTTTATTTGGCGTCGACAGTTTTTGCTCTTCGTTTTCCTCTGTCGTCGTTGTCGCAGATGATTGCTCACCATACTTTTCTCTGCTGACACGAATCACTGTAGCAATCCCGATTCCCAGAGCATCAGCAACTCTGTTGCACGCTTGTGTTAATGGCAACAACGGTCCGCCATTTTGACTCTCGCGTTCAAAGTATTCGCGCAAGCGAATCACAAACTCCCGGCTTTCACTATTTAAAACAGTTTTCTTTGTTCTTTTTGGCATACTGTATCCAAAAACAGAACAAACTTAACAAACAAATAACAGCAAAACTCAACAAATTAATAACAATAACGATAACCGAATGGAGACTGAATGAAAACACGTGGCGTATACAAGGCGTTGGCACTCGTACTGAACAAGATGGCAGAATGGCAGATGCAATGCAATCAAACAAGATGGCGGCATGGCGCGGTGAAGCCCACTCTACACACTCACGCGCAAAGCCCGCGAAACATGCATGAATGAATGAATGGGATTTCATTATTGTTTCACGCGCGAGTGTGGAGCGCCCATGAAGCGCCACTCGTTAAAAATTCAGTTTGCTTTTAACAAAAATAAAACTATTTTTTATCGTTGTTTTAATAGTATTTCTATTTCATTTACCTTGTTTTTTGCAATCTATTTTATTTACAAAATATCATCAATATTCTATTATATGTTTCGAGTCAAGATCGATAACTTGTCTTACGATAAGTGTAGCACGTCACTATTTGCCAATAAAGTATTTAAATTGTCTCTATACATTTTACCGTCGAAAAATACGATACTTCATAGGCGTGTTTTGACACTGACAGCTGTCAGAGATCATCCTATGTTGGACTAGGTATAGTGTAGTAGTACCTAGAGGGGGGACAGGAATGCACGGCCCAGAAATGCCCGGCCCCGGAATACCTAACCCCGGAATCGTGGGATTTGGGACGCCAATTCCGGGGCCGGACATTCCAAGCCGCACATTACTGGGCCGGGCTTTCCGAGGCCGGATCGTCAATGTATGCAGAAAAAAATACTTTATGGAAACGAACTTGAATACCTGTTAAAAGTTGCAAGGGGGCAAGATAATATCGAACATATTTTTATTTTATTTTTAAAAACTATTTTTCAGCCCTCTACCGTCGATTGAATTTCCCATTTTTTTATTTTATCTACTCTCTAAAATCTGTCTACTACACTAAACACAATAATTGAATACTCTATAATTCAGAAACGTTGTGTAAATAAAACATAAATTTTATTGATAAACTTCATTATTTGAATAATTGCTATTTGGTACAAGTAAAAAAAATAGGACAAAAAAAATACAAATCATGCGTTTCTAATTTTTTTTGCCTGACCATCAAAATTCTTTTTAGTCTCGAATGATGGCATTTTTGCTCTCGATTGTAATTTATTTCGAATAAGTCCATCTCGTGCCTTCTCACCAGATACAGACATCGATGCCTGTGCGGCTGTCAGTCACCATTTTAACACATCGCTCAACAGCTTGAGTGTGACATG
Organism: Argyresthia goedartella; assembly: GCA_949825045.1. NCBI lineage: Eukaryota > Metazoa > Arthropoda > Insecta > Lepidoptera > Argyresthiidae > Argyresthia > Argyresthia goedartella. Next base: position 23,756,706 of record OX463814.1, on the reverse strand, counting down.
GAAAATCCGGAAACTCCATGATACGTGTCTTAGTTTGAAGTAGATCTTCCAACTCTTTGTCACTGACTTTGTGTAAGATAGGAGGGGGTGTGATTTGCGCCTCACCCCATATAATCATATCAGTATAGTCCTTGGCATTAAAGTTCAACTTCGGTGTTTTGAATATTCGAACACGGGCCTCGGGATACCTTTGGGGCCGCGGGGAGGTGTCGCAGAACTCGGAGGGGGGAAATAGAGTAATTGAATTCTAACTTCGACACAAACCTATTAATAGAACATCATTTTAGATTGCAATGAATAGAACAATAATGCAAGTCTTTTTTCTATCGGATCAACAACGGCATTGCAACATTTTAGTGTTGTGACAAAACTCTTATAATTCGACTCTCACATCTTCCACTTGAATCGATTCATTAGAAATTTGCAAGGAAAATTTATATTTTTTCGTATCGTGTTTTTAATCTAACAAAGAGACCTAGGGTTGAGTTCATATTCATGTATTTTCAGAACCTTGATATTGTAAAGGGCTTTTGTCGTAGGACCTACCTAATTTCAGTTCTGCATTAGAAAGGTAAGGGATATTCTTAGAAACATTGACTTTATAAATGCCTAAACAATATAATATGTACAATTACAATCAATTTAAAATAATACGAGAAAGGGATTTTGCCAACAATTTTAATTTGAGTGGTCAATCTTCAAATTAAAATGATTACTTCTGCAAAACTTAATTTGTTAATCGCGACATCTACGTCAACCTACCTAACTCCCACCATAACGGTTACTTCCGTCCCGTCACTGGACAAAATGTAAAGCTGCTTGGTTCGTATGGCTTGGCCAAGATGTCGCTGATATTTGGAATATTTTAATTTCATATTTTTTTTATTATGCGGTCTTCTTCTTTTTGTAGCTTCTTTCTACATTATTATTCTTCAAATTAACAAACCAAATAAAATATTGGTTCTCTGTAAAGTTGGTGTACGGACGATAACTTTACGTGATAACGTTAAAAAGGTAAACGCTTAGGCCGATCGTGCCTCTCTATTCTTGTTCCGCGCTCTCGCTTGCACACTCGGCTCTGGCGGAACGTAACAAGTCATGCTTTTTCGTGCGTGCAGCCGGCGTTCATAGATTTATAAGACTTTATCAAATCAAAAAACTTTACATTTATTCGCAATTAGTTTCGATCCTGACCACTAGATGTCACTATCCACAATTCCTACATCGCGATGTTGAGATTTCTTCGCGTCACACGACTTCGCCGCGCTTGCTTAGTGAACTCATACTTACCTGGCGTAGGGGATACCGTGATCATGAAGGCGGTTCCCCCAGGGCGAGGCCTTTCCATTGCACTGCGGTCGGGCTGACCCCTGCGAATATCCCTAATGTGGATATCTCGGGCGCGTAATTTTTGGTAGTGGGGACTGCGTACGCGCTGTCCCCCCAAAAAGTAAATTAATTCATTCGTTAGTTTAGCAATGGGTCCAATTCTCTAGGTGACACCAACTAAAATTAACACCCAACTAGTCATCTTAGTTCCTTAGCTTTAACGGTATTCGGAAGGCGCCAAAATTAAACGATATTTGTTTTTAAAAGTTAATTTTAATTTGGTATTCTGAAGGCATTATAGGCGGCGGGTATTAGTTACTTTTTGACAGATGGCAAGTAATTTTAGTAGGCCGTGTTTTGGCGGCCATTAAAATTAGTTCAGGTCATGTTCAGATAGATTTCGTATGATTTACAATTGACAGACACATACTAACGTGACTCTTGCACGAAAATACGCGGGAAATGAAATGTTTTTCAAACTAGTTCACATTACAATTGTTGCCGAGAATTGATTAATATAAAAATGGACATCGACTTCGTGGCGGCTTTCCTCGCCCTTGCAGAAGAGACGTCTCACCGGCGGCGGTAAGTAAAAAAGGTTATTTTTACATACCAATCAGTTCTTGTTACAAAAATTAGCAAAATGACTTGCCTACAGATTACAGGAGCGCGCCTCAATGCAGGTATTGAGGGACAACTCAAACCCGTTCTCGTTGTTCGATAGGAAAATTATTTCGGTTGCCAGCAACCGCTGTGCAAGAAATAATAAATACATTAGGAGCCGGAGCCGAAAGCCGGCTCAACTCAGGTTATTTAATAACCCAATACTGAATTTAATACCCAAGTTTGAACCCCATAATAACTATTAAGCATGGCTCAATTCTTACTCGTATCCGCATAAAGGCCTGTGCCCCTTGGTAGGGACATTAAAGGGCTACATTTATAATAAAAATAAGTTTGTCCCAATTTATAAACTTACATTTTTACTCATAGGTGTGTGATGCTAACTGCACGATAGTTATTCAATATTAACCCCAATTTTCCGGGGTCGACCCACGATGCGCCGGTGTGGATTCATATAATACCAACCAATTTATGTTTCAAAGGATCCCATTTTTCGTTAATCATAAATATATATAAACATATAAATATATACATCTCCTCAATCATTTTAATACACTTATGTACCTATGTATGTAAGTTTCAATTATATTCCATTACATACAGGAGATAAAGGCTACCGTTGCTGCCGTGGCAAATGACTCCACTAGCGGATGCCACGACCGGAACACCAGCAGGCCAGGACAACGCTTGCCACGCCAAAGCACGCAACGTTGTTGAAAGATTCTTTGGCCGGCTAGAGGCCAAATTTCGCTGCCTCCACCAGCATCGCAGTAAAATATGTTGTGGCCTGCATCACCCTCCAAAACATGTGGCTGCAAGACACCATAATTGGTAAGTTGTTCTGGTAATTTATGAAATAAATATTCGTTACATAGACCAAATTATGCTTGTACCTAACTGTTAAACAAAGGTTTTAAGGGTACCATAAAATGAGAAAATAAACCCATATGGTCACTTTGTTTTCTGTCTTTCAACTCTTTTTTCAGGAACGCCTGAAAGTATCGAGTTGAAATTAATATCAGTTATTTAATTTGTGCGGAACCCTTGGTGCGCGAGTCCGAACGGCACTTGACCGGTTTTTTTTTAAATTTCAGATGAAGTGGCAGAAAGTGATGCAGAGGGGACCAATGAGCGCCGATGCCGAAGTCTTCGACTTCCTGCAGGAAGGCCGGCAACAGTGGTCATACATTGTAAATAGATATTTTAACTAAAAAAAAATAAACATGTAATATAATAATCAGTTATATTAACAAAAAACTGTAAAATAGCATTCAGTTACCCAACCTGACCGTAGCTACAACTCGATTTAAAAAATGTATAAAGCACACTTTGTGCACAAAGGCCTACTACAAAATAAATGATTTTTTACAAGACACCGACATCTGGAATTAAACCAGTTCATTGCACCCTATATATTATGTAATAATTAGGCACTTTCTTAATGTTATATAAAGCTTGCTTGATTATGTTATGACGTTCATTAAGTCTCAATTTTTGTGCTATTATGAATAAAAATCTTTGAACTTGAACTTGTACATGTCATATATCATATATATAAGCTTACATACACATTTCATTGTCAAAATAGTTTACTCTTAGTTATTCTGACTGATATAATTTCTTATTGCACCCAGATAATATACAGAAACATGTTTACATGAAAGACACGTAGAAACGCGAGCTTATCTCTAACAAAAGATTTCTTCCAGCATATCATGGGTCCTGCAAGGTATGATTGTAATTTATTTATTGATAATAACGATGCCACTAACAATACAAGCTGTAACACTGGCATTCGTTTATTTGCTGTTTCATAGCGTACAATTTTTTTAAATAAAATTAATTGAGTAAACATAAAATGCCATTATTGTTTGCTGATGATACTTCTTTGATATTTAAAGTTAAAAGACAGCAATCAAATTATGACGAGGTAAACAATGCTATCTCTAGTATAGTGAACTGGTTTACTGTTAACAATTTATTACTTAATGAAAAGAAAACTAAATGTATTAAATTCGTGTTACCCAATGTGAACCCGGTAACTACAGACATATTTATAAAAGGACAGAGATTGGACCTTGTGCAGTCGACTGTCTTTTTGGGCATTACTTTAGACGCCAAACTACAATGGGATCCTCATATAAATAAATTGTCGAACAGACTGAGTTTGGCAGCGTTCGCAGTTAAAAAAATTAGAGCTCTTACCGACGTAGACACCGCTAGAATAGTCTACTTTAGTTACTTTCATAGTCTAATGACCTATGGTATTTTATTGTGGGGTCACGCTGCGAATGCTAATAGTATATTTATTCTGCAGAAACGGGCTGTTCCTGCAATTTATAGATTAGGGCCTAGAGTGTCACTGAGGGAAAAGTTTAAAGAAATCAATATTCTGACATTTGTGTCTCAATATATCTATGACAATCTTGTGTATGTAAAAAGAAATATAACTAATTTTCAGAAGAACAGTGATATACAAAATTTTAATACTAGAAATAAAGACAAGTTGGTTGCTTATGTAAGCCGACTACATAAAATTAGTAATTCTTTTAAAGGCAATTGCTATACAATAAGGTCCCTACTAATATTAAAAACTTACCTTTAGACAAGTTTAAAGTAATAATAAAACAGAAATTGTATAAAAAAGGTTACTATAGGATATCTGATTCTCAGAGGACAGATGTCCATGGGAATAGATTGTTTGAGTAACAGGCTGTTTCGATATATAATTAGCATTCATTTTGTAATTTGACAATATTTTATTTACAAAAGGAAACGCAAAAGATGCGACGACTGTGGAGTTTCTTCGGTGAGCTCTTCTCCACAGATTCCGCCATTGTGTTAGTGAACTCACCCAAAAAAATGTAATGACGGATCTAAGTGATGTAACAACATCCTATGGAAATAAATGATTTTTGATTTGATTTTGATTTGATTTGATTTGCCAATTACAAAACAGGGCAATAAGAAATAGAACAGGACAACATAAAGACTAAACAAAATACTACATACATACATTGTACATAATATGTGGGGTGAGTGAGTGTACCTGCTTAGCCACAGTATAATAAAGAGAACTAATGGCTTAGCCCTATGAAATAGGTCTTGAGATAGGGTCTCGGGCTGGCTGCCCACTAAGCAGGGTGAGTTATTGTAGGTGTGGTGACTGTGGTGTGTGGAAGTTAAGGTTATGCTAGGTTTGTTATGTTGCAGCACGGGCACGCAGTAAGACCTAAAGTGTTTGCGCAGATAGCTGCTGATAGTTCCGCCATCATATCCCGCAGTAAGCGGGAGATTTCATTGGGGGCCTGCACCATCGTCAGTGCAGCCAAATTCGGTTGACCTGCAAAGTAGATTAAAAACATGTTATGTATCACCATGTGTAGCAGTAAAAATCCACCAATCTTGCCATAACTTGATAAAGTTAGAGGTGTAGTTGTAAAACTTATTTATTAATTTCATCGTTCATATCCTTACTTAAATATCAAACTAAGTAAATGGACGGCCAAGTACAAAAATACTACAAACAACACAACAAAAATAAACATTTACAGGCAAATACTTATCTCATCTAACATTCTGATAAAGTCAGCGGATAACTACTAACTTAGGTTTGATATAGCAGTCAACTCAATAGTCAATCATGGTGTATCATGAGATGATCAATGTATTGTATAATATGATACATATCGATTTCCAATCTTTTATGTGCCGGCTGCAGCCCAGTCTATTCAGCTGGCCAGCCAGATTCCCCCACATTTCCCCAATATCAGGACTGGCTGTATTCCCTGAAAAAGGTAAGTAAAGTAAAAAAAATGCAAAGCTAGATAATAAATGCCTTCCCCACACTGCAATCCAAACAGCAAATGTAATGCTGGGTTCTTAAGTGCGCGGGCAAAGTTGTCGGCGGATTTGTATATCTGCCATTTCTAACAAATTTGGCACGTCTTCTCATCTCGAATAGAAGCTAAATTGATAGGTAGGTACAATGCCAGACGTGCATATGCCGTGCATATGCGTGTATCCCTGTCATTCTATCACTTTTATGTATATAAATTTCTTACACAAAAACAAACAAAATGACAGCCTACATACCCCGAACCATCTCTTTATTTGCGTGGAGCGTTTCTCCTGTTCCTGGAGAAGCAAGTCCTGTTTCCGCTTGGTCATTCTTTTCCTTCACGATGACGACAATTCCATTATCTTTCACAAAACAAAACATCAACAAAAGAAAGAAACTCAGGAAGGAATCAGTCAGCTCACTTAAAAGTTACTCTGTGCAGCTCAGTACTGCTCAAGTCAGCTGACAAATTCTTGGCGCGGAAAGCAACCTAAAGTTCGAAAACTGATTGAACATAATCATAGTTTATTTTGCAATGAGTTTGCTTATGTTAATAATAAACGGAATATGTTACAAATATCACCTTAAACGGTATTAAATGCTTGAATAATAATGAATTAATTAAATATGTTAATATAATTGAAAGATTTATTAAGTTTCATTTGACAAAAAACATCGATTTTGTTAAACATAATCGAGCATTTGAAAATGCACTGTGGTTTCGAACTGCAGCCTTATGGCGTAACTAGTCTGAGCTATGAACTCAATGTCATATAGGATGTTTTGTTAATATTTACACAAATATTGTTTATTTCTAGCCAGTTAACTATTTTCTTAATCGTATTATTTATGTCAGTTTCAAAATTAATATCATTATTATATTTATGTAAAGACTTTTACGTTTGACACCTTACACCAGCTTCAACTGTCAAATTGGTATCACGCAAGTAGCATCTAAACCCAAGCTCATGGAATGAACGAAATCCTATATGATTTGACGTAAATCGGTATCATGTAATGTTTCAAGGGAAACCAAAGCCCATATCCAAATGTCAAAAGAAGATGGGACCTACTTTGACGTTGGCTTTCCATCAGTGTTGTCGTTCTAGCCACTGTGGCTAGATCTAGCGGATTTTCAACGGTTTTAGCCAAAAATAATCAAATTTAGCCACCAAAACTAATTTTGGTAATTTTTAGATTATTACTGTTGAAAGTCGACCGAGTAAGTAATTTTAAATAAATCTGAGAATATCGCCGTTTACGGAGTATCATATCATAATATACCTACCGAAACGATATCATTATTTATGATAATAATATTATTTTATCAACAGTAATAGAATATTAAGGTTGGCAAAGAATACTATGATATACTTCGCTACTTCTTGCCACATTTCGAAAGTTTTTTTTTTAATAAAACTGGCTACTTTTTTATTTTATGTATGTAGCCACAAACTAGATTGTCCTAATGGCAACACTGCTTCGCATAAATCGGACACTGAATAATATTGAATAAATAGGATAAAAGCTCTTATTTTAGTGATTTTGGAACGTTTAAACAATAATAATTAGGTTGGTGATTGATTATTGGGAATATTGTTTAACAGTAAAAAACCAAAGGTTATAGGAACTAAAGGTGAGGTTAGGTTAGGATTATTGTTTTAGTTTTTGAGATGGCGTCGCGTCGGCTGTCTTGCTAGCTGCAGCATAGTAGGGACGCATCAGGTGTCTCCATAACGAGGAACGGAGGCTGCCGAGGGTCGCAAGTCAGCGGATAATATTGCCGAAGGCTGAATTTGTTGGACTTTTCCGCCTCACAAAGGGAGCTTTCCGAATGAAAATTTTACCTGTTGCCGGCAAGCCAGCGCACTAGCGCTGTGCGGCCAGACATTCGGGTTTAAAGATATACTTACTTAATAAATCAATAATAAATATATGTGAAACTTAAAAATTATTTTCGCACATCACATTCTCCACAGGGTACTGCCAGAAGGAAGAGTAAGTATACTTAAGGTCTTCTCAATTTGGCAGTCTACAATGTCAGACTGTCTTAGGGATATGCTTTAAACCACCCATCCATTCTAGGGCAATACATATATTGTTTTCCATGTACCAGAGTGATTGAGACATTGTCTCAAGAAGGTAACTTTTTGTTGCAGGTTCATAGAATTGTCTTTTTCCTTGGAATAGTCGAGTGTATTGATGGCTCTGGCCATAATCCGGCCCGTACAGCAAGAGGCATACTACCTCAGGAAACAGTACCACTCTCACAGCACTTTACTTGTAAGTAATGTATTTATTTACTTCCTACTATCAGTACTCTTTGGAAATCCATAGCATTTCTTAGCTTAATTCATTATCTACTCATAAATATGCCCTGTAAAGCAGACATGGAGAGTATGACTGCTGCTGGGGAAAGGTATGGCTCATGCGTATGTTAAAAAAAGTTGCTTCTCACAAAGGAGAAGTTCAAATTCTTACAAGTGCATTATCGGACGTTCAGGACATTCAATGTTTCGGTTGACACGTTAAGCTGTAGGTCCCAGCTACTATCACTATGTGGTAAAAACCCCTCCACCAACCACTGAGCCAGCGTGGTGGAGAATGGCCAAATCTTACTTGTATCCGGGTAAAGGCCTGTGCCCCTCGGTGAGGATATTAATGGGCTACATTTATTCCATACCATATTTATTTACTTCCTACTATCAGTATCTACTCTTTGGAAATCCATAGCATTTATTAGCATAATTCATTACTTACTCTTAAGTAATATACTGTGTTGGCTCATGGAAGCATGGGTATGTTAAAAAAAAACTGTTACAAAACTGTGTTTTTAATATTTCAATGTTACAAAATGATAATTTTACTATTCTTTAGGTGATTATGAGGATGCATGACTGTTTTCTTAATGCGTTGCTATTCTTTCCAGTGCCCGCACGCTCCTTTTTCCGCTGGCCGCTAATGCCGCCATGGATTTCGCATTTAGTTCTTCTGCCGCTAGTCTGCACTCATCGATGTCATCTGCAGTAAAAATAAAATGTTCTATTTTTATTGTTTTTTTATTATCTTAACTTCTTAAAACATAATATTGCCCCTTAGCATGGAGTTTTATTTATTAACATTTTGTTGAGTCAAAGTCCTTTATTACTGTAGATATTTACATATAATTAGCAAACGTCATTTTTCCCTCTTCTCTACATTGGACCACTGAGGGAGAAGAAGGGCGTAGAAACTCCCACAGATTGATTTTTAGATCTCTTATAAAAATTTGGTTGTGCTGAACTAATACAAATATGAAAAAAAATATTATTATGATTAATAAGCAGGAATAAATAATTACAAAATTAGTAACAGCAATGTCTGTGTTGAGCTAGATTAACCCCATAGAGTCCCATAGCAGGTTATCTCACCACATACCACTGAAACATTTCCATCATATTGAAGATATGAGACTGATGAATGAATTAGAGATTGAGTTTTTAGTAAATAGTCACCATCATCATCATGAACAGCCTATAACTGTCCTCTGCTGGAATAAAGGCCTCTCCCAAAAATGAGAGAATTTGCACAAAGTAATCACCATCCTGAGCAGACGGGTTGGTGATCGCAGTACTGTAGAAGGTGGTTGTTTATAAGGGATGCTGCTGTCCATTCGCTATTAGGCATATTCCCTTTGACACCTCCTAATACAACCTAGGGAAGAGAAGAGGTGATGGCAATTGGTATTCTGTTCTGCCGTCACCACAAGGTGAATATTATACAAATATGTAGTACATATGTGTTGCAAATAAGAAGCAAATTTAAACCTAAATCTTGCTGATAATATGTATAACCTCGTGACTGTTAACACAGGGTAATATTATTAAACTCACATCTCCACTCCTGTCTGTTTTATGCATTCCATCAGCCACCACATTCATCGTGATTGTCAGCTGCCCCACTGATTCCGCACTGATTTTTTCCCAGTGGGCCAGTGATACAATGCCCACTGCTCTAAGTCACGTTTCCCCTCCACGTACTCCAGCATAATCAGGAACTGCCCCTTCGGCACAACTCGGCGTGCTGGCATGCTGAAATTAAAACTTATTGAAGGTATTTCAAGTAGGGTCAGTCGGCTCCTCTAAATCCGTCTCAGCGCAGCACACTGACTTACGCTATCATAGGGCGTGGGAAATGGGGAATTCCAACTACCTCATAAAATACAGTTTTAGTAAGCAAAAGCTATGCTTGAAATTAAGTTAAGTTAAGTTTTTTAGTAAGAGCTTCTATCACAATAATTTCACCAATGTCACGTGATGAGACCTGCACAATAGGAAAACATGTGGAACAGGTAATAAAAAGAGAACTTTAATCTGAGACTATAATTTAATATTGTTGGTAGATATAAATTTGTTAAGTAAATTGACAGAGGATGGGTGAGATAAGGTGAGAAGGAAGTTAGATTGACAGGAGGGGGAAATTTCGGAGGGAGTAGATTGTAAAGGGAAGTATGATTGATAGGGCATTCAAAGAATAAATGATCAGGAGTACCGTCAGCCAGGCCACATTCACACTATGATGAATCCCTTATCCTAATTTTTGCGAGATGGACAGGAGTGTCCCAAACGAAGACGACAGATGTGACTGATTTATATAGGTCCCTAAACTTAAAGATCCAAGGACGTCTCAGAATTATTGATTGAATGGTACCGTAGTGTTTACCTTCTAAAGTTTTGGTCAGGGGCGGAAGCCCCCACTTTTTGAAATTTGTCATTTATGGTGCCAGGAATTGTCTAGTCGAGATTTAGCTACAACAGCGAGATCATGAGAGTGGATCTTAAAATGATAAGGATCACCGGTCCCCACAGCATTCCTTGCTAGCGAGTCACCGCCTCGTTACCAACAATGCCAGAATGTCCAATACCAAGCAACGACAATATTGATGCCAAGAACATGACATCTGTATAACGCCTCACGGATCTTGAAAATAAAAGAATACTTTGATTATATTTAAATGGATTAGCCAAAATAGCATAGCTATGGGAGTGCTTATGCTTGAAATTGTAAACAAAGAGAAACTTGAACGTAATAATGTACTCTGTGACTTGAACTGTCATGTTAACAAAACAAGGAAACAGTGTGCTTTTAGCGATATCAAAACGCACTTGCAATCAGTTTTTTTTAAGCCAATAATTTTAGTATTTGACTGACAGAAACACAAAACAAGTTTAACAAGATACAATATAGGTTTTTAACTTTAATTTCAATTATTTCCTCAATATTTATGAGAATCTATGCAACCGATTACATTACGCAACAAAACGCAACATCAAAACATCGCTCATCGATGCACGTCCCTATTTAGTTCGTTCACACGATGCTCAGAGCTGATAGATGCCAGGTGATACCCCGTAATCGATGAAATTTTAAGAGCATGAGATGAACCATAGACACTCGCTCTGAACTTCATGGAGTTACGCCATAAGGCTGCAGGTCTTAGAGATTTTATATAATCTTTTTCATAATACAACATTGCTAATAACAGATTTTCAGGGTGTGAGAAAAACGCGTTTCTTTGAATAACTGGGTCGATAATTTTCTTAACAGCAGAACTCAAACATCTTGAAAACGCAATCAATTCGAAAACATGCCTCGGGCCTTGCTTGAATGAACTATATTTTTTAATGCTAAACCATACCGGCGCATAAACTTTCACTATATATTCAGCCAGTTTCATTAAGTTCGCAGAAGGATCAGGTGTCGCTACATAGAGTCTTAATATTCTATTAGCTGTCGTCAGCCATCGCGAATGAGCCATTTTCCCAGGATTCCTCCGTGACAAATCCGGAGAACAAGTGCCACTACTTACAGCATGACAGATTTGATACAAATATTTCTGATCAGTGCTTAAGTTGTCTTCAATATCCTTCGGTAAAGTTGTCAAATTTTCTGAATGTATCGCTGAAAACTCGACGACAGGAAGGCTAGTGCAGTTTTCTAACGCTTTTCCAATCGGTCCTGAGTAAAGCTGGGGTCCACTTGTGGCTCCGTCCAATGCAGTGAATAAATGACGCAGGGGTAGTTCGTTAGCGTGTAATTTGCATATGAACCATTGTAACGGCCTGCCTAACTTCAATTCCATGAAACGAATTACTCCGTTTTTCCATCCAGTATTTGTTGCGGTACCATCGCAGCCAATCACTACCAACTTGCTTAAGTCCAATTCCTTTTGAGTCAAAAATGAATGGATTGAATCAGCTATGACTTTTCCAGTGCCAGATGACATAGTTAAGTGGCTTAAATAAACTGATCCAGGCTCAGCGATTAAAGAAATGTGTTCTTTTGTAACGACATTTTTGTAAAAACGATCGCCTCGCTTTTGATAAATCATGGTTTTATCTTTTCTGCCATCGAAATATATACTCTCAATATCTGGAAATATTACACTTTGACGTTCACGGCGCATTCATTTCCTGGCTCTCTTTACTTTGTGTCGATCTATCACTTTTACAGAGTCTTCAGAAGAAATCAAACCTACGTCTTGCAACACTGGAGATTTTGAAATTGCCACTTGAGCAATTTAAAAAGCATGTTAAAGCGACTTTGTCGAAAAAGGGATATTACAATGTTCAAGATTACTTAAATGACAGGACTGTATGGGGTTAATCTGGCTCAACACAGACCTTGCTGTTAATAATTTTGTAATTATTTATTCCTGCTTATTAATCATAACAATTAAATTTTTCATATTTGTATTAGTTAAGCACAACCTATTTTTAAAAGAGATCTAAAAATAAATCTGTGGGAGTTTCTACGCCCTTCTTCTCCCACAGTGGTCCAATGTAGAGAAGAGGCAAAAAATGACGTTTGCTAAGTATATGTAAATATCTACAGTAATAAAGTACTTTGACTATTGACTATTTGACTATTGACTGCACTTGCAACTGCTGCCGCCGATCGATCAGAAATGCAATAGCAATCGCAAATTTCAGCTAAATTAGAAATCAAAATCGTGTTCCTCTTTTTTTTCATCACCTGAGTGCCTGATGTACTCGGTTGGGGTTCAACCAATGCACCGACGGATACTGGACTCCTCAGAGTTTTTCCTTCATTATTATCAAATGACGATGTAGTACTGATTTCTGAAACGTCTAATTCTTGTTTTCTAGAAATTTTGTTTTCCAATCTTTTTGTCTCTTTCTGATCTAAACTTCCAATTGCCATTTTCCTTTCCTTTCTCTGATCTATTAGAAAAGTTCTTTCTAATACAGGTACTTTCAATTCTTTTGGACAATTACAAGCGCTAATATCACTGCATTTGCAACAACAAATATCAAATAGTTCTTGTAAGCATGCAATTTTCCATTGCTGTAGTTTTGACATAAAGTTTTCAGTTTGTTTTGATTTTGGAAAGCGTATGAAATATAAATACTTATCATAACGACACTGTAATAATTGTTTCACACGTTGTATGGTAACAACAGGCAATGAAGCTTTCCTCCAAACGTCGATAAGGTCACGTCCTGTAATCTCAAAAACTTGAGAAATGGCGGGTTGTTTTCCATTTTTCTCATTTTTCATTTTGTTTCTGATAAACAATACATGTTTCAATACATCAGACGTCGTTGGTAACACTGATTCACTAAACAAACAGGGAGATCCAAAAATGGGACAGTCTGCTTCACATCGAGTCACAATTTTCGACATTATTTTGACTTTCGGTAAGTACTTTAGTTTTGTCCAATAAAAACCACGTAACTAACAACTAATCTTCTTGAGCAATATCATCCAACTAATACAAGTCATAAGACGAAGGTAGAATTGAAAATAGGTACTCGACTTATTCTAATATCAATAGTTTCATATTGCTACGACTGCACTTATCAAAAGACTTTTGTTTGTAGATTAGGCCCTTTGATATTGTTTTTAGTACGTATGACACGTTTAGAATATTAAGGATACAAATTATTTTATACGATGTTTATTATATTTAGAGTTACAAACATATATTATTCGACTCAAAACACAGTTCTATGTCAATGTATTATTATTGTTAATAAGCCCTATTTTTTCTTATAATTAAATATTTAAAGGGCAGTAGAGGGCTGAAAAACGGTTGCAATTATTTTTCTCGTAATCTGTGCAATAAGATGCAACTTTTAAGAGGTATTCAGAAACACAAGTGTGAAAAAAAAAACTCGCTCCGGCCTACCGTGCACTGCCTGTTCGACCCCGGAATGCCCGGCCCCGGAATTGTGGGACGCCTCTTATTGGCTGGAAATACTGGCTTCTGATTGGTCGAACATTTTCGATTTAACTTAGACGAATCTAAGGCCACGGTCATAGTAGTGAGGTTTTTTTGTAAGCAAGTTTAACATTCACTTGACACATATCATAACCTAAAAATTATTCATATTTGGTTAGTTTAAAATAAAAACAAACTCAATTCTGCTATTTGTTAAAAAAAATAACACTGTGAAGACTGTGTTCAAGTGCATTATATTTGTTTAATTTTCCACGCCTACCGAACGGCGTGGAATCCTGAGGGGGTGGGCTTTTGCCAGCACGTGAGAGAAAAGTGAGTTGAATTGTTACTGACCTTTGTCGTCGCAGACTGGTAGATCGAAAGCTCGATTCGAGACAGGAATACGGGAAAAGGGCACAAGTTTGGGTAGGATATGGATTGAATCTTGCCGTCGCTGCCGACGCTGTCGCCGGCGTGCTGCCTGCCGTCACGTGGAGTCGCCGCTACCGATACGACGATGTCCAATCAACACGGATCACTTGACCTACTTATTTCCCGACGATGTAGATGATTAACACTCCGACCAGGCCCGACGCCTGTATTTGATAATTGGTACACCGAAATACCATCAATGGCACGACGCCTGAGCAGACATGTTTGTTTCTCCCGACGAGAAAAGAGAAAGATGACCTCCAATTTCTCCACTCGTTTCGATACGAGTGACAGCTTCGGTCCGTTTCCGCTTAGTGATGTCCCGATTACTCGCGGTCGATCCGCGCAACAAAAAACCGGTACGTTCCGAAGCATAAATATTAAACAGTCACCCGCCCGGACAGGCCCGAACCTGTCCCTAATCAATAGGAAGGCGAAAAAGTGTTGCGACCGCTCTCTTGAGGACCGAGTCCCCCACCTTGACTTCTGCTGATCGAGGCGTGCCATCCCGACCCGTGTACAAATTGACGATCCGTCCTCGTCTCCATCTCAATGATGACAGGTTCGCATCCTTAGTCAGCACCAAATCACCGACTTGAGGGGGGCTCGTCCGGTCAGTCCACTTAAGGCGCTGCTGCAAGATGTGCAAGTACTCAAGGGACCACCGTTTCCAAAAATCTTGAGCCATCTGCTGCAACATCTGCCACCTAGTTAACCGATTTAACTTAACATCACCGAATGGGTATTCTGGCAGGGCGTTAAGGGGCTGACCTATCAGGAAGTGACCCGGCGTCAACGCTTCCAAGTCATTTGGATCACAGGCGGTCACATTGACCAGCTTGTCGAGCGAGCTGTACCGTTCCAGCAGGCTGAACTCCTCTTCCGGCTCTGGTTGCGTCGTACAGACACCGACTGTCAAGGCGCCGTTCGCCGTGGTAACGCGTGGACTCATTGGCCAATCCGATTCGGCTTGAGTCAACCATTTTGGACCCCACCACAAGGGATATCCAACCAACTCCGGAGCGTGACACCCACGAGACGCACAGTCTGCTGGGTTCATTTCCCCTGGAACATGTCTCCAGATTAAGGGAACCTCCGAATTCAAAATCTGCGAAACCCGATTCGCCACAAAAATCTCCAGCTTGTGAACTGAAGCCTTCAGCCAGCATAACACGATCTGGCTGTCCGTCCAAGCGTAGACCGTATCTTCTAACGCTATTGACCCACGAAGAACCGTCATCGTGTGGTTGAGCAGACGAGTCAGGAGAGCAGCTCCCGAAAGCTCTAACTTGGGAATGGTCAGGCGAGTGCGCAACGGCGCAACCTTGCTCTTGGCCATGACCATCAACCTCCCCCGAGGAGTCGACCGTACGCAGATACACCGCAGCTCCGTAGCCCTTCTCCGAGGCATCGCAAAATCCATGCAGGGTGGCGGTGTATCGTTTGGTGGGGACCAACCTCCGTGGCAGTGAAATCCGAATTGATGCCAGGGAGGGTCGAAAAGAACGAGTCCCACTCTGAGCTCAATGACCCGCCGATCGGGTCGTCCCATTTCAGCTCAGCAGACCACAATTGCTGCATAAAACACTTGAGCTGAAATGTTACCGGGGTGATCCACCCGTTTGGATCAAATGTCCTAGCCACCGTTGAAAGGACGTTCCGTTTCGTCCAGACCTTCGGGGAGTCCAACTCGACCCGATACGAAAACATGTCTGACACCGGCTGGTACTGGACGCCTAATACCGACAACATATTTGGATTTCCCAAATTTTCAAAAATGTGGGGATCCTGCTGGTAGTCATCCGGAAGACCAGTCAGTAACTCTGGAGAGTTCGACATCCATTTCCGGAGCTCGTAACCTCCACCCCGTAAGAGCTCAACTAGCTCGTCCCGTCGAGCGAGCGCCTCCTCTACGGAATCTGCACCGGTACAGATATCGTCCACGTAGAGATCCTGCTCCAGGATCGCTGCTCCTCTAGGGAAGTTTAACCGTTCTCGATCCGCTAACTCCCGCAGAGTGCGAATCGCCAAATAAGGACTAGACCGTAGCCCGTACGTGTTGGTGTTCAGCTCGTACACCCTGATGGGCTGATCTGGGCTCTCTCGCCACAGTATCAGCTGATACCGTCAATCGTCAGGGTGAATGACCGTCTGTCTAAACATCATCCGGATGTCAGCTACAAACACAATATTGTGTCGACGGAACCGTGTGATAACATCCGCGATGTCATGATTCAACTTCGGCCCTGAATGCAAACACTGGTTCAGGTTCATACCGTTAGATGTTGATGCCGATCCATCTAACACTACCCGTATTTTGCCCTCCGGGGTCCTCAAGACCGCGTGATGGGGCAGGAAGCAGTGGTCTTCACGCTTCCAGTCGATACCCGAAACCGACATGTGACCGAGCGACTCGTATTCCCGCATGAAGTCGACGTACTTCTGCCGGAAAATCCCGTCACGCTTCATGCGTCGTTCCATCGACAGAAGCCGCGTCTCGGCTGCATGGTGTGAACTGCCCAGCGGTGGGAGATCACTCCGAAATGGAAGACGTGTGAGAAATCGACCTGACCGAAGGCGACCAGTATTGTTCCGATAAAACTGTTCACACTCTTCTTCAACCGGGTCCAACCGGCGGACCGTAGGTGGTTTCTCCACCTCCCAAAACTTCTGTATCACCTCCGAGAGTACAGAACCGAATAAGGGACTACGAGTCGCTAGGCGTGGGGCAGCCGGCATGACCGGAACCCTTACCGCATGGCCCAATCTGGTGTTGACCGAAACCAGACCAGTCGCCTGCAACACGTGGACACCTGGCACTAACAGGTATCCCAAGGCATCGACACCCAATGAAATGTCTACTGGGCCCGGAATATCGAACTCCGGGTCAGCCAGTGACAACCCAGCGACCAACTGTCGCACCGAGGGCGACAACCGTACGTGAGGGTGTGAGCCCATCACATAAGGCATGACTAATGCCGTGACCGTCAGATTCACCGATGAATCCACCCGTGACGAGAGAGTAATCCGACATACTCCCTTAACGGAACCGACTTCCGTGTTCCCAATTCCCCGAATGGAATGTGGATACTCCCTTACCGAAATGCCCAACCGTCTTACAAGGTTGCACGAGACTAAGCACCCCTGGGCCCCCGAGTCCAATAGTGCCCGTGCCACACAAGATTTGCCGTCCCAACTCCACGCTATCACCGAGGCGGTGGGGAGCATGACCGTCTGTGGAGTGGCGGCACCCTGTAAGTGGGCGGCGTGTCCCTAGCGGGAACCTCCGCGGGATCCGAACCCGCTGGGACCCCCGTCGGCCTGGTAACTCGGCTGCTGATATGCCACCGGTGGCATATCAGACCGTATGTACATCAGGGGGTCCCAACCCGCATAATAGGCCCCTCGCTGTCCCGGTACCTGACCATACCGGACTGTGTACGGTGTGCCCAGTGGCCACCCTGGATGGAGGGGGGAGAGCGGATCCAACCTGGGGCGCTCTAGGAATGGGGACGACATCCGACTGTTCGCCTCCCTGTTCGCCTCCCAGAGCGACGGGCAGGGTGGCGCAGAAGGTGGTGGGCTCCCAGCCTTCGCGCCACTCATAGGTGCCATCTGACACCCGCCCGTAACACGCGCTGAGCCAGCGGCCCGAAGTCCTCGCTGACCCTGGACAGCGGCGACCGAACCCCGGCTATCCCGCCTGTTACCCCCTGCGCTGCCCCCTTCCCCTCGGGGGGGGGTCCCGTCCGCGGGTACCCCAGTCACCCCGTTGGTGACTCCCGTTGCCCGGAGGGGGACTGGGTCCGGCCCTGGTTGGGCCCTGTGGCCGACCAGCCTGAGTCCGGCCCTGGTGACCGTCCGAAGGGCCTGACCGGTTCAGGCACAACACGATGTGGTGCTTGCTACCGCAGCACTCACAGGGGGACGCGCGTGAGCACTCGCTCAGCGGGTGCGGCCCCAAACAACCGAAACACAATCGGTGGCGGAAGACCACCTTCCTGCAGGCAGCCACACCGAGCGCCTTAAAGTTGGCGCAACTGGTCACTTCATGACCGGCACTGTCGCAGTACACACAGCCGTCACCCGACGGCGCGGCACTCAAAACGCTAAATTGTTTTGACCGACCACCCCCCCGTGGGGGTGGGCGGCGCGGCCCCTCCCGCATCCGCGCGGGTTGGCGCTGCACACTGGCCTCCGAATCCATGGTATCGCATCGCCTGCATTCACCCTCCAAGGAATCCGTTAATTGGACGAGCGTGGGCAGTTCCGAGCTACTGCCCCCATGCAGCTGTTCAAACCGACTTTGAACAGCTGCAGGCAACCGTGACAAAACCATATATAATACGATATATGACCATTGGTCTACCGGCAGACCAAGGTTCTGAAGGGCCTTAGTGGCCACCAGCACAGGGTTGAGCACCTGTACCCGGATGTCAACATCCCGGGTTACTCTTGGGATGCTGAACAGCTTCCCCAGCTGCGCATCAACCAACCGCCGTTTGTGTTGGTAGCGGTCAAACAATATGACCCGGGCAATCTCATAATTGCCCGCCGTGACCGTTAGGTGACCGACCAACTCCTTCGGTTCACCCCGCAGTGCCATCAATAGTTGGGCCAACTTGTAGGCGTTGTCCAGGTCGTCCCGACCGTGGACCAGACTATCGAATAAATTGATGAATGCCGGCCACTCATCAATTGCCCCACCGAAGGCGGAATCTCCAGGTGTGGCAGCCGTCCAACAACACCCTTAGGGGGCGGGTCTCCGCTACCCTCCCCGCGGTCATCCCGACGCGACCGCTTAATTTTTTCGGCGCGACGCTCGATGTCGCCCAAGCACTCCATCGCTTGGTCAGCATCCGCGCAGAGCTGCTTCACTGCAGCCACCGAAGCCTCATCCGTAAGCCCGAGGGCTTCAGCCTCCGCGGCCAGCCGACACACCTTCCCGACGCGTGTCATTGCGTCCTCCACACGCTTGAGCAGGACATCGTCCATGTCAGGTCGCTCCACATACTTGTGAGTATGGGCGAGCCATCTCATCTCCTCACGGACGCCATACCGCAGTACCGTCAAGGGTGAAGGTGCCATGGTTACCAATTCAATTGTTTCTGATCCTATGCTTCACTACCGAACTAAGCACAGCCAGAGACCAGCACTTTCCCGTCAGCGCTGGGCACAGAAATTAAAACTAAGTTGTACAAACCAAGGCAACCACTAAACCAATTAAATCCTAAACAATATTTAATATGGTCATCCTGTGGACATACACCTTATAAATATATACTCTAAATCAATTAGAGAATGCCACCATATGGTACAATACAAATAACACACAAAAAGGTATTATAAAAAATAAAAACATATTTTTCTAGAAGTGGCCCCTCCGATATGGCCCACACTTCTACTGAGGTCAGCAAAATCAGCTTAATACCCCTTAAATAGCCTGACCCTGCTCTGTAAACCGAAATAACACTGCAGTACTATAGAACCCAACGTTCTACCGCAAGTAATACAATCTAGTTACTTCGCAGAATGACTGTTCAATCTTTAATGCATACAACAGTAGTTTCCGACTACACTTATAGTTTCCGACTAACCGAAAATGAACTTTAATTGTGGTGTACCGACCACAGACTCACTCACAAACAGACTGCCGGCCAATCTGAGATATTCTTTTCTCCCAACTACAATGTGGCAAAAGGCAGCCCTACAACCGTGAATCGATGATTTCCCACTAGGAAAACCGCGCCTGCTACCAAAATGTTTAATTTTCCACGCCTACCGAACGGCGTGGAATCCTGAGGGGGTGGGCTTTTGCCAGCACGTGAGAGAAAAGTGAGTTGAATTGTTACTGACCTTTGTCGTCGCAGACTGGTAGATCGAAAGCTCGATTCGAGACAGGAATACGGGAAAAGGGCACAAGTTTGGGTAGGATATGGATTGAATCTTGCCGTCGCTGCCGACGCTGTCGCCGGCGTGCTGCCTGCCGTCACGTGGAGTCGCCGCTACCGATACGATGATGTCCAATCAACACGGATCACTTGACCGCTGACGCGAATCTACTTATTTCCCGACGATGTAGATGATTAACACTCCGACCAGGCCCGACGCCTGTATTTGATAATTGGTACACCGAAATACCATCAATGGCACGACGCCTGAGCAGACATGTTTGTTTCTCCCGACGAGAAAAGAGAAAGATAACCTCCAATTTCTCCACTCGTTTCGATACGAGTGACAGCTGCGGTCCGTTTCCGCTTAGTGATGTCCCGATTACTCGCGGTCGATCCGCGCTACAAAAAACCGGTGCGTTCCGAAGCATAAATATTAAACAATATTTATGAGTCAAATTTGGCTAGAGTAGGTTATTGTGGCTAAATTTCAATTGGGTTATAGGTTAGGTTAGAACTTAGAAGAAGCAAAACCGAAGCGAAGCGGAGCGAAGCGTATGCAAATAAAAAAAAAACATTTAATGATATTAATAGATTTTTTGAGATAGAGACACTATGAACACACCCTAATCTCTGATGTAGCAGTTGTCTATGGCACTCGGGACGCCAATTCCGGGGCCGGGCATTCCGGGGTCGAGCACTATTTTGGTACGGCCACGGAATGCTCGGCCCTGGAATGACCGACCCCGGAATCGTGGGCTTTCGGGTCGCCAATTCCGGGGCCGGACATTCCTGGGCCGGACAATACTGGGCCGGGCATTACAGAGACTCTACCTAGAGTAGAACAGAATACAGAATTCAGTACCGTAAAATGGGGTGAATAGAACAAGTTTCTACTTTTCACCGCGTTTTTCGGATAGTGTTGCCTTTTATAAAAGTTTTTTTTTTATTGGACAGGATATCCGAACGTCAGAACTAACTTTTTTTCTAATGTTGTACCTTAAATTATACAGGTATTTCTCCAAAAAACTGAAAAAACATCAAGAATTCTATTCACCCCTCAATTGGGGTCAATAGAAACGGGTATGAGGTGAATAGAAAAATTGGCTAGGGCTGTCAACAACTTATTTATTTATGTATTATAAAAATCACAGAAAACGGAGTAGGTCTTATAATTGAATATCACTCTCATATGGCTTGTATTAATATAACTAAATTTTACTTAATTATTAGTCACTTCATGCATCATGTAAAAATCAATGCTAGGTGTAACAAAACTTAAATTTCTTTTGATACGCATTCAAAATCAAAACTTTAACATTCTTAAGTAGCTTCTAGAAAACAAATAAACTAACATATTTATTATAGGAACATCAAAACTAAAATTTATCATCTCAAGAATAATCATAAATAAAAAAATAATTGTTACTTACCTACGTATGCAGTCATTTAACCTAATCAATACAGCAAACTACTAGAATTTTATAAAAAAAACAAAAAATAACTTAACATCAAACATTCTCAATCAGGATCAGTTAAAATTTAAAAAAAATATTTGCTGTTATTATAATAATTAAAGTTTTTAGTTTCAGTCTTCTTTCCGGTAGATGTACTAGGAACTGCTATCATATCTTGTATTTTTATTGGTTTACAACCTTTTAAATCGACATTTTGCTTAAGATCACAATTTTCATTGGAAATTATTTTAACTTTAGTCTTAACACTATTCATCTTCTTTAAATTTATATCAGTCTTTGAATTACTTTCACTATCTGCTGGGTTTTTTCATTTTTCTCTATACTTTCTGTGTATTTCTTCTTAGGTATTTAGTTTTTCTTTTCTCTCTCTCACTTTTATTCTCATTTTCAGTAATTTTATCATCATTTTTTTTTTGGAAGTCATTTTGAAACGCAATTTTTGTCTGTTGTTCAGTGTATTTTTCATTTACATCTTCACATTTCACAATTTTCTGTATATGTTTAGATTTTATTATCTCTTTTATTCTTTCCTTTTCATTCAGGTCACGTTCATGGTGTTTCGCTGTACTATTCGCTATGTTGGGGTCATATTTTTTGTAGTGTTTATTTGTAGGGTCCGGTTTATATGTTCTCGGCATTGTGTCAAGGTTGGTACTCCTAAAATAAATAAAAATTAACTTCAGTAGGGTTACTAGGTAAACACTACTCACACACACACACGGTACACTTTATTAAAATACGGCATTTAAAAAATATATTTTCACGATATTTCCTGTGTCAATTTGCAATTTAATTTGAAAGAACTTTAGTGACAACCCTACCTATTGACCCCCTTTGTGATTCTATTAACCCTTCTCGTGATCCTAAACACCCCTCACGTGTTTCCATTGCCCCCATTCCAATATTCTATTCACCCCCCATTTGATTCTAATAACCCCAGGGTTTGTGAAAATACAAGTACCTTTAGTTTTTTGAATATTTTACATTTATTAACAAAAATTCTTACTAACCTTTATAATTTCCTTGCAATTCCTACACTTAGCTTTACAAATTAACACAATTGACCTTCTACTATGCCATATATCTAGTTAAAAACTTAATTCTAAATGACACACTATCAGGTCGGTACAAAAGCGCGACAAAGAGAACGTTTTTTTACGAATTTCACACATTTGACGTCAAAGCTGGTGTTGCCATTTCAAGGAAAAAATATTGCCCTTTAATAATTTACGTTTTCTACTACAAATTATACCATAGAGCCTAAGGAATAAGTTGTCAAACTTTTTCCGTATTTTTTTTCTATTCACCCCTTGAATTCTATTCACCCCATTTTACGGTATTGCCGTTGGTAAATCCCGAGGCTGCCGTACGAAAACAGCCGGATTGCCGGATTTGCCCCAAAATTGCCGTACATACTTACAAGTGTCATGATTTTGACAATTAAATTCAGTGACGTCACTTCTGCTGATGGGTGCTTTAAAACACATTCCGTTTCACCTTACGTTAAACAAAAACAATACTAAATAAAATAAAATGTGCAAAAGTGAGGCCTTTTATGTTTTTAGGTCTCACAATATATATATATATATATATATATTTCGGGACTAAGGCTTCTCTATTGATAAAATTAAATAAAAAATATAGCTTTCTTTATCTTATATGTTTTATTTGCGACTCTCACTGGTGACTATAGTATTGGGCTCTGCCTTTGCCTTTCTTGCTTTTTGGGGGTGAAAGGCCCAGCATGTCCTCAACCTAAGAGGAATCTCTTAGGTTGAGGACATCCTTTCTTTGACTTTATAATCACGCAGAAGAAAAAACGTTAATAAAACAAACTAACTCCACTGACGTGAAGCAGAAGATGTCTATCCTATAGGTTGCTTGAAAAATACTTTGCTGTGCTACTGGATATACAG
Source organism: Argyresthia goedartella (assembly GCA_949825045.1). Classification (NCBI taxonomy): domain Eukaryota; kingdom Metazoa; phylum Arthropoda; class Insecta; order Lepidoptera; family Argyresthiidae; genus Argyresthia; species Argyresthia goedartella. The sequence goes on along the minus strand of OX463814.1, from coordinate 23,732,971 downwards.
CCGTCGACGCCCGCTCATTATTGATACGAAATACAAATTCAACGCGTGCAAGAGTTCTCATGATCGTCGTTTTGGGTTCTGAATTGCCGTGCACCGTGCAAATCGTCTTTTTTAGACAGAATTTCCGTACGATATGGCAATTGCCGTACGTTTGGCAACACTGATACAGATGCCACAGCACAGAGTACAGCGCCACAAAGTTATCTGAACCGGTGGCGAAACTGGTACTACGTAATGTCATTTTGAAATGTCATAATGTTGTCAAGTTTGTTGTTGTGCACAACGCTTGGTGTTTTTTTCTTTATTTTATCGTTTTAATGATATAAATAATGCCGAAAGCATTGAACAGTGCCACGAGAAACACGATTTTAAATGTTTTAGCTTTTATGCAGGAAGAGAAACGTTTACATGCGCTGATAATACCATTTGAAAAACTGTATAAAGGAGTTGCTGCTGCTACAGGTTAATGTTGCCAGTTGTTGTTCTATGAATCACCAATTTCTTGTCAGTAGTCGATGACATGGTTCCTACAATTCTTGTGTTCTATTTTGCAGGTGTAAGTGAACGGTTTGTAGGTCAATTAGTTAAAGAACAAAAACAGGCAGATGCTACTGGCTCAAAAATTTCTACTCCAGGGAAAAAAAGGACTAGAACCAAGGGGAAGATAGAAATTGATGATTTTGACCTCGGTGTCATCAGAAGAAAATTTCATGAATTTTACACAATGAAGAAAGAAATACCTACCATCCCAAAATTACTGAATGTTCTACGAGACGAAATCGATTTTAATGATAGTCGTGAAACCCTCAGAAAGTTATTGCGTGAAATTGGTTTTCGATACTAGAAAACGCAATCCAATAGAAAAGTCCTCATTGTAATATTTTTGGATGAGACTTTTATACACTCGTCACACACGGCTGGTCGCTGTTGGCAAAGTAATGATGTTGACGGTGTTTTGAATCCTGTATCAAAAGGAAATAGATGGATTATAGTTCATTCGGGGGGAAAAACAGGGTATGTTGAGAATGCATTACTTGTTTTTAAATCGAACACTAAAAGTGGCGATTACCATGACGAAATGAATAGTAGCAATTTCAAAAAATGGGTAACAGAAAAATTGCTGCCTAATTTACATACAGACACTTTAATTGTAATGGATAACGCTCCTTACCACAGTATTTGTATTAACAAATACCCTAATTCAAATACTAAAAAGCAGATTTGCAGAATTGGCTAACTGAAAATAATGTGGAGTTCAATGAAAGTTTCACTAAACCCTGCTGTAAAAGCTGTATGAATTAATAAAAAGGCACAGACCAGCAAAACAATATGAAATTGATAATTTACTAAGAGACAATGGGCACACTGTCCTTAGATTGCCCCCGTATCATTGCGATTTAAACGCCATAGAAATGATCTGGAGTTCAATGAAACGTCTTGTTGCAGAACATAACATTGGAAAGTCAGAGGCTGAAATGCCGCAGTTAGTCGCAGAAGCATTTAACAAAATATCAGCAGCAGAATGGCAAAAATACTGTGCCCATGTAAAGAACATTGAAAATGAGTACCTAAAAAAAGACAATTATTTATTGAAAAAAAAAAAATTGAAAAAATATTTATTTAACAATAAGAAAAACATACAGTAAATTGTCGGTGACCCCCACACTAGGCAAGCCTGTGTCGTGGGAATCTAATTACACGATTTACAAACTGATTTGTATGTCACGCGCCATTTGCACGTCATAAACAGAAAAGTAATAATAATTTGTAAAAATATGAAACAGTTAATTTAAATTTTATTATAGCCGTTACATATACAAAGTAAATAAATATATAAATACATTAAATATTTAATACATATACATTTATATAATTAGATTTTATTTATAATTTGAATTTATACCACACAGATTTCAGGCAATATTAGCAAGCAGTAGTTCAGTTTTGTCATATGAGATTGTCTCCAGCCATCTCTGTAAAGCTGCTTTGGATTCATTAAGAGACATGTTTTTTATTTCGCAAGACCTTACTATTTGATTGTATACATGTGAGTTAATGTATGGGCTAAAACGACAGGCAAAAGCGGTTTTAGTACGAGGTGTAGGAATTCTAAACACTCGGTTTTTCAGCAGCTGCGAATAGTTTCCCGAGTTTAGAGTCATTTTATGCGTGGTTAGGGTTACTCTGAGGATATAAAGTTTACGAACGCTGAGTACTTTGGCTTCTTTGTATAGAGTTTCGGTTGGGAATTTATAAGGTTTACTCATCATAGTTTTAAGAACGGACCGTTGAGCTCTTTCCACCTTTATTATCGCTGTCTTTGCTGCACTGCCCCAGCATGAGATACAGTATATAAGTTGTGATTGGCAGAGAGCAAAGTAAACAGTTTTCATTGTATCCATAGTTGCTGAGTTACGAAGTTGTCGCATGATGTGCACTACTCTGCGGATTCGACCTGATAGTTTCTCGATGTGGGTTTTAAAATTTAAGTTTTCATCAACAATGACGCCGAGGTATTTTATCTCATGTGTTTTGGTGATTGCGTCGCAGCTGCAGGCGGCATCACTGTTACATGAGTGTATTGTGATGACAGTCTGGGGTGGTGGAGCTGATGCTGCAGTTTTATGAAAACATAAAAACTTAGTTTTACTTGTATTAAGTGTCAGAAGATTATTTTTTAACCAATTGGCTACATTCGTCATTCCATACTCAGCGCTGGAGAAAGCATCGTTCCAGCTGTCTCCATGGAAAATTATTGCAGTGTCATCAGCATAGCAAATTATTTCAGCGTTTTCTAACAGCAAACTATGTATATCATTAATGTACAGGATAAAGAGAGTTGGTCCAAGTATACTGCCCTGCGGCACCCCGAAACTCAGTGTTTTGCTGTCACTTTTTTGATAGCCAATCCTTACACACTGCGTCCGATCCGTTAAATAGCTTTGCAACCAGTCCAGGGCCAAGCCTCGGATTCCCAGTAGTTCCAGCTTACTTAGGAGTATGGGAACGGAAACAGTGTCAAAGGCTTTGGCTAAGTCTAAGAAGACCCCTATGCTGCTGAGCTGCCTGTCGAGCTGTGACGAGATTATAGTGGTCAATAAAGATACCGCATCTTCAGTTGACTTGCCTTGTCTGAAACCGAATTGCCTCTCTGAGAGCAGACCTTTGGCTTCAAGATATTTTACTAAACGACGGTTCACTAACTTTTCCAGTAGCTTAGAGAATGCCCCGAGCAGGGAGATGGGGCGATAATTATCAGGTGTGTTCTTTAGGCCACCTTTGTGTATCGGACAAACCGACGCAATTTTCCATTCATTGGGAAAGATTCCTGTTGATAGGCTTTTATTAAATATTGCTGTTAGTGGTTCAATAATTGTGTGTCTGATATATTTTATTAACGAGTTATTCAGCCCATCATTGCCGGGAGCCTTGTCATTCTGCAGATTAATAATAAGCGTATCAACTTCCCTGGAATCTGTCGGCTCCATGTAAAAAGAGTTCAATGTGTTGTGTTTTGATTTTATTGATGTTGATTTAGATGAACCATTTATCGTAAATTTAGAAAGTGATAGTGGAAGTGAAAGCAGTGATTCAGACGAAGTAACCTATGATTTCGCAGATGATTGTGTACATTATCATAATTATTGCAATAAAATATAATCATAATCCTATAATATAATTACAGGATTATAATTATATTATTTTGATCATCAATAAGTATAATCATTGAGACAATCATATATATAAATATAAGAGTAAATATGAAAAATTCGCAATTATTATTATTTACGCACTTATTTTTAATTATGGCATTTTTACCCTACAACCGTGGAAATTCTACGTAGCGCGGCAACACTAAATTCGACCACAGCGACGCTGACACCTGATCAGCAAGCTTTGTACCTTGTTAAACAGATTAACAGTCAGAAGCAAAGCAATGCAAGCAGTGTTGCCAGATGGCTTTGCGTATTTCCCCCCAAACCTCACTAAAAAACCCCCGAAAAAAAACTGTTTTTTCTGAGAAAAAAAACCCCACCCTGTTTACAATTTTTTTTCTAACACAGATTCAGTGTTTTGTGTTAATTTAAAGAAAAAAAAATAATTAAAAAACATCCTACTGTTGCTTTTTAATTATAATTATAACTATTTTTATTTAGCTTAATTTAGCCAGAGCTTCTAATAGTAAATCATTATTGTTATCATCTTCAATTTCAAATTCAGTGAAATATAATAAATAAATAAATAAATAAAAAAAGAGTGTGCTTTAGACCACACAACTGAGGTAAAACTTCTTTAACTCTAATCACACTTTTCGTAACGCTCTCGTCACGCATTCACCAGCTTACTCCCCAAGTCAAGCGTGCGTAAAGAAGTTTTACTTCAATATTAGAGGACAATCTTACACAAATCGAACTAGGCCCATAGTAAGCTCAACAAGGCTTGCGTTACATATTTATTGGAGATAAATACTTATGTAAATACAAAGAAAACATCACATAAATATTTGCCCTTATTGGGATTCGAACCCAGGATCGTCAGCTTCGTAGGCAGGATCACTAACCGCTAGGCTATACCGGTTGTAGAAATATCTACAGCAATAAAGTTTTTTTTAAGAATTCAAAATAGTACCCATACAAGAGTTTAATTGTATTGCCATTTTCTTAGCGAGAAGAAAAAAAAAATACATAAACATAAACATACAATAAAAAGTTAAAAAGGAATAATGGGAGGATGTAGTTTATGACAAAATCGCGTGAGCTCAGCATGTGTTACGACGTGTAGCAGCTACACGTAACGCTGGTTTTCAGCTCACGCCAGCTTAGCCATTTTGTTTTATTAACTGGCTCAAAGTAGGCACAGATGTGTCTCTGCCACCCCGTATTGAAAAGGCGAGACGCTATGTTATTACGTTATGAATTTGAATTCTACTGGATCGCGACATTTTCCCAACTGACGGAAGATCTATCGAGACATCTACTACCAAACAGATTAAACATTAACATAAAGATATTCATTTTTTTTGACAAAATTCACAAGGTGAACGATTAGCTTTAAAAAAACTCATAAACCCATTTGATTTTTTCCCCCCGGAAAACTCCCTAAAGGATTTATCCCTTCAAAATTCCCCCCGGAGGCTTAAAAAACCCCCATCACATGTCATGTCACCCTCCATCAATAGAAATTGTTTATCCTCTACTTTACAGTACTTTACCACTTCTCGCGTTACGTTATAATTAAACTAAAGCAATAGGGGTTAAAAACTGAAAGCTCGTTATAGATGGCAGCACTGTTGAGTGTTCCTAAGAACCGCCATATTGTCTATTTGTTGTTGTTTGCAAGTATAAAATATAAGATTTGTGTTAACAATAACGCCCCGTGACCGTGAGTTCAGACGACGAATCAGCACATTAGACCTCCCAACGATCTCAATGACCTTGTATGGTCCTTGATACAGACGTGCCAACTTCATACATCTTCCCATTATCCGCCTTGGTGCGTATAACAAAACGCGCTCGAGTAACTCGCAAAATAGCCGAGTGGCCTCCCGGGCTATAAAATTTATTTCACCCGCGGGTCAGTCTTAAAATTTTAAAAATATTACCTACCTAATTTCCTTTCTTGACACGGCACGCACGAGGCTATATCACGCTCTATCTCCTTATCGGCTTTCGGCATGAAATATTTCGACCGAAACCTCTTCAACGTCTTTGCGAGACCCGAATGACCTCCTGTCCACGCCTCATCATGTAATTCGTTCATTACATTTTGAAACAACGACCTAGGCAATACTAATACCTCCCTAATTTCTCCATCTCTACGTACGCTCTTATATAGTAAATTATTTCTCAAACAAAAACCGCTACGCCACGCTTCCGGACGTTCGCTCAACCGCGTTAACCATCTACTACAAAATAAATCGTTCTCTTGATCCGCCTGTAACGACTCTACATTAATTCTAAAAACTTACAAACCATCATCATCAGGTTCAGAACGAGAAGAAGACTGAGGTCCTTCTGTTTCCCGTTTCACTTCTTCCATTAGCGGATTCCTACTCAAAAAATTTGCCACTACATTGCTTTTCCCCGAGCAATGAGCTATCTCGAAATCCCATTCTTGTATCGCTAACGCCCATCGCGCTAACCTACCAGACATATCTTTTTTCGACTGTAACCAACATAACGCGCTATGATCTGTAACCACCTGAAAATACGGTCCCCAAAGATAATGCCTATAGTGCCTTAACGCCCATACTAACCCCAGACACTCCTTCTCCGTCGTACTATATTTTTTCTCCGCATCCGTTAACTTCCTAGACGCATAGGCAACCGGACTCATTTTTTCAACGCCCTGCATCAATACTGCACCCAACGCCTCGTTAGACGCATCCACATAAATTCTCGTAGTAACCGACTTATCCCCCGAATAATAGGAAAGTATTGGCGCACTACACATAACCTTCTTAATATACTCGAACGAATTCTGCAATTCTTCATTCCATGGAAAATTTACCCCCTTTTTCATTAATTTAGTGTGAGGTAACGATATTCTCGCAAAATTCGATACAAATTTTCTATAATAAAAAAAAATAAACCTAATAATTGTTTCACATCCTTCGTAGATGTGGGAGCTGGAACCTGTTGCATAGCCTTCAGCTTTTTCTCACTAGGTTTTACTCCTTCATTCGAGATTAGATAACCTAGCATCTCAATCTCGCAAAAGACGAATTTACATTTGGATGGCTTGAAGGTCAAGTTCGCTTCTCTAAACTTCCCAAAAACTTTCTGCAACGTATCGGTAAACTCCTCGAACGTTCTATCATACACAATTACATTGTCCACGTAAACCATAACCCCTTTAAATCTTAAATCCGCTAAAACTTTATCCATCATCCGTTGGAAAACCGCTTGACTCGTTGCCAAACCGAACGGAACAACATTAAATTCATAAAGACCCGTGGTCGTGACGAAAGCCGTTTTATGCCTACCTTCCGTAATAACCGTCTGCGAATAACCTGAATTGAGATCTAACTCCGCAAAATACTTGGCCCCGGCCAAACTATCGACAATGTCTTCTATCCGCGGAATAGGATATTTATCCATACCATTTTTTTTTATAACTGATGGGTTTTTATTGCTTTAGTTTATTTTACACTTTTTATAAAAGGGATCCACAACTGGCTCGATAGCCATTACTCTAATCCTCACTATAATTTAGCTCAGCCACTGGCTGAAGCCTACGGTGAAGTGTGTCACATTGACTTCCACATCCAATCCTCTTTCTTTTTAAAATTACAAAATAAGTAACGGTGCCAAAGTGACACCCACTCTAAAGAAGCCCGTATACAATATACAACCTACCTTACAATCATTCCCCCCTCCCTTCAAAAAAAAATTTCCAACGGTTTTTTTTTTTTCAAAGTGGCAACCCTAACTCAAAGTCTAAAATCTAAAATGACAAACCTATCTCAAAGTCTAAAATCTAAAAAATATTAAATGTTTACCTTAAGTTAGTTTGCTATGCATGAAATCTAAAAGAAAGTAAATATGCCGCAAGCATAAATTTAAATAAAATCAAGTACCCTAATCCTTATCTGTCCAACCATCCCATTTAACCTACTCAATTAAACATTAAATAACAAACCAAACTACACTTAAGGTGTAGGTTATGCACCTTAAAAAACTTAAATTATAATTACAATACGAAGGCAAACAGCTGAATCTAGCTAAGATTTAGCTTCTCGAATAGTTATCATTCGACAAACTTTCTGAAAATAAAAACTAGCGAAAAACTTATCAGACAACCATAATACCTCCGTTCCTAAAATTAATAATAACTCGGATCTTTGCATATACAATTGTGAACACATTGTAAACTCTTTCCACCGAATGGAAATATTTCAAAAACTAACGCAGGCAAAGATCAAAGAAAAAAATTATCATTTTCAAATATAGGAAACGTCAACCATATGAACAGGATTAATCTATAGAACCGTATTACTAAGCCACAGCCTAAGAATGAGTTCATTAAAATTCGTTCCAATAATACGATGAAATCAACTAGCTTTAAAACCGATACTACTACGTACATAAACCTCAACTAATCCATTGGAATTCAGTAAACTATCTTTTACTATTAACAGTTTAAGATAATCGCCGTGAGTTGCAACCAATTACCCAAGTAAAGAAACTACAAAGAATCTTTCTTTAAAAATTTAAATAAAGAATCTTTAAAAATTTAATATCAGACGAACTCCTCAACGCAGCACAAAGCGTTTTAAACGATTTGTGTTAACAATAACGCCCCGTGACCGTGAGTCCAGACGACAAATCAGCACATTAGACCTCCCAACGATCTCAATGACCTTGTATGGTCCTTGATACAGACGTGCCAACTTCATACATCTTCCCGTTATCCGCCTTGGTACTTATAACAAAACGCGCTCGAGTAATTCGCAAAATAGCCGAGTGGCCTCCCAGACTATTGAAAAAAATTATTCACCCGCGGGTCCGTCTTACAATTTTAAAAATATTACCTACCTAACTTCCTTTCTTGACACGGCACGCACGAAGCTATATAACGCTCTATCTCCTTATCGGCTTTCGGCATGAAATATTTCGACCGAAACCTCTTCAACGTCTTAGCGAGACCCAAATGACCTCCTGTCCACGCCTCATCATGTAATTCGTTCATTACATTTTGAAACAAAGACCTACGCAATCCTAATACCTCCCTAACTTCTCCATCTCTACGTACGCTTTTATATAGTAAATTATTTCTCAAACAAAAACCGCTACGCCACGCTTCCGGACGTTCGCTCAACCGCGTTAACCATCTACTACAAAATGAATCGTTCTCTTGATCCGCCTGTAACGACTCTACATTAATACTAAAAACTTCCAAACCATCATCATCAGGTTCAGAACGAGCAGACGACTGAGGTCCTTCTGTTTCCCGTTTCCCTTCTTCCATTAGCGGATTCCTAGTCAAAAAATCTGCCACTACATTGCTTTTCCCCGAGCAATGAACTATCTCGAAATCCCATTCTTGTATCGCTAACGCCCATCGCGCTAACCTACCAGACATATCTTTTTTCGACTGTAACCAACATAACGCGCTATGGTCTGTAACCACCTGAAAATACGGTCCCCAAAGATAATGCCTATAGTGCCTTAACGCCCATACTAACCCCAGACACTCCTTCTCCGTCGTACTATATTTTTTCTCCGCATCCGTTAACTTCCTAGACGCATAGGCAACCGGACTCATTTTTTCAACGCCCTGCATCAATACTGCACCCAACGCCTCGTTAGACGCATCCACATAAATTCTCATGAGGGATACCCGGATGCCCACCGTGGAGAAATTCGTCGCGCGGCTGGCACGGCGCATGTACGATTGCGCCGACAACAGCCGCCACGCACATCTCCACGACATTGCTCCGCACCACGCACGTCCGCCTGAAGGCAGACCACTCCCAAGAGAGTTGCTGCTCATCCCACTGTCGCCAGTGTAAGCCCGTAGAAGAGGGCGAAAGCACGGCACAGTGAAGAGAAGAAGCTCCCGCACCGTTGTCGCCAGTGTATGCCAATAGACGGCGAAAGCACAGCACAACGAAGACCACGCGAGGCCCCTGACAATTAGGGGCCACCCAAGACCGGGGGGGACGTTACCCCCCGAGTTGACGCCGCGGGCATGAGGCAACCACAAGTCCTCGACCCCGCAACCGCAGTGGTTCTCGCGCGGAGCGCGAGAACACACTCCGCAGACCACGCGCGACATAAATTCTCGTAGTAACCGACTTATCCCCAGAATAATAGGAAAGTATTGGCGCACTACACATAACCTTCTTAATATACTCGAACGAATTCTGCAATTCTTCATTCCATTGAAACTTTACCCCCTTTTTCAATAATTTAGTGAGAGGCAACGATATTCTCGCAAAATTCGATACAAATTTTCTATAATAAGAAAATAAACCTAATAATTGTTTCACATCCTTCGTAGATGTGGGAGTTGGAACCTGTTGCATAGCCTTCAGCTTTTTCTCACTAGGTTTTACTCCTTCATTCGAGATTAGATAACCTAGCATCTCAATCTCGCAAAAACCGAATTTACATTTGGATGGCTTGAAGGTCAAGTTCGCTTCTCTAAACCGCCCAAAAACTTTCTGCAACGAATCAAATCAAATCAAATCAAAAATAATTTATTTCCATAGGATGTTGTTACATCACTTAGATCCGTCATTACATTTTTTTGGGTGAGTTCACTAACACAATGGCGGAATCTGTGGAGAAGAGCTCACCGAAGAAACTCCACAGTCGTCGCAACTTTTGCGTTTCCTTTTTTAAATAAAATATTGTCAAATTACAAAATGAATGCTAATTATATATCGAAACAGCCTGTTACTCAAACAATCTATTCCCATGTACATCTGTCCTTTAAGTAATCAGATATCCTATAGTAACCTTTTTTATACAATTTCTGTTTTATTATTATTTTAAACTTGTCTAAAGGTAAGTTTTTAATATCAGTAGGGACCTTATTGTAATAGCGTATACAATTGCCTTTAAAAGAATTACTAATTTTATGTAGTCGGCTTACATAAGCAACCAACTTGTCTTTATTTCTAGTATAAAAATTGTGTATATCACTGTACTTCTGAAAATTAGTTATATTTCTTTTTACATACACAAGATTGTCATAGATATATTGAGACACAAATGTCAGAATATTGATTTCTTTAAACTTTTCCCTCAGTGACACTCTAGGCCCTAATCTATAAATTGCACGAACAGCCCGTTTCTGCAGAATAAATATACTATTAGCATTCGCAGCGTGACCCCACAATAAAATACCATAGGTCATTAGACTATGAAAGTAACTAAAGTAGACTAGTCTAGCGGTGTCTACGTCGGTAAGAGCTCTAATTTTTTTAACTGCGAACGCTGCCGAACTCAGTCTGTTCGACAATTTATTTATATGAGGATCCCATTGTAGTTTGGCGTCTAAAGTAATGCCCAAAAAGACAGTCGACTGCACAAGGTCCAATCTCTGTCCTTTTATAAATATGTCTGTAGTTACCGGGTTCACATTGGGTAACACGAATTTAATACAGTTTTCTTTTCATTAAGTAATAAATTGTTAACAGTAAACCAGTTCACTATACTAGAGATAGCATTGTTTACCTCGTCATAATTTGATTGCTGTCTTTTTACTTTAAATATCAAAGAAGTATCATCGGCAAACAATACTAACCCATGTTTTGCTTTAACAAGGTAAGGTAAATCATTAATATATACTAAAAACAAGAAAGGACCAAGAGTTGAACCTTGCGGTACGCCCATACTTATTGAAGACCCAGGTGATCTTTTCCCATTAACATCGACCATCTGAACCCTATCTGTTAGATATGACTCCAGAAGGCCAAGTGCCTGATCTTTTACACCATAATGGCGTAACTTCCTGACAAGAGTGTCATGATGGACGCAATCAAAAGCCTTGGATAGATCGCAGAAGACACCTATTGCATCCATTGCGTCTTCCCAGGCATCAAAAATATTGTCGATTAGTTCAACACCAGCATCGGCTGTTGAACGACCCTTTGTGAAACCAAACTGAGCAATATGAATTAAATTATTGAGATAAAAATGACTTGAAACGTATCGGTAAACTCCTCGAACGTTCTACCATACACAATTATATTGTCTGAAACCATAACCCCTTTAAATCTTAAATCCGCTAAAACTTTATCAATCATCCGTTGGAAAACCGCTTGACTCGTTGCCAAACCGAACGGAACAACATTAAATTCATAAAGACCCGTGGTCGTGACGAAAACCGTTTTATGCCTGCCTTCCGTAATAACCGTCTGCCAATAGCCTGAATTGAGATCTAACTCCGCAAAATACTTGGCCCCGGCCAAACTATCGACCATGTCTTCCATCCGCGGAATAGGATAATTATCCCTACAAATTTTCTTATTTAATTTCCGATAATCTATACAAAACCTCCATGAATCATCGGGCTTTTTAATTAACACAACGGGCGCAGCATAAGAACTAGTGGATTCCCTAATAACACCTAGTTTCAACATCTCCGCGACCTGCTCCTCAATAATTTCTCGGTTATCATTCTCACATAAATCCTCATTAACGATAAACCGTTTATCTTCTACCCCAAACGCAAATTCGCACGAATCCGATAACCCCGAGAAATAAACGTAATCGCCCTTTCTTAACTCCTGAAAGTCGATAGAATTTATCACGTCACGATCCTCAATAACCGTGGTTTCCCCGAAGTTCACTTGTTTGCTTCTAGAACCGTCTAGAAAGTCCGACCCTATCTTTAGTTTTGAAAGAATCCCTACGCACATGACATTTCGTTTTACCGGGCTATAAAAAAGAGCACGGAAAATACAACCTACCTTACAGTACAGCTGTTTTCTTCGTCAATGTGTGTACCGATTTATCACCTGTATACAAATTGGGTCCATAATAATCTTCAGGTAGAAAATAGGCAGCACATAACCTTGACGAAGTACTAGCATTCCATTTTTTTTCTACGAAGAGCTTTCTCCCACAATTTTCTTCTTTTAGCTTCTTTGGGGAATAAATGAATCCCCGTATTTTTGCAATCAACAGCTGCACAAAGAGTCATTATAAGAAATTATTCATAAACCAATTGGTTTGTTTACATATTTAGTAAGGAAAACTGTCAAATTCATGGAACACTCAACAGTGGTGACATCTGAAGTGAGCAAAAGGCAGTTTTTAACCCCATTCAATTCAAATTTCACAACAGATACCAAATGTCAATTTGACGTTTCCTCACAACGCAAATAGCGCTCGTAATCGCATTGTAAACCGCACCACACGTGTGACTATTGATAAAGCCCTTAACTTGGCTATCAATTAATACCCGAGTACGCGTGTCCAGAACATATTGTGGAATAAAATAATAAAATAATGTTTTTTCAAAACATGTATTTTCTTTATGACAACTAAAAAACAAAGAAGAACAATAAACATAGATGACAGCCTATCAAACGTCATACATTTATAAAGAAAGTATAAAGTTGCACTAAAGAGTATTTATGTATATATGTCACTAAATACTCCTTGCTTCAACACTCCTCCTCAACTTTGACTTCATACAACTTCCATATAAAATCATACAACTTTCACATAATGTCATACAACGCCCATGCTCAATGTACACCACGTAAACTTTTGTTTCAGCAAAGGTTTAGTCAATGAGTCAGCAACCATAAGCTCTGTCTGAACATACTCCAACTCGATATGCCCACATTCAACTGCTTCTCTCACAAAATGGTGGCGTACAGCGATATGTTTTGTTCGCTGATGGTGCACAGGATTGTGCGCAATTGCAATAGCAGATGGGCTGTCACTGTAAATCTTCAAAGGCAACTCGGCTTGACCTGTTACTTCAGACACAAATCTTTTTAAAAATATTGCCTCTCTTGCAGCTTCTGACATTGCAACATATTCAGCTTCTGCTGTAGATAATGCTATTGTCTTCTGCTTCTTGCTTTCCCAGCTGACAGCAGCTCCCATATGCAAGAATACTGCTCCCGAATATGATCTCTTATCATAGCAGGAGGCATGACTTGCATCTGCATAGCAATGAATTTCATTTGATGTTCCTTTTTTAAACATCAATCCAAAATCGATTGTTCCTTTGAGGTACCTTAGTACACGTTTGGCAGCAATCCAATGCTCTTCACCGTAGTTGCTATTAAACTGGCTTAAATAATTAGCAGCATACGCAATATCTGGTCTCGTGCACACAGCCAAATACATCAAGGAACCTATCACATTCTGATATGGTATGTCTGGATCTGGTTTATATTCCGGTCCAGGTTTACTTAGATTGAGACCCGTAACTGCAGGTGTAGCAGCTGGCTTGCAGTCCTCCATTCCAAAGTTCTTTAACACCTTGTTGATATACTTTGACTGATCTACTTTGATCCCTGAATCGCTCTGTGTTATCTGCATTCCCAGGATCAGTTCTGCTTTCCCTAAGTCTTTCATCTCAAATTTAGACATAAGATCCTTCTTGACCTTTTGTAATTCATCCGTGTTGTTCCAAAAAATCAACATGTCATCAACATACACTGCTAGTATGATCACATTGTTGCCTTTTGACCTCGTGTATACGCAGGGTTCATTCTTGGACCTTATAAATCCTAACTTAACTAACTCATTGTTAAGTTTTGTGTTCCATGTCCTAGGGGCTTGCTTCAACCCATACAATGAACGTTTCAATAAACAAACGTGTTCTTCTTTTCCTCTTTCTTCGAAGCCTTCCGGTTGTTTCATATAGACAGTCTCATCTAGTTCCCCATTTAGGAACGCTGTCGTGACGTCCATTTGATCGATCTTCAATCCTTGTTTCACAGCTTGAGCAATAAGGACTCTCAGTGAGCTATGTCTCACTACTGGCGCGAAGGTTTCATCATAGTCTACTCCATGCCGTTGACTAAATCCTCTAGCAACAAGTCGTGCTTTGTATCTACGTTTATTTCCCGCCTCTTCTTTGATTCTAAATAGCCATTTAGAGTCAACGACGTTACATGACTTTTGCGGCTTTACGAGAACCCAGGTTCCATTTGACTTCAGCGCATCGAGCTCCTCCTGAATAGCTTGTTTCCATTCTTCGCTGTCTAATCTTGATAGTGCCTCTTGCACCGTTACTGGATCTTGCTCCGTCTTTGCTTGATACAGAATATAGTCAGGGAACTTCTTAGGTTTTCTATCCCTCAGTGGATATCTGCGTTCATTCTGCTGTTGAACATTTTCAGGAACACCAACCAATTCACAGTCTTCGTTGACCAAATCATAGTCTTCATTTGCCAGTTCACAGTCTTCAAATGTCTCTGCATCTGATTCTGCAACATCAGGTTCTGGTTCCTGAACTTCGTTTTCTAGTTCCTGGATCACTGTTTCAATCACTGGTTCACCACTTTCCTCTCCTTCGGATATTTGTATCTCAGATCTAAACTCTGCCGCTTCCTCGTTTAAATTTTGATTTGCAACTCCATTACCATTCGTCTCTGGAAGTGTGTGCAAATTTACAGTTACATCTTTTTGTTCACAATCAGGAAATATCATAAATTCCACCACATTCTCTCTTGATTCTTCTGCGTCTGTATTTTTGCTGTTTTCCAGAAATATAACATCTCTGGCCTTAAACTGTTTTCCTGTTGCAGAATCTATAAGACGATACGCTTTGGCGTTATCACAGAAGCCCGTGTAAACCAATTCCATGCTCTTTGCATCCCACTTGGTTCGGTTCTGTTTCGGAATGTGCATAAGTGCTTTGCACCCGAAGATCCTCAGCTTGCTCAGATCACATTTTTTCTCAGTCCATTTCTCTTCCGGCGTCATGTTCTTCACCGCAATGGTTGGTGATCTGTTCTTGAGGTATACTGCATGATGGACAGCCTCCGCCCAGAATCGTTGTGGGAGTCCGGAATCCTGTAGCATACACCTTGCCTTCTCGCAGATTGTGCGATTAGACCTTTCCGCGACTCCATTCTGCTCTGGCGTGTAGTCAACTGTCAGCTGATGATGAATTCCATTCGTCCTTAGGAAGTCATTCATCCTTTTGTTGACGTATTCTGTGCCGTTGTCCGATCTCAGTATCTTGATCTTCTTGCCTGTTTGATTTTCAGCATAAGCTTTAAACTCTTGAAACTTTTCAAAAACTTCACTCTTTTGTTTTAAAAAATATACGACGGTCTTACGTGTCAAATCGTCAATGAACGTAACAAAATAAATATTTTTACTAATAGAGTGGATACGCATAGGTCCGCACACGTCCGAGTGTACCAATTCTAAGACCTCAGTAGCCCTCGAACCATTTTTTGAAAAAGGTTGTCGCGTTTGTTTTCCCATAATGCAAGAAACGCATTCAAGTTTGCAATTACAATTTTTAAAACTCACCCCACTTGCCATCTTGTCCCTTAGTAACTTCAGGTTTCTTTCGCCCAGATGTCCCATCCTTCTGTGCCATAGAACCCGGTCATCTAGCTTATCGTCTGTTGTTACTAGTGCAGAACCGTATGAACAGTCCTTGATTTTGTAGATACCCCGTTCTTCCACACCTGATCCAACATATTCGCCATAGACCTCACATCCGTCACTCTTAAAGATGTCGCATTTTTTCTCTGTAAACACTAATACATAGCCTTTCTTAGCTATTGCGATCACACTCAATAAATTTGATGCTAAATTTGGAACATAAGTAACATCGTTTACCGTCATCTTGTCAGACACAACCATACCAATACTTTCACCCAAAACCTCGTTTCCATCCGCACACATAACTCTTAAAGGTCTAGGAGTCTTCTTCAAATCTTTCAGCCAAGCTTTGTTCTTCGTCATGTGCGTTGAAGCACCAGAGTCGATAACCCAATCTTCTACAGGTTCAGACTTATACGCAGTTCCGAAAGCAAAGGCATGATGAGCTTCCTTCCTTGATTTTTCTTTGTTTGGACATTGGTAACATTTATGAGGGCCATAACAGATGTAGCACTTCAATACTTTCTTTTCAGATTTGCCAGTATTGCTTTTGCTTTTTCTGTTTTCTCCTTTCTTAGTCAGTAGAGCTGACGTTGACGTCTGGCTTCCACTTGTTGAAGCTGTGTATGTATCCTCCATTTGATACAGCTTATTTTTTACATAATCTGACGTAAGTGCAGTCTGACTATTCTCAATAGTGATTTTCAAAGGTTGAAATTCCGGCGTTAGACCTTGTAGGAGTAAGGCTGCCAATAGATCATCATCAACTTCCTTTCGTATGTCTCTTAGCTCCTGAGCTATTGTTAACACACCTGTTACGTAAGACGTACCGTTGAAAATTGTTCTAATTTCAGACTGACTAATCTGGATAGAAGGCGGCAGCGATTATTTACGCCTTTATCCTCAAACGTCACGCTAAGCTTCTCCCAAGCTTCTTTTGCAGACTTCGCATAGCGTATATGCACAAGACATTCAGGTTGTAGCATCATACCTATCTTGGCTTTTGCTTTTCTATCTGCTTTTACAGCTACCGCATCAGTTGTAATTGGCTCCTTACTAGTGTACTCCCAAAGATCATCGTAGACAAGTGCCATCTCCATTTGGACTTTCCACGTCGAGTAATTGGAGCTACCTTCTAGTCTTGCCATTTGTGGCATACTTATTCCACCAATACTTGCCATTTCGACTGAATTCTCAATGTTGTCTCCACTTCCACCAGGGTCTTTTCTACCCTGCTCTATGTTTGGCATCCACTATGCTATCGGCCCATAACCTATTGATAAAGCCCTTAACTTGGCTATCAATTAATACCCGAGTACGCGTGTCCAGAACATATTGTGGAATAAAATAATAAAATAATGTTTTTTCAAAACATGTATTTTCTTTATGACAACTAAAAAACAAAGAAGAACAATAAACATAGATGACAGCCTATCAAACGTCATAAATTTATAAAGAAAGTATAAAGTTGCACTAAAGAGTATTTATGTATATATGTCACTAAATACTCCTTGCTTCAACAGTGACGCTCACACTACGATCTACAGGTATTTGGTAGATCGATCGAAAACTATTGAGGACAAACTTGTATTGGCCGCTCCACATTCGCATGTGTGTTTCTATATACGTACGAGCGGACTAGGCGACGTGCAAAATGAGTTGGGAATGGAATGACGAACTGGAATTGACATTCATAGACGACCGGTCTAGCCTAGCGGGTAGTGACCCTGCCTACGAAACTGACGGTCCTAGGTTCGAATCCCAGTAAGGGCAAATATTTGTGTGATTTGCATGAATATTTGTTTCTTAGTCTTGAAGGGTTTTATTTATTTACGTAAGTATTTATTTCTATTAAATATGTCGTCATCTAGTACCCTTAACACAAGCATTGTTGAGCTTAGTATGGGGGTAGCTTAGACTATTTACTCTATAGACGGAGTGTCACTTTCGCGATTGCGTCGAAAAATAAGACGCACAACTGAGGGCCGCCATTCAAACAGTCTGCTTTGAGCTTGGCATTGACATTGGAGACGCACGCGTTGTACAGTTTCACAGGTCATCAAAGGTCATTGTCCACTTTGTATGGGCGTTTCGGCTAAACGTGAACAAACATTTGAATCGAAACTAACTATTAGGTTTTGTAGTACAGGTTGGTAAGAAACCAATAACAGTAATTATTTTGTGTCAATATGCCTGTGTCGTGAGTTTTTCCTTTATGTCTACTGAGAGGTTATGTTCAAATAAAATAACATTTCAATAACAATAACACATCAACAAACGCGGAATCGGGGTCCATTATAACAAGCCAAAGTAGAAAACAAACATATTCACGGGATTCCCCCCTACTTCATTCAATCATGTGCCGGTGCTCTATCTATACCTCTTACGATCATCTTCAACAAGTCGTTCAGCACGAGCACTTTTCCAAATAATTGGAAATTGGCGTATGTTGTGCCTATCCATAAATCGGGTGATATTAGCAATTGTGGTAACTATCGCCCCATCAGCATATTATCATGCTTCGCTAAGGTGCTTGAGTCGTTCGTCTTCGATGTGCTCTATAGCCATGTCAAGCCACGTATTGTACCTGAGCAGCACGGCTTTGTCAAGGGAAAATCAACTGTCTCCAATCTGCTCGAGTACACAAACTACCTGTGTACGGCGTTCAACGACCGCTGCCAAGTGGACACAATCTACACAGATTTTCGTAAAGCTTTTGATAAAGTAAACCATCGTATTCTTTGTTGCAAACTATCACTATATGGGGTGCACGGAAACTTTCTGCGCTGGGTGGAATCATATATCAAAAACCGTAGCCAAATAATAGCGCTGAAAGGGCACTTATCGTCTCCAGCTGGAATCCCCTCTGGTATTCCGCAAGGATCTCTACTAGGGCCTTTATTCTTCATAATTTTTATCAATGACCTGGTGATAAAATTCAATAGTCCTTGCTTGTTATACGCTGACGACCTCAAAGTCTTTACACGTGTCCGTACACAACGCGACTGCACAACCCTTCAGGAAGACTTGAACACACTGTCCCACTGGTGCGCAGACAACCGCATGTTTTTGGCTGCTGACAAGTGCTTCGTAATTACGATGACCCGTAACCACAATCCTGTCCTGTCCGATTATACCATAGGGGATGTAACGCTGCAAAGAAAACACGAAGCCCGTGACTTAGGCGTTATTTTCGACGACAAACTAAGTCTTAATCAACACTGCTCAGCCCTAGTAAAAAAATGTAACCAACTTCTTGGATTCATTTCAAGAGTAACTAAGTCCTTTAAGAAATCAGAGAGTCTCATTCTGTTGTATAATGCCCTTGTCCGCTCCAGATTGGAATATGCGTCTGTCATGTGGTCACCATTTTACAAAACCCACATCGATCATGTTGAGTCAGTCCAGAAGCGCTTCCTACGCATGCTCTGCGCGCGTCTCGGTCTTCGTCGCGCGGTCAAGTCTTACGATAAAAGATGCGAACGTTTCTCACTGGAATCCTTAGAGTCGCGTCGTAGACTCCAGGATCTGATCCATCTTCATAAAATAATAAATGGAGCAATAGTAACTTCTACTCTCTCAGAAATCAACTTTCAAGTACCAAGCAGGTCAGTCAGAATACCGCGTCCTTTCTTCATCCCAACATGCAGGTCGAACATCAGCGCCAATAACCCCATGCTTCGAATGTGTCGTCGCTACAATGAAGTTGTGGCCACCGAAGATGATGTTCCTGACATCTACCACGTCTCGTTGCCTTGCTTTAAATATAAAATGCGCAAAATCCTTAAGCAGGTATGATAAATCATTGATTGTACCAGATATCGATCATCATTTATTTATGTTTTTAAATTGTTTTTTATTTAGTTTTTTTAGTTCGATTTCATCTCTTAAGTGTAGAAAAATAAATTAAGTTTTTCCAATAGTTAAGTAGGTAATCTTTCCATTGTATGTAGTTTTTGTTTAGTTAGTTCTAGATTTACCTTACACCATGCTGTGTACACATACTTTTGGCGCTGGAGACAGCCCCTTTTGTACTTGTTTTGTTGCTGTAATTTGATGTTTTATCTCTAGTGCTGTTTTGTGTACCTAATATAATAAATAAATAAAATAAATCACGAATTATCAAAACGGCAAACACAGAACGAAAGGTTTTTATTGTGTTCTGTGGCGTGATTGACCTGACCGCCGCCGGTGACAATTGTTTATTTTTATTTTTGTCTAGTATTGCCATGAATAAGTAGTTTACCCACAAATCGAGCTTTTTTTTTGTCAATTTGAACAACGATTAAATGCGACGAATCGCGCATGTATTGTATTAATGCATTTGCATTGATGTACTTTATTTATGTGAAAGAAAAATTGGTACTTAAAGTGCTACTTTAGAGACCACAAAGTGATTTATGTGTTATTGGTAATTTATTAAGTTTTTTACATGGCAATACCGAAAATAAAATGTCGTCCGCTCGACTGATTAAAGACTGTGTTTCACATAAATTCCCTTTAAGATTTAACTGTCGATTTACACAACTAGATAATAGAAAATATTCGTAATGGAATTATTTATAATCAGTGGTTATCTCGTATTACCTCTTACATTCTGTCCACGCTTAGCCGAAAATGGACAATGTCCTTTGATAAAAAATGCCTTGCTGTGCGATTAAAGTGTGTAGAAATTACGAAGGACGAATAAAAGCAAATCACAAGCCATCATTTCATCGGGAAGTCAACCTAAATTCGTTGTATTTCGTAAAACATAAAGTAAATTTCTTGTTGATTTCACATGATTCATACTTTACGTTTTATTAGTGTTCCCAGTTTTTCAATGCGGAATTTCCCCACAAATTACAACTATGCTCGCACCAAAGTGCTTTTGAACTTGAGGTGATAAACTAGCATCACCTTTTTTCATACGGGGTGGCAAAATCACAGTTGTGACCAAACTCAGTCATACTTCGTAGTTACTAGTCCGATTTGCTTCAAAATCTGGGAATCCGGTTGGAGTCAACACACAAGTACAACTAAAACATGATAATGTAATAAATGATGTATATACTAAATAAAATACAAAAACAGAAAAATAAAATATATACCTATCGAACATATACTACTTATACAGGCTGTCAGCTAGATCGATGCAAAGATTTAAACATAATTTAGTACAGACCATTTAGAACCATTTGAGCCAAACATAGATATGGCGAAGTTTTATCGTTAAATTTTTATTGATGATTTAGTTTGTAAAGAAAATTTCCAGATTTTCATAGTTAAGTGATTACCATTGCAAAACTTAACAATAATTAGATTATTTTACAATTGATTCTAATAAATCACTTAATTAGCATTATAATAAATTTTCATTTGTGCATCTGCTACGTCAGACTTGGTTTTTAAAGACCATTGAAGAGCACGGCAAATTTCAATCATCAATAAAATAAGTTTTTCGGACCCAATTTAACAAAAACAAGTGAAAGCTTTTTAAGTGCAAATCCTTATAAAAACATTTTTAGTTAATAATCTTTCATTTAAGATATTATTGACGTAGATATCTCACACATTCTTGAAGTTATGACCTACTAACCAGTTTGAGGGAGAAAAATAGACATTTTACACAGTCTTTTTAATTCATTAAATTTATGCTATTCATGCTCGAAATGAGATCCTTGATTCCTCACAAACACACGAGCCCATCTTCGTACTTCTGTGGTCGTGATTTTGAGCATCATTTCATCTTTCATGGAGTTGAAAGCCATTCTTATTTTTGAAATCAACTCTTTTGTGTTGATGGCTACGTTGGAATAGACCAGTTCTTTCGCTCTGCCCCACACAAAATAGTCCATTGGGGTCAGCTCTGGTGAACGAGCAGTCCAAGGAATAGGCCCGTCTCTGCCGATCCAGCAACAGGACTTGTCAGCGCCAGAGATTAAGGTGGACTAATTTATTGTTAAAAGGATGTATATTCAGTTTGTATGATTTCGGAAACAATAATTCGGAAATACATCAAACAGAAGCTGGCTCTGACAACCAAAATACACTCAAAAATGGTGTCAAGTAAATCAATTTGTTAGCACTAGTCATTGTGCAGCAGAAGACCACCAAATACACCAGGTGCACCTCACAAAATTGGTGGTTGAAAAATACCTGGCAATAAGGTGTCATCATCTGTGCAAATCAGATACATGCCATCATCAAAACGCAGATTGTATAAAAAAGAGATCCAAACAAATCAAAGAAAGAAAAGGAAGGTCATCAAGATGATCCCCAGATCTCGATTGTGAAGCAAATCGGAGCAGTAACAACGAAGTTAAAAATGGCGGTCATTTTTCAAAATCTGACTTCAGAGTCATGATCGGACTCTAACCGGATCCCCAGATATCGATTTTGATATTTTAAAAAATGAACTCACATCTCATACTTCATTTCCAATTAAAAGATGTGGTCTGACAAACCCTCCACGTGTAAGGAGGGGTCTTTTTTTGACGCTACCTTTTGAGAAAGGATTAAACGAGGGCCGCAACCCGTCCACCGAATACTTAGTCATTTTCTCTTAAGTCTTATATGTTTAGCAGTCGCTCTAATAATTAGTTTATTACTCGAGAATATTATACAGATGTAGTACCTACCTATATATGTATATTTCTATACTATTCCACTGGCACTTCATTAAAATAAAGAATGCAAATTCGACACACTATTAGGTACGCGAAAGATGAGATAGGTAAGTTAATCAACAAGGATAAAAAATAGATAGTTTCATACTTAACCGAAATTCTGCTAATATATGGTTAAAAATTGTTTAGTTTAAATCCGAGTTAATATATTTAGTTTATAGAATAGATGATCGAAGGTAATCCACCAAATTGTACAGTTTCCCTACTTTTTCCGGTAGTATTGCTTTATGTGGCAACTTTTGACACGCACACAGATTAACAGGTCGCGAGCAGACGAGCTTCTAACATATTGACACGCACACTAGCATGCCAAAATTGGCCTATTTTACCGCTCTCATTCATATACTGACGCGTAACTAGTCTTTGTATATAATCTAAGGGGGGTAGTTCGATTTGTGTAAGATTTTCCTCTAATATTTATATTATATACTATTTTCGTACTGAACCAGGGTTATAGGACAATAATAATTTGAAAAAATATATAATATTTAAATAATGCAATGTTTATTCGTCAACTTACATCAATAAAACACATTTAAGTATGTAGTTAATGCGCAAGAGGGTAGCCGTAAAATTTCTGGGCAAGGTCAACC
This sequence comes from Argyresthia goedartella, assembly GCA_949825045.1. NCBI lineage: Eukaryota > Metazoa > Arthropoda > Insecta > Lepidoptera > Argyresthiidae > Argyresthia > Argyresthia goedartella. The sequence continues at coordinate 23,709,667 of OX463814.1, read as the reverse complement.
GGGGTTATTGCGTCGCAATACTTTTAACAGCTTTTTTAGATGATTATTACAAATTTGTTCTTTAGGTTTAAAAACTGTTGCCTATATCATGCATGACATATGATATTTTATCTAGTTTCACATTTTTATGTAATTGACATGTGACAATTTGAACTGCTACTGCGTGTAAATAAAGTTTCTTTAAAATATGCTATTTTAGACGCAAAAGCCCCAGGTGGGGCGATGGCGTCTTTATTTAGTATCACGTAACTGGAATTAGTAGCAAAATTTTTAGTCAAAATCATTTGTAAAAGAACTAGTATTACGTTTAATTATTATTTTACACGCCAAAATCTGGACTTAGTTTCTTGTAAATGGTCAAACAAAAAGACTCGGGGCAATAGCGTCTAATTTTATTTTTTTCTTTCGCAATCGCCCCATCCTATATTCCAGGGGTGACAAACAATTTTCTCCTTGTAGGTTCTCCTACATTGTAAATGTGTAACATTGGAATCAAACTACAATTAAGCATAAGTATTTAATTATAATAAAAGAGACTGAAGGACTTTTGAGGAGTCTTATAACTATTACAAAAATACAAAGAACCACGCAAGAATATACAGATTAAATCGCATTTTTTATTATATAACAATCGGTAAGTATTGTCTTTCTAATGTTTACAACCATTCCATGACATCTCACTTACTTACTGCGCCTTTATATTATTTATCTTAAACACCTTCTTACTAAGCTTGACGTCAAGTAACAAATTATTAATAATATCTAAAAATAGCTTTATCAGTGCTGTTTTATTATTGAAAAAAATAACTAATGAGATCTCGTGTAACTCTACAAATAACATTTCACTCTGCTTCAAAATCTTTTTCTATTATTAAGTTTTTTGTATTACTTTTTTAATAAATATTTTTACACTTATTTTAAGGTAAAAGTTGCTATAAGGTGTATGGCAGTAATACTTAAAAAAAAGGTACCTACTTATCAATCATTATTGAATATTAAACTTTTTTTTTTTCTTTAAACGTAACATGACCTCTTCGAGATATTTCAGGTTTCATAAGGACCTTTACAATATCTTCGTGATGTTTCACATTCGATATATCCTCCACGTCTGGATAATGAAAAGCAGCAAACTACTACTGTTTTTTATTTTCCTCAAAAAATTCACATTGGGAATATTATTTTCATTAATAGAAATAATGTTCCCCACGAAAAACTTAACTTTATTTTTTACTTATTTTTTTTGTGGCAAATCGTACTAGTATCCAGTTATTAACTTTTAGATTCATTCTGGCCACATTTAGTTCCAATTCGTCAGTTTCTGCGATTTCTGCATCATTTTTTGACAAACTGTTTTCATTTTCTTTTTCATCTTCTGTAATCAGCAATAATTGTTCGCGATAATGATCACTATCCTCCATTTCAGCTAACAAATTTTCTCGATAACAATCAAAATCTTCACACGACGATTCAGTGAACTTCACTTCTGTTTCATCTTCCGATTCGTCATCGTAATCATCAACCTTTTTTTTTCTCTGGGACCTTCTTTTGAGGGTTCCGTACCCGAAGGGTTCCAAACGGGACCCTATTACTAAGACTCCGCTGTCCGTCCGTCCGTCTGTCACCAGGCTGTATCTCACGAACCGTGATAGTTAGACAGTTGAAATTTTCACAGATGATGTATTTATGTTGCCGCTATAACAACAAATACTAAAAAACAGGATAAAAGAAATATTTAAGGGGGCTCCCATACAACAATTCTTTCAATACCACATACAAACTTATGGATGCACCTGGTTACGTAAATGGAGTGTGAAAGTAACCGCACCAATAACTTTGTAAACAATATTTTGCTGTGTAAAATCCAAACTATTCACTCCACACCATCGCTTCCATTGAACGGTGGTACGGAACCCTTCGTGCGCGATTTAGACTCGCACTTGACCGTTTTTTATTTTTATTTTTTAACGTCATTTTTTTCTTTGGTAAACTAATACATGACTTTTCTTCTATTTCTTCACTTTTGTCAGGTGGTTCTCTTTATTTGCTATTTCTTTTTATTCACTCTTTTTCTTTTTTGTTGTTTTTTCCTTTTCTGGTTTTACTGTCTCTTCCATTCTTTTTCTTTGGATGAACTCCCCTTGTGATTCTAATTCAAAGCCTTTTGAGATTTTAGTTTTTTTCAGTTTCACTGTAGAATCACCTCTTTTTATTGTCTGCAATAGTAATGTTTCGAAAGAAACGCTTTCAGAATCAGCCAAGATGCGATCTTCAATCAGTTTTATTTTGCTATTATTCGATTCATCAAATCGCGTACCTTGGTTTTGCAAAGGTAATCTTGATGACGCTGCGATTGGAATTAATTGATGCATTGATGTCTTCATGCTTTCAACAGGAGTTGTTTTGCTTTCGCTCAACGTGGATTGTTGTGTTTATTCATTAGGAATTTCGCTGTTCATCTCGTTGAGTACTATTTGCAAGCTCAAGATTTTTAAAGAAGGAATCTCCTTTAATGATGTTTTGAATTTTTGGGTGTATGCCTCCTTTCTTGAAACCGTTTCGAATTATTTTTGGGTCCAGTTCACGCCACACTTTTCCAAGAATTCGACTAAACTCATCTTTCAGCAACTTAGTACCTACATTTAACCGTTGCCATTGCACGAGTTTTTCGTCCCAAGTGATTTTCATTGATTTGAAAACAGACAAATGGTTGCAACAAAACGACAGAAAATTACCTTTGGGGTAGATGGCTGAGCATCTTCTGTTAACGAAAATGCCGACTCTTCAACCAGTGACTCCTGAAAATAATATTTCTTGAATAAATGGAAAGAAATCTTAAGAAGTCGGTTAAAAACACATCACAATTACAAAATAATAAATTTACCTTGGCAGGCAGCTCTTTGTCTTCATCAGATATTTCACTTTCATCGGACTTCGCTGATGATAGAAATAATGTCTGAAACCAAATCAGCCCTTTATTTACTGTATTGTGTTTATTGTTTAATATCAAACTACATAATAAGAAGTGAAAAGTGTTTATCTATAAAACAAAATTTTACATATTACACCAAAACGGTTAGACCAACAAAAATAAAGCAACCTTTTATTACGGTGCGGTATAAGTAGATATTTATAAAATAATAAAATACCTTGCAGGGTATTGCATCTTTTTTCAATCTTGGAAGTGATTGCTTGCAGGCAAAATATTTGTCATTTTTGCGAAAATGATCTGCGCATATGACTGTAAATTTTGAAGGTTGCCACAGATCTTCCTTTCGGCTTTGCCTGATTACGGCAGTCCACCGACTTCTCATGTTGGTTGACTAATAAAGTTTTATTTACTATACACAAATTATTAGATAGACAATATAAATTATAATGAAAATAAATCAATGTTCAGCATCCGTCAACTGCTTTGTCCAAAACTTAAATATCCAAAAACACACACACACACACAAACACACTAAGAAAATAAAGCGCCCCGAATCATATCAGATGCAAAGGTCCCCATCAAATTGGCGGCGTTTCCGCGCTGCACTGCGAGGGAGATCCTCTGCATAAGATAGGACCCGGAGCGGCGGTCATAGCCACGGTCCCTCAGGCGGCGCCCTATTTCCCTAATGAATGCCTTGCCCTGCACTCCCCAGACCCCGGTGGTTTCTATAGCAAGCGGGACGAATATATATTGGCCCAAAAGCACGGAGTACTTTTGGGTCTTCATCGTCGCTGCCTCTTCCGCTGCGGCCTCCGGGGTGGAGACGGTCGATGCCAGGTGGGAGGGGGCGAATGTGCAGACATACGTCGCATCCCAAAGCAATGACCGCCCCCTCTCCCACGGGATCATGGTCAGGCCATCCGGGCGTTTCCCATCGGTACGACACAGCCACGCGGGCTCCAATACACAAGGTATATTGGCTGTTACAAGAGCCCGCTTGACGATGTCATTGATACAGGAGTGCCGGGAAAGCCTGCCCGCGCTTCGAACGTAGTGTAGACCGTGTCGACCTCGAGCATCATCCATCCAACTTCTCATTACAGGGTCAGTAGGTATACTGTTATAAGCAGAATAAGTTTTAACAAATCAAAATACATTATTTCATTAGATTCACGATTTCATCGATTTTGAAGTGAATCAGACCAGAAACCACGAGGTTCAAAATGGCGGCCACTTTTTCGAAATCTAACTTTTGAATCATGGTTGGACTCCAACCGGATCCCCAGATATCGATTTTGAAGCATATCATACCAGTAACTACGAAGTTCAAGATGGCGGCCACTTTTTCAAAATTTGACTTCAGAATCATGGTTGGACTTCAACCGGATCCCCAGATATTGATTTTGAAGCATATTGGACACTGGTCCAATATGCTTCAAACTACAAAGTTCAAGATGGCGGCCACTTTTTCAAAATCTGACTTCAGAATCATGGTTGGACTCCAACCGGATCCCCGGATATCGATTTTGAAGCATATCGGATCAGTTGCTAAAAAGTTCAAGATGGCCACCACTTTTTCAAAATCTGACATCAGAATCATGGTTGTACTCCAACCGGATCCCCAGATTATATATATTATATTTTGAGGCATATCGGACCAGTTCCTACAAAAATCAAGATGGCGGCCACATTTTCAATATCTGACATAAGAATCATGATTGGTTGGATTGGACCCCAGCCCCGGATTCTACAAACGAATTGCATTTCAATTGCTATAGCGAGAGCGCAGAAACCGGCGCGGCACGCCTAGGCGTTTGTCGCCAAGCCGAAATCGTGTTCCTGTGCAAGCAATTGGCACGCCATTCGTTTGTAGAATGGGGCCGGATCCCCAGATATCGATTTTCAAGCAATTCGGACCAGTAACTACGAAGTATGGCTGAATTTGGTCACAGATGTGACTTGGCCACCCCGTATGGGAAAGACGATGCTAGATCAAAGTATCCACATTTACAATAATAATATCTTAGAACTTTGGTGCATGCATAGTTGCAATTTGTGGGGAAATTTTGTATTGAAGAACTGGCAACACCAATAAAACGTAAAGTGTGAGTCATGTAAAACCAACAAGAAAAGTATTTTTCTTGTTGGTTTTACATTGTTTTACGAAATACAAAGTATTTAGGTTTACTTACCGATGGAAGCGAATGGTTTGCTTTTAATCGTCCTTTGTAATTTCTGCACACTTTAATTGCACACACAGCAAGGCATTTTTTTATCAACTTTCGATGATCCGTGAAAGCGTTCAACAAGTGCGTCTCCGATGTCAACTCAAAGCAGACTGTTTGAATGGTGGCTTCAGTGTTGCCAACTGCTAGCTTTACCCAGTTGCTAGACAATTGTTAAAATGTTGCTAGATTGCCAGTTTTTGTTACCCCAAAAAGTTGCTAGATGTAGCTAAATATTAATATTACATACAATACGGCAGGTTACAATAAAATGACAATTTCTGCTTCTGACAATTATTTTTATTTACTTAATCAATCAAATAGGATGTCGATGGCTGAGGTTCATTATCTTTTTGTGTTTTTGAATATTTTTCAGCCGTGCCCATTTTATCTAAAACATGTTTAGGCAAAACACAGTTATAACAGCATTTACCAGTTTTCCTGAGGGAGTCTCTAATGCAAAGGATTGCGTTCAGGGCTAACAAACTCATTCGGTTTCTTTGTTTATTTTTAACTATATTCATTTGTGAGAATAACCTCTCTACCTCCGCATTAGAATGTGGAAGTGAAAGGCAGGTTAAAGCAAGAGTACTTATATCTTGGTATAAGTTGTCACCCGAAGAATTTCTAAATTTTTTTACTTCGATCCAAAATTCTACTACTACATGTGCGAGGCCGGCATTTTTTGCTGATGTGGCGAAGAAGTATTCTGTTGGTGGCGGAGTCACTTCTACGCCTCGGTGGCGTAGAGTGACGGAGAAGAGTGACGAATAATTGTTAAGGTGGGCATATACTTGTCCGTTTATTTATTTTATTTTATTTATTTTACGATAAACAACACATATTCATACCTTATATAGGTACATTATCAGGGTGGCCCAACTTAGGTGGTACAAAAATATTTTTTGGATATTATTCTTCATTTTGGAATGAAGAATTATATCTTATTAAACTATTATATTAAACTTTGTCTCTAAAATATATGATATTTGACGACCCGAATGGCCGAGTCGGCAGTGACGCTGCCTACGAAACCAGGGGTCCCGGGTTCGAGTCCCGGTGGGGGCAAATATTTGTTTGATGAGAACGAATGTTTGTACCCTAGTCATGGTTGTTTATCTATCTAAGTGTAATATTTATCTAAATAAGTATGTGTATCGTTGTCTAGTACCCATGATACAGGGAATCCTAGTTTGGGGCTAGATCAATGTGTGTAAAATGATGTCCAAGGTATTATTATTATTATAATTAAAACAAAAATATTATAACTTAAACTAAGAATATTTTCATAAACAAATTTGACCTTGAAATTGCTTTGAATGAAGAATTCTGTCCAACTAAAATTTTGGGCCACCGAAGTTAAGCCAACCTGTATACGTTACTGCTAAAGGTAGATGATTATATATATAGATGATGATGAAAATGATATAGAAAGGAAACGCAATAAATTAATAAAATCAACTACTTAGTTTTATTTACGGCACATTTACATTTTCATACCACGCGGGTGCAGCCGCGGGCAAAAGTATTCTAATAATAAATACAGGGTGTAACCAAAAGGCGAAAGAGGGTTGTTAGGGAAATCGTTCTGAACAACTTTCACTGAGTTGTTTTTCACTCCCCCATACGAATCAGCTGACCGCTCGGCCCGAAATGTACTGAGAAGTGAAAAATAAAGTTGCTCTGATCAAGTTAGTCCCATACCTAGTAAAAGATAAAGTTAGTCCCATAGTAAAAGATGTTCTGAATGAAGTCCCTAACAACTCCCTTTCGGCTTGTAGCCCCCATTTTGTTACAACCTGTATTTATATTTTTAAAAGGTGTTCTAATACAGTAATTACTCAATTTTTATCTTGACATGCTTGAGGTCGAAAGTTTTTATGCCTCGCCTTTCTGAAAGTGGATTTTGTAGAATTTCTTCGATATCGTTTTTGTATACGACAGATATGTCCTCCGTAATTGGGAAAGCGAATCTTCCATTCCCTTTGTTTCGTAAAAACTTAACTGTATAGCTATAATCGTATATTTTTATGACTTCTCCAATGTAGTGTTTTTGACTTTTATATGTGAGAAACTTTACCAAAACATACGAACCTACAGTTATTTCTTTTTCCATACGCTCATCGTGTTTGAAATTATTCTTATCATTAATTTCTCTCCTCTCATTAGTAACATCTTCATTCTCGTCGTTGACTTCTTCACTCTCATCATTAACTTCTTGTGTCATCAAAACATCCATAAAGTCAAGATAATTTACCGAATCATCCGATGTGTCATGGAGAGAATAATTACCGTTGTCACTATCTTCTTCAGAATCACTTGCATCACATCTTTTTTTCGATTGTTGTTCAGTTTTCAAGCATTTGTTATTTTGAAGGTCAATCATTTTATCGTTTTTACGTTTTATCGAGCAGTTGTCTACCGTTGTTTCATCGAACAATGCACTCATATATTCAACATTTTCTGTTTCATTATGCGTGTCCGAGTTTTTATCTAAGTAAATCATTTTTTTGATTTCTCCCGTCGCTTCGTCTAGCAAAACGTCATCGAAATTATCAGTTTTATTACTTGTGTCTAAACTTTCATTTATATCAAAAATGTGTAACGCGGGATTGTAACAGTCACATTTTCCCTGCAACCTTAGGCAGAAACAAGAGAGAATGCGATGCTTCAAAGAATATTGGTTGGTTTGCGTGATAAGTTGGTGTATTTTCATTGTGTCATGGACAGGGACCAGTTTACTTGTAAAACTGCATGCTAAAAGCTGAATGTCATCAGGTGGTATATAACACATTTTGGTTTTTGAGTCTGCATTCTGCAAAACTTGAAAGGCATGTTGTGCGTCAGGGATATCCTGCCCATGGGCAACCGCAAAGTCTAATGTTCTTTTGACGCTTCCGCCAATCCCGTCAGCAGCACCCTTGCCGTGGGATGCTTAAAAAAATGACCATGTTGCGTACAAGCCAAGCTCATTCATTTTTTTGCATAAGAGAAAAAAGTTCTTTTCTGGCGATATTGCGAAGTCGGTCCGTCGGAATGAAAATGTAGCGTGTTAATGTATGGATGTGCCGACTTTATATGCTCTAGAATGGGATTAAGATGCGCCCAAATAGCTTCCGGGCCATGAGAGTTTTCAGGTGAAATTGAACAAAATGATATCTTTTCGTCTTTTATGTATAGAACTCCCGTATGCAACGTTATCTTTTTGTCAATTGTCAATTGTAAGACGGGCTGGTTTCCGCAACTCGACGACGAAAGCGCCTATTTTGCGTGTGGGTGGGAATGCGACATCATTCGAGCCAACCCAACTCCTCCAGGAACGCCAGTAGGCCCTTTACGTTACCGACTATCCCTGGAAGGTCCCTCGATTGACCGAGGTGTTTAGCCCTGTAGTCCGCTACTCCTGTGCACTCCATGAGGACGTGAGCAGCCGCTTCTTCTGCCTCCAAGCAGGCTCTGCAAAGGGGGCTGTCGGTAACACCTAAGACATATAGATGTTTGTTAAAGAAACCATGTCCAGTAAGTGCTGCAGTTACCAGTCGCATGCGCGGCCTACTAAGTCGAAGCAAGGTCTTAGCCAGCCTAGCGCTAGGGGACGGCAAGGCCAGCTTAGCCTGCCTGCACTCCTCATGGTTTGTCCAAAGAGTGGCATGATCATTCCTGGTCGACTCTCTCAGAAATGAGCGTACCATCTTGAAGGGAAGAGGGATGATAGGTTCGGGACCATACGCTGTCAAGCTAGATCCTTTACGCGCCAACTCATCCGCTGTATCGTTACCTCTTGATCCGCTGTGTCCTTTTATCCATTGAAGGATTACGCGGTTGTGTTGACATACCTCCATTAGTCGTTTGTGACACTCGTAGATTAGCCCTGAGTTAATAGTGTTGCTATTTAGGGCTTGTAGGACGGCCATGCTATCCGAGAGGATTCGAATGGAGGAATCTCTTACCTTTCTCGATGCTATGGCATTAGCGGCCGAGATGATGCCCATGCATTCAGCTTGAAAGACAGTATTATGGGCACCCAGTGGAATGGCTATCTTGATGTTTAGGTCCTCCGAGAAGGTGCCTGAACCAGTGCCTGCTTCAGTTTTTGAACCATCGGTAAAAATTCTGAGCTCTTTAACGTCGAGCCCCTCAACCCGATGGTCTTCATGTAACTGTATATTGTATTTTTTGTCAAAAACAAATTGTTTAGGGATTCTGTCACTGCAAGCCATAGAGATGGGAAATTTTTTGTAAACTTCCCCTAGGATGGCGGTGTGTGAGGTCCTGTTTTTCCTCCAAAGTCCTAAGGTGTTGAGTCTCACCGCAGATGACGCGGCCTCCTGCTTAATATATAGCTGGAGTGGCGGAAGACACAGCATGGCCTCCATTGCTGCTGTTGGAGTAGTTCTCATACTACCTGTGATAGCCATGCAGGCCAGCCTTTGGAAGCTTTGGAGTTTGCTTACCATTGTGGTTAGTTTGGTCCTGGTCCACCACACCACAGCTCCGTAGCAGACAAGAGGACGGATCACCGTTACGTACAGCCAAAGAATGATGTTGGGAGAAAGTCCCCACTTTTTCCCCACCATTCTCCGACACTGCCAGAAAGCAATACTCGCCTTCTTTAGTTTGTTGTCGATGTGGCTACTCCAGTTGAGCTTGCTGTCCAAGGTTATGCCCAGGTATTTCACCTCAGTTGCTAGCTGGAGTTCCGTTCCAAAGAGCTTAGGTAGGGTATACCTACCAAGAGCCCTATTGTTAGTGAACATGACCATTACCGTTTTTGTTGGGTTAACCGCCAGGTCATATTCTAAACACCAGCGCTCCACGATGCGAAGAGCTGTTTGTTTAAGGTTGCATACTGTGCTCGCAAATTTACCTGTGATGAGGATTACCAAATCGTCGGCGTATCCTACGGTGTAGTATCCATTAGCGTTAAGCTTGGTAATCAGGTCGTTAATGACCAGATTCCACAGAAGCGGGGAGAGCACTCCTCCCTGCGGGCATCCCCGCACTACCTCCGCCGATAGGGACTCTCCAGCTAGACGCACGATACGTTTGTTAAGCATGTTTGTGACCCAGTTGTTTACAGCTGTTGACACCCCATGCCTTGTTAGAGATGCACTTATACTGCTATACTGCGTCTTGTCAAAGGCACCTTCTATATCAATAAAAGTTCCAAGACAGATGCATTTGTTTTGAATCGCCTCTTCAATTGTGGATACAACTGCATGGAGAGCCGATTCAGTAGACTTACCCAAACTATATGCATGCTGATTCTTGTGTAAGGGTATATGTTTTAACGCTCCATCTCTCAGGTGTCTCTCGCACAAACGTTCGAGAGTTTTAAGCAAGAACGAGGTGAGACTAATCGGCCTGAAAGATTTAGCGTTAGTGTAGTCGCTCCTTCCTGGCTTCGGTATGAAAATTACGTTTACCACTCTCCACCTTTTGGGAACGTATCCGAATCTAAGACATGCTTTCATGATTCGGACCATTATATTGATGACGGGTTCCCCACCCCACTGTAGAAGTGCTGGGAAGATTCCATCTGGTCCTGCTGATTTAAAAGGTTTAAAGCTATTAATGGCCCATCTTACCTTGTCAGCAGTGATAATATTATTAGTTATGTCTAAGTGGTCGACAGCTTCATGGTGAACCTCTTCCGGCCACACAATCACTTGAATAGTTCTACTTCCGGGAAAGTGAGTTTCCAACAAGAGACTGTGTGTTTCTGTGGTGGAAGAGGTATATGTTCCATCGGGTTTTTTAAGCGACCCTAGCCTGGAGTTTCCTTGTTGAGCTAGTATTTGCCTTACCCGATTTGCTTGATCAACGGTTTCAATGTCGCTGCAGAATTTCCTCCATGAGTTGCTGCTTTTGAACCGTAGTCGTTTCTTGTACTTGGATTTGGCATCTTTATAGTTGTCCCAATCCTCATCAGCACTGGTGTTCATCGCCCTGTTTAGCAGTCTTCTGATCTTAGCACGCATCCTATCTAGATCAGGACCCCACCAAGGCTGCCCCTTGATGTTGGTATGCGCTGGTGTGCTAAGCGGGCAAGATGAATGGTAGCAGTCTATTGAAGTATTTGTAAAATCTGTTACCTGTTGTTCGATTTGTTCGGGTCCCTCCGGATCTGGTAGAGTCTCAGCCCAAGCAAGTCTTTCACCTAGGATAGCTCTGTACCTGGTTCTGTCAGTCTTGCGTGGGTTTCTCTTAGGGACAGTTGGGGAGAACGCTGCGTTGATCTCGAAGCGTATCCATCGATGATCAGAGCATGACGCCTCGTTGGACACATGCCAGCCCCCAACGTCGTCGGATATGTCCGCCGTTGCCAGGGTAATATCAATGATAGTTCTGCTCCGCTTGGTAACAAAAGTTGGTTCAGAACCTATGTTAAGCACATTGAGGTTTGTAGTAAATAGGTATTCAACAAGTGTCTTACCTCTGCTGTTCATATCTGGCATGCCCCACAGTGGGTGATGCGCGTTCGAGTCGGCCCCAACGATGAGCTGGAGGCCCGACTTCTCGCAGTGGTCCACCAGCCGGCACAGGTCGTGTGGAGGCGGGTTGTCCTCCGCAGGCATGTAGGCGGAGGCCACCACGAGCTCGCGGCACCTAGCTGTGTCGGGCAGTTGCAGCCTTATGGCACACAGGTCCCTGGAACAGAACTCTGTTAATGGCTGTGCTGGGATGTTTTTAGTAGTTATGATGCACGTTCTAGGGTTATCGTGATCAGTTGTACCGAAAAGCTTACCTCTCAAATTGGCGAGCCCTCGAATGCTACCGCGGTTGATCCACGGCTCCTGGATCAGAGCCACGGCAGTGCTGTTTGCCCCCAACCAGCGTCTTAACTGGGCCGTTGCAGTTTGGCTGTGTTGGAGGTTGGCTTGGAGGATTTTACAATCGCGGGAGAGGGACGCCATTTTTGGTCAACCCCTCCTCCACCTCCAAGACGAGTTCCTCCTCCAGCCGCATGGACAGCTCCTCGCCCTCAGAGGGCACCACTGCTGGTTCTGGCTCATCGCCTTCACCAAGCAGCATGGCCTCCCAGTGCGCGTGCTCGTCCTGCGGTTGAGCAGCAGAACTTTCCCCAACTGCATCGGGGCCTGTTCGCTGCCGCTCTGGAGTGGAACTCTGGGGCTTGGCTGTTCTTGATGAAACCCCAGTGATGACCAGCTTAGAGCTGGTCTGCGCTACCACCGGTGGTTCCTTCACAAATTTCCCACCGGGTCCCTGAAATTTGAGGTAGACCGAACCACTACCAAAAAGGAGCTGTCTGCCCCTTCCCAGCAGGGTCGGCACCACATCTTCAGGGACGTCTGTGATGAGAAACAGGTTGTCCTGCTGCTCATCCACTTTCTGGAGGAGCCATCGGTCAACCTGTGCCCACTTGTTCATAAAGTGGAGGACTACGCCGACGTCGGGCGCAGACTTCCACTTGCCTCGTTCGTTGGGTATGAGCACCCCACATCGAACCCCGCGGACCATCTCCGATTGGCATTTCACCACCAACTGTACGTTGGATGGTGTAGACACACCGGAGACACACTCCCGCAGCCAGTTCAGGGAGTACTCGTCCTCCACGAACAGTTTAAGGTGGCCGTCCTCGTAACGAGGCTTGCCACCGAATTTGGGGTTTTCCTTGCTCGGATCCGCCAACGCTTCCCTCAAGATTTTGTCATCAATCTCGTTGAGGATGAGCGTTGACAGATCCTGTGAAATATGACCAGTAGCGACGTCAGTTACGGCGATGTACTGGTCAGATTTCACCTTCTGAGCATAGGTGACCCCAGCTCTGCGCGCTTCCGTGCACTGCTTTTTAGGCTCCACTCGAGGAGAAATACTATCCTCTAGTCGAGCCCTCTTAGCAGCCGCGCGCTCGTTTTTGCCGGATCTCTTGGCAGATTTCAACTTCTTGTTAGAAGTTGGACCACCAGAGAACGCTACGGTAGGTTTAGCCCCGTTTGAGTCTAGGGTTGCCCCTTTGACACCACGGGAGCCGGTCACCTTACCCGCAGTTCCAGCTGTATTAACAGCGGGACCGCCATCGGTCGTCACCGTGGCAGATGGAACCCCATCTACGCCGGCAGCGGCCGATGTGGCAGCCAAACGCTGTTTTTTCTTCCACCGACGATTCGCCTTACGCCCTGGTCCGGTTTGCACCGTATCTGGACGTTTAGTCGATGGGCCCTTCCCTTGCAAAGATTGCTTGGGTGGTTTACCCTTTCGACCAACCGTCGTCCAGGCGCTGGCGAAATGCTCGGCGATGTTTGTCGAATGGCTCCGCGCACCGGTTTGCCCCGTGGCCCTGCCTCTCGACTCACTTTCGGGCTTTTTGCAGTTAACCTCCACAGTGGAATCACTACCGGTTTGCACCGGTAGGTCACTGATGGTGGCAGTGCGCCCAGTTGAGGCTTGAGGATCTGCCGAGGCAGATTCTCGCACCTGTTTGGAGACGCTTGCGGTTTTCACCGCTGGAAGCGTTCCAGATGGGTTTTTTGACCTGACACGATCCATGGCCAAATGTATAGAGATTCGTCTACTCGATTTCCCACCCTCCACGGAGCCCGCATAATTGGGAGCGCCTACTCGCTTGGAACAGCTTTCAGTCGCTAGGAGTACCGAGTAGATATAGGAGCATAGGGCTGGTACTTGGCGCGACATCGGGAGCTCGCTTCTGTGGACGATGGGAACCAAGGTGTCAGCGACATGGTCCCACCGCCGTAGTCACCGAAGCTTACCCCGTCAGCATGACCCATCCCTCCGCTATGACTGACGCCTTAGCGGACCCTACACCCCTAGCCGTGGCCCTCTGACGGGACACTTGGCCGTTACCCCAACCCGCGGCTACGGGCGAGGCTACCGTTTTGCCTGAAATCCAGGCCAAAGAGGGCGTGTTGCCTTACGAAGCTAAATCCACAGCAACGCTCGGCTCAACCCCCCAGGACCCCTTCATCCTGGCCTACGGTGGTCAACTGCGCAGACCACAAGACGCAGGTGAGTGTAGATAGTCTGCCGGGTACACCCACTTTAACCGACAGAACCGGAGCTACTTTTAGCCATCGGCTAGTAAGAGGTCCGGGGACCAGTCACTAGCCGCTGTTACCAGGGTGCACCAGGAGGAAGCAGAAGTTATGCAGGCGGACGTATCCTTCTGCATCACTTCAGCACCCCCACACTAGGAGGTAGTCGCTCAGAACACCCTATGCAACGTTATCTGTTGTTTGGATGCCCCAAAATGCATTGCCTGCACTTCTTCGCTGTACTTTCCCACCCAATTTTCAGAGAAGTCTATATGAATGGCCGCTTCGTTGCTTGCCAAGTTATCTATGCAGAGCTTATATTGTTGGTATTGGTGACGTACGTTGAAAACATGTTTTTTGAAAGCTTTCATTTCAGCGTGAAATAGATCCAATATCTCTTTTATTTTTCCTGTATTTCCCATCTTGACCATGCGTTTCGATGTTTTAGTATCGCCCTTTTCATTATATACATGCTTTTAAGTGTCCAAGCAAACCATTCCACTGTTTTGTCCATATCAATTTTGTCATCGACGTTCATAACATTTTCTGCACAAGCACTGCACTCGGTATACATACACTGCTTGTAAGTGTGATCGCAAACAAGACTTGAAATGATGAGATTTAGATCACCTGTTTTAACCACACCAGCTGATTTAAGAGTATTGCCTATAAACTGCATGTCTGCATGTTTCAGACAAGAGCCACCACATAAAAGGATCTGTGCTTCTTAAATGTGCTGAAGCTAATTGTTTCAACTTTGGTCACATATTTTTTATGGAGGTTGCTGAGTTTATCTAATAAGTATCGCTTCTGTTTTTTACATTTTTTATATGTTAGACATTCTTTCTTGCCAGCGCTGGCTCTAGTCACAACGTCTCTTTCATAAAACTCTGTTATCCTTTCTTGCAATTCATTTGTTTTCTTTTTATTTTGTTCTGTTTTTCTTATGTTACTTTTAAGTCCGAGATTCTGGGTTAAGTTTGTAGTCATTTTGTATTTCTTCACCAAAGGATTGTCCACTATCTCTTTTAAGACCTTCTTTTCAGAATTTTGACTTGACTTATAAGTCTTTTTTAAAGAATCTTTGAGAACGTTGTATTCAAGTTACTACGTATATCAGTGGACTGGAATAAGCTGAAAAGATGTGTATTAATATTTGATGTACTTACTGCATTGACATGGACGTCGGACATTATATTATATGAGGTAAAAACTAAGTTACCTACCTCACTTTGTGATGCCTTCTTTGAAGCGTATGTTCGGCGCCATTTTAGTCTCATATTCCTTTTTTCATTTTCGTCTAAAGCGCCTTTTTTGTTTAATATAATTTTTTGCCGCTCTTAATCTGCTTTTTTCTTTTGCTATATTATGTTTTTCCGCATCGCCTTTAAGCCGCTCCCTGTATCTTTTGGATTTCTCTGCTTCGGTCAAAGGCATCTGTAATAAATAATAATATATCAATTTCTTAAAGTAGACAAAGGCTTGGATGAAACTATGCTTCGACGTGTGTTCGACGTAGAAGATACATTCCATGACATTTATGCCTACTGATATGATTAATTGATTATTTATATTTTTGTAAGTATAATTTTTGTTTTTAACTTATTATCAGCAGGGTAAAAACTAGTGAATATTCTCCTTAATTTGGTGGCGTAGAAGAGGTGGCGATTATCTTCGCAACCAGTGGCGAAGAAGCACCAAAATGTGGCGAATATTTACTTCTCCGCCACCAAGACGTAGAAGTAAACGTAAAATTATCTCTAAATAACGCACCATTTGAGCTGAATTATAACTCCAAACACGGCTTTTACCTCTACTCACATGGCGCACTGACAGCTTTTAGTGAAACACTTCTACTTACATTTCTATGCACAAAAACCTTCCTCCGCAAAAACTGGGACACGTGCCGACTCTGATGATTCACAGACTAAACTGTCAAAAAAATTACTGCTGTTATGTTCCTGTCCAAAGAGTATAGATACTCAGTGTTGCTACCTCCCGATGTTGAAATCCCTGACTCTCAACCTATTAGACGTAGTGAAGAATATTGGTGGCGAAGACGATAGTGGCGGAGAAGTACGGTTTTTGACAAAAAAACTTATTTAGAAAAGTTTATAAAGAAAGTCTATGAAAACACGTCATGAAATTAAAGGCAACAATAACCATTTATATAAGCTGTCATATCATATCAACTATGTCAAAATATCTCGTATACTTATTGCTACAGAGACTGTTGAAGTGTACCTCTACCACGGCGGATAGCCATTTTTGTGTCATTTTTCTGCCTTTTTTCGAGTTCCATTCGCAATTTATTTCAAGTTTAATATCTGAACTAAACTAAACTGTAATATCTGTTTGAGCCCTTTTGATGTTTAATCCGACACCGTTATCGAAAATGAGATAGTTGCAATACTTTTTTAAATACTGAGGGCGGAGAAAAAAGTTTTCGAAATCAGCAAAAAATAACGGCCTCGCCCACATACTAGATGGTGCTATACGTGGAATGTTTTTCTACTGGTACTCTACTCCACACTAGATGGCGCTATAAGGACCTAAGCCACTGCCAACTCCTGACTCACGTCTCATGATTAGGTATAAGTTGCTAGAAAAAGTAGCTAAAAAGTTTAGCTACAAGTTTTTTTAAATTGTAGCTGTCTGTCACCAAATAATAGCTAGATCTAGCTATAAAGTAGCTAAGTTGGCATCACTGGGTGGCCTACGATTGTACGCCTTATTTTTCGACGCAACCGTGAAAAATCACCCTCCTTCTATAGAGTAAATAGTCTAAGGTACCATATTACTTATTTTACAATACAATTTTAGGTAGTAAGTAGTATGTAAGTAGTAAGTTCACCGGGTCGGCCAGTAATCTTATAAAGGAAGTTCGTATAAAAATACTGTTCTTACGTGTAGGTACTTTCAATTCATGTGTGTGTTTAGTTTTAAGGGTTTCGCGCGCGACACCCAACGCGGGGCGGGCGCGGGGCAGCCCCCGCGCGATTGCCGCGCGGCTCCCGCACGCAGCGACTCGCTACACCGAAAGCGGGGCGTGCGTGCGCGTGGCGGCAGTAGCGTGGGCTCCACAGGGTACCTTGTTATAGTGGGCCCACGCGGGAAACGTGGCGGCAGTACGGCGGCTCCCGCGTGAGTTGATTATCAAACGCCCTAAGTAACAACAAGTGCGAGTCGTTTTCGCGCACGAAGGGTTCCGTACAAACGTATAATGGTAGGGATGGTGTGGAGTGAATATTTTTGATTTTACAAAGCAAAGTGTTGTTTACAAAGTTATTGGTGCGGCTAGTTTCATAGTTTTTGTACGTAAAGAGGGGCATTTATTACTTTGTATGTGGTTTACAGATAAATAAAAAAGGCTTGTATTTAAACGTTTACCAAAAACGCACCTATTTTACTACCAATAAATTCGAAATGACTGCCAGAATGGATAAATGTCCACAAAATTGTGTTTGGATAAATGATCACCAAACTTCTTTTTATGTTTTGTGTACTTAAGTTTATGTTTTAAGTATTTTTTGTTCTTCATACATATTCAACCTAACACGAAGAATAAAGGGGGCTTCACTTCGCTCACCCCCTTTACCCTTCACCTAAGCTACCGCAGTATTTTGCCCTGATATTTTTCGCAACTTTTGGTGTTCATTTATCCATTTTAGGTAGGAAAAAAATATTTTGGTGATCATTATATTTGTTGGCAATAAAAAACCTTGGCGATTCCGGGTAGGTTTTTCTGTAATCTTTGGCTTAAGTCCTTTATTCAATATACTTTATTACACGGTAAATAATAAGTACAAACACAAGAACGCTTATGTTTAGCAAAGGCGAACTTATGTATTTTTCCATAATTTTAGATTCCGTATTTTCGGGGATAAGGAGGCGGGGGGGGGGGATTTGCGCTTTCAAGGCCACCGCTCATAACTCGTGGCGCGAGGTATACCTATCATATACCTTCTTTTTCCTACAACAGTGCCCGGCAGCAAAGTATTGTAGCGTCATCTCTGTCGCACATGTTAGTTAGTGCTTCGTGCGACAGAGATGACGCTACTAGATTATGTGCATTATTTACTGCCGGGCACTGTACCTAGTAGGTTGATCTGTTTGTTAAGTCAAACTCAAAGTTCTTATTACTGTAGATAGGTATTTACATATACTTAGCAAACGCCTCTTGGATCACTGTGGGAGCAGAAGGGCGAGAAACTCCCACAGTTCACAGTTGGATTTTAAGATCTCTTCTAAAAATTACTTGTGCTTATGTAATACAATTAACACAAAATTAATTATTATGATTAATAAGCAGGAATAAATAATTAAAAACTTAATAACAGCAAGGTCTGTGTTGAGCTAGATTAACCCCATACAGTCCCGTCATTTAAGTAATCTTGAACATTGTAATATCCATTTTTCGACAAAGTCGCTTTAACATGCTTTTTAAATTGCTCAAATGGAAATTTCATTATCTCCAGAGGTATCTTATTGTAGTAGAGAATGCACTGACCCTTGAAAGAATTGCTAACCTTCGCGAGTCTAAACCGGAGCGCAACTAGTAAGTGATTATTTCTTAGGTAAACAGTAAACATTACAGCTATCGCTAAGATTCGAAAATGTTGTAAGGTTCTTGCGTACATACGAGTAAATTAAATTTCGAAAATAGATTGACTAGCTATACGTTGCGCCACGAGTTACGAGCGGTGTCCTTGAATACGCAGTAGTAAATTTTCAATACTTGTTAATATGCGCAGTAATTTCCGCCAACGTCGCCCAACGCTCTTAATTCGTGGCGCGAGATATACAGTTAGTATGTCAATTTCTTTAAAAAACTCTTATGGAGTCTGTGCGTTTTAAATTACAAATTGCCCGAATAGCTCTATTCTGTAAAACAAAAATAGTTTAAATATCCGCTGCTTTCCCCCACAACAAGGTACCATAGGACATGACACTATGAAAGTAACTAAAATATACAGTATTTTTGATGTGCAGTTTAATATTTCCCTAAAATAATGTCTATTTGGGATGTGGATTTAGGAGATTTTTGGTAGTTGGCATAGCAACCCTGTTTTGACATTTGGTAAAAAAGCAAGCATGCAAAATAGGGATGTGCCATCTTATAGTTATGATCCGATTTTTGGACATGATGTAAAAAAGGTCAGGTAATCTCCAAGAGTTACCTTGTAGAAGCTATATAAATTACCATTTTAAACCTACTAGCCATATAAGAGTATTAATAACGATTTTATAAGATTTGTCACTTTTTTAGCCGTATAAACTGCTACCTATTATAAAAACACTTGAAACAGCAATGAGAAATTCTAGCAAAAAATTAATTCTCTAACATAAAATAATAAATATACGATATGTTCATTACTATCTGATTTCTTATATTTTCCGATCGATCCGCTAGTGGATCGTATGTCTTGATTAGTGGTGGTCATAACGGCTATATTTTGATAACATGCTATATGGAATATGCTATACTTTTATAGCATGTTATTTTAGACGCTATGTTATAACGAACGCGTCGAAGGCGAAGGCGTTGTAAATGTGTTAACATTAGCGAGCGCTATGTTAAAATCTGGCGCTAGATTAATAGTCTGCTAAATAATTATAACATTAAATTAGATTGCTATAATATATATTGCTATAATATATATTGCTATAACTTTCCTTCATACTTTATTTGAAAATGTTTTGTGTATGTTTTGGGAATTGTAAAAACACATAATCGGTCACTGCACTATTTATTTACAAACACTTCTGTAACTGTCTAAAACACATCGTTCGATCATCACACAAATATTTACATTTACATTTAAAGATTACACGAGATTCAACGTTTACGAGTTACGTTCGATCGAGTACGACAAAAGCGCGCGAAATCGCGCAACATCCAGCGCGGTTGCGAGCTACCGGTCGACTAATTAGTCTTGTGTCGGTCATGTACGAAGAACGAATAGGAAACGTTACTGTGCAATGAACTAAAAGAAACGTTTCCCTACGCTAATCGGACATTCGGTTTATTAGGACTATTAGGACATCACTCCGAGAGAGCGGGGCGGCGGTAGGGAGGCATTGAGCCATGCCGACTCGCTCTCGCACACATAGACACGGCATTGACATCTTGACTAGAATGGCAGCCTGTTTAAGTATGAAGGGAAATCATATATTATTTAACTTTTTATTTCTGCTATGCAATCAGACACATAGAATTGTATAAATATGTTAATATTATCAGAGCATAAAATTCCTCAAGTTTCTGCTCTACACGAAAAGAAAGGTTAACCTAATAGCTCCATTATTTATTCGATCCTACGTCATACATAATAGTACTAATAAAACTGTTAGATCTTATTAGATCTTTTTTCCGTTGGTTTTTTTTTTGAAGGGAGGGGGGAATGATTGTAAGGTAGGTTGTATATTGTATACGGGCCTCTTTAGAGTGGGTGTCACTTTGGCACCGTTACTTGTTTGTAGTTTTAAAAAAAGAAAGAGGATTGGATGTGGAAGTCAATGTGACACACTTCACCGTAGGCTTCGGCCAGTGACTGAGCTAAATTATAGTGAGGATTAGAGTAATGGCTATCGAGCCAGTTGTGGATCCCTTTTATAAAAAGTGTATATAACTAAAAGAAAAACAAATAAAAACCAATCAGTTTTTACCAGTCTTTTATAATTAAACTTGCTAGCCCTACAGATTAGGTAGGCAATTATAATCGTATAGTGCTGAAAGCACCAGGAGCGCTACATTGGCGGAGGCGCCGAACGGGCCGGAGAAATAAGAAGATTGCTTCAGAAGGAGGGTGACGTCATAAGAAGTGACGTAATTGAAGAGGAGAGGAGATCGTCGATCCAGACCTTGCTGAATCGAGGAAGGATCGAATGTGCATTGGGAAGTGTATTTCTGTTCTTAAGTTTTATATTTAAGAATTACCTCGACCTGCCAAGCGAGTGAAGAATCAATGTGTTGTGGGAAGATTGTTTTATAGCGGCGGACATTTTGTGAAAATTTTTATGAAAACTTGTTTTTCGGGGAGTCCTCAGGAGTCCTTTGAAGACTTTCTAGAAGACTTCAGAGATGCTGCATCGAGGAAGAGATTTATATCGTCGGAGGAATTAAAATTATTATTTCCTTCGTATTTAAAAGGCGGAGCCTTATATTTTTTTAGGGAAATTAGGGGCAGTGCCCAGACATTTGACGAGGTGGTGAATAAATTTAATGAGGAGTTTGGAGGCACACACTTTGCAGAGAAGTTCTAGAATGCCAAGCAAGATAAAATAAGTTTGTTGGACTACTTCCATTATTTAGGGGACCTGGCGAGGAAGGCTAGAGTTACAAAAGATGACATTTTTATAACGCAATTTTTAAGAGGATTGCAGAACCATCTTAGAAATAAATTAATGTTGAGCCATTTTGTAGATAAGAAGGCGCTAAGGGCGGTGCTAGTACAGCTGGTTCTGCAACATGCAAGATGGTTCTGCAATCCTCTTAAAAATAAATTAATGTTGAGCCATTTTGTAGATAAAAAGGCGCTAAGGGCGGTGCTAGTACAGATGGAGAAGTTAAGTCCGGGAAGTGATGATAATGTGAATGTGTTTAGGAACCCGGCAACTTTTGGACCGAATTTGGCTCATAGCAATAGGGGGAGACAGTCTGAATGTTTCTAGTACTAATAATTATAATTTGCGTCCTAGGCAAGCGGATTTTGCAACACGTCGTCGCTAGAGCCCGATAGCGGTGACCAGGCTGACCTGTGGAATGAGGGCCTCAGACGAGCTCAGCAGCGTAGCACAGAAGCGGAACGACCAATGGAGAAGATCGTCGCAGTCGAGGCGAATCAACAGGTCAGACCATTAGTTTTATTCAATTCTTATGGGGTAAAGGTGGTAGCTCTTTTAGATACAGGCGCTACAGCTTCATACATCAGCCCAGCCATGGCAGGTCAAGTGGGTGCGGGATGTATGCAAGAAGAGAAGAGACGGATTAAGGCGGTAAATGGAAGTTTGCTGCAAATTGTAGGGAAATGTGTTATAGATTTTAGTTTGGACAATTTTAGCTTTTCACAGGAATTTTTAGTAGTAACTGATTTGAATTGTAGCATTATTTTAGGGGTGGATTTTTTAATAAAGAACGGTATGAATATTGATTTTGTTCATTCGTGTATGTGTTTTTTCCAGGGAAAAATACCGTTTTACAATAATTTCCATACGAAACAAAACACGACGCCGGTAAAACGAAATGTCATGTGCGTAGGGATTCTTTCAAAACTAAAGATAAGGTCGGACTTTCTAGACGGTTCTAGAAGGAAACAAGTGAACTTCGGGGAAACCACGGTTATTGAGGATCGTGACGTGATAAATTCTATCGACTTTCAGGAGTTAAGAAAGGGCGATTACGTTTATTTCTCGGGGTTATCGGATTCGTGCGAATTTGCGTTTGGGGTAGAAGATAAACGGTTTATCGTTAATGAGGATTTATGTGAGAATGATAACCGAGAAATTATTGAGGAGCAGGTCGCGGAGATGTTGAAACTAGGTGTTATTAGGGAATCCACTAGTTCTTATGCTGCGCCCGTTGTGTTAATTAAAAAGCCCGATGATTCATGGAGGTTTGGTATAGATTATCGGAAATTAAATAAGAAAATTTGTAGGGATAATTATCCTATTCCGCGGATAGAAGACATTGTCGATAGTTTGGCCGGGGCCAAGTATTTTGCGGAGTTAGATCTCAATTCAGGTTATTGACAGACGGTTATTACGTAAGGTAGGCATAAAACGGCTTTCGTCATGACCACGGGTCTTTATGAATTTAATGTTGTTCCGTTCGGTTTGGCAACGAGTCAAGCGGTTTTCCAACGGATGATGGATAAAGTATTAGCGGATTTAAGATTTAAAGGGGTTATGGTTTACGTGGACAATGTTATTGTGTATGGTAGAACGTTCGAGGAGTTTACCGATATGTTGCAGAAAGTTTTTGGGCGGTTTAGAGAAGCGAACTTGACCTTCAAGCCATCTAAATGTAAATTCGGTTTTTGCGAGATTGAGATGCTGGGTTATCGAATCTCGAATGAAGGAGTAAAACCTAGTGAGAAAAAGCTGAAGGCTATGCAACAGGTTCCAATTCCCACGTCTACGAAGGATGTGAAACAATTATTAGGTTTATTTTCTTATTATAGAAAATTTGTATCGAATTTTGCGAGAATATCGTTGCCTCTCACTAAATTATTGAAAAAGGGGGTAAAGTTTCAATGGAATGAAGAATTGCAGAATTCGTTCGAGTATATTAAGAAGGTTATGTGTAGTGCGCCAATACTTTCCTATTATTCGGGGGATAAGTCGGTTACTACGAGAATTTATGTGGATGCGTGTAACGAGGCGTTGGGTGCAGTATTGATGCAGGGCGTTGAAAAAATGAGTCCGGTTGCCTATGCGTCTAGGAAGTTAACGGATGCGGAGAAAAAATATAGTACGACGGAGAAGGAGTGTCTGGGGTTAGTATGGGCGTTAAGGCACTATAGGCATTATCTGACCGTATTTTCAGGTGGTTACAGACCATAGCGCGTTATGTTGGTTACAGTCGAAAAAAGATATGTCTGGTAGGTTAGCGCGATGGGCGTTAGCGATACAAGAATGGGATTTCGAGATAGTTCATTGCTCGGGGAAAAGCAATGAAGTGGCAGATTTTTTGAGTAGGAATCCGCTAATGGAAGAATGGAAACGGGAAACAGAAGGACCTCAGTCTTCTGCTCGTTCTGAACCTGATGATGATGGTTTGGAAGTTTTTAGTATTAATGTAGAGTCGTTACAGGCGGATCAAGAGAACGATTCATTTTGTAGTAGATGGTTAACGCGGTTGAGCGAACGTCCGGAAGCGTGGCGTAGCGGTTTTTGTTTGAGAAATAATTTACTATATAAAAGAGTACGTAGAGATGGAGAAGTTAGGGAGGTATTAGGATTGCGTAGGTCTTTGTTTCAAAATGTAATGAACGAATTACATGATGAGGCGTGGACAGGAGGTCATTTGGGTCTCGCTAAGACGTTGAAGAGGTTTCGGTCGAAATATTTCATGCCGAAAGCCGATAAGGAGATAGAGCGTTATATAGCTTCGTGCGTGCCGTGTCAAGAAAGGAAGTTAGGTAGGTAATATTTTTAAAATTGTAAGACGGACCCGCGGGTGAATAATTTTTTTCAATAGTCTGGGAGGCCACTCGGCTATTTTGCGAATTACTCGAGCGCGTTTTGTTATACGTACCAAGGCGGATAACGGGAAGATGTATGAAGTTGGCACGTCTGTATCAAGGACCATACAAGGTCATTGAGATCGTTGGGAGGTCTAATGTGCTGATTCGTCGTCTGGACTCACGGTCACGGGGCGTTATTGTTAACACAAATCTTTTAAAACGCTTTGTGCTGCGTTGAGGGGTTCGTCTGATATTAAATAATTATACATAGGGACATTAAATAATTATAGGATTAGGATAGGAACATTAGGATATTAAATAATTATACATTAGGAATATAATACAATTTTATCCCGGTTGATGGTTGGTGGTTTGTGTATGCGGTAGCGTTATGAATTGTTTATTAACCGGTGTTTCTTTTCATGTTGTTGCTGAACTATGATGTCTGATGAGGACCGTACACCAAAGACCCAATAAATATCTGCAACATACTAGATTTCCGTGGTAGATTACCTTTATATGAGAAACTTTTATAAACGACAGTTCGTATAATTGTTTGAACCGATCGCCTGGTTTTATCTTTGAGGGCAGTATTACGAGGCAATAGCTATTCGTCATAGGGTTCTGTTTTGGTTCCCGCGTTCTTAAAGTATAGAGTTGGGATGATTTGGTAAGGGGAGAGTATGGGTTGTATAACGAAGTTGGTAACGAAGGTTTCTCAATGAAAGTAATTTCTGATGTGGGATAACTCGGGTATTCGATACACATTCGAGATTCATTGTAGTGTCTTTACTTGGGTAATTGGTTGCAACTCACGGCGATTATCTTAAACTGTTAATAGTAAAAGATAGTTTATTGAATTCCAATGGATTATTTAGGATATATGTATGTAGTAGTATCGGTTTTAAAGCTAGTTGATTTCATCGTATTGTTGGAACGAATTTTAATGAACTCATTCTTAGGCTGTGGCTTAGTAATACGGTTCTATAGATTAATCCTGTTAATATAGTTGACGTTTCCTATATTTGAAAATGATATTTTTTTTCTTTGATCTTTGCCTGCGTTAATTTTTGAAATATTTCCATTCGGTGGAAAGAGTTTACAATGTGATCACAATTGTTATATGCAAAGATCTATATTAATTTTAGGAACGGAGGTATTATGGTTGTCTGATAAGTTTTTCGCTAGTTTTTACTGTCAGAAAGTTTGTCGATTGATAACCATTCGAGAAGCTAAATCTTAACTAGATTCAGCTGTTTGCCTTCGTATTGTAATTGAGAGGTTTCTAGCGTTAGGTAGGTTAGTGTTAAGCCGCGAATAATTGTATGATGGGATCAAAGGGTGTTATAATTTAAGTTTTTTTAAGGTACATAGCCTACACCTTAAGTGTAGTTTGGTTTTGTTATTTAAGTTTAATTGAGTAGGGTAAATGAGATGGTTGGACCGATAAGGATTAGGGTACTTGATGTTATTTTTTATGCTTGCGGCATATTCACTGTCTTTTAGATTTCATGCATAGCAAACTAACTTAAAGTTAACATTTAATGTTTTTTAGATTTTAGACTTTGAGATATGGTTGTCATTTTAGATTTTAGACTTTGAGTTAGGGTTGCCACTTTGAAAAAAAAAAAAAACCGTTAGAATTTTTTTTTTAAGGGAGGGGGGAATGATTGTAAGGTAGGTTGTATATTGTATACGGGCCTCTTTAGAGTGGGTGTCACTTTGGCACCGTTACTTGTTTGTAGTTTTTAAAAAAGAAAGAGTATTGGATGTGGAAGTCAATGTGACACACTTCACCGTAGGCTTCGGCCAGTGACTGAGCTAAATTATAGTGAGGATTAGAGTAATGGCTATCGAGCCAGTTGTGGATCCCTTTTATAAAAAGTGTATATAACTAAAAGAAAAACAAATAAAAATCAATTAGTTTTAACCAAAGTCTTTTATAATTAAACTTGCTAGCCCTACAGATTAGGTAGGCAATTATAATCGTATAGTGCTGAAAGCACCAGGAGCGCTACAGTACACTGACTGAAATGTCCTAGTACGGAGCGCTCTCTGATATGACCGACAGGCATATTTTTTATTCATCGTCCTAATAGTACTAATAGAGTGTACTAGTACACTGACTGAAATGTACTAGTACGGAGCGCTCTCTCTGATGACCGAGCAGGCACAAGACTAGACTAATCAATCACGCGCTATAGTCCGCAGGCGCTAGTAGTAGCACGCATGGCGTCGTTCTGTTTCGTTATAACATAGCTCTATCTGATTTGACTTATAGCACGCGCTATTCGTTACCAATAAATAGCGTGCTATTTTTAACGGCTATACGTTATGTTAACCACCACTAGTCTTGATCCGATTTTCTAAGAATTCATTGACACACACATCCTTAAGCTGGTTAGTATCACAGAGTACCTTGTTAAATACATACTGAAAGTTAGTATTAAAAATATTGTAGATCGACATGGATGAGCTGCGGCTAAGAATTTGACCTGTGTTGGTTGTGTAGTGTCCTGCTTAAAATAGTTTTTTACTGTGAGTAAACACGAGCTCGATAGGTACTTACTGACTATAGGTCGATACCTACCTTCATCTATCAAAATTATCTTTTTGCGGAAAGATGGATATCAAAAGACGAGGTCCAAAATTCACTCCTGAGGAGTTAACTTCACTGCAGACCATAGTTGAGAAGTACATAAATGTAATAGAAAATAAGAAGACGGATAAGTACTGGAACCGTAAAAAGCAGCAAGCTTGGTTTCTGGTAGCTCAGGAGTATAACACCCAGCATAGTGTACACCGAAGTGAACTGAACTTGCAGAATGCATACAGAAACATGAAGATCAGGACCAAAAAATCTTCCCCAGCAGATAATCGGCAAATGAGCAATACAGGTAGGTTTCTGGTAGACCTCTTCAATTATCTACACTATTATAACATGCAAAGTAGGCCGGAGTGAGTTTTGGTTGGAGTGTAGATAAGGGGGCACAAAGGAAAAAAGACCTGGAAAATTGTTCTGCCCCCTTATCATTACTCTGACCAGCTTTATCTGTGCTCTTTGTACCTACTACCTTTATGATAATGTAATATGATTTTTCTTGATTTCAGTAAAGGATGAAAAACTGGTAAGTCATAAAGTACACTAACAAATATTCTGATAACCCGTTGATTGACTTTGGTTATAGTGTCTGAATTCTATTACCATGGCATAAAGTTCAAAATTTCAACCCATTAAAATGTCAAAGTCAATCATGGTGATAAGACAAGTCTGACGAATAACTCATAGACCGATAGTGCCCTTTAAAATGCTGTCAGAAATATGAAGCAATTTTTTTTCTTTTCTTTGTGTGAGTATTGCAGGCTCACATTCACATTGTTCCTTTGTCGGTTGAACGCCAACGCACACAGTTGCTTAGAAATAATAATACCACATCATCTTTACTTCCTTCAAAATGAGCAATTTGAAATCAGACTGGCAGAATTAGAATTCAATAAAAAAGCGGGTGTGGGATTCCCCCCCCCCCCCCCATCATGGGCGTACCCAGGTAGGGGCACTACCCTAGAAGATAAAATAAACGTCAAATTTTTTTGTTTCAATATACCTGACCGACCATCTTCTCGAAACAGTTATGAGCTGCCCCCCCCTAACTGAAATCCTGGGTACGCCCTTGCCCCCCATGCAGTTGGATCCCATTAGTTATTTTTGGTATTTTTAGAGCTGTTGCGGCACCAATTCATGGCATAAATCGTCATTTAGTATTTTCTCTTCAAAGATGTTTGCGAACCAAAGAGCGTTTGAATACTGATTGACTGAGATTTATATAGGCAACCCCCTGCCAAAAAATAACCCTTTCCGATTCATGTTTTGCGGGCGCATATTAGGATTCTATGAGACATTATTCTAAGACAGTACAGAAGTGAGCTGCAATAGTTAAACCCGTAATTT
Source organism: Argyresthia goedartella (assembly GCA_949825045.1). Lineage (NCBI taxonomy): Eukaryota > Metazoa > Arthropoda > Insecta > Lepidoptera > Argyresthiidae > Argyresthia > Argyresthia goedartella. Next base: position 23,681,357 of record OX463814.1, on the reverse strand, counting down.
CATACACTGAAATCTATGCATTAGATTATTATTAGATTACCATCCTTTCAGCAACCACAGAGCATATCAATGGAGAAGAAGTACAAAGCTGTGCTGAAATGTTGCATCAACCTGGTGAAGGTACACGGCAGACCAGTTGAAATATTTGATGACAAAGCATTCCAAGAGCTCCTTGACATGATTCCAATGACATTAAAGGAAAGGAGAATGTTAACAACAGATCATATCAAGATGATGATTGAGGAGGAGAATGCGGGTGGTGTGGACAATTATTACAATGATGAGTGGGTTGGTAATAAAATTGCATTGTTTTTCAATGTTTTTTTTAATTATTATTTTGATTTTTCACAGCGTCACAAATAATACAAAACCAATCAAAGTTCTTTATTAGTGTATAGGTTTACAAATATGCTTAGTACCATATAATTTATATTCAAACTAACCACTGATTTTGGTGAATGTAATAAATATAGCCAAAATCAATCTGATTAACTACTTTAACCTGTTATTATTAATACTCACCAAGAGGGTTTTGGGAAAGTAATAAGACACCTTATTTTCTTAATCAAATATGGGTTATTAAAGATATAAAACAAATAGTTAAATTCTTCTTAATATTCTGTCTATAATGCACAGTATTGCACAGGATGTTTATTAGATAGGTGTAGAATATTTTATGTGTGCTTATGTTTATGATTTAAGTATTTTTTGTTGTTCTTACATCAACCTAACACGAAAGATAAAAGAGGCTTTGCTTCGCTCACCTCCTTTCCTTCTAAGCTACCGCCCTGCCCTGATATTACCTGTGCAAATCAGCATTAATCATATTCACCACCGACGTGTGGTGATGGTGATTATATATACTAACCAGTTAATGTGATAAATCTTGTTGTATTAATTACTTTAACCATCAATATTGGTAAGTATAAATAATAGCCGGTTAGTATGCATAATAACCGAATCATTATCTTGACGGTAGCAAAGCACCACCAACTGCATTTGATTGATCTGACTTCTCTTTAATTCTAGGATACTTCTTTGGACTCAAGAGACCATCTCGCTGACGATGATGATTCAGCACCAAGTCAGTTGTTTTATAGAATTTAATATACGCTTTACTATTTGGCATCGCTATGATATCAATAAGATTATATCTCATTTGACATTTTAGGGAAGTAACGGCTTTCTATCAACGCAATTTTTCTAGAAGCAAAAGAATAATTTTATAACGGCACCCTGATCTCAAAAGCTTATTGCAGATGGCGCTGGTGTAGTTAGAGTTTTTCTGTCAAATTCAATTTACTTCATATATTATTATGGCGTGCTAGCCTTATTTGAAAGGTCACGTGAAGTGTTTTTCTACCTAACCTCAGATGAATTTTTTTTGCCTGCAACTATGCCAACGCCACCAAGCGGAAGCAAATGCGGAGATAGCTGCCACTACCTAAAGATACAGCTACTAAAGATACGCACACCTTGTGGGCAGGCGGAACACATATTTCTGTTCACAAAAATAAACAAACTCATTTCTTTAAACTACATATTTGAAGAACACCATGATGATTGTATACTTATTGACCCTTAATACGAGTTTTCGAGCCCAAATGCAGAATACTTCGTCTACAGGGATAAAATGTGTTATATTTTTTTATGCAGTCTGAAATTAAGATCTGAATATCTGAAAAATCTACATAAGTTCCAGTCTAGAATCCACCAGCTAAATAACTTAAAAAAAACCGACTTCAAGTTCAAGCACTATTTCTTCCTCCCCAGTCAGGATGCGAATGAAGTCTGTGTACATGAATCCTCATCAAAACTTTTGCAACCCATGACCACGGAGGTCACAAGTTTAGTTTGCTGATATTTTTTGTATTTGTTGATTTTTTCAGAAAGCGCTAAATAAATTTTGATAAAATTGATATGGGACCACCTCTGAAGTATGAATACCAATCAAAACAAGAATCATCAAAATCGGTTCATAAATGTCGGAGTAATCACGTAACAAACATACAAAAACAGACGAATTGAGAACCTCCTCCTTTTTGAAGTCGGTTGAAAATATACTTTATAATATACCTTCTTAAATAATTAAACATAATATATTCCACCAAGTTAAAAACTTACGACTTCAGGTTCAAGCCCTATTTCTTCCTATCCGGTCGTAATGCGAATGAAGTCTATGTACATGAAAAGTACTCATCAAAACTTTTGCTGCACGGAACCTCAAATCAAAATGTCATCTGTTTATATATATTTCTGTATTTATTCATTTTTTCAAAAGGCGCTAAATTAATTTTGACAAAATTTATATGGGTTGACCTCTGAAGTATGACCTACCAATCAAAACAAGAATCATCAAAATTGGTTCATAATTGATGGAGTGATCGCGTAACAAACGTACCCCTCCTCCTTATTGAATTCTTAGCTGCCTAAAAAGTCCACACACGCAAAACATTTCATCTACCACATAGTAGAGTCTCCTCTGCTCTTTTATCCGCAGTGGCATTGACGCCACCAGCTCTGCACACTCTTCAGGGGTGATATTTCCTCAATCTTTTGTTCATTTTACACCATAAAGTTTCGATCGGGGTCTAGTCTGGGCTGCTTGGCGGCCAAATCATCGTAGAAACTTGCTTTGAATTAATCATGCCTTCGTTGTCCTTGCAGTGTGATATAAAGCCCCCCATCTTGTTAACCCAAACCCTGTACTGAAACTTCGCTTTTCGCTTGATGCAGTCCTTAGGATAGGCGTCACTTTTATTTCTGATAATCTTTTTCCGTTCTTCGTCAACAATCCTCAAATTTCGATTCGTCGCTCCATATTATTTGACGCCACTGATCTGAAGTCCAGTTCTGATGTTCACGAGCGAATTTTTATATTTTTTCTTTTGTAGGGAAGACTGTAAAGGATTTTCTTTTGCCGTGTAAAAACCATTCCTCATTCTCTTGAGGACTCTCTTGCAAGTGTCGACTGAAAAATCTTTCTGGATCATGTTCCGCCGTTGCACAGTGAGTTCTCCTGCTCGGGCACGACGATTTTTCTTTATTATTTTCTTCAGAACCCTGTTCTCTGCGTCACTTGTGATGCGGGGACTGCCGGTCTTCTTTAAACATGCTACTGATTTGTGTTGTTTATAATGCTGGATGACTGGATAGTAGATCTTGGTAGTAAGAGTTCTTTGAATATTTGGTATGTTGACTTCCCTTTATTAGTAACTTTTTTGCATCGATTAGGACCTAGATGAACTATTGTACTTCCAAGAGATATTAATATAACATTACAACGTTAAAATAAAAAGAGGGAAACTGTGTTAATAATATATTATATATAACATACCTGCCCACAAAATATTTGGGTTCGAAAAATCTTGTCTCAATTTACGAAAAGACGAGGTATTCTGCATTTGGGCTCGTACATTACGAATAAACGAATATAATTTTTCTACATACGGCTTGTTTCAGTTCGGGTAAAAAAAGAGTTGGTAAAATGTAGTTGCCCGACGCGATCCGACCGCGACGGGACCACCCACGCTGAAAACTGCCCCAAGTTTACGAGCCCAACTTACTGGTCATTATTTTCTGTGAGTATAGCTTGATGTAGTTAGTACATCAGCTGCCTTTAAGGTGAACGCACACTACTATGAAACCTATCCGCGTCGCAATCTTCGGAATCCGGAGAACCACAGAAATCCTTAGGACGCTATCCTATGATGATATAATAATTATATTAATAATCAGATTCAGCGCGGATGATTCTGCTTTTTTTTGCGATGCGTGCCGATACGTGTATACCTTACCTGTACCACAATGTATCGTACACAATATCGTATACCGTGGAGATATCAAATCTCGTATTTGCTTCAGGTGTCAGTAGAAGATGCCACTTGCTCGTTGTGTGGAGAGGTGATAATGTGGAGCGAACTGTCGGAACTGAAGAGCCATCTCACCACCAAACATCCGGAAGTCAAGTTTGTAGATGACGTGAGTATCCTTAGCTTATTAGCTTAGCAGACCATTACCGCGACCGGTTAGAGAAACAAACCTGGATAATTCCCTGATGAATACTACGTCTGTTGCGCAGGACGACCAGTTCTCGCGCGGGCCACCATCCAGCGTGGGCTCCCGTGAGGACCCAGACGACCTGATATCACCCGAAGACCTGCAACTAGAACCCGAGCTCAGCGAACCCAAGAAACCCACTATCAATCTACCCGCGCTAGGCAAGGCCAGCCGGAAAATGCTAAGCCAGCCGTACTACAGGAAAATAGCGCCCAAACCTGCAACAGTTTACTGTGTACAGAGCGTGGCGACGAACCCGATAGACAAGTCATTTCTAGATAGGTAAGATTGCTTATCTATTTATTGTGGTAATGTAGAGGGGGCGTGGAGCGATATAAATGGAGGCGCGGCAAGCGGCACCAAAACTGGATTTATTAAAATTAATTCCACGCCGCAGAAAATTCATAGAATAAAATATAATATAATTTTTTTAAATACTCTTTGTAAGACAACGCGAACTAATTCAAATTTTGAGGGTGGCACGCACCATCTTTCGTAACAGATCACGGCCCTCACGCTGTAATCCTCACCATTGAAAACTTCGTGAAAATAAAATTTGACACTGCTAAGAATAGTCCAGAAATAGTCCTCAAACGGATGAACTTTAATGTAGCTTTCTGTAATTGGTAGTAGACAACAAGGAAATAAGTCAGCCAAAGATACTTGCGGTTTCATTTATTGTGTCGGGGTGTTTTAAATGTTTATTTATAGTTATTCTCTGTCGCAGGTGTAAGAGTCTCGACAGCTTCGGCGCGTATATAGCATCGCTGATGAAACTCCTACCTGAAGATGTCTGCACGAAGCTCCAGAGACAAATCGTGGATAGGGTGCTCGCTGCGGCGGGCTAGTCCGAGTGTGATAGACAATGACATGCCGTCGAATCAACCCAGGTCCTCTTTAGGACTCCACGCTACATCATTTTATGTAAACATCATGACGCCTTTTCCAATACGGTGTGGCAGAGGCATAAATGATTTATTCTTGAAAGGACGGATTCCTATAGGGACCGAAAAAGTAGTCATCCACAAAAAACAATTACATAGGCCAAGTAATCTTGGATTCCGACCACGTGGACCCCAAGTGCATGGGATAGTTTGTCGGTGCTTTTGAGAATCTTGCGATAATGTCAAACGAATAGTAGAACTTTATCTGGTGTCTACCTAAGTTTAGGATATGGGGCCTTTATCAATAAAACCTATTGGGTTTTGTATAAGTCAACTTCTCTTCCACTGCTCTACGCATCATGAGTGTTACAAAAAATGGCAATTCATGCATGCATGGGGAAATACTCTCAAATACTGTGCGGAGTAATGTGACAGGCTGCCGCTTCTTAACGAGAAACACCAAACAAACAAAAAATGTCATGTAACATAATCTCACATTTGTGTAAATTAGGTTTAATAAAAAATACATATGGCCTGTCTTATCTTTCCTATCAAATTCCTCGCACATGTGATACTTAAGGTAATTTTTTTACATGACATGTTTTGTTGGTAAAAGCACCTCCGTGTTTTATGAGTGTTCGTCAAACTGAGTTGGCAGTTATGCGTCCGGGCCTCATAGATATGACAACAAGTCTGTAAGGCCATGATGGCCATTGATTGCCTCATCCTTTAGGAATGAAAATTGTTATGTATGAGTTGCTAACGATATCGCCGTGTAACACACGTTCCAGAATAAAATTCGTTTCTAAATAACATAATCGTGCATTTATTTCATCATCGCAAAATAACCATTGAATGTTGGCGAATAACTAACAATTAAAACTAACTTAAAATTAATTAACAGACGACTAATATTAGTATTTTTCCAAGGCTTTTTCGAGCAGGTCATTTATGTGGGTGATAAGGTTCCGCGGGTCCATGATGAGGCCAGCTGTCACCATAGCATTGGAGAAGAGCTGCTGGGAGACCAGTTTAGCTAGGTCGTTGTCGGAGGTCACCAATTTACTCAGCTTCTTGATGATTGGGTGTCTGCAAGGAACCGACACAGTTTAATAACTCGCCCTGAGATATTTAATTGGCTACAGTACAGAAGGGCAGGACCTGAGAGATGCGTTTTTGTGAGGGCTTGCATCCGTGACTTCGACGAAGTGTGAGAGGTGTCTATGTAACTTTATTCAGTGTAGTGTACTCTAATCAAAAAGCCCATTGGCCGGCCTTGCATTCTCAGATCCCGCCTTCTTGTGCATGCGCATACGCATATTCCCTAATTGCTCAAATAATAAATAAAACTGATAGCATCAAACGTCACTGTTGCCATCTACAGGTCGATACTGATGTTCTAATTCATTCTAAATAGAATGACAAACTTTATAATACATAGTCAGGTCATAAGTTCTGTCACATGTGCAATATAAAATAATTTAGACATGTTTATTATTTATGTAAACATTTATATAGCAAAATGAACTTAATAAAACATAGATTATTATGGTAATAAAGTTTATTCAAAATGACCCCCGCGATTTTGAATACAGGCCTTTATTCTGCGCGGCCAGTCGTCTATCGCAGCACGAACGAGGTCCATGTCAATATCGGCGGCTGCCTTAATCAAGGATGCCTTGAGTGACTCCAAATCAGGATGATGAGGCTTTGAGCAGGCCTTTTCCTCCAAGTGTTGCCATATCTTGTAATCTAACGGACTCAAATCTGGACTGGAGGAGGGCCAGTCTTCGTGCCGGATGAAGTCGATTTCACGCGCCGCCAGCCAGTCTTGTGTGCTTTTCGCTCTATGAGCTGGCGCAGAATCTTGTTGGAATACCCAGTGCCTGTTATTAAACATGGTATGAGAAACAGGTTCCACAAGGTTCTTGAGGACTGTATTTTGATACACAACTGCATTCGTTTTTACGCCTTTCTCACAAAAATGTACCTCAGTTAAGCCCCAATAAGAGACTCCCAACCAAACCATGAGCGAGGATGGAAAATGACCTCGTTGGACACGCGGAATACGGTTGCTCGCTTCTTCACTGCTGTGTGCGTACACCTTATCATTTTGTTTGTTGTAGCTCTCTTCCACGGTGAAAATTTTTTCATCCGAAAAAAGAATTTCCCGATGCTTTTTTCCCGCGTACCGCTTCAACAAAGCGCGGCATCTCTTCAGTCTCAGGTCCATTAAACGAGCGTCCAAACGATGTCCTGTTTTTCTTCGATATGCCCTAAGCCCTAAGTCTTCATTTAACACCCTTTTCACCGTGGTCCTGCTTAAGGGCCCCATCTGAAGGGCCAACAGTTTCTGCTTACGTATGGGATTTCTTTGAATTCGCGCCTTCACAGCTTTTATCACTGCTGGAGTCCTAACAGAGCGAGGGCGACCACTTCTTGACCTGTCATCTACACTAGAGTCTTCATTGTATCGTTTTATGGTACGATAAATGAATCTTTTGGTTATATTCAAATTTTTCAGTAAGTCGAAAATCTGAATTGGCGCGTAACCGCAACGATGCAACGCAATAACTGCGACACGGTCTTCTTTAAGTGTCCACTCCATATTTAAAACCGGTCAAGTGCGAGTCTAAATCGCGCACGAAGGGTTCCGTACCACCGTTCAATGGAAGCGATGGTGTGGAGTGAATAGTTTGGATTTTACACAGCAAAATATTGTTTACAAAGTTATTGGTGCGGTTACTTTCACACTCCATGTACGTAACCAGGTGCATCCATAAGTTTGTATGTGGTATTGAAAGAATTGTTGTATCGGAGCCCCCTTAAATATTTCTTTTATCCTGTTTTTTAGTATTTGTTGTTATAGCGGCAACATAAATACATAATCTGTGAAAATTTCTCTCTAGCTAGCTAGGTTCTTGAGATACAGCCTGGTGACAGACGGACGGACGGACGGACGGACGGACGGACAGCGGAGTCTTAGTATAAGGGTCCCGTTTGGAACCCTTCGGGTACAGAACCCTAAAAATGAGGAAAATTCTAAAAAGTACACATTTTTATTTTCATGAAAAATTCGAAATTCGCGTTCAATAAACTTTTTTGTGGCCAGCGTTCTAAATTCAAAAGTTTTTATTGTGTGACAGAACTTATGACCTGAATGTGTGTATAGTCAGAGTATTGCTTTACAATAAGTATTTGATAGAATATTTTTTCAAATGGAAGAGTAAATTACTAGTTTGAGCGTTTTATATGGGTTCCTTACCTTAAAAAGGTAAAACGGAACCATTATAGGATCACTCGTGTGTGTGTACGTCCTAACGAGTGTTAACTATATTCGTGCGTATATTAAACGGAACCATTATAGGATCACTCGCGTGTGTGTACGTCCTACCGAGTGTTAACTATATGTGTGCGTATATTAAACGGAACCATTATAGGATCACTCGTGTGTGTGTATGTCCTACCGAGTGTTAACTATATGTGTGCGTATATTAAACGGAACCATTATAGGATCACTCGTGTGTGTGTACGTCCTACCGAGTGTTAACTATATGTGTGCGTATATTAAACGGAACCATTATAGGATCACTGCTGATGATACTTCAATGGTCTTCAAAATTGAAAGACAAAAAGGAGATTTTGATGATGTTAATGGTGTATTATCTTTAACCTTGAATTGGTTCACAGTTAATAATTTATTGTTAAACGCTGGTAAAACCAAGTGTATCAAATTCTCACTTCCAAATGTCAGGCAAGTTGAGACCAGTTTGGTGTTAGACAACAGCACGTTAGAATTGGTAAATGATACGAAGTTTCTTGGAATAACCATTGATAGCAAATTGCAGTGGGGACCCCACATAGATAAATTGGCTGGTAAATTAAGTTCTGCGGCTTACGCTGTTAGGAACATCAGACAAAGCACGGATGTGGCTACATCTAGGCTAGTATATTTTAGTTACTTTCATAGTGTGATGTCCTATGGTATCTTGTTGTGGGGGAAAGCAGCGGATATTCAAACTATTTTTATTTTACAGAAAAGAGCTATTCGAGCAATTTATAATTTAAAACGAACAGACTCCTTAAGAGAGCTTTTTAAAGAAATTGACATTCTAACAGTAGCTAGTCAATTTATTTTCGAATATATAATGTATGTACGCAAGAACCTTACAACATTTTCCAAACTTAGCGACAGCTGTAATGTTAACCTAAGAAATAATAACAGACTATGTGCGCCCCGTTTTAGACTCGCGAAGGTTAGCAATTCTTTCAAGGGTCAGTGCATTATCTTCTACAATAAGATACCTCTGGAGATTTTGAAATTGCCATTTGAGCAATTTAAAAAGCATGTTAAAGCGACTTTGTCTAAAAAGGGATATTACAATGTTCAAGATTACTTAAATGACAGGACTGTATGGGGTTAATCTGGCTCAACACAGACCTTGCTGTTAATAATTTTGTAATTATTTATTCCTGCTTATTAATCATAACAATTAAATTTTTCATATTTGTATTAGTTAAGCACAACCTATTTTTAAAAGAGATCTAAAAATAAATCCGTGGGAGTTTCTACGCCCTTCTTCTCCCACAGTGGTCCAATGTAGAGAAGAGGCAAAAAATGACGTTTGCTAAGTATATGTAAATATCTACAGTAATAAAAAAAAAAAACTCCCGTGTGTGTGTACGTCCTACCGAGTGTTAATTATATGTGTGCGTATATTAAACGGAACCATTATAGGATCACTCGTGTGTGTGTACGTCATACCGAGTGTTAACTATATGTGTGCGTATATTAAACGGAACCATTATAGGACCACTCGTGTGTGTGTGTGTACGTCCTACCGAGTGTTAACTATATGTGTGCGTATATTAAACGGAACCATTATAGGATCACTCGTGTGTGTGTGTACGTCCTACCGAGTGTTAACTATATGTGTGCGTATATTAAACGGAACCATTATAGGATCACTCGTGTGTGTGTGTGTGTACGTCCTACCGAGTGTTAACTATGTATATGTGTGCGTATATTAAACGGAACCATTATAGGATCACTCGTGTGTGTGTGTACGTCCTACCGAGTGTTAACTATATGTGTGCGTATATTAAACGACCGAATTGTGGACAGAAAGAGGTTCGAACATTTTTCTATGGCAGCTGGCATATCCCCCGCCGCCATATTATTGTATCCAAAACCTTCGCGCGCAATTAAAGTGGTATACATGGGTAGAGGATAATTATACAAACAAAAAATGTCATGTAATATGGTGTCCTAAAGTGTCACATATACAACTTTCATCTTGAGCGGAGGTTGTGAAAAAAATAAAAAACAAACATGAAAGAGGAGTTAGGTTTCAAAATAAGACTGGCTTTTGTATCATCATGAGAGAGGAGGTGTCCGTGACCCTAGCAATAAAATTCGATTTAGACCAATTCTGATTATGCACATATTTAGTGTGTAGTTAAATATAAATGATCCCAAAATTTCAGAATTTGTTTGTACACGGGGGTAGAAATATTTCATAAACACTTCCTGCTAGAACCTCGTTTCGAAACGTGATCCTAGCAAGAAAGTGTGAAATCGAAAGATTTCACTTATATGGGCATTTAGTTTGTCGTGAATTGTATATGTGACCGAAAAACCAATTCTACTTCAACGGCATAATTACGCTGTTCCATTGACCATTCAACAGTTAAAACAATAATGATCTTACACTGGGCTAAAAAGGACTTGAACGTTCCAAATGTACCATAATCAGCACTTGTGGAAGACCACTGTAAGGGTTCTTTTCCCATGCATCACAACACTTAAAAGTCATAAAACAAATGGTACTTATTTGAAATTCGACAAAAAGTTTAACAAAAGCAAGGGTTTACCGCCACATGGAATCTTAACACAAGGGAAATACGTTTTTCACACCTTTCATTCGGAAAAGTAAGTTTTGCTCCACGACGAGAGGGAGCAAAATGCTACTTTTTTAATTTATTCATTCGCATGTAGCATTTACGCAATGTGCCAATTGAAAACAGATCTTAATAAAATAATCGATTGTAATGTCATCGTAGTCGATTAAAAACGATTGTGTTTCTAGTTTTAAGTTTAACAACGTTATATGAAAATTTATGAATTTTTCGTATAATTTATGTCACAATGTTTTACTGAAATCAAAACTATGTTGAGTGTTATTGTGATATAATGAATATTGATATCCGATACCATTGTAATATTCGTTTCGATTATTTTTACACATTGGTAAAAGTAGCACAGGAATATTTTATCTGTGGTAACCTTCACAATCCGCCATTATGAAAAAAAAGTTTTGTTTTCGTTGTTCGATTACTGTAAAAGTGGTGAAATTATAATTAAAAGTATTTCATTATTTTTAGAGCATTTTATTTCAATTTTCCTCATAGTGTCGGTGTGAAAAGTTGTATGTGTCACTCAGGAGCAAAATTATTTTTGTTATGGGCGTTAACGCTTGAACCCTTCGTTACGCTTAGGATTCTAACTTAGAATCCCTCGCTACGCTCAGGATTCTATCGTAGAACCCTGCGCTTCACTCTGGATTCAATGTACCGCCCTCGCCGTAAATACATCATTTTGCTCCCTTGTGACACAAATAACTATTGAAGTGGGCTTCCACTTCTGCTACTGATAGTACTCTCTCTTTTCCTGTTTGGATTATAGCGCCATGCCGATGTGAGATGCAGCACAAAGCACAACACACTCACTTGGCATTGATCTCGAGCTGCGGCCGCAGCAACGCGAACCGGTTCTCCTCGCTGATCTCCTGCGCCTTCGTCCGTATGAAGTGTCGGGCGGCCGCCATCTCCGGCACGATCACGACGCAGGGGTGGCTGTCGAGGCGGGCGGTGGTCCTCACGTCGAACACTTTACCGTCGAGGCTCGACTTGAGGAATGAGATCAGCTCGTCTACTTGGGCCTGCTGCAGCCCGTCGCTTCCTGCGGATCATTTACCTATTATTAATATTCTAGTATTTATATATGTCACCGTAAGATAGTCAAAACCGTTAGTTTATAATCTAACGTTTTTTCTCTTGTTAGTTTACAAACTATCGATAAATAGTAAACTGTAGCTTATAATCTAACGTTTTTTCTCTCGTTTGTTTACAAACTATCGATAAATAGTAAACTGTACCGTACTGTTTACGATATGACGCGTTGGTTAATAATAAAACCGTTAAATTGTGAACTGGTTTAAACTTGAATTGCAAAGGAAATACCAGGGCAAACACTGCGGTAGCTTAGGTGAAGACTAGAGGGCGAGCGCAGCGAAGCCCCCGAATAGTCCTCGTGTTAGGTTAACATGTAAGAATAAAAAAAATGTAAATTCTAAACCCTTTCGGTCTGGTTTACAATTTGTCGATCATCTTACGGTGACATATACATATTGGTAAGGAGGTAGGTCATTATATTATTAACTTTTTTCACTCCACCTGTTGTTTATGTCTTGTCAATCCCAGGTTTGCTGGGAGAAATATATTGTTAAGAGATGAGCTCTACTTTATGCATGTTTGACTCTGTTATATACCTACCAAATTTTTTGGGTAGAATTTTATGGCACATCAAATATGTCCTATTTGCACATCAAAAATTATCACCAAAAACACTTTTATGTTTTTAGTATTTTATGTGTACTCAAATTGTATGTTTCTTTTGCTCTTACACATCAACCTAACACTAAGAATAAAATAAAATGTTACCCAGCACCTACGCTGACCCCCCATTCTGCCTTGATATATTTGAGGTGCAAATCAGTATTTTTGATTGCCAATTAAATATTTCCCTTATTTTTCGTGCAATAATGTATAAAGAAACGTTTTTGTAATCATTCACTTATGTCTGAATTTACCCACAGCCTCTAAGTAAAGTAATTGATTGTGGAGTGCGCAAAAACTTCAGATGATAACAAATCGTATAAGCTAAGAAATAGATGGTGTTCAGTGTTAAAGTGTGTATCTCGCTCTCCTGCTAGTCTACCTATTTAAACATCCAAGGTACAGGTCAGCATCAGAAGCCTCTGTGTGTTATATATAAGCCCCTAAGAATGGTAATGTTCTTGAAAGTTCCACACACACACAAATTTTACAGTTTGATGTTTTACACTTTGTAGATGTTTCTGGTCGTTTATGAACAATGGTGGACAGTGGCAAAAAATAATCCCCACCGTTCACCCAGGTGGACTGTGGGTAAGAAGTGTGATGTATACACATCACAATCTTGCGTGCTCACATATATCTGATGCTTGTATTACACGCCATAGTGGCACCTCGATCTGATGACGTGACAGCGTCCGTCACTGGCCTACTGATGCGTCGAGGGCGAGGGCGAGCGAGAGAGGGAGGCAATCCACGCGGGTGCCAAGTTAACTTTGTGGCGTAGTATTATAGTAAAACCTGGTCGCTCACCAATAACAGCGTCCTGTTGGTCCGCCGGCTCCTTCTGCATGTCACTCTCGACGGAGAGCAGGGCGCGCCCGGCGAACTCCTTCAGCTCCAGCAGAACCAGCTCATCGTACATCTCGTAGCAGAACAACACCTCGAGGTTGCGGCGCTTCATGGACTCGTAGTAGGGCGAGCTCTGGGCCAGTTCGCGGCTGGAACAACCGGACGAAGATGAGGCCTCTTTCACTCTTCACGCACGCGGGATACTATGGGATTGACCCCGCACGCGGTGCTGTCAGTAAGGCGCCCCGCGTGCCGCATGACAAAAAAGCACGACACTGAAAGCGCACCAGCTGGGCACCCCAACGGGGCGGGAACTTAACATTTCACCTTCAAATTTTTTGATGGAAACAGTAATTCAAAGTAAAATACCACCCGCCGCGTACCGCCCGTCCGATACAAAGTTGGCAAATTAATGGACTTAGTAATGGTTTTTATGGCATTATTGTACATTATTAGAAATAAGATAGACCAGCGAACTTTTTTAAGAACTTTCAAGACTCGTTTTTTTTTGCCAGTCGAAGATGATTCGTTATAGAATTTCACTTCTTGAAAAAAGATTTGTGAGTCAATTAAAAAAACTAGATGTTAATTTCCAGTATTTTGACTATAAAAGAACCGTACAATGTTATACAACCAATAACAGTAAATAATTGCAGGTTTTATTAATAACCTTTTTATTTCTTCAAGTTTAAAGTAGTAATTCTGGAGGATTTTTCAAAAAAGTTAAAAAAATTAAAATAAAAAAATCCGTTCGGCCCAAACTTTTTTTTGTGAACCTTGGAGATAGCAAATGACCCGTTCTATCCGCCATTTTAATTTGGCAAACCATGCACCAAACATCCTGTAGAATGAGTATTTTTTTAATTGTTTATTTAAGATGCGTACGCGTAATAATAATGCTCTCGATTTGCAAAAAATAGGTTTGTCTCTGATAAAATAGGTGGGGTTGTCACGCGATCGTCGATTTTCGCCGCATATCTTTGAATCAAAGTTCAAAGTTCTTTATTACTGTACAGATATTTACATATACGCAAACGTAATTTTTTGCCCCTTCTCCACATTGGACCACTGTGGGGAAAGAATGTTTTGTTACCTTTTATGTTGGACTGAGTACTATGATAGGTATATTGCTGTTGATCGACCGGCGACCATATGAGTATCCCTGCTATATTTCATACCAAATGTGGCTTTGGTAAATAATTCTACGAGATCTTACAGTGGAGGGGACTTCAATGGGCTCTACATTCCTACATCTGAGAACTTGTACACTGTCGAGTTTCACTCACGTGGGTGCAGCCAAGTAGTAGATAGTCTTCTGGTCCTCCTGTTGCCGCGCGGCGTATTCAGCAAGTGACGTCCTCACGCCACTTCCTAATTTTGACGATTCAAAACGTAGCAGTTTTGCTATTTCTTCCTGAAATAAATAATATGAAGGTGAGTAAGTAAGTAAAGCCATATTATTTGTAAATCTTACATAAATATAATCGAATCCGAAGAAATACCCCTGCACAATACAATGATGAAGAAACTATTACAGCCCGCGCCAGGTTTATTGGCTTCTTGGCCGGCTATCACCTCTCTCTCGCCCATGCATGCATCTCTCTTGTACGTGTACCAATAATTGAGTCATATCTGTATCAAATCCTACTCACTCTTTCTACCGGACTCTGTCCCGTCACTATGCCTTCTTTCAAAAACAGTGAGTAGTCTTTATAGAAGGCATCGTATGAGACTGGATCCTTGTTCGCCTGGTCAATCATGAACTTCAGGAAGCGATTGGTTAAAACTGTCTTCAGTTTAACGATCAGTGCGTTATTTTGTAGAAGTTCTCGACTCAGATTGAGAGGGATGTCTTCGGAGTCCACGACACCTGGAAATTGCGATGCAAATTTTTTATGAAATGTGAAACCACGGCTTGCAGTAAAATTAAAGCAACTACTCATGCAACGCCGGGGGCATTTATACAACCCGAAGCATAGCAGGGAGGTCTGACATGGCCTTTAGAAAGTTTGTTGAGTCGGCTTATTCCACAAATCCCCTGCGAAGGGGATTTGTTGACTTTATGTCCATCTTTTTCCTTAAATCCCCTTCCGACGTTAAATTTCCAGCAAGTTTGCTTGCCCTTTAATACTGGAAAGGAGATTTTTGGATAAACATGGAATGGAAGAAAATCCACAAATTATTGGGAGGATTTTCTTCGTTAACTGTCTGCATCTTTATATTTTCTGTGCACCCGAGAGAAGGAAGGGAAACGCATTCCTTGCGCTTGTCAAGTTACTTTGTAGCGTAGTAGTGGATAAGGTTCCTTGATGTGGAATCCCGCCACGTCGAATAGCCTCCACGTGGAATCTACAAGCTTCGCTTATAGTGGTTTTAGTAAATGATTGCCAGTGTAATAGGCACGTTGGGTGCGGGCGTTTCTTGTGGCGGTTTATTTTTAAAGATTACATATATTTAAAAACATTTTTTTCCTAAAAAATAAATAAATAAATACTTTAATAATAATCTTTTGTTTCTTAATTTCAGTTGTGCGTTTGGTGGATTTATGTCATTGCATTTATTGTCTTTAATTAAATTATATAATGTGTTATTATTATGATTGTTATATGTAATTCAATGTAATAATGAAGATGCCTTGATTAAGTAGCACAAAGGTTAAATGGTTCCACGTCGAGGCTATTTGGCGTGGCGGGATTCGACATCAAGGAACAACATCAATGAGTGCACCCACCTTTCACAAAGCGCAGCCACTTGGGCAGCAGGTTCTCCGCCTTGCTCTTGATCAGGATCTTCCTCGAGTAGAGCGCCACGCCGACGTCGGAGTCGCGCGACAGCTCGAACAGGCCCGGCTTGCCGTCGGGCGCGTATAGCACGGCGCGGATGCAGAGCGGCGCGTCCGTCTTGTAGTGCAGCGTGAAGCGCGGCTTGTCGTACGAATTGCTGATGTAGCGGTAGAACTCCGTGTGCTGCTCCTCCGTCACCTCCTTGGGCTCCATCAGCCATAGAGGCTAATGCGAACGGGTCATTGTTATTTATAAAATCCAACTAATATTATAATGTGAAAGTAGCGATGCTTAGATGTTTGGATATTGGTGAGTTTGTGCCTCAATCACATTAAAACAGCTGAACGGATTTGAATGAAATTTAGCACAGATATAGATTATGAGCTAGATTAACTTATAGGATTCACAGACTGCACCGGAAGGAGGGTAACGTTATCTCACTAAATTAGATAATTTCTAGGAACACGCAGATGAAGTTGCGAGCATCTAGTAATAAAATAACTTAATGTAGCTCATTATCATTAATGTCCCCACCGAGGAGGCTTTACCCGGAAACGAGTAAGATTGAGCCATACTCCAACAGGGTGACTGACTCAGTGCGGGTTCATGGAGGGGTGTCGGTCGGGCTAGTGGCCGACCACACTTCCAGAGGTTATCTAGCTGTATTACCTTTGTTATTTAAAAATTAAAAATACTATCGAAACCTACTGGCACATCGGGTACAATTCTGTGGTCAAGCATCATCTGGCCGAGACGGTTATTGGATAGGTTGAAATGGGACATTGCTATATGGCATTTTTTTCGGGCGCTTCCGTGTTTCTGATGACACGTTAAGGTGATATGTAAAATCGGGAATAAGAATCTAAACGAAAGTGACAGCGTTAATTACTATCTATCACATAAGAAAAAATGAGAGCGCAAACAATGCGCTCAACTAAAAACCACTCCACTCAAACCAAATCAAAATTGTTTAAACATTTACATTTACATTTTCATACAGTCACATACATTGCTTCTGGCCCCACACTAGGACATCCTGTGTCGTGGGAACTAGAAACAGTGACGTCACACACATATAAACATCCAAGACCTGGGGTGTTTTTTGTTTAAAAATAAACTACGCTATTTCTCAAAAATATTTTCAAGAAGAGTAATACGAATCCACATTTTGAATGCAATTCTGCAATTAAATTAGTTATAATTTGTCCACTATATTAATGGTGTTTTGACGTTTCCTTATTGCGTACATAATAAGCAATATTTTTCATTGCAAACGTCAAAAATGTATAGGTTTTGAGCTGTCAAAAAACCAAAAAATAGAGTGGACAAAGTATAATTAGAAATTACAGGAAATAAATACACAATTATCCCATATAAACCCCTCCATCAACCCGCACTGAGCCTATGTGGTGGAGTATGTGGCTCAATCTTACTCGAATCCGGGTAGCGTCTTCTGAAAAGCCCGTGGGGTACAATGCTGGGGTTTTCAGAATTTCGAACCGTTCGAAAAGCCAGAGCGCTACAGAGCGTGACGCTGCGTTGTACCACACGGGGTTTTTCAGCGCTCACATTGACAATACGGTATTTGACAAGGCAGTCCAATTAATTTAGAAACGTGTCTCAAGCTGAAAGTTCAACAAAAACGTTTGACAATATCAGAATTGTATATTTCCAACAGTTGTATTTTATAAACTCAATTTTGTGTTAAAAAGACAGCATTTGACCATGACGTCACATGCTAGTATTTCATAGAACTCGTGAACAAAATTACCGTTTTGACAGTTCCTAAAAGGAATATTTTTTGACTAGTAGTCCAATACCGTATTCATCGTCTGAATAGCCAGTGGGGTACAACGCCGGCAACCCCTGCACTAGGTGTGAAAGAGAAAGCGGATTAGCGCACCAAGCGCGTGCGGTGAGACAGACGCTGATGAGAAACTGGTTTAGAGAAATGACAAAAACAATGTTTGTATGTAACTGCTCGAAAATAAATGCCCAATCAGCAACCACTACGGTTCTTTGAACCTACATGGGGCCGCCTCGCTCCGCTCCTCTTCGCTCGGCTCCAGGTAGTAAAAGTTGTGACCTAACATAATTTTAGTGTTAAAGTTACCAATTTGCTCTAAATTCTAATATAAACTAGGCGCGGTGAAGAAGGCAGGGCATAAAACATAAACTAACATGAATTTTTGGCCGTACTTTAAACAAACTTGATCTATAATAAGTATAATTTTTGAATTAGTAACATTAGGGAATACATAGGCACGTTGTAGCGCTCCGGTTTTTTAACTAGAAGCCGCAGGCTCTGTACCCCACCCCTATTCAGACGATGAATTGATTGTCAATGTGAGCGTTGAAAAGGCCCTGTGGCACAACGCAGCGTCTCGCGCTTCGCTGTAGCGCTCTGGTGTTTCGATCGGTTCGAAATTTTCTAAAGCCCACGAGCTTTTCAGAAGAGGCATCGAGGTAACGGCCTTTGCCCCTAGGTGGGGACATGGGCTACATTTATAGTATCGAAAACACTCGAACGGGGATCAAGCACAAATTAGCGGACACTTTCGCCGTAATTTGTATGTACTACACGCCCAAGTTAACTTGGCAGCTCCTTTTCTTCCTTCTCCTGATACTCGAAGGTTCCAAGTTTACTTTCTGGTATAGTACACATATTTAATTATTAAAAGACAATGAAGACGACACAGAGTGTATTTGTCTCGATAGACAACCTGCGCGCGTGTGAGTTGATCTACATCATTTTAAAACCCACCTTTATTGAGTTCACTTGCTCATCATTGAGGAAGATAGGACTGCTGACAAAGTTGCTGTATTTCTTGATGATATCTGTTTACAGTAGACAGTTTTTTATTTATTATTTTGTTATGTATGCGTCGTGGCCATATCGTAGAATTGATAATTTGAATGAATGAAATGGCCAACCATGGTTGAATTAGTGCGATCCTCCAAATAGTCTTCATGTTATTTCGACATGCATAACACAAGACACCAAGACACAAGATAGTGCTGAATAAAAATGCTTTTAAAAATAAATGTTTTCATGAAATTCAACCATTTCATGAGGTTGGCAGATTGAGGAAATGATCAATTCTTTGATATGGCCACAACACATGTACAATGTAGGAATTCAGTGCAGTGCGGTCGTGATGCTGCTTAAATGGTCTGTTGCAGATGTTATTGGTCTTATGATGATGATGACGATGATGAATCAATATTGATTCTCCTACTTACTTTTAACAGTTCCTTCGTCAGAGAACTCTCTGCAATCAGTCTTCAGAGACACAACAATCTTGGTACCAATCGGAACGCCATCTGCTTCTTGGATTTCATAAGTACCAGATCTAAAATCAATAATTAATCCTGAATTTTATATATACATGGTGTTTTGGGGAAGAGTCTAGGTATTTTGCAGATGGACAGGGTCTTTCCATACGATCATTTTATAGTATAGGAACCATGGTCCGATATCCTTTAGTTTTTAAGTTATGGGTTAAAAACTGATTTTATCAAATCTTTACACTTTTTGGGTTGCCAAGCTAAAAAATAAACACAGTTTCAGATTAAATACAGTTTTTTTAATTTATCGATTTAAACACACGATCAATAAAAAGTCTTAAAACTATCCCGATATCAAAAACAATCAAATTGTGGTCAAAAGAAAAAAAAAGAAAAACAAATCTTAGTGACGTTTATCATTTCAATGTGTATTAAAAAAAATGTTTTGGTGAAAAATTATTAAAATTTCTAAAAAAATGCTTATTTTTTCCCCTTTCTATTGATGTATCAAATAACAAACTACGCCTCAAATTCACGGAGATATGAGACTTTACATGCAGGGATAACTCAAACCGGACTCGCCTCAGGTAACAAAGTTGCAATAATAATACCTGCTAGGTATTATTATTGCAACGGTACTCAGCAACAGAAAGGTAACTAACATGTCACAAATGCCGCACAGATATCAGTCACATCTCATTATTAAATTTGGTGTTCAAAATGGCTTCCGGCATTTCGAAGACAAGACGCGCACGTCTTCTGACTTCTATAGTTGTTATGCCTAATGTCATCTCCGCTCTTATTACTTCGGTTCCTTCATTGATCTTAGTCACCAATTGCTCTCGACTCATTATTTCTACGTCGTACACCAACTCTTTGAGTCTTCCCCACACATAAAAGTCGAGGGATGTTAGGTCGGGAGATCAGCTGGCTAGCCATAACATTGGCCCATTTCGGCCAAACCAGCTATTTTCATATGCAACGTCCAGATATTCTTTTACACTCGTCGTGTAGTGCGCCGGGTATCCATCATGCTGGAACATTATTTCTGATAGGAGATGCAGAGGAACATCGTCCAGTTAATCCGGCAAGACATTTTGTAGGAAATTTAGGTACGCTGCGCCATTCAGTCGGTCGGGCAGGATGTGGGGCCAGGTTGACGCTGAATCGCCTTTTCGACGAACACTTGCTTTTTTAGTTTCGGGTTTGCACCCTTCAGCTCCCAGTTATGGAAATTTGTTATTCCATCTCTATCGAATTTCGACTCGTCGGTCCATAGTATTCTTCTCAGAAAATCTCTGTTCTCTGCATCTTGACTGATGAGGTAACGGCAGAATGTCATGCGTCGGGCAGGATCACCTTCATCCAAACCTTGCACAGGAGTGTAATGGAAGGGATATCTCCCATCTCCATGGATTACAGACCATACTTTGTAGGTGGATAGTCTTAAACCATGACTGAAACGCAGTTGCTTTATAACTTTGCGCACGCTTGTTGTGGGATCAGACCGGAAAGCTTGGAGTATCAGCTCATCGACTTCCACAGGGTGTTGGTGCGTAGACACTCGTGGTTCCCGTAAGTTCAAATTTCCGGTTTCGCCAAGTTTTCTAAGAGTATTCCTAAATACCTGCGCGTTCGGAATTCGCCTTGTAGGGAAGCGTTATCGGTACAGCTCTCGGGCTCTGGAAGCGTTACCGTCAGCAAGTCCGTACACAAAAATAATGTCAACGTATTCACGAAAATTAAAGTCAGGCATTTTAGTGAAATGGTTTACAAACACAGTCGTAAACAATACTGTAAGGTACTGAGAACTCAACGTGAAGGAGATCAACACTTGAAGTGGAATTACAGCTTAACACGGAGAAATACAGCAAGTAGATGAAATAAAATACGTGTGCACCGAATGAAGTACAGTCAAAACGTACATTCACAACAAGTGAATTAGTTCATGTAGTGTATTCATACATACAGTACAACAAAGCAAACATTCCTTTAACCGAGATACAGCCCCTTTTTTGTCTACCTGAGGCGAATCCGGTTTGAGGTATCCCTGCATGCAAAGTCTCATATCTCCGAGAATTTGAGGCGTAGCTTGTTATTGGATACATCAATAGAAAGGGAAAAAGAAAAAGAAGCATTTTTTTTAGAAATTTTAATAATTTTTCACCAACACATTTTTTTAAATACACATTGAAATGATAAAAGTCACTAAGTTTTTTTTTTCTTTTGACCACAATTTGATTGTTTTTGATATCGGGATAGTTTTAAGACTTTTAATTAATCGTGTGTTATGTGTTTAAATCGATAAATAAAAAATAAACTGTATTAAATCTGAAACTGTGTTTAAGTAACCCAAAAAGTGTAAAGATTTGATAAAATCAGTTTTTAACCCATAACTTAAAACTAATGGATATCGGACCATGGTACCCATACTATAAAATGATCGTATGGACCGACCCTGTCCATCTGCAAAATACCTACACCCTCTTCCCCAAAACACCCATATTCATGCACAACAATTTTGTTCATTTGTTTGACTTACCCATCAGAACTCCACTTGTATCCCACCGATCCTTGCTTACTACTTTTAGTGTATACTTCTATCTTCTCTGCAACCATGAATGCAGAGTAGAAACCCACACCGAACTGACCAATGATTTGACTAGCCTCTTCAGAACCCTTATTCTTGATTTCTTCTATAAATGATTTGGACCCGGAACGCGCTATGGTGCCCAGGTTGTCTGTTAATTCCTCTTTTGTCATGCCAATTCCTGAATCCTGAGGACATTATACTTGTCATTAGAAAATTTTATGTAGGTTATGGAAAACTACAGATACAGTGATTATGTTTTGTGTAACTTTTAACTCCTGTTATAAATTAATGGATACTAACTTAAATATCTAAAAATATTTATAAATTTGTGGGTCTCGGTCTCGTCAAAGCCGATACCCAAACCGTAGATTTTATCTAAAAATATGTGTAATATAGAATAGTAGATTATATCTATACATAATATGTAAATGTAGGAAGGAGCTTACAAACTTTATCGGGCTCCATTCTAACCCTCTAACTAAAATTGAATATACCCCCCCCCCCCCCCCCAGGGGCAGGGTCCTCCCAAATCTAAATGACGTGCCACTACGCGGCTGACGTCACTAACTGGTAAAGTTACACTTTTATTTATATTAGGTACACTCGGCGCCACGAATAAAGAGCTCTCGGAGAAACTGGCGGGGATTACTGCGCATGTGTACAGTCGCGGCATAATTCCGAAGTGCGTTTTTAGGGTTAGTGTGAAGGAATGAGTGTTCAGGACTTTCTTCACTTCTATTTTTTCTCTGTTTGATATTTTGTTGATTGGGATATTAGCCGATGTAAATAATGGACTTTGTGTCAAATAAACTATAGGTACTCTCTATTGACAACATTTGTTAACGTCAAGGTTGAAACCTATATATAAATAACCCCCTAGCATAGAATGCCCCTAGTCACTAGGGCCTAGTGAATATAGATACTTGTAGTAATAGTCCTGCACACTCTTTTCTTCCCGCTGACTAATAATTTGTAACAATTAAACCACAATTAAGTTTTTCATCAGACTTCTTCATCAGTATTTCATCAGACTCTTTTTTGATATAACAGTTCACATCGTAAACCATTTTTCTAGCTTGCCTAGTCAGTACTTTATTTTTCGGCATTTTCGACCGGGGCGAAAGATAACGTTGGGTAATATTGTATGCGACTGTACTCAAGAAGCTTCGAGACGTGCTTTCGGTGCGGGCATCGGAAAGCGACTCTAACACATCTGCATCTGCATTAACCACTCACATGCCAAACATGTTTGCTATGCTATGTAAAATACAACTTCATTCATACGAGGTAAGGTCTCTTTTAATATAAAAAATGTGTTGGCTATAGCCGATGTGGCGCCAGTGGCGCGTCTTTCAGTTGTCGGCCAGTGCCGACTGGGGCGGTCAAAAGGTTTAAGAGCTCTATGGTCTAATGGGTTTCACGCTTACTCCTCGAAACCAAGCCTCCTCCTGTTAGTAACCTGACCATGTACCGATATAATGATTTTATCTTAGGTACATTAGTGGACATTCGGATTACACCTTAAGCTTCAGCTCCCGGCTACTATCGCTATGTGATTGTGGTTGCAAAACCTCCATCAACCCGCTCTGGGGATATCCGGGTAAAGGCCTGTGCCCCTCGGTGGGGACATTTATGGGCTGTATTTATTTATTTACTCATAAACCATAAACTAGCTGCTAGTTTAAATTGATTTGCCATTAATAGTTCCATCAATCATTATTTGCCAACTTACATAGAAGGTAAGAGTTCTGTTTTGTTTGTCAGTACTGAGCCGTATCTCTAGCGAGCGGTCTGTCTCCATCAGTTGTGGTGTGTCGGGGGCTGAGCTCACAGTTAAGTACCGGAACTTTTCAAGAGCATCACTAGCATTAGAAATTAGCTCTCTGATGAACACCTGGAAAAAGATAATTGATGACGGAAGGGGTAAATGCAGATGTTAATGAAGTGATGCAATGGTAAACATTTAGAATCGTGCGGCACGAATTTGAGGGGGTGAGGGGGAGGAGGGGAGGGAGGGGAACCCCCCTGAGAAGTGGGGGGTGAGCAAAGCCCCCTTTTTTATCTTTTTGGTTATGTTGCCTAAATAATTAATAAAACCACATTTTTTACGCCTTCGCCGCCTTTTACGGCTTCGGAAACCAGCCTCGGCCGCTCCGACTCGCTCAGTGCGCGGCAGTGCGCGGTCGCCTTCACCCCTCCGTGCCTCCGACTTATAAAAAACACTCTAGAGCGTAGCCACAAGACTGTCTAGGAAGGTCTGCCTAGTAAGTGGTGCTCTATATGTGGTCGCTTGTTATTGGCTTTTAGTTTAAGACATTGTGTATATATTAAGTTGTGTAGCCGTAAGCTTCCCTCAATATAACAAAATAAATAAATAAATAAAATGAGTGGGGTGCCCTGATCCAGATTTTCAAAATCAGTCGAAAGATAGAATCATATTCTGTGTATATTATCAAAAGGGGAACCCCAACCTAACTAACCGAACCTACCTATCGATTTTGACACAGTTTATTGAATCGAATCAGCCAAAAAAAATATTGGATATGTTCTTTAACGCACTCCTATAATGTCAAAGACATCAATTAAGTTAAAATTTATAAAATTTTGAAAGCTTAAATCTCAAAAAGTAATGTTTGCTCGGAAAAAAAATATAACTCAATACTCAATAGTTTATTTGCATTCCATAATGGTACATTTGGTCTTAATAATTATAATAAATTGTCTCACATTATGGACCCTTACGGGCACAGCAACACAGGGAGGGAGAAGGCAGCTAATTTATTTTTGCAGGCTATCACTTAAATAATCTAATAACGTATAGTAGCTTTTATTTATTAACATTAGTTTTAGTTTTTTAAAGAAAATGCTATCTTTTGGTTCATTTGTCAATGATTTCGGTAGTTTATTATAAACTTTTATTGCCATAATATATGGACTGGAAGAGTGTAGTTTTAACCTTGAATATGGTAAATGAAGTCTGTTCTTACGTCTCAAATTTTTTTGATTCATTTGCTCACGGCGATTGAAAAAATAATTTTGTATTTCCGGACGAATTAACATAGTTCCAAAATATAAATTGAAGGGAGGGTAAGGAGTTTATGTTTTTGAAAAAAGGGTCGACAACTATCTGTTTGCTTTAAGTTAAATATGATTCGGATTAGCTTTTTTTGCATTGTAAATAGTCGAGGTGCATCGACGCTGTTTCCCCATAGTGTAACACCATAACTTAGCCATGCATACGCATAAGCGTAATACATGGCTAGCGCAGAGGAAAAGTCAGTGGATTCTTTTATTTCTCTTAGAGCGTACAGAAGCGTGATAATTTCATGTGAATTTTTTGAATATGATTTTTCCAGTTAACATGGGTATCTATATCTATGCCTAATAGATTAAATTCATTTACGGTTTGTATTGACATATTATTGTAAGTAAGGTTTATGGCAAGAGGTTTCTTTTGGTGGGGGGGTAAAAGGCCATTATTTTAGTTTTTGAGTAATTGATTTGAAGGTTGTGATCTAGCATCCAGTCAGTTACGATGGAGGTGAGTTTCGCAGTTAGGTTAAAATCACTATCGCATGTAGTAAGTAGAGAGATATCGTCTGCAAATAATACACAATTCTGGTTTATAACTTTTGGCAGGTCATTTATATAAATGAGAAATAAAAGGCATCCAATAACGCTACCCTATGGAATTGAAAAGTTTATAGCTTTTTTGTTTGATCGGATAGATTCTATAAATTTAGTTTCTTCATTATAATGTTCGATTTCTACATATTGTTGCCTGTTTTTCAAGTATGCTTGAAACCATTGATGTGCTTTTCCACGTATACCTATTCCATATAGTTTATTTAGTAATATATTGTATTGGACTGCATCATAGGCTTTCGTCATATCAAGCAATATTCCAACAGCATATTTTTTGTTATCTAATGTATTAATAATTTCCTGTATATATTTTTGTACTGCTAAAGTAGTTTAACCATTTTTCCTAAAACCATTTTGGCACTCATCAAACAGATTAAATTTTTCGCAGAATGAATAAACACGATCACGCATACATTTTTCAAATATTTTTGAAATTGCAGGTAGTAAAGCTATTGGTCGATAGTTATTAGGATCCATTTTTTCGTCTTTTTTATGTACGGGTTTTAATATTGAAATTTTTAGCAAGTCTGGAAAGTCACCTTCTTCAAATGTTTGATTTATTAGTGTAGTTATTGGTAAGGTAAGTTCGTCAGCACATTCTTTAATAAGTGTTGGTGGTAATTCGTCTATTCCGAATGAACGTTTATTTTCATATTTTTAATCATTTTGTGTATTTCTTTATAAGTTACTGGACTTAGGTAAAAAGATTTTTCTTTAGGAATTAGGCAAGGGCGGCCTTCAGGCAGTTTACCATTCGCGAGTCGAATTTTTTCTTCACCTATAGATGCAAAATGGTTATTAAATGAATTTACAATTTCCTTCGGCTCAGTGACTAGATTATTATCAATTTGTAGCTTAATGTTCTCTTTATCTTTTTTTTGTTTTTTTATTAGTAGGTACGTTCATTAATGATACTCCACATTGTTTTTACTTTATTTTCTGACATGTTTAGCTTTCTTACATAATTTAGTTTTTTTGATGTTATAATTGTTCGTTTTAATAATTTTTCATACGCTTTATAATGGTTATCAAGCAATGTGTTATTAGATTTATTAATTAGTATTTTTAGCAAACGTTTATGTTTACATGACGCCCTAATACCAACCGTTAACCAGTGTTTTTTAAACTTAGTTCTTAGTTTAACTCTATTTTTTGGTATACATCGATTTAAGATTATCGTCACCTTTTCTATGAAGTTCTTATAATTTTGTTGAATATTGTTGTTAGGTTTTATGCATTCTATCCAATTTATTTCTTTTAACTGTTTTTTAAATTTAGTGACATTTTCGGCATTCATAAGGCGTTTTTCGGTAAACCATTGTGTTACATGTTTTACATTAGAATTTTTTAAATTTATAATAGCTCCTTTGTGATCACTAAAACCAAAATCCATAACATCAGTGTGGCTAATACTATTTTGGAAATTTGTAAATATTAAATCTATACATTTTGTTAAACGTGTTGGTTTTCTTACATGTTGAGCAAAATTATATTCCAACATGACATTTAGTAAGTCATTAGATTGTGTATCGTTTACTAGTACATTTATATTAAAGTCGCCACCTAGTACTACGTTACGGTGACGATAGTTATTATTGATATGATTTAATAAGAGTTTGAGTTGCCTATTAAATATGTCCTTCTCTCTTCCGTTCCAGTATACGGATATTAATAAAATATTTTCATTATATAATTCAACAGCACATAATTCTATATCATATTCAACAGAAAACTTTTCAAAGTCTTTTCTCTCTATATACTCTGTATTTTCAGGTAATAGTATACACACACTTCCTCCGGCGTAATTAACTCTACAATATGAAGATGCAATCTTATAGCCTGTAATACTAATTAAATCCAATTTTGCTGGGGACAACCATGATTCAGATATACATATAGCATGGAATGGATTCTGATCGACGAAAGTTTCTAATATATCTTGTTTGTTGTATAGACTTTGCATATTCTGAAATAGGATTTTAAAGAACTGGTCTTGTTGTTTATTTGCGAAATGTATGATTTTCGGTTTTACTTTCATTCAATTGCTGGTAATTGTTTTCATTATTATATTTCACGGTCTTGCTTCCTGTATAATATTCTTTTCCATCTATAATCAATCTGTTATTTCTTATAATTGCGTGTTTCCCTTCTCTTCTTGCGGAATTCATTAATTCTTGCATTTTGATCCGTTCTTTTCGTTTTTCTTCATCATAATATTCAGATATGTAGAGTCCGGTGTTTTTGAGAAACGTAGAATTTTGTGTTATGTATTTACACATGATCTTGCTAGTTACTTCAATTACAATAGGCCGACGGTATCCTTTTCTTCCAAGACGAAATATCTGATCAATATATCCGCCAAGATCCACATTGTACAGTTCTGCAAATATTTCAATAATTGTATTGTTCAGGCTGTATTCATTCTCGCCATAGATTTCATCAAGTCCGTATAATACCACCTTTCTAGAATTGTCACTGCAATCGTTTTTTGGAGAGTTTGTATAGGGGGCTTGGTTTTGGGAGATCTTGGACGATAACTTTTCTATTTGTTTTTCTAAGTTTAACTTATCTTCTTCTAACTTTTTAATATCATTATCTATCTTTGTAAGATGATTAGACATTTTTGCTTGATCTAACTTTAAGTTTTTTACATCTTTAAATAATTCTTGTTTCAATTCTTGCATGGCAATTGTTATCTTAACTTCTAATCTGGATGATATTTCTGTTATTATTTGATGTTGTGCTATTTTTAATTTGCTATCCAAAAGATCACTCAGCTCCTTTAGGTGGGTGGGGACTACACTAAGGTCAGAAACATTTGCATCTTGTGAAGTAGTTTTTGCCAAGAATTTACCAGTTAGGGTATCGCCCATGAAACTTTGTTCACATTCGAAGTCTGCATATAATGTTGATGAATGGATGCTTCGCGCGGGAGTATTGTCATTTCTTTGTCTCCTAGTTACATTTGCACATTCAGGACAGGTCCAAGAAATATCGTACATGTGCGTGTTTTTGTATATTGCTCATTTGTAATATTTAAGCATTGGTAGTGGTATATATTTTTACAACAGCAGCATTGTATGCGATCTGATATATTTGCATGTTGCTGACAAGCATCACAATTTGCCATAGCTGTTTGTAGTTTTCTAATGCAATTTTATATCAGCGCCCTCTGTACTGTAGTAGCAGTACCAAAACAACCGCAATGGTTGCAGTAAAGACACAATGCGTGGAGCGGAACGCAATCGGGGTATGTGATCGTTGATAGGTCCTTTCCGGTGACACTAGCTGTCTGTTTGTATTTCTCTCTCTCTCTATGTTGGGCCTCTCTCTTTTGCGTCGACGTATACAATTATGTTTGGTCGGCTAGTACTAAAGATTTTGAGTTTTAACTTACTATTTAACATGAATTTCAGCAATCCAGAATGTTCACTTTGTAGCACACTGGTCAAATAATATTTATCTTGAGTTTGGAAGTAGTTTCACCACGTAACTATTTTATTTTCCGATAATTGTAAGACGAGAATGTAAACAAGTGTTCGCAGTTACACGGCACGTTCCGTTCCCCATTGGAATGCTGATAATTTTCTTAATCTAACAGTATTTATCTTATTATTAATAATATATCCAAGCTAGAAGTTTGATTTGGTGGGAATAATTTCCTTTTGCCCTAATAAGGGTCAACTGTGTGGCTACTATAATTACTACACTATGCGTTAGGTATCTAAATAAATCATCTATAATGGCTAGCAGCTAAGGTATGAGAATATGGTAACATACTTCTTTATCTGAATACAGAGATCTGGCAACAATATCCAATAACATTCTGGTCTCTGCTTGGAACTCTTTCTTCTCCACTGTACCCTTGGGAGTTTCTGTTTGTTTCTGTTCAGCTGCTGTGCTATATTTTCGTTGTAAATTGGTGATGGAGAAAGATGTGTCTGAAACATAAGATTTTTATATTTTTATTTTACTCAATAGTTAGCCTATTAGTTTATCGAAGATTTTAATTAATTACCATATTTAGCTGAAATTCGGCACCCTGGAATAATTTTTGAGTTATTTACTGAATGATAAAATAACCTTCTTGCACACAATGCCGAATAGCCAAATCTTGCACGCATTGTAGCCATGTCGACACGAGTAATGTGTTAAAGTAACTATTTATTTCGGTCCTATCTAATCAGTTCAAATGCTCAGAAATAAAGCGAAAATAATTAATGTCAGTTTAATTTAGCAATCTCGCAAGTCGCAAATAGAAACCGAAAACAAAATGAAAGAGAAGAGGGGCTTAGAGGGGGCAGTGTTTCCAACTGCTAGCTTAGCTTTATCCAGTTGCATTTTACCCAGTAGAAAATTTTCAAATTGTTGCTAGACTGCCAGTTTTTTTTTTTACCCCAAAAAGTTGCTAGAATATAATGTTACATTAGGTACGTAGGTAACAATAACATTACTGTCATTTTGTCGCACATGTCACATGAAACCTGAAATTATGTGCAGTAGTTTTGATTTCTAACTGCTTGTTGGGCACCATTTACCATTAATATTATTAGTTTATTTCGTTTAGATGAGAGCCGTTGCAATGGCGGAGCTATTAAATATTCTCTCACTGTCTGCATTACAATGCGGTAGACATAGGATATCTAGAGCGAACTCGATAGCTATAGTATATATACATTGACTGTAAATAAGAATAAATGGCTAAATTGCCTTATTTTATAATAAAAAATATTCGTAAAAATAAACGTATTTCTAAAAAAAAGGCAGGGAATGCCGTATATTACGGCAATTTCCGTATCAATAACAACACTGAGGTCACTCTCGTGTCCTTTCATTCAATGGACATGGCTTGTTCTTTCCATTCATTCATTTCAATCAGCTCAGTCAGTCAGCGACAGCAGCGTAGCCAGCGTTGCCAGAAACACTGTAATTACAGTAGATCTACTGTATTTTTACACGATCTACTGTACACTGTATTACTATAATTACAGTGTATGGAGAACACTAATTTTTCTACAGGCAAAAATCAAGTTAATTTAATCTAAACTGAACGCAGCCTTTGTGAAAAGAAAAGATAATTATGAAAGATAGATATAGAGATATATTACATTCTCATACTCTCTTTAGATATGTTACATTTCTTATAAATGTCTGTAAAGAATATACGATATATATGAAACGCAACCGAAACACAAACGGCTTTTACTGCCAGCTCTATCTCTCACACACAACCCATGTTCCAATTGGAATAAGAACGAAAATATTTTACTGTATGGGCATGAGTGTGCAGCGTCTTGGATTCAACGGAGAATTTCCCGTCATAGACTAGGAATTATTTCGTAGTATTAACCGCCCAAATAGTATTAACCGTGTGCTAAGCAAGTTTTCAAGCCTTTTGGGACCAACATAAACTAGTGATTCTGTGGGAAACCTCGCGAGCCCTTCGACATACAAACACTGACATACTTAAACATATTGTCACGACTGACGGACAAAAGGCTTTATTATAATGCGAAACAAGTTTATTTTAAGCAATAATTTATTTATTACCATTAACAGCAAATGTGAAAACCCACTGTAAGGACTTTTTCCCATGAAACCCAACACTTAAAAGTCATAAATCAAATGGTTTTTGAAATTCGACAAAAAGTTTAACAAAAGCAAGAGTTTACTGCCACATACTAGCTGCAAGGTTTTTTTTAAAAAATGGTCTCCACAGCTGCCACTGGTAGTACCTATTATATTCATATAGTACTAGTCATTATACAGTATCTATTTATATTTTAGTTTTTAGCTAAATTTCACAATGAAAGTGTCTTGGCATCTACTGTTAAATCAACTTCCTTAACTTAAATACTTCAAGTCACTGATCACTCTGATTCCACTGAAAAACCCAGCGGTAAAATAGGAACCATCCCGTTCTACTTCGAAAGAGTCCCAAATAACAAAATATTTTTTTTTATTCTTTACAAAACAATAAATACAGTTCACGTTTTCAACAAAAAAAATATTATTTGTGGAGACTTCAATATTGACACACTCTGTGTTAATAATAGACGCAGTGACTTTTTGTCTCTGCTCGAGTACTATAATTTCAGGGACTTGATAGGAGTAACCACTTTTGTTAGAAACGATGCCTCTTCATGTCTTGACAATTTCCTGTCAAATATCCCGGAGGAATTTGTTGGGGGTACGTTGAAACCCAAGGAATATCCCACACTAATAATAGAATGTAGGCTGTTCTCTGAGACTAATAATGAACTATTTAGGTACGAAGTTCTGAGAGAGAACCTTAACGAAAAGGGCATAAACGGGTTCATAGCAAGTTTTAACAAGATATTTCAAAGGTGTTTTGGCAAAAAGAAAAAAAAGGTTTAATTACGAAAATCTAGTCAATTTAAATGGATCACTCCAGGAGTCAAAAGAATTCTAGCAATATGAAGAGGATTTTCGTCAATGCATAATGTCACAACTGTATAACACTATAAGGAACTATCGTAATGAGTATATAAAAATATTGGCAGTTAGGTCTGAGCTCAACAAGGCAAAAAAATCCACAAAAGCTTTATGGAATGTGGTAAACGGTCACAGAATTAAGAGACCTATCTCAATAACAGATAAGTTACCGATAAAAGTGAATGATGAAATTATTGACAAGCCAACGGACATTGTAGAGATCTTTGCAGAACAGTTCGATGTCAAGTCCACGGGAGTCGTAAATGATCCTCAGAAAGCATTGGATTTATTAACAGTAAACTGTCCAAAAGTAATCTGTGAGATGGACTTTAGACCAACTCCATAATTTAAATTGAGAAGATGGTACGACTCTTCGAAAATAAACACTCATGTGGCTTTGATGATATGCCTGTAACAGTCTTCAAAAAGAATATTGATATGTTAGCGGAGCCTGTTTTTACTTTCATTAACAACTATTTGAAGGCGGCAACTTTCCCTGAACAGCTAAAGATTGCTCGCGTACTGAAATGAAATGAATGAAATGAAATCGTTTATTTCAGGTATTAACCCATAGTACATTTAAAGATTCAGGTATTAACCCATAGTACATTTAAAGATTGCTCGCGTACTGAAATGAAATGAATGAAATGAAATGAAATGAAATGAAATCGTTTATTTCAGGTATTAACCCATAGTACATATGACATAATGGAATAGTTAAAAATAAAATTTTAAATATAAATGTAAAAATAGTAAAGTTAAATTATAAAATCATCCGTATCTTGGTCCACTGGGCACCGACACATTGACATGTGTCGCAACCCAGTGAGCCAAGAGAGGACAATCTACCCTGTCATTCCACACCATCAGAAGACCGTTGGTGCTCCCCCTAAGTCTGGCCAATGTAGAGGCTATTCTGGAGCGCAGTATCGCATGAAATCCGTTCACGCGAGCATCCGGAAACATTGCTGATGCGCTACAGAAACGGGGAAGCCTCAACAGCACCCTGAAGGCGTTATTGTATTGAACTCGAAGAGCGTTGATAGCTTTCTGCGTATATTTAGCCCAAAGACTGCAGGTGTAAAAAGTTTGACAGAACGCTCGGAACAAAGTGATTTTCACATCCTGTGTACACCTGAAAAACCTTCGAGCCAGCATATTGCATCTGACTGCCAACGCTCTTCGTTCCCTCTCCATATCCATTTCATCAGAGAGGTCTTCCGTGACCCAGTGGCCCAGGTATTTAAACTTATTTACTTGTGTCACTGGTACGCTATTTAGAGTGATAGGTGGCACTGAATAGGTTTTATTCCCAGATTTGAACACAAGCAGTTCACTCTTGGTAGTGTTATACCTGAGCCCATGGGCCACATAATACTCCTCACATTTCCTCAGCATGATCCTCATAGCACTAATCGAAGGGGTCAGCAGCACCTTGTCGTCAGCATAGCTGATGTTGTTCATGCTGACACCTCCTATGGAGCACCCTACCCTGGTGCTGCTGAGCTCCCCTAACAAACCGTTCATGTACAAGTTAAAGAGCGACGACGGTGAGGTTAAACCCCCCTGCCTCACCCCGCACTCCAGCCTGTACACATCGGAAATGGTGCTTGCCCATCTTACATTATTAGTTTGGTTTTCATTGGTTTTCATTCTGAACAGCTGTAGATTGCTCGCGTACTGCCAGTGCACAAACAGGAACAAAAACGGATCCGTCGCATTATAGGCCAATCTCGTTGCTTGAGATCTTGTCAAAGATATTTGAAAAATTCATTAAGGATAGATTTCTCGCACATTTCATTAGAAAAAAATAATCAGTCACAGACAGTTCGGTTATCGGAGGGGTTTGGGAACAACTGACGCTATAGATACTTTAGTTGATGATGTGTTACGAAAACTTGAAAACAAAATTAAAGTTGCTGCTCTATTTCTGGACTTAAACTCGGCATTTGATTTTGTGGATCATGACATATTGATCTCTAAGCTAGAACACTACGGTGTGCAAGGTAATTGCTTAGAGCTGATCAAATCCTACACAACAGTAAATAGTTCGTCAACACACGTGTTTACAACGGACAACGGATTCCGAATGGTTACCAAGTCAAAGCATGTTCCGATAACTAGAGGAGTTCCTCAGGGCTCTATATGGTGCCCAATTTTCTTCATTGTATTTACCAACGACTTGTTTGAATTTATTGGTTAAAATATGCCTGATAGTCAGCTGGTGGTTTACACGGATGACACAAACGCATTTATTTCGGACAATCATATTGCAAAACTGGAATTTAAAGTGTATGGTATCCTGGACATGTTTCATTCCTGGTTTACAATAAATAACTTAAAAATAAACACAAATAAAACTAAACAACTCTTGTTCAAAACCACTGCACGCAATAGTTACACTATAAAGGCATCTTTAAACGGAGATACGGTGACTATGGTAGATGTCTTTAAGTTTCTGGGGTTCACATAGATTCCTCACTAAACTGGAAGCCTGAAATTACTGCCCTAGACAAAAACTGCAGGCTGCGCCGCGCGCGCCGCCGGCTAGGCCCGCCCGTGGCCCGCCGAACGCGACAGTTGATGGGGAAGGCTTTATCCTGGTCCAAAACAGGAAGCGCCGCTCCAGACGCAGCCGCAACCTGCGTGGGACAGCCCCCGCCGGTGAGAGCAGCCTGAAAGCTGCCGCTCCCACCGTTCAGTTATACATTTCCAGGATTGACGTGAAAATGACCTGCCAGGACGTTGAACGTCATATTCTGGAAAAGCTGAAGAAAAATCCGCCGTCTGGTATAAAAGAGGCGAATGTACAGATCGAAGTTTTGGAGTCAGAGAGACCCAAGGAGTTCCTTTCCTTCAAACTTCGTGTGCCGGCGGACCTCAAGACGATGTTCCTGGCCAAAGATTTCTGGCCGGAGGGCATCGTTTACCGACGCTACAGGGAAGCGAGAATGAAGAAGAAAATCCCTAGCTAGGTTAGATTATATTTAGTGTGTTTTTATATTACATTATGTATCTCTAGTTGTAAGGTATTTATAGATATGGGTTTTTTTTTGTAAGCCTGAAATAAAGATTATTATTATTATTATTATTATTATTATAAAAACATTAGCTCAGCGAGCTATACTCTGAGGAGTTTGAGAGACGTTGTTGCTCAGGAACATCTCAAAATGGTGTACTTTGCCCTGGTCGAGTCCAAATTGCGCTATAGAATAAAATTGTAGGGTAATAGCTATTGTTACAACAGCACAAAAGCATTCATAATGCAGAAGAGAGCTCGCATACCACAGATAGAATCATGCAGGCCGCATTTTATTAGGCTACGTATACTAACTGTCCCCGTGCTTTATATACTTGTTTTGATGGTTGGCTTATCTAAAAATATTTACAAATTCGAAACCCAGGAACAGAGACTTAAACGAGAAATCTCGCGTAGAAAAGACTTTCCGATTAAATCTGCACCAAGGCTGGACATATCGCGACATGCAGCTGGATATCAGTCGCTATTGATATTCAAGCACCTACCAGTAGAGCTCAAGATTCTAGTCACACATAGTAGTTTCAAACATAAACTAAAATTATACTTTTTAATTCCTCAATGCTGTAAGGGCTCTTCTTATAGCATTGAGGAATTAATTTATTTAAATTTGAATTGAATTTATCAGTACCTATTGACATATTATTATTATTATTATTGTGATTATGACTATAAATTAATATTGGATTCCTAGCTTTAAAATTTATGAACTAATTTTGTATGATTTATTTGACATTTCATCAATTTAAATTAATGTTGTACATATATATATATATTTATTCATACACAATGTATATTATTTTTGAAATAAAAACTTACTTATACTTACTTACTTACTGTTTTTTTTAACTTTTACCGTAATTTATTCGCGAACACTGAAAATTTGAGCACGAAACACTGTAAGCTTAGTTTTCCCACCTGGGAACACTGAGCGTAGCCGTCAAAAAAAAGCGTCAGTTGATGTGAAATTTGTTCGGGGGTGTAGCTGGCGATTTTGTTTTATTATTTATATTATTGTAAAGTTTTAATTTTCCTTATCAATTTCTACTTTAAGTGACACAGCTGATGAACTGAGACATTGTTCAAATATCAGTGCCATAAGGACCATTTATCGCAAACGTTATCTGTGTTTTTCCAAGTAAAACTGATGTTGACTTCGAAACTTCCAAAATATTTAGTTAAATCGAAGTTATTTAGCAGTTCAAATGCAACATAAAGTGTACTTCCATTGCACCAAACGATAACAAATTCCCTCTGGCAAATTCACGCCTCTAGACTGAATTAAATCTAACTAAAAGTTGAGTGTTTATATTCATAAACTTTGAGTGTCAACATGAAGAATTTACTCCGAATGTTCAGGACGAGTTGTGGATATTACCCTAAAGTGCTATTATTACGGCTCAGCACCTAGAGGCTAGGACTGCAGCAGCATCACACTGTGGCCGAGTGATGATGAGGGTGGTGCGGTGAGGGGTTTGCAGTGCAGCAGTATCCCCGGCACGGTGGAGTCGGTGGTGGGCGGCGGCGGCGGGGGGGGGCTGCTGCCTGGCGCCTCTCCCCAGCAACACCCCCCCAACATGCTCCAGCCGATGGAGGACATGACGCCCAAGCGACAAAATGTGGTTGATCGTCTCAGGTAATAACTATCAATATGTTCTTCTCCAGGGGGTTTTACCACTTGTGCGGGCCATTTCTGCATGTCCCCTGTACCCACCCTTCTAATTCAGCCATCCTCCTGCACCAACTGGAGTAGGAGGATGTTTCAATACCTGTTTATGACTGTCTTATTCCTGCAGATAAACATAACCTGTGTTGTACACAAGCACATTTACTTGTTGCTGTTATAATACAACAATGTTTCCGTGAGATTGCCACCTTCCTACACTTAATGAAATACCTGTCAATGTTAAATAATACTATTTTATATATTCTCTGAGTGGAAAATACAAGGATCAAGATGACTGAAGCTGGTTTAAGGTCTACTGTTAATATTCATAATTCTATTGGTATCTCCAAATTTTCAAACAAGACATTATGTCAAGTGAGAATTTTGATTTGGATTACTTGATTATTCATTTCTTATGGCAGGATAGTTATTGTTTACTTACATTCTAATTTTAACACCTAAATGAGACAAGTAGTCAGGTACTTTATGAAAAAATATATCTCAAAACCTAATCTTTATGGGTAGATATATCGGCAGAACAGGGAGACTGGTGAACCATTAAGTAATCTTATCCGAGAAAATATCAATTGATTCATCAGTTGAATAGGATACATTTACAAAGAAAATTGAATACCTTCTTATTTTACTTAGAGCCTGGATCAAATATAGAAATGCGAGATTAATTAATCCAAACCAACACCTTGCTACAAGCCAACTTGCTACAATCTATTGTCCTATTATTAGGTATGGTGTTTCTTTCCATTTCAGTACATTTGGGAGAATTGTGGTATCAAAAGTGCCTTTGCCTAATAGTGGGACACTACACGGCTTTATAAAATACAAATTGTATTTAACCTTGAGTAGGCAAGTTGTGGGACATCCCCAGCTGTTGCCAACGTCAATAGGCTTCTCCGTTGGTCGGGGACCGCTAGCCGAGTGGTGCAGGCGCTGCCAGTCACGACATTGACCGCACGCGCCACCGCCGCCGCCGCCGCTGCCGACAGCGGGTCCGGCGGTGACGGCAATTACGTAACCAATTGAATTAACATCACCGAACTATGTGGTACCACATACACGTGTATCGAACGACAACATCGATCGAGTGGGTATCGGTCCAAAACAGAGCTAATTTAGTTATTAAGTAGTAAATTTTATAACAACATTGAATGTGGAGTAACGTTAGGTTACCTACATATGGTGGATCCAACTTATCCATTAGGTCGCACTCGCAATGCCATGAATAGGGTAATATAAATAGGTAATAAATATGGTAAGGTAAGTAAGTCGTAGGTAAGCGAAACCTCTAGGACTTCGATGCACTCATTCATTTTCATTCATGCCCTGAGGACTAAAGTCGTATTATGTAGGTACGCGCCACGAATTAAGAGCGCTGGGCGACGTTGGCGGGAATCACTGTGCACATGTACAGGTATTGAAAAGTGACTACTGCGCATTCAAGGCCACCGCTCATAACTCGTGGCGCGAGGTATACAATGGTTCAGCGCGGTAATACATTTCCACCAAATCAAAAGAACCACACTAGTGGAGTGACACCACCGGACCGCACAACGATAGTATCTACCTGTTACATGTAATAATGAGCATAACATGCTCGTGATAAGACAGGTTTTTGTTTTTACACACAGTGGACCCCTTCTTGTTTTTTAGGGTTCCGTACCTTAAAAATAAAAAATAGAACCATTATAGGATCACTTGTGTATCTGTCCTAGGTGTGTAGTAGTAATATAAAACGACCAAACTCTGATTAAGTGAAATTTGGTACACTATGTATTTATGTGACCCAAACACGAACGTGTGACGCAAGCATACATTTTGATTTTGGAGGGCTAATCAATACAATAATAAAAAAGATTTTCAACTTTAACCGTGTGACAAATCAAATGAAAGGGCTTGTTGCGAGGATTTCAAATATATTTTTGTCATAACTTTGAAATTAAAAAAAAGTATTTAAGAAAAGAGACAAAAAAGGCTCACCTTTAGAAAATGTCGACTTAGCTAGGACATTCGTGATCTTTAGGCGGATAGTTGGCGTAATTCTAAGCTTAATTTTGGAAGTTTGGGGAACCCAATAGTTTTTCACATATGATTTTTTGAAAATCTGTAAAATGTTCATTTGTAGTAAAGAAACGCAAAAATAACCCGCGGCCATGATGATTGTTCACATTTTAGGTTGGAAGCGGTGCAAACGAATCAGTCTGGGTAGGTAATATTACAAACATGAAAGTTTGTGAGTATGTATGTATGGATGTTTGTTACTTTGTTACTCCACGCAAAAACGTATACATCAGAATAACACATAGGCTATAATTTATAAAGATATTGTGTGAATTGACCAAAATATATTGATAAGTGTCAAGTAAGTAGGCAAAAATCCTGCCATAAATACAATAAAAACTGATACCTTATTTCTAATGCACATTTGGTCGTAACAAATTGATCCTTATCAAAATAAATACTTTTATCGCTTTTGGTATTTAAAGTAAAAGTCTTTTACACTACAACATTTGGACAAATATTTTAATAGTTACCACGATGTGATTTTGTTTTTGCGGGACGATGTGATTTTGTTTTGAAGCGTCTAGCATAGTCGTTACCATCATTTACTGGAAGACATTCAGGGCATTTTCGACACCCCGTTAAGGCGATGATGGAATAAAAATGCGCTGTCGAGTGGAAGTGAGATGCAATAATTACTCGCGAATAAGAAAAAGCGGGATGCCAATAATGCACTCGCGACTAATCTGAAACAACGTAAGCGCCAAAACGTAAAAAAAATCATAAAAAATAAACTATTTCATGGAATTAACTTTCAAATTGAAAATCGTTAGAAATAACAATTGTTCATACATTGCAATTATCACACAGTCATATTCACTTACTACTGCGGTGTAATAGGATAAAACCATAAAAAAAGGCTTGACTTTGTATTTATTTTCTATCGAGAAAATTTTATCCAAACATGTTTTCCAATTAAGAATCTCTAGATTATATAGACAAATTACATATACCAGAAATTAATTACGATTTGCCCAGTATTTCCTGAAAAACACATGAAAACAGCACCCCATATTTATTTAATCAGCGTCTTAACTTCGTCGTGGATAAAGCTAGAAGCATTAATTTTTTATGGCAAAGAGAGCTCAAAACACCTATGTATATCCCCAAATTACATTTAATTTGAAGCAGTAGAATTAAAAATACGGCAAGTCAAAGTTCTTTAATTCTGTCACTGACTCACTGACTGACCCACTCACCGATCATCAAAATTCTACTTCTAGCAGACCTAAAGCTTGAAATTTCAACCTGCATTCGCGAAATCAACGGCGCTCTAACGTTGTTGCATCCAGCGAGGTGCAAACTTGGGTTGATCGGATAGTACATTAGCCTCGGGATGTCTCGCGTGAGAGTGTACAGCGGCGACGACTAACAATTGATTACCTACTAATTTTCGCGGCAATGCGACGCTTTAAATATGGTATGTACCATATTATTTATTTTGCAATAAAATTTTGGGTGGTGCGAAGCTCACCGGGTCAGCTAAGTCATATTAGTAAATCATATTACACTTTTTTCGAAAAATTAAATATTTTTTGTAGTTGATTTTAGTAACTTATTCTCAAACTTTAAAAAATCATATCTCCAAAACTTGGCAGTAGCGGCACCATTTCTTTAAATACCACGTACAAACTTATAAATGCATCATGCAAGAAACATATCATTGTGCGGTAGTACGGAACCCTTCGCGCGCGAGTCCGACTCGCACTTCACCGTTTATTTTAATATTGCCATTACGGTGTCCCACTGCTGCCCGTCTTAATTAAATATTAAAAGAAAAACTGATTTCTGCAATTATGAGATTTAATAGAATCTTTGGGATCTATTGGCTCCACACTGCAAATCTACGAGTAGTAGCTAGCTACCTACAATGTTTCATGAACAGTCGAGTTACACCAATTTGCAATACCTAGTATGATTAAAATCCATAGACGCTTTTTCGAAATGCAATGATTTAATGTTTTTATTTCCAAATTTGAGACAATACAGTAAAACCTTCAATCACAAGTAAAGCATGCTTTGTTTGACTCAAATTGTCATTGAATCGCAATAGTTCAAAGAATCCGTTCACATTTCTCAGAATTCTACTCTGTGGAATAACAAGGGAATAACAATCTAATTATTATAAATCTTGTATGTAAAGTGCAATCAAACTAATAAAGTAAGTCCGTACGTACGTTAATGTCACCGTAAGATAGTCAAAACCGATAAACTAACGCGGTAGTTGATCAACTATCGACAGATAGTAAACCAGACCGACAGGGTTAATAATTTATG
Organism: Argyresthia goedartella; assembly: GCA_949825045.1. Classification (NCBI taxonomy): domain Eukaryota; kingdom Metazoa; phylum Arthropoda; class Insecta; order Lepidoptera; family Argyresthiidae; genus Argyresthia; species Argyresthia goedartella. The sequence goes on along the minus strand of OX463814.1, from coordinate 23,640,127 downwards.
TTTCTTTTGTTCTTACATATCAACCTCACACGAAAATTATTCGGGGCTTCGCTGCGCTCGCCCCCTCTAGTCTTCACCTAAGCTACCGCAGTGGTCGCCCTAATATTTCGTTTACAATTCAAGTTTAACCAGTTAACTATTTAACGGTTTTAACCATTAGTTTATCAACTTACGCGTTATTTAGAAAGCTGTACGCTACAGTTTAATATCTGTCGAAAGTTGACCAACTAATGAGAAAAAAAAAACGTAAGTTTATCAACTAACGGTTTTGACTATCTTACGGTGGCATACCTTTCCTAAGGAACGTACGGATTTAAACTCACATGCCGTATGCCAGCAAATGTTACACGGGTGGTATGGCAGACAGAGCAGAGCATATAATGACACAACAGAGTGTTATGCATGTATGTTAGGTAGCCCGGCACAGCGGGCGTTAGGTCTAACGGGACTTGTGCTGCCGCTGCCGGCCGCGTGCGTGGCCGGCAGCATAAACTCTATGAAATGAATGTGCCATTTGTGCTAGTGCCCAGTCCTGACCATTCTAGCACTGCTACTTATTAATTAAAGCTAGTTTGCTTACGAGGCTCTACACTACGACATGTTCGATGCATGCGGGGTAGTTACACGTTCAATGTTGGTATCAGACCGTTCCATTTAGATTTTCTTTGCTGCGGATAAATAAATATTTGCTTCGTTATTCAAAAGTTTGCACAAAAACAATAAATAATAATCTAGAATCTCATTGTGTAAAACATCCACTTCGTTTCGAGTAGGCGACTAGAATGTGGCGATCAATATGGTTGGCTCGACGGAGACGCGAGGGGATAGCCCGTGTTAATGGGACCATTTGTAGGGATACTAGGGATACTCCCCGATCCCCTGTCTCCGACCTTAACTGCTTCACGCGATGGCTTGAGCTGATACGAGACGTTAATTTGGCTCAATATATCCGGTAAATTGTAAGAAACGCCCAAACGTTTTGAGAGTTGCAGTTTTTCTTGACAATTTTGCTTTATCTTACACATACATATATACCAATATATGGAGAATAGTAGTTAGTAGTTAGAAGACAGACCTACTTGGGCCGTCTGTGGGGGGTTTATACGTAACGGACTGAAGCTAGGTTGCGTGCGGTGTAGTAGGTAGGGAGGAGCGTTGCATCATCACATCATCAGAGAACTGGCGCTACCTTGCTTGCGTCATCGGCATTACTACTGTAAACAATCAAGAGACTTCTCCCGCTCGCCCCCCGCCCCCCGCCGAACCTGCGCGGGAACAACAGATTCCTAATAATGAACAATCGGTCAAGAAGTGCGGGTCGGACTCGCACACGAAGGGTCCCGTCCATCCATCTCACAAGATAACTTAAGCACTAAAAATAATAAAACAAACAGTGTTTAATATACCTAATGTACGAAAGTGTATTCGTACGCAGAACCCTAAGATTGCGAGACCGATATCCACCACAAACATGTGGTACGGTACCTATGTATGCCGTGAAATCTACGATCGTTTGAATCATATTTGGTTTTTTATATCGGGACACGTCTCTTGTTTGGGGACCACCTTTAATTTATAAAATCTCAATATTTGTGGCTGTAGTGGTACAACCTACACATTCTGTGAAAATTTCAACTCTACCTATCTCGGTTCATCGCTGACTAACGGACAGACAGACAGACAGTGGAGCCTTAGTAATAGGGTCCCGTTTGGCACCCTTCGCGTACGAAACCCTAAAAACGGGACAGTTTGGGATGCATAATCAGCAAAGTATCGAATGACTGCCGAACTACTTTTTGTTTTTTTTTTCTTTGAATCGGTAAATTAATAAATGATGCGCAAATATTTAACGAAACCCTTTCGTGATAAAGCAAGCCCATTGCCGGACATGATTAAATGTAACGTAGTATGACCTACCAGCAAAGTTGTTCACAAAGCAAACCGTATTATGAGATCCTCTATCATGTTAGCATCGTGCATTATCCACAAACCTTGGGTTTCCATATCATTAAGTGTATCACAAGCGTTCAATGAATACCTAAGTAGCCATTTATTGTGTGCAGTTGCTAAGTGCATGCGCAATGCGCTGTGTCGACATCGCTCGCCACATATACTATCCGGCAAACTATATAACCATAAGCGATACCAAAAATAACCTTTATTACGCCGCAGCAAGAATCACCGGCTGCGGTAATGACAGTGAAGATAAGTAAGCTGCTACAGTACCTTGTGCCTTGTGGGCGATGTTTGTTTTATACAGGCATTTCTGATACGCGGCGAGTCATAAGTAGGTAGGTACCTACTAAGTTTTTGACTTGAAACACTTATTGCGGAGAAGCGTTTGTCTCGTCTGCATAGCAACAGGTTCTATAAGTTTTATTTGTAAACTCCAGGAGAAGTAGAGCACGCTCGCTTCTTTATTGTTCATAATGATTTGGCCGTTTGTGTTTTTATGTAAGTGCCATCTTTTGCGTGTGTGAAATCGAATTTCCCACCACAACGTGGAAAAAATATTCAATAAACCCAAGTGGAATTGTTGTTTATTGAATGTTTCTTAGAGAGAGCCGCTAGGGCTCATGTTGCGGCGAAAGTCGTTAAATGTGGATTGCGATAAGATCCGATGTAGTTACTGTCAACATAATTTCCAAGAATAAACTATGGCATTATGCATAGTAAGCGGCTTCTCTGTGGGGAAATATATTTTTCACCCCAGCAGCGGCTCTAACATGGCGGTTTTGCTGCTTGAAACCAGTGAGGAAAATGCAATTTTGCTGCGAGCGTGAAAAAAACTAACTTTTTAATTTTTCATATCGTAGGTTAGACGCAGGTCATCTTTCCATACTGCGGGGTGTAATACAAACTTGGAACATTTGAACTTCATTCTCTCTGTCACTTTCACTCGGTTACGAAAAAAGAGAGAGATAAAATATGTCGATTATTCATTTGTCTTCGAAACTTCGTAGTAGGCCCAGCGGGAACGAAAACTTTTCTTAACATCATGTAAAGTTAATATTATGGGAAAGAGTAATTGTAGTTAATGTTTGTTATTTCATATGTGTTTGTTGTTTTATTTTTTAGATAAAAATGATTTAATTGCTTTTATGTGGCGTTTTATTCTTTTGCGATATATGTTCTCGCCGCTGAGGTGAAAAAATGTATGTATCACACGAGACCAAAGATATTTGCATCTCGTGCCTTTGAGTCCCTCGCTGCGCTCAAGATTCTAATTTTGAATCACTCGCTACGCTCGTGATTCAATTATGGAATCTTTCGCTTGCTCGGGACTCAACATCAACACTCGCAGCAAAAATCTACTTTGCTCTCTTGTTGAACAAAAAACTATAATGTCCTCAGGATTGTTAGTGCGACGTGGGCTGGGAGTTGTTGTAAGTGATCCTTGGATGCCAAGAGAGCTCTTGTTTTGGCCGATAAGACACCCGGGCGGGATACCCTCGGGGAATACTGGTGCACCCAATAAAGTAAAGTCGGATTTGTCCAGTAACCTTAAAAAAATATATATTTATTATCAGGATGTAGACAACATATTTGTAGCGTAAGAAGAAGGATTCATCCTATCGAATGAATTGCAGTACCCACGCTTTGGTCTCGATGCGAAGCGTGTGATATGTTATTGCTCATACAGAACATTGTATTAATAACATAACCATATCTTCTGAAGTACCCGCCACAGCCTGAAACTATTAAATTTAGATAATACTGTACTGTGTACAGTAAATGTACAAAAAACGTCAAAAAAGGACTATCGGCATCGCAAGTGAAACATGTTGACTCCTATCTACAAGTTAGTAGCGAGATAAGTAGCTCAGGATATTTTCGGCTCCATTGAGTCGCTGGAGTGGCCGGCGCGGCGCTGCGGTGTCAGTGACACGATGTGACATACAATCGGGAGTTATCATATCAGCGAGGTGTTTGTTCACGGCACCGTCGCAAGAGCTGGTCAATGAACTAAACAAAAACAAGCACAAGCTATGCAGCCGCAGTTTCCAGGCTGCTAGATGACGCCCAAGCCGCCGCCGCCGCCGCCGCGCCGCCGCCGCGCCGCCGCCGCGCCGCCGCCGCGCGCTGTGCTTGAAATACCGAAGTCCCTTAATTTCTAACCTCAGTTATTCATAGTGATGAAGGATTTATCGCTAACAAAACCCTTGTCTTTAAATTCTTGAGTTGCTACCAGAACAGTTTATTTATTGTGAGTGGAATTTTGCTTCGTTTAAATTTATTTCTAGGGAACCCGCTTTAGGCCTCTGTGTGGCTGGGTCTTCAAGTTCATTTTTTCCTGAAATGTTCAGATCTGGTTGCTATATCTCTATCTAATTATATTCAGGGAGTAACCCGAATTAAAATAATGGGTGTGTTTTTTTACAGTAGTTTATGTGACGGATACATAAAGGACAGCGTTAAAGCTCGAGAGTGGGATAATATCACTCGAGAGTTTTAATGCCTAATTATGCACAGTTACATACACTATAATATAATAATATATAGTCGGGTCAAGATAATAGGTGACATCACAGCGTCTCTGTACGTGACGTAATAAGGTTGAATTTAGTTTGGCCCAGTGCACCTATTATCTTGACCCGACTTTAGTTTATCTACACACATATCATAAGCTCTCTTTGATGTGTTCCGGAACCGCATGTTCGACCGGCATTGTGGCATTGATCATTGCTCTGCACTTGTTTAGCTTGTTCAGTAGTACGAACTTCACAGACAAACTAGGGACGGCACGCAGGCGGGCGTCGGCTTTCAAAATTTTAATGCCATAATATGTTGAAATATTGATATATTCATTTCAATATTCAGATAAGAAATGAGTTTTTACCAAGTAGTATATCATTATGCTGGTGTGTAGATAAAAGTGTTTAAAAGTACTTTCTTTATATCGCTATGCTCTTAAGAGCTATCAAGATTCCTGTTCAGCTGATAGAAAATAGCGCCGGCTGATATATTAGAATCGTTTATACGTAATATATTTTGTACCTATCTAGTTAATTCTAGTTTGAATATTTACGAAAATACCAAGCTATATTTGATTTTTTTCTGAACTCTATGCAATGGAGATAAAGACGTGAATACTGTCTTCAACCTGTTGTCAGGCAGGTATAACTTCACTAACACCGGTGACGCGTTATCATCAGCACTCCATTATCAACTTAATATCTACATAACTAGTGCAATACATACTAGATACTCGTAGTATTGATTGCAACTTTGTACCGTATCCCCGTACAGGGAGATAAGAGTAGGTGATAATAAACATGGCGAAGAGGATTCCTAGTATGGAATCAATTTGGTTCCAACTAAGACTGTAGTGGTGGGAGATCTACTGGTTTGAACCATTTTTTTTAATTAAGCTACGAGCTTTACCAGTTTCACCACAGTTATGGCTTGAGTGTAGAACTAAGCATTTCTGGCGCTGGCCTCATTCAAAATATGTTGATGGGGGAGGGGGGGGGGGGGGTACAATGGACCCGCTCGACCAGCGTCTTTTATACAAATCTATGCGTTTCCAACTAGCTACTATGGCAAGTTTTGTATCATTTTCGTATGGATTAAAGATGTGGAAATCATTGCTGGTATTAATTGTAATCATTTGCATGGTAACTTTTTGAATAAATAGTAAAAAAGTGAAAACTTTGCAATGATATTTGATTTAGTCCTATATTAACTTTTGAATAGCAGAAAAAAAAATAACAGAAAAAATACTAGAGGAAAGGGTATTTTATGCTAATTGAAATTTAAAAATTTCTACAAAAAGTTGGTCGAAAAAAATCTGTAACATGCTGTGACGACTAGCGCTGCGATGGTATTTCGTCGGCTCAGCCAGCGGCCGGCCGCGCATGCCGAGAGCGGCCGGCCGCGCATGCCGAGAGCGGCGCAGGTTTTCTCGCGGGAAAGTGAGGGACTACGCGCGACATTGCTATATTTTCAGCAAGTAGTACACGTAGCTGGTGATCTAGACTAGACCAATTTTTCAGCCATGGAAATTAGTCTACTTCACCAGCTTTAGTTCTGGCCCGAACGGTACGATCAAGAAATAAGCTAACCTTCTAAAATGCTTTATAGGTTTCTTAGCGATATATGTCTAAAGTCCCGTGAAAATGTTCAGGCCGGCCATAGTGCACATGTTGATCCAGGGTTAGCAAAAACATTTTTTTTTAATTTTTTATTTATCTTTATTTAGAAACAAACAGTCTCTTATCTAATACAATGTTACAATATAGGGTAATAAGAATTATATACCTACAGTTTCCTTAAATAGAGTATGAAAACCATACTACAACTCAATAGCATCCTGATACTAAACTATGTAACTCATATAGGTACTAAAACTAAACTGGAAATAGAAATTCTAATATGTAAAATCGATGCTATAAAAATACCTTTACATTCTGACAAAAATAAAACATTTTTTTATATGAACAGACAAAAAAATGCAATAAAAGCCAACTATCTAATTAAAAACTTTTAATACACTTCAAGGTTTGTTGTTTGAAGCTACTAAACTTTATACTGAAAATATCCAAAATTTGAAATTTATCATCATACATCCTACATGCTCTTCTAATGAAACCGTTTCTTGCGTATGAAGTTCGACTAGGTACGAGGAATATAAAAGAGGTCCTTTTTTCTACATACTCGCTCACAACGACGGCGTACTCTAAAGGAAAGAGATTTTAATAACTCAGGGGCATCGATAATATTGTTAATGATTTTGCGAATATGCTGACATGTTTTTGTCACTTTTATAAAACTTGAATTAGCCACTGTTTCACGTTTGGACCTACTTTGGGATGTCTACGAACCCAATAGCATAAAAAATACCAGAGGCTAAAAACGAGAAAGGGGGCAGGACAACGGACTAAAGTAAAAATGTCCTTCGTAAAGAAGAGCTTTTTGATCTGCTATCGATCCTATGCCTCACAATGTATTAAGCTGAAGAAAAGGAAACCTCGAAACCTTGCATTGCCGAGTTCTAGCAGCATCGACTGTAGCTCCGACGCTGAATTAAGAACGTCAATGCCCTGCTCTCCCACTTTGGCTCCAGTCTCTTCCAAAAAGCTTGCAAACAGCTTTGGTGAGAGAGGATCGCCCTTCTTGACGCCCCGTTCAATTGATAATGAAGGATTCGTAGTTTAATCGACGAGGTATTATTTTTATAAATTTCTCAAATAAGGTTGATGTAGTAGACGTTGTTATCTTGATTATGGAGGGCTGCTACCTATTCTATGGATTCAGTCATCAAACGCCGTAGAAAAATTGAGAAGTACCAGGAGAATGTATTCCTGGTACTTCTCAATGATCTGATTAAGGTTATGCAGATAGTCCGTGGTTGACATAACGGGCCGAAACCCAGCCTGCTCGGGTTGTTGAGCTTGTTCGAGGAGACCAGATAAGCAGCATTCTATCACTTTAATAAACGGCTTGTACAGATGGGTGATATGGCTGATAGGACGTTAGTTGCCAATATCGCTAGCCCTCTCCGGATAATCTCTAAGTGGCATTATGTTTTCTGGAAATCGTCAGGTATGAATTACAGAGTTCAAAAAAGTGACATGTGGGAGTGAAATGGTTTCGCCCAAATTCAGCACTTCTGCTGATATGCCGTCGTGCGTGGCCCGGACTCTTGTTGAACTTTAATATAATTATACATATATAAACAACAGAAGGCTGAATTATAATTTTGTTTAAAAAGTTTCCTGGTTACGTCATAGTTAATAGGACGTAAATTCATGCGACCATCATTCATATACTATCTAGACTGATATCGTATTAAAATAGGTATTATCCTATTTTCAGAAGCCTTTTCATTAATCCACACTTGGGAAACAAGAATCTCAGAAGTGTGGCTCGGCTGGTTTTTGCTACAAAATATTGAATAATAATAATTCTGGGTGTGAGTCACCGCCACTGTGAGGTAAACATTTTTTGACAAACTTTTTGTGTTGTCTGGAGGTTCTTAAAATTTATGTAATTAGAATCTGCCTATACAGATGCATATAATACAAGGTATATTTTTTCAAACAAATTTATTTGTTTTGCGACATATCCACTATCCACCTTCAGGTCCCATCATCAGTTGAGCTCGATACCCTCACTAATCCATCATCTACTCACCGAGACGATTCTAAAGAACCGAAACTCGGTAAGGAATGCGTTGTTTTATTTAAAATTTACTATTTTTTTTTCATAAATTATTGCCACCTTTTTACGATTTATTGAAAAAAATACTATAAAAATGATTTAAATTAAAGGAAATATGAAATTGCACATCAAAAATTCTGATTTGCATAGTAAACATTAGAGCAAAATGCTGCGGTAGCTTAGGTGAAGGGTAAAGGGGGAAAGCGAATCAGTATTTTTGATGTGCGTTTAAATGCTAGCCTTAATAATAATAGCTAGCCTAATACCAGCAATGATTTCTATATCATCAATTCATATAAAAATGATACCAAACTTGCCATAGTAGGCAGCTGGAAACGTATAGTTTTTTAAAGAAGGCCGAAGGGCGAGTGGTCATTGGCCACCTCACCCTCCCAGAAGCATTCTTTTTAATGTGCCCTGCGCTAGAAATGCTTAGAATTACTTGAGGAATAAATGTGGTGAATATCATAGCTTAATAATAATATTAAAGGGCCTGTATGGGAGCGATCCAATAGATCTCCCACTGCGAACGCAAATGCAGAATACTTCGTCTATTCATACACTGACAGACAAGGTTTTCCGAACCCAAATAATTATGTTGTAGGCAGGCTTACGATAAATACATGACGTGTATATCACAATATCCCTGTTTATTCTACTTTATTTTAACGTTGTCATGTTCCAAACATGTAACAAACAACTGTCATTTTCCAGTACGAAATAGGAGTTTATGTGACTGCTACATAATGGAGGGCATTAATACTCGAGAGTTTTAATGCCCAATTATGTACAGTTACATACACTAGTCTATCTACACACATATCATAAGCTCTCTTTGATGTGTTCAGGAACCGCATGTTTAACCGGCATTGTAGCTCTGCAGTTGTTTAGCTTGTTCTGTAGTACCAACTTCACACAGGCGGGTGTCGCCGTTCGAAATTTGAATGTCAGCACCAACTTCACAGACAAACTAGGGGCGGCAAGCAGGCGGGCGTCGGCGTTCGAAATTTGAATGTCATAATATGTAGAAAAATTAGTTTTCACCAAGTAGTTTAACATTATGCTGATCGTAACGTGCGGTTTTTGTACGCAGTAAAGAGGGTTTATGATACGTGTGTAGATAAAGTATAATATGAATGTCAACGGTTTTGTTCTAGAAAATGACAGTTGTTTGTTTACATTTCTGGCCTCAAATTAAAAATCGCAGTATAGTGGTTCTGTGAGGTGTAGACGTCGCGAGTCTGTTGGTGGAAAGCTGAACTTCTAACATACAAACTTACGAATGTACCTGGTTACCTAAATGGACTTTGAAAGTAGCTGCACCAATAACTCTGTAAACTATATTTTACGATCTAAAATCTAACCTATGTCTATGCCTATGTCACTCCCACAGTATCCACGAATCCAATTCTTTTGTTCAACTCTGTCAAGCCGTTTGAGCTTTAGCCCTATTTTTATACATAACATATTTCTCCGCCATTTTGAAAAAAATCCAAAAACATCCGACAAAAATTCCATATAATTATTGAAACTGCCTAAATATAAATTACAGACATAGGTTACGTATGAGAATTCGTCTATTTTCATTTCAATCTTTTGTTTGTACTTTTATTGTCTTGATTATTATTGTTTTTGTGAGATCTCTACCTTCACTCCATTTATAGTTGGTCTAGGTTTAAGTATGCTGCTAATTCAAACCAGTTAGTTAGATAACTAGATTAGATAATTAGAAATTACATAAATATTTATATATATAGGTTTATATTTATAGTTTTACAATTCGTTATTTACCTGATATTATCAATCAAAGTTTCTTTTCCTGCTCTTCAAACGACGATGTTGTCGATTTTCTAAGTGCAGAAAGCAACGTCTCCGCTTCGGAAGAACCCCTTTCTGCTAACATTAGGACTGTCTTCGGTGGTGTGGAGGAAAACTTGAACATCGTGCATATCAATGCACAAAGCATTCACTCCAGCTATCTGGACCTGCTCGAGGCTTTTAGTGACCAATGCGTAGACGGCATTCTTGTCTCCGAGTCATCCCTAAAGCCATCGCTGTCATCTTCCTCGAACTCCCTTCCAAGTTACAGGCTTTACAGAAACGACTCAGTCGGGAAAGTTGATGGGGGCGTCGCTATCTATCTGCGTGCGGAAATCCCGTGCAAGGTGATAAACTAGCTAGTACTCCGAGTCTGCTGAATATCTCTTTCTCGAAGTAACTCTTCACCATATTAAGGTCCTCCTCAGTGTTCTTTATAGCCCCTCTCTTGCATCGACTACTTCGACAGATTAGAATCCCTCCTCAATTTAAAATGATACCCTCATTCTCGGTGATTTCAACATCTGTCTCCTCAAAAACAATTCCCATTCTAATAAACTAAAGTCCACAGTCAACTCCTTCAATCTGCATATTCTGCCTCTTGATGCCACACATTTCCAACCCCACTGCTCTCCCTCTCTCCCCGATACTATAATCGTCTCTAACTTGGATGAGGTCATCGTACACGGTCAACTCAGTTCCCCTATCTCGTTTCATGACCTAATCTATCTTTCGTACAAGAGAAGGCCTCTCGAGAGCAGGGCTAAATTTCTTAATATTCGTAACTTTAGGGATATTGACCTAGAGTCTCTTAGGTTGGATGCCTTGTCGATAGACTGATCCTCTGTGAATTTCAGCGAGACCATGGACGAGAAAATCGACAATTCAATAGCATAGTCCTAGGTCTCTGTGACAAGCATACACCTATAAAAAGTTAGAGTGAAACACCTACCTGCCCCCGTCTAAGAATCCCACAGATGACAATTTCCTTTCGTACAAATGTCTTCGCAACCGCTGCAACCGTCTCTGTCGTGATGCTAAAAGTCGGCACATCCACGAGAGTTTGGAAAGTTACACACCAGCTCAGGTGTGGAAGTTTTTAAAAACGCTTGGTATAGGTAAGTCTCAGGACCTACATGCTGTTAATGTAGATCTCAACGGTCTCAACCAGTTCCTTTCTGCCCCGCCTTTTGTGATGGATTCCAAGGTTAAACAAACCACTTTTCAGAGCCTGCGCTCTAATCCTTACCCGACACCACATCATTCAATTTGAGCAATGTTGGAATCTATGCGATCAAGAAGGCGGAACTAGCAGTCAGCTCGAAAGCACGTGGTGTAGGTGACGATAAAATCTGCCTCATAATGCTTTTCACAATCCTGGATATACTACTGTCAGCTCTTACAAACGTTATATTTTTCCATATCGAATGGCATCTTCCCCACCCTGTGGAAAAAAGTATTAGTCATCCCTTTACCTAAAACATCCCGTCCCTCCTCTTTTAAAGAGTATCGCCCTATTCTAATCCTACCTCTCCAAAGTCCTGGAATCCATAGTCCATACCCAGATCTCTTATTCTCTAACCAGGTACCAGTCAGGATTCAGACCGGGTCATAGCACCGTCACGGATCTGCTGAAAGTCATAGACAGCTAGCCATGGACCACTAACAGCTTTCCATACTGGCTTTACTTGACTTAAGTAGTGCCTTTAACTGGTAGATTTCGACATTCTTGTTGAGCTTCTCAGATCCCTGAACGTCTCCTCCTTCTCTGCCAGCTGGTTCGACTCTTATATGAGGGATCGGCAACAGCGTATCAGGTCGAAGGAGACATCCACTGAATGGTGTGACCTCTTTACAGGCGTCCCTCAAAGTGGCATTCTTTCTCTGTTTCTATTCTCGATTATCATTACCTCCATCTCGGACTTCCTGCTTCCCCATATCAGCTTTACGCTGATGATCTCCAGATTTATCACCACTTCTCTCCAAACGATGCAAACTTTGCTGTGGAGGCACTCAACGCTGATCTTGAGGGTATAAGAAGTTGGGCTTCATCCTTCGGACTACTGGTCAACCCGAGCAACTCCCAGGCTATGGTTATAGGTACCAGACATTCTCTTAACTTTTTGCAGCAACAACCCATTCCACCTGTCGCTTTTAATGGTACCACAATCTTATATGGCGATAAAGCCAAAAACCTGGGTCTTATCTTTGACAACCAGCTGTCCTGGTCATCGCATGTCAATGAGGTCAGTCGCCGAGTATTTGCGACTTTTCACTCTCTCAGGAGACTTCAGTACTTTTTGCCTCGACAGACCAAACTCACTCTCGCTTAGTCTTTCCTTCTATTCCTCATCGTCTATGCTGATGTATGCTGGGTCAGTGCTAACGAAGAACTACTGAACAAACTCGAACGACTTCAAAATCTCGGGATTCGGTTTATCTTCGGGCTGTGAAAATACGACCATGTATTACAACATCGCAAGGGGTTAAAGTCATTTGGGCTGTACTGGTTTTTTTTTTACATTTTCAACACCAAATTTCCAAAAACTGAATCGACATAAAAACATATAATTATCAAAAATGCGCACAAAATTTCACGAGAATCGGTTGAGAAATGCGACCTGTAGAGGAGAATAGCCGGACAGAAATCCAAAAATACGGAAGTTAGCGTTTTTGCCCAAACTGGAACAGACGCTTCGCGCGCTCGTTCAACTAGTCTGAGCTAGCGAACACCACGCGAGCGACTCAGGAAATTTGCGTTTTATTTTTCTTTCTTTTCTAACCCCTCACCCCGACCCCTTAAAGTTTATTGATTGAACAAGTGGAATTATTATTTAAACCAATAAAACAAATAACGGGTGTACGAGCCATTAGTACATTGTAATTATGCTTACTCTGCAGTACCTACCTACATTACTTCACTCATTATTTGTAATATATTTTTTAGTGCAATAAACGCATTCGTTAGTATCGGTCGTCTCTCCTTTGACATCTCTCAACTCTCAACCCTCGCCATACTATCTGACATTCGGTGTGTGATCATAGCAGCCCGCACCGTATAACGGGAATGCATTTTCATTCAATACCAGATATTAATGCGCTTGATTACGTACCTACATAGAGTATGAAAGTAGCCGCATCAATAACTTTGATAACTACATTTTGCGATCTAAAATCCAACCTATTGACTTTTCACTAAAATTATTCAATTTCCAAAAAAGAACGACACCTCATTTGTTAAAATTTATCGGGCCGTTTGGGCTGTAACTGTTTTTTAAATATTTTCAACCACACATCTGCAATGGTGGATTTTGAAAATTTTCCAATAAACTGAATCAAATAAAAATATCCATTCTTCTGGGCCTTCTTGCCCAACCTGAAAAGGAGCTTGGTCAATTAGAATGTTTAAACAATTTACGTTGATGCATCGTGTACAGGAAAGTCTGGAAGGTATTTTTTTGCTCAAGGAATCCACCCAACAGATAAAGCATCCTAGTCTCGCCTGTGGACTCTGGTGCACCGATACGAAAATGCTTTCTCTATCCGTTTGTCATCGCCAGGGCTGCGTGCTATCTTTGAGTAGAAGCTCGGAAAAAAGTGGCTCCATCCATTCCATTACAAGGCATCTTTAGAGTTTATCTTGAAACCCGGGTGAAGTAAATCCGAGGAATGGCTCTAGATTATCGACAGATGAAATCGATGGTCATTATGAATTATATTTTTCGGACATATCAGAGCGTCCCATGGCTCCAAACAATCTCACTCAAAATCCAAATAAAAGAACTATTCTCAACTTTAGTTTGTAGTTTGCTCTAATACCGCGGCCAACACAATATTTACCTCATATAGTTTTCTTCTCCGATTTCTCAGTTTACTGGGTGCATTGTATTCTACATACAGTGGTGTATGTTGTCGACATCGGTGAAAGTACGGTGGCAGGCTCGCGTAATTAGTCGCTAGTCGCTCCTGAGGCTAGTCAACTCTAGGCGGTGCCGGTGCAGCGAAAGTGCAGTTGTTCTCCATCACTCTAGATAAGCTACACGTGTTGTACCTTGCACGTTTCTTATTTCGTGTGTCTTAGGGCTTCAATTCGCACTGATATGGTGAAGCTTACCGCTGCTTACCAATCTTCATCGGGTTTGCGCGCTCGTGTTAGCCCCCTGCTCGTGTTAGCCCCTGCAAACAGCTTTGGTGAGAGAGGATCGCCCTTCTTGACGCCCCGTTCAATTGATAATGAAGGATTCGTAGTTTAATCGACGAGGTATTATTTTTATAAATTTCTCAAATAAGGTTGATGTAGTAGACGTTGTTATCTTGATTATGGAGGGCTGCTACCTATTCTATGGATTCAGTCATCAAACGCCGTAGAAAAATTGAGAAGTACCAGGAGAATGTATTCCTGGTACTTCTCAATGATCTGATTAAGGTTATGCAGATAGTCCGTGGTTGACATAACGGGCCGAAACCCAGCCTGCTCGGGTTGTTGAGCTTGTTCGAGGAGACCAGATAAGCAGCATTCTATCACTTTAATAAACGGCTTGTACAGATGGGTGATATGGCTGATAGGACGTTAGTTGCCAATATCGCTAGCCCTCTCCGGATAATCTCTAAGTGGCATTATGTTTTCTGGAAATCGTCAGGTATGAATTACAGAGTTCAAAAAAGTGACATGTGGGAGTGAAATGGTTTCGCCCAAATTCAGCACTTCTGCTGATATGCCGTCGTGCGTGGCCCGGACTCTTGTTGAACTTTAATATAATTATACATATATAAACAACAGAAGGCTGAATTATAATTTTGTTTAAAAAGTTTCCTGGTTACGTCATAGTTAATAGGACGTAAATTCATGCGACCATCATTCATATACTATCTAGACTGATATCGTATTAAAATAGGTATTATCCTATTTTCAGAAGCCTTTTCATTAATCCACACTTGGGAAACAAGAATCTCAGAAGTGTGGCTCGGCTGGTTTTTGCTACAAAATATTGAATAATAATAATTCTGGGTGTGAGTCACCGCCACTGTGAGGTAAACATTTTTTGACAAACTTTTTGTGTTGTCTGGAGGTTCTTAAAATTTATGTAATTAGAATCTGCCTATACAGATGCATATAATACAAGGTATATTTTTTCAAACAAATTTATTTGTTTTGCGACATATCCACTATCCACCTTCAGGTCCCATCATCAGTTGAGCTCGATACCCTCACTAATCCATCATCTACTCACCGAAACGATTCTAAAGAACCGAAACTCGGTAAGGAATGCGTTGTTTTATTTAAAATTTACTATTTTTTTTTCATAAATTATTGCCACCTTTTTACGATTTATTGAAAAAAATACTATAAAAATGATTTAAATTAAAGGAAATATGAAATTGCACATCAAAAATTCTGATTTGCATAGTAAACATTAGAGCAAAATGCTGCGGTAGCTTAGGTGAAGGGTAAAGGGGGAAAGCGAATCAGTATTTTTGATGTGCGTTTAAATGCTAGCCTTAATAATAATAGCTAGCCTAATACCAGCAATGATTTCTATATCATCAATTCATATAAAAATGATACCAAACTTGCCATAGTAGGCAGCTGGAAACGTATAGTTTTTTAAAGAAGGCCGAAGGGCGAGTGGTCATTGGCCACCTCACCCTCCCAGAAGCATTCTTTTTAATGTGCCCTGCGCTAGAAATGCTTAGAATTACTTGAGGAATAAATGTGGTGAATATCATAGCTTAATAATAATATTAAAGGGCCTGTATGGGAGCGATCCAATAGATCTCCCACTGCGAACGCAAATGCAGAATACTTCGTCTATTCATACACTGACAGACAAGGTTTTCCGAACCCAAATAATTATGTTGTAGGCAGGCTTACGATAAATACATGACGTGTATATCACAATATCCCTGTTTATTCTACTTTATTTTAACGTTGTCATGTTCCAAACATGTAACAAACAACTGTCATTTTCCAGTACGAAATAGGAGTTTATGTGACTGCTACATAATGGAGGGCATTAATACTCGAGAGTTTTAATGCCCAATTATGTACAGTTACATACACTAGTCTATCTACACACATATCATAAGCTCTCTTTGATGTGTTCAGGAACCGCATGTTTAACCGGCATTGTAGCTCTGCAGTTGTTTAGCTTGTTCTGTAGTACCAACTTCACACAGGCGGGTGTCGCCGTTCGAAATTTGAATGTCAGTACCAACTTCACAGACAAACTAGGGGCGGCAAGCAGGCGGGCGTCGGCGTTCGAAATTTGAATGTCATAATATGTAGAAAAATTACACATTATGGTCATAATGTGTAATTTTTCAGATAAGAAATTAGTTTTCACCAAGTAGTTTAACATTATGCTGATCGTAACGTGCGGTTTTTGTACGCAGTAAAGAGGGTTTATGATACGTGTGTAGATAAAGTATAATATGAATGTCAACGGTTTTGTTCTAGAAAATGACAGTTGTTTGTTTACATTTCTGGCCTCAAATTAAAAATCGCAGTATAGTGGTTCTGTGAGGTGTAGACGTCGCGAGTCTGTTGGTGGAAAGCTGAACTTCTAACATACAAACTTACGAATGTACCTGGTTACCTAAATGGACTTTGAAAGTAGCTGCACCAATAACTCTGTAAACTATATTTTACGATCTAAAATCTAACCTATGTCTATGCCTATGTCACTCCCACAGTATCCACGAATCCAATTCTTTTGTTCAACTCTGTCAAGCCGTTTGAGCTTTAGCCCTATTTTTATACATAACATATTTCTCCGCCATTTTGAAAAAAATCCAAAAACATCCGACAAAAATTCCATATAATTATTGAAACTGCCTAAATATAAATTACAGACATAGGTTACGTATGAGAATTCGTCTATTTTCATTTCAATCTTTTGTTTGTACTTTTATTGTCTTGATTATTATTGTTTTTGTGAGATCTCTACCTTCACTCCATTTATAGTTGGTCTAGGTTTAAGTATGCTGCTAATTCAAACCAGTTAGTTAGATAACTAGATTAGATAATTAGAAATTACATAAATATTTATATATATAGGTTTATATTTATAGTTTTACAATTCGTTATTTACCTGATATTATCAATCAAAGTTTCTTTTCCTGCTCTTCAAACGACGATGTTGTCGATTTTCTAAGTGCAGAAAGCAACGTCTCCGCTTCGGAAGAACCCCTTTCTGCTAACATTAGGACTGTCTTCGGTGGTGTGGAGGAAAACTTGAACATCGTGCATATCAATGCACAAAGCATTCACTCCAGCTATCTGGACCTGCTCGAGGCTTTTAGTGACCAATGCGTAGACGGCATTCTTGTCTCCGAGTCATCCCTAAAGCCATCGCTGTCATCTTCCTCGAACTCCCTTCCAAGTTACAGGCTTTACAGAAACGACTCAGTCGGGAAAGTTGATGGGGGCGTCGCTATCTATCTGCGTGCGGAAATCCCGTGCAAGGTGATAAACTAGCTAGTACTCCGAGTCTGCTGAATATCTCTTTCTCGAAGTAACTCTTCACCATATTAAGGTCCTCCTCAGTGTTCTTTATAGCCCCTCTCTTGCATCGACTACTTCGACAGATTAGAATCCCTCCTCAATTTAAAATTATACCCTCATTCTCGGTGATTTCAACATCTGTCTCCTCAAAAACAATTCCCATTCTAATAAACTAAAGTCCACAGTCAACTCCTTCAATCTGCATATTCTGCCTCTTGATGCCACACATTTCCAACCCCACTGCTCTCCCTCTCTCCCCGATACTATAATCGTCTCTAACTTGGATGAGGTCATCGTACACGGTCAACTCAGTTCCCCTATCTCGTTTCATGACCTAATCTATCTTTCGTACAAGAGAAGGCCTCTCAAGAGCAGGGCTAAATTTCTTAATATTCGTAACTTTAGGGATATTGACCTAGAGTCTCTTAGGTTGGATGCCTTGTCGATAGACTGATCCTCTGTGAATTTCAGCGAGACCATGGACGAGAAAATCGACAATTCAATAGCATAGTCCTAGGTCTCTGTGACAAGCATACACCTATAAAAAGTTAGAGTGAAACACCTACCTGCCCCCGTCTAAGAATCCCACAGATGACAATTTCCTTTCGTACAAATGTCTTCGCAACCGCTGCAACCGTCTCTGTCGTGATGCTAAAAGTCGGCACATCCACGAGAGTTTGGAAAGTTACACACCAGCTCAGGTGTGGAAGTTTTTAAAAACGCTTGGTATAGGTAAGTCTCAGGACCTACATGCTGGTAATGTAGATCTCAACGGTCTCAACCAGTTCCTTTCTGCCCCGCCTTTTGTGATGGATTCCAAGGTTAAACAAACCACTTTTCAGAGCCTGCGCTCTAATCCTTACCCGACACCACATCATTCAATTTGAGCAATGTTGGAATCTATGCGATCAAGAAGGCGGAACTAGCAGTCAGCTCGAAAGCACGTGGTGTAGGTGACGATAAAATCTGCCTCATAATGCTTTTCACAATCCTGGATATACTACTGTCAGCTCTTACAAACGTTATATTTTTCCATATCGAATGGCATCTTCCCCACCCTGTGGAAAAAAGTATTAGTCATCCCTTTACCTAAAACATCCCGTCCCTCCTCTTTTAAAGAGTATCGCCCTATTCTAATCCTACCTCTCCAAAGTCCTGGAATCCATAGTCCATACCCAGATCTCTTATTCTCTAACCAGGTACCAGTCAGGATTCAGACCGGGTCATAGCACCGTCACGGATCTGCTGAAAGTCATAGACAGCTAGCCATGGACCACTAACAGCTTTCCATACTGGCTTTACTTGACTTAAGTAGTGCCTTTAACTGGTAGATTTCGACATTCTTGTTGAGCTTCTCAGATCCCTGAACGTCTCCTCCTTCTCTGCCAGCTGGTTCGACTCTTATATGAGGGATCGGCAACAGCGTATCAGGTCGAAGGAGACATCCACTGAATGGTGTGACCTCTTTACAGGCGTCCCTCAAAGTGGCATTCTTTCTCTGTTTCTATTCTCGATTATCATTACCTCCATCTCGGACTTCCTGCTTCCCCATATCAGCTTTACGCTGATGATCTCCAGATTTATCACCACTTCTCTCCAAACGATGCAAACTTTGCTGTGGAGGCACTCAACGCTGATCTTGAGGGTATAAGAAGTTGGGCTTCATCCTTCGGACTACTGGTCAACCCGAGCAACTCCCAGGCTATGGTTATAGGTACCAGACATTCTCTTAACTTTTTGCAGCAACAACCCATTCCACCTGTCGCTTTTAATGGTACCACAATCTTATATGGCGATAAAGCCAAAAACCTGGGTCTTATCTTTGACAACCAGCTGTCCTGGTCATCGCATGTCAATGAGGTCAGTCGCCGAGTATTTGCGACTTTTCACTCTCTCAGGAGACTTCAGTACTTTTTGCCTCGACAGACCAAACTCACTCTCGCTTAGTCTTTCCTTCTATTCCTCATCGTCTATGCTGATGTATGCTGGGTCAGTGCTAACGAAGAACTACTGAACAAACTCGAACGACTTCAAAATCTCGGGATTCGGTTTATCTTCGGGCTGTGAAAATAAGACCATGTATTACAACATCGCAAGGGGTTAAAGTCATTTGGGCTGTACTGGTTTTTTTTTTTACATTTTCAACACCAAATTTCCAAAAACTGAATCGACATAAAAACATATAATTATCAAAAATGCGCACAAAATTTCACGAGAATCGGTTGAGAAATGCGACCTGTAGAGGAGAATAGCCGGACAGAAATCCAAAAATACGGAAGTTAGCGTTTTTGCCCAAACTGGAACAGACGCTTCGCGCGCTCGTTCAACTAGTCTGAGCTAGCGAACACCACGCGAGCGACTCAGGAAATTTGCGTTTTATTTTTCTTTCTTTTCTAACCCCTCACCCCGACCCCTTAAAGTTTATTGATTGAACAAGTGGAATTATTATTTAAACCAATAAAACAAATAACGGGTGTACGAGCCATTAGTACATTGTAATTATGCTTACTCTGCAGTACCTACCTACATTACTTCACTCATTATTTGTAATATATTTTTTAGTGCAATAAACGCATTCGTTAGTATCGGTCGTCTCTCCTTTGACATCTCTCAACTCTCAACCCTCGCCATACTATCTGACATTCGGTGTGTGATCATAGCAGCCCGCACCGTATAACGGGAATGCATTTTCATTCAATACCAGATATTAATGCGCTTGATTACGTACCTACATAGAGTATGAAAGTAGCCGCATCAATAACTTTGATAACTACATTTTGCGATCTAAAATCCAACCTATTGACTTTTCACTAAAATTATTCAATTTCCAAAAAAGAACGACACCTCATTTGTTAAAATTTATCGGGCCGTTTGGGCTGTAACTGTTTTTTAAATATTTTCAACCACACATCTGCAATGGTGGATTTTGAAAATTTTCCAATAAACTGAATCAAATAAAAATATCCATTCTTCTGGGCCTTCTTGCCCAACCTGAAAAGGAGCTTGGTCAATTAGAATGTTTAAACAATTTACGTTGATGCATCGTGTACAGGAAAGTCTGGAAGGTATTTTTTTGCTCAAGGAATCCACCCAACAGATAAAGCATCCTAGTCTCGCCTGTGGACTCTGGTGCACCGATACGAAAATGCTTTCTCTATCCGTTTGTCATCGCCAGGGCTGCGTGCTATCTTTGAGTAGAAGCTCGGAAAAAAGTGGCTCCATCCATTCCATTACAAGGCATCTTTAGAGTTTATCTTGAAACCCGGGTGAAGTAAATCCGAGGAATGGCTCTAGATTATCGACAGATGAAATCGATGGTCATTATGAATTATATTTTTCGGACATATCAGAGCGTCCCATGGCTCCAAACAATCTCACTCAAAATCCAAATAAAAGAACTATTCTCAACTTTAGTTTGTAGTTTGCTCTAATACCGCGGCCAACACAATATTTACCTCATATAGTTTTCTTCTCCGATTTCTCAGTTTACTGGGTGCATTGTATTCTACATACAGTGGTGTATGTTGTCGACATCGGTGAAAGTACGGTGGCAGGCTCGCGTAATTAGTCGCTAGTCGCTCCTGAGGCTAGTCAACTCTAGGCGGTGCCGGTGCAGCGAAAGTGCAGTTGTTCTCCATCACTCTAGATAAGCTACACGTGTTGTACCTTGCACGTTTCTTATTTCGTGTGTCTTAGGGCTTCAATTCGCACTGATATGGTGAAGCTTACCGCTGCTTACCAATCTTCATCGGGTTTGCGCGCTCGTGTTAGCCCCCTGCTCTATAAATTGTACCGGTGTGCTCGCTTTCAGAATGACACTTTTAAGGCTGAACCTATTGTAAAAGGGAAGCCAGAGCTGCAGGATTTCAAAAGAGTTCCACAGCCATTCAGCGATGTACGCACAGCGATACAGTACATGGCGAAAAATAACATAATATTTTCTCCCATTAGAACCTTTACTACGTAATCCCAATGTACTTGAAGTACAATCCAACTAATATTATAAAAGTGAAAGTAGCGATGTTTAGATGTTTGTGTGATTGTGCCTCAATCACGCTAAAGCGGCTGATCGGATTTGAATCAAATTAAATCAGATATAGTTTATGAGCTAGATTAACATATAGGTAGGATACGTTTTATCCGACTGCACCAGATGGTGCACTAACCTAACGTTATCGCGGTAAATTATAATTCCTAGGAAGACGCAGATGAAGTTGCGGGCATCAGCTAGTATGCTTATATTCGTAACATAACCAGCTGTACCGGGTAGCTAAGTACGTATGACTTACTCGTACAGCGAATGTAACAAAACGGTACGTGTGATACCTACAATACTGCGATAGGTAGCATGTTATGCTGATATCGGGGCAACCGACGCTCGTAGTCGTAGACTGATTGCGTAATGTCGTCGTCTCACATCGAAATGAAACGATTTTACTATGCAATTTTACGTTGAGATGTTACCAGAGCCATTCGCTGCGGAGTCGGCGACTTCGACTTCCTAGTAGGTAGGTAGGTACCTAGTTGCATAAGTTCATCAACAAACAACAACTTGAGAAAACAATAATTACGTATTAACTTCAGGCATTGTGTTACGAGGCGACGTTGACAATAACCTTGAGCGTTTCATAGTCAGCGATACTAACGAATAAATGAAAAATATATAATGTTTTTTTTATGTGAACGCAGACACTGTGCGCATTAGCATTTTGCGTCAAGGTGACCGCTGAGTATTTGCGCCTGAATGAGCATCATTAGAGTTTGTTTCGAACGGTGCCTCCTGTCCTGTACATACTACGTAACCTTTACCTACTGCAGCAACTAGCGACTATAACTTAGATTTGTAAAAACACTCTTGATCTAACGACGGTTCAGAATCTGTCTGAAATATCACTCACCTGAATATCACTCACCGTGAGTGATATTCGAACTCTACATTTATTAAAAGCCGCTCAGGTGTCATTTTTGAGAACAGGTACTGCCTGCCGTGGGTGAGCATCATGTACATAGAGGTACATGATTTTTCTAGAATCTAATCTAAAATTCTTCCTTGTCCCAGACGTCGCCTGGAAACTTACCGTCGTCGGCGGACGGAATGCGTGCCCCGCTTCGACCAGTCGTTCGCTGGTGCCTGCGAGCAGCAGAACCTGGAGACCTGTCAGCTGCAGAAGAGGTACTTGGAGGGCAAGGCGAAGAGGCAGGCCAAGAAGAGCGACAGGAAGCCAGACCTGCCTTCTATGAGCGGCAGCTTGCACAGCAGTGTTCATGTGGTGAGTTTACAACTTGACAGACACTGCCATTCTTTAGACTACTTTAGAGCCTAGTTGCATAGGACTCGTGTAGCATTTTTCAGATGCAACGTGTAACTTGCGTGCCGAGTATTGTAGAGACCATGCATCTCTATGCATAACAGTCTAAGCGAGGGATGTGACCTCTGCAGTACAGTGTACGCCGCACCCCCCCCCCCCCCACCATCACGGGCCTATCTTGCTTTATGTCTAGTCATGTTGAACCACTTTTTAATCTTGTCTGTGAGCAATATCCAGTTTGAAAGTGAATCAGCGTAGACTACTGATGGTACACGGGAAGGTACTACATACGCTTACCTAAGTATAATCGAATAGGTCCTTCTTGACATCGGCATGGGCATAATTTCATACGATTGGATGGGATCATAACAAATAACATTGATGGCGTTATTCAAGACCATTGTTACTCCAATATTGTTGTGCAATAGAGCCACAGCGAAGATTTCGCGTCACTTCACTCCGGCAGAATAGAACCTTGGACGTTCGCTCAGCTTAGAAAGTCGGACACTATAACCTTGGCCAAGTGAGGGTTGCCCTTCGAGATGACTAGGCACAAGGGTTGAGTTGATGACGATATTGCTCAAGTGGGCACAAGGGTTGAGTTGATGACGATATTGCTCAAGTGGCAATACGGTGTGTAATCAAATAAACACACATAAAACATGTCCGCATAAAATTTCAGTCCGCTAAAACAAATAACATTTTGACGCCGCTTCGGGTATCTTCAAATTCAAGTTAGACATTAGGCAAGCCCCAGTTGTAAGGTGTTGCGTTTCCACCGAAACAATTAGGCGGTTCTCAGAGCCCTAGGGCGGTGGCGGTGGCCGTGGCGGCTGCGGCAGGAGTCACAAACGGGTCGCAGGGAACGGCCGACGACCCTCTGTGGTGTGGCGCGCGTCTCGCACACCGCCGCCGCCGCCGCGGGCATCACCTTGTATGTTGCTGCGGACGACCCTAAGCTACTAGACGTGGACCAGCACCAAACATTGTGAGTTAAGGCGATGATGGAATCGCGGAATCGAAGATCGCGGAAGTGAGATGCAATAATTACTCGCGAATAAGAAAAAGCGGGATGCCAATAATGCGCTCGCGACTAATCTGAAACAACGTAAGCGCCAAAACGTAAAAAAAAATCATAAAAAATAAACTATTTCAGGGAATTAACTTTCAAATTGAAAATCGTTAGAAATAACAATTGTTCATACATTGCAATTATCACACAGTCATATTCACTTACTACTGCGGTGTAATAGGATAAAACCATAAAAAAGGGTTGACTTTGTATTTATTTTCTATCGAGAAAATTTTATCCAAACATGTTTTCCAATTAAGAATCTCTAGATTATATAGTCAAATTACATATACCAGAAATTAATTACGATTTGCCCAGTATTTCCTGAAAAACACATGAAAACAGCACCCCATATTTATTTAATCAGCGTCTTAACGCATTAACTTAAACTCAACGTAACTGTGCGCTACCGGCGGCGGCGGTAGAGCACTGGTATTTGGTTTGGCTCTTTACGCGCATGGTGTTTGCAAAGCATGGTGCGCAGCTGCGCAGATATTAGCGGTAAGGAGAAATGAAAACTGCGACGGACTTAACATGAAGTTACAGACCATGCCAGATGACCAGTGACTTTTTAGAGGACATTGACAGGTGTGGGCCAAGTGCTGCCCAAAATTAACTAAATATATATTAATTTAATTTATATAATAGTTCCAGCAGTATTTTTGATTAATTCTATTTTCTAAGTTAAAAAACTGGGTATCCAGGTAAACGAAATTGCGTGTTATTGCATTCCAGTGACTCTTCAGTGGTATTTAATAAACGAATAAACGATAGGTACTTGTAGTCAAAATTCATCTTATGACATGACAGTAACCGTAAACAAAACTACTAGATCCATTTGAAAAAATCATTTTTATTTAAAAAAAAAGTGGAGAACTCCAGTTTAATAGTCTTATTTTTTGAAAATTAGATTGGTCCAGTAGTTTAATTTCTAAATCAAAAGTACTGGAACTATGATGGCTGGCATCCATGTAATCTTGTTTCCTCTTGACTCCTGAGACAACTTTGGAGCGCTTCGCTTTAAAGATTGGTGTTGGTCTGAGAACAAAATGCGCGATGTGTTCATCATTGTTGCTGGGCAGTGTGGGCAGTGTGGGCAGTGTGGGCAGTGTGGGCAGTCCTTGCTCCAACGTCCATACATAAAATGACAATGTCCTTTGAAGGGTATCTTTAATTCGTTTGGGCCATTTTGTGAAGGACAGATACAAACTGTTTTTCAAAGCAAGGTGAAAACAAAGAGAATACTCCAAGTAGGCAATGTAGTCCTAAAGTAGACAATTAATCCTGCATCGAAATCAAATCGTTACCCGGCCAATAGTAGACACGGTCGGTAACACAGATGAGAAAGAGTGAAAGCGAAAATTATATTTTATATAAGTATCACGTACGTTGTGCTGTGACTGTTAGTCATGCATTACATTTTGATCTAACGATTACTTTATCGAGATGATTTCTAAATAGCAAAGTTATGTCAGACAGGTGATTATCCGCAGCTGCGTGTGACTAACAGACTAGGACATCGAACGAAACATTGTGTCCTCGCAGGGATTTGAACTTACGACCTCTACTTTGTTTAACTTGCAAGGGTTCATAAGTTTCGCTCACCTCTATTCTTTTCGAACCTTTATTAAGGGCCTTATTTGAGACAGACTTAACTGAGTGATTGCGTGCAGCGACATCAATTTAGTACTTTAATATACGCAGTCTTTACATCGCAGGGATTATAATTGTTTTTTTTTTTTAATAATAATTGATTACAATCGGTATAATCGGATGCGCGGGAATGCAGAAGATTGGCACAGGCAAGACTCCGCGCACCTGGCAGGTGACACGTGAGCGGACGTCCACGCACCGGAGTCACACTCCGCAGTACCCGCACCGCGCACCGCGCGCCGTGCAGTGAGCACAGAGTGCACGTGTCGCATTGTTCCGCGGCACACTATGTAATTACAGGCTATCTAGGAAACACATACTTGATAGTATGGTTGCCTGGTACCCACGAGTACTTACGCGCGTATCGATGGAAAATATTGGAACAATTGAATAGATTACCTAAGACTGAAAAATAATTATTCTGCGTTCCACAAAGTGGGCTTAACAGCGTTGCCGATCTGTGATAGAGATGCGTAATGATAGCTCGATTTAGTAAATAATGGTTCGGCCATCTAAGAAAATATAATACGTGACAGCCTTGAAAATTTGAATGTACGTCTTTGTGTTCGCTCACATATTATATTAGTCTTATTACAAGACCGTAGGCATGTAGAATGTAGAGGTAGAGCATAGAACAGAGGTCTAGATCTAGTGATTGTGGGGAGGTACGAGTATGTTGTGTCTGTTCATGTACCTATCTATACGTGTATTGTAGCTTGTAGCCGTATGAGAGCGGCATGATTTCAACACCACCGCGCCGGCTGATCTCATTAGGTATGTGAAACGTTTTGGAAGGTCATTTCAAGTACGACATATCTATAAATCCATTCTACACCTTCTAATAGAGTATTGTTCTGTGGAGGATACACTTCACGGGAATATAACGGATGAATGTGATTCGAGCGGAACTCAAATTTTATTATAAGACATAGCAACATGTTATCACTAATCTAGCTAGAGGTATTCATTCGTAAGCTTGTTGAGAACATAACTAAGCCAGTTATGTTCTATAGGTAACTCCGTTGATTTGTTGATCAAGACATATCCGAGATAAGGATAGCTATCTCTCTGACTTTGATAATTATGTGATGACATTAGCCCTTTGCATTCCAAGGAGACATTGCGGAAGTAGGAAATAGACCACAAGTACATATGAAGCGACACAGATAGAGAGTTCTCTAGTTTATAGGTACCTAGGTCCGTGCTCGTTATTATATGTATAAGGATATTTCCAGTTTGTGTGTACTCTACATATTTGGGTAACAGTTAAGGTAAGGTAAGGTAAGTTAATCCATTTACACTACCATGAAATCATCTACATAAACATTTACATACAGGCACATACATTGCTTCTGGCCCCACACTAGAATACCCTGTGTCGTGGGAACCAAAAACAGCGACATCACACATATATAAACATCCAAGACCTGGGGATCGTTTTTTTTTCTTTACCCCCAGCCTGGGATCGAACCCGGGACCTCTCGCATGGTAGGCAGAGCCACAACCGCTGTGCCGCAGAGGTCGTCATATCTACAGATTGGATTTTTGGGTTAACGTTTATGGAGTATTTGATTAAGATTCTCACTAAAGGAAAACGCGATTGGATGAAATTTTCTCGATAGAATTTAATTACGAAAACACCTCTAAATTGTTTAATTTTTTCCTGTTATTCTGAAATCCTAACTAATTTCATTATGGAACTGCGTTCAAAATGTAAATATTATGTATTCGCAAAATCTCCTTAAAAAACTTTTTAACAAAATAGCGCAGTTTAAACAATATTTCTGTGGTTTAGCGCTACGTTATGACATTTTTTCCCGATTCCGTCCCTCTCACACTGCGGGTCTTTCCGCCTGGAGAAACGGGGAACTTTGCACGGACGAGGTATCGCCTTAAATAAACCCACCAAAAATCATTTCATGTAAAATGTTGCCAAGACGGGACCATATGGCTGGCACTATCAAAAAGATTCAAATCAGATTTCAAATGTCAAATCAGATTTCATGTAGAGCCAAGCTTCTATCTCTACAAGCCCTAACTCTTCAAGCCCTAACTTCACACACTCTACACCGTAGTCAGAATATATGGCTTGGTCGTTTCGCTACCGTGACGGTACCTTGCGACCGTCACATTGGGCGTAAGGTGACTAATTTATTCACTATTCATTACTTTTCTTTTACAATGTTAACTATAACTTTTTATTCATTTTCCAATAATTCAATCCGATCTTGCATTAACGAGATTTATTAATACAATCAGTTCTTGTAGTGACGAGTATAGTTCTTGTAGCTACGAATAAACAAATCTATTTCATTTTTACAACATTAATTTTTCCTACAAAAACCATTGTATAACAGAAAAGTAATGAACAGTGAATACATGTTTCACCTTACGCTCACGTAGCGAAACTGCCAAGCCACATATTTTGACTATAAGTGTAGAGTTTGTGAAGTTAGGGATTGTAAAGTAAGTTAGTAAGTAAGTCGCTTAAGACCATATTTTTTATTTTGTTCATTTTGTCTTTCTTTTCTTGGGGTGTATTTTTTGCACATCAGAGGTGCATTTTTTGTAGCCCTTTTTCCCGATTCGTGATATATGTTTGTAGAATCGGGATTCAGCATGTTCATTTTTGTTTTAGACTTGACTCTTCAATTGGTTCAAGTTGACATCTAGCCACCTAATTGTCGTTTAGGGATCAGTGTCGTACAATAGGATACCCAGCAACGTATCACTGGCCTCTAATGTACCGCACTTGCGATTTGACAACATTACGAAAATTACTTTTAAAATATAAATAAAATATACCTAATAAAAAATCTATTCTACATAAGTACCTAGTTAAAACCTCGAAAATTATAATGGCTCGATTTAACAGCATATTTTTGTTGTCCGTGCCGTGATGCCGTCCGTCCCTATATATCTTGGGGGAGTGACTAAGACAACAGAAATTAATTTAAAAAGTCGAACGTTAACATCCTGCAGATGTCTAGTCTAGGTAGGCTGTCATGAAACGGCATAATTAGTGTTGTCACCCGCACCGCCGCACGTGATGCCGGCTGCAGGTCGCTGCAGGTCCAGGCCGGATGCAGAGCGCCAATTGAGTTGACCCTCCAATGGGCCTCCTTGCTCCGCGCTGCGCCGCTGCCCCGCCCCCACCTTCGCCGCCGCCGCATCCCGTCTTTCACTCTCCACTCCGGCCAGCACGAGACCAATAAATAATAAGATGTGACCACAACTCTACGAAAGTGGCGGGAAATAAGACCGCAAACAAGATGGCCGCCTTCCTGAAATCGCGACGATCGGCGACCGGTCCTTGTTGTTTGTATTTAATAAAAGTACATTATCACGCCCGAATTTTAGATTCTCATTTTGGTGGAGTACTAACTAATCAATCACCACGACGTCCAAGCTGAAAAATATATGAGCACGGTGTAATTAAATAGTAATATTGAGCTTTGATCAGGCAGTGATATCGTGGTCTGAGCGTGGGCGGGCGGAAAATTCAGATGACGTCATACTATTTCACAACCTGTGTCGTTATGTGAAATTTCTTACTTTGTAATAACTTATATCAGCTACATAACAAGGGTTCGTATCAATATGAACAGTGAGTGACCTCCGCTTGGGGTAGGTAGGAGGAGCCGTCTGTCAATAGCCACTTAATCAAGACCCCGCATTGTGACTCGCATGCTATCTCAGAGAGGTCTTGGCACCAGGAGACTGATTCTGTATCTCAGATAAATTCAAAATCTACACAGTTTCTGTCAATTGACGTTTAATGTTTGGGAGAACTGAATTAATTTACACATTTTTTGATCGAGTTTGGGTAGCGTTGAGTTAGTGAATAGGGGGACAGGCAGAAGCGAAGGGTATAAAAGGCAGTTGAAGGAACATAAGGTAAACCTACGAAGGCTCAAGGGGTCATAGCTTGCATATTTTTTCCTAATTTTCAGTTGGTACAAGGGTTGTATATTCTAGCTCCTCTCGTTTCCTACCTACCTACATTGCGTTTCGTTTAAGACAACTATTTCCCGCCGCGAGTTTCCTTTTTTGACAAATTTTATCATTTTCAAGAGGTTTTAACGGCTAGCATCATTGCTTGCCGTGGACACAAAATGTGTAAATGCACAATGTTGGAGCTTGACGTAGAGACAGACAGGCCCGTGCTTTGTTGTAGTTTGTTTGTTTACAGATCGACAGGGTACCTCTAGTATGAGTTGTGGTTGTGTTGTCGACAGGGTACCTCTAGTATGAGTTGTGGTCGTGTTGTGCAAACAGCGTTGGTTTCACAACACGGCGGGCCCTAGTATTATGTCGCGCCTAGGGTTGTCACAATTGTTAAGGTGATACGAAAAAAATACGAAAAAAATATGTTATTTTTTTCGAATCCATTTACTCCACTATGAAGTCATCTACAGATTTGATTTTTGTGCTAACGTTTATTGTGTATTTGATTAAGATTTTCACTAAAGGAAAACGCGATTGGATAATTTTTTCTCGATAGAATTTAATTACGAAAACACCTCTTAATTGTTTTATTTTTTCCTGTGATTCTGAAATCCTAACTCATTTCATTGTGAAACTGTGTTGTAGATGTAGATACTATGTATTCGCAAAATCTCCTTAAAAAACTTTTTAACAAAATAGCGTAGTTTATTTTTAAACAATTTTTCTGTGGTTTTGCGCTACGTTATGATTTTTTTTCCGATTCCGCCCCTCTCACACTGCGGGTATTTCCGCCTGGAGTAACAGAGACCTTTGCACGGACGAGGTATCGCCTTAAGATCAAGATGTTGTAGTCGAATTAATTTCTTTATAACAAGTGATAGGAAGAGGTAGAGCTTGGCTCGTTGACGTCCAACATAGATGTTAGATAATATCCAATTATATATCCAATAAAGTCCAATTAGATATGGACATGCCCCAGAATTCTGACTACTGTCCCAGGATATAAATAAAAAGACACGAATTTTAATGGAGTTTTGAATAAAATCAATGAAGCAGACTAAGCGAAACGGCTACTAAAAATAAAGTTGCCCTGATCAACTCGGTTTCATAGTGAAAGTTATTCAGTATCACGTTCATAACAACCTCCTAAAATATGACTACAAATTTCTGTTACATCTTTACTTTCTGTTTCGGGCATGTGCATATTATTACTACGTATCGCAAGTGTCTTAAATACCTATGCCTTTTCCGATCACTGTTTAATAAGTAATTTTGGTATCTATTTTGATCAGTTGTCTTTATTAGAAATATTTTTAATAATAAAAAAAAACAATAAAGCCTCTACGCTTAGTACTTAGACATGAGAAGACTGTGAGTGCCTTACAAAAGTCTGTTGTGAAAATATACATAGTCAGGTCATAAGTTCTGTCACATGTGCAATATGAAATAATTTAGACATGTTTATTATTTATGTAAACATTTATATAGCAAACTGAACTTAATAAAACATAGATTCTTATGGTAATAAAGTTTATTCAAAATGACCCCCGCGATTTTGAATACAGGCCTTTATTCTGCGCGGCCAGTCGTCTATCGCAGCACGAACGAGGTCCATGTCAATATCGGCGGCTGCCTCAATCAAGGATGCCTTGAGTGACTCCAAATCAGGATGAGGCTTTGAGCAGGCCTTTTCCTCCAAGTGTTGCCATATCTTGTAATCTAACGGACTCAAATCTGGACTGGAGGAGGGCCAGTCTTCGTGCCGGATGAAGTCGATTTCACGCGCCGCCAGCCAGTCTTGTGTGCTTTTCGCTCTATGAGCTGGCGCAGAATCTTGTTGGAATACCCAGTGCCTGTTATTAAACATGGTATGAGAAACAGGTTCCACAAGGTTCTTGAGGACTGTATTTTGATACACAACTGCATTCGTTTTTACGCCTTTCTCACAAAAATGTACCTCAGTTAAGCCCCAATAAGAGACTCCCAACCAAACCATGAGCGAGGATGGAAAATGACCTCGTTGGACACGCGGAATACGGTTGCTCGCTTCTTCATTGCGTACACCTTATCATTTTTTTTGTTGTAGCTCTCTTCCACGGTGAAAATTTTTTCATCCGAAAAAAGAATTTCCCGATGCTTTTTTCCCGCGTATCGCTTTAACAAAGCGCGGCATCTCTTCAGTCTCAGGTTCATTAAACGAGCGTCCAAACGATGTCCTGTTTTTCTTCGATATGCCCTAAGCCCTAAGTCTTCATCTAACACCCTTTTCACCGTGGTCCTGCTTAACCCCATCAGTGTAGGAAGCAGGAATAATTACGCGTCGAAAAAGTATGCGAATCGAACTGTCAGTGACTCTTATGAACAATGACATTAGATTCATTTTATCTGAACTCGAACACTTTTTAATTCTGGTAATTCTTCCTGCTTGAGCCACTGAAGGGCCAACAGTTTCTGCTTACGTATGGGATTTCTTTGAATTCGCGCCTTCACAGCTTTTATCACTGCTGGAGTCCTAACAGAGCGAGGGCGACCACTTCTTAACCTGTCATCTACACTAGAGTCTTCATTGTATCGTTTTATGGTATGATAAACGAATCTTTTGGTTATATTCAAATTTTTCAGTAAGTCGAAAATCTGAATTGGCGCGTAACCGCAACGATGCAACGCAATAACTGCGACACGGTCTTCTGTGTCCACTCCATATTAAAAAATGAGGAAAATTCTAAAAAGTACACATTTTTATTTTCATGAAAAATTCGAAATTCGAATTCAATAAACTTTTTTGTGGCCAGTGTTCTAAATTCAAAAGTTTTTATTGTGTGACAGAACTTATGACCTGGCTGTGTATATGCACCAAATAAGACCCATACAAGTCAAACAAACACAAATATAGCATCACGCCTTTTCCCGTACAAGATGGCAGAGGCACAATAGTGCCCACGTTAAGCCAGTTATTCAATACTCCATTATGCGTGACAGGGAGCTAGCCCATTCGCAGGCGTGGAGATATGAAGCTTTCACAATGTTGTTTTCCATCACCGTCAGAAGGTCCCTACAAGAGCCGGGAAATGGCAGCCCTAGCCATGCCGCTCGCTCACTAACGTTCGTTCGTTCGCTGGCTGCAGCCGCGCCGCGCAGAGCGAGCGACAGGCGACGCTTTCCGATCTCAATCGATGCTCACCTCACTTACTTGACTTACGTGCAAACTCTGATCTAAATCGTTTCTCAACTCGGCTAAAGATGCCAAGGCTAATAGATAGGGGTTTGCAATATCGGGAATCAGTATTCGGTCGTCGTGGGTTCATGATATTTTTTGGATATCATGTTGACCGATTTAGCATATTTTTTTTTGCTCACTGTCAATATACTTGGACAAATATTATTGTTTTAAAACGAGCTATGCTGTGGGTCAACGTTAGTTGCAGACGGTAATATGTTTGTTATAATTTTCTACAAAGATCTTAGTGATCTACTCACTCACTGCATCTACGAGCGTACCTATCTATATGTCACCGTAAGATTGTCAAAACCGTTAGTTTATAATCTAACTTTTTTTTCTCGTTAGTTTCAAACTATCGATAAATTGTAAACTGTACCGTACTGCTTACGGTATGACGTATTAGTTTATAATAAAACCGTTAAATTTAAACTTGAATTGCAAAGGAATACCAGAGCAAACACTGCGGTATCTTAGGTGAAAAATAGTCTTCTTGTTAGGTTGACATGTAACAACAAAAGACACGGTCGGTCTGGTTTATAATTTTGTCGATGGTTTATAAACTAACGGTTTTGACAATGTTGCGGTGACGTACACTATCAAGTCACGCGCTATCGACAGTTAGAAGCGTGATTGTCACCGAATCTATATCGAGTTCATCTGCTAATGACGCATAATAATTAGTTTTAGAATCAACTGTTTATCTAATGCTGTAAATAATTGTATCTCAGTGATTTTAGGTATCTCCTACGCTGATTTCATTGTAGAACGCAACAATTCCCCTATTCTTATCTATTGTTGAACTGGGAGTTCGCAATCGATCTAAGGCCTTTCGTAAAGAATAGCATTTCGTCATGGAATTCCGTTCTGACACGTTCCCGGCCTTGCAAGCTGTGACATTGAGAATAGTAGAGTAGATAACTATTGTTTTACGAGTACAACGGAGTAAAGTACGTCAATATGAAAAGGACGACGTATACAGGTACACAGCGCACTAACCTTCATGCACCTCGTCGTAGTAATGTACTAGATATGCAAATGCGGTCTCTGAGGGGAAAATAACATGTTTTGTATCGTTGTTATGTTGCAACTAATGACAGAAGGTTGCCTCCTTGAGCTCACTTAATTATCCAGCACTTGGTTGTACGACACTAGGCAATTGCTTGTTTTTAACAAACCGTGATGTTCTTAAACGTGATTTGGTCAAGGGATAATGCCAAGTTAAACCAAGGCCTCAGTTATCAAGTGGGTAGGCGTCATTGTTCAAGTTTCGTTGTGCCTGTTAGGCGTTTATTAAATCCAAGCCCTTAGACGGATATTGGTGGTGAGTGCAGGGAAACACTACCAGGGTAACTACACGCTATTATTTTATTCTCACGAATCTGAGATTTTACAATATACCTACTAAATAAACTATAAATCTAGCTCTGCGTAGTTACGGTGGAATAAGTAGATCAACATGTAGAAAGTTGTTGCAGTACATGCTGTTGTCTTTATTGATATCAAGAATTTCTGATTTTGTTTGAATCCGATCGTTTCGTTGGCATTCTTCGCTGAGGTGTGTTAGTTAGAGCTTACAGCGATGATGTAGGATCGTTATGGCAATGATAATTATCAATTTTAGCCAGGTAATTGGACAAACCAGTTTGTGTTCACGTTTGCCATTCGCTGACTAACTTTTTATGTAATTTAAAACAGTAAATATCATTTCATTAAAGCAAAATTTGTTTAGAAAACGGAAATGGTACGTCTTTTTCGTAAATGCTCTCTGAAATGTTTATTATAGCTTTTCCTATTTCACGGTCCTTAATATGGTAAATAAGAGCGCAAAATTACACTACATTACAATCGCACAAAACAAATCTGGGGAACAAAAATAATTAAAAAAAAACCACAGGTCTTGGTTGTTCATATGTTTGTGACGTCGCTGTTTCTGGTTCCTACGACATCCTAGCGTAAATAGTAGTTTATGTGACTGCTACATAATGGAGGCCATTAATACTCGAGAGTGGCTTTAATAATATCACTCGAGAGTTTTAATGCCTAATTATGTACAGTTACATACACTAGTTTATCTACACACATATCATAAGCTCTTTTTGATGTGTTCAGGAACCGCATGTTTGACCGGCATTGTGGCTCTGCAGTTGTTTAGCTTGTTCTGTAGTACCAACGTGCCGCAGGCGGGCGTCGGCGTTCGAAATTTGAAAGTCAGTACCAACTTCACAAACTTTCAGACAAACTAGGGGCGGCACGCAGGCAGGCGTCGGCGTTCTAAATTTGAATGTCATAATATGCAGAAAAACTACACATTATGGTCATAATGTGTAATTTTTCTGATAAGAAATGAGTTTTTACCAAGTAGTTTAACATAATGCTGATCGTAACGTGCGGTTTTTGTACGCAGTGAAGAGGGTTTATGATACGTGTGTAGATAATAGTATGTTATGTTATAATTATTAACTGCTCTGCCTCGTCCACTGTTCCACCACGACCCACGATCCTAGCGCAGCGTATCTATAGATTGGCTAATAGTGTCCATCTGCTTGTTACAGCAGCAGAAATTCGGCTGCGTGGACTACGAGCCGCCGGCGAAGCTGCAATGCGGCGGCGGCGCGGGCGCCGGCTCGGGCTGCGCGGGCGAGGCGCTCACCAAGTTCTCCGTGGAGATCGTGCAGCAGCTCGAGTTCACGACGTCGGCCGCCGACTCGCAGCCGCAGCAGATCTCCACCAACGTCACCGTGAAGGCGCTCGCCAACTCGGTCAAGAAGTCCAACTCGCCGCCCCCGCCCCCCATGGCCCCCGCGCCGCGCGCGCCCACGCCGCTCGACTGCGAGCGCGAGTTCAAGGCGGAGTGCAAGTCGGAGGCAGCCGACGACGAATTCGTCGACCTCGAGACGTGCGCGGCGGCGCTCGACCGGGACGCCGCCTCCGCATTCCCGGGCTGGGACCTGCGCATCGGGGAGGACGACGGCGACGAGATCACCTCCATCCAGGACCTGATCCGCGACCTGTCCGAGTTCCCGGAGGTCATGAAGGACTTCGACCTGGGCAAGCTGAACGGGATGGACCCGGCGGACAATGCCGCGTCGCGGGGCTACGGCGGCGGCGGGGGGGAGCTGTCGCCGGCCGCGCAGACGCTGAAGCACATGGCGGAGCAGCACCAGCAGGCGGCGGGCGGCGCGGGCGGCGAGTGGGCGCGCTACCGCGGCTACCCGGGCTACCGGCCGCGCGCGCCTGGGCCTCCGCTCGACCACCTGCACGTCAGCCAGCACCAGCAGCTGCATCTCACACAGCCGCACCACAACCTGCAGGTTAGTGCGACACACAACACACTTTACGTACCTAGTTGGTCTCGAAGTTCTGTCAATGGCATTATTTAACGATATTTTTATGGCTAGAACAAGCTAAGTACAATTGTATTAGATTTGGAAATTATTTTCGATTATTAATTTGTAAAACGATCGAATAAGTATTTATGATATGATGACCAAGTAGCAGTATTTGCTCTGTACCGTATTGGGCTCTCTCCAAACACAATATTCAATAAGCTCTAAAATTTACAAAAAAAATGAAGAGGTATTTTTATTTTCCCATCAAAAGATACGTTAACCCTTAGCTAGATCGCTAAAAAAGGTAACGTAACTGGTTGCGGGGGTAACTAGTGACCCCATAAGTATTTATGCTTGTAAATCTAAATAAAACCGGTTTAAATTAATTATACCGCTTTTATTAAAATAATCAACTTTTAAACTAATCATCTGATAAATAACAATCAAGATTGATTTTGATCACAATTTATAATTATTTTTCTAATTAAATGATTTTATCTCTTCTGCCATAATTATTACTTTAGAAAAAAATATATTAATACCAAAAAGTATTTTACTTATTAGTTTCTTGTATAGTCTTGTTAACAAAATGCTAACGAAATCAGTTAAAAATATATAAAAAAACGGCCAAGTGGGAGTCGGACTTGTGCACAATGGGTTCCGTACAATTACCTATAAAAACGGAAAAAAAACACGTTTGTTGTATGGGAGCCCCCCTTAAATATTAATTTTATTATTTATTTTTAAAGTGAATAATAT
The DNA here is from genome assembly GCA_949825045.1 of Argyresthia goedartella. NCBI lineage: Eukaryota > Metazoa > Arthropoda > Insecta > Lepidoptera > Argyresthiidae > Argyresthia > Argyresthia goedartella. Next base: position 23,603,352 of record OX463814.1, on the reverse strand, counting down.
AACTCAATGTTTTGTGAATATTTCAAGCGTCTACCTGTTGAGCAAAAACGAGCGAAAAAATCACGTTTGTTGTATGGGAGCCCCCTTAAATATTTATTTTATTCTGTTTTTAGTATTTGTTGTAACAGCGGCACAGAAATACATTATTTGTGAAAATTTCAACTGTATTACTATCACGGTTCATGAGATACAGCCTGGTGACAAACGGAAAGACAGACAGACGGACAGCGGAGGCTTAGTAATAGGGTCCCGTTTGGCACCCTTCGGGTACGGAACCCTAAAAATGTCATAGAAACACATATCACTTCGAAAGAGGCAAAAACTTATACTCAAAAGTCTTAACAAATAGTCCATGACACCGCCTTGGCCATATGGTCTCTACATATAAACAGTCAGCATCTGTTGCCTCCTCTACTTCTTCATCTTCGCTGGAAATGGATGGTCAGAGTTTCCGGCAGCTTCTATCACACGTTCTTCAGAACATGAAGCTTCTAGCTATCTCTTCTTGCTCGCAGTCACAAATTTTTTCATTGTCACACAATGTTTCCACATTTTTCCGGACAGACTGAGCCAAAATCTTGACTTTCATCCTCCATTAGGTGCCCTATTTGATATTTATTCAAATATCCACCTTGGTGCTAATTATTCAATTATTCACTAAAACAAAATGAAATGTATAAGACTCTATGTCTAAAAAAACAACGCAAGTGGTATCGGGACTAACTTTTGACCCCAGCGGGGTACGTACCTCCGATTCTCATTAATTTAGAGTGACGCACGTCAGTCATCCGCCTCACCCCGCCACGTCATGAGATTACCTGGATGCGATCCTGCGTAAGTTGTAAAACTGGACAGTTATGATAAAAAAAAATATGTCCTGGGGTAACTTTCGAACCCCGATACCAGTTAAGGGTTAAAGACTTAAGTTCCGATCACAAGAAATCTATAGGGCGGCCCCCTTTTGTTAGGGCGCCAGCAGTCATCAAGGCACGCATTTTAAGAAATCATGTCCTAGAACAGAAATTGATGGATTTACTTTAAAAAAAAGATACCTATCGAATGTGGACCTAATACTGAGAGTTTCCAGGGAAAAAATGGTCATATTCTCAATGCGCACTCAACAGCCATGGCTGAAATTGATACGAAATGGTTCGTGCAAGGATCGATGCTTGGCAACGGAACTAAATATCAAAAATTGTTATGGTCATTTCAAATAAATTATGTACCGATAAAATCTTGATTTACTGAGCTTTTATCATTTTTTAGGGTATCCGTTCCCGAAGGGTGCCATACGGGACTCTATTACTAAGCCTCCGCTGTCCGTTCGTCCGTCCGTCCGTCTGTCACCAGGCTGTATCTCATGAACCATGATAGTTAGACAGATGAAATTTTCACAGATGATGTATTTCTGTTGCCGCTATAACAACAAATACTAAAAAACAGAATAAAATAAATATTTAAGGGGGCTCCCATACAACAATTCTTTCAATACCACATACAAACTTATAAATGCACCTGGTTACGTACATGGAGCCGCACTAATTAATTTGTAAATAACATTTTGCTATGTAAAATCCACTATTAACTCCAGTAGGGATGGTGTCCCTACCATTGCTTGATGGTACAGAACCCTTCGTACGTGAGTTCGACTCGCACTTGACCGTTTTTTTTAATATATCTATTAGTTTTGATTTAATGACGGAATAAATTTTTGACCTTATTTAGAAACCGACTAGGTACCTACATATATCTAATAGATATTTGGCGTGTCGGCGATGTTAAAGCACTTCCTAAATAGTATGTGTAGTATGCAGTCGGCACTTTGGATTTCAATTTAAGACCATTAGTTAGCAGGCCTGGAAGGCACATATTTTCCAGTTCATTACAGGATGTCCCCGCAAAATACCTTCAACCGATTAAACTAGATTTTCTATTTGCTTCAGAAAATCCTCAAAAACGCCTCACATATTAATGGACGCCCCCTAACTGAAACAAACAGACACCTGTTGTACAGATCTACTGATATTTCAACTGAATAATGTAGCAGCAGCGTGCTGTCCAAACTTTAACAAACAGTCATTGCATTCGTTATAGGCAACAAATATAATGATCACCTAAATATTTTTTTCCGACCCAAAATGGATAAATGAACACCAAAAGTTGCAAAAAATATGAGAGCAAAATACTGCGGTAGCTTAGGTGAAGGGTAAATCCTTCCTATCCTTCGTGATAGGTTGAACATGTAATAACAACAAAAAATACTTAAAACAAACAACAAACTTAAGTACACAAAACATAAAAAGAAGTTTGGTGATCATTTATCCAAACACAATTTGGTGGACATTTATCCATTCTGGCAGTCATTTCGACTTTATTGGTAGTAAATTAGGTGCGTTTTTGGTAATCGTTTAAACACAAGCCTTAGTTATATATCTATGTCATGACATGAGTCAGGTTGAGTTTGTCAATTTCAGAATACCTACCTAAAGTTACTCATATCCGCTACTAAATGAAGCATTGGCCGACTCCAAAGACTCCCGGTATCTCGCTAACAAGCTAAATTGATAGTCATGTACTGATTCAGTATTAGTAGAGTACCTACATGTACCTACATAATACCTGCATTGCATTGTTCCCTCTTGGCTAGTTTGGGTATCTTTAAATTAGCTAAAATAGGTCATACGCTGCGGATGGACGGGGAATGTTTTAAAATACAGCAATCTGTAAACCATTACGTATCTCATTGCTTTTGGTCTAATTCTGGTAAAATACTGAAAGTTTACTCCATATTTACAAATCATTATAGGTAACCTAACTTGCATCCACCAACATCCATAGAATACACACCACTAACTAATATTAGCAGAAACTGAAACTTAACTCAAAACAAAACGTATTCAAACTGTTTCCCCCCCCCCCCCCCTCACCTATTAGGTCGAAACTTCTTCCTCCCGCCAAAATTTCAAATCCTTATTCCCATCCGATTAGGCAGCAAAATCGCGTGCTGCCTATATCCGTGAAAATATACGGTACACGCGTGACGTCATAATTGGGCGCAGCAGTAACCTCTCATCGCTTCGTCGGCACGTCATAAAACTTAGTATTGCGTTTAGTAATTGGAAATCTTTATTGGGTAATTCGTGACGTTGAAAAGGACATAAAAACTTGGGAGTCTGGTGTGTTATCGATCGGACTGAGCGGAGTTGCGCGCGCTCGCTGTCGCGGCGTCGTCGCGGTCGTCGGCTCTAGGTACACGCTCCCTACAGAATACGGTACGCCAAGACCCCCTGGCCGGTATTCTGGCACTCCCTGAAACTTCATTCAAACTAAATTAACTATCTCTTAAAATGTAGTTAACTTTATCGTCGTGATATGAAAAAATAACCAGGTTTAGAATCAATTCTAGAAGTAGGTACGGTTCTGTGAGTTCCTCTAGCTGCTAGCTGTCGCGATGCCTACACTCCCTCCCTCCCCCCTCCCACGCATTGAGAAATTCCCAGTCTCTGCTCATTTGGTTTATTCACACGTAATTACCCCGACTCCTAATTGTTACCGTGACGTCATGAGAGGTCTGTAGGTACACCGACACATGATAATGATGTGGAAAAAAATCTCCCTAAAGTGAACTTTTGTTTGACATCACATAACATGAACGGTACCAAACACTGCTGGCCCTAGCAGTATGGAGATTTCAGAGATTCAATGCGATACCTAATGATATTGAATCCTATTTCCCGTAACGAATGCCGAAGACACATATTTTGTGGCTATACGTGTCGATTAGCGTATATATTAATAAACTGTGATCTTCGAGAACATAATATGCTTCAATTTAAAGTTCAGAGATTTCAAATATTGTTACTGGGACCAATGCTGGAGGCGAAACGAAGCAACTAAACGAATAAAAAAAGTTTGTTTGAAAGTGGAATCTTTGACTTCCGCACAAGAGCTGACGGATTCAATGTTGTCAGTTTAGTGCCATAGTTAGTTGGTTTTGGCACCTGAAGAATCGCACTAATTGTAGTTGTTATCAACAGAGCGCAAACCTGAAAAGCAAAATCGCTGCTTGCTATCCGAATCCGACCTTCCACAAACGACCTTCTACTTGCGGTACTACGCATTTTATCGTAGGTACCATCAGCCTGAATATTCGCGACAATTTCATTGCTTACTGCGAACGCCGAACGGTGCGATTGTGTCGGTTGTAGAATCTAACCAAACAGATTTTGGAGAACATAACACATGTCAATACAAAGAAATGTATTTGACCTCATAACTAACGGCCTTGAAAACACTAACTGATTGATCAGAGAGAGAGTGCATAATACATAATACCTACGTAGAACAAGCACAGCTAGCAGAAATGAGTAATTAATGTCGCGCAGCCAAGAAATCATTAGTTTAATTACATAAATGAGGACGAATGCACCTCCTTGCAGCCATAAAGCAAGAATTTTTATTATGCTCGAGCCGGAGCATCATTCTAGAGAGTATGTTTACGACAGGTGTTGATGTTAACTGTTACAATAACAAGGCAGAAGCACATTGTCTTATTAGCATAGGAATGACGTGATGAATCGAAGCTGATATATTGTCTATTGTTATGAATTTCTCTCGTTTACTAATCAAAACATTTTGCCGTGCTATTGAAGCATACGAAACAGATAGACGAACCCCTTCAAGCTTCGGTCGGTATGAAATGAATGAATGGGGCGACTCCAGACGACTAATTTGAAGGGGCCCTTGCCCTAAGCTAAATCACTCGCGATAAAGGAAGATATTGTTATTGCTGCTAGTGAATTAGTTTTCGTCATATCTACTTAAATGTAAACAAGAGTCAAAAACACAAATATAATAAATAATAAATAATTTGGCTCCATCATAATACCTGTCATCAAAACTTTGATATTACACGTTCAGAAAGCACTCAGGTGGTCTAACATGGTATGGTGTACGGCACGGCCGATGATATTGGAAGTGTGGCGCGCAAATAGCACAAAAAGAATCTGGCGAGCACTCGGCCGGATTGCTTCCTGTACATACCACGTGTCCCATACTCCTCTTCCCCTTGTCCCCGACCCTCCCCCGCACACCTCTTGTCACTCCCTGGTCTCCTAGTACATGTGTTTGTACTCCAGAAGCCGAGCAATCTCTCGAAACTTCAGACATTGTTACTGTTTCAAAACATGTTTCAAAGTAACCCTTACAGTCAAAGTTTTCTGCCCACCGCTTGAGTTGATATGGCAGCCAATTGTTACAGAAAACTCTGGTAAAGTGAAGCCCTAGCGGTACATTGAGCATTTTTTGTAGGCTCAAAGCTACAATATAGGTTTTATTACACAACTTGTTGGTTCGCTATGACGGTGTACAGGGGCGCTATGGTTTCCCTTCCTTCGTCGGTATCGCAATAGCCCTAACCCTACTTAAGCACTCTATGCAAAGGTATGACCAAAGTAAGGTAGACTTAGTTCTTTCCTTATTTAGGGCTGGATTTGTATGGGAAAGAACGAAATCTAAGTCTCTTCTTGATCGTTGTTGACCATTTCAATATTTCTTGTGGTCGTTTATCATTAAATCATACCTTCAATCAGTTATCGTGGATATCATAGAACCCTTGCATATTGCAGCCGCTAAATGCGTAAATCTATAAGTATTGAACCGGCGGCGCATGGCGATGGAAATTGTAGTCGCGCTGGGGTAGGGTAGGGAAGCTTACTGGAGTGCGGAGAAATTGACCTCTCCCTACCCTACTGCGTCGATATGGGAGCTGGGGCGTAGAGGCATTTAGTAATGGAATATTGTCGACTGATAATATGGGGCTTGCATTAGATCCATCCATGAAGGGATAGATATATGGATTTGTGGTGTGTAAACCGTAGGTTTTCCACTCTTCGTAGTTATTTTCACTATTTTAATGGATGTAGAGCAAATGTAGAAAAACTTTTCAAACTAACCGTCCATTGGTGCCCTGGGGTGTGGATATGCAACAGGGTCATTAAAGGTATCTCTTTATAGAAATGAGTTGAGCTGAGATATTTCCTGTGCCGTTCAAAGGTTCGAATATACTCCCAGTGGGTGGTTTCGGTTGTTGGAGTCATAAATGGTTATGTTTTCATATTGTGCTATCGAGGAATACGAGTAAGTGGGTACGCGAGTATGATGCTCCCACGCAATACGGCAAATCTATCGTTATTAAAGCCAGCCTACCCTATGCTATAAAAAGTATTTAATCAATTATTTCCGTGGGTTGTATTATTTTTAGATAATTACGATTAACTATTTCATTTTATACATATTACTAAGTTTTGGGGAAATAGTTTGTATGCTATTTGAATTATGACCTAAATACGATCCATGGACCCGTGAAGTAGAGAAATGCTATAATTTAATCAACGACGCTATCGTATAGTTCAATCAGGGTGTATTTTTAAGTCATTAAAATCGACCTCGAGACTCCTATCAGCCTTCCTTTCTTAAAGTTTCAAATTTGGTCCTGAAGTTTCACTTTAAAAATTCATTCTGTATAGTTGAATATAGGTAATATGATGCACATTTACGGTGCATAAATGGAGGCCGTGCAATAGAGGCCGGTCCACCTAACGGGCTCTAAAAGTGGGCTTGTTGTTACCAGTTGCTGTTGCTAGCGTACCTACAGAGCAGACTACTGAGCCATTCCAGGCCCCGCAGCACTAGCACTTACAATCACATGTTTCCATGTTCAAATAGATTATTCAAACAATAGCAGTGTGTTATCTTCCAAGGAATAAAATCTGTGTAAGTACATATGTATTGGTTTAGGGTGAAAAAGAACAACATGTGATATTGCTAGATTTTCTGATGATACCCTAAAGACTTCTCTTTGTTGTACGTAAATTGAAATATACTTAAATAACATAAATAAATGCACGTTGCACATTAGGTAAGTACTATCGAACCATCTGAATCATGACCCACCATAAGCTTATTTTGCTAAACCCCTTAAATGCAAGTAGGTCGAAATTCGCTTGAAGGTTTATTTCCTTGGTAACGAACTTGTTATCATTTGATTAGACACTGACATTACGATAGATCTTACAAGTTTGAAAGTTTCAAACGAATTATCAGGCAAATGGGTCATGATTCAGTTGGTTCGATTGTACATATATTAAATAAACCGATCGATTCCTTCAGAATCTGGCCTTCCCTGTATTTCTGAGAATTCGACTTCATCGATGCTCTTTGGCCTTTCTCCTTCGAACTCTATTTATAGGTACCCTTCTCGCCCGTTCCTGACCGCGGTATACATTTTATATTTACATAGTACGGAGTTAATAATGATATTGGAAAAGTGCCCAGCAAAACAGATTTAATTAATTACAGAACAGCCATATTTGTAATGAAATGAGTATTTACTTGAGAAAGCGGACAAATATAATGATTGACTGGATCTGGGGGCACGGCAGTGCCCCCGCCAAGACGAACAAGCGAAGCGTAGGGGAACTACTTTTCTCGAAGCGCTTCGTCAATTTTTTGAACCATCACAAATTGTGTTTGCAATATAACAGTTGAACAAAATTCTCCGGATATGCTGTCAGTAGTAGGCAATACATAGAAAGTTTCAATAGCATAGCTCTTATGCTTTAGATTTTATGGATATCTAAAATACCCCGATTTGGTCACTGACTCACTCACTCACTGATGATCATCAAAATTCTTAGGGTACTTCCTCAAGTCCTAGAAAGCTGAAATTTGGTATGTAAGCTAGTATTAAAGTAGGGGATAGACCTCTCGTCAGGTTTCCGAATATATGTATGTAATACATAATTACGACGAATAATATTACTACATTTATGTACTTCTTTAACATAATTCGTACATAAACAACAACAAAATATCTAAAACTTGGAAAATCTTCCGCCCAACCCCTTAAACTAGGGGATGGAAGTTTGTATGAGACTTCCGCAAATTTTTGATGCTAGAGTACTGAAAATGTATATAGGGACTCCTTGTTATACATAATGAAATACATATTGCATGATTTAAAGTCAATCACCGCCCACCCTTTAAATTAGAGGGTGGAAGTTTGTATACGTTTTCCCATACAAACAGAATTTCATGCTAGAGATCTGAAAATTATACAGCTACACAGACTTCTTATTGAAGTATATTTCAAATATGAAAATGCGTGTTTCAGGCTTTAAAAAACATCTTAAAGTAGGAGATAGGGCTCTTGTGAGGTTTCAGAATATACAGTGTGAGTCTTTATAAAGTGCACATATCAAAACCAGGGAAACTACACACAATTTCATCGACGGATAAATTGTCAAAAAAAATAAAAAAAATATATACAATTTTTATGAATATTTGAAAATTTTAAGTTGCAGCTGCTAACCCTATTTAAATAAATTATTATAACTTTTAAACTAATTGTCCTATTAAAATGGAATAAATGTGGAAATTATTGTTAATAATAGGCCGTTCCAAAAAAATAATAATTTCTACAAAAATAAACGCCATAAAATTAGAATAAAAAGGTATTTGCTGAAAATCTAGTATTTTTTTCATCATTTTTACAGTAATTTTAAAATTTCTCGCAAAATCGTCACCTTTAACTTACTTTTTTTATTTTAAGTTATTCTACATCGTATTAGCTTTCTAATGGTAAAAAATGCACGTTTATTACTCAGATACAACTTTTTTAATTAGCGTTTTAAAAAAGCACTTATCTCAGTTAAGAGCCGTAGCAGGTAGAGAGAACTACATTTTTAGGAATAAAACAATTAGAATTTATCTACATAAATCATTTATTTATTAAAACAAATTAAAAACATATAGCTTAATGAAGCAAATGTTCAAAATGAAGACCCTTTTGTTGCAAACAAATTGTAGCGCGAAGGAAAATTTGCTCCGTTGCTCTACGTATCATTTCGGGATCGTTTCTAATTTCGTCTGCTACACGCAAAACTCTTTCTTCGAGTTCCGCTTCACTATTAATGGGACTGCTAGAAACCCTTTCCTTCATTGTCCCCCATAAAAATAGTCGAGAGGCGTAAGATCAGGGGAACGTGCCGGCCACCCAACAGGTCCTCGTCGGCTGATCCAGCGGCGAGGATAATTTTCATTTAAGAATAACCTGACGATTCGGGAGTAGTGGGCAGGATATCCGTCCATTTGCAGCATCATCCTTTGACGCGTTAGCAGCGGCACATTCTCCAACAGCAACGGCAATTCGTCCCTTAAAAGTTCCAAAAATCTCTCTCCAGTTAGGGTCCTCGGGAGTATTATTGGACCAATCAAAATGTTGTCAATAAGTGCGGCCCACACATTTAACGAGAATTTTACTTGATATGTTGAAGCCCTTTTCAGCTTAGGGTTTTGACCTTTTGGACACCACTTATGTAAATTACGACAGTTTACGATGCCGTCTCTCGTGATTTCAGCTTCATCCATCCACAGAATTGTTTTAGGGAATTCGGGATTGTCCCTTGTTTTCCTTAAAATTCATGTAGACATAACGCACCTTGGACGCCAATCCACATCTTCATGTAAGTGCTGCACCCTTTGATAATGGTAAGGATGCAAACCTTCTTTCCTCAAGATGCGCCATACCGATTTTTGGGACACGCCATGACGTAAAGCCAAACGTCTAGTACTGGTAGTCGGGTTAGCGCTACAATTTGTTTGCAACAACAGGGTCTCCATTTTGAACATTTGCTTCATTAAGCTTTTAATTTGTTTAAATAAATTAATGATTTATGTAGATAAATTCTAATTGTTTTATTCCTAAAAATGTAGTTCTCTCTACCTGCTACGGCTCTTAACTGAGATAAGTGCTTTTTTAAAACGCTAATTAAAAAAGTTGTATCTGAGTAATAAACGTGCATTTTTTACCATTAGAAAGCTAATACGATGTAGAATAACTTAAAATAAAAAAAGTAAGTTAAAGGTGACGATTTTTCGAGAAATTTTAAAATTACTGTAAAAATGATGAAAAAAATACCAGATTTTCAGCCTTTACCTTTTTATTCTAATTTTATGGCATTTATTTTTGTTGAAATTATTACTTTTTTGGCACGGCCTATTATTAACAATCATTTCAAAATTTATTCCATTTTAATAGGACAATTAGTTTAAAAGTTATAATAATTTATTTAAATAGGGTTAGCAGCTGCATCTTAAAATATATATATATATTTATGTATTTATATATACATATATTTAGTACATAATTACGACGAATAATATTACTACATTTATGTACTTCGTTATTATAATTCGTACACAAACAACAACAAAAAAACTAAAACTTGGATTTTTTACCCCCCTACTCCTTAAACTGGAAGAGACTTGCGTAAATTTTGATGCTAGAGGTCTGAAAATGGATGCAAGGACTCCTTGTTATAAATAATAAACCACCTATTTCAGGATTTTAGTAAATCACCCCCACGCTTTGGACTAGGGGTGGGAATTAAGCGCGCGCAAAATGCCTAATGTGTACCCGAACATCGGGCTAAGAATGTTGTCAAATCGCAAGTGCGGTGCATTAGAGGCCAGTGATACCTTGTTGGGTATTCTATTGTACGACACTGATCCCTAGACGACAATTAGGTGGCTAGATGTCAACTTGAACCAATTGAAGAGTCAAGTCTAAAACAGAAATGACAATTCTGTTTTAGACTTGACTCTTCGATCGCGGTTTCAATTCCACTTACGAAAGGCAAAGATAGAGAGACAACACACCTTTGATATGCAAGAAATACACCCCAAAAAAAGAAAGACGAAATAAAAAAAAAATATATATTGTCTTAGGCAACTTACAAAAAGAAGTGAAATCCCACTAAAAACATTTTCATGTAAAATGTTGCGAAGACGAGACCATATTCGTTTTTAAAACATTAATTTTAATACAAATAACTATTATATAAAATAAAAGTAACGTGTGTGAATACAATTTTCTCCCTACGCCCATCCCATGTGACGGTAGCGAAACGGCCAAGCGTCATATTTTGACTAAGGTGTAGAGTTTATGAAGTTAGGGCTCGTAGAGTTAGGGCGTGTAGAGTTAGTAGCTTGGCTCTACATGAGATCAGATAGCTGTATAGATCAGATAGATCTCGTATTCTCAACATTTTACATGAAAAGGTTTTTGGTGGGATAGCATTTCTCATACACATGAGTTTTCACAGTTTTCAGTTGAAAATTAGGAAGCTGCCAAGACTGTGTTCAGAGGTCCTGTTCACATTTACAGTTTAGACTGGCGAAACCGTATGATATTGGTTACCGTGGGTACAATTACAATACGGTTGGTGCTGTAATGTCACTGTTTTCTATCCTTCTCAGCCGCAGCCCAGCACCCCACCCACGATATGCGCTCGATACATTTCTATACGCTTGTGAATAGCCCCCTAACCATATCGTGTGGGTGGAGTGGGTAAATGCCAAGTACTCCTGTAATTTGCTTCTGTTCATAAATTCATCCTGTTGGCTTGCAATGTCAATTAACGTTATTTTTGTCATAATAACAGTGTGACGAAGAAGCTAGCGACCAAACGCTAAAACAGGCTAGATTATTCTAAAACAATGCTATAAGTATTTTTACAATGACGTCAGACAAAACGTTAGCTGGAAATTATATTTTGATATTAAATCTGTACTAAGTTCCGATTTTCCGCTTGACTTCGGCGACTTGGCGAAGATATTGTGAAATTATAAATCGCCTACATTGTAACTTTGCCTATTGTATATACTTGGATTTCATAATACCGTTTTAATTCCACTCTCAATGGTTACAATATAGAAGGTATACATCATGTCATATTTCATCATTTCCAAGGGATATGTCGTAGTAATTATATCACATTGTCTTAATACAGGTTGGCAGAGTTACAAAGATATGCACCCACTTTTTGGAGATAACAGAACAACAATACTTACTCTGTTGGGTCTCAAACGGGGCTAGACTATCGTCTTCGTTACGTAGCAAGCGTTGATAATGTAGCTGGCTGGCTCTGGCTATCACGTGTTTGCGGCAGTAGGTACCTACCTACCGAATGAACCGGCATTGGAGAATGTTCAGGCGGCACTGGAATTTGATAGCTAGCAGAATTTCATCCTCTCGGTCTTAGGTATCGGGCATCGTTAGTTAGTTCGTTAACAACGTGAAGCGACAATCGGCAAGGATATTGATCAATCTATGAATCGGGAGAGTTATAGAAAAAATATAGCCGGGTTTTATAAGTGGGGCGAGGCGACGAAAGTATTTCAAACGTTTTGCTTTATCTATGTTGACGACAACCTGCGCCTCGTACCCGTACCACCAACAAAGTGCGTGCAGCGAGCGGTAAGTGCTCGCTGCCTGCCCGTTACCGTTATACGATAGCCATACATTAGCGACAGTCGCTATTGCGAGACGTTTTCATATTTACATAACATAGCATTTACATATGGGCACATACATTGCTTCTGGCCCCACAACTAGGGTACCCTACCCTAGTTGTGGGAACCAGAAACAGCGACGTCACAAACATGTAAAGTTCCAAGACCTGGTTTTTTTAATTCCTCCGGAGCCGGAATTTGCATCCGGGACGACCTTTGCCGCAACACCTCAGACAGGTCGTCTGTGTTAGTTATCGACTCTCAAACCGACTACAGTTAGTTAGTTCGCCGATTCAAATAACACACGCGATATTCTGCAATTGAATAAACCTGCTAGATTCATCGCTCGAGGTATAGATAACAATAACTTTGAACACATCAGCGTATTGTGATTAAAACAATTACCAGTTACGCAAAATAAGAATCAGTATTTTCTTTTTTAAATTATTAGTTTACATGGACTTAGGCCCGGATTTCCCCGGATGAACAACCGACAACTCTTAAGTTTAACGGGCACTCAAAGTCAAGCTGTTACTGTCCCTCGGGAAATGACATCGTAAGCATAACATTACAAGTATTAAGCGGCACTTATTGAGAGCATAAGTCTGTGCATTCGGCTATTTCTGACGATACTTGGTCGATTACATTTTTGATACCAAAACCGAACCGATAATCATGTGCGCGTTTCGTTCCGTATACATTATATATTTACATCCTAGAAAGCGCCGAGGGAACGTAGCTAGAGCAAAATAATATATGGCGTAGAATATTACCCTGTAACGAACTTCTCGGGTTTATGGTGAAGTGCTCAGACTATTTAAGACTGGAAGCGACTCACTACAAGCAATAGAGGAAAATTAACCTTGTTGCAATGCAGCAAATACCTACTCAAAATAAAAATTCTGGGAAACACAGTGTTGTCTTTTCGCACTCACGTGAAATAATGGTGCCTAAAATACAATTTGGCCGAGACGCGGGGTATGCGCAAGATAGGCGTCTCCGTGCTAAAACCTCCGTGGGTGAGAGGCGTGGGCGGGCGGCGTCGGCGGTCGATTTCCCTGCATCGAGCGCCCGCCCGCCCTAAGCCAATCGCACCTACTATCTTAGTCCAGCCCTTTACCTCATCAGCAGAACTTGCGACTACGATCAAACTGAATATCTAATTGGCATTTTTAGCCTCTGACGTAAGGCGTATTAGCAAATACAAAGTTTCCCCCATTCTCTCCCCCTTAGTGGGTTCAAATAAGAACATCCTCTTGCTAATTGTTGCCTCACAACTGTCACAACTATACAAAGCAGCTTCATTCATATAAGTCAAGTGGTTTTTGATTTCCGAACTGAAACCCCCATTTCCCACCCATCGGAAATGAATTTCGACAAATCCCAGTGCTACCCTACCTACCCTACGCTGTATAGGTCCAACCAAGTATCTTCTGTAAGTACAAAGTTTCATGTCTCTTGGTCCACCGGCTTAGGCTGTGCGTGCGTGCCTGGGAGGCAAGGCAGACAGATGGAATATAGTAGGTACCAGCCTATTTCCTTTGTATGGCCATATAATTCTGTAGGTATGCCAAACTAAGCTCATGACATGGCATACTCCAGCACTGGAACCAAAGTTATAGAATCACTGTCGATGTAAGTAAAAGACAGCATTATTTAACTTTAACTTTGCTTGAGAAATAATCGGTCAAGTTGATTGATTGAATTGATAATCGGTCAATATTATGTCCGAACGTGGATTCGAACACAGAACCCTAAGATTGCGAAACTGATATCAAACCTATTGCGCCACCACCACCGTGTGATAAGCCGCGAAATATACGATCATATCGGAATCATGTTATACGGTTTGTTACATCGCGGCTGGTGTTAAAATACGGCCCACTTTAATTTATAAAAACTCGTATAGTTCATTATTTGTTGTTCTAGCGGCCACAGAAATGAGCCCGCTGACGGACGGACGGGCTGACAGTCAGCGGAGGCTTAGTAATAGGGTCTCGTTTGGCCACCCTCCGGGAACGGAACTCTAAAAAAATACATAGCAGAGATATTTTTTATTAGTTGAACAAAATCGATAGATTAATGTATCCCGCCAGTGTTATCGATGAACTATTAAATAATACGTCGGCTCGACTTCATTAACAGTCTTCAAATAATTTTATTCAAATGAGTGTCGATGCGATTTGGCTGAGTTTTTAGTTTACTTTCTCACAGGTTGCGTTCCGTCCGTCTACCTGCTAGCGAGCCTCGAGTTAGTAAGTATAGCATTGTAGATAACATCGTTCCGCCATCACCACTACCGTTAGTCCGTCTGGCTGGTGACAATACGGCCGAGACTTGTACGGATGATACTACACCAACTCACATATTCACCGAGCAACAAAAATTGTAGTTCACCGTGGACGCACCCAGGATCGCGTTGTTAGGGGCTAAAGCACAAAACATATTTTTTTAGTGTGAATATTTCCCGCTTCATTATAGCGATATTCTCCCTTGGCATAAATTACCCTATCTCTATATTCTCCAATGTTGCTCCAATTCTGAGAAGTAGCGACAACCTTGGAAGACAAAATTCCATAATTTTGGAGGCACGCAGTATACGACTAGCCCATTCCAAATAAACTCCTTTGACAAATCAAGAAGGTGTTTGTTTCCCTCCGACCCTCCGTGGCAATAGAACTCCGTGGCAACAGAGGCATGCTGACAGCGCCAATAGGAAAACAGGCGTGACATTATTCGTAAGCAGTGGAAACATCATGATTTTATTGAAAGAAAAAAAAAACGGCCACGAGCGAGTTGGACTCGCGCACCGAGGGTTCCGCATAAATCGCATTTTTTTTGTAAAGGACCTACAAATTTACGGTTTTTAGGACTTTTCCTTTACTTGCTTCGTGCCAAATTTCATGATTCTAGGTCGACGGGAAGTATCCTATGGGTTTTGATTCCCTTGTGCTTGCAAGTACCAAGAAAATTCAGCATATTTGTGACATTGTGTGAAGTTTTATCTTTTACAACTTGAGACCTTCGGTCTAATCTGAGTAAAAGAAAGAGAGCCCGAAGGCGGACGGACGGACTGACAACGAAGTGATCCTATAAGGGTTCCTTTTTTCCTTTTAATGTGCGGAACCCTAAACAATGTGCAATGTGTCCGTCGCCCCTCCCTGAGTCCGTCCACGCGCCGCGCTCTGGCTGCAACGCCCTCACTCAGTCAGAACAGGTTCCGTGGGGCCGCAGCGGAGGATTCAGTGACTCACTTCACGTCACAACTCCCGATTGGCAGCTGTCACCGGCGGCGCGGCGGTGGCCAAGAGATGTATTACCCTGGCTGTTGGCTGGCGAGGCGCCTTTGTTGTAATCCCTCGCCCCTAACAGGTTCTGGCTTATCGGCTGGCCCAATCGGACCGAGTGGGTGCGATATGGTAACAGACTCCTATACGAAAATAACATAACAATTCATATTTCGGGTCAAAAGGAACGTGGATTGTTATATCAATGATAGCATCATCTAGATAGAGTGAACTTCTATGCATTGACAATGGATACAATGTCGAATGGAATTCCTAGACCCTACAGTGGCATGGCATCGAGTTGACTTTATAACTAATGCAAATGAGCGTGTCATAACCGCCAGTGTTAGCTGGTGTTAGCCACCTGCGCAGGGCACCTGCCGAGGACTCATGCACGGTCAAATGCTTTAATTGTTCCTTTAGCAAACAACGTGTTTATGTCGAGGGAGAACTAAGCTCGAGTCTGTTGACGTCACAGCCACAGGCAAGCTCTCTCGCGAATGAGCGCCCCTTCATTGGATGCTCCGTACAAATTGGATGTAGAAAGACGCGCCTTTAGTAGTTAACGACTCTGTAGGATAAGTGTACAAGCCAGCGATTATACGGGAGCTCATTGTAAGCGATACGTGTGTGAGCGTGCCGTTGGCTGACTTAATAGATTAAATCAGTACTAATACCTTCCCTATAGATATTTGTCTAATTATAAATAAAGTTGCTCTGCTCTAGAAAACTGGTAATTTCGATAAGGTGGTTTATTCGTAAAATAATGGGACATACAGACCTACGGTTCAACTTTTCATACGTTCCGTGGCGCATTAGATATAAGGGTGATATTTACAATACAATACTCACTCACCTACCTAGCATAACAATATCGGATTCCACCTGTAGGGTGAATGCTCTTAACAATGTTCGAAATCTAAATCGTCTTCAATCAGACATCATACGGTTGTCGGACGATCAATTTAATTTAAACATTGACCCCTGTATTTATAAACATCACTGCAAGACATTTTTTATTGGGCACAAAAAACGTTGGGTCTTGACTCGAGTCGAGATCCGTTTAGCTCGGGGCATTGTGTTTTGTTTGTCAAAATTCTACCGATCCGGTCCTTACACCAGACGGGAGAGAATATACCCAAGATTGGGTGTCTCTCAGTCGCTTTTAATATTCTACTCTCAGTCAAAAGCCATTTTAACCAACATAATTCTCAACGCAATCTGATCAACCTAGAGTACGTCGACATTATTGGGGTTCCTCAGGGCGGTATACTTGGTCCAATTACACCTTAATTCGTTGAACGAGGTCAGTCTGGACAGTACCAATATTTCAGTTACAAATACGCTTCTGTGCTCATTAATCCAGATGTTTCCCTCTGCAGGTGTCCGCGGCGCAACACATGCAAGTGAGCGCCGGCGCCGGCAACGGAGGTCACGTCTCCGTGGCGGCCCAGCAAGGCATGTATGCCAACTTCGGCCATCAGAGCACGCCGTCGCCGCAGCACCACCAACGTAAGGACTTTGACTTAGCTTCCCAAATATATACATGATAGATATGACTACAATACAAACGACATGATACTTACTGTATTAGACTAACAGTTATGTAGCCTAGGTAGCGAATTCCGTTTCTTATTTAACTCAGTTGGCTACGAATGAAAAACTGTATCGGTGATGTAAGTAGTAGATGTAGACCTTTGATGTAGTAGATTAGAAAAAGGTGGAATACGTATTTATATTTAGTTGTCTACGTAGCATCGTGTGTGACCTTTGTATCTTTGCGAATTAATTCAAAAAATCTTATTAACCTTGAAAGGCTCATTAAATTCTATGTTGTTGCGAACTTTAAATTCCGTACCGTACCGTAGTTGAAAAACAGATGAATCTATGTTTATGCTTGACTACTAACGTTCAAGTTGACATTCTGTTCTGTTGTACAGTTTCTGAGACACTCAATCTGGCAACACATAATTACCTAGCGGATTAATTATAATCCAAGACAAATCCAATGAACAAAATTGGCATTGCATGATGATCATGATATCGTAGAATATTAATACCTCTATAGGTACTACGCTGACAGTATTCCAGCATAAATATTGTAATACGGAAAACCGTGTCTCTTACTTTGTCCAAATATACGGGAATCTACGGCATGCTATAACCCGTTCCATGCCGTAGTACATCTGCGATAGATAATTATAATTGTTCGGTTCGTTCGTGTATCATACCGATCATACCCGAGCACAGCCATTCCTTCCAACGAAACGTTTAGACGATGACTCAATTTGACTCAGATCCGCAAGCATTTGGTAGGTAGGTATGCTCAATCAACAATCTGAACGTTCTGAACAATAGTAGGTACCTATGTCCAAGAGATAACAAAAGGCCTATCTCCATTGAACCAAATATTTGATCTAGGTGTTAACCCATAGAGTCGTGATCCTGTAGCTGTGCAAAAAGCGAAGATAAAAAGACAAGGAACATAAACACATTCTTTATTTCTCTGCACATAACATAACACATGCTGGGATATGTAGCAGTGGCGTTCACACGTGTCATTTCAAACCGAACCTTGTGTGATCGCGTGCATGGGCGATAGCGAGGAGTACGGATAAGTTTGTATAATGTGATTGTGACGACGCTGCGGCGAGGGGAGGCGGCCGCACTCGCCGAGAGGTTGACGATCTGAGGGAATGCGCGGAGAGACGGGGTTGATGTGTATTGACGACTCGCTCACTATAGTATGACAACAAATACCTGAAGTCATATAACTCTTTGTACCTACGGCGAGAGGTGTACCGCTGTAGCGGATGATCGCGCGCCATTGTCACCAGCGACGAGGCGGTGACGGAGGAATTAATCAGATCGGCGACAGGCCAACCGCTTTCCATCACTGATATCACTCGCTGAAAATAGAGCGAATAATAATGTAACAGGACAAAGTTCGATGATGACATGCGTCTATGAACTTGTTGGCTGGACTTAAATAGGTAGATACTTCTAATGTTTTGAGTACGATTCATCGGATGAGTAAAATACACGCAGTGCCTATCTGAAATGTAGATGTTTTTTGGTGTTATTCCTACAGTAGCACGTGACTGCGCGGCAAATGCCAATTAGCACACGTTTTTTTAGCGTCCTAGCGAGTGATAATTTAGCGAATGCAACTTGGCTAGGGGGGCTGATATTGATATCATTTTGCAACTACGTACGGATAAACTATCATATGATCCCATCTGTTCTTGTTATGCTACATTCAAGAAGAAAAAACTTTCCAAGTGCGAGTAGGACTCGCGCACGAAGGGTTTCGTACCACCGTTCAATGATAGGGATGGTGTGGAGTGAATAGTTTATATTTTACATACCAAAATGTTGTGTACAAGGTTATTGGAGTGGCTATTCTCACACTCCTTATACGTAACCAGGTGCATTCATAAGTTTGTATGTGGTATTGAAAGAACTGTTGTATGAGAGCCCCCTTAAATATTAATTTCATTCTGTTTTTTAGTATTTGTTGTTATAGCGGCAACAGAAATACATCATCTGTGAAAATTTCAACTGTCTAACTTTCATGACATATAGCCGATACCGAGACACATACTTATTACTAAGACAGCGGAGTCTTAGTAATAAGGTCCCGCCTTTTGTGTACGGAACCCTAAAAAATAAGTTTATCGCAACTTAACCAGCCTCAAATTTAGCCACAGCTTTAACTTATGTCATTGTTGTTCATGCTGTTAGGTATCCTACCAAAAAACATCTACATTCCAGATAGGCACTACGAGTATTTTCCTCATTCGATGAATCATCTAAAATGGCAGGAAATGGAGAAAAGCTAAAGATAAACTTAATTATAATATTTTATAAAAATATTTACAATTACGTGTTTATTCTAAATAATATAATATGTTATCAATATCAGCCCCTCTAGCCAAGTTGCATTCGCTAAATTATCACTCGCTAGGACGCTAAAAAAATGTGTGCTAATTGACGTTTGCCGCGCAAAGTCACGTGCTACTGTAGGAATAATACCAAAAAACATCTACATTCCAGATAGGCACTACGAGTATTTTCCTCATTCGATGAATCATCCTAAAATACTTATGTATTTTAAACCCATATATTTCAAAAAGTTCGCGCATTACGAAACATTATAACATGTCTATGCATTTTGTCTAACGTGTTTTTAATTATAACTTATGAACGGAGTTTCCTTTTTTAATAACTCGACTAATTAGTAAAAAAACCGTTTGAATTAAAGTGAAGAATTTTCCCAAAATTAATTAGATAAGGACTTTTTTTTTACACAGGTCGCCTTTCGATTTGAAAACCGTTAAAAACTCTCAACATCCTCTTGTTTAAATGCCAACCATGAATTGTTTTTTCAATATGATCAAGTTTTACTCCTCTTCTATTATTTCCAGGAATTATAACATTAATAAATTAAAAATAATAACACCAACGAACAGAGTTTATCTGACCGAACTCCCCTCTTTTTGCTTCGGGGTCAAACACAAACAACCCAGGACCATGACGGTTGTGATGACTATGACTATAAAATAATTGATGAAAAATTTGCCAAGGCATAGACAACCACTTAGTTTTCTCCTCTTAGAATAGACCTATCCCCAGCACTAGGGATACTACTTATACTGTGACCCCTTATACTAGACCCCTATACTAGACCCCTTGTCTATAAAGGCTGAGCATTATGATGAATGAGTATTTCACTAACGAGTAACCAACCCATCTCTTGGTTACAGCGGGCGGTTGCGAATCCTATTCGGTGTCACAGTCGCAGAGCATCAACTTCGGCCAGCAGATGCGAGCGCGCGCCACTGCGCCCGCGCAGCCCTCCGGCCAGCCTGGACCCGGGCAGCAGCCGCCGCCGTTAGGTGAGCGAGGGTCTTAGAAGCGCACTCTTAGAGCACTCGTTTATTTTGTGAGGCTGCCATTTGCAACAGGATATTTTAAAGCAAGTTTGGATTTGCCAGCCGCTTTAGAGTGCACACACGTCGATGCTACACGACGCAGAGGACATCCTAATTATCATTATGTTAGACAATGCTATACGAGTGGTAGAAGTCCAAGTAGCTAGTAGGCGTCGCCAGCGAGTCCGGAGTCACGGTGGTACAAGTGTATTACCAATAAGGGTCGATCAGACCTGCAGCATCACACGATTTCACGGCATGGTCAGCAGAGCCAGGTGTAAAATGGGAGTTGTTTCTGATTTCCTTAGTACTCTTACGACAACACTGTAGTGCAAAAATGCTTTTACGTAAATTGCGCGATAAAGCTTTTTATTTTACATTAAACACCTCCCGACAAACTAAAATATTGGATTTCTTTAAAAAAGTTTAATAGATATAACGTTTATAGATTAATATATACATTTAAAATTTCACAATACTATTAGTTTTATCTCATAAAAAAAACCCTATTATTTTTTGTACTATAATCCGAACGCTCCACGAATCCGAACGGGGGTAAATTTTCGGAGTTCAGATTAAAGAAGTCCTGCTGTAATAAAAATAAATTACTTTGTCTATTACTCTGGCGGCGGTTTCCCTTGAGTGGGTGTCGGTGGCGGTTTCCCTTGAGTGGGTGTCGGTTATTATTGTTATTTGATAAGAGGTGACTCTTAACAAAATGAATAACTTATAAACAATCCATCCTCCGCGCCAGGCGTCGCCGCGACTGGCATCTCCCGCGAGCTGCAAGCCAAGATGCTGCAGCAGCAGCAACAGCACATGTTGCGCGCGCAGCAGCAGCAGCAGCAGCAGCAGATGCGGCCGCCGCCGCCGGAGTACAAGGCGCGGTTCGTGCCGCCCCCGGGCGCGGTGGGCGGCGCGGGAGCGGGGCGGGCGCGCGCGGCGGGGCTGGCGGGGGCGGCGGCCGCGGGAGGGGGAGGCGCGCCGCGCTTCGCCCCGCACCCCGCGCACCCGCGCGCCTACTCGCCCGAGTGGCGGCACATGCTGATGCAGCAGCAGGCGAGGCAGCAGTTCCCGCATCACCATCAAGGTAACTACTTTATTATTGCCGCAAACCATGCCTACGGTGCGGACGGACCAGCGGCCGAGCTCCTACTCCATGATTGCGCGCTTAATCAATAACCTGCCTACGCAAATCAGGAACTCGATCACGCAGACAAATATCAAATCCAAACTAAAAACTTTCACTCAAAATTATAAGGGTTGAGAACTGCACACTCTTTTTTGAACTTTAATTGAATATAGCTTATTTATTCACTAATTTAGATATAGCCTTAGACTGTATAATGAGTAGATTACACCACACACAAACCTCACCGTGATTTAAGTGGTGTTCAAGCATGTTACTCTGTTATAAGTAATTATTCGATTATTATTAATTATTTTTACTAACGATATCGTTGTAAATCTCAGGTGGTTTCCCCGGGATGGTATCTATGGGCGGCGGCGGCGGCGGCGGCGGCGGCGGCGGCGGCAGTGGCATGACGCAACAACAACAGATGCAGCTGCAACAGTCGCGCTTGCAACAACAACAACAACTGATGCAACAACAGAGGTAGGTGAGACTGACTCGGGACTCCAGCACTGAAAGGGCTGAAAGAAGATCATCCAGTGAAATGTCCACGTCCGCTGACTGGGGTGCGCTCAAGTCCGCTGCTTTTACGCGAATGAACCGAGCGAATCCCGGCTGCGGCCAACTCGACAAAAACGTTTACTGCAGGACATGTACTCATGCTTTAAGAACACGAAATGCATTTTTAGAAAGCTAAAGAAATGCAGCTTTTCGTACAGTTAAAAACGTTTCTGTGAAATATTAGCACAATATACGCAAATTCCCGCCAAGAATATATCTGTTCCTACGGCTTAGTCCATTTCCAGGAAGGATCTTAGTTGAAGAACCTATTGTTATTGAGAGAATTATACTTGAATATTGCAGGAAATATCATAACGATAAATTTGATACCCAATAAAGCACACCTCACCTCAAACACAATTTTCATCCCAGCACTCGTGCTCTGCTAACGTCGAATGAAGAATGTTCAACTTTGACAACCATATTTTGAAAATTAAATAGTGTTGCCACGTATGAAAGAAAAATGATCTTAAAAGAGAGGCTGAGTTCAAGTAGCATGTATGTTTCGCTTCAAATCATTGATTACAAACTAAAATAGTCGCGCATCTGAAAGAAGTCCGAGCTCGCGCCATTTTCGGCACGTTGGACGATTCACTGGTCGTTGTACAAGTTTATCAAAGCGATGGCCCTAATTTGGGGTTTTCTGAAAGCTCAGTTATCAAAGCAGCTCGCCAGATGACGCAGATCTTTTGCGGATCTACCACAGAGTACAATCATGTACAATATTGTGGTCTGTGGGACATTTGACATTCCATATTTGTTTGTATTGTGGTCTGAATCGTGTAAGCTCTTTTTGCGCTAACACATTGTCACCATTGCGGACCGCAAAGTTGAACCTTATGCCCGTTTACATTACAACAAAGTAGGCATGGAATGAGGCAGGTAAGTGAGCAGTAGCATAATGTGAAAGCTCACTCCTCATGTTATTGCCCACTGCCCGTGCTCCGTCCGTTGATCAACCGTTGTTATTGCCCACTGCCCGTGCTCCGTCCGTTGATCAACCGTTGTTATTGCCCACTGGCCGTGCTCCGTCCGTTGATCAACCGTTGTTATTCGTGCGGCAACCGCATGAGACAGCGCCATGCGGGAAGTATAAACAAACACTCATTCCCGTCGACATTGCCGCGTCGATATTTTGAGAAATAATGACGGCGGCACGAGTATCTGTGGGCAGGTTGTAATTTAAACCAGGCATTAAAGTTCGTGTTACTACAATCAGATTTAAAAACCCCCTTCACCGAGGTTAAAAGATAAAATAGTTACTACACTTACGTTTTAATCCTATTAGCTAAATTGACTACATAGATAGTATTACGCATATTGTGGTAAACCGTAGAAACCTTTCCCTAAGGAAAACTAAATCACACGTCACAGCAACGCCGCCGCAAATTCTCTTACGCTTTGTAGCGAGCTATTTGGAAGTTTTATTTAGACTGCATTTTGGTGTAGCGGTTGTGGCTCTGCCTACCATGCGAGAGGTCCCGGGTTCTCCGGCTGGGGTTAAAAAAAAACCAGGTCTTGGATGTTTGTATATGTGTGATGTCGCTGTTTCTGGTTCCCACGATACAGGGTATCCTAGTGTGGGGACATAAGCAATGTATGTGCCTATATGTTAATGTTTATGTTTAAAGCAACTGTTGAGATCTCATTATTAGGGGCAATCATTCAATTATCGATTCTCCGGTTCCGAACACTTCTTTCTTCTTTAGATTAATTCTATTCCTTTCGTGGTTTCAGGACTCAAAACCAACAGCAATCGCCAATGTCTCATCTACTGATGCAGCAGAACCAGATGATGAATGTGCAAGGACAGGTTGGTATTGCCCAGGCTTATTTATTTTTCTCTAAGCCCTAACTGGGCCCATACCCCATTAAAACGATGAATCAGACCCAGAGAGCAATGACGATATAACACTCGTTACGATAATGTTGTAAAAATACAACAAGATCCTGGATTTTCGTCGATTGCAAATTTGACAAATCTAAGTAAATAATCTCATTTTATTAATCCTCTCCTAGATGCCAAACATCCACATGAGCCAAACACAGAGCATGTCCATGCAAGGAATGGGCGGCCTGGGCTCACACCAGGGTAACGCCATGGGTCAGAACGGCCCCATGCAAGGGCAGAGCCCCATGCAGAGCCAGGGCCACATGCAGGGCCACTCGGGCCCCATGCACGCGAGCCAGATGCAGAGCTCTCTCATGAACAACGGGCCAATGCAGAGTCACTCGTTCCCTTCCCTACACAACGCGTCTTCCTTCTCGGGGCAGCCCGCGGACTTCAGCCTGGATTTCCTCGACGCCATGGCTTCCTCCGACGCCACCAACATCACAGCTCAAGAGCTGCTCAATTCCTTAGACAATTCCTTCTTGAACGACATCCTATAAACTAGCGGCTCCAAGCTAACTGATTGGCCAATTTGAATTAGTCAATTAGTATGTTTTTGCATGGACAATTATTGTAGTAACTCCTGACATGCATGGACGACGACGTATAGTAGTAACTCCTGACATGCAGGGACGACATGTTGTAGTAACCCCTGAAATGCAGGGACGACATATTGTAGTAACTCCTGAAATGCAGGGACGACATATTGTAGTAACTCCTGACATGCAGGGACGACATATTGTAGTAACTCCTGACATGCAGGGACGACATATTGTAGTAACTCCTGACATGCAGGGACGACATATTGTAGTAACTCCTGACATGCAGGGACGACATGTTTTAGTAACCCCTGAAATGCAGGGACGACATATTGTAGTAACTCCTGACATGCAGGGACGACATATTGTAGTAACTCCTGACATGCAGGGACGACATATTGTAGTAACTCCTGACATGCAGGGACGACATATTGCGACCAATTTTGAATTAATCAAGACCAAATTTGCTAAAACGGGATTTTATCGTCCCGAGTTTTGAAGCGGATAGGACATTTAGATTTTTTATTAATCGGAATAGCAATTCTTGTATGCCATTTTTCTCTACTCTTCCATAGACTTGTATCTTTAGAGATACGCGTTGTTTTGTAAAACTTCTTTATATTTATTGTGAAATATATCCATTTCATAGTATTATAGTATCATGTTAAATATCTCTCTGTAAATATTTTATAGTAGCTGTAAGGTGTTTGTATAATATTATGATCACGATGAATACATCGCTAGGTTAAAGGTATTCCCACACTCTAGATGGAATTTTCCTCATATGATAATTTAGCGTTATAGAAAGTAGATTTTATTTCATCATGACTTAAATATTCTATTATTTATTTTTATTGCAAATACTGGGTGTAACAGAATTATGTTTATTTTTTTGGGGGTTGTTGGGAATATCATTCTTAATAACTTTCTTATTACGTTATGACTGCAACTTTCTGTTACGCCCTAATTTTATAAGCACAAAAGACATTAAATCAATATTAACTTAAACAATAGTATCACACAAATTATGATTTAGTGTAATTTCCTTGTCCAATATACCTTGCTGGTAATCATAATCAACTTGATCAGTTTAGATACAAGCACTTGCCACCTGGAACGAGATTACTAGCAAGGGCTGATCCGCCTAGGAATGGCTGATGTGTTTCATCATACACAGTTCAAATTAAAGTTTTTATTTAGTTAAGTTTACTTAAGGTCATTCCTGTACCTAAGATATATTGTAGCTTATATTATACTGTGATGTTGGTCTCAATATTCAATAGGTAATATTATAGCATCAATTATTATACTTAGATAGAGTTATTGTTGGCATTAGGTATTGTCAAGTCTGGAATCGTTATTGTTAAGGATCTCATGTATCACGTAGAAGGGGATAGAGTAAATCTGGAATGGATCACGTGACCATGTTTTCATACAAATTACGTTAGATGTCTACTTCTCTGATCGGCGTGATAATAACTTCATATCATTTCTGGGAAAGGCGTCATATTATATGGTATGAACAAAACCAAATAGCTGAGTTAATTGGGAGATTTTCGATTTCATTGCTGGAATTCTTAAATCCCTATCCGTCAATCATGAGATGAGCAGCCGTAATGGGAAGGATATGAAGCTTCACACGACCGTTTCGTTATTTTACCTTTGTACTTTAATGTTACGTGTATTTACACTGCTTTCATGTCTACAATACAAAGTATTATAATGCTATTTAATTATCATCAAAAGTTTATTCATCATATTTAAATCAATGTTGATGTACAATCGGAAAATTACAGTTCGTTCATTACTGTTTCATGGCAACAAAGTTCATTATCGTGTGATTTAGCGATTGTATATCAGTATGCATCTCACAGCTTGTAATGAGCTCAGCTCTCTCATGCAACAATACAAAGCCAACTGTGAATGAAAGGGACATTCCAGAGCCATTGTTAACAATGTTTTAACTTTAGGACCAATTTTTGAATGTTCTTTTGAAAATAATATTACATATTGAACCTTAAAATTGGTATTTAATTTCACAAATACTTTACATAGATAAATCTTCGTGCCTCAACATAATGATAATGAGAATTTTAATGACGGAGAAAATTCTTTAGAGTTTTGTATACATTAAATAGGTAAATTAATGCATTTGATTTAATTGTTCAGTTATAGAAGATTTTAGTATGGCACATTGAGTACTGCAGCATTACTTTATAATTGTGTGCTCCTGACAAAAGACGCCTACCACATAATCGAGTCCGCCTGGTGCTTATACAGACAGTCCGAGAAGTTGTCCAGTTTCATTTCTAAAGCGTTAATCTCCGCCGCCACGTGTCATATCATCTCATTGGGCTTGTTGTAGAAGATGCGCGGGTTCCGGACTCGCGGGCTGTAGTAGTTATTCGGCTGCACGTACTTTGCCGTGATCGCTTCGTCTGTCTTACTCTCGTAGATATTGTCGTTGGCCTTGTTGTCACCGGAGCTCATGATGTAGGAGTGCGCCAGTATGTCGGAGCGCCGCTTCTTGTGTCGGATGCAGGAGTATACGGTGCTGAGCAGGAGGCCTAGTTTGAGTAGGGACACGATGAAGAGGCCGAGAATGAATACGATGTACTGCTGCTCGTACCAGTCTTCCACGCTCTGCATGCAGCCCTGTCGAATTATATATTTATATAGCGACCAACAGAATACACAGTTATACAGAGATTTTAAAATAATTAATAGAAGATAGATTTTAATAACAGATTCGCATTAAATTACATCTAGCACTTGAAGGCACAAACATTAAAACATGGGGAATATAATAATATATCGGAGTTAAATAATTTAATACAGTCTGAATGATGAATTCATTAAAAATTAGGGGTGATTATATAAATTCAAGTTGTGCTAGTTAATGTCCTAATTACAAGATTTTTAAAAGCGTTAATAGTTAGATTGAAAATGTCAATGTTGTGAAAAAACTTATTGTAGGTGTCCATTATTCTGTCCATGGTGTTATTTTTTCCAGAGTTTGTTCTATGGAGTGTGATATGGAAAAGGGTTTTAATTCTGGTTGACGGTCTAGGCAATCTGAATTTCAAACGATTTAGCAGCTCTGGGAAGTCAATCGAGCCATTTACGACCATATGCAGAAACGTCATGTCGGCAACAGTAGGTACGTCTGTGGTTGAGGGACATTATTTTATGTCGCCTGGCGGTTTCCAATACATCAATGCCGGTTGCAAAGTTGCGGAAGTTTAACCTCTTGAATACCACCGGTTAGATAACGCCACTTTTCCGTTATAGGTTATAAATTTTATTAAATAGGGTTCAAAATCGCGACCCGTCCCAACTACCCTCCCCTCGGTTTTTGAGAGGTTAAATGTCTCGGAAACTTATTTTGTTTAATCCTTTTTGAGTGCACATCATACAAAGGGTTCCTTACCGTGGAGCAGTATTCAAGACTACTACGAACAAAAGCAAAATAGAGCATTTTAACTGCTGACTCATTTTTAAATTCTAGAACTGGTGAAGTGAGACAAGATATATTTAATGTTTTTAAGTGTTGTGTTCGCAAGAGGAATATCGGTGTTAATATGGAAGCTATTCTGAAAAACAGTCGTTAGAACATCTTAAAATGATCTCGCTCACACGCGCGCGTGAGTACGCGACACTTCTGTAGTCGCGGTCGGCTCCGAACCAACACCTTCACTCTCCGCCATATGTCGTCTTAGATAGTTGCGAAAACACATCAAAAGACTAAAGATCGATCAAGTTTGATAGTGTATCTTCAACTGAAATTCACCTGCAAATGCCGGTACCCTGTCACGGTTCCCGTCACAGTGACCTCCTGACAGCGAGTCAGGTTGAGCGGTCGCGGGTTGAGATGGTCCCGCGAGTCGTCGGCTTGCAGGCAACAGCTCAGCGGAACTGACAAGCCGCGCGGGCCGAGCCGCCGCAGCTGCCACAGCGACATGTCGAAGTTACGCGCGTCCGTCATGCCGCAGCACTCCAGCTGGGGAGGCAGCACGTGGGTTAGTCGGGCGTAGAAGGTTTGCCGATGATGTCGTAGTCATCGGAAAACTTTTTGCGCCCGACTAGAGTTAGGTCAAGTCAAAGTCAAAGTTCTTTATTACTGTAGAATTTACATATACTTAGCAAACGTCATTGTTTGCCTCTTCTCTACATAGGACCACTGTAGGAGATGAAGGGCGTATAAACACCCACAGATTGATGTTTAGATCTCTTTAAAAATTGGTTGTGCTTAACTAATACAAATATTACAATATTAATTATTATGGTTAATAAGCAGGAATAAATAATTACAAAATTATTAACAGAAAGGTCTGTGAGCTAGATTAACCCCATACAGTCCCGTCATTTAAGTAATCTTGACCATGCTTTTTAAATTGCTTAAATGGCAATTTCAAAATCTCCAGAGGTATCTTATTGTAGTAGAGAATGCACTGACCCTTGAAAGAATTGCTAACCTTCGCGAGTCCAAACCGGGGCGCAACTAGACTGTGATTATTTCTTAGGTAATCATTACAGCTATCGCTAAGTTTGGAAAATGTTGTAAGGTTCTAGCGTACATACATTATATTTTCGATAATAAATTGACTAGCTAAAGTTAGTATGTCAATTTCTTTAAACGCGCACGCCAGCTCATATCAGTTTTTTAAGTTCCGACCGTAACTACGTTGAAGGTAAGTCAGCTAAGCGTCAATATCCCTTTCCTTGTTTCAATTGAAAAAGGACTTCCTTTGATGTTTTCTGGAGGTGAATATCCAAAGCTGATAAAATAGTTCGAGGACTGCCCCCGTAGCCAAATTGCATTCGCCAACTTATCAATCACTCGCTACAAGGCTAAGAAAGTGTATATGAGTTTTGAAATTTGACGCGCAGACACGTGATACTTTGCACGGCAAACGTCAAATAGCATACATTTTTTTAGCGTCGTAGCTTACCTGGCAAGGGGTTCTGGATTCCAATTTTACACCTAGAAGTAGCGATCAGATCAAGGATCCCATGCCCACCCAAACCATTAGGTAACGTCTTCAAAGGAAGTGAATGATTCAGCAGTTGTACCTCAGTCTGCGCCAGGTCCATAGCCTGCGTGAACTGGTCATGTTCGGGCACTCCGTAGTATGCCTGCAGGGCTCCTACAGCGCCGCCGCGGACGTTCTGCAGCCCGACGCAGCGCGGCCACACAAGTGCGATGACGCCCCCGCCGCACGATATCAGTAACAGGGAGAGCACAAGGAGGAAATACTGAAATGCGAAATACATGTAACATTTTAATTAGACATTTTTGGACAACTTCGAGCCGTCCTTCGTTTGGGCTAAGATAACCCCTTTACTTTTATCCATGTGATATTAATACAACACATTGCGTGACAGTAGTCTAGCTCATTATGCTCTAGAGGAGATGTGAATGAATTGATTAATTAATGAGGTACATATAGGCTGTTGCAAGAATCTCTCGTAAGTAGGCTACAATTTGTATTTGTTCAATAGATTTCTTCGACGCGGCAAAGCCTTAAACCGGGTGAAATGCTTCGGCACATATACGTGGGGCGTCCAATAGCAAGCCGCATCCATTTAATTTAATACTGAGCCACGTCTCAAAAGACCCTGTGCCTCAGTTAGTTATATAACTTACTGAAGTTGGTGTGGTTCAAATAACTGCGGGCAAAAATACGTTGAACCTGATACCAATGTGTATAGTTTTTGTGAGCGATACGATAAAGACTATTAAAATTATCGCAAATACGCCGTATGTGCATATCGTGGTAGAGGGCGGGGTGAGCCTGTGACATTGGCAGGTGTGGCAAACATTTGAATGAAAATTCTTTTTTGTTTTATTTAAAACACTTTCTTCCTCTATCCTAGTTTATTTAGAGCGTTAATTTTTGTATTCGTTTATTCATAACATATTTATCATACCACATAAAGCCTTGGATGACTCCGGGTCTGATACGACGCATGAAACACAGAGACAGCTTACATCTTAAATGTAGGAAACACCCAAACGACGCAACCGCTCACACTATCTACAATAGATACCGAAACTTCTGTGTCAATATACTTCACCGAGTAAAGGCAGAATATGAAAATAAAATGCTAACCGAAAATTACAAAAACCCGAAAATGCTATGGAAAAAAAAAACCGAAATCTCAACATCTAAAACAAACTCTTCTACCGAGCTCTTAAGAAGTAAAAGCAACCCAATCGAATCCATAAATGAATGAAACAGATACTTTATAACTGTAGGAAGCAGTTTAGCTAATGATATACTGGTAAAAACTAACCAAACAGAAACAAATTTAGCTTCTCAAGCCAAATCACCATCCTTACCACCTAACTCTTTCTTCTTTCAACCAACTAATGAATTCGAACTCACTAGCTACATTAAACAACTTAAAAACGACAGTGCACCAGGTCTAGATGCCTTAAAAAATCTTCTGGTCAAACACATTGCCCAACATATTATTAAACCTCTTCTTCACATTTGTAATCTCAGCCTCCTCAGTGACATCTTCCCAGACTCCTGGAAAGTAACCTCTGTTACTCCTATCCATAAAGCCAGCGACAAATGCAAACCTAGTAACTACAGACCAATCTCTCTGCTTGCTGTATTCTCAAAATTACTTGAAAAAATTACTAATAAATGCCTCATCCATTACTTAGAATCGAACAATTTACTATCATCAAACCAATTTGGATTCAGACAGGGAAAATCGACCGAAGACGCAATAACCCTACTCTTAAACTCGGTATCTTCCCAGCTTCACAAAGGGAACTGTTCCATCGGCGTTTTCTAAGATCTTGCTAAAGCCTTTGATACCGTTTCTATACCGATCCTATTACAAAAACTGAAAAACCTGGGCATAAGGGGTGTAGCACTTGACTGGTTCAGCAGCTATCTTACAGACAGAAAACAAATAACGAAAATAGTTAATTTACACAGTGACCCAATGCCTATAAATTACGGAGTCCCACAGGGCAGCATCTTAGGACCTACCTTATTTATAGTTTTTATTAAAGACATAGAAACCAGTCTCCCAACCTCTGTCTCAGCCGAAATAATATGCTATGCCGATGATACAGCTCTGATATTCAGTGATAAATCTTGGAACGACACTTTCTCAAAAACCATAAATGGACTATCAGGAATATCTAACTGGCTCTCACGAAACCTGCTTACCCTAAACACAAACAAAAATAAATACCTTTGCTTCCATAAAACAATAGCCACACAACCCGACACCTCTACTGTAAAAATTCATATTTGAGATCGCTCTGCAGCAAATTGTACCTGTGACACAATTCAAAGGACTGGTCATATAAAATACCTAGGCATCACGATAGACGAGAAACTCAACTTTCACAAACACATACGCACCCTCTCAGGTAGAGCCAGAAAACTGATCCACATAATGAGACTCCTCATAATGCAACATAAAAGATCCCGACGAATTGAGAACCTCCTCCTTGTTGAAGTCGGTTTAATACTCACAATAGTCAGTATAACATATCCCGGCATGTACGTGGCCCAGCAGCCCAGCGCCGCCAGCGCGCAGACCGTCAGCCCCGCGGCCAACAGCGCGAGCGCCAGGTAGTAGAAGGGGGGGTGAGGCAGGCCCCCCTCCGGCGCCGGCGCCGAGAGCAGGCGGGACAGCAGGATGCGGCGCGAGTCACACAGGAGGAGGAAGCCCGATATTACTTCTATGCAGCCGCACGCCTGTGAATGATCCATTGATATGCATCTAATCTTCTATCCAACAGTCCAGGTATATTCATATTGACACTCCTTGAGTAATAGGTGGTAGTCCCGCGGCGTTCTATAGACTTTAATTATGACGTCGACCTGTGGTGTAGCGGTCGAGGCTGTGCTTACCAGCGAGAGGTCTCGGGTTCGATTCCCGACTGGGTAGGAAGAAACTAAAATCTCCAGGCTTGGAAGTTTACATGTTTGAAATTTAGTGTTCAATAAATTATTTTTATTTATTTATTTACTAGCTGAACCCGCGAGCTTCGTAGCGCCTTTACCGTCAATAATGAGTACAGATGTAGTGAATAATCCTTTCCTATCGGCAAAACTCGGAACAACGATAACACCCGAATGGTGCCGATGTGTCTATGAATTACTGTATTATTAAATTACGTGCAGGTATCAAATAAATCGCATACTTTATTTATCAATGTCAAATGTCAAATTGCCCGTTTGACGTATATTACACTGAGATGTTAAAACCACCACGATTCTATCATATAAAGAATTCTTTAGGTAAACAAAAATATAACTAGTTACTGAGGACGTTTTATTTCAATAAAACGCACTGATAAAAACCAAATTCCGGTTGGGATGATCTAATGATTCTATAAGGATTGGAACCCCAAAAGTCTGACTATAAGTCAAAACTACAGTAGGATTTTGCAGACCTTTTTTATGACAATAAATTTTTGTAATTAATTAAAAATACTATGACATAACAAAAAAGACACCTCAACATAAAACAAAACAAACCAGCAGAGAAATTAATATAAATAAATATGATTTTCTGATTGGATGAACGACTTCGATTATGACAGCGGGATAAGAGGAGGAGGAACGGGGTGGACAGTGGAGCGAAACAATACTTCCAACTTCCATATCACAGTCAGAATCAGAACTATTGTCTGGGGTATCATCGTCAGAGTTTTCATGAACGGTGATTACAAAACTAGCCATATAATTTTCAACTCAGGTTCGTGTTTTCGGTACTCGTTTTCGCATTTGATGGCGCGGTCACATACTTTGGCCCAAACATCGGAACCAATCATATTAACCTTTTCCTGTACCAATTGTTTCACAGTAGTCATATTCATACTGATGTTTCTTTTGGATACGTATCCCTTTATTTGAGACCATATGTTTTCAATCGGATTGAAATCAGGATGATATGGTGGCAATCTTAGTACGCTGTGTCCATATTCGTTCATAAGTTTATCTATAGAGTATTCTACAAAGTCTTGTTTGTACTTGCAAATAATTTCGTATATTTTTTTCTTCGGGGGTAGAACTAAGAAACGCCAACAAAAAATAAGCTCTCTAATTTTATTTCAATTTTAATTATTTATAATCACATATAAATTACAATTTAATATAAATTCACTGACCTAGACCCTCCTTTCATCATAATTAACTGATCACTTCATATATTGTTGCATCATCTATTATAACCTCACACACAAGCACAATGGACCTATACGCTGAGCTGCAGAAGTATATGGATGAAATCACGGAGACCTTCAGTGAGCGGATGGGGAAGTACGAGCAGGAACTGCATGCAGCCACACCTACTCCAGGACCCCAGGACATCACCAAGCTGACACGTGAGTTCTCGGACTTCAAGTCTCTCGTGTGGAAGAGCCTCGGAATTCTGAAGAATTCACTGCAGCTTCTGACCCTCGGGCTCGACCGGCACGAGACCGCTGCGAGGCGTAAGGTGCTGCTGGTGCACGGTGTGCAAGAGGCGGCCAGAGAGGAAGCAGACGTCATTTTGAAGGGTGTGCTCACAGACCGCCTCAAGGTGTCTGCAGAGTGCCTCCGCGACTTGAAGGTGGTGCATAGGCTGGGTGCCAAGGGGACGAAATCTCGGCCGCTGCTTGTACGCTTCGCAACGCACAGAGCGCGCAATGAAGTTTGGAGTCTGAAGAAGGAGCTCAGGGGCTCGGGTATTACTGTGTCCGAGTTCTTGACCAAATCCAGACATGGTGTCTTCATTGCAGCACGCAAGCACTTCGGAGTGAGCAACACTTGGACTTCTGATGGCAAGATACACCTGTTGCTGCCTGACGGGTCGCGGCAAAAGCTTGAGTGTTGGGCGGATTTACGGCCGCTAACTGATAAGTTTCCCAGCAAGGAGGCCCCCTTGCCTACCGGCATTGAGAAGAAACTAGCTGCGGGGACTACAGCTGGCTCCGCCAAAGGCGCAGTTACCAGGCGACAGGCGGCTCAGATGCAGATCAAGAAGAAGTAAGGTTAGGTTCGTCTGTCCGCAACCCAGTCATACTCGACCTTCCATTTTCGCGATGCAGTG
Source organism: Argyresthia goedartella (assembly GCA_949825045.1). NCBI lineage: Eukaryota > Metazoa > Arthropoda > Insecta > Lepidoptera > Argyresthiidae > Argyresthia > Argyresthia goedartella. The sequence goes on along the minus strand of OX463814.1, from coordinate 23,568,583 downwards.
GTCATTTGGCTGTGTTAACTTTTTATTTGCGAGGTAGTAGCACGTTTTCTTTGCGTCCAAGAGCCTAAAGTACAATTTTCAGTTCTCTAGTCTAGACATTACGAGAGTATTAATTTTCTTTGCATTACGACATGGTAGGTCTGTCACTGTTTTTTTTTTTTTTTTCCTTTTCATTGTGCACGCATCTGCGTCTGTGTACTTTTTAACAGTGGGATCGAAACGCAAACCTCAAACTTTGTACTTAATTATTTTTAAAGTGTTTGTTGGCAAAAATGTTTGCGTTTCGTTCGGGCTCCATGTCGCGGTCCTTTTTGCGTTTACCTCGCCGTGGCCTAACTTCCAAAACATTTTTTTTCTGTGTTTCTGTTCTTCCATTCATTGTTTCTGTGCCTTCACTGTCCGCTGCCCAGTTGTTAATTTATTTTATCCTGTGTGTTGTTTATAACTAAAAGAAGTAGGTTTTCTGCTTACTTCAGCAATCGTTGTCTGGCAATGGGTCTAGGTCATCCCGTTATGTTATTTACTTTTTTTTTTTTTGTGTTTTATTAACATTTACATTATTGTAGTATATATTTTTATACATATATCTATATTATTTACCTATATATAGTATGGATATCCATAATGATAGCCTCTTGTCGTGTGCTTCTAGCGATGAATTTATTAGTGCGGAAAGCGATATTTCCACTGTGGAAGAACCGCTTTCCGTCAAACTTAAGACTGTCTTTGGTGGGTCAGGGAAAAATCTGAACATAGTGCACATCAATGCTCAAAGTATGAATACTTTGAGCATGAGATCGGGGTAGCTAGTGTGAACACTAGCTACCCCGATCTCATCGAGGCTTTTTCTGAGCAACGTGTGGACGGCATCCTTGTCTCTGAGTCGTTCCTTAAGCCTTCACTCCCTTCATCCATGTAATCTCTTCCAGGCTTCAGGCTATATAGGAACGACAGAACCGGAAAGGCAGACGGAGGTGTCGCTGTTTACCTGCGTGCGGAAATTGCTTGTAAGGTGATTAATGTATCCCCTAGCCAGTACTCCGAGTCTGCTGAATACCTCTTCCTTGAAATTGTTCTTCATCACAATAAGGTGCTGCTTGGTGTCCTCTATAGCCCCTCTCTTCGTGTTGACTACTTCGACACCTTTGAATCCCTTCTTAATGATTTGACCCTAATTTACGACGACACTCTCATTCTTGGGGATTTCAACACCTGTCTCCTCAAAAAGAATTCCCGTTCTGCCAAACTCAGGTCCATAGTTGATTCATTCAATCTCCACATCTTGCCACTTGAGGCCACTCATTTCCAGCCGCATTGTTCTCCCTCTCTTCTAGACATCATAATCGTCTCCAACTTGGATAAGGTTGCCTCTCACGGTCAACTTAACTCTCCTTTCTCCTTCCACGATCTCATCTACCTCTCCTATAAGATTAGGTGTCCGAAGAGCAGAACGAAATTCATAGATATTCGAAGCTTCAAAGGCATAGATGTGGAGTCCCTTAGGTCTGATGTCTCACTGGTCGATTGGTCCCCTGTCATCTTGAGCGAGAACGTTGACGACAAAATCCACAACTTTAATGCAATTGTCTTGGGACTTTACGACAAACATGCTCCCATTAAGAAAGTCAGGGTAAAACACCTGCCGGCGCCCTGGCTTAACGATGTTATCAAGCGCCTAATGGCCAAGAAAAATCGCGCTAAGTGTAACTACAAAAAGGATCCGACAGATGACAACTTTCTTTCCTACAAATGCCTTCGCAATCGATGCAATCGTCTTTGTCGAGACGCCAAGCGCCGCCACATCTTCGAGTGTATCGAAAGGTACACCCCAGCTCAGGTGTGGAAATTCCTCAGGACACTTGGTATTGGCAAATCCCAGGACATGCATTCGGGTGATGTTGATCTGAACGCTCTCAATCAATTCCTCTCTGCTCCACCAGTTGTAATGGACCCTTCTATCAAGGAAGCCACTCTTCATAGTCTGCGCTCTAGGTCATTACCCAACACCACTCCTTTCAACCTGAGCAATGTTGGAAGCGACACGGTTAAGAAAGCATTTCTAGCAATTAGCTCCAAAGCTGTAGGAGATGATAATATCTGTCAACGAATGATTCTAACTATCCTTGATGATCTGCTTCCGGCCATAACACATATTTTAAATTTCTCCATTTCCAATTGTTCTTTCCCTACTGCTTGGAAACAAGCATTAGTTATCCCTCTCCCCAAAACATCCAATCCCACCTCCTTTAAAGAGTATCGCCCCATTTCTATCCTGCCGATCCTTTCTAAAGTCCTCGAATCCATTGTCCATACCCAGCTCTCCCATTATCTATCCTCTAAAAATCTACTAAATCCTTTTCAGTCTGGCTTTAGAACGGGTCATAGTACTGTTACGGCTTTATTAAAAGTGACCGATGATATTCAGGTCGCCATGGATCAAAGGCAGCTCTCGGTGCTGGCTCTGCTGGACTTCAGCAGTGCTTTTAACTGTGTTGACTTCGACATTCTCGTTGAACTTCTCAAATCTCTTAACGTCTCCTCCCTCTCTGCCAGCTGGTTTGACTCTTACCTAAGGAACCGAAAACAGCGTATCAAGTCGGAGGATGCTTGTACGGAGTGGTGTGACCTCTCTTCCGGTGTCCCCCAAGGTGGCATTCTCTCTCCTCTTCTATTCTCAATATTTATCAATTCCATATCCGATGTCCTCTCTTCTTCCTATCAACTCTACGCGGATGACCTTCAGATCTATCGTCACTTCTCTCCTGATGATGTAAATTTCGCTGTGGAAGCGTTAAACGCTGACTTGGCTGGTATTAGTGGATGGGCATCGTCATTTGGGTTGCTGGTTAATCCGAATAAGTCCCAGGCCATGATTATAGGTACCAGACACTCTTTAAACACGTTGCAGCAATTGTCTGTCCCTTCTGTAACTTATAACGGTACTGTAATCATGTATAGCGATAAAGCTAAAAACCTGGGTGTCATCTTTGATAATCAATTGTCCTGGTCAATGCATGTTAATGAGGTCAGCAGGCGAGTTTACGCAACTTTTCATTCCCTCAGGAGACTTCAGAACTTTCTTCCTCGCCAGACCAAAATAACTCTCGCTCAGTCCCTTCTTCTCCCCCTCATTGATTATGCTGATGTTTGCTGGGTGAGCGCAAATGAAGAACAACTGAACAAACTCGAACGACTTCAAAATCTCGGGATTCGGTTCATCTTCGGACTGCGCAAGTATGACCACGTATCTCAGCATCGCAGGGAGCTGAAGTGGCTACCGATTCGGCTTCGACGGGACTCTCATATCCTGTGTTTCCTTTATAATATTTTGTGGAACCCTCGTTACCCTAACTTCCTACGTGATCGCTTCGAATTTCTTTCTTCAAGCAGGCCTCGGAGAACTCATATGGCGTCTACGCTCAAAGCTCCAGATCGCTCCACTGCAGCCTACGAGCACGGGTTCAGAATCCGAGCCGTACGACTGTGGAATGAGCTTCCTTGCACTATCAGGGACAGTCGATCTCTAAATATATTCAAAAACCGGCTAAAGAAGCACTATCTCTCCCTTTCCAGTTAGATAATATATATATATTTGTATGTATTAGTTTATTATACGGTTTATTCATATTTTTACGTTGTATTTAAGTAATTGTGTATGCAGTCTATTTTTAGCAATTAGGGTTATCAGTATAATACATACTGTTTTGTAACGGCACCAGGCTAAGGTCGGAGCCGCCGCTATCAGTAGCTATGATCGTCTATTCTATCTATCCCAAAATGAGAGGACCCGATTCAGCTGTAAGATTTGTAAGTAAGAATGATAAGTCTGAATTTCTCGTTCGTCGAGAAGTCCGTTAGGCGTACAATAGTCGAACGAAGTTTGGTTCAGGAAGTTACAGTTTCAAGTTAGACAGAGAAAGCATATATGTCCGCGAGCCGGTAATTCGCATCAGTCAGCGGTGTATTGCGCCAAAACGATCGTTGTTATATTTTATGTGATGGCACCATCTGGTTTTGTACATATGAGCGCATTGGAACTTCTTTTTGTTTAGTGGTCGACCACAGTTTATAATATTTGTTTGTGATATCGTATAGATATCCGTCGTAGTTTTACGACGTGAGTACTCAATGATATTTCATGTGCTCGCTAGTAGCGGCTTGTGGTGGTTCCAATTATATATTTGGTTCACGGCAATAACGATCCGAAAGGACCGGTTTACACAATTGCGATTTGAGTTCCGAAATGGGTTCTGAACTAGCGGTTACCTCAAAAGGTCCGTAACGTTTTGAAACCTTCAACTCTGCGCAATTTGATCTGGATGTTATCGAAACGCAAGCATTATTGTTTTAGGAGATCTAACCCACACCATAGCGAAGTGCATAGTTCGATAAATACCGAACTATGAATTCCACTAGCCGCAGCACGTCCTGGGCTGAGCCAAATCATATATACCGACTCAGCTTACACATTAGACCTCCAGCGAAATTTACATTTAATTTAAAAATGCAACTTGAATCCAATCTGACCCAAGGCAATGCAAAACACCTACCCGGACCTAAACAATGAACTTTAGACTGTAAATTGATCTCTTCGCGCGTCCCCGACAACACTCAAATGTCAAAATATCAACAGGATATGTTATCTGTGTTGACACCGGTTTAACTTTGTTCTGAATTTGTTATTTCCATCCGCGGAACCTCATCGATCAAACAGTCTCCCTATGCCCTGCCAACCTAGGTTTAGCCGCAACTAAACTCCTGTCTAGCCTAGTCTAAAAACCTAGTGTTATACCACGTCCATTATCGACACCACTCGAAAATGGTTGAGTTTGATTTGAATGTGCTTGAATGTTTAACGACTGTGTGTGTGGGAATTACAAAACTCGCTAGGTACTCGAAAGGAATGAGGAGAGGATTAGCCCGCGAATATCCTAAGAGCCAATCCAGGAACCCTATGGTGAAGGAAAAAGGAATTTAGGGTCGCTCCAAGCCCAGACTCAGACTCAGATATTTGACTTACAAGTTCTTTCCTAACGACCCAAGGATAGTTTTGGAATTAGGGGTAGGTTGATATAAAGGTAGGAACCGAGGTATATCTCGGTGCTTCAGACACTCACGAAAACCCACTGAAACTCCGCAATCACAAATTCGTATAGTTCTGACGCGTAACACGGCAGACAAAACTGTTTAGAACTCGTGAAAGACGACTGTCACAGTAGCTAGACGCTGAGACTGAATGCCCTCCCCTCACATGCTCTGGTATTTATATGCGTCCTTTGCGAACACGCTCTGCCCAAGCGAAGCTTCTTATCACTAACTACACAGAGTCTATTTTCAACCATGCCATGCAGATCCGCCGTTCTACAAATTGTGTGTACGCATATTCACTATGATCAACCGTAGGTGATCACTCAAATCATTTGGTACTGCCGATACACAGAATCTGTTGATCGCTGACCAATAAAAGCTTGTTGCGATTAATTAAGCATTCCCGACCGCTAGGGCGCGTAGCTAAGACCACCAGAATGCTATCCAAACTAGCGGTGTCAGACCCTCCATATCATACCTCAATCGCAATTGTGTATTTGCAATCAACATAATAGCTTTCTCCGTTCCATAATAACCTTTCATTATTTAGTTATTCATAATTTTATTCAACGCGCAGCCAAATCGGCTCTGATCTCTACACATCTCGCAGGAATGCGACAAAAAAACTTGGCCTGAAAACTTCCACGAACCAACCCACGCGTCGTCTCTGTTTTTTTGCTAACTTTGCCAGTAAGCTACGCAAAACCCCCAAACGTTATCTGAACCGATTCTCGTATTCAAAACAGCGCGGCGTTGGGCTAGCTCTCTACCACGCAGAATGAAGTATCAAATGTACCGAATCTCGTGTACCATTACAGTTTGTAGTATATATTAGTCGTAGTATTTATAGAGTTTTATTGTACGCGCAGGTCTTCCCCCGCTCAACCATCACCTCTCCTACCATCTTGGTTTGCTGGAAGAAATCTCTTTTGAGAGATAAGCTCGCCTTTGTACATGTTTTTTTCTATTATAAGTTTTCTGTATGACTGTTTTGTGTAGTACAATATAGAAAATTACAATATTTCAAGTTTTGTTAATGACGGATCAATCGGAACTTTATGTTTGGATAGCCAATCAATCATGTCTTGCTTCCTGGTATTTGAATTAGAAGGTTTTTCTACGTACTTATTATGATATGCAGCATTATCTACTACTAGTACCGAATGTGGAGCTAAGTTTGGAATGAGTTGATTACGAAGCCATTTTTCATAGTTTTCATTGTTCATCGCGTTGTGATAGTCACCTGTTTTATCAGTAGACTGATACATTAACAATGCCCCAGGTATAAACCCCTTTCTACTACCAGCGTGCACTATTATAAGACGTTGTCCTTTAGAAATTAACTGTTTCACTCCGTTTTCTGACGAGTCAGCCCAGCTTTTACCTGCCAAATGTGAGGTATGGATGTATGTTTCATCACAGATACACTCGGCGCCACGAATAAAGAGCTCTCGGAGAAACTGGCGGGGATTACTGCGCATGTGTACAGTCGCGGCATAATTCCGAAGTGCGTTTTTAGGGTTAGTGTGAAGGAATGAGTGTTCAGGACTTTCTTCACTTCTATTTTTTCTCTGTTTGATATTTTGTTGATTGGGATATTAGCCGATGTAAATAATGGACTTTGTGTCAAATAAACTATAGGTACTCTCTATTGACAACATTTGTTAACGTCAAGGTTGAAACCTATATATAAATAACCCCCTAGCATAGAATGCCCCTAGTCACTAGGGCCTAGTGAATATAGATACTTGTAGTAATAGTCCTGCACACTCTTTTCTTCCCGCTGACTAATAATTTGTAACAATTAAACCACAATTAAGTTTTTCATCAGACTTCTTCATCAGTATTTCATCAGACTCTTTTTTGATATAACAGTTCACATCGTAAACCATTTTTCTAGCTTGCCTAGTCAGTACTTTATTTTTCGGCATTTTCGACCGGGGCGAAAGATAACGTTGGGTAATATTGTATGCGACTGTACTCAAGAAGCTTCGAGACGTGCTTTCGGTGCGGGCATCGGGAAGCGACTGATCAACGAATCAGGTGCCGGCGCTGACTACCGCCCCCGTCGCTCCTCACTTCCCCGCGCCAAACACTTGTGAAAAGTGACTACTGCGCATTCAAGGACAAAGCTCTTTAGTCGTGGCGCCGAGTATACTATAATACGTTTCATCCATATAAACAATCTCTCTCCTTTGCAATCTGTACTTTTTTATCGCGGCTAAAAACTTTACTCTTTTTAAACGAACATCATCTTTCTCGATAAGTAATTTTATGTTGTTTTCAACTTTTTTATACCGAAATCCCATTTTTCTAAGAATTTTTCTTAGCGTAAAGTCACATCTGTTAAAATTTATGGCTTCGGATAACTTGGACTTCAGGGCTTTAATTGTAGGTACTTGTTTGTATATCAAATGGAAATTATACACTAATCGTCAAGACCTAGACAAAATAATTTATTTGGTCTACCCAACTTTGTCGACTTCGGACTATTGGAGGTGGATTGATTTATGTATTCTTTTTGCAATATTTTATTTACTGTTCGTTGAGAAATTCCACTGGCCTCCGAAACTCGTTTTTGGACTTTAGAAAAGTAAGCAGTATAGTTGGTATGTTTGAATTTATCATTTTCAGTTAAGAAATATAAATAAATATTGAAAATAACTTCGCAGGCTTGCCGATCTAAACGTTTCCCTTTTCTTAGTGCTTTCGGCATGTCTGTTATAAATTGTTAATGTGGATCGTATAAAATCAATGTTTATTATTTACAAAAATGACAGACAAGAGTGAAATGTAAAGTCAAAAAAAATATATATAGGTGGCCTGCATTAATACACGAGTCCATGAAGTTTATCACAAAATCTAACATAAATATCAACAAAATATTTCTGTGGTATTAACTACTCTATATAGATACTTCCTCTTGCAATGCGACCGTTCCCTACGTTGTCTCGATGGGTACTGAGTGCGGTGAAGTAGTAAGACAAAAACGAACATTTCCGAGAAAATACGAAAGGAAAGGATTATTCACTACATCTGTAGCTGTCAATTGCGGATGATGGCTGAGTTCTAAACCCAATTTATATAAAAACATATTTTCTGTATATTTTCATTTCCGTTAATTTTCCGATATTTAAAAAAATATTCTGCTATTCGGGGAGGAGACGAATCCAACAAATAAGAGATCATTAAAATCGGTTCAGCTATCCTTGAGTTATAAGTGGTGTAACTAACGCGACTTTGTTTTATATATTTAGAAATATGCAAATTGCGAAGCCATTACTGCTTACGAGCCGCTGACGAATGGTCTTCATGATTGGTTCGCGGATTGTGAGGTTGGGTTTGCTATGCCACGACGTTATCTTTAAAAGAGGAAGCTAAGGCAGTCATGCTTACTTAGCCATTATCATTACAATGCCACTGCTCTTGCTGCTGACCAAAATCAATTCCTATTGTAATGTATTACCTACCAAAGAAGTTAACTTAATCATGCTAAAACACGGCAAGTAGGATTTAAGAACTTAGGGACGCTATAGTTAACGAACAATAAAGTTAAAAAGTATCGCCCTTGTAAAATATCCTCTGGAACATTATCATATGTAGATGTGTGTAGAGGTATGATAATTGTACTTACAAAAAATAAAGAGTTAAAACATCCGAACAGCACTTTAGCCGGCGCAGCTTTTTGGCACTTCATGCCGCCTTCACAATAACACTTTCCCACAATCACAAATAGACTATAAACAGCAATTAAATACTCATTGAAATATTTTCTCGTTTTTCATGACAGTAATTTAATAACGAGGCAACAACGCTGGCCCGTGTTGTTGTCAGGTCATGTGAACAGAGTATGTATGAATGGATCCGGCAGTTTTAGGGAGATGCGCTTCGGTGCACACGTGGGGTGACTAATAATTAAGTCACTTTTGTTTAAAAATATGCGCGTGGGCATCATTCGATGCGTAGAGCGGCATTGTGTTTGACACAATACGAAGAATAAATAAAAACGGAGAGAGTTGTTTTAACAAAATATTGTATAATCAAAATATTTTCTACAGCTCGCGGCCTCAAAACTCGACATCTTTCTTCTTGAAGCCTCCGCATGCTATTTGGGGTGTCGCGGTAACGTCATCCTGTTCGCGCTCGCTAGATTCTTGAAGTTCTGAAAGAAAGGGAAACTCCATTAAGGAACTGTCTGTCTTTTTAAAATTCAATGCGATGGAAGCTACTCTTTGATGATTACGTTAGCTACCTGGTATCCGTAGGCTGACCCAATTATGTACTCAAGGTACGAGTATGCGGCGAAAATAGTGTGAGCACGGTTATTAGCTAAATGTCAACGACCTCTCTGTGGTTGTGACTGTGCCTACCATGCGAGAGGTCCCGGGCTCGATCCCCGACTGGGGATAAAAAAAAAACCCAGGTCTTGTATGTTTATATATATGTGTGATGTCGCTGTTTCTGGTTTTCACGACACAGGGTGTCCCAGTTTGGGGCCAGAAGCAATGTATGTGCCTGTATATAAATGTTTATGTTATGTGTATTATAGTATCAGTGGCATCAGGTATTTATCTATAGAAACAATGCAGTTACCCGGCGGCAAATGCAGCTTTTCAATGATGAACTTTTTCCTCCTGAGTTTGAATGTCATGTCTAAGCTGGGAGGCACAAACTGCACCAAGGAGTTGACAGCAGCCAACTTGGTGATGTGGAACAGACCATGGTACTCCTTGAACACTGGGTTGGTCTCTCGACTCGAGCCGGCGAAGGACTCTAGCCTCACAGAGTTGTCCACTGAGTAGAGAAGCCTGTTGAGGAGGCTGCTGTCCTGGGAATAACATAACATACCGTCACGGCATCTGCCGTACGGGACGGCAGATGCTCAGTTGCGCCCCATTTAGCTAGTTACTCGAAGCAGCCCAAATACCTCAGTTTCAATTCGGAATGTGAGATAATAAGCTGGAAACTTTATATTGTTGTCAAAAGTCTCAATGAATATCTTAAGTTATTCAAGGTCAAAAGTGAAAAAAATGGGTTTTTCGCAAATATCTCGCTTCCTATGGTTTCAATGACAATGGCAACGGAATAAAAATAGTTAATCATGACATTCTCTACGAATTGGTATTTATGTTATGTTACTTACGCAAGTGGTTTTTGAATACAAACTTTTACTCCCCATTCTGCCCCCTTAGGGGGGGAATTTCGCTTAATCCCTTTTTAAGGCTCCCATAAGCTATATGGGAGGACCTTCATAGAGAGCTCCGCTATTCAACCTCCACCGGTTTAGTCTGTGCGTTGTCTGTTCTCGTATCGTTGCAATAAGCCATATTTGGTTGGAGGAGCACTGCGCGCTCTCCGCGCTGCGCTGCGTGGCTAAACCGGGTAGGTATAAATGCCAATTTGTGGAGAATGTCATGCTTGACAACTGATATTAAGAGGCCATCATCATTGAAACCATAGAAAGCGAGATATTGGCGAAAATACTGGGACAACATTAAGGATGCCAAAATAATGGTTTTATTCAAGTTTCCAGCTTATTATCTCACATTCGGAAGTAGACCCTCTTGACAACCTTTATAAAACGACATGCTACCCCATTTTCGCAGCTCTGGAGTTAAGGTGATATACAGTGGTGGTCATATAATTAAGAACGACTATTTGAAAACAAGCTTTTTTCAAACTTACGAGAATAACACTTATTGCATATCGTTTTGTATCTCTCTCGGTATCGTAAAACTGTTTTACAGAATCGTAGCATACAGTTATAATATGATAAATTCAACAATATTATTATATAAGTAAACTTTTTGTATATAATATATCTTAACATGTTATTGCAAACTTACTGGCTGGCCACATAATTAAGAACGCTGGATCGTTTATTTTTTTATTCAAATTTAAATAGAGAACACTCTGTAACTAGGCCACTATTCGAGTAATTTTGGCGCCATTTAGTTCTGTAAAAGTCAAAAAGTTGATCGTTTCATAATAAAAAAATGGGAAAAAATAAAAATTGTGATGCATCTACAAGGGAAGTAATAATAAAACTTCGCGATATGAATTGTTCATATAAAAAGATTGCCAATCATTTGCAGTGCTCAAAAACGATGATATTCCACGCTGTGAAGCATTTTAACACACATCAAACAACTTTAAATATTCCTCGTGTACCTAAACAGAGAGTCATCTCAGCGAGACGATCGAAATATCGTGCGTTTGGCAAAACAATACCCTTTTAAGGGGTCTAATGAGTTAAAAAAAGAATACTTTGGTGAAAATAACCCTTCAGCGATCTCAGCGCGCACTATCCGAAGGCGATTGGTAGAAGCGAAGTTGAACGGAAGGATAGCAAGAAAGGTGCCCATATTGAAACAGTGTCATAGGCAAGCCCGGCTTGCATTTGCTAGGAGGTATGAAAGCTGGACAGCAAGACAGTGGAAAAATGTTCTTTTCTCTTACGAAACAAAAATTAACAGAGTATGTTCTGATGGGAAACGATATGTTCGACGCCCTCCGAATACAGCATTCGACCCAAGTACACAAAAATGACATTAAAGCATGGTGGTGGAAATGTGAAAATTTGGGGATGCTTCTCTGGTCATGGTGTTGGACCTGTTAGACTGATAGAAGGAAACATGGATCAATTCCAGTACAAAAATATACTCGAAGAAACTATGTTACCTTAAGCTGAAGACGTACTACCGATTATTTGGACATTCCAACACGACAACGATCCGAAGCACACTGCACGCACCGTTAAAGAATTCCTCACATCTCAATCAGTTTCTGTCTTAGAATGGCCACCGAACAGCCCAGATTTAAATCCCATAGAGCATCTTTGGTGCGAAGTCAAGAAAAAGGTTTCAAATCGACGATGTGGTAACCTAACTGAGTTATATAACGTTTTTTTAGAAGAATGGCGCTCTATTTCTCTTGAAAAATGACAAAAATTGATAGAATCAATGCCTCGTCGGTTTAAGGCAGTTATTAAAAGCCATGGTCACGCTACAAACTATTAACTTAGAATAAAATGTATTAAATTATAATTTTTAACATTGTCACTGTCTTATTTACTGTGATTTGTAAAATCTAAGTATCTACGGAAACAACTCTCGAGCAGCTTAAGAATCGTTCTTAATTATTTGTCCAGCATTTTTACTACTTGAATTTGTAATTATCGATAATCAATTAAATTTGTAAAAAAATAGTAAATGTTTTAAATATTTACTCCTAATCCCGTTTACTTTATCGATGTAGCTATTTCATAACACAACTAATTACTTTTAAGAAGGAACTTAAAAGTACACATAGCATAGTTTTGAAAAAAAATATCTGGTACTACAAATCGTTCTTAATTATATGACCACCACTGTATATAAGCGGGAATACCTATCTAAATGTAAGTGACAGCGTTAATTACTACCACATAGGAAAAAAAAGAGACCGCAAACAATGCGCTCGACTCAAACCACATGAAAATAGTTTAAAAATTAACTACGCTATTTTGTCAAAAATATTTTCAAGGAGAGTTTAGGAATACATAATATCCACATTTTGAATGCAATTCCGCAATTAAATTAGTTCTTCTGTGAGAATCTGAATAAAATACTCAATAAAGATTTACTCAAAAATTTTTATCCGTGGATGTCTTTTTAGTGGAGTAAATTGATCGAAAAAAACCCCTTTTTTTTGGTATCATAAGGTTTCCTCGCGATGTTTTCCATCATCATTACTGCGTCGTATAATGTACAAGATAAATACGTAGAATTTAAATACTTACATCAAACAAGTGTGTGGGCATAGTAATATAGACCACTGCATTAGTGTTTCGCAGTAGAACTCTTAAGCAAAACATGAACTTAATCAAATCCTGTCCATAAGTCAATGAATCGCCATTCCCCTCATCGGCGGTCCAGTATGGTGAGCCCAGAGATTGGATGCTAATCCGCAGAATGTTCTTACTGCTTTTGGAACTACTTTTGTATTCTTCTTGAGACACAATGTCTTTTATACTTATGACTAGTTCTTGGTACAATTTGTTTTGAAAACCTGAAAAAAATATTATAATTTCAGAATATTGGTGGGTAAGAATAATTATTAACTATGTTGGTTGGTTCCTATATAAATTCTTTTAAAGAGAATTGCTGTTATAGTTGCCATTTGTGGGAATATAGCACTTACCACTATTCCCCTTATTTTGATTCACCACAGGGCTCCAATATCTAATATTACTATTCTTGATAGTCTCCGCATCTACATGCTTGCTCAGATCAAAGTGGTGTCCAAAGTTTGTGGAACTCCCAAATGACGACTCCACCTGACCCAACCCTTCATATCTCCATGCTATTGTCATCTTGTCCAGGTTATCAGAGAGTTTAGGCTTTTCATCATCGACAGGAGCAGCACAGGGTACAGGAAGTTCAGATACCTGGAAAATTTGCAATTAAAAAATTAATATTCATATACAGGCACATACTTTGCATCTGGCTAATACTATGATACCGTGTTGTGGGGACTAGAAACACCAACACCAAACACATGATAAACATCCAAGACCTGGGGATATTTTTCTTCCCCCCAGGGGGGATTCGAACCCAGGACCTCTCGATTGGGAGCCAGAGCCGCGACCACAACGCCACAGAGGTTGTTGAATTAACTTATTAAATCACTTGACCGTAATTCTAAGCTTAGCTTAAATATTTGAGATAGGCATATCCGTTTCCCGTCGATTTTATCCATTTTCGACTCGATTTTACCTCGTATGTTTCCGGTTTAGATTTGCGCGGGCTTTCGTCGCCTGGCAGATGGCGCCATTGTAGTTTTCGTAAATGGCGGAGTGCTCATTTTTATCATTGGCGTTTTGGTTCCCGTCGGAGAAGCAGCAAATTCTGCTGCGTAAATCATCAGTAAAAACTAAGTGTGAAAGATTTGTGCAGTTTTACAACCATCAGTGCCCCATTCGTAAGCGAGGCCCTGGTTGTCTTGTGGAAAGCAACTAAAAATGGATCAGGAGGAAGTGGTATCCCATGTTTCGAGAGCTGTAGTTGGTCCTAGCGGGCAACGCAAGCAAGCTCGCAGCAGCAGCAGGTCGTCTTCCAGGTCGTCTTCGAGTTCTTCGTCAGGGCAAAGAAAAAAGCGAGCGCAGCGCCGCCGCCGCCGCAAGAACAAGCGCGGCCACAAAACAAGCCAGGTGCTGGACAAACTGTATAAGGAAATGGGTGAGCTTCGCAAATATATTGATGACAATATGAACTGCGATACAAATTATCACGATAATATTTCGCTTTGCTCTGCAATAAGCGGTGATCTTTACCAAGACACGAGGAATTATTCTAAGACAAATCAGGTAGAAAATTCCAATCCTAATTTCACGTTTGATATCGAAACAAAATTGAAAGAACCGTCTATCCCTAAGACGCCCGACAATTTTTTGAAAATGTTGGTTGACGTGCATCGTTTCGATAGCAGCTCATGGGCAGAGGTCCGATATGCTGAAACGCAGAAACTTTACACCCATACTCCAGGTTTCATAGACTTGGAAACAAACGATGACGTGAAAATATATGATACCTTGCATCACCTGGCATATACTGACAAATTCGAGGAATTAATTTTAAATGGAGACTTTCATAAAATCTCCACTGATCTTTTGCAACTCGTGTGTGGCCATAGAGCTGAGGCAATTGAAATGAGGAGAGAGGCTATTACAAGTCAGGTCCGAGATCCTTTAGTGAAGGCTGCCCTTAACAAGATTGCTCCTTCACACACGCACATATTTAACCCCGAATCATTTACCACAACAATAGAAAAAGTCGGTGGAATGCGAAAAGCTTTTTGGCCTCAAAAGTCTGACAGATCTTCTCAGGCGAAGCCAAATAAGGTAAGACACTACCCCTCGCGGGGGTATTACAACAATAATACAGATTTGCCATCGCGTGGCACTTATTGTGCTCAGCATGAGTCTAGCATGCCCGCCATGCACCATGACAATCCATCCTCGCGGGGTGGACATTATCAGCACAATAAACCGAACAGAGGATTCCAGCACAGACCATCAGGAAGAGGTGCCTTTCACAACCGTGGCTCGCGGCCCAACCGTGGTTCACAAAGAGGTCAACGAGGGCGATCTTACTCCCCTCCAGGAAAAAGAGGCTCCAAACGGCATTGACTCGAATCTATTTCAGGCAGGTCAGTTGTCGCAATACTACAGACAATGGGAGAGAATGGGAGCACCACAGATAATCTTAAAAATGATTCAAGGGTATCGCATCCCATTCACTCAAAGACCGCCTCTTATATTCCCCAATTTAAAGTTACGCCCATTTCACACTCCAATCTCAAAGGAAATGACGGCAATAATAGGCAAAATGAAAACCCAGGGCATTTTAAAAGTAGTTCAACCGTCCCCGAGTTTTATTTTCCCTTTTTTTCTGGTTCCAAAGAGCGACGGAACTTCCCGTCCGATTTTCAAATTTAAAATCCCTCAACCAGTTTGTAATTGCCGATCCATTTCGTCTCATAAACTTGTATCGCATCCCCGATTTCATTCAACCAAGAGATTGGATGTGCAAAGTGGATGTTTCACAGGCATACTTCCACCTGAGTATACACGAGTCACACAGACGCTTTCTTCGTCTTATATACGACCAAAAAATACTGGAAATGACTTGCCTGCCATTCGGTCTAAGCACAGCTCCAAAGACATTTTCCATTCTAACGAATTGGGTGGCCGAGACCCTGCGACGGAAAAATATAAGAATTGTTGTCTCTCTATACGACTTTCTGATTGTCCATCAAGAAGCCAGTATGCTTCAGGAGCATGTAGAAGTAACAGTTCGCACCTTGCAACTTCTAGGATGGAAAGTTAATCACGAAAAATCTGTCACGATTCCGCAAAGGAGTATAATTTATTTGGGCGTGTTGTGGAGACCCTGGAGCAATCTAAAGACTCTACCAAAAGAAAAGACTGCTATCATTGTCAGAAAAATAAGTCAAGCTCTCATAAAAGGAAAAGTCACTTTAAGAGAAGTACAGAGCATTGTAGGTCTCTTAAATTTTGCAAGCTTTGTTGTACCACGTGGTCGACTCGCCATCGTCAACTGCTTTTGTTCATGAGCTCGCTGCCAGACCATCCGTCAACAAAGGCTCATCTTTTGCCTGCAACTGTCCGGATAGAACTGAGTTGGTGGGTAGAGAATTGTCATCTTTCAACGCCTCTGCATCATCCTCCACCCGTAAATTTTCTAACAACGGATGCGTCGGATCTGGGATGGGGAGCCTAATTGAACAATCTAGCTCTTTCGGGTACCTGGTCACAGAAAGAACTGCCCCTACATTGCAATCAAAAAGAAATGCTAGCAATACTTTATGCTCTCGAGAACCATGCTCACTTAATGTCTCACAGTCGCATCCTGATGCAATGCGACAAAAAGACTGCGGTCGCACATCTCAGGAAGGAAGGGGGAACGAAATCTCTTCAGCTCATGCAGTTAACGTAGCGGATACTGCAATTGCTCGATCACCATCACATCACATTCAGCATATACCACATCCCAGGCAGATACAATAGCCATGCCGATCACCTTTCCAGGCATCGTCTTCCTCCGGAATGGCACCTGTTGCCGACCTGCGTGGAAGATGTATTTGCGAAGTGGGGAACACCTGTCGTGGATCTCTTTGCATCCGAAAGAGCACATGTTGTCTCCAATTACGTGACCCTAGACCAGCAGGATCACCAAGCGATGTTTCACGACGCATTCAGTGTTCTGTGGAATTTCCCACTAGAGTGGCTGTTCCCACCACCATTCCTTATACCGAAAGTGTTGACTCATCTGAATCAGTCTTCAGGAATCTTTCTCATAGTTGTACCACGATGGGAGAAGGTTTTTTGGAGAGCGGATCGAAGCCCGAGCTCTCGAAGCCCCCTTCACACTTAGAAAATTGCACAAATGTCTAGTGGACACGTCAACGGGCCATCCGCCCCCGAATGTCAAACAGATGATACTCGAGGTATGGAAATGTGGGGGTGGACCCCGGAAGTAACTACATGGCGTCCGCGGCAATTAGCATTACTTAAAAACTCCTGGCGTGCGTCTACTTTAAGGACATATGAATCAGCCTAGAAGCGTTGGATATCGTGGAGCGATCTTAACAAAGTTAACCCCAAGAAACCAACAGGATCCCAACTAGCACAATTTTTAGCTGATACACGGTTTGGCATATAACACGGTAATTTTGAATAAGTCAGTTGTTTCCACTCTCTGCAACGCGGATTTATCCAGTCAACTTAGCTCACATGTCCTGGTGAAGCATATTTTAAAATCAATATCCCTTATAAATCCTAAAATCACCAAACCACCTATTTGGGATACCAGTAAATTGGTCACATTTTTGTCTAATTCCACAATAGATCCAAATAATACTTATCAGACATCACGACATGCGGCCATTCTTTTACTATTATGTTCAGGTCGACGTATTCATGATATGACATTACTCAGAGTGGATCCTAATCATTACACAAGAACGAGTAGTTGCATTATATTTTGGCCTAAATATGGCTCTAAAACTGATAGCAGCGACTACAGACAGTCTTGTTGGAAGCTTTACCCCAATGAAGATACCCTTAGCCTGGATCCTGTATTCTGGGTGGCACGAACCATAGAATTATTGAAAGACAGGCGAGACTGTTCCAAATCCTCGAATTTATTTGTTACCGTAAGAGGTAAAGCAAACCCTGCTTCTCGTACCGTTATAGCTGGCTGGGTTAAACATATTCTTAAAGAAGCAAACATCACAGCTACTCCTGGAAGTGTTCGGTCAGCTGTAGCCTCAAAGAGCTGGCTGGAGAATCAACCTGTAGATGACATTCTGACACGTGGAAACTGGCGCTCCGAACTGGCGAATACTTTTCAGCGGTTTTACCGCCGTGAAGTGATGAGAAGCAGTTGTGATAATTCACCAAGTGTATCGCAGTTGTTTAATCCAATTGATTAATTGTAATAGGAATACCTACCTGACGGCCCGAATGGCCGAGTCGGCAGTGACCCTGCCTACGAAGCCAAGGGTCCCGGGTTCGAGTCCCGGTGGGGGCAACTATTTGTTTGATGAGAACGGATGTTTGTACCCTAGTCATGGTTTTTCATCTATCTAAGTATACTATTTATCTATATAAGTATGTGTATCGTTGTCTAGTACCCAAGATACAGGGAATCCTAGTTTGGGGCTAGATCAATGTGTGTAAATTGTGTCCAAGGTATAAAATTTTTGTGTTTTGATAATATTTTCTTTATTTAATTATTTAAATTATTTATACTATACGTATGAGTATAATTAAGACTTGGATTATTAATTAAACTTTGATTTCATAAAATTCACATTGGCGTTATTAAAATAGCTTCCGTCACCAGGCGATAACAAACAGGTCTCAAATATTTAAGCTAAGCTTAGAATTACGGTCAAGTGATTTAATAGAAGCGTTTTACCTGAAAATAAAACGCATATTAAAATACTTATCTAATTCTAAGCTTAGAATTTTATCTCTGCCTGGTGTATTTTCGAGCCAATGATAAAAATGAGCACTCCGCCATTTACGAAAACTACAATGGCGCCATCTGCCAGGCGACGAAAGCCCGCGCAAATCTAAACCGGAAACATATGAGGTAAAATCGAGTCGAAAATGGATAAAATCGACGGGAAACGGATATGCCTATCTCAAATATTTAAGCTAAGCTTAGAATTAGGTAAGTATTTTAATATGCGTTTTATTTTCAGGTAAAACGCTTCTATTCTTGTTGTATTTGCTTCCTCCCATGAAAACTTTTTAACATTCTGTCAATTTTACAAACTTACAATGTCTTTGGGTAGATCATCAGCCGAGGCTACAAACAGTGCATGTCCACACACAATACCCTCAGCAAGAAAGTATTTATTCAGAACTCTGCTGTAGTTGCCCAGGACATCTTCCTCTGCAGAAATAAAACATTAACGGGTTTGTTTCAATCAGTCTAATATCAATATGACGGATTGTAATATAAAATTAGAGGTTTGGACACATACCAACTAAAAATATGGTACCGGATGGCAATCCTCCCCCTGAAATGGAGAGAACAAGTGGTAGTTATTGTGCTTCAAATAAAAGGTATTTCTATTCAATCCTTTAAAGGTGAACACACACTTATGGCTAAAGAAAAGAGAGCACAAAACTAACAGGAGGGGCTATAAGCCAGCACATGCCAGCCAGGTGTTCCAAGTGGAAATCTTCGATATAATGGAATGTGCTGCTGACCTAAAGGAAACATCAGATACTGAAAATAAGACTGTAAAAATATAGTCAGATAGTCAATAAGCCTTAAGGGTGCTTAGACAACCAATGAATAAATCTGCACTAGTCAAAGAATGTAAGGCAACCCTAAACTCTTGGGAAGTGTTTCGGAAGTAATTATTACATGGGTCCCCGGTCCGGAAGGGATCTAAGCTGACAAGATACAGTGCAGACAAGAGATTTATTGGGCCAGAACCCAGACTGCCTATATAGGCAACTGTTACCAAAAATATTTTCAACTTGATAGCCACACATAATGCGAAGCTAGTGTGGAATTACAACAAAGATTATAGGCAGTTGAAGATGTTCATCTCAAGGAAGGATCAAAAGAAGGCTTAGTATTTACTTAATCTTAGTAGAGATAACTTAGCAACGCTGGTAGGTGTGGTGGAATTGGGAGAATTGAAACATAAGGTATGGATAACATCAAGGAAGAAGACTTTGCAAACCTCAAACTCAACTAAATACTAGAATTCACTAAAATAAAATGGAGATTCGGGGAGGGAAGGCAGCTGAATCAACAGTAACCGGTGCTCAAACACTGGGAATTGGGTGAAATAGTCACAATAGAGGAACGATCACCCGCCTGTGTTCAGCGGGTGCCCCACTTCGGTTGGAGTGTAGATAAGGGGGCGCCGCCCCCTTATCGACACTCTGACCCTTGACTGAAATATTATAAAACATTCTGTAACAAAACATAGCAAACCTTCTGTAAAACTTACCGATAATGTGGTCCAATGCTGGAATACCAGATGAAACTATTGGTAAATTATTTTTTAATTTGGTACCGTGTATACCGGCAGCAGAGTCAGTTGCTTTATGAAAGCTGGACATAGTTAGATCTTGAAAATAGTAAACATTTAATAATGCTAAATAAATAGAGCCTTAGAAGAAAAGTATGCCTAACCTGACCAAAACAAAACAAACAAATAGACATAGACAATATTTTTTTGGTTTTATTTATCCCTTCAGGGAAAGGCTACGGTGCTAGGTCATACCGCCTATACATTTTTATCTATGATACCGCCTTGTTTGTTGTGTTATCATCATTGTAGTCTCCATAAATGTGTCATATCTTCCAATATCTTCAAGGCCACATGGCCATGTGGCTAGCCTTTAGAAAGACCGCGGTTTCAGATGCTTATACTGATTTTTTCTATGCATAGGTAAGACGATTGCAAAATAAGCGAACCGTCGGAAAATATTAGTTTTCGAGTTATTTTTTTTTAAATCGCCATTTCAAGCATTCGGGACACGAGAGGATGTGGGAGTATTAGGGTGGGGAAACGACAGATTTGTCCGATTTTTTGACGTCAGATGTAGTGCAAAGTTTATTGACCTCGAGGTCATAGAAATTGACCTTGAACTTGAATTTTTGCTCATTTTCCCCAGAAAATTCAAGTGAAATCGGTCAACGTTCATTAACCTCGAGGTCACCGACCTTGAAACATAAGGTCATTAGCCTTCTTGACCTTGAACTTTATAGATTTATTTGCAGAAAATTGGTAATTTTGCAGAGTCGTTAACTAATTAACCCCAACGGTTAAAACTTTGTATAAATATTACTATTTCTCTAAGGTTCCGGTGGGTGCTGGTACTGATCGATGAAAAACAAATGAACTCAGATTAAAAGTGTGTCCCGATATTGTGAGGTTCACAGAGGAATTAATACCTATTATTAGAAACATGTGAAACCAGGCACAACAATCCATACAGATTACTGGAGCGCGTATGATGCCCTGCCGACCCACGGCTACATACACAGGAAATTAAACCATTCTGAAGAATTTGTGGCAGAAGATGGGATACACACCCAGCGCATTGAAAGCCAATGGTGCCACTTAAAGAAGCGGTTCAATAAAGTTAACTACAGAGGAAACTTTGAGGTTTGGCTAATAGACCACCATTGCAGAAAAAAACACATTCCTTTTATAAATTTTATTTGGTCTTTAAAGCAAGTTTATGACGACCAGAATGGCCGAGTCAGCAGTGACCCTGCCTACGAAGCCAAGGGTCCCGGGTTCGAGTCCCGGTGGGGGCACATATTTGTTTGATGATAACGGATGTTTGTACCCTAGTCATGGTTGTTTATCTATCTAAGTATAACATTTATCTATATAAGTATGTGTATCGTTGTCTAGTACCCAAGGTAATAAATTGACAATAGTAAATTGATTTAATGTATAAAAAAATTGTAAATAATATTGTTGTATTCCAATTCTTAAAAGTTAGTGTGTGTGAAGCGAGCTAGGCTATCCCATATAGTTTCACAGAATCAAGGTTGCTATAGGTCACTTTCTGTTTGAATACTAAAGATAGGTTTGTTAGGTCACAACGTCGAGAACCAACGGGAGCCGAGCCAAGCGGAGCGGAGCAAGGCGACCCCATGTAGTTTCACAGAACCGAATTGGTGACTATAGGTCACTTCTGATTGAAAACTAAAGGTAGGTTTGTTGGGTCATAACGCTCATAACGTTGCGAAGCACCGGGAGCCGAGCGAAGCGGAGTGGAATAAGGCGACCCCATGTAGTTTCAAAGAACCAATGTTGCTATAGGTCACTACTGTTGGAATACTAGAGGTAGGTTTGTTAGGTCATAACGTTGAGAACCACCGGGAGCCGAGCGAGGCGGAGCGGAGCGAGGCGATTCCATGTAGTTTCACAGAACCAAATTGGTGGCTATAGATTACTTTCTGTTTGAATACTTAGATAGGTTTGTTAGGTCACAACGCTGAGAACCACAGGGAGCCGAGCGAAGCGGAGCGGAGTGAGGCGACCCCATGTAGTTTCACATAACCAAATTGGATGCTGTAGGTATCTGACTGAAAACTGAGTATTTTCTGCAAAAACTGCACTAGATCAATTTGAAGGTCAATGAACATTATGTAAACTGCAAAATTGTCAATTTTCTGCAAATAAATCTATAAAGTTCAAGGTCAAGATCAATGACCTTATGTTTCAAGGTCGGTGACCTCGAGGTCAATGAAAGTTGACCGATGTCACTTGATTTCTCGGGGGAAAATGAGCGAAAAATCAAGTTCAAGCTCAAGGTAGATGACCTCGAGGTCAATAAACTTTGCACTAAATCTGACGTCAAAAAATCGGACAAATCTGTCGTTTCCCCAAACTAATACTCCCACATCCCAACGTGTCCCGAATGCTATAAATGGCGATTTAAAGAAATAACTCGAAAACTAATAATTTCCGACGGTTCGCGTATTTTGCAATCGTCTTGGAATACACTAATTATGCATTAAACAAATCTGTATAAGCATCTGAAACCGCGGTCTTTCTAAAGTCCTTCCGGCCATGTCCTCAAAATAGACAGACAACGCCACATGGTCGCACCAAAGAGTAAAAAATCTTCTAAGGTGACCTCGGCGACCATCTCTTATTCTAACACGGGGTCTCCATACTTTGAAGCATTACGGTCACAATATTTTTTTCGGTATGTTCCAAGGGCCAAAACAATTTTAATTTTTCTGCCCACCTAAGCGAACACAGACTTTTTTGCACATTGTGTATTGTGACACGTAATGACATCTAGTGGCGAGTAGTGATTCTATGTGCTGTACGATCTATTTCAGCTACCCACTATCAGGTAGCATATTTGGGAATTACCGCGTTGGTTCGAGAAAGTTCTGGTTCTGGCTAGTTTTTCCGATCACTTCTAGATGGCAGTAATTGCATAGGTATAAAAAGGCTAGCGGCGCCATTGCGATTCGTTTGCCTGGGGAAGGCAAAGAAAGTGAAACTGCCTATTGTGAAATAAAGTAACACCCGTGCATAAGAGTACTTTGATTAGACTTGTTTTTATGTGTGATTTATTAGTAAAGAAAAGAAGCGAAAAATAGACAGTGAATGCAGAACTTTCCAAGATAAATGGAACTTTCAGTATTTTGTGATTGAGTGCAGTAATAAGGCTCTATTTTTAATTCATAGCTGAAAGAATATAACATTAAACGTCACTAAGAATGGAAACATCTTCAAAATTCATCTAAATATACAGGAAGTTCGCGGACGAAAAAATTTTAAGCTTTGAAGCGCGGACTGAAATCGCGGTAATCATTGTTTACCAAAGCAAATACTGAGCAAGAGTCTGCAACTCGCGCCAGCTTTCGTGTGGCTTATTAAATCGCAAAACACGGAAAACATTCACCGATAGAGAAATGATAAAATAATGCTTGATTGCAGTAGCTAAAGAAATATGCCCCGAAAAGGTAAATTTATTGAAAGGTGTCAGTTTGGCAGCAAACACCTTGCGTGGCTCGGAGGGTGCAAGACATCGCAGAAAATATATCATCTCAACTGTCTAACAAAAATTGACATCTTGAGTGGTTTTCTCTAGCCTTGGACGAGTCAACGGATGTGTCAGATACTGTCAGGTGTTGATTTTTATTCGTGGAGTATATAAAAGCTATGAAGTGTATGAAGAACTTCTTGATATTGATAGTATTCACGGCACGACAACGGGGCAGATATTTTAAGGGAGTTCGCTAGTATATGTAGGGAAGATAGGGATATATTTTTTGCGAGGATATACCGTTATCCTTTAGCAATCAAGTGAAGCATAGTATTAGAACTAAGAACGAAGACCCCATTAACTTAAAAGCACATAGGTTTCCCCTCAGGAAATTAAGAAACGAGTAGGTAAAATGTTATGCGATAACATTTATCTGGAATCACACTCACCGTGGAGTGCATAGATAAAAATGTATAGTAGGAAATGTATAGTGGAGTGCCCGGGTTCTCAGGTGAACGAAAATAGAGAATGGTCGTTCACTATAGAGGACTGAATGAGATAACGACTGATGACAAATACTCTGCCAAATATTAATGATCTTTTTGATATGCTAGGCAAGAGTATATTACGATCGGTCTTGCGTGTGATTATCAGATCAGAGAAGTAGAACCAGACCATACCTCAAAAACAACTTTTAGCACCCCGTTTGGGCACTTTGGATTTCACAGAATGCCGATCGGTTTGAAAACTGCACCTGCAACCTTCCAACGAGCAATGGACAATGTGCTCAGAGGATTCCAAGGAATACACTGTCTTGTATATCTTGATGATGTTAACATATGGAAAAATTAAAAGCCTTTGAAAGATTTGGTTAAACTAATCTGAAAATTCAGTTAGACAAATCGCATTTTCTTTGGAAGGAAGTATTGTATTTGGGACATACAATAAACAGCGAGGGCCTTAAGCCAAATAACGATAAGATGGACGCTTTATTAAAATACCCAATCCCTCAGACAACAACTGACATCAAAAGCTTCCTAGGATTGATTGGATATTATAAAAAGTTTATTAAGGATTTTGCTAAAATCACACGACCCCTAACAGCTTGTTTTAAGAAAGAGAAAAAGCTATTATTGAATAAGGAATACGAAAACAGTTTTGAAACAAGTATGAAGCTGCTAACCAATGCACCCTTACTTCAGTGTCCCGACTTCGACAAACCATTTGTGTTAATCACCGACCCATCCAATTTTGCCATAGGTGCCGTTTTATCATAGGGAACAATCGCGTCAGACAAACCTGTAGCCTATTAGGCTAGTAGGACTTTGAGTGATACTGAGAGTAGGTATAGCATAATTGAGAAGGAGCTTTTAGCCGTAATATGGGCTTTAAAGCACTTTAGGCCTTACCTCTTTGGTAAAAAGTGTACAATCTATACAGACCGCAGACCACCGAATAGCAAGCTCACACGTTGGCGTTTGAGGTACGAATAATATGATTTTTAGATCAAGTTTAAGAAAGGACAGCAAAACACGAATGCTGTCGGCCTTTCTAGAGTAAAGATTAATATCGTGGATAATTACTTAGATTCTAAAATAGCGAACATAGACGAAATCGAAGATTACTATTCATAGAAACCGAACGATTTATGTATTCTAGAAAGTGATCTCTACTTATCGCAGGGAGATAGGCGTGAGTGTATAATAATAATTTCATTTTATTTTTCTCATTTACAGCACAGGAATGGAAAGTTATAAGAAAGTTATCTGACTTACCCGCAGAGTCTGGCATGGAATTCCCTCGATTTTTACGTATGTCAACATCAGAGTTTGAAATTACAATTATTACAAATTAAATAATTAATTACAAAAAAAACATACTAAATTCAGAAAAAACATTGCAGCTAAAGTACGATTGGCAATAACACTACGTTATCTGGCGACAGGCGATAATTTTCGATGCATTATCTTTTCAAAATATCTCCTCAACTCATTTTCAAAATAGTACATGAAGTTTGTTTAAGACGCTGATTAAATAAATATGGGGTGCTGTTTTCATGTGTTTTTCAGGAAATACTGGGCAAATCGTAATTAATTTCTGGTATATGTAATTTGACTATATAATGTAGAGATTCTTAATTGGAAAACATGTTTGGATAAAATTTTCTCGATAGAAAATAAATACAAAGTCAACCCTTTTTTATGGTTTTATCCTATTACACCGCAGTAGTAAGTGAATATGACTGTGTGATAATTGCAATGTATGAACAATTGTTATTTCTAACGATTATCAATTTGAAAGTTAATTCCCTGAAATAGTTTATTTTTTATGATTTTTTTTTACGTTTTGGCGCTTACTTTGTTTCAGATTAGTCGCGACTGCATTATTGGCATCCCGCTTTTTCTTATTCGCGAGTAATTATTGCATCTCACTTCCACTCGACAGCGCATTTTTATTCCATCATCGCCTTAAGTCTTTTGATCGTTTTGAAAGACGAGGTTAAGGTAAGAAAAACCCAATATTGTACTCATAGTTTAGTTTTATTTAAATAAGTACCTAAACTCTGATGTTTATCCCGTAAAATTCTGACAGCTATCATTTTTTGACATGTCAGAGATTACAAACCTTTTTGGCTGGGCACATTTTTCAATTTCAATACGCCTGAATATCTGAGTGAATTTTTTAAGTGCGGCGCTCGTAATTAAAAGGGGATTTATGGCGAGTGATAATTACGTCCCTTTTCATCACAAACAGTAAAAAACTACAAGTAAAGAAAACATATTTTTATTAAAATCTCTAATCATCATTAATACTAATATCACGTTCTTCATCATCATCATCATCATCATCATCATCATCATCATCGCTGACATGAATTATTAAATTGTCTGCGACTGTATCAATCAAATTGTCGAGGATGACGATTTGATTGATACACCACGAGGAAGCTTCTTTCTGGGAGACAGAATGTCTGTCTCTTGTGCTCTGTCAGATGGGGCTGCTTCCCGGGAAGGGCCAGGCTGTGGCTCCATAACGTTTATAAAAATCAACGAACAATCACAACACGAGAAGTCAACAAGAAAAAACTTAAAATAGCAGCAAACACCGAGAAAACATGATCACATTGGTATATCTTTTCTGAAATCTACCAAAATAATTTGTTCGCTATCATATACTTCGTAGCGTAGAATCACGTTCCAAATGTTAAATAATTCTGCATCCATCTGACAAAGCCGGTCTTTTGAGTGCACACTTTTAAATTATTCGCTGTGGGGCTGTGAAGTGTTAAGTGTCAAGTAGTGTCCAATGGAGTGCAACACTGACAGCTAAACGTCGATAGCCTCAGAACAAATATTATTCTCACGTCAAAGGTAGTACCTTGTTTACGTTTGCATCAAGTATCGGGTTTCGATTTTGTGCTTATAATTGCGATATAAAACCACAAAATGTATTTGCTGATGACTGTGCGGGAACTTTAAACTGAACTTCGAAGTAGAAATGCATCAGTAGTTGAAAAAAAGCTCATCTGATAGAAAGGTAAACATGTAATGTTTCGTATTTTCCTCAAATTGATGAAATTCATTTACAACAATGTGGTTTCTGTTAAGATTGGAGGCGTACGACCGAAACAAACACTTTGGAGGGTATTAAGACATTCCAGAAGACCATCCTGATGTATAGTGCCCTCAGATACATACCGAGATATCAACGCTGATACACCACTTCATAACATAAGCAAATCTCATCAAATTATGATAAACAGTATCTGATCGTAAATCTATTTACCGCCTTTTTAATTACTTAATCCTAAATAATCCCTTTCATTGAAATACAATGCGCACAGCCGCAAATCAGTACCGATGCATTACTTGCCTTTGAAGTTTTTTAATAGTTACACAAGGCACTTTTCCACAGTATTCTTCGTGAGAAATTGGCTGTTTTGCGCCCTATTGTGTGAAGCATCTCTGATGTTTAGTAGAAACAGTCGAATTTGCTGTCCCGACGCTGTTAACTAAACAGCGAGTGAAGGCTGAAGGGGAGGATGGGGCGCCGGGGACGTGGCTACTCGCAAAAAAATAGAATATACTTCTATTTGCCTCACTGCGCTGATTACTGATTAGTAATCACTCACACTTAACACTGGCTGTTCAGACGTTGCTAGCATTTTATACTTCACAGCCACACTAAACACCTGCACTTTACACTAATCAAAATGAATAAAATAATAATTGTCCTCATAGAGAACCTTATGATATCTGGAATGTCAGAATTCTACGGAATAAAAAATCTGAGTTTGGGTGAAATACAATTTAAGAATCAAGAATAGAATTTAAAAAAGATTCTTCAATCATTAAACAACTCCTTATTATGTGAATGATATTTTACCATTCTCCGATCTAATAATTTGTGAGGCTGTGCGTCGCTGAGTAGCCTGAGTGAGTGGCGGAGAAGGCGATGTATGGATCGGAGTATCGGAGACTGGTATGTTTGGTTCTGTGGTGACGGAGATGGCGATGAATGCAGTTGAGACCCGTAGTTTTGGTTCTGTGATGACGGAGATGGTGATGGATTTATCGGAAACTGCTATGTTTGGTTCTGTGGTGACGGAGATGGCGATGAATGCAGTTGAGACCCGTAGTTTTAGTTCTGTGGTGACGGAGATGGTGATGGATGGATCGCAGACTGGTATGTTTGGTTCTGTGGTGACGGGGATGGCGACGAATGCAGTTGAGACCCGTTGTTTTGGTTCTGAGATGACGGAGATGGTGATGCACGGATCGGAGACTGGTATGTTTGGTTCTGTTGTGGCGGAGATCATGATGCATGGATCGGATACTTGTATGTTTGGTTCTGTGGTGACGGAGATGGCGACGAATGCAGTTGAGACCGGTAGTTTTGGTTCTGTGGTGACGGAGATGGCGATGAATGGATCGGAGACTGATAAGTTTGGTTCTGTGGTGACGGAGATGGTAATGAATTCAGTAGAGATTGATGTGCTTGTTCATAAGATTGAGGCAGCTGCACGTTTTGTTTGGTAAACCGATCTATCATGCATGCTCGGAAAACCATATTATGCATAACATTCATAAGAATATCTCTTGTATTTGGGTTGTTTATTTTTCTTATTTTGCTAGCAATCAATTTCCCAAACAGTTAATATTCATCGTTCACGCTGCATTTTACGTGCTCAAATGCCTCTTGCATCTGCCTCTTCGCATGTAATATTTCTGAAGGCACTACAATTCTTGCTCGCTTATTTGTAGTTTTTAAATTAGGCGGAGGAATTGGAGTCAAGTTTTCACTATTGCGAATAACTGCATATACTTCATCGTCACACTCAGCATGCTCTTCCCGTGAATTTACATTCCGAAAAAAAAAACAAAAATATTGTTTCAGCTGCCTGCTAATGAACAAGAATGTCTGCAAAAAGAAGCTGCTTTTCATGATATCTTTCCAGATTGTATTGGAAGCATTGATGGCAAACATGTTGTTATTTTATCACCAAATCACAGTGGAACTGAATTTCACAATTACAAGCATACATTCAGCATTTTCCTCAAGGCTTTAGTGGATAAGAAGTATCGCTTCATGTATGCAGATGTTGGTTTCCAAGGACGAATTAGTGACGAAACAGCTCATTATTCGAGAAACTAGAGAGAGATGCTCTTCATACCAGGTCCTTCTGCGCTTCCCGGTTTTGATATCATCGTACCTTATGTACGGTCGCCTGCGGCTAAAAGTATACAGGCAGGTGATGCCATCTATGAAGTGTACACGAACTGCTTACGGAATGCCTACGAGCCGGGCGGGGCGGCGGCGGTGGCTGTAATAACTGGTAGCATATTTCAACCACTCTCTCATAGCTGGTAATAGTCCATGTGGCTAAAGATGCGCGTTAAGGATTCATGTAATGATGCGGCGGGGGCGATCATGGGTTCAAATCCCGCACGTAAAAATGTAACTAGTTGTTATTATTTTTAAATGCTTTTTAACATTCTTGACATCAGTAGTAATGGAAGTAAGCACCCACAAGTCATAGTTAGCAGCCAGAGCGATTTATAAAACGTTGAGCGGGGCAAGTGTAAAACTGACTCAAAGAAGCGTTGGTTGTGATCAATAGTACATTACTTCAGAGGGAAGAAAGTGACAGTTCCATACCGAGATTATGGCATTTGCGCCACGAGCTTGCGAGGGGCGCAAACCATTTGAGGTATGGAACTGTACTTTATCCTGAGGTATGTATAGTGCTTTTTATTACACCTACGAGGAAAATTATAGACATAAATGCATCCATATTTTACAAAAAACACAAAGATAAATGCTAAATCAATCGAAGTTTTTGGGAAAATGCGCGGGCTTTTCCTTTTTTTATTCGCCCGTTTCTGGAGTAGGCTAAGATCATAAGGTCATGCAGCCACTTCTTCCGTGATTCCGCGCGTTTTATATACAAAAATAATTTCGTTTTTAATTTTCTGTATGCACCAAGGAGGTTGGTAACTGGTAAAAAAACACTGTATGTGGCCAGTAACAATTTACTTGAAATTTAAACAGTTAAAGTCTCTTTGCAGTATGACTGCTGACAAATAAAAAAAAAAAACCGGGTATGTAATGGAATTTCATACATACTTCCCACCCTTGGGTCGGAAGGATTTTCATACAAACTTCCATACCTTGGGATGAATGGATTTGAAGGGCGGGATAAAGGCGTTTCTTCCCTCTAATTGATATAATTAGTATGTATTTTCAGAGCAGGTGTGATAAAAATAAATTAAAAAGGTTTCCCCACAATCTTATGAGAATAAGTCAATAAATAAAAAGAAGTAAGTTTAAGTTAGTCGTCCGCTACATTGCACCTGACATCTACTGTTGTTTATTTGCTCCCTATCGATTGTGTGATTGTTTTATCAGCTTTTGTAATTCTGTTGTAATTTGTTGATTCGAAATGCATCATTTAACGGCGATTATGAAGGCAAAAATCATTGTTTTGCAAGAGGAGAATGTGAGCATTAGTGAAATAGCTCGCCGATTGCAAATAACGGTAAGTCCAATATTATAGTCATCCAAATAAGGTAGATTTTTTGCAGCTGTAACTTAGCTCAGTATGACCTTTGACACAGGCGTAAATAGTTCAATTTAATTCAATATCTCTATTTCAGATCACATAGATCCATATCACACAGAGACAAGTTACAAGTTTAGAACACGAAACGAATAATGAAAGACTTCACAATGTTTTTATTTATTTGCAGAGAAGATCCGTCCAATTATGGATAAGGCGGTATGCTAGCACAGGCGAGATAGATAACTTGAAACGTGGTCGGAAATCTTTCACGTATACCCCTGCTTGTGCTCGCCACCGAGAAATTATAGCTGCTCATACAGCAGATCCCTTTGCCACGACTCGTTCCACGGCCCAGCAGCATGGAGTATCTATGGATGTAGTGCGCCGACATCTGCATGCAGGCGGCATACATTGCTATCGACCAGCGAGTAAAATAGCATTATCACTAGCCCATCGCCAAGCAAGACTACAATTCGCTCGCCAATATATAAATTTTAACTGGCAGGATAATATTGTTATTTTTACTGACGAAAAATGTTTTAAATCAGACAAAGATGGTTGAAAAGTTTTGTGGAGAACACCAGGAACACGTTACGATGTATGTAGTTAACACGCTTCCTTGCAGAACCAGCGGTAGGATTACTCTCGGCTACTGGGGCTGGATGTCTTCGATGGGTCCTGGCGAGTTAGTTGATGTAGGGGGCCGGATGACTGGCCTAAAATATTTAGAATTGTTACGACATGTCATGTTACCTTCAGTGCGCAATGTGTATCCTGAACCACATCATATTTACTTCGTGCATGATAACTGTGCAGTTCATCGTGCACAAGTTGTTAGTGATTGGTTAAGGACACAATCGAATATTACTATTATTGACTGGCCCTCTAAAAGCCCTGATCTCAACCCAATAGAAAATTTGTGGGGCCAAATGGTGCTTAACTGGGACCCATCCGAAGTAAGAAATAAGAAAAACTTGGACAATCTAGTCACGTCAACATGGGAGTCGTATCGCGGCCGTGATTTGTGCTGGAATATGGTGACCGGCATGTCGAGACGGCTGCGAGAAGTCATCAACCAGGAGGGTGCAGCGACTCACTATTAAGCATTTTAATATTCCTATTTAGGAATATTTACTCCCTTGGTTAGCTTTTTTTACCTTATAAATTTACTACCCCATGTTGGCGTGTCAGGTCAGGAAAGTTATAGAAAGTGAGTGATGTTATTGTTACAATATGTAACATGTTGATTCACTTCACTGAACTATAGTTAATATTTATGTTGTAGCTATTCTGCGATATATTATATGATAGATATATCTGCAATACTTCATCACTTACGGTTTGATGACTAGCCTATAAACCTATAGTTAGGTTCAGGTAGCAATCCAAGCAGACAATGTGTTAATATTACTCGTCTAGTGTTTATGTTTTGCTATTTTATTAATAAACTTTTTATTTAAAATTCCGGATATTTTATTTACAAACCCTCAGTAATTAAATTCAACAATAAAAAGAAGGAAAAGAAAACTTGTATGATATTTTATTTAAATTCACAAAAAGTGCAAATTCAAAGCAAGTCCAATACATTCGTGGTAGTTCCTGCGTCTCGCCGCCGCCTTTAACCACTACGCCACGGTCAATATGTCAGAGATGTGTGAAATTAACTACCTACACAAGGAGTTGAAATAGCGGACACAAGCTAGCGTGCTGCTCAAACACACCCACATAAACGACACTGCCACACACCACAACACGTCCACGCAACTATTACCCAGGACGTTGTAGTTATAAGCTGGTTACTAGATGGCATCACCTGCCTGTATACTTTTAGCCGCAGGCGACTGTACATGTGGTGGTTAACGCGTTTCCATTACATACAAAAATTATGAAACCATACCCTGGAGATCATCCAAAAGGAAGTATTAAAAGAAAATTTAACACGCAACTGTCAAAAGCCCGTATAGTAGTTGAAAATGTGTTTGGAATTATGTCTGCCGTATTTCAGGTACTCAGAAAGCCGATAGCACTTCAACCAGATCGCACCTCTAATGTTGTAATGTCTTGTATATTACTACACAACTTCTTAAGAAACAGTAAATCATCAAATAATATATATATGTTACGGCTAAAGCTAGGTGTGAAACGTAAGTAAATGTGTTTGGAATTATGTCTGCCGTATTTCAGGTACTCAGAAAGCCGATAGCACTTCAACCAGATCGCACCTCTAATGTTGTAATGTCTTTTATATTACTACACAACTTCTTAAGAAACAGTACATCATCAAATAATATATATATGTTACGGCTAAATCTAGGCGTGAAACGTAAGTAAACGTAAGTTTAGCCGGCTAGTGTTACGATTATATAGCTGAGCCGAGGGAATAGCTGACGATGTAAACAGCTCTGTAGTTTTTATTTCAATTAAATTAGTCAAAATTGCTTTTCTGCCCGAGTAAACTTAATTTAAGTAGTAATTAGTGATTAAATAATGTGTAGATAAGAAACAGCTGTGCAAACATACAAGCTTTGGAAAAAACAAGACCGATTGTACCGGCCGATTGAACTGTCAAAATCAGTTCAAATAGCAACGACGTAAACGGGGGAAGTATCGTTTTATTTCTGTATTTATATCAATAATCTCACCTTTCACACCCGTAACAAACTAAACAAACCTTCATATAAGTGAAACACTTGCCGTACACTCACTCAGGTACCGTTTTGTCTCTCTTTACTTGGCAAAAGCGGAAGCAAAGTTGAAGACGCAACATTCTGCCACATTCAACAAAAACACACACTTAACACCTTCATTGTGCAATAAACTCCCTAGTGTTCGCTAGTATTCCACCCGGTCATACACTGACACCTATTCGCGGTTTTTTTTCAGGCGAAAAAGGGTGCAATGCTGACCCGAAGCAAGATGAGCACACGCGATGTGGAGTTGAAGCTGAAAGCGACCTTGCTGGAGCTCAAGAAGAGCCAAGAGCTTTGTGAAATACTTCTACGAGAGCGAGATGAGTGTGAAGAGGAGATAGAAAAGCAAATTAAGAAAAATTCGGCGCTAAAAGAAGAGCTCAGTGAGTTGGACATCCAATGCCATGATCTCAGTGCCCAGAGAGATGAACTACAACACCAAGTCGACTCATTTTACAAGTGTCATGATGTCCACCACGTAGCATTGCAACACATAAAATCACTTGAACAAAAGCTTGCAGAGGCACACCACGAGCTTCAAGTTTTCAGCGAGCGGGAGGAACAGCGAGACAGTGCTACAACCAGGGCCTTCTATAATGAGGTCATGAGCCAAACTGGCATACCAACTATTGACCTAACAGCTTGTGATCTCACGTGTGATAGTCCTAATAGATCGCAATCAGTAACCACTATGAGCTGTAGTAAAAATAAATTAAAGAAATATGTTAAATTGAATAATTATACAAAAAAAACACAAAAACTAGCTAATAGAAATAAAATATTTTGTAAAAATGTAAATTGTAGCAAGGAACGTGTCGAATTAATCAAGGAAATCGATGATTGTAGATTATGTTTGGAAAAAACTACAGAAAAGTATGAATGTGACACACGGCGACTCCAGTCAGATATGCATATTTTAAACTCATCATTACAAAGTATTACACGTAAATATGAGTCAGCACAATACGAAATTAAGGAACATGTGTCGGCTATGAATAGTTTGTTGGAGACGTGTAAGTATAATTATGACACTTTCATATCTTTGACCGACAATCACATCTGTGATTGTAAACAAGCTCCAGCGGACTGTTCCGTGCCGACCGTGTGTCCCGCCGAGCAGCCGGCCGAACAGCTGATACTGACCCAGGCGCCGCCGTCAGTCGACTTGAGTACTAATAGTGTTATCAATAACGCCTCCTTCTCTCGGACAAAGGATAGGTATATAATGTACAGCGATGAACTTGGAAAAAATATGGGTTTACAGCTTAGTCAGCGCGTGGGCCAGGCAATATTAAATAACTGTATGCCTGGCGCCACATATTCACAAATATTAAACAAAGTGTTGTCATCGCAGTTTTTAGAACCAACCACCCTAATTATTTTAATTGGTAGAAGGGAAAATGTATCTAAAAAACTAATTACTAAATACTTTTCCAAATTAAATTCTTTACAAAATGTAGATAGAATAATCTTGTTTGCATTTCCTTTCAGCCAATCTTTGTCACAACATGAAAATCATATAAGACATGATTATAATACATTTATACACACATTGACATGTCGTCATACTGAAAAATTTCATTTCATAGACACCAATATTTGTATTGGAAAATATTTTTATTTGACTAAGGATAGGTATTACCTATCTAGGTTTTATACAAAACAGATAGCACAGTCACTATCTTATTTTATTTTGAACTCAGTCAAGATTTTGACTAATGAAACGCCTGCTTCTATTGAGCAGTGTAATAATAATGACATGTACTCCTTGGAATCTGTTCCAAGCTCTTTAAATTAACCCATAGGACAACAGAGAGTAACTCTGGCAGTAATATTAATATTTGTATAAATATACCTTCATCTTGCCCATTAAATCAAGTTACTAGTAATGAAAAATGTAAAAGTAAGAATATTTTAAATGTGGTTCATCAAAATATACAGGGCATGTTAAGTAAAGAACTGGAAATTGAGTTATTCATGAACTGTAATAATATTGATATTTTATGTATAACAGAGCACTTTTTAAAGAGTTATCAGTTCATGTTCAACTTTAATAACCACCACGTTGCTAGTTCGTTCAACAGAAAAACAGCTGATCGCGGTGGCTCCTTAATACTTGTAAATAATAGTTTTAAATATAAGGAACGAGTTGACATAGTGAGCCTGTCTGTTGAGCGTACCATGGAAATAGCCTGTATTGAACTTGAACAACTTATTGTATTGAGCGTATACAGACCACCAGATTCATCCTTTGATTTATTCGAAAAGAAAATGGATGAAGTGTTGATTAAAATCAGCGATAAAAACAATTTTTTTATAATTTGTGGTGATTTTAATGTTAATCTGTTAGAGGATAATAATATTTGTACTAGATTAAAATCTTTATTTTTATGTCACAACATGAACTATCTGTTTTTGGAGCCTACTAGAATTACTGCAACATCTGCTAACTGCATTGACAATATATTTACTAACATTACGCCCATTTTCAAATCGGTCATCAATAAATTAACCTCTGATCACTCTGGTCAGATAGGTATATTCAATATTAAAATAAAAAAGGACCAAAAAGAGGATATTACATGTGTGCCCGTTAGTGACACTCGGCTTGAACACTACAGGAATAATATTTTAGATAAACTATGGGAAATACCATACAGTGACGATCCAAATTTGTTGTACAACTCAGTATTTAACCTTGTCAAAAATAAATATGATACGGTATTTAAATCAAAATCTATAAAAGTTAATAACAAAGCTTTGTTTAGTGATTGGGCGACAGTTGGAATTCATAGGAGCAGACGAAGATTATATGAACTCTATGAAGAGAAATCATATAACAAAAATACGGCCTTTCTAGATTATGTTCGTAGTTATTCAAAAATGTTTAAACGCGTTTGTGCCGTAGCTAAATCTAATTTCATTAAAAACAAAATTGAATCTAGTAGCAATGTAATGAAAACGACTTGGCAAATTATAAACAGAGAGACTGGAAAGGCCAAAGCTACACATAATAACTTCAAGCTTAAGATAGATAATCAATTGCTAAGTACAGACCTAGAAGTAGCAAAAGCTTTCGAAAATTTCTTTACGGACATTCCAGTTTCAACAACCAAGTCTTTAAATTCATCTCCCGCTGCTGCTGAATCTATACTTAAACAAAACTTTGAGGAATGTAAAACAGATTTTAAATTTAGGCACGTAAATAATGAAGACATTGTAAAAGCGTTTAAATCCCTGGAAATGAAAAAGACAGCTGACGCCCATGGTCTATCAGTAAAAATTATTAGTACCATTGTAGATTGTATTGCACCTCACCTTTGTTGTATATTTAATCAATGTATAGATAGTGGTGTGTTTCCTGACTTGATGAAACTAAGTAAAGTTATACCTTTATTCAAAGCTGGTAGTACATCAGACCCCACCAATTTTAGACCCATATCGATACTACCAACGCTTAGCAAAATAATTGAAAAACTCATACTTAATCAATTGCAAAGTCATTTTTATCTCAATAATTTAATTCATATTGCTCAGTTTGGTTTCACAAAGGGTCGTTCAACAGCCGATGCTGGTGTTGAACTAATCGACAATATTTTTGATGCCTGGGAAGACGCAATGGATGCAATAGGTGTCTTCTGCGATCTATCCAAGGCTTTTGATTGCGTCCATCATGACACTCTTGTCAGGAAGTTACGCCATTATGGTGTAAAAGATCAGGCACTTGGCCTTCTAGAGTCATATCTAACAGATAGGGTTCAGATGGTCGATGTTAATGGGAAAAGATCACCTGGGTCTTCAATAAGTATGGGCGTACCGCAAGGTTCAATTCTTGGTCCTTTCTTGTTTTTAGTATATATTAATGATTTACCTTACCTTTTTAAAGCAAAACATGGGTTAGTATTGTTTGCCGATGATACTTCTTTGATATTTAAAGTTAAAAGACAGCAATCAAATTATGACGAGGTAAACAATGCTATATCTAGTATAGTGAACTGGTTTACTGTTAACAATTTATTACTTAATGAAAAGAAAACTAAATGTATTAAATTCGTGTTACCCAATGTGAACCCGGTAACTACAGACATATTTATAAAAGGACAGAGATTGGACCTTGTGCAGTCGACTGTCTTTTTGGGCATTACTTTAGACGCCAAACTACAATGGGATCCTCATATAAATAAATTGTCGAACAGACTGAGTTCGGCAGCGTTCGCAGTTAAAAAAATTAGAGCTCTTACCGACGTAGACACCGCTAGACTAGTCTACTTTAGTTACTTTCATAGTCTAATGACCTATGGTATTTTATTGTGGGGTCACGCTGCGAATGCTAATAGTATATTTATTCTGCAGAAACGGGCTGTTCGTGCAATTTATAGATTAGGGCCTAGAGTGTCACTGAGGGAAAAGTTTAAAGAAATCAATATTCTGACATTTGTGTCTCAATATATCTATGACAATCTTGTGTATGTAAAAAGAAATATAACTAATTTTCAGAAGTACAGTGATATACACAATTTTAATACTAGAAATAAAGACAAGTTGGTTGCTTATGTAAGCCGACTACATAAAATTAGTAATTCTTTTAAAGGCAATTGTATACGCTATTACAATAAGGTCCCTACTGATATTAAAAACTTACCTTTAGACAAGTTTAAAATAATAATAAAACAGAAATTGTATAAAAAAGGTTACTACAGGATATCTGATTACTTAGAGGACAGATGTCCATGGGAATAGATTGTTTGAGTAACAGGCTGTTTCGATATATAATTAGCATTCATTTTGTAATTTGACAATATTTTATTTAAAAAAGGAAACGCAAAAGATGCGACGACTGTGGAGTTTCTTCGGTGAGCTCTTCTCCACAGATTCCGCCATTGGGTTAGTGAACTCACCCAAAAAAATGTAATGACGGATCTAAGTGATGTAACAACATCCTATGGAAATAAATGATTTTTGATTTTGATTTTGATTTTTGATTTTGATTAATTTAGAGCCTCGGCTAATGTCCGAAACAATGTTCATTGCGATAAATGATTTCAACATTCGTCGGCTAAACTGCAGTTTAGCCTCGACGCTGTTGAGGCTAAAGATGGGTGAGAAAATATAGTTGACATTAGCCGACTAAACTTAAGTTTATTTTTCAGTATACCTAGGCTAATGTTGAAAATTTACCGTCTTAATCTGGAATAAGTGATGATAATGATTCGGTAGCCGTAAATACTGCGATAGCTAATTCGCTCACCCCCTTTATCCTTCGTGTTAGGTTAGGTTTTTTCGTGTAGGAACATGTAAGAACAACAAAAAATAATTATACTCGTCTTATTATAGTTTTTGTTGTTCTAACATGTTCAACCTAACACGAAGGATAAAGGGGGATTCGCTTCGCTCACCCCCT
Organism: Argyresthia goedartella; assembly: GCA_949825045.1. Classification (NCBI taxonomy): domain Eukaryota; kingdom Metazoa; phylum Arthropoda; class Insecta; order Lepidoptera; family Argyresthiidae; genus Argyresthia; species Argyresthia goedartella. The sequence goes on along the minus strand of OX463814.1, from coordinate 23,529,776 downwards.
TTACCCTTCATCTAAGCTACTGTAGTGTTTTGTCCTGATATTAGAATTAGCTTTCTCATCTGAATAAAATTACCCCGCCCCGCTCTCCTCCGTCGCACGAATACTTCGTTTTCAACATTAGCTAACTAATGTCCAACATTAACCGAAACGCATCGGCTAATGTGCAGTCTAGCCGATTAAAGATGACATCCGTTATCACAAACGAACATGACTTCGGACATTAGCCGAGGCTCGAAATTAATTTTAAGACTAGCCGGCTAAACTTAAGTTTAGTTTCACACCTAGCTTTAGCCGTAACATATATACCACCAGGTTTTGCAGACACTGTTATAGATGGACAAGTAGTTGCAGGTACATGGAGAAGTGAGCAACAAGAGAATACTGCTTTGCACTCTCTTCCGGCGGTAGCTAGACCGGGCGCTCTTTTACCAACAAAAGTCAGGGATCAGTTCGCCCAACATTTTTTCAGTCAATAAAAAGTTTTTGTTATTACTATACTATAATACTATAATATACTTACGTTTTAACACAGAAAAAATACCATATGCAAGTTTCAGTCTATATATCATTTTATAAATAAATACAAGATGAAAATAAATAAGCGTGTTTCATTATTTACCTGGGTATCTATAGTCGGTTGACAGTCGTATATAGGCTGAAGAAAACTATTCATCGCCGAAAAGCCAAACCAATTTGTCTGGTATACGTCGTTGGCGCCAGCTCCTGACTTAATTGATTTCTTAATTTGACTGAGATGGGCTCTGTAGTATGCCATCAATGAATCTTTTTTGTTCTTCATTTCTTCTACTGAGCTTATTTTTAATTCGAATCCATGCATCATGTAACAAGTGTTTCTTTTTATGGCACGTCCGTCTTGCTTTAAAGTCTGGAATACACTGCTGAATTGACGACAGGTGAACCCACCCACCCCCAAGCGAATATTGTCGCTACAAATCCCTTTGATCCGTGCCCGTTAATCAACAGCTCCCCGATACTACGTCGTCTTCGCCCGAATACTACGTGATGACACGATGTACCCGGTCACATTCATCGCTTTAACACGAATATTCGCCGTAGCCCGCTAATGTAGCCCAGCTTACCACATTTATGTGGCTAAGTTGTTTCCTTTTCTTGCTCAGTACAGGCGGCATCTTTTCAACGTACGTCCAGTACAGAAAACAAATTATAATGAAAATTGGTGTTTCATTAGAATAAGAAATAAGTGGTTGTGTGTGTTGTACGTGTGGATGGCAATGTTCGGCCAATCACCCAATTCGCCACGCCAATCTGATTCGGTAATAGAATATCGCTATCTGTGCCCAACAAAGCTGACCACAGATATACAAAAAAAATGCTCTGTGAATTGTGATTGTGGTGACGTTCTCTATTCCTTTCGGTTTGGGTTCTGTCCGAGATTTGCACATGTATTTACCTAAAATACCTGTAATTTTGCAGTTATTCCTTGTGAACGATTAATTTAGACATACCGTATTCGTTGTAGCATACAAAATGCAGGGACCTGCGGTTTTTATGGAGATATCCCTTGAGGATCAGGTTTGTTCTGGGACATAACCTGTATAGCGATGGTCTATCGTTTTATAATAAAATACTAATCTGTTTATTGTTTTGTCTGCACATAGGCTCAAGAATTAAGGAAGTACTTCAAGAGTCTTGGGGCAGAGATCTCGGAAGAAAAGTCTCCGAAAGGAATTGAGGATGACTTACACAAAATTGTGGGTGTTTGTGACGTTTGCTTCAAAGACGCGAACGAAACTGATGTTGAAGCTATCCTCAACAGTATAGTCTCCATAATGGTATCCGTAAGTATATATATTCATCTCAAGCTTATCTACCTTCAGGGCCACCTTCATAATTTAATAGAATTAAGGCATGGAGTTGCAGGTAACTAACCAACATTTGTCTTTATTTCTAGAGCCCTTGTTCTTCGTACCTTACCAAGTTACATACTAGCAATGTACTTAAACAATATATTGTTAGTACAAAACCAGGCAATGCATTAACAATTTTTTATATTGCAGTTATGTACATTGAAACAAATATTCTTGGTACATTACCCGGTATTGTACTAAGAAATTGATGTTCCTTTTACAAAACCAGGAGGTTCTTTGAGTAGCGTATCTAACTTCTTAATGTGGGTTCATCATTTTAATTTCAAATATTGACAGGCTTGACAAATTCATGCATTCCTATCATGAAATGATAAATGTGATCTACATACTAACAAATTAAAGTAGTCTGTCATAATTTATCGCAATTGTTGAGTCAATTCAAGTCCTCTGTTTCATAATGTCTACTGACACGCTGAGCAGTTCTTTGAAGGAATGGACACTGAGCAGTTTTGAGAAGAATGAACTTGTGTTTACAATTAGATCCAGAAGAGGAGCCCAAGTATTGTTGTATGATGGCCATAAATACAAAGTGTTACGAAAATGGTACACAAATCTGGGCATATGCAAATTACAAAATATGTATGTAGTGGCAGTTTAACAGTGCTAGAGAAAAAAGTCAAAGCCGCTGTTCTGCAACATTCTACTTGCATACCAAATCGACCGAAAACCATTGTGATGTGATGAAAGAACTTGACATGTTATGGATAAAAGTGTCCAGTAACGGTGTACCTATTCTGAAGCTATAGAATATAATGCTAATTTAAAGCTTGAAAAATCACAATAATTCTCTGCAAGAAGTAGGCTATCAGACGAGAGTGGTCGCTCCTGGATTCGACTGAGACGGGAAGACAGGATTGCCAGCACGCCTGATGACAAAGCAGCCCTATTTAGGATCACTCTGTTTTCCCCAATCTGGGGAGAAGGGGAGGCTTAGAAAAGGTGGCCTATACATAGTCTGACTCGCATCTCACTTACTTAAGTCCGAAAGGAAAGCTGCGCTTATAGCCCCAGAACTGGCATGCTACAACATTGACATAGCCGCGGTCAGATAGACACATCTGTTGGATAGTGGGAAGCTCTGTGGGCCACTAGGTCCCCACTAGCCTGCAACTGAAAAAGCTGCCAGTGGCGTTTGGTTTGCTATGAAGAATGCTCTTGCATGATCTATAGTGGCGCCTCCATAAGGAATCAACGACAGGCTCATGACTGCGACATCACTTGGCTCACCGGAAATACCTTCATATAGTGAGTGTACTTGCCCCTACTCTGACTTCACCTGATGACGATAAGGTAAAATTTTATGAAGACCTGCAAGACGTACTGCAAGCTATACCGTAGTTATTCTGCTCGGTGACTTTAACGCACATGTTCATACAGATTGCAACGCCTGGAATGTGGTCTTGGGGAGGCACGGCATCGTAATATGTAACCCTAATGGAACAACCCTACTAACTTTATGTGCTGCATTTAACTTCAGCATCACTATTACGTTTTTCCGTTAAAAAATATAAGACATCCTGGATGCATCCACTCTCAAAACATTGGCATCTGCTAGACTAGATCATATTTTGTAATGTGTACATCTTTCAGATCCTCATCTGAAAGATGTACACATTACAAGAGCCAAAGGACAAAATCTCTGAATGACTGATCCTACAGAAGTACTCCTCCATTGGGCAGCAATTTTAACAATGTGCTGAATCCTGGTCACAAGGAGCCGATCTGTCTTATATAGTCAACCTTGAAATCCTGCCCATTGCATCAGAACTTGACGTACCGCCGTCTTTCTCCGAGTTCTATAAAGGTACCCAAAGACTGAAGAATGGAAATCTACCGGACGAGATAATCTGCCTTCAGAAGTTTTCAAATAAAGAGGACCTAGCATCAAGAATAGATTTGAACTGATACTACGCGTATGGGAAACGGAAATCATACCTCGAGACTGGAGGGATGCCTCCATCTACAAGCGGTACAAAGGAAAAGGAGACCTATCGGAATGCGGCTCTTTCAGAGGCATCTCACTTCTCTCTGCAGCTGGCAAGATATTATCACACATATTTAATTGGCGTCTGAGTGTATCAGCTGAGCGCATTCGTCCGGAGAGTCAGTGCACGGTTGATGCTATATTTGTTGTCAAACAAATCCAAGAGCACATACAGCACCGCGATCTCTACAGGTGTTTTGTCGACCTAGAGACGGCGTTTCTTAGGGTGCCAAGGACTGCCCTGCACATAAGAAGACTGGACGCCCCGAGAAATTCACAAACCTAGTTTGCCAAGTTGACGAAGGTATGATGGCCAGAGTTTGACTTGCTAATGAACTCACGGAACAATTCCCAGATACCAGAAGTGTTAAGCAGGATTGTGTTATGGCTCAGACCCTCTCTGCTACTTTGCTGCAGTCAAGTCGGATGTTTTAGAAGAACTGCAATGGACCGATACAAAGCAATGTCAGGTGCCGATAAGAGTGTTTTTGACCTAAAGTCGCTTCAGATCAAAGCGCAAAACCCTAAAAATGACCGCGCTCGAAGACCTATTCATATAGGTCATATATATCCTTTCCAATCTGGGTTTAGATCAGAGTTACGAGAAGACCTCTAAATTGTTTTATTTTTTCCTGTAATTCTGAAATCCTAACTATTTTCATTGCGGAATTGCATTTAAAATGTGGATATTATGTATTCGTAAACTCCTTTTTTTTGGACAAAATAGCGTAGTTTATTTTTAAATATTTTTTTGTGGTCTGTTATTTCAGTTTAAGTCGAGCGAGTGTTTGCGCTCTTTTTTCTTTGTTATTTGGATGTGATTAAAGCTGTACTTATTAAGCGTTTGGTCGCCACGTCACAAATCAAAAAGGCGGCAGCCTGAACAGCCATTGGATAGACTCTTCGTCAGCGTCGACTTATAGGACAGTCGTCAATGAGGTGGGCCATGCTCTGGATGGCTCCACAGGAGCAGAAAGTATTGTCTCTGGACCCCCACTTGTACATTCGTTTCGCGCAGCGGCCTTGGCCATTCCGGGGTCGGTTCAGCTTGGTCCAGCAGTTGCGTTGTAGGTTGAAGCCGATCATTTGGGTTTTTCACCAGGTGCGCGTTTGGAGCGGGGGTGGAGATCCACCTCTGCACCCATTTCTCGGATGCTGATGTGATTCGAAGATAGAGATGCGATGAATCCGAAGGGTCTCCGAGATTTGGGCGCGGGACAGTCTCAACGCTCTGTTGGCTGCAGCACCATTGACTGATCTGTTTGGTGATGCATGGAGGCATATTGTGCGAGAATGTGGAAAGTTTTATTTTATGTTTTAACAACAAGCTCATTAATCTGGCCTTCCCTGTATTTCTGAGAATTCGACTTCATCGATGCTCTTTGGCCGTTCTCCTTCGAACTCTATTTATAGGTACCCTTCTCTCCCGTTCCTGACCGCGGTATACATTTTATATTTACATAGTACGGAGTTAATAATGATATTAGAAAAGTGCCCAGCTAACCAGATTTAATAAATTACAGAACAGTCATATTTGTAATGAAATGAGTATTTACTGGAGAAAGCGGACAAATATAAAGATTGACTGGATCGGGGGGCACGGTAGTGCCCCCGCCAAGACGAACAAGCGAAGCGTAGGGGAACTACTTTTCTCGAAGCGCTTCGTCAATTTTTTGAACCATCACAAATTGTGTTTGCAATATAACAGTTGAACAAAATTCTCCGGATATGCTGTCAGTAGTGGGCAATACATAGAAAGTTTCAATAGCATAGCTCTTATGCTTTAGATTTTATGGATATCTAAAATACCCCGATTTCGTCACTGACTCGCTCTCTCACTGATGATCATCAAAATTCTTAGGGTACTTCCTCAAGTCCTAGAAAGCTGAAATTTGGTAAGCTAGTATTAAAGTAGGGGATAGACCTCTCGTCAGGTTTCCGAATATATGTATTTAATACATAATTACGACAAATAATATTACTACATTTATACTATACTTCTTTAACATAATTCGTACATAAACAACAACAAAAATATCGAAAACTTGGAAAATGTTCCGCCCTACCCCTTAAACTAGGGGATGGAAGTTTGTATGAGACTTCCGCAAATTTTTGATGCTAGAGTACTGAAAATGTATAAAGGGACTCCTTGTTATACATAATGAAATACATATTGCATGATTTAAAGTCAATCACCGCCCACCCTTTAAACTAGGGGGTGGAAGTTTGTATACGTTTTCCCATACAAACAGAATTTCATGCTAGAGATCTGAAAATTATACAGCTACACAGACTGCCTATTGAAGTATATTTCAAATATGAAAATGCGTGTTTCAGGCTTTAAAAAACATCTCTCAATATTAACGTTAACATTCGGATATATAGAGCCGTGTCTCAAGTGGAACTCGAAAACAACAACAGGACATTGTCTCGAAAAAAATATGGTCATTATATAATGACAATATTGTATTAGTTTTGTAAAGATGGAAAAGTTGTTTCGTTTGTTTCTATGTTTTCATTGTGTGGTGATGCATATAATTCTGATGCTGTACTGCTATTAATAATTTTGTAATTATTTATTCTTTATTATTGGTAATAATACTAATAACAATTACCCAACTAAATAACAGGGTTTGTGCTACCTACTTTAACATTTTAAATAGGTATACCTAGCCTGGTATTCATTTGGCGGTATTCATGCGGCTGCAGGCTGACGTCGCCGAAATCCGAAGCAAGTTGGAGGCTTCGGAAAGCTTCTGTGTTGACCTGAAATGTGAGTTGTCAGTATTGCGTCAGGTTGATAGGTTGCTGCCGACGCAGCGAATCGTCGACATGCGCGATGATAACACGGCGATCAGCAATAATGCCAAAACAGCAACTAACCTAGTTACGCGAGTTGCTAAGCCCGCGTTAACAAATATCGCACCGCCTCGTGACATCACGAAGCCGAGTCAACCAGCACCGGATGCGGTTTCTTCTGGAACTTCCAAAAAACTGGAACCCCAGAAGGACACCTATGCTGCTGTGTCCCGCAGTGCACCGCCCGCCGCCGAACAACAGAAGATGCCGGCTGCGCCGCGCGCGCCGCCGAACAACAGAAGATGCCGGCTGCGCCGCGCGCGCCGCCGGCCAGGTCCGCCCGTGGCCCGCCGAACGCGACTGTCGATGGGGAAGGCTTTATCCTGGTCCAAAACAGGAAGCGCCGCTCCAGACGCAGCCGCAATTAGCGTGGCACAGCCCCCGCCGGTGAGTGCAGCCTCAAAGCTGCCGCTCCCACTGCACAGATATACCTTTCCAGGATCGACGTGAAAATGACCTGCGAGGACGTTGAGCGCCACATCCTGGAAAGGCTGAAGAAAAATCCGCCGTCTGGTTTCAAGGAGTTGAATGTACAGATTGAGATTTTGGAGTCAGAAAGACCCAAGGACTTCCTGTCATTCAAACTTCGGGTGCCGGCGGACCTGAGGACGATGTTCCTGGCCAAAGGTTACTGGCCGGAGGGCATCCTTTTCTGGAAGGGAAAGGGTGCCAGGGACAGGGAAGCGAAACCTAGGAAGAAAATCCCTAGCTAGGCTAGATAATATTTTGTGTTTATTTAATAAATTATGTATCTTTAGTCTTAAGGTATATATAGATATGTGTTTTGTACCCTGAAATAAAGATGATGATGCTTATTATTATTATTATTTACTTACCTAGTAGACTCTTAAACTTAAAATATGAAATGTCTTTTCTGTTTCTATTATTGTTCATACAAACAGTACAGTACACCATTTTAAACAATTTTTAATTAAACACTTTAATAACTATTTACAGTTTATTCTACGTAAAACAATTTGGTAAGGTAGGTGACAACAAAGAAGACGTGTTTTGTGCAGGCCCTCCGTTTGGGCATTGGCCGAACGAGCGTAAACCGGTTTTATCCAGTGGCGGCGCGTACGCGACACAGCGGACAGTGCTCATTCACACATGCCCAGTGTGCTTGTATTAGGTTACCTACGACGGTGTGGTTCTATGAACCTTTGTCTCTGGTCCTTTCTTCCTCTGTGCTTTTAGTTTGTTTATCAGGACACATCATAGGAATACCTATACCAAATTTAAAAAATATTGAAATTATTTCCTCTGATTTTATTTTGCATTTTATTCATTCAAATTCGGTAAAAGGAACAACAATATCTTTTTATTTAATTTTTATTTTATTTATTCAGAAAACCAACAGCGTTACAGTATAATTATCCTTATTAAATTACTTATTTACTACAGCCAATTATAGGTTTCCATAAATTACTTAATTCAAGACTCCTTAAATTATGGGGTTAGTAAAATAGATAAGTTATTTATTCAGAACTATGTTTTGTGTATTATTGAGAGGGGGTTGGTGTGAATGCAGTGTGAGTGTGTGTGTATGTAAAGGTTGGTGTATAGCTATGATTGAAACTGCATTGTTATATTTTGTTATCCGCAGAGAGTGTCAAGAATTTTATCTTTAAAAAGACTTTTGGAATGATGGTATACGTCAATGTCGGAGAAAGTTTTATTGTAGGTTCTAGCTATTCGAGTGAGGACAGAATTGTTGGCGTAATTGGTACGATGTGCCGGATGGCGGAATAGTGAGTTAGCTGTATGTGTGGTGCGGCGGCGCGGCGTTCACAGCGGCAGCTGGCTCACTAGCGCGGGGCAGTCCACGTGTGCGTGCGCCAAGTCGTACAGCAGAGACATGTTGGCGAGTGTGCGGCGCGCCGTAAGACTCGGTATCCTGTGTCGCGAGCAGCTCTCCTCGTAGCCATCGATAAATGCGTTGCTCTTATAGGTAAGGTGTTTGAGGAACTTGGATTGAATTTTTTCAAGATTTTGCTGGTGTGTGATGTAGTGGGGATTCCAAATATTTGAAGCATATTCAAGTATACTACGTACATATGCGAAGAACACCTTTTTTATGCAAGATATATCCCTAAAAGGTTGGCAGGTGCGCAGTACAAACCCTAAGTTTTTGTAGGCTTTCCTGGTGATGATATCTACATGCTCGTTCATATTTAATTGGTGATCCAGGTGTACGCCAAGATCACGCACTAGTTGAACACGTTCAATATCCTGGATTGTGTATGAGACGTGCAAGGGACTGGTTTTCCGTGAAAAGGATATTAATTGGCATTTCATGGTATTAACTTTAATTCTATTAGTGATGTAGTATTTTGATAATGTGTTTAGGTCATTTTGAAGATAAGCACAGTCCGTCGGTCCCTTGATATCCATAAATATTTTTGTATCGTCTGCGTACATAAGAAAGGACGCACTACTAAAGCGGGTGTAAATGTCGTATAGATAAGAGTTGTACAAGAGGGGCCCCAAGTGGGATCCTTGTGGGACACCAGATGATATATCCACGAAGTTTGATCTGAACCCACAAACCACAACCGCCTGTGACCTTTTGGTGAGGTATGATTGTATCCTGCGCAGTAGGTCCCCGTGAATTCCTAGGTGTTCCAATTTGCGCAGCAGGATGGTGTGATCCACACGATCAAAGGCCTTTTCGAAGTCAGTGTAGATCACATCAACCTGCCGACGTTTTTCCATTGAATTAAGGCAGAAGTTCGTGAACAGTCGCTCTGTTCTACTACCACGAATCTCGCTGATTCGTGGTAGTAGACCGGCCTCGGAGGAAGCCTTGCTGTTCGGCGGGTATTCCTTTTGATAAACAAAGATAGAAAGTGTCGTATACTATTTTTTCTAATCTTATTACAAAACCGGGGAATGAACTAAGTTTTTTTTGTTGTAGTACATAACGGCCTCCGTCACGGGTGATATACTCACGAATAAGAAATCATCTTGATACATTACCCATGATTTTGTACTGTACTAAGAATATTGTTTCTTCATTCTTCGTACATTGCTAGTAATGTAACTCGGTAATGTACGAAGAACAAGGGTTCTAGATACTGACTAAGAAATCTTTAACCCTAATAAAGATTGTATATTTATACAGATTCCCCTAGATCGAGGAGAGAACCTTATTCTGGCCTTCAGCCAGAGACTCACAAAAGCACCAGGACCCAAACTAAGTGTTGTTGCGTTGCAATCGTAAGTATTGGCATCTTGTTATTGACATATTGTCTCAACAGTGAGTTGTTGCTTTCTACAGACTATCTACAATATGGCTCCCCAGTATACAACAACATTGGTAATTTACTGTCATGTCACTTTTGCCAACAGGCCTATTTGGTTTTGCATAATATCTAGAATAAACTTCTTTACCTCAACATTGATACTGACACCGCACTGTTACCTCCCTACATTCCAGTTTATGGCGGCTCTACAATAACTTGGAGGCTAACTCACCTCTCCGCTACCACGTCTACTACCATGTGATTGAGCTGGCTTCCCGAGTGGGTGCCGTCACCGATGTATTCTCTGGAGTGGAGCAGCTTCGCAAGGAGTTTGCTGCCTGCCCACCATCCAATGAGCAGATGCAGAAACTTTACAGAGTGCTGCATCAGGTCTTGAAGGATCATAACAGGCAAGATTTTTTTTAATATCTTTTTATTGCAATTTTATTTGTTATTGCAACAGAAGAAGTAACCAAAAGCAGTAATAGCTGTGCATGTCATATTACTTGCTGAAATATATCTCCTGTTGGCTATAGTTTACAAAGACTAATAAGGGTTATATTAATTCAAAAGATTTATTAGTTGCTGGTCCAATACCCAGTTCGTCCAAATGGTATTTAAATTCCTATTTTTTCTGACCCGTGTTTAGTCCAACACGCAATTCGTCCAACATTTGTCCAACGTATTTGGTCCAATATGCATTTCGTCCAACGCATGTTACGTCAACACGTATTTAGTGTAGGATTCGTAAAAGCTATAGGATTCTTCCCGAGCAACTTCTATAGGGATGCCAATCAAGTGGTAGAGGTCATGTCACGTAAAAACTACTCTTCCTGAAATATGTACCCTAGCCTGAATACATCCTCTATAGATAAATATGACACATATAATACTGGCAGAAAATAGACTGGATGTTGGCCACTTACAATAGATTTCTAATAAATCTGGGGTTGGTGAGAAGTTAAGAAGTAAGCATTAAGTCCAAGTAAAAAAATGGTGGTTTTAATTCAAATTCAAAACATTTATATACACATACACAGGAAAAATAAAACCATTAAAGTTACATAAAAATAACTAATAACACCAATACAGCCTAATGAGTTGGCATGAATATACAACCCCTCCTCACATTCAATTTAAACGACATGAAGGTGTTCCCAGTGCTTGAGGATTGGACATTCCAAGCCTACCTGCAGTATGGGCCAGAATGTCGTTGGTGCTGCCGCGTACCCAGTACAACGGACGCCGCTCTTGTTCTTCTTATAAATAAAGTATGGCCTTAGCCCCTAATGGACGAACTACGACTTTTCACGAAATGGAGGAACTGCGTACTGACGAATCTCGAAATGGACGAACAGCGTAAAGACGATTCACGAGATGGACGAATCAAATTATTGACGAAGTGAGTTGTATACGAACGGCGAAATTGAGAAATGGACGAAATGCTTATTGGACCAGCACCTAATAAATCATTTTAAAAGATCTGTTAATGAAATACTAAAAAATATAATATTAATGTCATAGTCAAAGGTTTTGCACTGGCCAATGACATTACTTTGTTTACAAAATAATTATAAGATTAGTTTTTAGGGTTCCGTACCCGAAGGGTTCCAAACGGGACCCTATTACTAAGACTCCGCTGTCCGTCCGTCCGTCTGTCACCAGGCTGTATCTCAAGAACCTAGCTAGCTAGAGAGTTGAAATTTTCACAGATTATGTATTTATGTTGCCGCTATAACAACAAATACTAAAAAACAGGATAAAAGAAATATTTAAGGGGGCTCCCATACAACAATTCTTTCAATACCACATACAAACTTATGGATGCACCTGGTTACGTACATGGAGTGTGAAAGTAACCGCACCAATAACTTTGTCAACAATATTTTGCTGTGTAAAATCCAAACTATTCACTCCACACCATCGCTTCCATTGAACGGTGGTACGGAACCCTTCGTGCGCGATTTAGACTCGCACTTGACCGGTTTTTTGAGTTTAGATGGCAATTTTTAAAATATTTCCTTTTGCAGCGAGTTGGCCTCAAGAGTGATGATTGAGTTGCTCGGCACATACACTGATGAGAACGCGTCGTACGCGCGCGAGGACGCGATCAAGTGCATCGTGACCGCACTAAAGGACCCCACCTCCTTCCTGCTGGACCCGCTCCTGTCGCTCAAGCCCGTTAGGTTTGTGTACTATTTTGTTATCTTCTTACTTAACAATAATAGCCTTTTATGTCGGAAACAGAGTATACGTAAGAAATATTCAATTTGTAAGTATAGTTCACAGTTTATGCATGCCTTTTTGCTTAGGCCTGCTTCAACCGTTTCTATTCGCCTGTCCAATGCCACTCTACAATCGATCGCATCCATCACATCGCGAAGTAATGTTGCATGTTTTTGAATGATATCAGACCCCACCGAGGTGCTCGGGCCTTTACCCGGATATGTGTAAGATTGAGCCATGCTCCACGCTGGCTCAGCGGGGGTTGATTGAGGGGTGTCGGGCTAGTGGCCAACCGGACTGTCAGGTGTTTTCAAGGTGCCCTATTATGGCCTCTGACCAACTTTACAACTACTACCACCGTGTAGCGATAGAAGCCGGGATGCGTCTTCTGGAAGCCCGTGGGGTACAACGCTGGGCTAGGTTGTGTCCCACGGGCTTTTCAGAATTCCGAACCGCTTGAAAAAACAGAGTGCTACAGCGCAACGCTGCGTTGTGCCGCACGGGGTGTTTCAGCGGTCATATTGATAATTTATTGTATGAATAGCCCGTGGGGTACAGCGCCTGCGGTGTATTTCCTAATTTTAGTGATTAAAAATTTACACTTATAGATCAAGTCCGTTCAAGTTACGGCCGATTTTACAATCCTCAGCCAATCTTTATATAATCTAACGGTGATGGAAAACATCGTGAGTAAACCTTCATTACCCCATAGCTGCAGCAATGGCCTAGCCTCTTGGCATGCAAAATGGAGTAATGATAAACTGGCTACAAGTGATCACAATTATGCCTCTGCCACCCCCTATGGGAAAAGGGGTGGCGGTTTGTTATGTTAAAAGAAAATAATATTGTGTCAAATCCAATCTTGGATTCGAAAGTAGATCTTAAAGATTTTATCTACACACGTATCATAAACCCTCTTTACTGCGTTCAAAAACCGCACGTTACGATCAGCATTATGATAAACTACTTGGTAAAAACTCTTTTCGTATCTGGAAAACTACACATTATGGTCATTCTGTGTAGTTTTTCTACATATAATGACATTCAAATTTGGAACGCCGACGCCCGCCTGCATACCGCCCCTAGTTCGTCTGTGAAGTTGGTACTAACATTCAAATTTCGAACGCCGACGCCCGAAGTTGGTGCTACAGAACAAGCTAAACAACTGCAGAGCCACAATGCCGGTCAAACATGCGGTTCCTGAACACATCAAAGAGAGCTTATGATATGTGTGTAGATAAACTAGTGTATGTAACTGTACATAATTAGGCATTAAAACTCTCGAGTGATATTATTATGAAACTCGCCTTCGGCTCGTTTCATAAACCCACTCTCGAGTATTAATGCCCTCCATTATGTAGCAGTCACATAAACTACTATTATACATTGTAATTGGCAGCGTTTGCGATGATAACTGCGGCGATGGGCTAGTCCCATTTCATGCAAAATGGAATTAAATAACTGGTTAAAAGTGGGCACAATTGTGCCTCTGCCAACCCGTATATGGGATAAGGCGTAACGCTATGTTATGTTGTTAGGTAGGTAGATATTTGAATAATGGTGATTTTGAAGGGGCTTTTAAAACGCGCCGCTTTGTATTGGTCTCCCGCCCTTAAATTTATAAAATCTCGTTTACCTACCTACATAACATACCTGCCTAGTTCATTATTTGGTGCTACTTATAGCGGCAACAGCAATAGGACTTTCTGGGAAAATTGCAACTCTCTACCTAGGAATAGATAATTACAACAATGAACCTTGTGTGACTGTTCTTAAGAGACACTTTTATTGTCATTTACGCGGCATGTTATCGTTGTTTTCCTTTAAAACATAAGAAATAGGTAGAGCTATATAAACAAAAACAAGTGAAACATACAAATAATAGTAAAATTATTGGTAGGTTTATTATACCTACCTACCTTGTTGATATGTGCATGTTGACACACATTCTTTTCTGAAAACGTATCGCATTGGGTAAGGATATCGTCTCTTCGATATCCAGTTGGTGTGTGTATTGGCAGATAATATTTTGATTAACTTATCAGTCTTATCACACTGTTCTTCGTAACATTCGCTTTTCAGTTTCCATCGCAACTCGCACTAGAAATTTTGCTCTCCACTATTGTCATTGTCAAATCTAATCAACTCAAAATCCTCATTCGAGAATAATAACATGTCTTTATTACGATACTGACTATAACTGCATTAAAATAAAACGACCACAAATCACAGGTGAAAAGTTGTGACCTTGCGTGGAACAAAGAGATCCAATATCAGACAGTTTTGGCACGTGTTTGCCAAAACTGTCTAGTAATATTGGATCTCTTTGTTCCACTCATCAATAAGGTAGTCAATGCTCTCTTTCACGTCTTGCGCATGCGACGCACCGCCCGCTCTTGGTGCGCTAATCCACTTTCTCTTTCACGCCACTAGGCGTGCATGCATGTGTCGCAGGTCGCCGCGTTGTACCCCACGGGCTATTAAGACGTTGAATTGTCAATGTGAGCACTGAAAAACCCCGTCTGGTGCAACGAAGCGTCGCGCTGTAGCGCTCCGCGCTCCGGCTTTTCAAGCGGATCAAAATTCTGAAAAGCTCGTGGGTCACAACGCGGCCCAGAGTTGTACCCCACGGGCTTTCAGAAGACGCAGCCGGGATCTACAGCTAAACGTGTCATCCGAAACACGGAAGCGCCCGAGACAAATGCCACATAGCAACGGACATCCACCCAGTACCCGTTTCAGCTAGATGTTGCTACCCGCACCATCGTTTCCGACGTGCGAATAGCGCTAGGCCACGGACGCATTGTGATTAAATTAATTGAATGAATGAAGTAAAACCGTCAGATGAATGATTACTTTTTATTTCATAGACAATTCAATCACCGTAGAATTGACCTGGTCCCGTGTGACACTTTTCTAAGGGCGGATGCAAAAAGTAAGGAGGTTGCGACGATCTACCAGCGCTGACCTGAGAGAGTCGGAACCTGTCGGTGCCTACTGCCTATCGATACCAACTGGATTGCCACATTGTACCTAGTCTGCGCGGGTACCTAATTAGCGCACTACCTGCTTTGTTTCTCCATTGACTGTCTGTTGATTGATGATGTGCGACTGCGATTCACGTTGTTTACTTTCTGTTTTTTTAATTTTGGAGGCTACACAACTAAACTAATTACCGCACAAGAGCTGTCGGGTTCAAAGGTGTCAGTTTAGTGCCTTAGGTAGTTGGTTTGGACACCTGAAGAATATCACTGTCTGGAACGGTTACGTTAAAAATAGCAATTCAAAATTTCAAACGAACTTTCAGTTACGCTAAGACGGTGGTAATTCCCGCATGAGGACCGTGTTTGGTAATGTCTCCTCTGTATTTTACTTGTACTTGTGATTTTATATTTCAACAATCTGGCGAGTTGATTGCTTCACTACCACTCCACCGCAAGTTAATCGGGAAAGGTACCACCCTGTCTAGGGCTTGTGATCTTTTGTTTAAATTTATATCTCTACTCCAGTCACTTGAATGACTTTACAGTGGTGGTCATATAATTAAGAACGATTTGTAGTACCAGATATTTTTTTCAAAACTATGCTATGTGTACTTTTAAGTTCCTTCTTAAAAGTAATTAGTTGTGTTATGAAATAGCTACATCGATAAAGTAAACGGGATTAGGAGTAAATATTTAAAACATTTACTATTTTTTTTACAAATTTAATTGATTATCGATAATTACAAATTCAAGTAGTAAAAATGCTGGACAAATAATTAAGAACGATTCTTAAGCTGCTCGAGAGTTGTTTCCGTAGATACTTAGATTTTACAAATCACATTAAATAAGACAGTGACAATGTTAAAAAAATTATAATTTAATACATTTTATTCTAAGTTAATAGTTTGTAGCGTGACCATGGCTTTTAATAACTGCCTTACACCGACGAGGCATTGATTCTATCAATTTTTGTCATTTTTCAAGAGAAATAGAGCGCCATTCTTCTAAAAAAACGTTATATAACTCAGTTAGGTTACCACATCGTCGATTTGAAACCTTTTTCTTGACTTTGCACCAAAGATGCTCTATGGGATTTAAATCTGGGCTGTTCGGTGGCCATTCTAAGACACAAACTGATTGAGATGTGAGGAATTCTTTAACGGTGCGTGCAGTGTGCTTCGGATCGTTGTCGTGTTGGAATGTCCAAATAATCGGAAGTACGTCTTCAGCATATGGTAACATAGTTTCTTCGAGTATATTTTTGTACTGGAATTGATCCATCTTTCCTTCTATCAGTCTAACAGGTCCAACACCGTGACCAGAGAAGCATCCCCAAATTTTCACATTTCCACCACCATGCTTTAATGTCATTTTTGTGTACTTGGGGTCAAATGCTGTATTCGGAGGGCGTCGAACATATCGTTTCCCATCAGAACATACTCTGTTAATTTTTGTTTCGTCAGAGAAAAGAACATTTTTCCACTGTCTTGCTGTCCAGCTTTCATACGTCCTAGCAAATGCAAGCCGGGCTTGCCTATGACACTGTTTCAACATGGGCACCTTTCTTGCTATCCTTCCGTTCAACTTCGCTTCTACCAATCGCCTTCGGATAGTGCGCGCTGAGATCGCTGAAGGGTTATTTTCACCAAAGTATTCTTTTTTTAACTCATTAGACCCCTTAAAAGGGTATTGTTTTGCCAAACGCACGATATTTCGATCGTCTCGCTGAGATGACTTTCTCTGTTTAGGTACACGAGGAATATTTAAAGTTGTTTGATGTGTGTTAAAATGCTTCAAAGCGTGGAATATCATCGTTTTTGAGCACTGCAAATGATTGGCAATCTTTTTATATGACCAATTCATATCGCGAAGTTTTATTATTACTTCCCTTGTAGATGCATCACAACTTTTATTTTTTCCCATTTTTTTATTATGAAACGATCAACTTATTGACTTTTACAGAACTAAATGGCGCCAAAATTACTCGAATAGTGGCCTAGTTACAGAGTGTTCTCTATTTAAATTTGAATAAAAAAATAAACTATCCAGCGTTCTTAATTATGTGGCCAACCAGTAAGTTTGCAATAACATGTTAAGATATATTATATACAAAAAGTTTACTTATATAATAATATTGTTGAATTTATCATATTATAACTGTATGCTACGATTGTGTAAAACAGTTTTACGATACCGAGAGAGATACAAAACGATATGCAATAAGTGTTATTCTCGTAAGTTTGAAAAAAGCTTGTTTTCAAATAGTCGTTCTTAATTATATGACCACCACTGTATATAGATAGAGCATTTCAGTAATAAAACAATCAATCATTCACTGAACGGAAATGAACGAATGTACTCGTTATTTTGTTACAACACTATTTTTCTTTCGTCAAAAACTGGTATCACTCGACCTGTCAAATCACTTTGATCGATTGTTGAATAGATTTAAGGTCCAGTGCGGTCCCAAGGTAATCCTTCTCCCAGCTTCTCAACAGGCGAGAATGGGTTTAAAGAGTTTATTAAAATTAATTAATTAACATCTATAATCTTCATCAAAACACTGTTTTATATTAAATGTTTGAAGATTCAAGAAGAACTTTTAATCTTTATAAGATTATGTATTGGCGAGAATACTATTACCATTATTTACTTATTACTCACCTGGACCAAATACACTGACATGAAATGATGGTTTGTTATTTAACTAACAAGTTGAGTGTATGTGGACTAGACTCAGTATTACTATAAAATTGAACTGCAGTAGTAGAGGATTCAGGATTGTTTGTTTACAACAACCACAACACAGCGTCACGCCTTTTCCCATACGGGGAGGCAGAGGGTAGATGATTAATTGATTTGTGAAACTGTTGGGCAGGTTCCTGGAAGGCGAGCTGATCCATGACCTGCTCTCGATCTTCGTGTCGGAGAAGCTGTCCAGCTACCAGGCCTTCTATCAGAACCACAAGGAGTTTGTGCACTCCCAAGGTTGGTAATCACACTAATGCGTGTCTTGTTAGCCGATTGGTGAATTTTATAGAGAGCCCTAATCATAACAGCGTGCTGCATAATAAACACTGGTATCTCAAAAAGGCTGCCGCCATTCTGCAACTGCGCCCAAAATGACTGCCCCATATGGCTTCAAGAGAGAAAATACAAAAGCTAAACAATCAAGTCCAATTCTATCTAAATCCAGCCTCCTTCACTCACAGTTGATTAAAGGCCTCCAAGTAAATGCAATTAGCAAAATGAATTTTGAACAACACCGCCGCTTAAAGCCCTCGCACACTCAGGACTCGGGAAATTTTATTTGTTTGTTCTTTTCAGGTTTGAACCACGAACAAAACGTGAAGAAGATGCGGATACTCACGTTCATGCAGATGGCCGAGAACGACCCCGAGATCCCCTTCGACGACATCGTGTCGGAGCTGCAGATCGAGGAGACGAATGTCGAGGCGTTCATCATTGAAGGTAAGCATTTTGGACAATGCTGCTGTTTACATTTGCCAAGCGAAAGGTTTTTAGTCCTAACTCGGCAGCACTGCTACTCACAGTAGTGTTCCTTTTTACGCCCACTGCTCGGAAATTTGGTCTGTAATGGGGCCCCAAAAAACAGGCCAACAATAATATTTCTGGCTGGTATGTGAAAACGTCCTGTGGAACAGAAAGTATATTGTTGGCTTATTTTGTTACAAAATATTGTTTCTTTCATATGTCAACAGATGGCGCTTCATGTCGTGTCGGTTTTTACTGACATAGCGTGCGTCATGCCGTCGCGTCGGTAAAAGCGTGGATGACGTGTGCTGTCATTTGCGGTAGATGGCGGACTCCGCTAGGCGGAGTTCCAAATTATTAAAAAGACTCAGACATGCAATGAAATGTCGTCATTACTCGCATTATAATAGGCTTGGAAGTATCACGTTTCGGGCCCCACAACGCGAGAGAACTACAGGAATTTCATACAAAATTGCAGGCCTAGGCCGGGAAGCATTTTTTATTATTATTTTATCCTCAAAACAAAAGACATCACCGGGCGCACGGAAGTCACGATTATTAGTATTGTCAAACTTGAATTTGTTTTTTGAGTGCTGTATTTTTTATTTCATTGCATATGTTTGAGAAAATCACTATACATGCCTCTGGCCGTGAAAAGGGCTTGCCAGCTTCGTATCACTATCTTGTGATATCCAATATGTCTATACCTACTCAGCCGGTAAGCCCTTCTTTCCCGGCGTCTGCAGTAATGTAATATTCCGTATAATTAAATTTCCTCGTAGTCGTGAAAAGACTATTTAATGTCTCGGCCAAAAGTGCAATAGATGGACTCGTCTCTTAGAGGGCCTCGCCTGAGGCTCGGCCTTCCAGCTCACTCGTCCATCTATTGCTCACTTCCCAGCCTCCGCAACAATGTACTAACAACAATACCTCCGTACATTTATGGTCTGTCGCGGCGATAGAGTGACATTTCTTAGCAGCAATGCAGCCGCGGCAAACCTTGTATGTACTGCGGTAAGGTACATTATTGTACGGGGACTATTAGTCCGGCGCAGCAGTGCTGCCGAGTTCGGACTCATTCCTTGATATTTTTGGTGTCATATCGTATACTACGCGACCAAAAAAGGCGATGCATAACAGGCATCTCTACGGTTACACCTGTAAAACAAAGCATGCTTCTTGAAGTTCCTTGGCGTGCGACATGAGACGGAAGATGCGTGTCGTGCGCCTAATTATTATGGTCGCGTACTAGAAATATTCACAGCTACCTTTCACAGTTATTTTACCTCTGACATGTGTCAAAAAAACATAGGAAGTAAGGGATAGAGCTAGTTGTGCGTCAATCTCCTCCTTTCTTCGCTTAGAAAAGGAAAGGTACATAGCTTTGTCCCTTACTTCCTTTGTTTTGATGACACATGTCGGATGTGAAATAACTGTGAACAGAGAATTAATGAGCTCGGAGACTACATATATATGTTACCGGCCAAACCCGATTGCAGGACAAACAAGTTTTGCCTAGGATAAACCAGTTTGCACAGGATAAACCAGTTTGCACAGCTTATATCAGGGCAAAACATTGCGGTAGCTTAGGTGAAGGGTAAAGGGGGTGAGCGAAGCGAAGCCCCCTTTATCCTTCGTGTTAGGTTGAAAATGTAAGAACAACAAAAAATACTTAAAACATAAACTTAAGTACACATAAACTAGTTTATCCTAGGCAAAACTAGTTAGTCGTGAAATCTGGTTTGGCGCTCTTTATCTCTATCTATAGTACATTTCGTAAGAGTTCGCAAAGGCTTACATTTACGAACCGAGAAGTTTACGGCACGAGACGAAGGCGAGGTTCGTAGCGAGGTTCGTAAAGAGGCCTTTTCGAACGAGTTACGAATATAATTTTTCCGCCTGAGAACCCCAAATCAAGCGGCGAAGGTGTTAATTTGAGGTTAGAAGGTGGAAATAGTTATTGATCTCACAAGGTAGCAAAATGATGTATTTACGGCTAGGGCGCTACATTGGATTCTAAGTTAGAATCCTGAGCGTAACGAAGGATTCAAGCGTTAACGCCCATGACGAAGATAATTTTGCTCCTGAGTGACACATACAATTTTTCACACCGACTATGAGGACAATTGAAAGAAAATGCTCTAAAAATAATGTAATAACTATACTTTGAATTATACTATCCCCTTTTTTACATTAATCGAACAACGAAAACAAAACATTTTTTTTATGATAAAATATTCCTGTGCTAATTTATACGTAATAACGTAATAACCTATATGTAAAAATAATCGAATCGAATATTACAATGGCATCGGATATCAATATTGATTATATCACAATAACAGTCATCGACAGTTTTGATTTCAGTAAAACATATAATTTATTGTGACATTTTTTTTAAATATTACGAAAAGTTTATAAATTTTCGTATAACATTGTTAAATTTAAAACTTGAAACATGTTCGTTTTTAATCTACTATGTTGAAATTACAATCGATTATTATATTAAGATCTGTGTTCAATTGGCACATTGCGTAAATACTACATGCCAATTAATAAATTTAAAAAGTAGCTTAAACACAAAAGTAGCGTTTTGCTCCCATCTCGGCGTGGAGCAAAACTTACTTTTCCGAATGAAAGGTGTGAAAAAGTTATTTACGGACGAACTCCTCGCATTCATGATACTAGTTTACTAGCTCCACTCACTTATAGCTCAATACAACCTACGCAGTTTATGTCATATAGAATATTTTCTTCCACAATGCGGTATTTGACTGCTAGTCAAAATAGATACTTTTTAGGAACTGTCAAAACGGTAATATTGTTCTCGAGTTCTATGAAATACTAGCATGTGACGTCATAGTCAAATGCTGTATTTATTTACAAAAGTTTTCAAAAGTTTTTGTTGATCTAGTTTTAGCTTCAAACACGTTTCTAGATTTATTGGACTACCTTCTCAAATACAGTATTATAGTAGGGCCATTAGCAACTGAGCGTCGGGGATACAAGAGCGAACGGGCTAGCAAAAAAACGCTGCTACACGCACCACTACTGACGCCTCGCCATAAGCCCCACGAGTGCGAGCGAGAGGTCAGATGAAAATTATTTATTGCCCCGCCTCTCAGTTGTAATGGCCCTACTATAAAGGTGATCAATCCAAATGGGTCAGTAGGGAGAAGTCAGACACTATGAGAGATAGCGACATCTGTAAAAATGTATTCCTTGTGACTTATGATTCGCACCATCAACAATAACAACGAAAAACTTGCAGAATTTATACCCAACATTGTTTACATAGAGACTTCGATCAGGTTCGATTCCCGGTTATGTATGAGATTTAAAAAAAAATGAATGCCATTACTATTAAATCTAAAATCGACGCCATGATTCCTAAGAACAGATTTCGCTATCTCTTATAGTTTCTGACTTCTCCATACTGACCCATTTGGATTGATCACCCTGTGTAGTGATTAGGGGGACGAGTCGGTAAAGGCTAGGATATTCCTCCCACAGTGCTGAAGACGGGCCTGGTGCGCGCGCGCATGTGGCAGGGCGCACGGCTGGTGCGCGTGTCCTCCACCATGCACCGTACCTTCGCGCCGGCACAGTGGCGCCAGCTGCGCGGCGTGCTGCTTGCGTGGCGACACAACGTGCATGCGGCACACGACGCCATGAAGCAAGTGGCGCAGGCGCAGCACGAGTACCAGGCCACGCAGGCCAAGCCGCAGAAGGCCTGATAGAACATAGCGCTTCACTGGGTAGAATGCTGCGGTCGTGTGTGGTGACGCTTCAGGGGAGATGTTACATGCCATGCCAACCCCCCACTGAAGACTCGCCTCATATAAGTGCAGGACCCAGTCAAACGCTGTCACGTTGGATGGTTTTATAGTAGTGTCGTAAACTGTCATATAGTAGGAAAGTGAAGGACAGAGCTGTTTATAGCGCATAGCTTTGTCTCCCACTTTCCTACTATATTACCTTTACAATTGTTAAATTAAAGAGGGCCCTTGGATCATCCGGTTAAAGGTCGGAAGGTGTCATTTTGTTACATATAATATAACATTACAGCGCTCCTTGACACAGCATTTGCCATTTGACTGAGCAGTAATAACTGATTCCACTATTACATTGGAAGCGAATGCTAGCGGCGAGGGATCGCCATTAGTTAGACATACACAGTATAATCAAGTCTGTCATGTTATTGATTATTTTCATCAAACATGGACGTGTGAATGACACCCCCCCCCCAATCCCCACATTGGCTAACTTTGTAAAATTACATAATCGGTCAGGGCTAAATAATACTGTGAATAAAGTTCTCAAATCCATTTGTTACATTTTATAAACTGCGGTATTTCGTTTTATAATTCGTTGTATTGTATTAATTAGTAGCGCAAATATCAACCACTGTATAATTTGTCCGAAAACAGTATAAACACTGCTGAATTGTATTTTATTCAGTGAATAAATTTATTTAAGAAGTTCACTTGTGTCTGTTATTGGGTAATTTTGATGAGGGCCTTATTTTTATTTATTTTACTGAGTTTATTTAACTTAATAATATTTTTGACTCTTGTACCTTTAAGGATACAAGTGTTTCCAAATGTTTTTGAATTGCTCCCTGAACTGTTAAGGAAATTAGGCGGAATAGGAATGTGGGACTCCTCGAGGCGGGCGTTTACCCACTGAAGCCCCGTGCCGACAATGTGTATTTACAATGTGATGATGATGATCTTTGAGAACCAGCTGTTTTGGTCTTCTCTGCGACGTCGTCAGACGGGTCTTTGCTTCTTTCCATTCCCTCAGGCGACCGCAAAACTTCTTGCCACGGCAGAACAAAATCACCCTTGCACAGTCCCTTCTCTTGCCGATAATCGACTATGCCGATGTTGCCTGGGCAGGTGCGAATAAGAGCAACTGAACAAACTCGAGCAACTTCAGAATCTCAGGATTCGATTTATCGTCGGGCTGCGCAAATTTGACCATATTTCTCAATATCGCAAAGGGTTGGAGTGGCATCGAATTCGTCGTCGCCGAGACTCTCACATTCTTTATTATCTGTTCAATAAATTGAAAATCCGAGCTACCCCAACTACCTTCGAGACCGTTTTGAGTATCTCTTTCTGGGAGATCGGCACCGGAGACCTCACACTGTCTCACTTTTAGCCACTCCGCGGCATAACAACGCTGCGTATAAACACAATATCAGGTTGCGGGCGGTCCGACTTTGGAACGTACTTCCTTCTACTATATATACTATAAGACACAGTCCCACTCTTTTCTTCTTTATTCAAGAAATGTATTAAAGAGCATTACCTCTCTCTCGTAAAATTTATTATATGTAAAATGTATGCAGTATATATCGGTATTTATGTAGTATTTACTGTCTGTATTTTCTAGGTATTTATTTTATTCCTAGGCATGTCATTTATACTAGTTATTGTGCACTGTCTACCCTTTTATGATACTATTTTCTATAATGTCTTGGTTTTCTAGAAGAAATCTCTTTTTAGAGATAAGCTCGCCTTTGTACATGCATTTTCTTTGTAACTGTTTGTACCTATACATTTGTGTTCATGATCGATCACTGCGTTGAATTACTCATTAATTAATGACGCACTGCGCCATCTAGCGATGAGTAGCGAAATAAACCTAAGGATGGTGCTACAATATTATCAAGCCAGGCAGTGCGCCTCTCCCGAATCTATGATAAATCTGTCAAATTTACGTCTTAATTGACGTTTTATCCTCACAATCACCAAAATCTGGTAAAATAATTTCCACAACCTCAATATTCCCTCTGTTATGGATGATAGGCGAAGAGCATATTATAACGACCGACCCAACAACGCTCAAGACAGAAACTTAGCAGGCGGCTTCAACACATACATCTGCATCGCTCTGACTGTGATGCTGGGCATGCAAGTGTACACTTACTTCCTGGGACCCCCATTGATGGATGCTATCGATGGAGACTTCACTGATGCCAAGTATGTCATAGGGCATCTTACGAAAGGGCTGACCGAGGTAGGTTGGATAATCGACGATCTCTCATTTACTCTCTATAGTTTGTGGCAGTTATCTAGATAATATCAGGGAATATTTGGAGAAGCCTGAAAACGAGCTTCCAATTAGGGATGTGATCTACATCATGAAGGGTTTTAACTTCGGGTTCGAGTCCCGGTGGAGGCAAATATTTGTTTGATGAGAACGGATGTTTGTACCCTAGTCATGGTTGTTTATCTATCTAAGTATAATATTTATCTAAATAAGTACGTGTATCGTTGTCTAGAACCTACCCAAGATTCAGGGAATCCTAGTTTGGGGCTAGATCATTGTGGGTAAATAGTGTCCAAGGTATTATTAAACTGTGGAGAACAGCCATCATGAGTATCAAGCGAAATTCCAAGTGGTCCCAGCAAGATCGATGAGAGTGACATCGTTTCTTCCTCTTACTCACTTACGACCTCTGTGGTGTAGCGGTCGAAGCTGTGCCCCCCAAGCGAGAGGTCCCAGGTTCGAATCCCGGCTGGGGAGGAAGAACAAAAAACCCCAGGTCTTGGATGCATGTTTTTGACGTCGCTGTTTCTGGTTCCCATGACATGGTATCCTAGTGTGGGGCCAGAAGCAATGTATGTGCCTGAATGTAAATGTTACGTAATGTTACTTAGGTTTGCGAGTAGGTAAACCGTTTACTGTAGCGCTCTTGGTGCTAATGTATTTAGCACTATCTATTTAGCAGCCCTTTGTGGGATATATTAAAGACTTTATATTTATGGGCTTGTATTTTTTATTTGGTTTCTTTTAGTTATATACACTTTTTATAAAAGGGATCCACAACTGGCTCGATAGCCATTAATCTAATCCTCACTATAATTTAGCTCAGTCACTGGCCGAAGCCTACGGTGAAGTGTGTCACATTGAATTCCACATCCAATCCTCTTTCTTTTTTTAAAACTACAAACAAGTAACGGTGCCAAAGTGACACCCACTCTAAAGAGGCCCGTATACAATATACAAACTACCTTAAAATCATTCCCCCTCCCTTAAAAAAAAAAAACCAACGGATTTTTTTTTCAAAGTGGCAACCCTAACTCAAAGTCTAAAATCTAAAATGACAACCCTATCTCAAAGTCTAAAATCTAAAAAACATTAAATGTTAACTTTAAGTTAGTTTGCTATGCATGAAATCTAAAAGACAGTAAATACGCCGCAAGCATAAATTTAAATAACATCAAGTACCCTAATCCTTATTGGTCCAACCATCCCATTTAACCTACTCAATTAAACATTAAATAACAAAACCAAACTACACTTAAGGTGTAGGCTATGCACCTTAACAAACTTAAATTATAACACCCTATGATCCCATCATACAATTATTCGCGGCTTAACACTAACCTACCTAACGCTAGAAAACTCTCAATTACAATACGAAGGCAAACAGCTGAATCTAGCTAAGATTTAGCTTCTCGAATAGTTATCATTCGACAAACTTTCTGACAATAAAAAACTAGCGAAAAACTTATCAGACAACCATAATACCTCCGTTCCTAAAATTAATATAGATCTTTGCATATAACAATTGTGAACACATTGTAAACTCTTTCCACCGAATGGAAATATTTCAATAATTAACGCAGGCAAAGATCAAAGAAAAAAATTATTATTTTCAAATATAGGAAACGTCAACCATATTAACAGGATTAATCTATAGAACCGTATTACTAAGCCACAGCCTAAGAATGAGTTCATTAAAATTCGTTCCAATAATACGATGAAATCAACTAGCTTTAAAACCGATACTACTACATACATATATCCTAAATAATCCATTGGAATCCAGTAAACTAACTTTTACTATTTGTTAAATTCCACGCCTTAACCGACAGGGCGTGGAATCTTAGTAGGGTTGTTTTTCAGTGGAATGTCACAAAGCAGTACTGACCTTGACGCCGTGGACCGGCCTTCGAAAGCTCAATTCGAGGCAGGAATACGGGATGAGGAACACCAGGGTAGGGGGGAGGGGAGTCGAATCTTACTCTCGTTGTAGCCCGAAGCTGTCGTCGTCGTGATGCTTGCCTACACGAGGATCGCTATCCGAACGCGACGAATTGATCACCGAATCACTTCAACCTTTCAAAGCACGAAGCACTCACTCCGATGACGTGAAATCTACTTATTTCCCGACGATTGTTCCGCGATTATTATAATTAACATTCAACCAAGCTTTCCGATGCTGGCGCCGACTTTTTTACATGTGCAAAAAGTTAACCTCTAACTCGTCATTTCTTTTCTATACAAGTGACAGCTAGTGATGTCCCGATCACTCGCGGTTGATCCGCGCAACGAAAAACCGGTGCGTTCCGAAGCATAAATATTAAACAGTCACCCGCCCGGACAGGCCCGAACCTGTCCCTAATCAATAGGAAGGCGAGAAAGTGTTGCGACCGCTCTCTTGAGGACCGAGTCCCCCACCTTGACTTCTGCTGATCGAGGCGTGCCATCCCGACCCGTGTACAAATTGACGATCCGTCCTCGTCTCCATCTCAATGATGGCAGGTTCGCATCCTTAATCAGCACCAAATCACCGACTTGAGGGGGGCTCGTCCGGTCAGTCCACTTAAGGCGCTGCTGCAAGATGTGCAAGTACTCAAGGGACCACCGTTTCCAAAAATCTTGAGCCATCTGCTGCAACATCTGCCACCTAGTTAACCGACTTAACTTAACATCACCGAATGGGTATTCTGGCAGGGCGTTAAGGGGCTGACCTATCAGGAAGTGACCCGGCGTCAACGCTTCCAAATCATTTGGATCCGAACTGAGCGGGCACAACGGACGCGAGTTCAGTGTCATTTCAATTTTACAGAACAGCGTCGCAAGCTCTTCAAAGCGTAGAGAGGTCTCACCGATGATCCTCGTCAGGTGCGACTTAGCCGATTTAACCGCAGCCTCAAAAATTCCTCCCCAATGAGGACATCCCGGCGGACTGAAAACCCATTCAATCCCTCGTCGGGAGCAAGCCGTACCGATGGCGTCCTGGTTACCGTTCAGGAATTGAGTGACCTCCTGCAGATATCGCCTGGCTCCTACAAAATTTGTGCCGTTGTCCGAACGGATTAATGTCGGGAGGCCCCTTCGTGAGACGAACCGATCCAGACATGCGATAAATGCCTCCGTAGTGAGGTCACTGACCACCTCCAAGTGGACTGCCTTCGTGGCCAAGCACACGAAGACGCACAGGTATGCCTTCACTAATCTGGCGTTCCGTAGCTGTGAAGACTTGACCATGAATGTTCCCGCGAAATCCGTTCCGACACCCGCAAAGGGCCGGATTTCGTTAACCCTATCCGAGGGCAAATCGCCCATCTGGGGCTGCATCGTAGCCGCCTTGGCCCGATAACAAGGCAGGCACCGAAATACGACGCTACGCACTAAGCGTCTTCCCGATAGAATCCAGAACTCGTGCTGGAGAAACGCCATCAAGGCGTGGCATCCGACATGCCCGTTCCGAATGTGTCGATCCTGTATCAACAGTTCGACCAACTTCCCTTTCCTAGGGAGTAACAACGGGTGGCGAGCCGCATAAGGCAGGTTGGCATTCTGCAGCCGACCTCCTACCCTCAGCAATCCTTGAGGGTCAATAAACGGGTTGAGCCGAGCCACAGCTCCCTTCAGTTGGACGCGTCCGCATCTCAGAATGTCCAGTTCGGACTTAAAGTGCACCGTCTGCACGTTCCGTACCAATGCGAACAACGCATGGTTCCGTTCCCGTGGTGTCAGGACATGTGTCCGCACCCGTTGCGCCTCAGAATTGCGACAATTCCGCGCAAATCGGAAGATCCAGGCGGTCACATTGACCAGCTTGTCGAGCGAGCTGTACCGTTCCAGCAGGCTGAACTCCTCTTCCGGCTCTGGTTGCGTCGTACAGACACCGACTGTCAAGGCGCCGTTCGCCGAGGTAACGCGTGGACTCATTGGCCAATCCGATTCGGCTTGAGTCAACCATTTTGGACCCCACCACAAGGGATGTCCAACTAACTCCGGAGCGTGACACCCACGAGACGCACAGTCTGCTGGGTTCATTTCCCCTGGAACATGTCTCCAGATTAAGGGAACCTCCGAATTCAAAATCTGCGAAACCCGATTCGCCACAAAAATCTCCAGCTTGTGAACTGAAGCCTTCAGCCAGCATAACACGATCTGGCTGTCCGTCCAAGCGTAGACCGTATCTTCTAACGCTATTGACCCACGAAGAACCGTCATCGTGTGGTTGAGCAGACGAGTCAGGAGAGCCGCTCCTGAAAGCTCTAATTTAGGAATGGTCAGGCGAGTGCGCAACGGCGCAACCTTGCTCTTGGCCATGACCAACCGCACATCAACCTCCCCCGAGGAGTCGACCGTACGCAGATACACCGCAGCTCCGTAGCCCTTCTCCGAGGCATCGCAAAACCCATGCAGGGTGGCGGTGTATCGTTTGGTGGGGACCAACCTCCGTGGCAGTGAAATCCGATTGATGCCAGGGAGGGTCGAAAAGAACGAGTCCCACTCTGAGCTCAATGACCCGCCGATCGGGTCGTCCCATTTCAGCTCAGCAGACCACAATTGCTGCATAAAACACTTGAGCTGAAATGTTACCGGGGTGATCCACCCGTTTGGATCAAATGTCCTAGCCACCGTTGAAATGACGTTCCGTTTCGTCCAGACCTTCGGGGAGATCTACTCGACCCGATACGAAAACATGCCTGACACCGGCTGGTACTGGACGCCTAATACCGACAACATATTCGGATTTTCCAAATTTTCAAAAATGTGGGGATCCTGCTGGTAGTCATCCGGAAGACCAGACAGTAACTCTGGAGAGTTCGACATCCATTTCCGGAGCTCGTAACCTCCACCCCGTAAGAGCTCAACTAGCTCGTCCCGTCGAGCGAGCGCCTCCTCTACGGAATCTGCACCGGTACAGATATCGTCCACGTAAAGATCCTGCTCCAGGATCGCTGCTCCTCTAGGGAAATTTAGCCGTTCTCGATCCGCTAACTCCCGCAGAGTGCGAATCGCCAAATAAGGACTAGACCGTAGCCCGTACGTGTTGGTGTTCAGCTCGTACACCTTGATGGGCTGATCTGGGCTCTCTCGCCACAGTATCAGCTGATACCGTCTATCGTCAGGGTGAATGACCGTCTGCCTAAACATCATCCGGATGTCAGCTACAAACACAACATTGTGTCGACGGAACCGTGTGATAACATCCGCAATGTCATGGTTCAACTTCGGCCCTGAATACAAACACTGGTTCAGGTTCATGCCGTTAGATGTTGATGCCGATCCATCGAACACTACCCGTATTTTGCCCTCCGGGGTCCTCAAGACCGCGTGATGGGGCAGGAAGCAGTGGTCTTCACGCTTCCAGTCGATACCCGAAACCGACATGTGGCCGAGCGACTCGTATTCCCGCATGAAGTCGACGTACTTCTGCCGGAAAATCCCGTCACGCTTCATGCGTCGTTCCATCGACAAGCCGCGTCTCGGCTGCATGGTGTGAACTGCCCAGCGGTGGGCGATCACTCCGGAATGGAAGACGTGTGAGAAATCGACCTGACCGAAGGCGACCAGTATTGTTCCGATAAAACTGTTCACACTCTTCTTCAACCGGGTCCAACCGGCGGACCGTAGGTGGTTCCTCCACCTCCCAAAACTTCTGTATCACCTCCGAGAGTACAGAACCGAATAAGGGACTACGAGTCGCTAGGCGTGGGGCAGCCAGCATGACCGGACCCATTACCGCATGGCCCAGTCTGGTGTTGACCGAAACCAGACCAGTCGCCTGCAACACGTGGACACCTGGCACTAACAGGTATCCCAAGGCATCGACACCCAATAAAATGTCTACTGGGCCCGGAATATCGAACTCCGGGTCAGCCAGTGACAGCCCAGCGACCAACTGTCGCACCGAGGGCGACAACCGTACGTGAGGGTGTGAGCCCATCACATTAGGCATGACTAATGCCGTGACCGTCAGATTCACCGATGAATCCACCCGTGACGAGAGAGTAATCCGACATACTCCCTTAACGGAACCGACTTCCGTGTTCTCAATTCCCCGAATGGAATGTGGATACTCCCTTACCGAAATGCCCAACCGTCTTACAAGGTTGCACGAGACTAAGCACCCCTGGGCCCCCGAGTCCAATAGTGCTCGTGCCACACATGATTTGCCGTCCGAACTCCACGCTATCACAGAGGCGGTGGGGAGCATGACCGTCTGTGGAGTGGCGGCACCCTGTAAGTGGGCGGCGTGTCCCTAGCGGGAAACTCCGCGGGATCCGAACCCGCTGAGACCTCCGTCGGCCTCGGAGTAACTCGGCTGCTGATATGCAACCGGCATATCAGACCGTATGTGCATCAAGGGGTCCCAACCCGTATAATAGGCCCCTCGCTGTCCCGGGATCCGATCATACCGGACGGTGTACGGTGTGCCCGGTGCGCACCGTGGATGAATGGGGGAGAGCGGATCCAACCTGGGGCGCTCTAGGAATGGGAGCGACATCCGACTGTTCGCCTCCCAGAGCGACGGGCAGGGTGGCGCAGAAGGTGGTGGGCTCCCAGCCTTCGCGCTACTCATAGGTGCCATCTGACACCCGCCCGTAACACGCGGTGAGCCAGCGGCCCGAGGTCCTCGCTGACCGTGGACAGCGGCGACCGAACCCCGGCTATCCCGCATGTTACCCCCCGCGCTGCCCCCTTCCCCTCGGGGGGAGTCCCATCCGCGGGTGCCCCAGTCACCCCGTTGGTGACTCCCGTTGCCCGGAGGGGGACTGGGTCCGGCCCTGGTTGGGTCCTGTGGCCGACCAACCTGAGTCCGGCCCTGGTGACCGTCCGAAGGGCCTGACTGATTCAGGCACAACACTATGTGGTGCTTGCCACCACAGCACTCACAGGGGAACGCGCGTGAGCACTCGCTCAGCGTGTGCGGCCCCAAACAACCAAAACACAATCGGTGACGGAAGACAATCTTCCTGCGGGCAGCTACCCCGAGCGCCTTAAATTTGGCGCAACTGGTCACGTCATGACGGGCACTGTCGCAGTGCACACAGCCGTCACCCGACGGCTCGGCATTCAAAACGCCAAATTGTTTCGACCTCCCACCCCCCCGTGGGGGCGGGGGGCGCGGCCCCTCCCGCATCCGCGCGGGTTGGCGCTGCACACTGGCCTCCGTGGCCAGTGTGTCACATCGCCTGCATTCACCCTCCAAAAAATCTTGACCAGCACTTGCCCGTCAGCGCTGGGCACAGAAATTAAAACTAAGTTGTCAAAACTAAGGCAACCACTAAAACAATTAAATCCTAAAAATATTTAATATGGTCGCCCTGTGGATATACACCTTATAACTATACACTCTTATAAGATATAAAGCTATTTTTAATATAATGTAGGTAGCCGTGAACCTTCTAGAAGTGGCCCCTCCGATATGACCCACACTTCTACTGAGGTCAGCAAAATCAGCTTAATACCCCTTAAATAGCCTGACCCTGCTCTGTAAACCGAAATAACACTGCAGTACTATAGAACCCGACGTTCTACCACAAGTAATACAATATAGTTACTTCGCGGAATGACCGTTCAATCCTTTATGCGCACAAACAGTAGTTTCCGACTACAAATTTATAATAATCGTTAACCAAATCGTCAATTATACGTTCACTAACCGAAAATGAACCTAAATTGTGGTATACCGACCACAAGACTCACTCACAAAATGATTGCCGACCAATCTGAGATACCCTATCCCACTACGAAAAAACAACCCTACAACCGTCCGTGAATCGATTTCCTACTAGGAAACCGCGCCTCTGCTACCAAAATGTTAAATT
This sequence comes from Argyresthia goedartella, assembly GCA_949825045.1. Classification (NCBI taxonomy): domain Eukaryota; kingdom Metazoa; phylum Arthropoda; class Insecta; order Lepidoptera; family Argyresthiidae; genus Argyresthia; species Argyresthia goedartella. The sequence goes on along the minus strand of OX463814.1, from coordinate 23,497,199 downwards.
CCACGCCTTAACCGACAGGGCGTGGAATCTTGGTAGGGTTGTTTTTCAGTGGAATGTCACAAAGCAGTACTGACCTTGACGCCGTGGACCGGCCTTCGAAAGCTCAATTCGAGGCCGGAATACGGGATGAGGAACACCAGGGTAGGGGGGAGGGGAGTCGAATCTTACTCTCGTCGTAGCCCGAAGCTGTCGTCGTCGTGATGCTTGCCGACACGAGGATCGCTATCCGAACGCGACGAATTGATCACCGAATCACTTCAACCTTTCAAAGCACGAAGCACTCACTCCGATGACGTGAAATCTACTTATTTCCCGACGATTGTTCCGCGATTATTATAATTAACATTCAACCAAGCTTTCCGATGCTGGCGCCGACTTTTTTCCATGTGCAAAAAGTTAATCTCTAACTCGTCATTTCTTTTCTATACAAGTGACAGCTAGTGATGTCCCGATCACTCGCGGTCGATCCGCGCAACGAAAAACCGGTGCGTTCCGAAGCATAAATATTAAACACTATTAACAGTTTAAGATAATCGCCGTGAGTTGCAACCAATTACCCAAGTAAAGACACTACAAAGAATCTCGAATGTGTATCGAATACCCGAGTTATCCCACATCAGAAATTACTTTAATTGAGAAACCTTCGTTACCAACTTCGTTATACAACCCTTACTCTCCCCTTACCAAATCATCCCAACTCTATACTTTAAGAACGCGGGAACCAAAATAGAACCATAAGACGAATAGCTATTGCCTCGTCATAGTGCTCTCAAAGATAAAACCAGGCGATCGGTTCAAACAATTATTCGAACTGTCGTTTATAAAAGTTTCTCATATAAAGGTAATCTACCACGGAAATCTAGTATGTTACAGATATTTCTTGGGTCTTTGGTGTACGGTCCTCATCAGACATCATAGTTCAGCAACAACATGAAAAGAAACACCGGTTAATAAACAATTCATAACAACACCGTATACACAAACCACAAACCATCAACCGGGATAAAATTGTATTATATTCCAAATGTATAATTATTTAATATCCTAATATTCCTATCCTAATCCTATAATTATTTAATGTCCTAATGTATAATTATTTAATATCAGACGAATTCCTCAACGCAGCACAAAGCGTTAACAATAACGCCCCGTGACCGTGAGTTCAGACGACGAATCAGCACATCAGACCTCCCAACGATCTCAATGACCTTGTATGGTCCTTGATACAGACGTGCCAACTTCATACATCTTCCCGTTATCCGCCTTGGTACGTATAACAAAACGCGCTCGAGTAACTCGCAAAATAGCCGAGTGGCCTCCCGGGCTATAAAATTTATTTCACCCGCGGGTCCGTCTTACAATTTTAAAAATATTACCTACCTAACTTCCTTTCTTGACACGGCACGCACGAAGCTATATAACGCTCTATCTCCTTATCGGCTTTCGGCATGACATATTTCGACCGAAACTTCTTCAACGTCTTTGCGAGACCCAAATGACCTCCTGTCCACGCCTCATCATGTAATTCGTTCATTACATTTTGAAACAACGACCTAGGCAATACTAATACCTCCCTAACTTCTCCATCTCTACGTACGCTTTTATATAATAAATTATTTCTCAAGCAAAAACCGCTACGCCACGCTTCCGGACGTTCGCTCAACCGCGTTAACCATCTACTACAAAATGAATCGTTCGCTTGATCCGCCTGTAACGACTCTACATTAATACTAAAAACTTCCAAACCATCATCATCAGGTTCAGAACGAGAAGAAGACTGAGGTCCTTCTGTTTCCCGTTTCCCTTCTTCCATTAGCGGATTCCTACTCAAAAAATCTGCCACCACATTGCTTTTCCCCGAGCAATGAACTATCTCGAAATCCCATTCTTGTATCGCTAACGCCCATCGCGCTAACCTACCAGACATATCTTTTTTCGACTGTAACAACCTGAGATAATGACCTGACAACCCCAAAGATAATGCCTATAGTGCCTTAACGCCCATACTAACCCCAGACACTCTTTCTCTGTCTTACCATATTTTTTCTCCGCATCCGTTAACTTCCTAGACGCATAGGCAACCGGACCCATTTTTACAACGCCCTGCATCAATACTGCACCTGACGCCTCGTTAGACGCATCCACATAAACTCTCGTAGTAACCGACTTATCCCCCGAATAATAGGAAAGTATTGGCGCACTACACATAACCTTCTAAATATACTCGAACGAATTCTGCAATTCTTCATTCCATTGAAACTTTACCTCCTTTTTCAATAATTTAGTGAGAGGCAACGATATTATCGCAAAATTCGATACAAATTTTCTATAATAAGAAAATAAACCTAATAATTGTTTCACATCCTTCGTAGATGTGGGAGTTGGAACCTGTTGCATAGCCTTCAGCTTTTTCTCACAAGGTTTTACTCCTTCATTCGAGATTCGATAACCTAGCATCTCAATCTCGCAAAAACCGAATTTACATTTGGATGGCTTGAAGGTCAAGTTCGCTTCTCTAAACCGCCCAAAAACTTTCTGCAACGTATCGGCAAACTCCTCGAACGTTCTACCATACACAATTACATTGTCTACGTAAACCATAACCCATTTAAATCTTAAATCCGCTAAAACTATATCCATCATCCGTTGTAATACCGCTTGACTCGTTGCCAAACCGAACGGAACGACATTAAATTCATTAAGACCCGTGGTCGTGACGAAAGCCGTTTTATGCCTGCCTTCCGTAATAACCGTCTGCCAATAGCCTGAATTGAGATCTAACTCCGCAAAATACTTGGCCCCGGCCAAACTATCGACAATGTCTTCTATCCGCGGAATAGGATAATTATCCCTACAAATTTTCTTATTTAATTTCCGATAATCTATACAAAACCTCCATGAATCATCGGGCTTTTTAATTAACATAACGGGCGCAGCATAAGAACTAGTGGATTCCCTAATAACACCTAGTTTCAACATCTCCGCGACCTGCTCCTCAATAATTTCCCGTTGCACCGGCGAAACGCGATACGGGTGACAATGAACCGGCTCTTCATCATAAGTGTTAATATCGACCGACACTATCTCCGACCTACCTAACTGGTCAGTTGTAAACGCAAATCTATCCGCATTCCTATCCAACAACGCCAATAATACCCGCTTATCATTCTCACATAAATCCTCATTTACGATAAACCGTTTATCTTCTACCCCAAACGCAAATTCGCACGAATCCGATAACCCCGAGAAATAAACATAATCGCCCTTTCTTAGCTCCTGATAGTCGATAGAATTTATCACGTCACGATCCTCGATAACCGTGGTTTCCCCGAAGTTCACTTGTTTCCTTCTAGAACCGTCTAGAAAGTCCGACCCTATCTTTTGTTTTGAAAGAATCCCTACGCACATGACATTTCGTTTTACCGGCGTCGTGTTTTGTTTCGTATGGAAATTATTGAAAAACGGTATTTTTCCCTGGAAAAAACTCATACACGAATGAACAAAATCAATATTCATACCGTTCTTTATTAAAAAATCCACCCCTAAAATAATGCTACAATTCAAATCAGTTACTACTAAAAATTCTTGTGAAAAGCTAAAATTGTCCAAACTAAAATCTATAACACATTTCCCTACAATTTGCAGCAAACTTCCATTTACCGCCTTAACCCGTCTTTTCTCTTCTTGCATACATCTCGCACCCACTTGACCTGCCACGGCTGGGCTGATGCATGAAGCTGTAGCGCCTGTATCTAAAAGAGCTACCACATTTATATTTGAACAATTTAATAAAACTAATGGTCTGACCTGCTGATTCGCCTCGACTGCGACGATCTTCCCCATTGGTCGTTCCGCTTCTGTGCTACGCTGCTGAGCTCGTCTAAGGCCCTCATTCCACAGGTCAGCCTGGTCACCGCTATCGGGCTCTAGCGACGACGTGTTGCAAAATCCGCTTGCCTAGGACGCAAATTATAATTATTAGTACTAGAAACATTCGGCCTGTTTCTAAGGTAGGTTGTATATTGTATACGGGCCTCTTTAGAGTGGGTGTCACTTTGATTCCACATCCAATCCTCTTTCTTTTTTTAAAACTACAAACAAGTAACGGTGCCAAAGTGACACCCACTCTAAAGAGGCCCGTATACAATATACAACCTACCTTACAATACCAATGTGACGTAAATGTAGAGCTTATCAAGCACCTGTCTCATTAGGTAAACAAGAAGCACGAGAAGCTACAAACGGAGATCGAGCGCATCTCAGCGGCGCTGCCCGCGGTGGCCGCCGCCGCCGGCCGCGCGCGCGACGCGCTGGAGTCGCGGCGGTCCAACCGCCACATCACCGACGTGATGGACTATGACCGGCAGGTCTCTATCATTAGATATACTTATGTTAATATTTGGAAGCATTTATGTATAAGAGTCTGGGAATTGGGTGAAATAGTGACAATAGAGGACTGATCTGATCACCCGCATATGTTTCAACAAGCGTCCCACCTAATATTCATCTTGTAAGTATAAGTGTTGTCACAGGCAGGGTTTTATGTGATATCTGGTGGGCGCAGCGGCGGGCAACGCAGCAATTCACGTGCCTTGTGACGCATCGCACACCGCGTTGCGGAAGGACTTTAGCGGATGACCTACTTTTGTTGACCCTGAGGGGGGGAGGGGGGGATGGGGGAGGGGAGTAGATGCCCCCCCCGCGGAAATGCTTAGTTTCTGAGATATGATTATTTAAAGTTTTGAGGTTATGTTGTTAAATTAAAACAAATTTAGACTGACCTTGATCTTTAAGTGGGGGGAGGGGGAAGGGGGTAGATGCCCCCCCCTACTACTCCCCCCCGCGCGGAAATGCCTAGTTGCTTTCTTCGAAAGGGTCATTTTTCTGCCTCGACACCTTTCTCCTCCACAAATGCTCCATAATGCTATCATCAAAATTTACATGAAAAGTAGCCACAATAACCTACTCTAGCCAATCGTTTTTGTTTGCATACGCTGCGCTCCGGTTTAGCTTCTTCAAAGTTCTAACATAACCTATAACCCGATTGAAAAGTAGCCACAATAACCTACTCTAGCCAATTGTTTTTGTTTGCATACGCTCCGCTCCGCTCCGCTCCGGTTTAGCTTCTTCAACGTTCTAACATAACCTATAACCCGATTGAAAAGTAGCCACAATAACCTACTCTAGCCAATAGTTTTTGTTTGCATACGCTCCGCTCCGGTTTATCTTCTTCAACGTTCTAACATAACCTATAACCCGATTGAAAAGTAGCCACAATAACCTACTCTAGCCAGTTGTTTTTGCTTGTAAATATCGAGAGAACAAGAAAATAGAACATTCGCGAAACTACTAGAAAAGGGACTACTACTTTGCCGCCCAACCAAAAACGCGGCAAAACGCCCCAACAAAATGTGTTCCGTTTTAAACAAAAATTACAACCTTTTTATTATCAAAAGTGATATTTTACGAAAGAAATACTAAATTAACTTTGATTGACGTAAAATAAATAAACAAACATAAATTGCAAGTTAAATGAACGTTTTTATTAAAATAGGTATTATTAAAGAAAGATTCCACATTTCCTCCTTTTTTTAGAGAATTCTCATCTTTTCAAATATGCGTACAACGAAATGTAGGTAATATATTTTGACCACAGACAAGATTTAAACATATTATTTGCGTTGCGTTACATAATTTTACAAAGTATTTTCAGATTTTCAAAAAATCATATCTTAAAAACTATTGAATTCCGCACCCTGAAACTTTCAGAAAGATGATCAAATGACCCCAGCATGATGCTAAAAAAGTTTGGACGCCCCAGTGAGTAGGTCATCCGCTAAAGGTGAGCCGCGCGTCTCACGCGCCTCCATAAACTGATAAAAATGGTGAGGCGCCGCGCCTCCTCTACATCTCGTCGCGCCTTGTCGCAACTCGGAGTGTGAGAGGTTTATACAGAAAATCGACAGTTTTCGTGGGACAAGCGGCCAGCGCATTGCCACCGTTACGACTGTGTTTCCTTTACCTCGGATCCGTACAGACTATTTCCCGTATATAGAAATGCTACTTCAATGCGTCTCTGCCGGCTAAGACGGACTGAATTAGCATTTTCTAACGATAGACACGCGTATATTCTGCTCCGATACGTCTAGAGGGTGATGTACTGCAGTAGGATTTCAAGTTTTATAACGTGCAGCAAAGTATCCTAATTCTGTTCGCAAACGTGAAACTGATAGGTACTAAAAAAAGGCTAAGAATGAACTGTGCAGGTTTCTGGTTAAAAAATAGAGTAGATATATAGCATGACAAATAAAGCTAATACATTACGAAAAAATCATAAGAATTAAATAACTACATATAAGTTGTGCCAGAGCAAGAATTTTATTGGTAATTAAGAATTATTTTAGTCAATGTTTTTTGGCACTTGGTTGGTTATATTTTAATATATTTTCTGAAACTCATACCGCTCACCCTTACGTACACATTTCTCAACAATCTAATTTCTTGCTGGGTTATCGGCAATAATACATTATGATACAAATTGGAAAGTTGATTATTGCACACGAGGCGGTATTATACGGTTTAGATAGCCAAGGATGTAATAATCAATGCACACAAGTATTATACAACGTTTTTCAACTCACTTGCGAGGAAATAAATAGACGCAGCCAAATGTCTAATTTTTGACAATACATTGCTAATCAACAAAAACGCTACCAAAGATTTGAGCAAATGCAAAAAGGCGCGCTTTTTTCTTTTTTCACGCCCTAGCGCGCGCATTTGTTGTTGAAGGCACAGGCAACATCGCTGAAGAATCTACAAAAATAAGGCTTTGAATGTACAAATTATAGTTAAAATGTAGCGAAAAAAATACAATTTGATGAAATAATGTTAAAAAGATGATTGTTTCATCATAATAAACTTAAATATTTACAAAAATATGCATTGTTTGTAGGCATGAAACTCGCATCTGAGAATGAAAAAAAAATGCAAAGTAAAAAGCACGAGGGTGTAATATGCGCTATTGTGGCCCTATCTATATATGCCTTGCTACAAATAACCAGTTTACGAGCAGGTGTGTTGAAATAGTATATTTCATTACAAGTGCGGAAAGGCTGTCATTGCAAAGAGTTCCGACAAATGTCTACCCGAACCGAGGCGCAGCCGAAGGCGAGGGTTGACAGTCAGAACAAGTTGCAATGACGGTTCCGCACGAGTACTGAACGACTATTTTTAATATAGCTGCGAAAAAATGAAGCAATTTAATAAAATAATAAAAACACAATAAACTCAACTAACTTAACATTTATTTCTTATAAAAGTTATAATTCACATTTACATTGAAATTAGTATCTACAGTTTTTTATACTAACTGGGGAAGTTTTAGGTTGGTAGGTAATTTCGTATGATTGTTCATGTCTTGTCATACAATGGCGTTTGCTAGTTGATGGAGTTGGATCTGATGAATTATCATTATCAACGAAGGAAGATGGACGAACGTTCTCTGCAACATGTGAAGGAGACGGACTGGACCTTAAATTAAAGGATTGTGTGATTTTTTTCCCAGTTTCTAGTTTGTTGTTTAATGAATCACCAATATAGGTTTCTGCAACTTTGTCCGATTTCCAACCTCCTAGTCGCTTTAAGGACGTCAAATTGGCTCCTGAATCTGCCAATAATGTAGCAAAGGTCCTCCTGAAGCTGTGCCCAGTATAATACTCAGCATCCGGCAGACCAAGAAACGTAGCTATTTCTATTAGTATATTACCAAATTTATTTATCCCGATTGCTTGAGCCGTAGATTGTGTCTACTTTGCGAGAAACACACGAGGAGTCGCAAAATGAGATGCAAAGATTGGAAAAACTTGTGGAATCTTTTGACTGCGCACTGACCTTGCTTCTGCTTGTGACCGCAGTAAATTCCTCCAATACCAACTCAATGAGGCAAACTTGAAGTTGACTGATATGTGCATAGAAAAAGACTACAATGAATCTCGCCACATTACCTCTATCCAACAAGAACTAGAAGAAGCCAACCTAAGCACTACAGTTCAAGCCATGCAGACAAGCAGCAGAAAAATTAAAAAATATTTTAAATTAAATAAATTCATGAAGAAAACTAGAGGTAATATAAAACTACTGAAATTAGCCTTAAAACGGCAATCAAACGGAATATTAAGAATCTCCTTAATGCAAGAGCTCCGGGTAAAAAATGTATGTTTACAGCCGGACCTTCAACATGCCCGAGTAGAAATCCAGCATCTACATGACCTGCTAGCAAATACACTACAATGTTATGCCAAAGAACAAAGTGAGTTAGCAGAACTCAGAGCCGCGACGTCTGAGTTAGTTCAGCTACAACGCCAGAATGCGGAATTGGTGGGCATTCTAATTGAGAATGAGGAGAATGAGACCAGCAAGGAGGACGAGCCCACATCACTAACTTTGGTCTCGACCCCCCTCAACGAGAGTGTTGCAGCGTCCACCGCTGCCCCAACCAAAAAACAGCGTCGCCGTCGTCGACGAGGAGGCACCTCGCAGCTCAACAGCGCGAGCACCGCGCCGCTCGCTGTCCCTGCTGAGGCGTGTGTCATGCCGCAAGCTGCCCCGAGGGCCGCGCCGTTCGCCGTAGCGCACGTTGCGACGCTCGCTGCCGCGCCAACCGCCGCCACGTGCATCAAACCGCACTCCAACACGTGTGTCCCGCCACTCACCTCCACTCGTGTCCCGCCAGCTACCAAAAGATGTCCTCAGAGAAAACTCTGTTGTTCTCCGACAAAGTAGGTGCAGGATTTGGGCCTCTATTACATAACCGGCTTAACCAAAAAGTAACGAATATTTGCTGTCCAAATAGTTCATTTGTAGATCTAGTGAAGATGATTAGTCGCGGTATCTATGATACTCATCATTATTGTAATTATGGTAGGAAATCATTCAAACATTAGTCGGAATGATTTGAATAAAAGTGTTGAAACACTTCTAGACTTACATAGTAGGATGAAATGCAAATTTATACTATGCAATTTTCCATATGCCTGTAATTTGACAGAACTACAGAACAAATCTGTGCATAGAATGAATATTCATTTATTTAATTTAACATGTCATCACAGCGATGCTATTTTATATTTCGACATGAATAAATTTATTCATAACTTTACTCTGACACAGGATACATTGTACCTGTCTATTAAATATAGAAAATTAGTAGCTACATTGTTAGCTACATTGTTATGCGACGCAGCTATAGTTGGTTTAACCAAGTTCAACTTGACATCAGCTTATGTTAAGAGTAATATGACATGCACCCCTTTTGGGAATTCACCTGTTAATTATACTTTGCATGCAACATTGGAATCTGTTCCAAGTAATTTAAATTAGTTCATAAGACAATAGAGGAAATCTCTAGCATACAAGAGCCACTAAATATGTCAAAATGTAAGCCCCAGTTAAATATTGCCCATCAAAACATCCAGGGGCTACCTGGCAAAGAACTTGTATTAGAATTATTTCAAAAAAATTCTGACATTGATATTATTTGTGTTACAGAACACTGGTTGAAGGAAAATATGATGTCTTTTAACATAAATAATTACAAAATTGTCAGTTGTTACAATAGAAAGACTGCTGCTAGAGGTGGTTCTTTAATCTTAGTAAAAAATAATATTAAGGTGAAACAACGGAAAGATATTCTTGCAATTACTGTTGAAAGGCAAATAGAGGTATCCTGTGTTGAGTTAGATAGCCATATTATAGTTTGTGTCTACAGGCCACCGAGGGATGAAAAAGGCCATGGCAATTTCGAAATATTTGAGAAAATTATGGAGGAAGCCCTCATTGAACTTTGTAATAACAGAAAAAAGTTAATTATTTGTGGCGATCTTAATGTAGATCTGCTTGTAGATACAACACTGAAGCGACGATTAATAACTCTGTTCCAATCATTTAATTTTTGTCATGTATTTCTAGAGCCGACTAGAATTACACTTACCAGCCAAACTTGCTTACATAACGTTTTTTGTGACTGTGCATTCACAAGTAAAAGTGTAATTAACTGCTTACCTTCCGATCACAGTGGTCAAACAGTTTCATTCCCAATTGCTATTAAGGATAAGACGGGTCCATCATTTTATAGGCCTATTACATCCCATAGACCAGAGACATATACGAAAAACTTAGATATAAATTTGCCAGTACCGGATTTTAATGAACAGAACCCAAACTAAATCTACTCAGACTTCTTCAACATTATTCAGACAGAATTCAATAAAGTTTTCAAATTAAAGAAAGTCAGTGACTACAACGGTAAATCTAAATTTAATGACTGGGCAACGTTTGGAATTCGTAAAAGTAGAGTTATCTTGTATGACCTTTATGATCAAAAAACCTATAACTTTGATCGAAAATTTCATGACTATGTTAAAAAATATTCCAAAACTTTCAAGTTGGTTTGTAGAACTGCAAAAACTTTACACATTAATAGAAAAATTAAAAATTCAAATATTGGAATGAAAACAGTTTGGCAAATAATAAACCGCGAAACTGGCAAAGTTATACCAAGGGACAATGATTTCTGCCTAAAGATAGGTGACGATGTTGTTAAATCCAACGCTGATGTTGCTCGAGCTTTTGAAACATTCTTCACCAATGTACCCGTACTCACAACAGACCGTCTAAATTCATCTCCATATGAAGCAGAGACTTTATTAAAAAATAACACTAGCGTCAGTAATGTATATTTAAAATTTCATCATGTATATCCCCAGGACAATGTCAAAACGTTTAAATTACTTAACTTAAAAAATACGGAAGACCTGTGGGGTATATCAGTCAAAGTCATTGGTTCAGTAATTCTAGTTATAGCCCCACACTTAGCTTATATATTCAATAAATGTGTTGACGATGGGGCTTTTCCAGACCTCATGAAACACAGTAAAATGATACCTCTGTTCAAGCCGGGAGATAAGGGCGATCCTTCAAATTTCAGACCAATATCTGTTCTTCCAACAATAAGTAAAATATTTGAAAAGATTATACTCAATCAAATGCTCTCACACTTCAACCGTACAAAACAACTCCACGCCAAACAATACGGTTTCACTAGGGGTAAATCGACTACGGATGCAGGTATTACCCTTATATCTCATATTTATTCTGCATGGGAGGCCGCACAGGATGCTATCGGAGTTTTTTGCGACCTGTCGAAGGCGTTTGATTGTGTTGATCATAATACGCTATTAATTAAATTAAATCATTACGGAGTTAGAAATAAAGCGTTGGATCTACTAAGATCATACCTAAGCAATAGAATTCAAAAGGCAGAAGTTAACGGCGTAAAATCTGATGGATCGGGTGTTCCACAAGGTTCCATATTAGGCCCTTTCTTATTCCTGGTATATATTAATGATCTGCCTTTCATGGTGGAGAAATTAACTGACATAGTGTTGTTTGCTGATGATAGTTCACTGGTCTTCAAAATTGAAAGACAAAAAGGAGAATTTGATGATGTTAATGGTGTATTGTCTTTAACCTTGAATTGGTTCACAGTTAATAATTTATTGTTAAACGCTGGTAAAACCAAGTGTATCAAATTCTCACTTCCAAATGTCAGGCAAGTTGAGACCAGTTTAGTGTTAGACAACAGCACGTTAGAATTAGTAAATGATACGAAGTTTCTTGGAATAACCATTGATAGCAAATTGCAGTGGGGACCCCACATAGATAAATTGGCTGGTAAATTAAGTTCTGCGGCTTACGCTGTTAGGAACATCAGACAAAGCACGGATGTGGCTACATCTAGGCTAGTATATTTTAGTTACTTTCATAGTGTGATGTCCTATGGTATCTTGTTGTGGGGGAAAGCAGCGGATATTCAAACTATTTTTATTTTACAGAAAAGAGCTATTCGAGCAATTTATAATTTAAAACGAAGAGACTCCTTAAGAGAGCTTTTTAAAGAAATTGACATACTAACAGTAGCTAGTCAATTTATTTTCGAAAATATAATGTATGTACGCAAGAACCTTACAACATTTTCCAAACTTAGCGATAGCTGTAATGTTTACCTATGAAATAATCACAGACTATGTGCGCCCCGTTTTAGACTCGCGAAGGTTAGCAATTCTTTCAAGGGTCAGTGCATTCTCTACTACAATAAGATACCTCTGGAGATTTTGAAATTGCCATTTGAGCAATTTAAAAAGCATGTTAAAGCGACTTTGTCGAAAAAGGGATATTACAATGTTCAAGATAACTTAAATGACAGGACTGTATGGGGTTAATCTGGCTCAACACAGACCTTGCTGTTAATAATTTTGTGATTATTTATTCCAGCTTATTAAATAAAAATAAATCATAATTGTATTAGTTAAGCACAACCTATTTTTAAAAGAGATCTAAAAATCAATCTGTGGGAGTTTCTACGCCCTTCTTCTCCCACAGTGGTCCAATGTAGAGAAGAGGCAAAAAATGACGTTTGCTAAGTATATGTAAATATCTACAGTAATAAAGTACTTTGACTTTGACTTTGTACACTTTTTGGTGATTTAAAAAAAAACGGTGGGTTTTTCCTTTTTTGGACCGCTTATTCATATATTTTTGCACTATTCTAAGAAAATCTCCTTCAACAACAAAGCTTCTCGGTATCTTATTTTTTGTGTTCGGAATCTTGATTAGTAGCATTTCTATTGAATCCCATGGGGGCTTCAATATCTTTTAAAGTAATATTAGCTAACTCCTCCTAAGGTTTTAATTTTGCTAAGAGTTCGGAGAAGTATGCCAACATAACATTTTCTGTAAAACTTTGCTTTTTTCTCTTCTCTCCACGCAATAAATTCGTCGTATGTAGATATGTAGCGACTTTTTGACTTTTTCCGTAAAATGTTCTCCGAAGCATTTTGTGCAATTATACTGAGTTCCGGTGGTGTTAATTCAAAAAAACTAGGGTCGAAATTACTCATTTTGTGCAACAAACAAGTAAACTCGCAAAGAAAATTTCTGAAAAATGGCGCCAACCGTAGAATTTATATTCTACGGTTGGGTCTTTTGGCTTCTGGTCCGTCATGGCTTGCTTGATGTCGTGTTGGTTTGGGTGGGGTCTTGATTATGGATTTCTGCAGCGTGGTTTGAAATAGGTATGCAGAAGTCGGGGCTCGCGAATCTTGGACGAAGTGCTTCTTGCTTGCACTTCTAAGGTGGCAGCACACGGAGTTTTCTTCACGGCTGGGTCCATGCTGCTATTACCGAAGGTTGCTGATGTTCAGAAGTCGGGTCACCACTTTGCCAGAGGCAATTATAAGGAGAGCGACATCTTCGGGAGTAAAGTAAAAGGCTTGAGGTGCGCGCAAATACCAGACTATACTAGACTACTTTATTATAGGATATACTAAGCTTATATACAACTTACTACAAAACTACGTGATGAATATAAATATACCTTATCTGTGACGGTCGTCAACTTATCTTAACATTACGTGGAAATAGATATTTCCGCATATTTGTGGCGGGCGTATGTGCCGGCACAATATGAAATGAAAATGAAATTTAATGAGATGAAATGAAATGAAACCTAACCTAACTCATTCAATCAAATCATTAAATCTGACATTGAAACAAATTAGTAGCTTCCTTTTAGAAATATACGTATTTGCATGAATCATAAAAACTTCTATGATTTTTTTTAGTAAAAACTTCATGGTTGGTTTTTCTTTTTAATAGACATTATTTTGACAGTTGGGAAAGAGAACGCAGGAGTTCGGGAAAGGTAAAAAAAAGCACGAGTATGTAATAGCCCACATGCCGAACGCTATACGTCCCTGCAATACGCCACTTTATGAGCAACTGTATTAAAAAAGTATTTATGAAATTACTACTCTTTTCACCACTCAATTTACACTGAAACGACAAAGTAAAATTAAGTTTTCTTCGTTTTGCCCTTCAAAATGTAATATTTGATAGACCTTTACCATCGAACTACGTAAGGTTTTAATATAGAATTAGCATTTTATAAACCTAAATGCATATTAGCTTCGTCTTAGCCGGCGGAGACGTACTGAGGTAGCATTTATATACACGGTTCTGGATTTATGCCGTAAGTGATGGTAGTTCCCGTAGTCTTTCCCCTAACGATTTATCTTGTCTGTCAGGTAGTGGATTACGCTCTCGAGTCGGCCGGAGCCCGAGTGTTGGACACCGGAGACACCGTGGAGCACATGCACTACGAGTCCGTAGTCGCGTGGTCGCTTCAGGTGAGTGAGGTGTGGTGTACCTAACTAACACTCGCAGCATGGCACTTATTCTGAATAGCTTAAATGTATAGTCAAAAAGAAGATTTGTAATTATTTTCCATTACCCATACTATACTCTATCCACCGAAACGAGTTAATAGGGGAAAAATGAACTGGCATGTGATTGGTCGAACAATGACGTTAAGGCTGTGTTCACAGCGCGAGTTTTTTTAGTTTGTTCGTGCGACTCGTACTGTTCAGACGTGCTCACTGTGCTAGTGCAATCTATTATTTTATTTTTTGACTCGGCTTGTTATTTGGACTCTGGATAATTTTGTTACGTGTGACCCGGCTTTGTGATTGATTGCATTCCTAAAGACTTGGCGCTTGTATAACGGACTTTTTGAGTTTACTGTCGATTTGCCTAAGTGAGATGGCCGACAGTTTACATGGAGGTAACTCTGTGGAAAAAAGGCGACGACGAGCCTTTTCCTCGACTGAAAAAACAATGATATGGAACATGTATCAATCTATGAGGAGTTCCATGGAATCCCCTTCAAACAATGACGTCATGAAAGCTGTTGCATCATCTATGGGTGTTCATTGGATGTCCATCTATAGAATTCTGAAAGAGAAAGAAACTAAAAATGTTTTAAATTCACCCAAAAAAACAAGAAAACGTACTTTCATTGTAGACACAATCGACGACTTAACTAAATGTGCTATAAGAAGAAAAGTTCACGATTTATTTTCCCGAAATGAGATACCGACATTGGACAAAATAATGAATTCAATAAATGAAGATGGTACTTTGGGGACATTCAAAAGATCAACACTTCATAAAATCCTTAAAATGATTGGATTTAGGTACATTAAAAGATGCAGGAACAGCTTATTGATTGATCGTGACGACATATTTTTTTGGCGGAGGAATTATTTGCGGACAATGAAATGTGTGAGCGTTAACTTTGTATCAGATCATTCAATACAATTTTTTATTGTTCCAGGAAAAGGAAAAAGGTTAATAATTACTCATATTGGAAGTGATGATGGATTTGTAGAAGGGGGCTTACACGTGTTCGAGTCAAAAAAGCAAGGAGATTACCATCAAGATATGAATGCCGAAGTGTTTGAGAATTGGTTCAAAAATATTCTTGAAAAGTTACATGATAATTGTATTATTGTAATGGACAACGCTTCGTACCACTCAAGAAAAGTAGAGCAAATTCCGACTGAAAAAAATAAAAAACAAGAGATAATTAATTGGTTGAAAGAAAAACAAATCCCCTTTCAGGATGATTTATTAAAACGAGAGCTACTGAATATCGTAAAAAATCATAAGGAGCAGTACGAGGCGCGTGTCGTAGACGAAATGGCGAAAGCTAAAAATAAAACTGTGGTACGACTTCCGCCGTATCACTGCGAATTAAATCCGATAGAGTTGATCTGGGCTCAAGTTAAAGGACATGTCGCATCCCGCAACAAAACATACAAGATGGCAGAATTAAAAATTTTATTAAACAACTCAATTCAAAATATTGACGCTGCAAAATGGAAAAAATGCATAAAACATGTCGAAGAGATAGTAGAACCGAAAATGAATGCCATGGACAGAAATGTGGAAACAATGACCGAAACATTCATAATAAACGTGGGAAGTGACAGCGACAGTAGTGATACGTCGGAATAATTTAATTAATTGTATATGTTAAACTATTTAAATATACATAATTTTATTTTAAAACATTGTCTTAATATTTTTCTTTCTTTCTCTAAGTTCAATACAAAATACTTAAGTGGTTTTAGTGCTTACTATTGAGCGCACAAAATCATCGCATATGAACACACCTTAACTTTTTATCAGTATAGTTGACGCCCACTCACCTTTTTGTGTCCTTATCTTTTGTAAGGGATTGTGCGACAGAGACAATGCTCTATTAACTCGTTTCGGTGGATAGAGTATAGAACCATCCAAGAAGCTCAAGCACCAATCCACGATACGTCATCATGCCTGTGTGAGAAAGAGAGGGTGTGATTCACAGGTATGACGTAACATGGATTCTTCTTTGAACTTCTTAGCTTAACCTGTATGGTTCTACTATATATGCCATTAGCCCTCTGAGTAAGTAAGTAAATAGAAGGAGGGATATTTTCCATAAACAGAAGTTAATACAACGACACTCTTTACTCATACGATCGGTTTACTTTGTGTTAGAACCTCTCAGGGCGGCGGCGGCGGTCACAACTGCGCGCTGCGGGGCGGGGCTATTGGACAGTTAGAACTTCTGGCTCACCGCCGCCGCCGTGAGTGTTCTTCAAAGGGCGATGTTGCATCGCGCTCGCGCTCTTAATAACTAAGTGTCCTACTGTGTGTGATACCGGGTGCGCGCAAAAAAAAGTCAAAAGCCGAGATCGAGTTGAGTGGCGTATACATACCTATGTCTACATGATGACGTTTTACACTTAACATGTTTCCATAACATCCTGGTGATGATCATGACTGAGTAATCCGTAACCCCTCAGGTGTTGTCAAAATGGTTGTGCAAAGAGTGCCAGGCTCGCGCCATACTGCGTCCGGGCGCCCTGCCAGGGGAGTGCTGGGCCTTCAAGGGCTCTCGGGGCGAGGTCACCATCAGACTGCTGGGCACTGTGCAAATCACTGGATTCAGTCTTGAGCATATACCGGCACATATTTCACATACGAGGTATATACTCATTGAAATCATGAATAGTTAGTCGACCACCTAAAGATCAATCTTCGATTACGTCAACGGTGTCACCTCCAGTTTTATCTCGACATTTATGTACAGTGTTGATGCCCGTTTTGTGACCCTAATAGATTTACTACGATTGACTATCTAAATTCACCCGATTTAATAATTTATTTTATTTATTTAATTAGATAGAATTTGGTCCTCTTCTTGCATCATAATGATTGTGCTAGTTGTCTGCACACCATTTGTCCACAGGGAGATATCGTCCGCGCCGCGGGTCTTCACCGTCGAGGGCCTGGAAAGCAAGTTTGAGCCGTACCCCCACGAGTATGGTACCTTCGAGTATGACAAGAACGGAAAACCAATACAGTACTTCCAGGTAAATCATCAAATCGGGGTTCATCGGGGTGTTGTGTGATAATAATTATGACAATACGATACTTTTAGATATACCTTCATCATCATTATACTCACCTCATCGACCCATTGCTTTTTGCACAAATCCGGCGTGCCCGGTGCCAAACACGTGCCAAAGCGAAATCACGTTGAATTGATGATATCGACGAACCATCGGGTGGGCGTGATCTGCCCATTGGTCACTCTCTTCTCTGTTAGACCCTGTACTAAACAGAAAATACTTATATTTCTTCCCTTCTAGGTGCAGAAACCATCTCAACGAGGCTTCCATCTAGTGCGACTGAAAATCCTGTCAAACTGGGGCCACCCGGTGTACACGTGCGTGTACCGACTGAGGGTGCACGGAGAACTGGCGCCGGGGCAGGTGCCTGAAGATGATGGCATGCAGGTCGAGCATGAGTGAGGGATTACGATATCAGCTCTTATCCGGCCTAGATCTGGAACTAAGTACGTCGTAGTATCGTTGGAAGAGTTAAGGAACTATATTGGCCGGCTATGAATGTGTTCATTTGTAAAGCGGACAACTTTTTTACCCGTCGGTCGAGGTTGGTCGTAGTACTTTTTAAGAGGTTTTTATATCTACGTCATGTTAAAATGTATGTGTGTTCACGTTTTGTAGATATATCCAAGCCCTATGTAAATTAAGTAACAATACTCTAAAATATGTTAACAGACAGTGTATTTAACTTATTTTATCTTAAAATATTCTTAAACATAGACTGATTTTTTACTATTCAGTTGATTCGCCTCCTAGAGGCGTTCCGGCAATCCTTTTGCTCTAAAAGCTGATCGCCATTACAAGCGGCCATTAAAGCCAGGTGCCGTTCAGTAGACGGGTCACTCTATTGTGTCCTTGCACAAAACGAGAGAAAGCCAAAACCAAACAGTGGATGTTAATCTGGGTGTCCGGCAGCCGAATGCTATAAAAATGCTCTATTGTATCACACAATAGTACAAAAGTACATAAATTAACATGAGCAAAGTGATCATGATGCCCCGCGGCGTTGCCCGGCTAATGGGTAAAATGGGTTACCCGCTTTAGCCGCCGGACTAAGTGAAGCCAGTCTTTTGTACGAGCGAGATCAAAGAGTAAGAACATAATGTAGAAGGATGTCATTTATTATAAGTCAAGTAAAAGCTCTTCTTCTGCGTAATTGCAATTAACATTAGGAGGCGAGCAATTGCCTCGATTCAGGACTGCGATATCTAAGTACGTTTAGAAGCGAACTAATCAAACTAAATAAAAGCTAAAATTGTGAATTGCTAAAAGTTATTTTGTTTACTAAATTATTTTTAAAGCGGCCTGATACTGCATGGAGAAATTATAAAAATGAAAGTATATATAATTCAGTCGCGAAAGTTATTCTGGACACGGGTAAATGACACGAATGCATAAAAATAAATATTTTTAAAACGCGGAACATTAAAGTGTGCGTATTTGACTCACCTTTTGCACTGAACTGGACATTTCTATCATTTTTTGAGACAGGCATAAAATCGGTAGCATCTGCAAGAGTTCATTACTGAGCTTTTGCTACTGGAAATAAAGATCATTTCGGGACATTTCTGTGACAAATAGATTCTGGTTATAAAGGGTGAAAGCATCTCTACATGAAATGTATCCTTTTCGAGCTACCCCGCCTACGTGTACTACTTACTCAGTATTATTGATGGCATCTTAGTACACCCGTCTCCTAGACGTGCCCTGACGTTTATTAATGACTAGTATTTGTGTCCGGATTCGTTTGTTTGGTCAGCTCACTTTCATAAAAAATATGCTTTTGTGATGCTTTTGTAAGTGTAAGTGCATGCAAGTTGGTATGCTGTTATGTGTTCGTAGAGCTGTGTTAGGAAAGAAAACAAGTTGTTGTTCTGAAATTATGTAGCGTTATCGCAGCCCTAAGCACTAGGTTTACATTAAGGGTAGTAAGTATTTGAACGAGTGGTATTTAAACGTACGAATGTAAATCCAGTTTTTGCTCTTTAAACTGGTTTTGCCTGACTGAATTACTGAATAGCAACACAAAATGACCGCGAATAGAAATAGGTACTGGATTCGTTGTGACAAAATTACTGAATTGCGCGACAAGAAATCTAAAAACAACTACTTGACATAACATACAAAACGAGCGTTGGATTTTGTTGTTCTTACATGT
Source organism: Argyresthia goedartella (assembly GCA_949825045.1). Taxonomy (NCBI): domain Eukaryota; kingdom Metazoa; phylum Arthropoda; class Insecta; order Lepidoptera; family Argyresthiidae; genus Argyresthia; species Argyresthia goedartella. The sequence goes on along the minus strand of OX463814.1, from coordinate 23,477,690 downwards.
TCAACCTAACGCGAAGGCTTCGCTTCGCTCCCCCCCTTTATCCTTCAACTACCCTGACCTACCACTTCGCCCAGACGTATTAATTTTGCCACCATTCTGAAATTTAGTCGCGTAAATCAGTAAGTTTGTCTCGCAATTCGGTATTTTTTCGCCTATTTCAGGAAATTCCGCTATTCGTATTTTTTTTATTGTACTACACAAAACAGACATACAGATAACTAATAATAGATAAAACATGTACAAAGGCGAGCATATCTCTTAAAAGAGATTTATTCCAGCAAACCAATATGGTAGGAATGGTGATGGTTGAGCGGGGGAAGACCTGCGCGTACAATAAACTATAAATACTACGAATAATAATACCTACTACAAACAATATTATACTGTTAACCCTAATTGCTAAAAATAGACTGCATCATACAGAAGTACTTAAATACAACGTAAAAATATGAATAAACCGTATAATAAACTAATACATACCAATACATATATATATACATCTTGGTATCTATTTGGCGTCCACTATGGCCTTTTTTGCATATGATGTGACGTCCACCTGCTTTCGGCGTCCGGTATACGGACGTCACATCGGCAATAGCTCTAAATCGCTTCTACTGTTGAAGCACATCACAGAAACGTTAAGATTTTTTTTTTACTCGGACGTCATTTTGTCCTTAGTATGCCTTGACTGTACATTTCTATAGTTCTGCTATTTTCCCCATCAAATTACAGTGGCGCTAGAGTCGCAAGAAACACTTTCATGATAGGCCGCATTTGACGTCCGCTCGAAGAATGAGACGTTGCCAAACTTCGTCCATACTGTTTTTTTTTATCGGAGCGTGTAGAGTTACGTACCTACATAGTCCACAGTTTAATATGATTGAAGTGTCCCTTGATTTCGAAGATTGCGTTCATAATAATTTATTTGCCTTGGAAGTAATTGTGAAAAAACATAAAGAAATACATGTTTAGATACTATATACAATGTCTAGATGAAAATGAAAATGAAATTTATTCACCAAAGTAATATACAGATGAAAGCTACATTGGAACCTTAAACTAAGTTTAATAAACCTGTGTTTTAAGGCCCATCTGCCTCTCCCTTTAGACACTATTTAATGTGTGAAAGAATTAAGTAACCTAGGAACATTTAACTTAACATTTGATTATGAATAAGATGTTCTATAATTAGATAATAAATGGTGGAACCCAAACTACTCAAGGTCTGTCCCATAGGACCTTTATAATTCATTAAAAGTTATACAAACAAGACGGTTTATTATATAGGTACATAGAAGGCAGGGAAAAAAGTAGGTAATATAATTATTGCAGCTCAAACATGCGTAATTAAATAATAGAAAATGATTTCAAATTGAGTTCAGCGACAACACAAACTCTTTCAAACTCTTATTTTGTTTCCTGAAAGGGTTTGTATGCGAAATTATGGGTATTTTGGATCCTGTTAAGTAGATGGAAAGGAAAAATCAGGGAAACGGCGTGCAAATATGGTCCTGGTACTTACCTACGGGTACTTACCCGTACGTGAAGTTCTATCATTATTATGCGAAGGCTCCATCTGAAGAATTGAGTAACCTAAAGTAAGAGATAATACTATGTAGTAGCGCATCCAGCGGTCATTACTCAACACTGTATTTGAGGGTATTGGTGTTTTCTTTTCGTTTCCTCCCGCGGCTCCGACATCGGTCGTTCGGCATTCACATTTTCAGTTTCGATCACTCAGCATCTTTCGATTTCTAAAAAGGAAGTTAAAACTTCGCCATGCCGAAACGAAAAGATTATGAAAACAGAAGTGTTATCTCAAGTAAGCTAAAAAACTTGAAAAAAAGAAGATGGAGACAAATAAATATCGCCGTAAAAGGACTATTTCATCGTTGTCGAAAGAAGGTTCGAGATCTCTAGAAAAAAAAGATAATTTTACTTGTACCTTTGTGCCTATAAATAACGCAACCCGTACGTACTTAATTCGCAACCAGGTTGGCTTTCCAAGCCCTCCACTGTAGAGTTATAATACAGCTACTTATACAATGCCTTGGCAGTGACACGAAAGATAGTGTCGCGCTAGATGGTGAAGCGCTATCCCTGGTGAAGATCCAACATACACCACTACATATGCATGTTATTTAGGCATGTTTGACACAGTGGCGGCTTTGGCCCTCAATACGTACTGAGGCGCCGTGCCGCCCAATAGAAAAAATGGCCAAATGCGGGTCATACTTATGGACATAGGGCTCCGTACTATGGAAAGTTTAAGATATTAAAAATAAACGTTCTATTTTCACCGATCTTAACGTCTAATAACTTAAGTGACGATGTATGTGTAAGTGTATAGTCAGCATACTTATTAGATAAAAATCTCTCAGTCAGACATTTTGTCATTCATATCACAGTCATTATGATAGATAGTGTTGTCATGTCATCATCGAGATTACAAATATATAAAAATCCACAAATATACATAGATATATTTAGTAATTTCTTAAATAAAAATAATAATTGAGATATTTTAAACATAGATTGTTCTTAAAGGCCGTGTTGCTCTATGCTTAAGTACGATAAATAATTGTGGATTGCAATTAAAACTTTCAGATTTTTAATTTTAATTCAATATTGCTATGTTTTTTTTCTGGAAATGTATCAATTACCCGGTCGTAAAAAGTTTCGTTTTGAGTTGTTAAATTACGTAGAAGCTCTTTTTCTATTGATAGCAATGCTAGATCAGAAAGTCTCTCTTGTCCAATAGAATTTCGGAAATAGGTCTTTATTCGTTTTAGGCATGAAAAATGACGTTCTACTGAAACACTGGTCACCGGCAACGTGAGAGTTAAATTTCGTCAACTTCGTCAATATTATTCGATTTCATGAAACGTAACATGTCAAATGCATCCAAGATGGAAACATTTTTCTCTAACATTTTGAGCGTTTTGAAATTTTCGAAGTGTTCTTGTGATTCATCGTGAATTTTTAGAGCCCGCGATATATTTTTTAAATCCGTATATCCATTAAATGAAAATGTAGATTTATGACGGCTCAAAAGAACGCACGGCCAGCAATACAATTTTTGCAATTAGGTACTTCCGCATAGCCAAATATAACGATCATACCACGAGCTTTGAAATGAACGGACGAACGTTTTCCTACCATTCTTTAAGTCATTTTTAAACGCTGGACTGAAGGCGCCTCTCTGCCCCTCGTACCAACATAATGATTAACCCGGACTCATCAAAAAACGACTCTGATTCCTTCTCCTAATTCGTCCCGTTAAATTTGTAAAATCTCTGTTGCTTAATGCTATAGAGGCGCTAGACAATTTTTAAAACCTCCAGCCTCCAGCGCCCGCGGCGTGAGGCTGGATGTATTAAAGCTACAGCAGTCCAAATAGGCAAAGCAAATTGTGTGCTATGGGCTACGTACAGAAGGTCGCGCCGCGGGTGGGTAAAATAAAAATGGTTTTCGGTGCAGCGATGATCGCGGGAATTTCGGCAGGATATCCAATTTTGAAGTAGGCTAGTTTTTATACTATAGATTAATTAATAAAAAAATATTGTACCGTACACTAAGTGTATTTATGTATTTGTATTTTGATGTAGGTGGTAGGTAGGGTGCATAGTGAGAGGTGAGGCGCAGCCTAAGTTGCCTCCCCTGGAAAACCACCACTGGTTTGACACAAAGCTGTATAAATTGAAATAAGTGGGATTTTGTTCGCCGAGTGTCTCAAAAGATTCATGTTTTTATTTTTTATCACCACCTGTCTTAACCCTGACTCGGCTGTTCTGTAAACACTATTCCAGGATTTTCCATGGAACAGAATGGCTTTGTCATTGGCATACCAAAAGATCTAGGCATCCAGGATGCGAAGATGTAGAAGGTTATTTATATAAATAACGAAAAACGTGGGACGCAGGATGCTGCGTCCTTCGTCTCTGAGCAGGGCTTGATCCTAAGACTCTGTCTCCTTTCCATTAGGTAACTCCTCAACCATTTTAGTGTTAACCCTCCAATGCCCAATCGTTCTACTTTTGTAACAGGATTGGTATGGAGATAGTGTTGAACGCCTTCACTAGGCCAGAAAATACTAAGATATCTCTCACCTAAGTCTATATGCAAAGCTACTAGGTTAGTGAGTAGAGTGGTAGCATCTCCAGTCGATTTGTTTCTGCGGAAACCAAATTGTCTACCTACTAGTAATCTCAGCTTCTCTAGGTAGTCGATAAGGCGGTTGTTTACCAACTTCTCAAGCATCTTCGACATTGTGTTCAGGAGCGAGATTGGTACTTAGTGCCTCACATCGGTTTTAGATCCACCTTTATGAAAAAGTGACACGTTGGCTATTTTCCATGCTTCCAGAAATATGCCAGTGGATTTTTTTATTGAAGATATATTTTAGGTTGTGATATCCTATCATATGGATTAATTTTATTAAGAATTTGAATTTGCATATTAATAATCACAAGACTCAAGTTGAAAATTTGTGAGAGCGCCTTTACTATTTTATGGGCTATGACTTTGATGAGCAAGTTATTGAAGTTGTCAGGAGTTGGATCACCGCTGTGTCGTCTGTAGAGTAAAGAAAGAGTGTTGTTTAGGGTCATGTGGTCGAGATTTTGACCCACTTTAGCAATGTATTTGTTGAGAAAGGCCTTGACACTATTTTTAATGTCGAGCAGTTCCAGTGAATTCTTTTGTATAGGCGTTTGGAAGCATATTATCAGATAGGTTTCCATAACTGTTTGGGATTGCCCTGGCTGTCTTCTAGCTCTTTAGCTTCGTGAGTTGTTTTGAGTCGGTGTAACAGATCGTTTTTAGTAACTTTAGTAAGTGACCCTGAGTAAATTGTTATTGCTATCCTTTATTTGTTCCAAGTACAGCTTATCTTAGGAGACCGGGCGTGATTCAAGGCTTCAAGTTGAGTTTCGATCTACTAATTCATCTATGAAGTATTTTTCGCAACATCTATGTTTGGAGAATTGATCTGAAAATCTCTACGGCTTTCAGTATTAATGACTGCTTTCCAGTCTTCCAGTCCCAGGTAATTTCTGACTGCATCATAGTTTAATTTTTTTTCTTGACGATTTCATACTCACGATGCTTTGGTGTGCTTAAAACCATGGCAATATCATGATTGGTAATGCTGGTCAATAAATATCGCGGATTCCGCCCCATACCTAGTCCTTTTAAATATGTGATCGAGGCAGTTTTCCATCCTAGTTGGTTTTGTATTGGCTGGATTATTCCAGCCCCTGTCCATGCTCGTCTAGGCGACACAGGTTTTATATTTTGCGGCTGTCGTCTTCATATGGCATTATGTTGATATTTATGTGCCCTGCAAATATGATGAAAGAGTTTATCTTTAGCGACTCAAGTAGAATGTCTACGGATGAGATGAAGCCAACGTTCATCGTTAACGTTGCATATTGAGAGTGTGCGATAGGTTCCGATAACCTTGGGCCCATTTTTGATGTCTACAACCACGCCATTAGCATCTTTTACGTCAGGTTCATACGTCAGCAATTCCTACCGTCCCTCACCAGCTTTATTTATGTATTTGGTGGAGTTAAATTGACGTAACTCTCTATTTGCCTTATAAAAGAATTACTGTTCAAATGACATTTGGTTAAATACCATGAAGTCCATATTAATATCCATTCGTTTCAGTGCAATGATAAATAACATCATCAAAGTTTCTGTTAATGCTACGAATATTAAATGTCATTTGTTTTAAATTATACTGAGAGCTTATATCACTTTTGCAGCTCTCTTAAACGTTTGGTTTTGTGCAGCTTACATTTTGATTACTATCTATTTCATCAGTTATATTTTTAGACATTACTTATATGTCAAAACAAATATAAGCTCGTACATAACTACTGCTACAGCTCATTGAAATGTGAAGGTCGTTCACACATTTCAAGCTCTAGGGAATTACGAGGAACAATCAATCCGCATCATTCATTCGCCTTCCATAACTTTTCACTTTTACTAAATTGTCTGCCTTAGCGCATTGTCACACTAAAATCACACTTCCACAATAATAGCCTGGAAAATAAAATTTTGAAAAATGCCTAAGCTATCAAATCTTGATTTTCCGCAGAAATCCGTTTTTTTAAGGTTTACAATTTTTGCGGATAAAAGAAAAGATAAGCCAAAGTTGAGAATCAAGTCAAAATAAGCGTTACCTCAATATATAATGATCATTTTGTGATTGTTATAGTAGGTTTCATTGGAACATCATAATAACAATTTCAATCCAATTCATTTTTGTTAATGGTGGCAAGAGGCAAATTCGGCCAGGATCAGTGGAAGACATGGAAAATGCACAAAAGGAATGGAATGGAAAACTAATATATCACAGTAATGAGATTTGTCGTTATGACAATATTCTTCTATCTTCGACTAGACAGGGCTGTATTCTCCTTTAGACCACAATATTTTTCAATATCTATGGGAGATCGTCAGCTGAATAAAATTATTAATTAATAGTTCACCCGTACTCTTCTCAGCTTTCTTAAGCCATTTTTTCATTAAAAAATGGTATGTGGATTATCATTGTTTTCTTTGTGAGGTAAAATTAATTTCAGTCATCGTTTTATCTTTGGAAAGTGTCTAATATGTATTTCTTTAATTTGGTGAGAACGAGTCAGAAACACCATTGTATTACTTCTGCTGATGAAGTCAACAGCACTTTTAATTTAAAAAATATTATAATTTACCACAATTTTTCTGTAACACGAATTGTTCTGATTTTATCCGACAGAAGCCGAATCACATCCTAAATTCTCTACTAAAGTACGGTCGCCGAGCAGAAGGAATTTCGTACATCTACCCCTGGCTACTGGTCTCTCTCGCTCACGCGTAAATTATCTTGGAGTGGCGCTCGCACAGTTCAATTGTGAGCATGAAGACGATAACAACGACGACCCGAATAGCCGAGTCGGCAGTGACCCTGCCTACGAAGCCAAGGGTCCCGGGTTCGAGTCCCGGTGGGGGCAAATATTTGTTTGATGAGAACGGATGTTTGTACCCTAGTCATGGTTGTTTATCTATCTAAGTATAATATTTATCTATCTATCTATCAATGTGTATCGTTGTCTAGTACCCAAGATACAGGGAATCCTAGTTTGGGGCTAGATCAATGTGTGTAAATAGTGTCCAAGGTATTATTATTATTATATTATTATTATTATTTACGCGCGAGTGAAAGATACAAGTAGCTAGGAGTCAATGTGCAAAATTCTTAATTCATGCAACCGTACTTTACTGTACATATTTTTAAAGCAGATATAGTTTTGACATTCTTTGTTAATTTTCTTAATTCGTTTACTGTGGTAATGTGACGGAAAAGTATGATAATGTGGCAAGGAAGGTAATTTGGTAAAAGTGAGAAGTAATAGAAGGCTCTACTGAACGATCCGGATTTATTGATCCTCGTAATCTCTCTTGTGTATTAAAATGTGTTAGCTACCCTCACATTTCAATGAGTAGTGGTAATAATTTGTCAAGGCTATGCAAGAATTTAAAGAAGACTTATGAAGTCAAGAGTAAACAAAAACGATGATAAGCTTTATGCCTACCCAGAATGAATGAAACAACAACAGATATATATTGGGACGCCAGAGATTTGAAAATTATTCATACTGCGTTTAGTTTGGCATCCATATATGTTTTTGGTTTGTTATTTCAGTAAAAAATAACCTTTGTGTAATGTTTTGTAGCGCCCTAATTATGCTTTTATTGTGCTTACTGTCACTTTGTGACAAATGTGAATGAATTAATTCTAGAAGGACTATTTTTTAAAAAGATTTATACATATATGCGGACGCCAGATATATCAAAATCGTAGATATCGTATTTAGTTTGGCGCCCATATATGTGTTTGTTTTAATATTTCAGTAAACAATAATCTTTGTGTTTTGTTTTGTAGCGCATTAGTTGTGGTTCCGTTATAAAAATAATGTTACTAACTTAGTAATAAATATGTGTTAGTTAATTCTAGGCTGCATATTTTTGAGACACATATACGGATACCAGATGGGATAAAAATTTCACACCGTATTTGGTTTTACGTCCGAATATGGTAGATTTTTTAAATGTTTTAAATTTTTAGGGACAAAGGAGCCAAAAATCTTCCAAAACATGTATGGGACCTTGTTTAAATAATACCTACGTTTATTTTTCTATTTCACTGTTTAGGTTTGACAGTTCAGTGATCTTATAACATCAGTAAATAATGTTATTTTCATATTGTTTTGTTGTTTTGGCTCCTTCATCCGCCTACGCCGTCTACCCGGCTCGTAATATCTAACCAGCTTGCTGTCTTCTAGAGCACCCCACACAGCCCGCATAGTCTTTCATTCGATATGGTGTTTTTAATGGGATTCTGTTTCTGTCCGTCGAACACGTGTTTCTGGGATTATTTTTGCATTATAAGCTTTGCAAGCAAATCAGACCGTTGTCTCTTGTAGTAAAGCTTAAATTTGTATGCTTGCAGTTATTGGAAGTTTGGCAACGTCGCATAAACACGTGGACGTTATATAGTCGATAATGTAAAAATTATTTTAAAATATACGGCGGATGTCCTTTTGATGTTATTATGAAAGGGAGTTGAGATTGGTTGCATAGTGATTGGCAATATACATATATTTGTATATCAACATTTTAGAGTTTAAAATAAAAAAAGATGGTTACTGTCGTCAGATAGGTTCAATGTATCAGTATACATTCAAAAAGTTTCAATAAGTCAACGTCATCTGGTGGACGCCATAATAATGCAAAGTAAAAGGATGCCAAATAGGTTGCGGGATTTATATATATATATATATATATATATATATATATATATATCTAACAGGAAAGATGGGAGAGAGTGCTGCTTTAGCCGGTTTTTGAATATATTTAGAGATCGACTGTCCCTGATAGTGCAGGGAAGCTCATTCCACAGTCGTATGGCTCGAATTCTGTACCCGCTCATAGGCTGCAGTGGAGCGATCTGGAGCTTTGAGCGTAGACGCCATATGAGTTCTCCGAGGCCTGCTTGAAGAAAGAAATTCGAAGCGATTACGTAGGAAGTTAGGGTATCGAGGGTTCCACAAAATATTATAAAGGAAACACAGGATATGAGAGTCCCGTCGAAGCCGAATCGGTAGCCACTTCAGCTCCCTGCGATGCTGAGATACGTGGTCATACTTGCGCAGTCCGAAGATGAACCGAATCCCGAGATTTTGAAGTCGTTCGAGTTTGTTCAGTTGTTCTTCATTTGCGCTGACCCAGCAAACATCAGCATAATCAATAGGAGAAGAAGTGACTGAGCGAGGGTTATTTTGGTCTGGCGAGGAAGAAAGTTCTGAAGTCTCCTGAGAGAGTGAAAGGTTGCGTAAACTCGCCTGCTGACCTCATTAACATGCATCGACCAGGACAGTTGATTATCAAAGATGACACCCAGGTTTTTAGCTTTATCGCTATACATGATTACAGTACCGTTATAAGTTACAGAAGGGACAGACAATTGCTGCAACGTGTTTAAAGAGTGTCTGGTACTTATAATCATAGCCTGGGACTTATTCGGATTAACCAACAACCCAAATGACGATTCCCATCCACTTATACCAGCCAAGTCAGCGTTTAACGCCTCCACAGCGGAATTTACATCATCAGGAAAGAAGTGACGATAGATCTGAAGGTCATCCGCGTCGAGATGATAGGAAGAAGAAAGGACATCGGATATGGAATTGATAAATATTGAGAACAGAAGAGGAGAGAGAATGCCGCCTTGGGGGACACCGGAGGCGAGGTCACACCACTCCGTACAAGCTTCCTCCGACTTGATACGCTGTTTTCGGTTTCTTAGGTAAGAGACAAACCAGCTGGCAGAGAGGGAGGAGACGTTAAGAGATTTGAGAAGTTCAACGAGAATGTCAAAGTCAACACAGGTAAAAGCACTGCTGAAGTCCAGCAGAGCCAGCACCGAGAGCTGCCTTTGATCCATGGCGATCTGAATATCATCGGTCATCGAAGCGGAGCGGAGTGAGGCGACCCCATGTAGTTTCACAGCATAGTATTTGTTGTTTATTTGGCGTTTATTTTCGACCAGAAGTTACATACAAACATTGTTTTTGTCATTTCGCTAAACCAGTTTCTCATCAGGGTCGCACCGCACGCGCTTGATGCGCTAATCCGCTTTCTCTTTCACTCTTAGTGCATGGGTCACACACAATTGTACCCCACTGGCTATTAAGACGACGAATGGTCAATGTGAGCGCTGAAAAACTCCCTGTGGTAGAACGCAGCGTCTCACGCTGTAGCGCTCTGCGGCTTTTAGAGCGGTTCGAAATTCTGAAACACATTCAAGGGAGATTTCATATCTCCACATCTTACGACCAGCCGTAATATTTCGATCGGTTTTCGATCTAAAATGAATGGAGATTGTTAGAATAACATTTCTTGCTTTTCGACGGAGATAATCAGTTTCTCGCCTGATATTTCGACCATGGAGATTTGCTCCATACCGCCGGAATTGGCCTGCAGGTTGCAGATTTTTGAGATGCGACGCCGCCACGCAGTGTTGTGGCCTGGGCCTATAAGTTTCCAGAACGAATTCCCAAATTTTAGGTCCCAAAAGAGGGTTGTTACACGTTTGAAGCGACTGTCTATGTGTGTGATTGTGTCTGTGTGTCTGGCCGTGGCACCCTAGCGGTCAAATGGTTGTAGAATTCCCTGCAATGTTTCTTAGCGTTGTTTTATTAAACTCGCCTCAGTGGTAATAAAATCGGTGAGCTATTCAGAATAAGTGCCAAGAAACGAGTGAGCCAAACTTCAGCCGAAAGGTTTTATGTGTCGGGGTTTTTAAAAAAAATAATTGATTAACTATTGTATATTGATAGTTAAGGATAATGGATGAACTATCGCAAACTCTATCCTTCTTATTGCGTTGTAGACTTGCGCCATTCATCAGAGTTTGATGTTACTGAAAACGAATGGTTCTCTTCAATCTATTATTGTGAGATTTGAAAGCAAAGATCTTAAATACCTCTATAATAATCGATAAGACAGTGTAATAACTAGTATCGCTTCAAAGGATCACAATGGCACAGCGGATGTCGGCACACAACACACAATGTATCATTGACCAAAATATTTGACAATATTTAATAAATAGTCGCGGGCTAACGCTCCTCAAAGGAGTGGTGAGTCGGTAAAGGATTACTTGTAAGTATTGTAGGTAATAGTTTTATAGTTGAATGTGCTCTCTGTCAATGTTCGTTGGAGCAACAGCCTTGCTTCCTTGTTTTGTGCCACAAGGACAGGCGACTAGCGGGAAATATTTTGAATTATGTTTTTTTTTAATTCACAAAATGCTTTGCTCGCTCGGTCAATAAGAAACATCTTATTGACCGAGCGAGCAAAGCGTCCAGTTTCGAGGTTGGCCAAAAATGATTTTGTCCTACTGTCTATTCCTCTTACAGGTGGCATTTGCCAACCGATTTTGACGAAAATTGGCACAGACGTTATATTGGATAAAGATTTAATTTAAAATTTTAGTCGATCGCAATAAATTGGGGGAAAGGGGGAAAGTTTGCAATAGACGGATTTTAATCTAATTTAAAAGACACACTAAGGACTTAATTCTACACAAGATGTTGTGAAAAAAAAACAAAAGGGGGGAATGGAGGGGGGAAAAAGGAGGGAAGTTTGCTATAGCGTTATATTTTTTTTTGTAATTGAAGCGAGGTCTACTGTTCTCACAGAACCACGAGTAATTGTGTAATTTCGTAGCCGAACGCGACGAGTCTGCGAGCCGAGCGCAGTAGGGTAGGTTACCTACCGCTCGCTGTCTCGCTCACTCGCTAGGTAACTATGCTTGCTGTCTCGCTCACATACTCACATCATATTAGAAGTCGGGAACCGTGGATAAACAAAAATATCCTAAACCTGAGTGAAAAAAGAGATATTCTCTTTGGTCTCTGGAGAAAAAACCCAACAAATCACGACCTTAGACTGCAATATAATAAAATTCGAAATAAAACTAACAAAATCATTGAATTTTACAGAAACCTATACTATCAAAATAAAATCAAAGATAATTATACCAATCCTAGAAATCTATGGAGAATAATCAATTCAATATGCGGTAGAACTTGTAAGAATATCGATGATGCAATAATAGATGCGTTCAGTCCTCTAAACATCTCAAATACTGAAATAGCCAATCGATTTGCTGCAGAATTTGATGAATCCGTGAAAAAGATCAGCCCTCAGTGCAAAATAAACATTCTCGATGAAACCAGATTCAACACTGTTGCGAATGTCAGTATGCGCTTCCGAAAAGCCACGCCACGAAAAATCCATAAACTTATATGTGATTTAAATGGCAGAAAAGCATCAGGCCTGGATAAAATTAGGGTTCTAGACATTAAAGCCATTAGTGAGAAAATAGCAGGTACAATAGCGCATCTTATTAATACCAGCATACATACGGGTAAATACCCTGATGATCTTAAAATAGGTTGCGTTAGGCCAATATTTAAAAAAGGAAAACGAGACAGTGCCTCAAATTACCGTCCTATCACCTTATTATCGTCAATAGACAAAATAGTCGAGAAGTTTGTTTGTGAGCAGATGCATACATTTTATCAATCTAAAAATATTATAAACAATCACCAATTCGGATTCCAGCCAAATAAAAGTACGACATCGCTTCTATCCAAATTTACAGATCACATAAACAACTCGCTTAACGACAAAAAACAGGTCTTAGCCTTATTCATTGATTTTTCCCGCGCATTTGATACATTGGATCACAATCTGCTTACAAACAAACTCGCAAACTGTGGAATCAGAGGTCCGTTACAAGCGTGGTGTGCTGATTACCTGAGGAATAGGCAATACTGTGTCAAAGTTGGAGAAAGCACTGGCCGTATCATACCAGTAACCCAAGGCACGGCCCAAGGATCGGTTCTAGGGCCTCTTCACTTCATTACCTATGTTAATGATATGGTAAATGTACTATCCTTCAGCACCCCGTACCAGTTTGCAGACGACACATGTCTGATTATAGCAGATAATAATATAGACCTTGCACTGCAAGGCCTACAGTATGACTTTGATAACCTGTGTCAGTGGTGCCACGATGTGGGCCTGGCCCTTAATGCGCAAAAGACAAAATTGATTCACATTAAATCACCATATTTGAAAGGTACTCATCCAACAGAGCTGATTGCGCATACACATGATTGTATGCACAATAAAAATAATTGCCAATGCCCTCCAATAGAAATAGTTGACAAACACACTTACTTAGGCCTCGTGATTGATGCAAAATTCAATTGGGGTCCCCACATCCAACGGGTATGTGACAAGCTTAGGGCACTCATTGCTTCCTTTTATATAATTAGATACCGCATTCCATTTAAAACAAGATTAATGCTATATCATGCACTCTTCGACTCCATAGTATCGTATGGCCTCTCAAGCTATGGACGCACTCACAGAACTTACTTGGATCCAATACAATCCCTACAAACCAAACTCCTTAAATTAATTGTACCACAAAACATTAGGCACGAATACTCTGGAATTGAATATAAACTTTTCTCATATTGTAAGACACTACCTATTCACACCAAACTACAGTACCTTTTACTTAAAGAGGATTTCTTCTACAAATGCTTTCAGCGAAAAATAAATCACCCCATAGCCACACGCCGTATGATTCAAGGTAAAATAACCACCACACGCGCAAACAACTTCTACGGCACTTGGACGCGCGCCTACATGATTCCGCGATTAATAAATAGTCTACCCACAGATGTTATTAATTCACTTTCACCAAAAAATATTAATTATAGACTTAAAAAATACTTTTCCTCCCTAGTCCCTCCCTAACCCTGCCCTTACTTTTAAATAGTTCATGTGTTATTTAGTTTTGTAATAGTTAGTGTAATAATATTTATGTACTACTTACTCATCAAATATTTAAGTTAGCGTAAGCACGGATCCACGAACAAACCTACATGGTTTCTGTGGGTCCTACAGACTGTAAATTGATTTTTTTCTTCTTTATAATAAATAAAAAAAAAAAAAAAAAACTCACGCCACACGCCTTCTGCAGTCGCGACGGGCTATGGAATTACAGCTCTACCGAAGGTGTAGTGCCGACCTCACCCTGTATAAGGGCTGGGCTACAGGATTCGGTGGTGGGAATAGTATGGGTGTACACGTCTCTTGTGTGGGGACCCCCTTCAATTTATAAAGTCTGCTGCAGTTCAATATTTGTTGCAGTGGCGGCAACATAAATACACATTCTGTGAACATTTCAACTCTCTACCTATTATGGTCGATGAGATACAGCCCGCAGCTGGACAGACGGATAGATGGACGGCGAAGGCTCGATAATAGGATCTCTTCGGGGACGGGACCCTAAAAACATCAGCGAATAAGCCTCCTCTAAGGTAGGAGACCTCGTCTCCTAAACAGGGGCGGCTCGTGATATATTTTTTTGGGTGTTCTCTAAAAATAAAAATGAAAAACGACAGCTTACCTCATTGTTTTATTTGTAAATAAAATCCATTGGCCGATCTTTTTGGTGAGCGAAGACGTCAATGACCTTCTTGTGGAAATCTGAAATGCTATTTATCAGACGTTTTTCTATGCTGATCATGCATAAAGCATTAAGACGGTCTTGCGCCATAGTATTTCGCGTAAATGTTTTCACTTTGTTTAGTGTCGAAAAACAGCGCTCGCTTTCTACTGAGGTCATGGGAATAGTGCATACAATTTTTAAAAGCTTCATGCTTCCTCTATAGATAAACCTCTATAGATACCGGGATTCAGGGATTTCGATTCATCATGCTCGCGTAAGGCAACTTGAAACGCACCACAGAACCCAACGCAATCTATTAAACGCCGTAAAATATATCGATTTTCATCAACACGTTCATTGAACTCTCTAATAGATTTTCGATACGCAGAATCAAGCGCCTTACGAATATCTTGTCGTCCGATAGATGCTAATTGCACTTCACATAACATATGAGATCGAGATTGCGAATGCTTTTTCACTTTTATTGCAAGATGCGCTAAATCATCAACACCGGTTTCTGTCCATGCAGATTCACCACCACCACTAGCAGCAAACACCAAACACGGGAAACAAAACAATTTATTGCTGTCTACACATCCACACAACCAAGGGGTTTTTAAATATTGTTCTGATTTGAAAACTCGCGTAAACGTTTTACTTTTCGTACCACATTTTTGGGTAAGTCCTAGTTCAGGCCGTGGTGGGCCCTTCGACTTTAGTTCGAGACGCTTTTCGAGGGTCTTTTCACAGTTTTTAATAAAAGTGACACTATATTGTTCCATCTTTCACTCGATTGTCACACACAACACTCACACAAACTGTTTTTAGTATTTATTTATTGCGAAATGTCCTGAAATAACTGGCGCAAAACAGACAGGACGACACGTTTGATTGTTGTGATAAGAGCGGCAACAACGCATAGGTACTTCACCGCGCCGCCCTCGTTTTGTCAGCGCCCAGCAACCACACCGCGATCTGGCAACGTCGCGCGGAGCGGCGCTCCGGAGTAGCAAATTTTCTCATAGAAATCTTTTATTTCACGCGCCGGACTGTTGTAAAAATTCTCTTTCGCACGCACTGAATACAGGGCTAGGCATTGTACTGAAATTGGTTTCATAGGAGCGCTATGCACTCGAATTTACTTGACATGGCGCCAAACATCAACGTTGTGGGCGTAGGTAGTTGTTTACTATTGAGCGTCTATACGCATATTAGAATGTCTAGGTAGGTATAGGGTTATAGGTAAGTAATATGAAAAATAATAATACAGTAGGTAATTTTGGTAGAGTGGGAGTGCACTGCACCAGCGCTCCATAAGACGAGCCGCCTCTGCTCCTAAAACATTACTTTCGACACACTTCATAAACTTATTATGTCGATCCAAACAGAATCGCTCTCGCTAGCACTTTACGCCACAGGAAATGGTTTTTATATCTGCGTAGGTGTCTTCGAGGGATTCTTTTCAAATGGTATCTGTGCTATTGTTTGTAGGACTTTGTGTCCCGACGTAGTTATCGGTAAATACTCTTGTGAATGCTTCGCTGACTTCGCAAAATGCGACGTATAGGAAATACGATTTTATTTAACTGCCAAAACATTCAGAAGTACAAGTCATCAGGGCCGCCTCAGTGCCTACGGGTAAAAGGGTTTTGTTGTCATGCCTACCCTTTCGTGTTTTTTACTGTTTTGTCCTCAAGACATTCGGTTTTTTCTAGTTCATCTAAGCGGAAAGTGTCTTTCCAATACGTGTTTTATTGATTTTGTTAGTGTGTTGGCTTTATAGGTAAATAGATGATGTGATGCTAGGTAAGAAGTAGTCTATTTAAACTTTCGGCTGTTAGACTGGATTAAATGATTAAATAGCATACTTACAGTTTGGAAGAACTTTTATTAATTTAAAAGAATGCAAATACCTACTGTTTTTTTTTTTTCAAAAACAATGTATTATGGAATGTTGTATCAGTAATAATCGGGTTGCAAAAGCGTTTATATATCATTAATTGTGTCCGCAACAAAGGGCGTGCGGCAGGTAAGTCCGTATGGCGCGATCGGCCCTTGATAATTTAGAAAAAGGGCCATTTATTAAACAAGAGCTCCCAGCAATTATTGGGTTTCTATTCGGGAACATTCGCTACCTGCTGACAATTTGCTATTCGGCCCTTTTGTCTGTCGGTGTGGCGCCCTAAAGGGTTCTAATTGTAAATCCAGCGTGTAACGATCCACCCTTTATGAGTGAATTTCTCTTTCGCTCTGGTTAGTCGGCTGGACGCAATATGGCGTATTTTTTGTCGCGGGGAAGGGTGAGCAATTAACTCGATATTATGGATCGGTTTTGCGGGCTAACGAGCAAATTGAATCGGAAATATTTTAAATTATTAGTTTCATTATGTTCCGCTGCTAATACACTTAGTTGACACTTATAAAACTTGACGAATAATCCTCTAAAAATATTTACTTCGCTTACTTGGTTGTTCTGAGTCTAATAGTAGATATTTATAATTATTATGCTATTTGTAAACCACTCAGTCACTATGCATCATCCATACAGTAGTCCGTCATTATATGTTATCTTTCGGGTATACAATTACACGGTCGAGTGCGGATCGCATAGTGGTCAGCGGCAGGCAGCTAAAGCAAACAGAGTCTCGCGTCCATCTCGCCAGTTTGTCTGCAAACAAGCGGATCAAATGAATATGGACAAGCGTGTTTGCGGTCGAGGATCCCGTTACAACAACAAATATCCCTGATAAACTTATTTTATATCGAGTCGGCAATCAGCCGTGCGAGACGACCCCCGGCGGCGGCGCGTAATGCGATGCAGTCGCCATGGCGACCACTGCACTGGCCCCCACGTACGAGAAACCATAAAAAAGCAGAAAAAAGAAAAACAGAAAACCCAGACGCTTTCACCCCGGTTCCTGTCTGCGCGAATGTCCGAGAGTTCCCTTCTTTCAAACATAATTTATGGTCTTGGGGAAATAAAACATAAAAAATAGAAAAGGAAAACGGCGGCACGCACGATAAAAAACCTCACCGTACTCGTAAAAGTGCGGGCAGGGTGCTCCCGTGCCGCCCAATCCTGCGGGCGTAACCCTTCCGCCGCCGCCCCCCGAGCCTCCTCCCGCTGCCGCCGCCGCGCCCCCCCGCCGCCACCCCACCCCCCTCCCCGGCCCGGCAATAAAGGGTTAGGGCAACGAGAAACTCTCCTCTACGCTACATAATATACCTATTCACATAAGTGCGTTAGGGAAAACGAAATGACGTCATTATTTGTGATCGCAACGTAGCTTTTCATTTGTACCCACACATACATAGCGTCACGCCTTGTCCCATTCGGGGTGGCAGAACCACAATTGTGCCCACTTGTAGCCAGTTATTCAATAATCTATTTTTCGTGAAAGTAAGGTTTCCTCACGATGTTTTCCATCACCGTTAGCACGTCCGTATAATTTACTTATCTCATTGGTACATGGTCAGCACCGGTTTTCGAACGTGCACCTCCTGCGTGAGAAACAAGCGTGAAACCCACTAGACCGAGCTCTTTTCATTTGTTTTATCGTAAAATCTTCAAGATATTCGTAGCTAAGAGATAACTCTCATATAAGCTTTTGTTTGGATGTGTGTTATGAAGCTAAAAAAAATAAAGAGACAAGAACCAGCGAAAAAATAATCCCCGCGCCAATTTATATCCATTTCTTTCGCGGATGCACCCTCGCTGTGTGTCGGATAATGAACCGTGGATCCAGCCAGCGCACCGCGTGGCGACTGGCGAGTGCCTGGTCGATGGTTCGTTATCATCGCCGGACCCCGGCTGCAGGGATAACGAGTGTTTCATGTAAATGTGCGTATGCGCCCCCAGAGTTTGTGCAACTCAAGTCGCACCCCTTCTGTGGGTTTGCGAAAACATGTCTACGGTCTCTGTGGCGGCGGCGGCGGCGGCGGCGGCGTCCGTACTTACGTCTCGACATACGCGACGCGGGGGAGCGAACCCCGCATGTAGTGAAACACATACAAATAGTTCTTTTCGGGTTTGTTTATAGGGTTGTATCCTCTTATCGATATTAAGTGGTCAAGTCGTTGGCTTATCGCGCATGAGTTTTTGTGAAGACCTATCTAATTTTAAACGAAGTAGGTAGGTATTTAAAACCTCTTTGGTAGGTCACATCCATTTATCTTGCATACGCCGAAACCACAGACTATTAATCGTCTGTGAGAAAATCCGTATGTTCGTCTTGCTCTGTGGCCTATCCATCAAATTCAAAACTAAAATATAATAATCTAGATGTATATCTATATTACATATACCTAGCAAATGTCATTTCTTGCCTAATCTCTTCGGACCATTGTGGGAGAAGAAGACCCCACAAAACTACATATTTGTAATTGTATACAATTCTACAAGTCTATTTTTAAAGATTTCTATTATATTTATATATTCGGTACACAAAACAGCAGTGGAATAAAACATTAAACGAAAACAACAGTACTCATGTAAAAGAGAGCTGTCTCCAGCGCCAAAAGTATGTGCACACAGCATGGTAAACATAATGATACAGCTAAAGCTAAAACTACACATATAAAGTGTTAAACATATAGTAAAATATTACGGAAATAAGATAAGATATACTTATTGATTTTTCTCTAAACAAATACGAAAGAATAAGAAAGGATTCCGTTATGTGAGGTAAGAATTATTAATCATATGTCGTCATGAGGATTTTTCGCATCTTATATTTACAGCAAGGCAACGAGTCGTGATAGATGTCAGGAACGTCATCTTCGCTGACCAAAACCTCATTATAGCGGCGACACATACGGTGTATGGGATTGTTGGCGCTAATATTCGATCTGCACGTCGGAACGAAGAATATAGATTTGTAGAATTGTATACAATTACAAATATGTAGAGTTTTGTCTAATAGGCCACTGATTTTGCCAGATAATTTAGCACTACACATCCTTGGAAAGTGGATCACCTATTATTTCCTGACCCTGGTAGATTCATGCCAGGTGAAATGTGGAGCGTGCGTTACGCTTTCACACTTTGCTAAATAATTACATCGACAATGATACACGATCGAACGTCGCAAAGCAATATGCCCGGCCACTGGAGGCCATTTCTCCAGATCATTTTTTACTTTGTTTCCGCCCACTGTCCGCCGCCCGCTTCTCTGCTTTTTGGCAATCTTATTTATTGGTGCTATCACCACCCCAGCCGCCGCCGCCGCCGCCGCCGCCGCCGCCGCCGCCGCCGCTGGCCGGAGGAAATCTCGCATCATGTTAATTTCCTGTGCAGGGTTCGATCCGAGTGATTATACTCGTATTGATGAAATGAAAATACTTATTCAAACAGTAAATACGATTTTATGGTGATGAAATCTACAGTAGCATTAAAATAGCTGTTTCATGGGGAACACCTAAGGAGTTGACATCGATGTCTGTATAGTTATAGAGCCATACGATGGGGAGAAATAACGGCGACAATATTAATCTTCGAAGTGACTTTTTACGAAATGCCAAAGTCTAAGGAATTATGATAATTTGCCAGAACCAAAAACGTTCCCTGCGTCGTCGTGTCCGACAAGAGGTTCTTGTCCTTCGAGGGGTCCGAGGGCTCGTATACCAGCATTAAGCGAAGGGCTCTATTTCTTAGGGCGCCACTCATTTAAATTCCCATTTTTATAGAAATTTACATTAGCTTCCACATAAGCCAAGATGTTGAGGTGCACGCGGGGAGTATCTTGTCCCTTCTTTTGTTGTAAATTAGGGGTCACACAAAAACCGTTGCGATCGCTCCCATAACGTCCAGCCGTCCGGCTGTGACTTTTTTTGCTATTGATGGTCGATCGTAGCGAATAACAATTCGCATTTTACATTGTATTGATCGCGGCTACCGGTGAACATCGCGTCCCGGTTTTAAAATTCTGTAAAAAGAGTAAAAATCGAGGGGACGACGATTATTAACAAATGTGCGAGCGCGACAAATCTTCAGCCGGCGGCGCGCGCGGTATTATGGCTTTTTTAAAACGGCAGCTCGGGGGAAAGCGTGTTTTTTAAAAATAAAGTGTCTTTTTTGGGTAAAAAAGTGTCCCGCAGTCGAGTCCAATTGTTGCGTGTCGGATGAGCACGAGTTCCACTTTATGGTGGAAGCGATTTTTTATTGCTAGCTGCGTGCCACGGCTGTGCGCGCGATGTCTCAAGCTCATGCTACGTAGGGAGGTAAAGTGATAAATGGATATGCTCGGCACACGTCTTCTACGGAACCCTTCCGCAGGAGGGTTATTTCTTCACTGCACTACGACTGAGTTTGGTTTTTGTCACCTCGCTCGCGGCGTACGGACGGATGTTCTTGCTAGACATTGAGAGACATCTCCTGCAAGGGGTTGTTATCGATTAGTTTGCTTTCTGATGTTTGCACAGGAGGTTCATGTCATTCATGTCACGTAAATATGGTTCGGAGTAATCCTTTTTAATACCACAGTGAAAGAGAGATACTTACACTTTTGTCAATTGATGTTACATTACAACTAGCTCTATCAACATTTTAAAACATTTTTAACATCTGACAAGGCTACACGTGTCTGCACTAAACGGATTTTTTTTTTGTACAGCGAATTTGGTGCACCGTCCCTGTTCTGTGCGACCTCTGATCTAACTTCTAAACCAGACTCAACATTTAATTTTCAACATTAACTCTCAAACAACCCGTATCAGTTACAACTGTACATAAATAAAGAGTTTAGAGTTTAGTTGTCATATATATTTACTAACGAGAACATACGTGGAGGCGAGCGAAGGGCGACAGCGAAAGAGGTGAGCAAGTCACATCACAACTAGTTTTTACTCCCTTCGTGGAGAGGGTCGCCCGCCCCCCCGTCGCCGCCCCGCCGCCCCTCATCCACCCCGGGCCTGGATCTCCAGAGATGAAAGTTTCGTGGGGTTAGCGGAACTACACACACCACTGTCCATGTGAACAGAACCAAACGTGCGTAGTTACCCACGGCTACGACTTCCAAGTTTAATTGTGCCTTTTCATTCAATCAATACTTTTGTTGCCGTATGTGTATAGTCGTAAACTCATCCTGATCCATTTAGAAATTAAGTTCGCCTTTTTTGCTGGATTTTCTTCTCATAGGGATAAGGTGTATGGATGTGGACGACTAAAGAATGTCTTAACGGCAAGTTATAGTTGGAGAAAAAATCGAGCGTAATGATTTGGACATTGACGATGTTTACCAGTAGTTTAGTGGTTGTCTAAGCTTACTTAATTGTCAAAATCATATTTATGTAAGTGCCGTACTGTAGGGGGCTAAAGAACGCGATTATGAATTATGGGCAGTCATTTTAAGACTGACATTTGAAATTGGAATGAATCTGAATATGTTGATAGATACTTAAAAGGCTTATCATGTAATTCTGACATCTAGACACTCCTTGCACTGCAAGAGACAGTCCCACTTTTTCCTCTTTTAAGAAACGTATTAAAGAGCACTACCGCTCTCTTTCGTAAAAGTTATTGTTTGTAAAATGTTTGTATATCGGTACTTATTCAGCATTTACTGTGTTTATTTTATATGTATTTAATTTATTTCTTGTCATTTTATTTATACTAGTCAATGTGCTCAGCCTCTAGGTACCCTTTTATGATAATACATATTTCCTTTAATGCCTTGGTTTGCGGGATGAAATCTCTTTTTATAGATAAGCTCGCCTTTTTATTTCAATGTCACTGGTAATTTTTTTGTGTGCAATAGAGAATGGCTTGTGTTTAAACGATTACCAAAAAATTAGAAAATATACTACCAATAAATTCGAAATGACTGCCAGAATTACTAAATGATCACGAAATTGTGTTTTTTTTATTTTATGTCTTCCTTTTATACAGCAATCTGTCGTCTAGGACATTCAGCTATAGATTTGATGTGTAGACAGGCTTTTAGGTATGGGACCAGTATACCATCCTTTACATATTCTTGGATTAGTTTAGCAGATCTTGTGGTGCTCTTCTTTTTAGTCTTATGAAGGTTGATGAGTAGCCAAACGTTGTCCCAAAAGGCACGTTTGGCGATTCATAATGGAGTGTTGAGTCTGACATTGATGTATGGGAGCGAATGTTGGGTATGGCAGAAGAAGCTTGAAAGCCGAATAAACGCTGTAGAATTGAGGTCTTTGAGGAGCATATGTGGAGTAACATTAAAACGTGCGTAGTTACCCACAGCTACGACTTCCAAGTTTAATTGTGCCTTTTCATTCAATCAATACTTTTGTTGCCGTATGTGTATAGTCGTAAACTCATCCTGATCCATTTAGAAATTAAGTTCGCCTTTTTTGCTGGATTTTCTTCTCATAGGGATAAGGTGTATGGATGTGGACGACTAAAGAATGTCTTAACGGCAAGTTATAGTTGGAGAAAAAATCGAGCGTAATGATTTGGACATTGACGATGTTTACCAGTAGTTTAGTGGTGGTTTAAGTATACTTAATTGTCAAAATCATATTTATGTAAGTGCCGTACTGTAGGGGACTAAAGAACGCGATTATGAATTATGGGCAGTCATTTTAAGACTGACATTTGAAATTGGAATGAATCTGAATATGTTGATAGATACTTAAAAGGCTTATCATGTAATTCTGACATCTAGACACTCCTTGCACTGCACTGCAAGAGTGCAGTGCAAGGAGTGTCCCACATTTTCCTCTTTTAAGAAACGTATTAAAGAGCACTACCGCTCTCTTTCGTAAAAGTTATTGTTTGTAAAATGTTTGTACAATCGGTACTTATTCAGCATTTACTGTGTTTATTTTATAGTTATTTAATTTATTTCTTGTCATTTTATTTATACTAGTCAATGTGCTCAGCCTCTACCCTTTTATGATAATATTTCCTTTAATGCCTTGGTTTGCGGGATGAAATCTCTTTTTATAGATAAGCTCGCCTTTTTATTTCAATGTCACTGGTATTTTTTTTGTGTGCAATAGAGAATGGCTTGTGTTTAAACGATTACCAAGAGGTCTTTGAGGAGCATATGTGGAGTAACATTAAAAGATAGATTGAAGAATGAAGTTATAAGGGAACGCTGTGGATTGAAAGAAGATATAGTGAAAAGGATAGAGAAAGGCTAGCTTAGATGGTTTGGTCACGTTGAAAGGATGAATGAAAGGAGATTGACGAAACAGATTCATACAGCGGGTGTGAAAGGAGCCGTCGGGTTGGGACGCCCAAGAAGGTCCTATAAAGACCAAATCGGCGATTTGTTAGTGAAGGGGCAAATTCGAAGTACCCTTAACCGGCGAGCTTGCATGAAGAGACTAATGAATGTTGAGGAAGCGAGAGATGTATGCCAGGATCGTAGCAGGTGGAGGTCTTTGGTCTCTGCCTACCCCTCTTCCGGGAAATAGGCATGAGCATATGTATGTATGTTTGAAGGTTATCGGTTTCATCATCAGGTTTAGGGCCAGCGAGTTACGATGCCTTTCTAGTCTTGCTTTATATCTCTTGAGGTTGTTTACAATCTCCTCCTGTTCCATTGGGACTTGAATCTCGATGAATGCGTTCATTAGTAATGTACCATGGTGCATTTGTGATTAGTCGTAGAGTTTTTGATTGGAACCTTTGAAGGATCGCGATATTTGATTTGGCAGCCGTTCCCCAAAGTTGTATGCCGTAGGTCCATATAGGTTTTATGATGCATTTGTAGATTAGCAACTTGCTCTCCAGTGACATTTGTGACGTTTTGTTTAGGAGCCAGTATAAGTTGTGGAGCTTCGTGAATATGTGCTTTCTCCAGGTTAAGCGTCGGTCTAGAAAGATACCGAGATATCTGGTTTCATCTTCTTGAGGTATTTGATTCCCATTCATCATAACTGGAGGACATGTGTCTCTTCTGGTGGTGAAGGTAACTTGAACAGATTTGGTTTAATTTGCTTTTATTCTCCAGTCCCTGAGCCAGTCTGTGATGGAATTTGTGGTAACTAAATGATCACCAAAATGTGTTTGGATAAATGATCACCAAACTTCTTTTTATGTTTTGTTTGTATGTTTTAAGTATTTTTTGTTGTTCTTACATGTTCAACCAAACACGAATGATAAAGGGGGCTTCGCTTTGCTCACCCCCTTTACCCTTCACCTAAGCCACCGCAGTATTTTGCCCTGAATTTTCTGCAATTTTTGGTGATCATTTACCCATTTTGGGTAAGAAAAAAATATTTTGGTTCTATGTATTTCTTATATCAATCGCAATAAAAAAATCGACCAGTCAGAACACGAGTCGACATGCAAAATCATAATAAAAGAGCTTCTGTCAAATAATCGTGTCCATAAAGAATTATGAATTATGAAAATCTTCGACAGAATAGAGCTGCTGTTTAAAGATACATTTTAATTTGTGTAGAGTAGGCACATATATTTATAGTTTTTATGTAAGTAAATATTAACTACTAAAGACTTAGCTTATGCTTTTGCTAGTAATTCTTACGAAGGTTCTGGTAGGATATCACCGTTGCAGATCATCTGCAACATCTGGTAGGATATCACCGTTGCAGATCATCTGCAACATTTTGCAGAGCCAGGGATTTTGTCTTGTTTACAATGCATCTTTTATTTAATGTGTATTATTAAGATTTTTAAAATTAATAATTTTTCTTTGTACTTAGTGCCTAATGTAAATGTTTGTTGTAATAAGGAATAAAGAGTATCTATCTATCTATCTATCGATATATAAAACACACTCGCATATTCTTCACTTTAAGTCTTAAAAGCTTTCCGTTGTTACATATTCTAAGAAATGGCGTTGACAAATTCCCTGAAGTATTTACTAAACAGTATTTACTAAACATAAACTATTTATTTAAGTCCGTGTACTATGGATGATTTATTTTATGCGAGATCCAATTTTACAATTGTAATATACCTACAAGTTACAAAAGTAGAATATACCTAACATCGTAAAACTCCCTCGATTCACCTGAGCTGATTCACCAAGGTGCATTACTTAGTACACTTTTAGAAACTTTAAACATCTTTATTTGTCATAAAATTTAACACATAGTGATAATTAAAAGTAAACTTTATTCATCCAAACAAGAAAGGGAACCTAAAAACGAAAAGTCTTTCTAACGCATAACTTCTAGAAAAAACAAAAAAGTACGAATCCTAAAAACGAAAAGTCGTTCTAAGGCATCATTTTTAGAAAAAACAAAAAGTACGAATCCTAAAAACGAAAAGTCTTTCTAACGCATCATTTCTAGAAAAAACAAAAAAGTACGAATCCTAAAAACGAAAAGTCGTTCTAAGGCATCATTTTTAGAAAAAACAAAAAGTACGAATCCTAAAAACGAAAAGTCTTTCTAACGCATCATTTCTAGAAAAAACAAAAAAGTACGAATCCTAAAAACGAAAAGTCATTCTAAGGCATCATTTCCAGAAAAAATAAATAAATACGAATCCTAAAACGAAAAGTCGTTCTAGCGCATCATTTCTAGAAAACATGTCAACATTTTCTTGTAAAATGTTGCCAAGACGAGACCATAGGTATGGCGCACTGTCAAAAAGTTATCAGATTTCATGTAGAGCCAGGCTTCTATCTCTACCCGCCCTAACTCTACGAGCCCTAACTTCACAAACTCTACACCTTAGTCAAAATATGACGCTTGGCCGTTTCACAACACATGGGCGTAAGGAAAAAAAAATATTCACTGTTCATTTCTTTTCTGTTATACCAGGGGTCGGCAATCTTTAACTATAGCAGGGCCACAAATGTTGCCAGAGTATTAGTGCGGGCCGCACGTGTTTCTATATGCGGTTGTTTTATATATAGATATGCGTTTTATTTCAAATATTAATATATTTGAAATAAAACGCATATCTACATCCCTGCCCCGGAACCGGCTGCGGTTGCTGCAGGTGCGGTAGCAGCTTCTCCGGTGCCTGCCCCTGGCAAGCGTCTACCCAGCACCAGGCCCAACAGGAGTCAAGAAGTGGAAATCTCGTACTCAACCTTTTTTTTATTGTTTTCGTGTTCTCGCCAGTTGGACGGGTAATACATCTCATTATCCCTTTTACACGGTAGGTAGTCTTAAATATTCCATAGCCTTATTTTCTTAGCATGTTTTTGTTTTGTTTTGCAATGGATGAATGACTCGTCAATGAAGACAAAATTTTGTACAGCACCATGTCAACGACATGACAGTCAGTCATCAGTCAGTCAAGCAAGCAAGTTCCCAGCATTGTTCCATCGTTGGTCCAATGTTGAGCTGCCACGGCCTAATGTTTACATAGTAACCCGTAGTAGCGATGGTGTAATTTTGGAATGGTGGGCGTGTTCGTTCTTCGTAAATTATGTTTTATACCTACTGTGTTTCGTCTATTTTACTTTTCATTGTAAGTCTAGCTAGCTTATGTAGTTCAATTCAATGTTTGTAAGTTTGTATTCGATTGTCCAATTTCTTTCCCAGCAAGCTCAGTGTACCATCATCAGTAGTTGTGGAAGACCACTGTAAGAGTTTTTTCCCATGCAGCCCAACACTTAAAAGACATAAAACAAATGGTTTTTGAATGGTTTTTGAAATTCGTCAAAAAGTTAAACAAAAGCAAGGGTTTACCGCCACATGCTAGCTGCAAGGGAAATAAGTTTTAAAGTGGGCTTACACTTCTGCTAGTGATAGTACGACTGGGTTCAGGCATATTTTTTGTTAGTAATTATCGAGTCTTAAGTTTATTTAATTTTATTTATTTTTGTATTTATATTTATTATATTATATCTAGTTTATGGATAACTACACCTTTGGTGGCAGCTTCTTCCCTTGTTCTAATTGTAATGTTTCCGTTAGTGCGGGAAGTGTTGGGTTATCAGCGGATGACTCGCTGCCTTACAACTGGAAGCAAGTGTTTTCTAACCTCGGTTCAAACTTAAACGTTGTCCATATTAAATCACAAAGCATTCACACCAGCTATGCTGACTTCCTTGTAACTTTTAGCGATCAGAAGATGCATAGTATTCTTGTTTCGGAATCCTTTCTTAAACCATAACTTCCTTCTGCAATGTATGCTCTGCCAGGTTTCAGTCTCTATCGGAACGATAGGACGGGCAAGGCTGATGGCGGTGTATCTATAAAGCTACGTGCCGACATTCCATGCAAAGCCAGTCGCCAAGCCAGTGCTCTGGTACCGCTGAACACCTGTTCTTGGAGATTTGCTTGCGTCACAATAAAGTCCGCCTGGGTGTCTATAATAGCCCCTCTCTTCGCATTGACTATTTTAAATCATTTGAAACCCTCCTCAATTATATGACTCCTCTTTATAGTGACACCCTAATTCTTGGTGACATTAACAATTGCCTTTTAAAAAATAACGGTCGCTCAGCAAAGCTGAAATCTCTTGTAAGTCTTGTTCTCTTGTAAGGTTGCTGTGCATTGCCAACTTGACGCCCCCTTCTCCTACCACAATTTGATTTACCTTTCATTCAAGTTAAGGCCTCCCAAGCGCGCAGCTAAATGCCTTGACATATGTAGCTTCAAGGGCATGGATCTTAACTCCCTTAAATCAGACGTCGCCTCTATTGACTGGTCCTCTGTCGGTGGGAGCGAGGCCGTTGAAGACAAAGTCCGGAACTTTAACTCTATTGTCCTGAGCTCGTTTGATAAACATGCTCCGGTCAAGAGGATTACGGTTAAGCACCTACCTGCGCCGTAGCTTACTGACATCATCAATGGTCTGATGGCCAAAAGAAACCGTGCCAAGAGTAGATATAAGTTGGATCCGACTGACGAGAATCTTTTAATTTTCAAACGCCTCCGTAATCGTTGCACTCGTCTGTGTCGTGATGCCAAACGTCGTCTTATCTACGAGTGTATTGAGAGCTATACTCCAGCACAGGTTTGAATTTTCTGAAAACTTATTGTTTAGATAAGTCCCAGCCCCCTGGAAATGTCGACCTTACCTATCTCGGTCTCAACTCTTTCTTTGCTATATGTTATGATGGGCCCCCTCGTTAAGGAAACTACCCTTCGTAACCTACTATCCAAGACACAACTTACCCTTCAACTTCAACCATGTCGGAATCGGCGCAGTAAGGAGGGCAGTATTAGCGAAACCTATTTAATCCCCATCAATCAGGTTTCAGGCCGGGTCACAACACTACCACGGCTGTGCTTAAAGGCACTGATTACATTCAATTGACTATGGATCAGAAGCAGCTTACGGTCCTTACACTGCTTGATTTCAGTAGCGCCTACAACTGCGTCGATTTCGATATCGTGGTGGAATTTCTAAAGTCGCTTATAGTCTCCTCTCACTCGGCTCGCTGGTTTGACTCCTACCTGAGAGACCGCCAGCAGCGCATTAAGTCTGAGGAGATCTCCACGGACTCAGCGAAGGGAAGAAAGGTGAAACGAAACGCGTAGCTGGCAACCAGATGAGATGTGGTTTTCTGGCGAATTTGCACAACGAAATGAGGCGAGAGCTGCGCGCGGCTGTGATTCTAACTTAAGCCGGTCGCTTTGATTTTTTCCGCCGCCGCGCAACTACGTCTAATCAAAGAGTGCCACCGCCTATTTTCTCAAACGAATTTGCCATTTAGAAATGAATGAAGCTAATCTTTATTTTCGGAAGAAACAATACATAAAATGATATAGTACGTTCGCCCAAGCTGTGTCGGCGGCTTCTTTGGTGATATAAACGAAACGCATCGACTTTAAACAGGCTTGCGTTCCGCCGGTTGCCGACCCCTGTGTTATGCATTAGCTCTTGTAGTAACAAATGTTTTTCATTTTTACAACATTTATTTTTAAATGAAGGAATAGGTTACAACCTATTCCTTCATTTCTAATTATTTAATCCGTTCTCGTAGTAACGAGATTTGTTTACACAATCCGTTCTTATAGTAGCGAGTACAGTTCTTGTAGGTACGAATAAACATATCTTTTTCGTTTTTCCAACATTTATTTTTACAAACCGATTGCGATGTTAGGGCTTGTAGAGTTAGGGCGCGTAGAGTTACAAGCTTGACTCTGATAGCTTTTTGACAGTGGGAGCTATATGGTCTCGTCTTGGCAACATTTTACATGAAAATGTTTTTGGTGGGTAAAGTTTACTTAAAAGTTTATTTAATGTACCAGGTGAATAAGGTGAATAAAGCGAACCGCTCAAGACTAAGAAAATATGAACGCACGATCTTATGCGACATCCTCGCGAACGCCAAAAACCAACCTAGACATAGGAAACTACACGATCCTACAGGGGAAAACAATAATAATCGAATAAAAAAATCACAGAATGGTGATATGCACATATCTTAAAACGCCCAAAAACTCCACGCCGCCCTGAACTATGAAACTAGTAAGAAGAAAGTCGGCCGACCCATATACACCTGGAAAGATTCCCTCAAACACGATATTAAATACTACGGAAAGAATCCTAGCTACTGGATGGAAATAGCACACAATAGAGATGAAGTTAGGGCCGCCTCAAATCTAATATACCAGGTCCCGGAAACAGACAACGAAACTGAAAGCACATCGGACAACCCAGAAGAATAGAACCCAGAAAATCAAATAACAACACATGAAACAGAACATCAGGAAACATGAAGAAACATATTTTCTGCTCTCCCATCACACATCCTCCCCTGTCCAAACTTCCTATATTGGCTAAAAGCTGCATTAATCGGTCGATTCTATTCACAATCCTCCCCCTATCACGTGAGCAGGTCACTCCCCCCCTCAAAAACCGTGCCCGTGGTATGCTGGCCATTCGACCGGACTAAGTATGATCCTGTCTGGAGTGGTACAATTCGTTCTTTCGTTCGTGCACCAGGTGAATAAGGTGAATAAAGTTTTCTAAAAATAATTTTGATGCACCCAATGCTTAAAGTTTACTAAAAGTGTATTTGATGCACCCAGGTGAATCAGTTCCGTTGAATTAAGCTAATGGAGGGCTAGATATTTAATTAGATAGTTGAAGGCTATCAAACTCTTGCATAAGTCTTCTTACTATCATACTATAGGTTATATTGTTAAGGATGTTAGATAAGTGATGCTATTGGCATGAGTATGTGCCTGCTGCCTGCTGGTGGTCGGCGGTCACGTCTCACGTCCCTTTCCAAGCCCTACCCCTAAAAGTTGGACAATTGCATCCTCCTTGGTGCTTCGCTTTGCATAATCAATAGCAACAGCTTCGGCCGCCATTGTTCAATGGCAAGGGGTATTTCGTGGGGTGCATTAGATGGGTAGTTTTATGCTGAGTACATAACTGTGGTCGAATCTCGCTACATTAACATTTGAAGATATCTATCGTGTCACGCCTTCTCCTATACGGTGTGGTAAAGGCGTACCGTGTTACTACAAAAAATATTAAACATAGTTTAACCTCAAAATAAATGTTAAATCCCATACATTTTTGTTTTTAAACAAGTCTTGGGTTACCACAACATAGGTGCAAACCAAGAACATTCCATGTCAATTCAATTTCAATACACCATGATGGGCTTTATTTACCTAATGCCAAGACTAAGACTAAGACGGTCATGGTAATTTTACGGAGCAATTTAGGTTCGTAAGGGTTTTTTTGTGTAGAAGACCCGTACTGTGTTACTACAAAAAATGTTACACATAGTTTAACCTCAAAACAAACGTCAAATCCTAAATTTTTGTCTTTATACAACTGTTGAACAGGAGTTAATTTTTTTGTAGTAAGACCCGAGTGTTTATATCCGAGTTGTAGTTTTGCCTTCGTCTACAAATTGAACAGCCTACTTTGCGTGGTGACTAACATGTTAGGGCGAGCCCATCGCTGTCTTGCACATGCGAATTATGACCGCTTTCGGTTACTGTCAGATTGGCTAACGTTCACATATTTTCATATGAACAAAACGTACCTTTACAGAAAAAATATAATTTACAAAAACGAGCTTATCTGTAGCAAGATAACTCTTCCAGCAAACCAAGTTTGGAAACTTTGTGCAATGTACTTATGTACGTATTTGTAGCAATGATATAAGTATTATTACAAAGATGTATTG
Source organism: Argyresthia goedartella (assembly GCA_949825045.1). NCBI lineage: Eukaryota > Metazoa > Arthropoda > Insecta > Lepidoptera > Argyresthiidae > Argyresthia > Argyresthia goedartella. The sequence continues at coordinate 23,446,082 of OX463814.1, read as the reverse complement.
TACATTGTACAAATCCGTGATTAGAGATCGTAAAATCGTACCTGCCTTCAAGCAACATTGATTCCTATGTAATGCGAGATTGTTGATTCCAAGAAATGCGATCGGATGTCGCGATACCGTCTCGAACCATTCAAATCATTCGAATTCAATCGGGAAGCTTTAGTATTTATTTATGCAGATTACCAGGGACCATTTTTCATAAAGTGTTAAATCAAATGCGGCGTCGTCGGCTTCTGTCATTTTCAAACAATGCCTTATCAATTATGAATTCGACGATGTCACCATTAACGAGTTGCTTATCGGCGTATCATCTCAAAATTATCAAGTTTTAAGTTGCATTCGCAGATCGTATCCTAAGTTCGTCCCGATTTTAGAATAAAACTCGTCAGTCATTCCCCGATTGTGTGTTCTCCAAAAATACGGAAATCATCGGGCGGAATATTTAGTTTTGTCATCGATTACGCAAACTGTTTCAAGGGTGCGCTGCGCCCGGCCATTGTGAAAAAATACAAGAGCGCATATAAAAACCGATGCAGCTGCCGGGACTCCACACATGCGAATTGTAGCGAGAGCAGCTCAGGAGCGGAGGGGCGCATGTGCCGGGATCCTGTAGGGTTTGGGGCGCCTTTTAGCATGGAGCAATGCTGCACATAGAAATCCGCGGGAACCCTCGCATCTCGCACATAGCGTCAGGGTGCGCCGGGCTGGGGAAGGGTTTGTAGTTCACTCCGGGAAGGGTTCGCACGACCGCCGCCAACGCGCACGCGCACGCGAACTCACAAAAAAACACGAACAATGCGAACAACACTGCTGTTTTTGTTACAAATACTAGTAGATTGTACGTGAATTTAGTTTTTTACAAAAAATCTAATATTATCAACTCGTTCACGCCCGGCTTTTGAAAGCTTTTGAAGAGGGAACGGGGAAAAAATCGTAAAACTGGTAAAAAGTGGGTCAGAACGGGGTGCTTTTGAAACTAGTAATCATATCAGTATTTCGCTTCGATCGATTGCCGTTATTATCAGAAAAAATCCTTTTGGAATCGACAGTTGTGAATTGGGATTCATTGTTGTTAGGAGAACAAAATGAGGACTGTTTTAGGATTAAATATTATTAACTTGTGCCTATGTGATAATTATAGCTCTACCAGTTTTATTGTCCCTTATTATTTGTTGTTACTGATATTCTAGAAGGTATTCTCATCGGCAAGTAGTCATGAAATACCTGAGTAAATGTTTCGTTTCAGTTCAAATGAATAAAGAAACGTCATGCCGACTGTTTTTTAAAGCAAAGGCTTCATTGTGCTGATGGAATATATAACCTAACGATATAATCATAAAGTAATGCTCTACATATCTGTATATACTATATCATCCCACTGCTGGGCAAAGGCCTCTCTTCCCCTCCTCCACTCTTCACGCCCCTGGGCTACCTTCCACCAGAATATAATAGGTAAAGTAAATTAAATACCCACTACAGAGTAATTCATAGATTTAGGTATAGCCGTTAATTGAGCTAAAGTCAGATTTTTTATGTGCCTGTAGGCGAATATTATTAATAAGGTTGAGGTGTAGTATAATAACCACTAAAAGGACGGTACCTATTAATGGTTCCGAATTTCCACAAAAATACAAAAAATGAAATCTCAATCATTTATAAATTAGTTTCGCGGACAGCTCTCCTGTTCATCCCTTTATCAGCTCCACAATCGCAGCTATAAAGGGTAGGTAGGGTTGTCAATGCGGTACACTTTTTATTACTTATTGTCACTGAACAATTTATGGACCAATGTGATCTGAATGGAACAATACACACATAATGGATTGAGATAATGACCCTTCAAACTGCTATTAAATTCAATAAATTGAAGGCATGTCATACTACAGCCAGTACTTCTGAGGTTAAGAAAATTGAGACATCGCTTAGCAATTCTGTTGAGCTTGATATACCCCACAAAGGCTTTGTGGTTAATACTTGTAGTTACCTTTTATGCTATAATATGCCTAATTAATAAAACAACAAAGGACTCCAAATATGCGCATGCACTAGCTAGGCCATTGTTTCAATACAATTCAAAAGCGAAATAATTCAACAAAAAGCTAACTCACGCACTTGTTCACTAGTAGCAATTACAGGATCTTTACACGGCTATTACATCCCTTTTTAACTCTTCCCAACCCTTCTATTGTGTCTGTTTTTGTTTGCGGCACTTGCGCGGGCGCCGCCGCCGCCGCCGCCGCCGCTAAACAGGACGCATCGGTAATTGAGCCATGAACGGGTGCGCCTGCGCCTGCGACCGTAGATGGGTTAATTTTCACTTTTTACCCAACAATTTCCCCACAACCCTTTTTATGTGGGCATCAAAAGGATTACATTTTAGATCTTAATAAGTTTTTTCGATATCTCGAGCCACTTTTTTTGTGGAGCGGAAAAAACATCAGATAACAGTGACAGTTGAGGTAAACATGGTCTTGTGGACACGCTGCGTGTTTTTTTACGACATCACCTGTTGCTTAGGATTATTGAATATGATAAAGCAACATATTGCGTTTTAAAAGAAAATGTTTTTTTACACTGCACACATTTTGTGCCTCTAGAAATTGTATCTGTTTTTGGTTGCAGTAGTAAGCGTGCTCTACGAGACAAACGACAAGAAACGACATAAAACAACAACAAAGAACATTAAACTCTGCCAGCTGTTTTTTCGCTGTCTAGTGGTAGGTATAATGAATTGCCATGATTATACCTACCCTACATGTGACATATGCAACTACGATACGAGTAGGTTCTAGTAATTCTCTTTTATTGGAATTAGCTTTAAACACAGGACTCAAACGTTTAACCTTCGACCTATACAGGAAGGACTTGTAATGTGCAAGAGAGAACTAAAATAATATATTTATATATATTTATATTTATGGGTAAATTTTAAACGTGCGACTGTAAATCGAGTTTGTGCTTGGCAAATATACTGGTTTTGCCTGAATGTATTACTGAATAGCGACAAAAATGACCGCGACTAGAAATACTGGCTTCCTCTTACAAAATTACTGAACTGCGCGGCTAGAAATTTAAAAATAGCAACTTGAAAATCTTAACTCGTGTAACATAAAATACAAAATTCGCTACGCTCACCTCGTTTATCCTTCACCTACCCTGCTCCACCACTTTGCCTGGGCTTTATTTAGCAAATAAGCGGTGGCTTTACCATTCAGTAATGTAGTCGCACAAATCAGTAATTTTGACGCGCAAAAAAAAAAGTTTTTTTTTCTCTCATTTAGAATGTTGCTCCGCCGTTCGTGGTCATTCGCTCATCTTCATCATCATAATCAATCAGCCTGCATTCACCCACTGCTGCGTATAGGCCTCTTCTTTAGGAAAATAGAAGAGGCCTATACCATTCGCTCAATAGTTTTTTATTCGGTCGTTTTATTTCTCCCTTAAATTAATTGCAATAAAAAACTTGAATACTTGAATATTGGCTCGACAGTTCAGCCGAATCGTATAAACTGTAAACACCTCACTGTGTACGAACACAACACAACCGGATATGATTTGATTGGCATCAGGGAGCTGGCCACAATGCCCATCCATGGGTAATCCACTCTTTAAAATATGACCTACATTTTAGCTGCACCCTGTTAATACAGGGTAGAGCTCTATCTTGGTGGTAAGTACAGCTGCATGGATGTCTGTGAGTTTAATTAAGTCTGTTCCCAGTTACAAGACCGTCGTACGTTTTAATTTTAATATCGTGTTAAAATGGCTTCAATTATATTCACCGATGGCAGTGACTTAATGTGAGTTCCAGAATAACAAACATACCATAACATACCATTTATATAAAGGCACTTACATTGATTCTGGCCCCACACTAAGATACCCTGTGTCGTGGGAACCAGAAACAGCGACATCACACACATAAACATCCAAGACAGTTTTTTTTCTTTATCCTCTGCTGGGGATCGAACCCGGCACCTCTTGTATGGCAGGCAGAGCCACTACCGCAAGTGCCACAGAGGCTGTCAATCGCTGTTTAATTTCATCTATGAGAGTGTCGTGGTTTTACTGACAACTCTATTAAATTACATTCAGAGAGGAGAAATAGAATCAACGGAGATAAGGTACATGAAGTATCTGCGTTTAGGGCTCCAGTGGATAGCTTCATGGCCCTACGCCGCCCTAGGAGTCAAGCCCACAAGATTCTCCAAGATCGCAAGGATATATCTCCCTTTGCAGGGATTTGTGTGTTTTTGTCTATGTTCTTTGTACGTAAAAGCGAATGTTGGTAAAGTGAACTTAAATAAGTTGTCCAAGTATTAATATACTTGGACATTCCTATAACACGACACTAATGTGCGGCGTAATGGTGGTATGTTATCATATCAATCAATTCTTATTCTACTCGAAACTCTCATGATATACATTTTTGCTATTTCCTGCTAAGTACTTTCTTTCCTCCGCATATTCACTGGGGAGTGAGGGTGGAAATTAACCCTATAAAATATGTCTACACCTTCCTGATACACCCTGTACAGGTATTGTTTATACCTTGAATCAAAATGGCGGTGTTTTACGTAACATTCCGACTTCAAGGCCCATTCCTTACTCTCCTGTGAGTTTGAAAGTCTGGTGACATATCACCTAAATTTTGGTTTTACACAAAAATTCAATGTTGCAGGTAAGAATGGTGTTAACGTTAACTAAGGGTTACGGTCGTTCATAGAGGATCACCATCTGTTCTATCATAAGGATAAATCGGATTACGCTATGAAGGCAAGTTACGTATACAGCTACTAGCAGTTCACTTCGAGTTTCCGCTACCTCGCCTAGCCTGTAAACTTGGGTAAACCCGAAAACGGAACTTTTATGACAGACGTCACCTAGGGTACTGAACATTCTATTGTGGGCATTTGTGAGGAAACAACATAAAATTTGCCTTAATTTTTATGCCATTATTTTTTCATTTCCGGCCAGCAGAATAGCGAAAGGGCTAGTTACTTATCTAATAACATTTTTGTTGGGTTGGGTCTTATATAAGACACATTGAAATTTGAAGATTGGAGTACTTAGGTGGTTAGGGGGGGTCCTTAGCTATCCACGTGGGGTACAACCGTACAACGCGGCCCAGCGTTGTACCCCACAGGCTTTTCAGAAAACGCGCCCGGGGCAGGTGAAATTAAAAGCTGGAAACATGGAATCGATGAAAAATGTGACTTGCAAATACGCTTCATGTAAAAAATACGTTCGATAAAGTCACCTAACAAATCATATTTAGGTACTACATCTCTCATAGTTACATACCTACATTGGTAGTTATCAAATAAGCATCAAAGATTTGATGCGCGGTTTATATTTAACTTAAATAAAAAAGGAGGGGTTCTCAATTCAGTTGTATTTTTAACCGACTGGAAAAAAGGACGGGGCAATGGGATGTATTTTTAAGATTTTTTTTGTATTATTTATAAAACGATTTAAAAAAATCTCTTTTTCCGACCGGGGAGGATGAAATAGGGCTCAAGAGAGGGGTGTATACGTTTTAAGTGTCTGTCTGTGTGTCGATGTGTTAGTGTGTCTGAATGTCTGTTCGTGGCACCTTAGCGGTCAAACGGATGGCTGGTTTTAATGGGATTTTTTGTAAATGGTAGTGTGCCTCCCTGCGGTGGTTCTCAGATATGTTTTATTAAAATCGGTACAGTAGTTCTAAAGTTAAAGGCCTGTGCACCTCAAGGGGGAAATAAATGGGCTATATTTATTATACACGTGTGTTACCTCGAAATTGGTATTACTTATGAACCGATTTTAAACATTATTTTTGATTTCAAGTCCTAGTTTGTTTGAGACTACCCTAAAAGGAACAAGGATCATACAAAAGTAATCCTGGTTCCTTCTAGAGTACTCTCCACCTACTTGTCTTCCATACAATTTTTGACAACACCTTGTTATACCATTGCAATTTAGTTTAAGTTCTCTCATCACATTTGTTAATGGGCGGACTGCATCAAAAATAAGAGTGTTTTTTAATTATAACATATTCCACATAATCATTGCTGGCAGTCCAAAAGTTACACAAAGTAATATAGTTTTTTTCGTAAATTATAACGAATAATAAATAAATAAATAAGACAAATTTTGAGAGCGAAAAAAAACAAAAATTAAAAATCTAAATTATTCGAAACCCATTACTCCGGAAACTTTAACCTCTCACAATAGTTTTATCGAAAAACGAAACACATATAGATAGACGAAATTCGCATCCCTTGAACTCAGTTTTTTAAGGTTTAACATTTTTTTTTGTAATTTACAGCTTTACTGAAAGGATCTCAGACACATATGGAGCAATGCTGTTTTTTTTCTACGTATTTTTTTTTCTAGTATATTATAGGACAAATTTTCCGGAAACTTTAACCTCTCACAATAGTTTAATCGAAAAACGAAACACATATAGATAGACGAAATTCGCATCCCTTGAACTCAGTTTTTTAAGGTTTAACATTTTTTTTTGTAATTTACTGCTTTACTGAAAGGATCTCAGACACATATGGAGCAATGCTGTTTTTTTCCTACGTATTTTTTTTTCTAGTATATTATAGGACAAATTTTCCGGAAACTTTAACCTCTCACAATAGTTTTATCGAAAAACCAAACACATATAGATAGACGAAATTCGCATCCCTTGAACTCAGTTTTTTAAGGTTTAACATTTTTTTTTGTAATTTACAGCTTTACTGAAAGGATCTCAGACACATATGGAGCAATGCTGTTTTTTTCCTACGTATTTTTTTTTCTAGTATATTATAGGACAAATTTTCCGGAAACTTTAACCCCTTCACAATAGTTTTATCGAAAAACCAAACACATATAGATAGACGAAATTCGCATCCCTTGAACTCAGTTTTTTAAGGTGTAACATTTTTTTTGTAATTTACAGCTTTACTGAAAGGATCTCAGACACATATGGAGCAATGCTGTTTTTTTCCTACGTATTTTTTTTTCTAGTATATTATAGGACAAATTTTCCGGAAACTTTAACCTCTCACAATAGTTTTATCGAAAAACCAAACACATATAGATAGAAGAAATTCGCATCCCTTGAACTCAGTTTTTTAAGGTTTAACATTTTTTTTTGTAATTTACAGCTTTACTGAAAGGATCTCAGACACATATGGAGCAATGCTGTTTTTTTCCTACGTATTTTTTTTTCTAGTATATTATAGGACAAATTTTCCGGAAACTTTAACCTCTCACAATAGTTTTATCGAAAAACCAAACACATATAGATAGACGAAATTCGCATCCCTTGAACTCAGTTTTTTAAGGTTTAACATTTTTTTTTGTAATTTACAGCTTTACTGAAAGGATCTCAGACACATATGGAGCAATGCTGTTTTTTTCCTACGTATTTTTTTTCTAGTATATTATAGGACAAATTTTCCGGAAACTTTAACCTCTCACAATAGTTTTATCGAAAAACCAAACACATATAGATAGACGAAATTCGCATCCCTTGAACTCAGTTTTTTAAGGTTTAACATTTTTTTTTGTAATTTACAGCTTTACTGAAAGGATCTCAGACACATATGGAGCAATGCTGTTTTTTTCCTACGTATTTTTTTTTCTAGTATATTATAGGACAAATTTTCCGGAAACTTTAACCTCTCACAATAGTTTTATCGAAAAACCAAACACATATAGATAGACGAAATTCGCATCCCTTGAACTCAGTTTTTTAAGGTTTAACATTTTTTTTTGTAATTTACAGCTTTACTGAAAGGATCTCAGACACATATGGAGCAATGCTGTTTTTTTCCTACGTATTTTTTTTTCTAGTATATTATAGGACAAATTTTCCGGAAACTTTAACCTCTCACAATAGTTTTATCGAAAAACCAAACACATATAGATAGACGAAATTCGCATCCCTTGAACTCATTTTTTAAGGTTTAACATTTTTTTTTGTAATTTACAGCTTTACTGAAAGGATCTCAGACACATATGGAGCAATGCTGTTTTTTTCCTACGTATTTTTTTTTCTAGTATATTATAGGACAAATTTTCCGGAAACTTTAACCTCTCACAATAGTTTTATCGAAAAACCAAACACATATAGATAGACGAAATTCGCATCCCTTGAACTCAGTTTTTTAAGGTTTAACATTTTTTTTTGTAATTTACAGCTTTACTGAAAGGATCTCAGACACATATGGAGCAATGCTGTTTTTTTCCTACGTTTTTTTTTTCTAGTATATTATAGGACAAATTTTCCGGAAACTTTAACCTCTCACAATAGTTTTATCGAAAAACCAAACACATATAGATAGACGAAATTCACATCCCTTGAACTCAGTTTTTTAAGGTTTAACATTTTTTTTTGTAATTAACAGCTTTACTGAAAGGATCTCAGACACATATGGAGCAATGCTGTTTTTTTCCTACGTATTTTTTTTTCTAGTATATTATAGGACAAATTTTCCGGAAACTTTAACCTCTCACAATAGTTTTATCGAAAAACCAAACACATATAGATAGACGAAATTCGCATCCCTTGAACTCAGTTTTTTAAGGTTTAACATTTTTTTTTGTAATTTACAGCTTTACTGAAAGGATCTCAGACACATATGGAGCAATGCTGTTTTTTTTCTACGTATTTTTTTTTCTAGTATATTATAGGACAAATTTTCCGGAAACTTTAACCTCTCACAATAGTTTTATCGAAAAACGAAACACGTATAGATAGACGAAATTCGCATCCCTTGAACTCAGTTTTTTAAGGTTTAACATTTTTTTTTGTAATTTACAGCTTTACTGAAAGGATCTCAGACACATATGGAGCAATGCTGTTTTTTCCTACGTATTTTTTTTTCTAGTATATTATAGGACAAATTTTCCGGAAACTTTAACCTCTCACAATAGTTTTATCGAAAAACCAAACACATATAGATAGACGAAATTCGCATCCCTTGAACTCAGTTTTTTAAGGTTTAACATTTTTTTTTGTAATTTACAGCTTTACTGAAAGGATCTCAGACACATATGGAGCAATGCTGTTTTTTTCCTACGTATTTTTTTTTCTAGTATATTATAGGACAAATTTTCCGGAAACTTTAACCTCTCACAATAGTTTTATCGAAAAACCAAACACATATAGATAGACGAAATTCGCATCCCTTGAACTCAGTTTTTTAAGGTTTAACATTTTTTTTTGTAATTTACAGCTTTACTGAAAGGATCTCAGACACATATGGAGCAATGCTGTTTTTTTTCTACGTATTTTTTTTTCTAGTATATTATAGGACAAATTTTCCGGAAACTTTAACCTCTCACAATAGTTTTATCGAAAAACGAAACACATATAGATAGACGAAATTCGCATCCCTTGAACTCAGTTTTTTAAGGTTTAACATTTTTTTTTGTAATTTACAGCTTTACTGAAAGGATCTCAGACATATATGGAGCAATGCTGTTTTTTTCCTACGTATTTTTTTTTCTAGTATATTATAGGACAAATTTTCCGGAAACTTTAACCTCTCACAATAGTTTTATCGAAAAACCAAACACATATAGATAGACGAAATTCGCATCCCTTGAACTCAGTTTTTTAAGGTTTAACATTTTTTTTTGTAATTTACAGCTTTACTGAAAGGATCTCAGACACATATGGAGCAATGCTGTTTTTTTCCTACGTATTTTTTTTTCTAGTATATTATAGGACAAATTTTCCGGAAACTTTAACCTCTCACAATAGTTTTATCGAAAAACCAAACACATATAGATAGACGAAATTCGCATCCCTTGAACTCAGTTTTTTAAGGTTTAACATTTTTTTTTGTAATTTACAGCTTTACTGAAAGGATCTCAGACACATATGGAGCAATGCTGTTTTTTTCCTACGTATTTTTTTTTCTAGTATATTATAGGACAAATTTTCCGGAAACTTTAACCTCTCACAATAGTTTAATCGAAAAACGAAACACATATAGATAGACGAAATTCGCATCCCTTGAACTCAGTTTTTTAAGGTTTAACATTTTTTTTTGTAATTTACAGCTTTACTGAAAGGATCTCAGACACATATGGAGCAATGCTGTTTTTTTCCTACGTATTTTTTTTTCTAGTATATTATAGGACAAATTTTCCGGAAACTTTAACCTCTCACAATAGTTTTATCGAAAAACCAAACACATATAGATAGACGAAATTCGCATCCCTTGAAATCAGTTTTTTAAGGTTTAACATTTTTTTTTGTAATTTACAGCTTTACTGAAAGGATCTCAGACACATATGGAGCAATGCTGTTTTTTTCCTACGTATTTTTTTTCTAGTATATTATAGGACAAATTTTCCGGAAACTTTAACCTCTCACAATAGTTTTATCGAAAAACCAAACACATATAGATAGACGAAATTCGCATCCCTTGAACTCAGTTTTTTAAGGTTTAACATTTTTTTTTGTAATTTACAGCTTTACTGAAAGGATCTCAGACACATATGGAGCAATGCTGTTTTTTTTCTACGTATTTTTTTTTCTAGTATATTATAGGACAAATTTTCCGGAAACTTTAACCTCTCACAATAGTTTTATCGAAAAACCAAACACATATAGATAGACGAAATTCGCATCCCTTGAACTCAGTTTTTAAGGTGTAACATTTTTTTTGTAATTTACAGCTTTACTGAAAGGATCTCAGACACATATGGAGCAATGCTGTTTTTTTCCTACGTATTTTTTTTTCTAGTATATTATAGGACAAATTTTCCGGAAACTTTAACCTCTCACAATAGTTTTATCGAAAAACCAAACACATATAGATAGACGAAATTCGCATCCCTTGAACTCAGTTTTTTAAGGTTTAACATTTTTTTTTGTAATTTACAGCTTTACTGAAAGGATCTCAGACACATATGGAGCAATGCTGTTTTTTTCCTACGTATTTTTTTTTCTAGTATATTATAGGACAAATTTTCCGGAAACTTTAACCTCTCACAATAGTTTTATCGAAAAACCAAACACATATAGATAGACGAAATTCGCATCCCTTGAACTCAGTTTTTTAAGGTTTAACATTTTTTTTTGTAATTTACAGCTTTACTGAAAGGATCTCAGACACATATGGAGCAATGCTGTTTTTTTCCTACGTATTTTTTTTTCTAGTATATTATAGGACAAATTTTCCGGAAACTTTAACCTCTCACAATAGTTTTATCGAAAAACCAAACACATATAGATAGACGAAATTCGCATCCCTTGAACTCAGTTTTTTAAGGTTTAACATTTTTTTTTGTAATTTACAGCTTTACTGAAAGGATCTCAGACACATATGGAGCAATGCTGTTTTTTTTCTACGTATTTTTTTTTCTAGTATATTATAGGACAAATTTTCCGGAAACTTTAACCTCTCACAATAGTTTTATCGAAAAACGAAACACATATAGATAGACGAAATTCGCATCCCTTGAACTCAGTTTTTTAAGGTTTAACATTTTTTTTTGTAATTTACAGCTTTACTGAAAGGATCTCAGACACATATGGAGCAATGCTGTTTTTTTCCTACGTATTTTTTTTTCTAGTATATTATAGGACAAATTTTCCGGAAACTTTAACCTCTCACAATAGTTTTATCGAAAAACCAAACACATATAGATAGACGAAATTCGCATCCCTTGAACTCAGTTTTTTAAGGTTTAACATTTTTTTTTGTAATTTACAGCTTTACTGAAAGGATCTCAGACACATATGGAGCAATGCTGTTTTTTTTCTACGTATTTTTTTTTCTAGTATATTATAGGACAAATTTTCCGGAAACTTTAACCTCTCACAATAGTTTTATCGAAAAACCAAACACATATAGATAGACGAAATTCGCATCCCTTGAACTCAGTTTTTTAAGGTTTAACATTTTTTTTTTGTAATTTACAGCTTTACTGAAAGGATCTCAGACACATATGGAGCAATGCTGTTTTTTTTCTACGTATTTTTTTTTCTAGTATATTATAGGACAAATTTTCCGGAAACTTTAACCTCTCACAATAGTTTTATCGAAAAACGAAACACATATAGATAGACGAAATTCGCATCCCTTGAACTCAGTTTTTTAAGGTTTAACATTTTTTTTTGTAATTTACAGCTTTACTGAAAGGATCTCAGACACATATGGAGCAATGCTGTTTTTTTCCTACGTATTTATTTTTCTAGTATATTATAGGACAAATTTTCCGGAAACTTTAACCTCTCACAATAGTTTTATCGAAAAACCAAACACATATAGATAGACGAAATTCGCATCCCTTGAACTCAGTTTTTTAAGGTTTAACATTTTTTTTTTGTAATTTACAGCTTTACTGAAAGGATCTCAGACACATATGGAGCAATGCTGTTTTTTTCCTACGTATTTTTTTTCTAGTATATTATAGGACAAATTTTCCGGAAACTTTAACCTCTCACAATAGTTTTATCGAAAAACCAAACACATATAGATAGACGAAATTCGCATCCCTTGAACTCAGTTTTTTAAGGTTTAACATTTTTTTTTGTAATTTACAGCTTTACTGAAAGGATCTCAGACACATATGGAGCAATGCTGTTTTTTTTCTACGTATTTTTTTTTCTAGTATATTATAGGACAAATTTTCCGGAAACTTTAACCTCTCACAATAGTTTTATCGAAAAACGAAACACATATAGATAGACGAAATTCGCATCCCTTGAACTCAGTTTTTTAAGGTTTAACATTTTTTTTTGTAATTTACAGCTTTACTGAAAGGATCTCAGACACATATGGAGCAATGCTGTTTTTTTCCTACGTATTTTTTTTTCTAGTATATTATAGGACAAATTTTCCGGAAACTTTAACCTCTCACAATAGTTTTATCGAAAAACCAAACACATATAGATAGACGAAATTCGCATCCCTTGAACTCAGTTTTTTAAGGTTTAACATTTTTTTTTTGTAATTTACGGCTTTACTGAAAGGATCTCAGACACATATGGAGCAATGCTGTTTTTTTCCTACGTATTTTTTTTTCTAGTATATTATAGGACAAATTTTCCGGAAACTTTAACCTCTCACAATAGTTTTATCGAAAAACCAAACACATATATTTCGTCTATCTAGACGAAATTCGCATCCCTTGAACTCAGTTTTTTAAGGTTTAACATTTTTTTTTGTAATTTACAGCTTTACTGAAAGGATCTCAGACACATATGGAGCAATGCTGTTTTTTTTCTACGTATTTTTTTTTCTAGTATATTATAGGACAAATTTTCCGGAAACTTTAACCTCTCACAATAGTTTTATCGAAAAACGAAACACATATAGATAGACGAAATTTGCATCCCTTGAACTCATTTTTTTAAGGTTTAACATTTTTTTTTGTAATTTACAGCTTTACTGAAAGGATCTCAGACACATATGGAGCAATGCTGTTTTTTTCCTACGTATTTTTTTTTCTAGTATATTATAGGACAAATTTTCCGGAAACTTTAACCTCTCACAATAGTTTTATCGAAAAACCAAACACATATAGATAGACGAAATTCGCATCCCTTGAACTCAGTTTTTTAAGGTTTAACATTTTTTTTTGTAATTTACAGCTTTACTGAAAGGATCTCAGACACATATGGAGCAATGCTGTTTTTTTTTCTACGTATTTTTTTTTCTAGTATATTATAGGACAAATTTTCCGGAAACTTTAACCTCTCACAATAGTTTTATCGAAAAACCAAACACATATAGATAGACGAAATTCGCATCCCTTGAACTCAGTTTTTTAAGGTGTAACATTTTTTTTGTAATTTACAGCTTTACTGAAAGGATCTCAGACACATATGGAGCAATGCTGTTTTTTTTCTACGTATTTTTTTTTCTAGTATATTATAGGACAAATTTTCCGGAAACTTTAACCTCTCACAATAGTTTTATCGAAAAACCAAACACATATAGATAGACGAAATTCGCATCCCTTGAACTCAGTTTTTTAAGGTTTAACATTTTTTTTTGTAATTTACAGCTTTACTGAAAGGATCTCAGACACATATGGAGCAATGCAGTTTTTTTTCTACGTATTTTTTTTTCTAGTATATTATAGGACAAATTTTCCGGAAACTTTAACCTCTCACAATAGTTTTATCGAAAAACCAAACACATATAGATAGACGAAATTCGCATCCCTTGAACTCAGTTTTTTAAGGTGTAACATTTTTTTTGTAATTTACAGCTTTACTGAAAGGATCTCAGACACATATGGAGCAATGCTGTTTTTTTTCTTTTTTTTTTTTTTCTAGTATATTATAGGACAAATTTTCCGGAAACTTTAACCTCTCACAATAGTTTTATCGAAAAACCAAACACATATAGATAGACGAAATTCGCATCCCTTGAACTCAGTTTTTTAAGGTTTAACATTTTTTTTTGTAATTTACAGCTTTACTGAAAGGATCTCAGACACATATGGAGCAATGCTGTTTTTTTTCTACGTATTTTTTTTTCTAGTATATTATAGGACAAATTTTCCGGAAACTTTAACCTCTCACAATAGTTTTATCGAAAAACCAAACACATATAGATAGACGAAATTCGCATCCCTTGAACTCAGTTTTTTAAGGTGTAACATTTTTTTGTAATTTACAGCTTTACTGAAAGGATCTCAGACACATATGGAGCAATGCTGTTTTTTTTCTACGTATTTTTTTTTCTAGTATATTATAGGACAAATTTTCCGGAAACTTTAACCTCTCACAATAGTTTTATCGAAAAACCAAACACATATAGATAGACGAAATTCGCATCCCTTGAACTCAGTTTTTTAAGGTTTAACATTTTTTTTTGTAATTTACAGCTTTACTGAAAGGATCTCAGACACATATGGAGCAATGCTGTTTTTTTTCTACGTATTTTTTTTTCTAGTATATTATAGGACAAATTTTCCGGAAACTTTAACCTCTCACAATAGTTTTATCGAAAAACCAAACACATATAGATAGACGAAATTCGCATCCCTTGAACTCAGTTTTTTAAGGTGTAACATTTTTTTTGTAATTTACAGCTTTACTGAAAGGATCTCAGACACATGTGGAGCAATGCTGTTTTTTTTCTACGCTTTCTATTAAATTAGTGGTTGCCTTTTATTATTGGAGTGTTCACGAATGGTAGTGTGTTTTATACAATTCTCACAAATGAATAAATCTGTCACTCAGCAGGAATGGCTCAATATACGCAATGATAATTTGTATCCAATTTCAGGACGCCGAATCTCTTGCCCTATACGGCCCTTTGACGTTGGTTATATTCCAACTACTGATTCAGATATCTATAATATTCGAGCTTACCGCCAGTGTATGGTAACTGAGATATTTGCAGCAGGATTAAGAGGAAACTGTTTAAATTGAACAAACTCAGAGGGAATGAAGTTAACATACCGTTGATGATCTGATCCGGAAGCACGAAAAATTAAGCATCGAAGAAGTATGAGAATTGAACTGTCAGTTACTCTTATCCTCCTGCAGCCCAATGTACGTTTTAAAAGACACACACATATACTCTATATCCGCCCAGGACTGCTAAAACTTTCTGTAAAATATACGCCGAATGCCCCTTTAAACGGACATCAACTTTAGGCTAAAACAATGTTTAAATTTCGCGCGCTACCGCCATCGTGTTTTGCTATTTTTGTTGCTATGTTGTCAGCCTGTGATCATAGACAAGAAACGTCAAAGAGGAATTTGACAGATGAGAAAAAATTGGTGATCATGGCGCAGGCACGAAGAGGTGGTATGTTAAATCCATTTTAATCTCTTATTTCGTTATGGTTTTGATTAAAACTATTACTAATATCAATACCTTGGTGACTGTAGTTATGGAAAATACTTTTATTTCAAAAATAAAAGTTATAGTTGATTTTAAAAAGTGGGTTGTTCTTTTAAAAGGACACTGGGCCGCTCTTATATACAGAGGTCATTTACTCGTGTCCCTTTATAATGACATCGGGCTGATATCAGGTAATTCTTTGAATTTTTTGCAGGTTTAAATGATAGAGATATATCGGACATCTTAGAACATTCTGAAACTGAGGATTTTATTCCAAGTGACGACGATATTGATGACACTGAGTATAATGTACAAGATAGTGAAATCAGCAGCTCATCTTCATCTGATTCCGATGAAGATCAAGAGGAAATTGAATATGCTCCTACATTCACTACCTCCCGAGGACGATCCCTACTTCGAGGTCGTATTGCTGGCACTAGAAGGTCACGTTCAGGTTTTCGCGGCAGAGGTACTAGACTTGGAAATTACACCCGAGACCAAAGCTTACCTTCAGGATCTGGATCCACTGGTGACAAATGTTGGGACGTAACGGCATTTGTTCCACGAGAACTACAATTATCCGAGCCAGCGTACATTCCAATTGATAGCGAAGACTTTGACAATATTTCATATTTTCGCCAGTACATTGACGAAGAAATAATGAGTCTAATGGTTGAAAAAACAAATCAAACAGCGGTTTTAAAAACAGGTAAAAGCTTGGATCTTACTGTCAAAGAATGTCACATTTATTTTGGCATTAGCTTGGTTATGGCAACCATTAACTATCCATCTATTCGAATGTACTGGGAAACACAGTATCGCGTAGCTTTAATAGCCAATGCTATGACTCGGAATAGATTTCTTATGCTCCGTAACTCCATGAAATTGGTGTTCGATCCGGATGTCACAGCAGATGCTAAGTCAAAAGATAAGCTTTGGAAGGTACGCCCACTCATTGAAAAAGTGCAGACTGGTTGTCGTTCTCAGCTAAAAGAACAACGTCTGAGCATCGATGAAATGATCATACCTTTCACGGGTCACTGTGGCATCCGCATTTACTGCCCGGGTAAACCAAATCCGGTCGGGATAAAAGCCTTCGTACTTGCTAACCCCAATGGTATGATTTGCGATTTCAATGTCTACGAAGGCTCTACTACTTACCCTCAACTGGAAGCTGCTGATCTTGGATTAGGAGAGAAAGCTGTAGTAAGCCTGACGGAAACTCTTGTCCCTGGCCATATTTTGTACTGTGACAGATTCTTTACGAGTCAAAAACTTGTAGAGGAACTTGACAAAAGAGGGCTTGGTTGCACTGGAACTCTGATGAAAAACCGAATCCCAAAAGAGGTTAGAGGATTGCTCTTGAGTGACAAAGATATGAAGAAAAAAGGAAGAGGAGAATCTCAAGTTGTGACAAGACGGGACAAAAAAATGGCAGTAACAAAATGGTACGACAACAAGCCAGTTTTAATGCTGTCGTCAGTTGAGGCAAAAGATGACGAAGACACATGTCAAAGATGGTGCAAGAAGGAGAAAAAGTACATTACCATAAAGAGACCCAGATCTATACGTCAATATAACAAAAACATGGGAGGCGTAGATTTGGCAGATCGTCTGTTAGCGGTATGCCCGAATAGGTACCGAACCAATAAGTGGACTCAGAGATTTATCGCTCACATGATCGATCTTTCAGCCTCTAATTCATGGTTGTTGTACAAAAAAGATCGGAAATCAAAAGGAATCCGAAAGATAGACCAACTGAGAAAATTCAAGCTGGGCCTTGGAGAATCTTTGATATATTCCAACCAAATAGAGACTGAAGCTGAATCGGACATGGAAAATGTATCAGCTATAAACGATGCAACAGAATCTGGAGACGAAGTATCCTTAATCCCTCAGAAGAGACGCAAAACTGTTCCTGTACCCGTCCCACCGAAAATACAAAGAACAGCCCAAGCCAAACATTTGCCAATATTAAGCGATGTGCAAGGCAGGTGCAGAGCTTGTCATAAAAATAAGACTTACTTTCAGTGCTCAAGTTGTGGTGTACGATTGTGCCTTACAAGGAAAAGCAATTGTTATGTTAAGTTTCATAAAGATTAGCTAATGGCATGGTTATTCCTTAGATTCCTAAGAGTCAGAATTATTACCTTCCTAAGAGTGATCTCTCGAATTGTGATTTAGTTTATTAAGAAAATATGTCTAATATCTTTGTTAATATCATACACCTAAATTTAATAAAAGTTGATTCAAAAATAGCTTGCTTTTTTACAAAATAAACGCCCAATGTCTCTTATAACGGACACTGTTTTTTTAGCTAGTGAAATAATAAACGCCCAGTGTCCATTAAAAGGGACATACTATTTTCGAATAAATAATGCTTAAAACCTACTCTATAATGTAAATACATTTCCAAAAAAATGTTTAAAAAAATCCTACCCTACTTAATAGAAAAAAAAAAGACGACTTAAGTCTTGGGCGTTTATCACATTGGAAATAATGTCATTTATAAAGGACACTCGGGCCATTATTTAGTAGTTCCAAATTATTTCCTGGGCTGCAGGAGGAGTCTATAAAATAAGGTTCATTTCATCTGAACTCGAACACTCTTTCATCTGTCAATTGTTCGTGCTTCCTACTCTGGATGAGAAGTGATGCGTAATACAATTATCTAATTAATGTATAATTTCAGCCCTGGAACGCTTTCAGAATGTTCTGATCGCATCGATTTCGTCTTATCGATGTGCCCTTATAGGCCAGTCAATATCGACACAAAAATGGAGAACGTCGCAAACGCGCATTCATCAAAGATTTTTAAATATCTAACATCATGCTGCGAATTTGCCAGTGGCAAAACTGTGTGATTCTAGGGGTAGTTGCAGTTTTTTAGATTTAACGTTCTGGCTACTCAAACATCTGGAATTTGGATAAAACATATGGCTTCAAGACTTACATTCGTAATCATACATTTGAATACACACAAAAGTACACGAATCCTTCATATACATATATGGCCACTTAGCCCCACGGCCACGTGTGCAGTACATTCATGACGACCCGAATGGCCGAGTTGGCAGTGACCCTGCTTACGAAGCCAAGGGCCCGGGTTCGAGTCCCGGTGGGGGCAAATATTTGTTTGATGATAACGGATGTTTGTACCTTAGTCATGGTTGTTTATCTATCTAAGTATAATATTTATCTATATAAGTATGTGTATCGTTGTCTAGTACCCAAGATACAGGGAATCCTAGTTTGGGGCTAGATCAATGTGTGTAAATAGTGTCCAAAGTATTATTATTATTACTATTATATTATGGGTTTATTGCTTACGTATTTTAGTGTGTTCTTCCTCAGTTTAACTTCCCTAATTGATAACAGTTAGCCCTATCTATGGTGTTCCATATGGTGATATTGTGGGCTCCACAATTGTTATTATTTTTAAGTCCTATAATTGTTCAAATATATTGTGTGGCTATTTTTCATCCCAAATAAACTAAATAAAGAATAATATAAAATTAAGAGGAAAAAATCAGCTGAACGCTTGCGCCGATGCTGATATCCACTCGTCTGTGGGTAGATAAAAAAATGGCCCACGAATTTATAGTAGCGCTCCAGGAGCGCATCCTTCGACCTAGTTTTCATTATTGGGGGGGTCCTCGACTTACTGCGGTTAATCACTGAAATTCAACGGCTTAATCTCTGAAAAGACGAACGTGTACTTCCAGATAGCCGGCAGAGGTGGGTCAGAGTGCGCCTAATATCTAGAAAATTCCTTCACATGTGGAGAAATGCAGGTTCCATGAGGGATGGTTTTGTACCTGCACTTACTTAATGGTATTTTATTGTTTACATTTATTTATGTTTACGTGTATTTTCAAGTGTATGTTTAATTAAAGCCATATTTTACATTCACATACTTGCACGTCTTTTTTAGAGTCCCGTACCCAAAGGGTGCCGACGGGGCCCTATTACTAAATTTTATTGTCCTTATCTTAAATTGTCCTTCATTGGACTCTATCCTTATGAACTGTTATAGGAAGAGAGTTATAAATATGTTGCCGCTACAGCAACAAATAATAAAATACACGAGATGTAATAAATTAAAGGGTTTCCCCAAGAAAGAGACGATTTTAATGCCCCTGGCTGCTGTGAATTACCAAACCATCATTCAAATATCATCGATTTAGAGATGCTGGTTAGCATCTGGCTGCTGTTAGAGATGCTGGTTGTTATTCCTTGTAATCAGTATTCTATACTTGATGGTGTGTCGACCATTTAGTTTTGAAAGAGACGTATGTTGTCTTTATTTTGTTTACTTTTACTTCACTTCAAATAAACATTGGTACTGCATAGAACAACTTCCATTTTCTATTTATTTCCAACCTGGAGTCCTTAAGTTTTCTCGTACGATGGTACGAAACCCTTCATGTGCGAGTCCGACGCTCATTTGAACGATTTTATTAAGAAATAAGGGTCAATATTACTTAGTACATTTTTTAATCATTTTCCCATGTTTAAGTATCTTTCGTTTTTGAGAAAACTGGGAGACCTAGAATTAAATTAAAGCTAAATTAACTATAAACGAAATTTTCCACAAATTTATTTTTCATGACATTTCTCTACCAACATTAGTTTAGCTGGTATTACGCCAAAAAGTTAACTGGGCTCCCGCGAGGAATGCGTTACCCCTCTCCCTCGCCCTCGACGCGTAGGACAGTGAAGTCATCAGAGCGAGGTGCCAAGTTACCTTTGGCGTTTAGTATGTGTCTTGGAAAATGACCTTACCGATAAATTTCATACTTTTTGGAAAAATATGCTCATCTTTGGAGTGAATTTGTAGAGAATTAAGTTTACTTTACAAAAGTAGAGTAAATATTCCTTTAAAACACTTCCTTAAGATAACTTTCTCGAAAATACTGCAGCAAGTGCCAGAATGTCGCAGTTTTTCGAAAACCATGGGAGTAATACATGGTTTTCAGGGTTGCAATCTTCGGTCTGGACTACTCTCAGGGGATACATAACATAACAACATATAAAAATCGTGAATACATGCGCGTTTCAGATGTAAGATGGCTTTATTGACTGGCCTATTAAAGTGAGTGTGAACCTGCTTCAATAAACTTGAGTATTGATAGCATTCCCTATAGTTGCTCAGTATTGGATAGTTATTATTAAAATTTCTGTTGAAACTACCCATGAAATCGAGTTTATAAAAATGAGATGCAAACTTCTCGTAAATCCAATTTCAAAGGTAAGGATCTCAGCATATTTTGATTACATGATGATTTATGCATGATGATTACAGGCAAAGTTGCACCGTTCTTGATAAGTTTTAAGAAAGAATTGAAGCAACACTTAAAAAAATTATTTGAAAAATGAGATGCTGGAGGTGTGAACTGAAATGTTTGAGATGCTGATGTATTGATGTATTGAGATGCTCACTTCGCCCCAGAAAAAATTATCAACATTAAAAATTAGAGGCATATTTTTAAGTTTATTATTTTTTATGGGGATGTCTTTACAGAACTATTGTTGGTACCAATCCAATACTGTGTAGCTGCGCATGCAACAACAAACAAACCAACAAACAGCTGTGCATGCTGAAGTCAGTTCTTGAGATATTAAAATATGAGATGCCGCCTTTTGACAGCCGTTAAAAACTATTTAAACGCAAATTAAGTTTAACACGGCTATGTTAATGGGAACCTGGCTAACAGGTAATATGCTTGCCTTGCTTGGCTACATAACTTGACGGTGTTGTACTCAAGACGTGTTTAAATTGTATTTAGCGGCTGGTGCAACTCGCCCTTTGAGTTTGAGTAAGATAAAATGTTCGAGCTCTCTTTGATTTCTGTTTTCAGAGCGAACGTTTAGTCCATGCCGTGTACGACGTGCCGTGGTAGTAAGTCGGTTTTTAGAGTCCATGTACATGGACTCTAAAAACCGTCTACTTGTACGTTTTATGCTGATGAAGGTCCAAAAGCCTATACGCCTGAAAGCGTTAGGCATAGCTGATGTTGGTGTACATAGTATGGCAACGGTAAGTACAAGTTTGGTTTCACGGAGAATTTTTAGTGACAATGCACCTTGTGTGCATGACTGCCTGTTAAAAAGTAATATTCAATATATTTCGTCTTATTTTCAGATCCTAAGGACATCATTTTCCTTCTTCGTATTCCTTTAAACTTCTGCGAATAGTGTTCACTAAAAGGCAAATTTTAATTATACTACACTTCCGGCAAGACAAGTAAGTTTGTTGAAGATGTCTTAATAAAAATCATCTTGAATTGCTTGATACATTTTATTACTGTAGCTTATTAATAAAGATAACCAACCGATCCATTAACATTCCAAAGGCAGATGCAGAATCGATGAATCGATTACCGTATGATCCAATTAATCGATACCGAAAGAAAGGGCCTCGTGGTGCCTTAAAGGCGGCAAATAGCTCTATCAGTATCCCGTCAAATTAGGGCTATACGATATCTACGCTTTTTCTGGGGGCACGCGTCTTAACCCCTTTTTTAATCGGATTTCCATTGGCGCGTGTGTCGTATTTTTTACGCATTATAAAACCTCTATGAAGCTAGTGCAGCCGTCTGTGGGTTACGTTTTTTGGATAGTTTCCGTTGAGGCGCGGTAGGCGAGTGTTTTAATTAGACGGTCCAATCCGCCTGTATCCGGCGATTTAATATTGTGAATGCTCGTTTAAAACTACAGCTTTGTTAGCATAATTTGACACAGTTCGGTGCGATCAGATCATATCTTGGTTTATTTATAAATTAGTCTTGGCTCCGGTGCGACTAGATATTTGAAGGATTGACGTTTTATTTCAGGATATATACTTATTTACTGTGTCTTTTGATAGCGAATTTTTGGGTTGCTACTTATGTCAGACAAGAGTATAGACCTTCGCCCATGAAATGTTACTGTCCAAATGGAAATCAAATATCATTTATGACTATGAAAACGCTAAATCGACGGCAACAATATATATAATGGGTATATAGATGTGAAAATGTGTATGTGTACTAATGAAATATTTTGCAAATAAAAGGACCGAGTCGTGGAATTTCATTAATATTTCAAAACGTTTACAATATTGGGACTAACAGGAATACAGGCTGTTTCAGAATATTGTGGGTCGCCACAATAAACCTACCGTGGGAGTATGAATCATCAAGGAAGCAATAATAATTTGAACAGTTTGAAATGAACTTTATACCATGGATAAGAGAAATACGTTAAAAATATACTCTGTTTTTTGTCCTATTGCCCCGATGCATCCTGTATATGATACCAAGCATCAGGCGATCCGTCCCCGTTGCAGGAATTTCTTGATAAAGTATAAAATGAGTATGCATGGAAGCCCTCGTACACTCTAGTAGCTAGTACACTCATATGAGGTAAGTTACTCGAATACGAATACAATTTTTCCAAAGAGGTTGCTTTCCGGCATTATGGTTCCTATGCCAGAATCAATGCTACTTACTTAGTCCATTTCCTTTTAGAGCTTTGGTCGGTCTTTAGGGCAAGCTTTATTATTACCAAGAGCATACGAATTATTATTATTACTACACTGTCCTTCTCTGCTGAAACGTTTAGCTGCTAGATTAAAAAAGTTAAGTCAATATTAAAAATGTATCCAAAATAAGTAAGTAAAGCTTTATTTTCATAGCTCATTGCGTTATAATGACTTGTTGACGTGGTTTTCTTAGGCTTCTGTCCCCTGAGAATAAAGTTTACCTGCTGTAAGTAACTTGAAGTTTTACAATTGAGATACGATAGGTATACCTATACAGTTATTAAGTAAATTCAGGTGAAAATAATTTAGTAGACTAAAGGTGAGTGTACTATTCGTTTGAAGATCGATTTTGGCTAAGTAATTATGCGAGTTACAAAAATAAAACATTGCGTCACTCCTTTTCCCATACGGGGTGGTAAAGCCACAATTGTGCCCACTTTTATCCAGTTATTCAATACTCCATTATTCGTGACAGGGGATATCCCATCGCCGCAACTTTGGAGATTGATGGGTTCCGCACAATGTTTTTCATCACCGTAAGAACGTCAGTTGAAATAAATTACTTATAAATTCTGGATTGACTATGAAAATCCAGTTAAACTAAGGTAGTTTATTAAAATTTCAAGGTAACCCCATCATTAATTTCGATGGAAGTTCTTTTGTAAAGGATGTCAACCACCGCAATTAAAGGTAGAGCTTAGTAATTACACCTTGTTAGTTTCCCTTATTTTTTCTAATGACTGGTTGATACGAATAATTTAAATGTATCAGCCCTATGTCGACTTTGGGGGCGAACATAGATTTTTAATTAAACTCGGTACAAGTACAATAGCAAAAAGAATTCAATATGTTGTAAAATAGCTTTCGTGATTCGATTATTTTGTCTTTACAATGTAAAAAAAACATATGATGGTTAACTGGAATAAGGTTTGTGAACAACAGAACATAAATCATATGGCCTCATATGATTTATGTTCTGTTGTTATATGATATTAATTTCACGCACCCAGCTCAGAAGAAACTCACCTAGTAGCTATCGTAAAGTTGCTCTGATCAAAGCGGTTTCTTAGTGAAAGTTGCTTAGAATGATGTCCATAACAACCCCCCGAAATACTGCAACTTTCTGTTACATGTTGTTTGTGACAACGACAAAGTATAAAATCCAGGCATTTTATACAATGCCTAGAAATGAGTATCTGTACCTATATTTTCAACAAATAATACTCTACTACCCACTTTTTTCTTCAATTTACTGGATTTACTCAGCAATTTGTGTTGTTTTTCTCTTACATGTCAGCCTAACACCCTTACGCTTCGTCCACCCTTTTAGCCTTCGCCTGCCCTGCCTGACCAAGGTGGTGGGTCTTGGTAAAATTTCGTGTGCAATTTAGAATTATCAGTCCTTAGTATAGAATAATGCAAACTTCACACATTATTATCCTATTACGGTATAGGCTTTGTTTAGAGCGCCTAGGTAAAGTTTGAAATAAAAAACTTTTCATACAATGACCGCCCTTTTTAGGCATTCTATATATTGCCTAGACATTGTATAAAAATGACATTGACAAACATGCAATGTTATTGGCTGAGTGAGCACGTACTACATAACTCGCTGTAAAGATCATATTTTTCCAACTGATATTATAAATGTGAAAGAAACGATGTTTAGACTTTTGGATGTTTGGATGTTTGATAAAACGGCTGAACGGATTTGGATGAAAATTAGCACAGCTATAGTTTATGAGCTAGATTAACACATAGCATACTTTTTAACCGATTGCACTCTAGTGCACTCTAGGAGGGTAACGTTTCCTCGGTAAATGATAATTCCTAGGAACAAGCAGATGAAGTTGCAGGCATCAGCTAGTTGATAATAATTTATGCATATGTAATGTTTTAAAAGGGATCAAAAATTAATCTGTGAGAGTTTCTTCCCCCTTCTACCCCGGAGTGCTCCAATGTAGAGAAGAGGCAAAAAATTACGTGTTCTAAGTAATTTTGTTAATATCAAGAGAAATAAAGACATTTAGATTTAGATTTTGAGTACTTCTATAACATGTAAAAAAATATTTATAATTTATTTAAACACTATATATTAAAGCATCATCTTACTCGGTCTCGCCTGTGCCTATGCTCAGTACTAAACAACATATAATTTTTGCGTGACAAGGAGGCTAGCCCTTCGCCGCCAATAAACAAATTAGAAATAATATGCAAAAACATGGCAAAACTAACAAAACAATGGGTGTTACGGTTACAACACCGAAGTTCTGCGAATTAGGATATTGACGACAATGTTCTATTTGTTTTTCCCATAAAGAAATGTAGAACTGTTTGCACAAAGGGTATAATGGTTAAAGCACAAACTGTTGTAAAGGACATGCAATATTCAAATGTGCATTGTTCCCGATTCCCGACCCATAAAATAGTCGACTAGGCTCTTCGCAAAACTTGCCAAAATGTTTATGGGCTTTTTCATTGTGTTCTGCAAAACCTAATTTTAAGGTAGCATTCCGATATTCCAAGGGCATACAGCGAAGCAACCTTCGGTTCGGATCGGAAGCTCCGACGCTCTGGCTATTTTTGTATACAAGTAATCTTATTTCTTGTTATTGCTCAAGGTTAATTAAATAAATTGTTCTTGTACCTCAATACCTCCTTACTTACATGCACTAAGACGCTAAAATAAAATTATTACCTCCTTATATGTAAGGAAATAGGACTCATTGCATTTCTATTATGATAACCACACTATGACGAAATTACGCGACCGAAGTTCGGCGTGATTACGCCTGCACAGAACTATTTCAATTATTAGCGACACACTTGCCTAAATTGTCTCACGTTTTGGCGTAAGTACAACCAAAATTTGGTCGGGCGTATTCGGCGGCGGGCAACATAGTTTACCCAAGTCTGTCGCGAAATCTCCGCGCGTATGGCGTGTCGACTTCATCCTTACGTCGTCGTTGGAATGTAAAATCAGCCGCGGAACCTCGTTCGCGTAATTTCGGCTTAGTGTGGTTAGACACCTGATTGAGTGTACTGGTTCATCTTCAAATGAAAGATACCTTCACACTGGAGACCAAAACTAATAAGTTAGGTTATTATGTACTATAAGTTACTATAAGTAACTATAAGTTAGGTTAGGCTGTGTACTTGTAATTTATTTATCCAGCGCTAAATTGCTAAAAAAGCGTGTCTTGTCATTTTTGGGTAATAAGGAAATAGTAGGTACATTGTTTGTTCTATACAATAAAGCTCTGTGGCCAAAACTGTAACATGGAATCATTTTTAAACGACTTGTCTGACAAAAAATGCAGTTTACAATTTGCGTAAATGTTCTCAGAAGTTCTTTATGAATTGTTTAACCACGGGTATTTTGAGGAAATGAATCAACAACAAAACATGTCATTTCAGCTCTTGGAAAAAATTAAAAGTACTGTACTTTTTGCCTTCATAGAATCATAAATCGACACAAAAGTAAATCTGCGTCGTTTTATATGGGACTTCTTATAGTTAAACGACAATTTTACGTACAGTAAACTACCGTTTGGAAAACGAAATGTTACGATTAAACAAGCACAACGTAATTGATGAATTTTATGTTTCGTGAACACAACGATTTATTCTATTTAGGCCTATGCCCAACGCAAGACAGTTTTTCGTGCAACCGAGAAAACTGTTTCTAGAATATCCGTTCATATCCTATCACATACAGAGACAGTAACAATCGCACAAAGAATCTAAACCTATAAAAAAGATCAAGAGAAATAATACCACCGTTCTCCAAAACCCGAAAAGCGGCCCACTTTAATAAAGTTATAATAAGTGTTGCAGCTCTTATCTACGGAGCTCGGAGCTCGGAGCAGTAGGCATTCCGGGAGGCTGATCAATCATGGATGGCCGGCAACCCCTTTGCCGCCCTGCCTCGCGAAAACAAACCGTTGCCTAGCAACCGCGGGGCGGCGGCGGCGGCGGGCGAGACGCGGGGGCGGCGGGGGCGGCGGTACCGCGCCCTACCGTATCACTGCACATATGACGCGCCATGTGTGGAGACAAACCAGCCTTGTTTATTCGCTGCGATACTTGGACGTTTTTGAAGGAGTAATTGGTGATTGTTGCTTGCTTTTTGCATTTCCTATCTCCGGCGACCTATCCGTTGATAGGGCGCCGGAGCATAGTTTAGCGAGCTTTTTGTCAAGGCGGTAAACGCAGGCTTGTGTTATCATAATACCTACAAAGTATCACGAGAACGAGTAATTAGTGGAGTTGTTGTAAAATCTAAACCTACTTCCTTGCTCAATATTCCTAGAATATTTTGTTTTTTGAGGAAGGCATGTAAATACAAAGATAATTTATTAATATCCAAGGTGTAATCCATACGTTCACCATAAGATCGTTATTATAGTTATACGTAATTGCAAAAAGAGAGGGCGAAAGTACAAGCGGAGAGTCGCCCCGCGCCCACGGTGATCCATCATCCTCCCGCTGACCGCCCCCCCCCCTCGCCCTCTCCTACTCTCGAAGCCCCCCCCCCACCCCTAACTCCTCTTACTTTTCACTTTCTCTACATATTTTAAGGAGAATAAAACTTTTCTCTTGCCCCCACCGCTCTTAGTTTCCCGAGTTGTAATAGACTCGTGGGCAACCGAATTTGTTTCCGGGGAGGGTTTCCGATATGTTTCGCGAATTTTTGGCTGTCACACTGTCGAAGTTAATGGCAATTGGGTAAAGTTTTGTATAAAATCTTTTAAGGTTTTTTAAGGCCCGCAGTTTGTACAAAAGTAGTCAAGGTTTCACGTTTGGGGATTAAATTGGGCCGCTGTAATGGTACCTATATACTGAGAACTTCGCTGTTTTATCAAATCGTTTAAAAACTTTTTACTGTGAATGACTGAATACATTATTGATAAGTAAGTAACATCTTCAAGCACTTTGCCGGATTCTTTTCCTATCGGGAATCCATCCGTGCTGCCTGTTGTCTGTACGCTTCCGCTAGTAATTTGCATGACAGAGGCTCGCCGTATAATTCTCCCGGCATTCATTCTCAAGGTCTATCCCAGTGGCCGCAGCATCGCTGTCTATAATAAATGAACGGGCGCCGAGGGTGGGTGCTGACCAATGGCCGCCCCTCCCTCAATCAATATGATGGACTTGGCGCGAGGGGACGATCGCTCACTGATTTTTTCCCTCGCTGACAGGGCTCGGGAGGACGTGTTTTTGCGCCCTTTCCGCAGGACACACGAGAAGGGAGCGAGCAATTAATAAGTGCGTCCGCGTGTACGGTCGCGTATCGCCCAGCGGATAGTAAGTTACGGACGTGAAACAGTCGCCATATCATCTGAATAAACGGTTTTAACGGATGTTTACCAGAGAAGCGTCCGTGGACTGGCGGTATTCGCACATCGGAAACGATCGTGCGGGATGCATCATCTGGCCGAGACGGGCACTGGATGGGTGTCCGTTTCTATGTAGCATTTATTTCGGGCGCTTCCGGACGACACGTGACGACACGATAGCTGTACCGGCTATTATCTTTACTTATCAGAGGCCCTTATACGGCAGTTTGATAACTTCTGACAGACGGGTTGGCCACTAGCCCGACACCCCTCCATCAACCGACACTGAGCCAGTGTTGGTGTAGTATGGCTCAATCTTACTTGTGTACACGTAAAGGCCCGTGCCAATCGGTGGCGACATTAATAGGCTAAATGTATTATTACCAGTAATTACATTCAACATTTACATACATTGATACCTAGCCCCACACTAAGTATTGGGGGTACTCGTTAGATTTTATGTTGTAATGCACAAACGTCATCCGATCATGTTGACACCGTTGTAATGCCCATTTCCAGACATTGTCGGACCGAAAAAGCCAAACCAAATAGTCAGAGAAGTGTAAAGGCAGCGTTACTGCCGATGCATCAAATAAGATGTACTACCAGACGAATGACTGGGAAAAGCGCAAAGCGGACAAGTGGGCGAACATTGTCACTGACTGGGTGCCACAGGCCAGGCAGGACGGACGCCCCGGCGTAGGGGCAGACCTAGACGGAGATGGCGGGATGACCTCGATGCGTCTCTGCCGGGGTGGATGGACGTGGCCCAGGACAGACAGTTGTGGGCGCAACATGGGGAGGCCTTTACCCAGCAGTGGGGCACCTAATGGCTATAAAAAAAAAACAAATGAGTATTTGATGCATGGATCTGCAGTTTTCTGTCCATGTTTTCGAAACTTCGCCTCGGTGGGTCGCCGTCTCGTGTCTCTCTCACCCGACCACACTCCTTTTCCGTGTTTACTTGATAACGTTTTATTGCTTTTATTTTACTCGTATGGTTTTATGAGGTTTTCCCTGTTCCCAGTAAAAAAGCCGAAGTTCACGTTTGCTTGCGGTGGTTCGTGACATTATTTGTTTTTAGAAATTATAGAAATAGAGTTTTATTGTCTATATAGAGCTAAATATACAATACTTTTTCATATAATAAGACTAGAAAGCATCGGAGAGATTTGATTATGTAAGAATGGGTGCGTGTAAGATGTGGCTCGTTGATATGAGAGGAGACAAGAGATATTCTATACGGCCAATAGAGAACTAAATATAATATTTCAACACGAACTAAATATGTAAATTATAAATAAATACTTTGGTCTAAAGTGCGCTGGCTAAGTTAACATTCATAATTTTGCTATACATCTATGTAGAGGAACGTACCTATAATGCTTCCTCTTTTATTCAAAAAACAAAAAGACATTAAAGTTATAAAATCAATTAAAAGTATATAAGGAGAATACAATAAAAAATAATATCGATATATAAAACAGTATACAGTCTTAAAACGAAGCTAATACAGTTCCTGTAAAATAGTTTAGGCTGAACTTGTGTTAGCAGAATTCTTACTGTTTCGTTTTTATCGAAATTTTATTGTTTTTTAGGAAAAAAAAACTAAAGTATTTTTTCTAATAATTGCCATTTTGAACTTGGTATTTTTTGGGTCTAGTGTCAGCGATTTTGCACCAAATGACTGTGTATCCGTTCCATTTGTGGCGTACAACTTGCATGTAGATTTCGCCAGCCTTCCAAAGGTAACAATTGTGGGCGAGTGCGTGTAAAATGTGGCTCATATGAGAGGAGACAAGAGATACTCAATGCGGCCAATAAAGATATATATTTCAATACAGACTAAATAAGTAATCTACAGATAAATACTTAGGTCTGAAGGTGAAAATTTTAATGACCAAGTGCTACTAAAACCTAACACAACAAAACAAAATGATCTGAAACTAGCATTGCTAAATGATTCTATATTCGTGTTTCCCACAACTACCTTAGACATTCAGAAATGTATAAAATCACTTAAGAACACAAATAATACATGTAATGATGGTATTTACACAAAAATAATCAAAACAGTTATAATGAAATCACAACAATTCTCAGCCACTTGACTAACCTCTGCCTACAACACGGTGTCTTTCCTGATCGCCTCAAGACTTCCGTTGTGAAATAAGTTTTCAAAAAATACGGTAGGGAAAACAAGAGCAACTACAGGCCCATAGCGCGGATACCAAAGACAAAATATTGGTTGAAGAGCAAAAGACTTCAGAAAAAAAATATATCGACATGGCAATTTATGACTTGTTGAGTAATATCACGCTGAACATTAATGGTGGCAAAGAAGTCACTTCCTTATTTATGGACCTGACGAAGGCGTTTGACTATGGTGACCAAAAAATATTATTAGATTAACTATATGCATATGGTGTACGAGGTTACACTATACACTAATTATTATTATTAAATATGTATTTCAGATATCGAGATCCAAACAATAATATATATCTATCTATTCCCAATAACAAATATTATATATAGAATTAATTTAACTTCCAATTAATCAAATTGGAAATAATGTTAATTTAATTTCCAATCAATTAATTAGATATTAAATCAACATTTTCACCCAACGGTGGATGAAAGGGTCATCCTATCTCTATCCAAAAGCCTTGAGGATACCGTTATTGCTGCCGCGCATTCTGCCCAGCAATGACGCAGCTCTTTTCCTCATTATCGCGTGGAAGTTATCCATGCGCGCGTCTGCGAACATCGCTGAAGCACTGCAGAAGCGCGGCAGCCCCAACAACCTCCTCAAGGCGTTATTATATTGGATGCGTAGGGCGCTGAAAGTGAATATATGACCCACAGACTGCTGGTGTAGAAAGATTGGCTTTAAAAGAGTTTTCCTTACTTGTATTGGGCACCGAGCAAATCTGCGAATTACTTCTGACTGCCAACGCCCTCCGATCTCTCTCTACAGATATTCCTTCAGATATTTATCCACCAAGAGCCCCAAGTACTTAAATTCGGATACTCGATTCACACTACACCCCTTAACCTCTCAAAAACCGAGGGTAGTTGGGACTGGTTGCGATTTTGAACTTGGTGGAAAAGTGGCGTTATCTAACGCGCCAGGTGGTATTCAAGAGGTTAAGACTAAAATACGGTATATTTTCAAGCGGTCTCGAATCTGCTTTAAATATGAGATATTCGCTCTTTTTAATATCATACAGCAGACCATGACTATCTGCGTATGTTTCACAAACAGCCAACAACTTTCTACGGCCACTCACCGAGGGGCTCAGCAACACCATATCGTCGGCATAGCTCAGATTATTGAGACATACATCATAAATATAACAACCTACATGTAACCTGCTAAGCTCCTCGATGAGGCCATTTATGTACAGGTTAAATAATTTTGACGATGATAGACCTCCCTGTCGCACGCCATACTGTAGCCTATAGCTATCTATAACATGGTCAGACCATTTATCATAATTTATCTGATTATTATACCAGTAGCGAAAAACAGATATCAGTTCAGATGGCATTGCCGCTTCTCTCAGCAGAAACTATATCAAAAGCTTTCGATAGGTCGAGAAAGCAAGCATAGATCTGAGTACTTCTATCAGTATCCTCACGGTACTCGTTTAGGCTAAAATAGCAGTTTCGGTAGATGCCTTGCCGAAATTGGGCGTCCCTAATTTGAACTGTTTTTTTTAGGCGCACATCAATTAAACAGTCAAAAACCTTGGCTATTACCGTAGCCAAGGATATAGGCCTATAGCTAACTTTGTCCGATATATCGCCTGTTCTATTTTGCACTATAGGCACAACAAATGTTTTCATCATATCGTCAGGTAAGTATGAATGAACAATACACATGGAATAAAATAACGCCAGTACCCTCGGCAAATGAAAACCTGTGTGCACCATATGTTCGATGCTGAGTCCGTCATGACCTGGTGACTTGCCTCTTCTCATACTTCTGATAGCACGTCTTACCTCTTTAGCTGTTATCCTACTTATCTCACTGTCCAGGTCATGGCTTAACTCGGTCTCAGCATCGGACGGACACCTGTTGCGACGTTGGTTGGAGGGGCGATATGACCTTAAAGTGGTCCTTAAAAATATTAGTAATATCACTGGGCTTATTAAAATCGTTCACATTTGAGGGCAGGCCCGGCCTCAAGCTTAAATTATGTGTAGCTCGCCAAAAAGAACTGAAATCATTATTTTCAAGGTGTGTGGCGATAATATCTATCTTGACCTGTTCTTGATTTTTATACACCATTTTAATTTAGCTTTAAAGATGTTGCGACTGCTACACATCTATTCATATACCCTACTCCAACGCGGTTCACCCTGCAGGGTTCAGAGCTGAAATTTAAGCCGAGCCTGCAGGTATGCATCATGTACATGAAAGTTTCAGCCTACACCATTTTTGATTTTTCTGGCCCTCCTGTTATTAGCTCCCTTGTAACGTTCTATGAAAGCTCTTTTTAAAATTGATATAATCTTGCTATACATATTATCCAATATTAATTTGTGATCTAAATTATTATACAGACTAGAACAACACTCTTGAAATTCCTGCGGAAAATGCTCAATAAAATATTACCTACACTATTATACTGCTTTATCTGATCAGCCTGTCTTTGATCCCATACGATTTTGTTACTCTTTACATCATTAATATTTCTTTTAGGAATACTTAATACTTAAATACTTAAATCACATATCAATAGTGGTAGATGATCTGACCAGTGGGTGTACCGCGCAAGCCCCGTCAGCATCAGTGACGGCTTCATCTTCTTCTTTCTTCTTTTTTCTTCATGTTCTTCGATCCCTTTACTAAAAAAATCATTCGGACGGGAATCAATAAAATCTTTCAAGGCGGTTTGGACTGCCCCATCGGAGTTGAATTTTTTCTCTTTCAAGAAGTTATCAAATTTCAAAAAAAATGCTAATCTGTTGGAGCAAGGTCCGGAGAGTACGGTGGATGTCTTAGACATTCCAATTGAAGCTCCTCTAATATGGTAGCCGTCAGTTGTGCAGTGTGTGGTCTAGCGTTATCATGAAGCAGCAGTGGCCTAGAGCGATTGACCAGCCTCGGTTGTTTAGCAGCTAGCTTTTCCATCATGATTTGCAGTTGCTGACAATAGACATCTGCCGTAATCGTCTGGCCAGATTTAAGAAAGCTGTAGTGAACGACACCAGCACTAGTCCACCAAACGCTCACAAGTCACTTTTTTGGAGTAAATTTTCGCTTGGGGCATGGTTTGGCTGGTTCGGCAGGGTTCACCATTGCGATGAGCGCTTCCGATTATCGTACAGGATCCACTATTCATCACAGGTAATGATTCGATTTAAAATCCTTTCATTATTATGCCGGGTGAGTAATGCAACGGTAGCAGTTAATGCGCGTTTGTTGATTTGCTTCACTCAGTTCGTGAGGTACCCACCTTTCAAGCTTTTTCACCTTCCCAATTTAATTCAAGTGGATTAAAACAGTTTTATCACTAACACCGCAGCCTGCAGCTAACTCGGACGTGGTTTGCGATGGATCCGCTTCCACAATAGCCTTCAATTCTTCATTATCAACTTTGGTCTCCGGCCGTCCACGGGGCTTGTTGCAGAACAAGCCCCGTGGACCACTGTGTTTTCTATTGGGGCACCTTCGCCTTACACATCATTAATCCTTCGAGCCGTTTCTGCAGCACTGGTGGTGGTAGAACTCATACTCGTAAATAACGCGATATTTCAAGTTTTCCATTTTGTAAGCTGAGTGACGCAAGAAAAAACCAATTGAGGAAAAAACAAATGAATTGTAATTTTAGAAACACAAATACATGAGTAAATAGCTGTATAAATTTGAATTTGGAATTCCTAACCATAGAGGAGATATTTGAGATCAAACGCCAATTTCATATGTAAGGACCTAATATATGTAATCTTAATAAAACAAAAAACAAAATCGGAGTAATCTGTAAAAAGTTATGCGTTGTAATATATAAAAAATACGCGCCCACTTAAGAATCTCCTCCGTTTTTTCGTCGGATAAAAATACGAATTCTAAAGACATACTATAAATACGTTGATGATTTTCTTTTGGACATTTCATAAAACATGACATGACATTATGAAGACAATCATTATTGTGTATCCATAACTTTAAATGTTCATGTATGTCTAGTCTGTAACATGTAATTTTAATTTTAGTTCGAGGTTTGATCCAATGTTTGATCGCCTAGCGGCAGATCATAGTTATGCACCCAATTTTCATCAAACAATAAATATCTTTAGCTTCTTTATCTTTAAAGTGTGCTGGCCTCGTTAACATCCCCCTAACTTTCCTTCCCCCTATATAGGTATGTCTGGTACCTACAAGTATATGTCAACCTAACTTTTAGTTTTCCACCATCGAACCTAAGGTGGAAGTTTATCTCATAATACATTTCAATGTATACTGCGACGATCTCAAGTCCGTCGAGGTTATGTTAGTTCTCTCTCAAATATTACTTCAAAAAATATTTGAGTGAGATTAGATTACTTACATACTTATTCAAAAGTAGATACTGTTTTATATTCATCGACAGAAATCCCCGTCGCTGTTTTCGTGAAAGTAATTAAAAAGCAATTAAGGCTGATTGCTTAAAATCATATTTTCGTAAAAGTAAAATGCAAAATCTCCAAAACATCGCCATCAGGACGAGATTCTTAATCTATGTTTAAAATGTCTGCGAGAATCGGCAAATTTTGCACTAAGTCATTAAAGTACAAAACTTCGATCATTTCGCTGGCGTTGCTTAAAAGCCTTTTTAGGCGAAGAAAAGTAATCTTTCATTAGGGCGGGGTGGACTTAAAACGGAAGTTCTCTTTGAAAGGAAAATTAAACGTGGGATGTGCTGGATCAGGACTGGGCCCTACTGTTGCCGAACTCGCTTCAAACTCGCACGGCACTCTAGAATAGACGAAAATATAAAAAGGCAATAAATAAGTAGGTATAGCCTGAAACTAGTGGGAGTTCTCTCTTTATGAATTTCTAGCAAATCTCATGAACATTCGTGTGCATGTTGTGTCATATATTATGTCCGTGAGGTATTTTGTAGGGTCACACTTTGCAACCCCCAGTTTTCGCAAGGGTAATATATTCTATCAATTGTTTCATGCTCTTGCAGAGCGGCCTAGTTTGCATGAAAGTGATAGAAAATAGAACTAATTCAATCATGATGGCCGACACATTTGAAATGTAACCAGAAAATTACAACGATCGAAGTTTTCAGCGATGCGGAGGATGATCTTTGTAATAAGCGATATTGTTTGAAAATAGATTCTTAGGGACCTATTACACAGTTATCATCAAGTATCGTTATTTGCGTTTATCAAACAACAGTATCAGTTTGTTTTTGTAAGATGTTATAGGAAACAACTGCATATTATTGTAGTAACTATTGCAACCGCACACTTTTTGCGTGGTTTCAAAACAACCTATCGATTGTTTCTTAGTGAGGGTAAACGTGGTAGTGCTGCGGGACGGGTGGATTTTAATTACGTCAAACAAAGTTGTGTTAGTGAAAGTTCAGTACCGGCAACCATTACCGCGGGAGAGTATCAATCATAACGAATACTGAGGCTGTCGGGATCGTGACAGATCTCGCACTCCAACTAACAACTCACTAATGATCCGACTTATTTAAGATAGCCGTTAGGATGTATCGTTCATTAGAGACCTGTGCGACTATCGCTAACTGTATACGGGCTTAAATAATTACCTATGATTATGACGACATTAAGGCTATGCAATAAGCATATCATATAACACGGCCATGCTTCAACGTTATCTTAATTTCGACACTCAAAATAGTATCACAACAGACAATCGAATAAATATATCTAGTACAACAAACTTATCTTCGTGCTGCGGGCTGCCAGTTTGTTAGTAGCGCGCGGCGGCATGTTAATTCGCCCTAAGGTGCGATAAATTGGGCGCGCCCGCGGCTTCACCCAGCCCAGACCGCGGCTGTTCGATGGAGCTGGCTGGAAATGTATTGCTCGTTGGCCGCGTTAATCAGTGTTCAGCCGCCATTAATTTGATTAGGGTTAGTGGGCGCGGGGCTATCAATCCGCCGCATTAGCATGCCGTGGACAATCGGCGGTGAAACCACTGTCCTTTGTGTGTTCGGTGTAGAGAAGATTTTTGGATGCAAGGCTTTGCCGTCGACATGTTATCGGGCTGTAGCATACTGAAACGCTCATTTGATTTTAAATAAAATATTCTTATCGTGGTCAGTTCGATGGATAACAACGGCTAGTATTTAATCGCTCATCAAGTACTGATTTGCACAGCAAAAAAGGATCAGCAACAACACTTTTATGTTTTAAATATTTTATGTGTACTCAAGTTTATGTTTTAAGTATTTTTTCTTGTTCTTACATGTTTAACCTAACACGAGGCTCGCTCACCCCCTTACCCTTCACCTAAGATACCGCAGCATTTTTCCCTGATATTTGCTGTGTCAGTGTCAGTATTTTTGATGTGCAGTTTAATATTTTCCGATAAGAACTAACATTGCCACAATGGCATAGGTATGCATTACTTGTCTCCTAGCATATATTTAGGTCACCTTATTTGGTTGTACTCGCAGAAGATAGTAGAGTGATAATAAACCTGTTTACAACTTGATCATGAAGCTCTTACGGTAATTAACCAGTTAGTGTTTCATTAGATTGAAGTAAAGCTTGTTGAGTAATTGAATGGAAATAGTGATTTAATGCTGAGGAATGTAATCTAACTACAAAAGGACTACAAACGAAGCTTTCTGCTGAATCTGATAATTTACCTTCCGTGCTAAACAAGTTGTACACAATAAATAGAAGAAAGTTAATCATGACCTACAAATGATGGCAACCCAAGGCACAAATTAGAGGCTACTGCGTATTTTGTCAGGCAAAGCCAATGCAAAATTAAAAAAAAACACGCGGACTACTGTCCGGAAATTTTGCCATATTTTTTTTCTACAGTAATTGTTAATCTGTAACGGCCTTACTAATAAAAAAGTTATTCACGGTTTAACTTATTCAGTGTTTTGTCCTTTTCATATGTCGAGTCAATGTGAAATGTCAAAGCAAGACTAAACACTGTATAAGTTAAACCGTGAATAACTTCTTTTATTAGTAAGGCCGTAAGAGTATACGTTTTACGGCTCTTATTTTTACCATATTTTCAAAAAGTCGTCTATAGTTAAAATATCAATGATTGACTCTTTATTTCCTGAATTCCGATATATTTTTAATGAGGATCGGATTTATCAAAAGATCCTCTAATTTTTTGAGAATTTATGTAAAGTGACATCACATCATGAGGAAACTTTCAATCTCCATAGCTGTGGCGATGGCCTAGCCCCTTGTCACTCAAAATGGAGTATGGGCACAATTGTGCCTCTGCCACACCGTTTGGGAAAAGACGTGACGCTACGTTGTTGTTTATGTAAATAAAATCTTAAAGGAAGGTACGTACATTTAACGTTCCAATTTCGAGACTCCTTATTTAGAAAAAAATGGTCAAGTGCGGATCGCACTCGCACACGAAGGGTACTTCGTAGGGTACCAACGTAAAATAAAACAGGACTACAAATAATATAACAAAAATATGTTCATAGTTGGTTTCGACAGCAGCAGTCACTACGGACAGGTTGCGGCGACGTCCGACGTCAAACCGATTGCACCACCTACGACGAATTTGGGTAAAGTGAATTTCGGTTAACTCGTCCCACCGTCTTTTTAGTTGTGCACTTAGTTGTGTTTGTGCACAACTAAGTGCACAACTATAAAATGAAAACTGTAAATGGGGAAAGCAATGTCCGGTTCCCAGACACAGATAACGAGTCCCCACCTTAAAAAAATAAGATACCTTCTCGTCACGATACGAATTATGTTAATTAAATACAAATGATACCTAAGAGAATTGGCCTCGTTCCGAAGGATCTGAAGCCGGGCAATCCCTGTCCCTGCGGCGAGGGGGCCCAGGTCTCATAGCGAACTGGACCTTTTCCTGCAGGCTAAAGGCGGGTCGTTTTCTGGGGGCTGCAATTTTTTTGCGTCGAGTGGAGAGAAAGAGGCGAACAGGGAGATGATTCCCCCTGTTGGTTCGTATGAACCTGCAGTGGGGAAACCTCCGTCAATATACTAGCTTTCTTAGGAGACTATGATCTTATGGATCAAAGTCTCCTCAAGAAGTTTCACAGGGCCTTTTCGATCCAAGAAGAGGAAACCTTATTAAAGTCTCCCAATCTCGCAACAAAGTTGACAGAGTCAGCGGCAATTGAGAGGTTTTTATTTAAGTACGGAAGCAGAGCGGAGAAAAACCGGGAGGAGCTAAAAATACGCAAGCCAACTGCAAGTGCCAAGTCTGGAAAAGTCGCAGAAGGTGGCGGAGGTTAAAGTTCAGTCCTCCTCGGCAACTTCTACGCCCAGGAGAGCCGAGAAAGTTAAGCGTCAGGCGACAAATGAGAATCAGACGAAAAATCAGCATCCATCTAACCGCCAGAATTGCGGACCGGAGTAGGCCGAGGGTCCACGTAGCTCCGCCAAAGAGCACCATGGGCTAGCGGTTGCTTTGCGCCGTAAGGATGGCCAATGGACCAAGCTCGTCGTGTCGTCGGCGGTTAGAAAAATGCTGCAGATATTCTGAATATGGTCAATTTCATGATGGAAGTCGGGGTCGACTTCAAGAAGACAAAGTTTGCCGCATCATTGGTGTCGGAAGGGTCCTCTCATGATGATGAAGGACCAGAACACGGTAGGGTTGATTTAGGCATATAGGACTGGACGCTCATCAGTAGACAATGGGGGTTCCGTCTGAGGTTGCTGCAGCTCCAAACATCAGGTTCAGGCCATGCTTATCCGTGAACAAACGGGGGTAAGAGCTGAACTAACCAAGCCCACTTCTGTAATAAACATACTTGATAAGAAATCGCAGAATAAGGCTTTTGTAAGAGGGGATTAAGATAAGGTTCGGAGCGAGAAGGGGTCTGTTGGGGCAGTGTAATGTGGACAGGGCACTGAAAATGATACGGAACTGTCCATGTAGCACGAGATTTCTAATTCACCCCAAAATAACTCACACAAAACTATACAAGAACTCTAACTTGAACAATGATAGACAACACTTGAACAACATTACACAAACACATACACAAATTAGAATCTCTCAATTGAACCTCCACCACCCCAAAGATGCGATGGATGAGCTATTTAAAACCATAGTGATAGCTGGTCGACAAGATAGACATAGCCCTTCTATAATAACCATACATATCGACGACAAATCGCGTCACGGGCTTGGGTTGTCTGTTTGACGATCTCTATGTTAAACATTAAAGTGAGCTGGCTGCCCAAACATGTATATTAAAGCTTATGGCTGTATTTCTGGTACACATTCCAGAGATCTGGTCGCTATATAAATCAACCTATCAGAAGCTGACGGAGGAAGCAAGAAGGTGGCGCTCATATCCAGCTACATACCAAGTGAGAAA
The DNA here is from genome assembly GCA_949825045.1 of Argyresthia goedartella. NCBI lineage: Eukaryota > Metazoa > Arthropoda > Insecta > Lepidoptera > Argyresthiidae > Argyresthia > Argyresthia goedartella. Next base: position 23,405,875 of record OX463814.1, on the reverse strand, counting down.
GACCTCATGCCGCCTCCGTGAGAGGTAGAAGATATTGTCGACTACTATGAAGACAGGTATAGACGTTCAATTCGTGTTGTGCTGTGATTTGAACACCCATAACGAGTTGTGGGGCTGGACACTTTATCACAAGCAATATTCTTGATTTAAAGAACATAGGTAAGAATATAGGTACTTTTATAAAAATAACGTAAAGCGGTCCTCGATAAAACAGATAGAAGAAGACTAATCAAAAGAGGAAGCAAACGCATTCTGGTGCGTAAGTCTTTCCTCCTTCATACTGAAATCACTAGAGAAAATACTAGATAGGCACTGAAAGATAAAACTAAACAAAAGCACCTCCCCCCGCCACATTAATCAGCATGGCTATATGGCAGGGACATCAAGAGAAATTAATACTGCATAACTTAACTCTAAATAGAGGGTTCCCACAAGGTCTCATCACGACTGATGCGGTGTCTACTTAAAGAATTCCTAATAACTCGCGTGAACACATATAGATACCTATATTCAGATGGTGTGGCTATTATTATAAGAGGAAAAGTTATAGATATGACAAGTATTTTATGAAGAACGCAATAGGAATGGTCCTACGGCGATGACAAGAAAATACCTCGATCTAAACCCGGAGAAAACAAAGTAAGTACGTACGTAGAGTAAGTAAGTACGTACGACTTACTCTTCACGAATACAAGGTAAAATATTGAATTGCTTCCCATTACGTTGAAGGGTGTTGAATCCCTAATTATTCATGGAAGTCTCCATATTCTTATTTATTATTAGAGAAACAAATATTTACGTTCGTACACCATTTTTTAATTTTCCAATTGCTAAACTGACATAACAAAATAACAGCTATTATTTCTTTATAAACCATAAATAAAAGCGTAAAAGTAGTAACATCATCAAAGGGTACTTGTACCCTTTGATGATGTTACTACTTGAATTTATTCTTGAATAAAAGTGATACGCGAGATAAAATACCTAGGAGTGACCTTCGACTTGAGAATGGTGTTTGACGCCCATGTCAAGCTACATTGCGCAAGGCCACAGAGTCTTACTTAAATGCGAGCTGTAGGGAACAAATAGGGAATGAAGCCAGAGATCGCCCGTTACATTTACACGGCAATTATTCTGCCAAGAATTATGTACGACCCGTATTGCATGATAGAAAAGAACAGAACTAGCGACGACGAGAAAGGAGCTTGGCAAGGTACATAGATTGTGATGTCTTATGATCACAGAAGCCATGAGGTCTATACCAACGGAATTTTTACTGACCCATTGCATGTAGAAGTAGAAAAGACAGCAACTGAACAATAGCAAAGAATACTGGTTTTTGATGAACATAAACGAACAAAGCAAATCAATGCCTGCACGCTAGCGTGTTCCAAGCGGAAATTTTTGCCATAATGGAATGTGCTGAAGTACTAAGGGATATACCAGAATTGAAAAATAAGATTAGATTTTTGCATTGTGGGACCAATGAAATAATCTAGTCATCTAGTCACGAAGGGATATTCAAGGTATCGAAAAAGCAGATGTATTGTCTAGAAACGGCCCTAATGAGCGCTATATTGGGCCAGAACCAAGGCTACCTAAATCAGCAAGGGTCACCAAGAATATCTTCAATAGGATAGCTACACGACTTCAGGCAGCCTAAGATATTCATCTCGAGAAGGGCTAAGTATCTCAGTAGGGACAATTTAACAATTCTCATGTCCTCATTGTTGCCTGGAGGAAACTAGCCACCACTTCTTGGGAGAGTGCGTAATGTATTCAAACATAAGACGACGTGCACTAGGGTTGGAACCATTAAAGGAGATGACTTGTCAAACTTAAAGTTTTTGCGACATTCTAGAATTTAATAGAAGAAAAAGATGATTTGGAGAGGACATACACTGGGACACGCCTGTGCTTCAGCGGGTGTCCCACCTCGTGATCACCATCATGAGTATCGGCAACGTATATGAATATTTGAGTAGTATGAGTTAGTTATTAAATTTTCTTCCTAAGTTTTGGGTAACACACACGATAAACATTTCAAAAGCACATTGGTGTCATGAAATGCACATTTGCGTCGATATTTAATAATAATCATTTAGTAATTCGCATGGGCAGGAATATAAAAACACGTCTCTTATATAGGGTCACCCTTTAATTTATAAATTGTCGTATAGATAATTATTTGTTGCTGAAGAGGCAACAGAAATATACATCAAAAAAACTAATATAATAATGAGAAATGCTCAACTACCTATCTCCTTTTCCAAATAATCACATACACCTTTGTAGATAAAAAATGGCCTCTACTTTTTTGAAGTATACGTTCTCCAAGTTCACCGTGTATATTCTCCAAGTTCACCGTGTATACATTCTCCAAGTTCACCGTGTATATTCTCCAAGTTCACCGTGTATACATTCTCCAAGTTCACCGTGTATACATTCTCCAAGTTCACCGTGTATATTCTCCAAGTTCACCGTGTATATTCTCCAAGTTCACCGTGTATATTCTCCAAGTTCACCGTGTATATTCTCCAAGTTCACCGTGTATACATTCTCCAAGTTCACCGTGTATACATTCTCCAAGTTCACCGTGTATATTCTCCAAGTTCACCGTGTATATTCTCCAAGTTCACCGTGTATATTCTCCAAGTTCACCGTGTATATTCTCCAAGTTCACCGTGTATATTCTCCAAGTTCACCGTGTATATTCTCCAAGTTCACCGTGTATATTCTCCAAGTTCACCGTGTATATTCTTCATCCAGTCACCTACAAAAGTCTTTGCACAGAGGTACCGACAGCCCTTGTCCAGGTACGTACTTAGTGATGGGTACGCCACCGACTGATTCGTGTTGACCAAGTTTTAGGTCAATTAGGCAGCGACCAAGGCCCACCACTTCGTCGGCTAATCAGCGCCGCGCCAAACTTTATGCCGTGTTAATTTGACTAATGCGTCCCGGATTACACCAGTGATAAAACACCACTTTTGTACAGGGCTGGATTCAGGTGTAAAATATCATATTAGCTATCGGTTTCGTTATTAAGCAATAACTTATTTAAATGCAACGATTACCAAACTTATTACACATGCTGAAGATAAAATAAGATCTTCCATTTCTGTGAGATTAAAAACGAATATCACAGTTGATGCGAAACTGAGAATTATATTTGTAAATATGTTACGGTCAACTCAATGAATCCGGTAAGTATAGTTACCGGTAAGTATTAGTACTAACCACTGATTTTGGTGAATGTAATAAATATAGCCAAAATCAGTCCGATTAACTACTTTAACCGGTTATTATTAATCCTCACCAAGAGGGTTTTGTGAAACATTATTTTCCTTATCAAATATGGTTTATTGAAGATAAAATATGTATAAGAAATAGTTAAATTCTTCTTAATATTGTCCGTCTATAATGCACAATATAGCACAGGTTTATTAGGTGTAATAGTAGTTTATGTGACTGCTACATAATGGAGGGCATTATAATAATATCACTCGAGAGTTTTAATGCCTAATTATGTACAGTTACATACACTAGATTATCTACACACATATAATAAGCTCTCTTTAATGTGTTCAGGAACCGCATGTTCGTCCGGCATGGTGGCATTGATAATTCCTTTGCACTTGTTTAGCTTGTTCAGTAGTACCAACTTCACAAACAAAGTAGGGGCGGCACGCAGGCGGGCGTTGGCGTTCGAAATTTGAATGTCATAATATGTAGAAAAATTACACATTATGGTCATAATGTGTAATTTTTCAGATGAGAAATGAGTTTTTACGAAGTAGTTTAACATTATGCTGATCGTAACGTGCGGTTTTTGTACGCAGTAAAAAGGGTTTATGATACGTGTGTAGATAAAATATTGTATGTGTCTTAAGTAGACATGATTTAAGGATTTTTTGGTGTTATCAACCTAACGCGAAAGATAAAGTGGGCTTCGCTTCGCTCACCTCTTTTACCCTTCACCTAAGCTACCGCAGAGTTTACCTTTAGCGGTGAAAATCAGTATTAATCATATTCCACGCGCACGTGCAGTGATTATATATACTAACCGGTTAATGTGATAAATCTTGCTGTATTAATTACTTTAACCATCGATATTGGTATGACTGATAGGCGGTTAGTATGCATAATAACTGAATCATGACCTTGACCGTAGCAAATAGACCTACTTATAATTAATACAGATTGTGGGTCCTTAAATGGTTCGGGGTTCATAAGCTATACAGTCTTAAGGGCTAATCCGACCCTGCTAAAATATGCAGTATATTGCTATCGAAACAGTAGGTAGATATTTGGCTATATCACAAATAGCACTATTCCAGCTTTATGATAGGCGCGCTATTACCCGGTGAATACTAAAGTGAGTAATTAACGTTCATGTTTTACTAAGCTACAACGTTAATTAGTTTGTAATTACGTTTCAATTATACATCGAGCGTTCCATACAGCAGTAAAGGACTATGGTAAAGGTGGGTAGAGTTTATTGTTAACTTTTGTTTAGAAGGTATTCAATCATGATTACTGATGGAGGTCTGTAGGGAGACGCTCGATTTAAATATGATTCATAGCAATCGCGTCCGGTCAGCTAGGGAGGTGTCGTGTCCGACCACAATTAGGTTGAGCTACTTAGCCAATTAGATAAACGTGAAACAATCGCCCACATCGATTCTCGAGCGTGAATACGCCCCTATCATTGGTAGCAAGCTGCTTTTTGTACGCCACTTTACTACATTTTAAGAGGCCACTTCATTACGACATCGATTATTTAGAAAAAAATAAAATTGACAAAGTTCATGCAGAAAGACTGTTCTCATAGGGGACAATTTTCTGTAGTCCGTTTGTTACATTGAGGGCCTTGTGGCATGATGTATGTATTTTTCGAGTATTATTTAACACAGTTGGTGCTAGTAGGCGTTAGGGTAACGGCTATTATTCTTCAGTAATTTCACTGTTGCCCCACTGGAATAAAACTTTGCTATTCAATACCTACTTTTTATTTAGGCTTATTTTACCAGTCGTATGATAACACTTAATGACCCAATTTCGACCCTCTGTAACTGTTATTCGACGTTTTCTGAACGAAATAATATGTACATGTTATGTAGGTAATAAGACTTCTAGGTTGCAAGTTTTAATTGCAGGCTATCCTCAAAATATCAGTAGATATTCAGTATAGTTTCAATGAATAGCAGAATTAGGCTATGAGGGGGGCTCCAAAGGTTGACCACATGACAATAAAATGTAAATTCTATTTATCGTTAACAGAGCAAAGTGATAATTTGTAAATACATGGTTGAAAATTGAATGTACAGTTAAGTACAGTAAGTATTATTAATATCTGGGCAGGGAGAAGCAAGTTGAGAAGCGGACCTGTGTAAATACCTCGTTTGGACTAATGAATGACTTAGACTTTAACCTAGTTATTTCTTAGATAAACTAAACAAACGGTTTATTTTTATTACATTATGGCTACATCTACAATCATCTATATTTACATTTGAGGACAAACGTCTAAGTTGTTCTAGTAAATCTCATCTTTGGGTAATCATTTTATGTGTCTGTGGGAGTTTCTACGCCCTACTTCTCCCTCAGTGGTCCAATGTAGCGAAGAGGCAAAAAATGACGTTTGCTAAATATATGTAAATATCTACAGTAATAAAGTACTTTGACTTTGACTTTATGAAAATACATTTTCCCCCTAGCTAACTTATCTTAACTTAGTATGCTAAGTTATAAATATAAATGTTTCAACGGCTTTCCTTACCGCCTGTACCGATGCATGCAATGTCGCCGTTACTAGTTATGCCCAATTGAAGGAAGAGTAGGGTGGCGGTCTGGCGGTCTGACGGTATGGCGGTCTGGTGATGGCGGTCTGGTGCTGGCGGTCTGGCAGCACTTTGTATAATTTTCCTCCGACACAATATGTGGTATGCGGGACCATTTTACTTATCCGCAGCAAGAACGATAACGCATCGCCATTGCATTTAAATCCTCGCTTAAATAGGCGTACAATGAAGTGTGTTGCTGCACGAAATAATTATTGGGATTAGAAACGTTTTGTTTTATCTACGGTATTACCCCGACTTTCAATATAATTCTGAGCAATCTCTGCTAAAATGTATGGGCGTTTTACAAAATACGGTATTTGACTTCTAGCCAAAATAGTTATTTTAAGGAACTGTTAAAAAGGTCATTCTGTTCACGAGTTCTATAAAGTAGGTACTAGCATGTGACGTCATAGTCAAAAGCCGTCTCTTTAAGAAATTTTTTTTATTATAAAATACAACTGCTGGAAATATACAATTCTGATATTGTCAAACGTTTTTGTTGAAATAGGTTCAGCTTGAGACAGTTTCTAGATTTATTGGACTACCTTGTCAAATATACCGTATTATGTAGAGACCAAGTAAGTTTTTACCTAAGGAAAGATTTTTGTTTTACTTACAATAGTAGGTATTAGTATTACACAAAATAAGCAGAATATGCATCTACCTATAAGTTCCTACTTACTTATCAAATATTAAGTCTGCCCATAAAGAAACTAATGTAAAATGGCGTTTTGTACTTTTGCAGTGTCAGTAACACCTGATAGGGTCAACAAAAAAGGCGTTTGCGGTTTTATACATTATTATGATGACACTTTAGATTGGAAGTGTTCAAATATTAACTGTATGTTATTTTTTTTTCAGGGCGTGCTTGGCATTTGGCATAGGAATCACGTATAAAGGTGAAAAAGTATGATCAGTCCAGACTCCATCCAGACTGTTTTGTTTTTGTACCGTTGTGTGGGTAAAGACAGCGATAATGTGCAAGTGAGAAAGCATGATAATTACAAGTACGAGACGCCATTTTACATTAGTTTCTTCATGGCAGACATAATAACTGATCTAATAAAAATCACTTTTGTGTTAACATTACCTAATACCCAGTGCATCGTAGAAGCATGGGTACACCTATACTTTCAACATAAACACAACTTAACAAAATAGTACAATTTCATCAAAGTTATAAAAGGATCATAAAAAACAAAATCCTAATTATGCACGAGCCCCGCCTCTAGATCCTATTGGTTGGTTAACCCTTCCACAGCGAAAGGGTTATTATTAGACCCCATCACATAACCGCGGGACGGCTGCATCGCTCGCATCATCTTCGTTTTTTAAAAACCCAGCTTGTTTATTTTTTATTCGTCGTCACGCGATGTGATTGGACGAAAGGGTTACGCTATAAATAAAACCGTCCCAATCATTGACGACGGCCGGCGGCTCCGCGCACATTGGAGATCACTTCACCCTTTCGTTTTGGGATGGCAGTGAAAGGGTTGGGTTAATTGTGCTTCTTATTTAGATAGGGGTTAAAATTGGGGTTATGTCAAAGGGTACATCCATGTAGTGTGAGTGTAACTTTCGCGTTCCATTTATTCATCATTCGCGCTCCTTCAGTATCGTGCGTATTTGCTATGCGGGACGCGGGACGCCCTACTGACAGCACCCGCATGCGTGGTCAAACGGATGGTCAATCCTGGGTGCGAGATGAAAACCGCGTGACAGTCAAAAGGCGGTGAGACGGTAAGCAATGGTGTTAAGTGTAATAACCAGTGGCGTGCATTGAACTTTTTCTTGAAAATCAATCAGAAGGTAATGTCTAACAATAAAAATAATTACAAAAAATATATATTAAAAAGAAAGTTTGTATGAAAATATTCACTCTAATGGTAAGCTATTCTGGCTTAAATCAAATTTTATTTTTTCAAAGTGATATTCATATTGTTTTAATTGTTAGACTTGACATTCTGATGGATTTTCCAGAAGAAAGTTCAATGGTAAGAACAATATCTAATCTAGTCATGGAATTGTCAAATTGGAAGAATGAATAGTTTACACATCGAGTTAGGGCCTAAAATGTGTGCGTGTACGCAACTTTTAATCGTATTCGTTGACATTAATCTGCTGAGTTGTAAAATTAACCCGGGTACAGATTGGTGACGGTTAAGTATTGTCGCTCATAAAATTGCGAACGCGTGGCTTGCACAAGACGTGACATTGGTGAGTTACTGAGGATTACCAAGTTTGTTAAACCGAGCCACATTGATGTGACAGTCGTGCTCTCTCAAAGCTACTCTTTACTGAATTTCTACGGTTCCTATTGCTTGTGACATACAGACGAAAATGGCTTAAGGTTAAGCTTACCTAGACTGCTGTAAAAGAAGCAACACCTTGCTCTTTTCATTCGCGCTGTTATCGCTTGTCAGTGTTTGTAAAATGTTGTTAACTACGACTCTATTTAAATGGCTTAGTATTAGCTTCAATAGCGTCAATGCCAATGACGTATTAATCACCGTATGCCGATAATCCGTACAACGCCGAGTTATGATACAAATAAGGTATAAATAGCTGGCTGAGAGGCTGGGTATGCGGACTAATAATATATCCTCAAAGTATTTGCTAAACTTCGTAATTCGTAATTCACAAACTTCAAACAAATTAAAACGATCCTTTCTTTATAGACCGTGAAGCGCCATATTGTATTCCCGCAAAAAATCCTAGCTTACAAAGGAAATAATCATGCTGCATCTATAGATAAAGCGACAGGACAGACGCAAGACGTATGGCAACACGCGAAGCCCACAACATATCTCTCCTCTAATTCTATACCAGCAGCAACCCTAATAATTTAAAGTCGTCTCATCTTCGATGTGACATATTTTTACGGCCGCTCCATAAATTATCTATTAGCCGAACATCACTCGACGTCTCCACAAAAGGCTAATGTTAACTTTTGTGCAACCGGACTGCGTGCGTCGGGGTTAGTTAGGTACAAAGGGCCTTACATTCGCGTAGGTAGAGGAACCCTTCCCCGCCTCCCACCTGCTTTCCCACGGCTCACGGAGATCGCATTAGAAAGTGCATTTGACTAAATGAAAAAAGTTTGCGCAAGTCTCGCTGTCAAACATTCAAATTCTACACAAAATCACACCAAAAGGGTCCGCATTCCGAATTGACGAATTAAATAATGAAGTTCGGTTGCGTGGGAAAATAAGTTCGGCTGCCTTGTGCGACTGATGGTGTAATACACCGTGATTATAGATTCCTTCTTTCAAAGGTATGTAACACTTGTTGTGAATATTTTATAAAACCATAGTTATTTATTCAGTAGGGCTACGTGTAAATTATTTATGTGGTAACTGTATTGAGAGTTCTCACAACAGTTATAGTCTGAATCGCATCACATCTACTCTGCCTAATATGCGTCATTTAAGAGTTAAATGAGGACTCCGTCATCCAAAAGGTAGCATATTTGTTAAGCGTTATACATATTACACAATAGTAGGCTACTTCCACGAATTAGTTCCAGATAAGCATCCGAATCAGATGATGTGATGCTGTGATGCTGGAAGGATACAATTCTCAGCGAGAGATTCTTATAATAGACCTTGGACACTATTTACACACATTGATCTAGCCCCAAAATAGGATTTCCTGTATCTTGGGTACTAGACAACGATACACATACTTATATAGATAAATATTATACTTAGATAAATAAACAACCATGACTAGGGCACAAACTTCCGTTCTCGTCAAACAAATATTTGCCCCCACCGGGACTCGAACCCGGGACCCATGGCTTCGTAGGCGGGGTAACTGTCGACTCGGCCATCCGGGTCGTCAAAATCTGTCACGTAAGAATCCGTATCCTAGAAAACTTTACTAAAATAACATATTATTCATAATTATACAGAAGGATGTTCATTCGATAAAAACACATATGACATCGTTCGACGATCACACGCATTAAACACCACCGATTTTCATTAAGATCCTGAGCCTAGTTCATATTTAAACTATTAAGCTTAAGGCACATTAGTGCCTGGTAGCAGTTTCAATAAACATCCTGAATTATCGGACATTTGTGGTTTATTAAAAATACATATATGTAGTAGCTGCACGACTGTATGGCACTGTCTGGGGACACTGTATAATTATGCTATTCCATTAAATTCTAGGTAGCCCGAAATCTGATAACACCAACCCGATATCGAATGTAAAACCAACAAAGATTTTACTTTCAAAGTAAGGAGTGAAACGCAAATAATGCAATCAGATCGATCTCGATGTTCAAAGGCCGCGTTCCCACGTGTCCCTACTTTACATTCGTTACAGCATCGCATGCAGTTGCAGTATCGGTGCCCAGGATCGGGCCTCCGGGTAAAAAAAACCCCGGGAAGGTCAGTGGAGGCCCCGACGCGAAATTGGGCTAGTTCTCGAATTGCATGGACCCTTTCACTCTCGTCGTATACCTGCGCTTTTTCAAGATTCCGAGAATCCCTTTCCAACGACCGCGGCCTGAGGTTCTCAAAACCTCGGTGTAGGTGGGATTATACATCACATACGTAGAGATATATCATTGTATAACAAAATATAGTATTTACAGATACCTACGTATGACTAGTATTTAATCGCACATCAAAAAATCCTGATTTGCACAGAAAAAAGGACTTTTTACACTTTTATGTTTTAAATATTTAATGAGTACTTAAGTTTATGTTTTCAGTATTTTTTGTTGTTCTTACACGTTGAACCTAACACGAAGGATAAAGGGGGCTTCGCTTTGCTCACCCCCTTTACCCTTCACCTAACCACCGCAGTATTTTGCCCTTATATTCGTTGTGCAAATCAGTATTTTTGATGTACAGTTTAATATTTTCCTTTACGTAGATTATCCAGATACAGCAACGTTTAGATGCCGGTGAGCAGAAAAATCATATTTTTACATTTACCTGATGAAACGGAAGCGCTTTTAATCAAACCCAGAACCTCTGGCATGCAAAGAAGAGCCTTAACCATTTCGCCTCAGAAGCCTTCGTCATCATCACGATCTTCACAATAACATTAATCTACAGTTTGAACAGCACCGAACATTGCACCGATGCCGATGGGCTCCGACTGCAATATTTCGCAAATTCTTATTTTACGAAAGGGCCCTAAAATAAATCAAATGTATATGGGATAGTCACAAAAAGCGGGTTAATTACTCGTCCTTGGGCTCTTTCCTTGAAAGGATGCGTATTTAATTTTTTAGTTAAGTTACGACTCCTTTGATGAGGGGAATACTAGATTGAGATGAGAGTTTTGTTGTTCGCGTGAATAAATACAACGAATTTGCGTCGTTTTATCAGCAGTTCAAAAGTGTTGACTCAAGACTTATCCCAACATTTTATGAAGTTTAAATGATTGCATCCAAGTCCAATGAAATACATTTAGTCCTTCGAACTTGGATGACTCTCACCGATCACTGATCAGTCAGTAAGGTCCTACTTCTAGCGCAAGTCACAACTATTCCCTAGAAGTATCAACAAACATCGCCTTTTCTTATGAGGGGTGGCAGAGGCACAATTGTGCCCACTTTTAGCCAGTTATTCAATAAACCATTTAACGTGACAGGAAGCTAGCCCATCGGGTTAGATTGCCCCAATAATATTATAATCCGTTCGTTCTAATTCAATGTAAGTACGGTCTAAATTAGAGCGACATAAAGACTTAAGGTTTTGGCAGGCAAATTCTAAACTCGCATCTTCAGGTAGATCCATGGTAAAAATCTATTGATCCGTTTGCACAATGCCAAAATATCGATCCTATGCTACCGAAATAAAATATTTTATTGCTTGTGGACGAAAAGCAACGTATGATTATTTTTTGTTCAACATCGATATCGGAGCTTCGATCATTTATAACTAGTATCTGACGCGCAAACAAAGCGAAAGATGAAAGGCAGAAATAAGAAAAAATATCGGTATGTGGCGGAGAGGAGTGGAAGTAAGTATTATTGCAACACTTGCACTTTCAATCGAGTCCATTGTCAGATCGGATTGCAAGGATACTCCGGTTTCTATTGACCTAAAGTAAGGATATGTCTCCTCACGTGCACACGCATGTAGGTATGAAGATTGAACTTGCACGCAACTTGCTATCTACCTTTGTAGAATATTGTGTATTAGTGGCCAGATCATAAAATTGAACATTTCACGACGTGGCAATCTTTTAGGGCGAAACACTTCGGTAGCTTAGGTGAAGACTAGCTAGTCTCCGAGTCTTCATCATAGCCATCATAGCCACATCTGAAGTGATCAATTTCATGTTCTGGTCACGACACTTATACACAACGCAAACGAGAAAAAAATGGTCGGGTCAGGAATGAACATTTAAAATCCTCTTAGTATCTACCTATGTATTTGTTATACATAATTTATTTGTATTGAACAGATCGTCGTGTTTGAGGTAATTACCACACGATGCGGCTACCCTGAGTAGATCACGTTGAGAGGATTGAGCTGTCGGCACATTTGTCGGTACCTGTCTGTGCAATACAATGCCGATGCAAGAGTGATTTCACAGTCCGCCGGGCGTCGGCACTGTTACTTGCTAGGCGGTTGAGTGCACTGAGATACCGCACACAATCAAATATGTTATCAATGCTCAAAGTGCTCGAACTTGCTTCATTATGTGTTTTAGGCTAAAATTTCTCCAAAGTGATTATGCTTTAACGTTCGTTTTCTTGCCCAATCAGCTCGTTACGCTAATATAGGTATAAGGTGATTCTATATAATGTTACTTTCCTTTACACCAACGAGCAATTCGATTATAGAACGAAACCGACTGAGCTACATAGTAAGTACATCGAAGCTTTTGTACTCAAAGTAATCTGTAACAGTGAAGTAGTCTGCATGAGCAGCCTGCCTGCCTGCCACGCGAGCACCTCGCACTCGAGCACTCGAGACCGCCACACGTGCAGATCTTGCCTTTCAAAGGATTTTTTACAATAAAACATATGCCGCTTTTTGCTTAACCCACTTTTGGTGCGATTATAACCTTCTTACCTACATTTGCTCGCCTTTGTGCAAATGAAGCCGCCCGAATAGCTATTTTCTCTGATGTGCTACGGACATGTACCGAATCAGATTTTTATGTGGTGGATACAAATCAATCTGTAACGTTAAATTCACCATAGGTATTAAGCCCTCCAACGTAGTATTGTTGCAATGTAAGTCTTATTTTAGCTAGCATTTGACTAATCATTTATAAAATATAGTCTTGAATTACTGATGATGTTCCTATGATGAGATGCTGAGCTTCTGAATCCCATATGGAAATTAAGTGATACTACGAAAATGCGCTTCTTATTCGATTACAATGCTATTTTATCGCCGAGTAGGCCAAATCGATTTTATGAATTCGTTCCTTAAACACTACCTTGGCAAAGGCTTGGCTATCTTCCAAAATGTTAATTCTCGAAAACAAACTAGATATCCCTAAAAATACCCCGAAATAATCAAGAAAATATTTGTACACTGTCGTGTACTTTACCAAGTTAAGGGTAAAAATGTGCTTCTAAAAACCCAATACAATACCCACTTTACACGATTCTGTAAAAACAGACACAGTGGCAGCGATCTACGTGTAGTGCAAAAAACTTTTCTCTCATCCCTTGGCTCCCAGTTGGTAATGAGTGCAGTTTTTGTTTATCATCATCACACATGTGAATTCACCGGGAGAGTGAGTGAGACGTCACACGTGGTCACCGGAAGACCTCGCGAAACACTTGTGTTATGCAATGTTTACAGAATCTACAGCATCAGTCAGTCAGGGTTAGATCTTTCTCATTTGTGATTTATTCTATTTGATATTAGGCAAGGTTGACGTTATATAATCATAGCTTTGTATTTTGTACGGGTACAGTATTGAAAATATCTTTCGATTAATATTTAATAGGTAATGATGACAATAAGCGACAAAGTTGATTTGATGTCATACTATATGTCTGCGGCATTCTTAATTAAAGTAAGCTTTGTCTTTGTCACTGTAATATACCATAGAAGTATTTCATAACAATCGATATGTTACATATCGATGGCTGTGGTTCTGTTTGACGTATTATGCGGTGACATAAAAAAATCTTCATGAAGATGTCTTCATCATTGATTAGTATAAAGATAGTTCTAGAACCCATATGGTAAATGGCGATGTTGCTGGCTGAATTGCGTCAGGATGTTTGGTTTTTGTCGCCAGACTTTTGTGAGTAATTGTAAAGTCGCTTAGTACATTATGTAGTCTTCTAAAGTTAGTATTTTGTAACATTATTCTTTGTACATTATTATGAATTTCAAGTGTGCAGTGTAGTACAACCCTGCGTGTAATGCTCGCGGTCCCACGATACCGGCGGTGTCGGCTGTAACCCGAGCCGGCCAGGGCCTGCCGCCTTCCGTCCGGCTTTTAGTGGAGCCTCATCGGTCACCTCACATACTACCCACTACCCACCGTCCCACATATAATACGTGGACATACTTGCACGTGACTGATGTGTGTGCGATAAGGCGTGACATAGTAGGTACGTCGTATATAGTAAGTAATACATATTTAGGGGTTGGGTGGTATATACGGTAAAGAAACTTTCAGACAATTTTCTTAATAGTAGTAAGAACGTTATGAATGTATCAAAAGTGATGTGAACACGCTACACCATACTATGCTAAGCGTCGATTGATTAGAACTCTGTAAAAGCGGCGGCGCGGCGTCTCGTGCTACAAATGTGTGCTACGAAGCTACGCGTAGCGAGTGGTCGACACCCAAGCGTTACGCAAATTAGGTGATTTATTCGATCTGTGGACTAGCGATAAAGGCAGTGTCTGAAATATTTGTGCAGTGATATAACTGAGAATGGCACATAGCGGAGGTGAGATAAAGGACTCGGGGAGGTCCAGTAGGAGCCGGGAGCGAGCGGACGCCTTCCCCGGTCATTAATATTAATTAGGCGCGGTGCGCGTCTCAATGCGCGCCTTCTTGCTCCTGACTCGCTGCGAAAATTAATTACTCACAATCTTTATGTTCCAATTATAAAGGCCTTCGCAACAAATTAAATCTGTCCAGAGCAGGCCTCCTTTGAGAGCGGTTTCACTCTCTTTGTAGAAATGATAAATGTTCCTCGCCAATTTTTTTGAATTCAGCGAAAATGTAGATTTTGATTTGAGTTAATACGCAGTTGTGCTGAAATAGATTCGGAATGAAAATTTGCGAGAGTTGCAGAGTTTAATTGAGCAGGATTAAATATTGACGGTTGCGGTGCAGCCCTCGTACTCAGTTCCTTACAATTGAAATGTAATTGTAGGTCGGAGCACCCGACATTGATGAAGCGAGACTGGTTTCGGAATTCCAGCTTTTGCATAAGAACGACTTCCGCGTTCGAGCAGCAAAAACGCGAATTACTCGAAAAAACTATTCAGTTTCCCTTTCATTCGAAGCAAAATATTGAACGACCGTAACCGGATATCTCGGCGCTCTCCCGGGAAACAATGAAAAAAAACCACCAACGTGTTATTACACGAAACCAACGTTTAATAAGCCCGCTTTTTTATTTAACGTAGATTTTAGTTATATCCATTAATTCTATCGTTCCGCAAAAAATATCGGCGGGTAGGTAGGTAGGTACGCCTTTATTTGAATAGTTCGATGTGCGGTCATTGTTGTGGGAAGATGCGGAAATGGGATATTTTCTTTCAAGAAATATAATATTTGGCGGCTTTGTTCCCGGAATGTAAAAACTTTCGATAGAGTAATAATTGTACTTACTTGTGCCATAGAATACTTACTTACAATTAATTATTTCCTACTCGTAAGTTTGCTTATTGCAAAGGATACAGCGCAAAGGCGTGTTCCGCGTGTTGCAAATGATTCTCGGGTAATTTGGCAAAAATATGGATACATAGTCTTCATAGTTTTTTAAATGTTCTAGCTAGTACATATAAGAGCTTAACTGATTGACGTGCAAAAACCTAGCATCCGCTTGTATTCATTGACTTCAACATAGGCAGTTTCTGAATGGTCCTTTTCCAAAAAAGCTCTACTAATTTTGAGTGACACACGCCCTCACAAAAGCTCAATCAGTATTAAATGCTCTTTTTGAATCAAATATTTTCTATAAAATTCGATTTAGTGTCACTTTAGACAGGACACGGTGTTATTAAAAACCCCAAATATCGCCACGCGGATTTTGCACAAAAGACCATATACCTCCATAGTGGAGTTTTTTGCGAATCAGGTATTGTAGGTGTTATGACGTAATGTACATGACCAAAAATTATGGAATTATGTACCTACAGATAGTTATGGCAGATATTGCGTGTGTATGGAAACTTTTGATATCAATATAATTGTTATCTCAAGTCTAACAACAGCGTCTTTTACAAAAAATAAATTAGCGTCACGGTCGAATGAAATTATATAAACACATGTTAAAACTAAATAAAATCGCAATGCAAAAAAACCCAATAATATCCTTCTTTGAAAAAAATACTTATCAATTTCCTGTCAGCAACTGACCATGCACAAGTGGATCGATCTGCAATTCAATTGTAGGTGTGTCTGAGGAAGATTAATGAATTTTGAATTAGATACGTCCGAACTGAATTGGAGCCTGGTCTTCTCGAATCGGAAGTGTAGAGTGCGTGTTGAATGGCGCAATTTACTTTAGACTGTTGCAAAATATGAGAAAAAATCCGGCAAAAAGTTGCGACGTCCGCGGACTGTCCCGCAGCTGGCCTTCATTGTCAGACAATATTTTACGTAATCCGATAAATATTTTTTACTTCCCTTTACGTGACCGCCCTTCCCGAGATACAAGGGATTGAACGTCAATCACATTACTGTAAGTACTGGCCCGATGGAAAGTCTACGATGCGACGTGAACGGCAACTACCGTATTCGAGGGACCTATTTTTAATATTGCTACGGTGGCAGCGATGACTACTTATTACATGAGATACAGTCGGAACTGATTTGATGACCACTTCCAGAGATATTGCATAAATGTTGGGACGTACACGACTTAAGTAATAAGCAAAACAAAACACGAGAATCACCAAACGATATCAAAATAAACCCGAGCTGGGCAAACAGAATCTTCAAGATTGATTTCGATTTCATAAAAAACGTGGACGTAAGGCTAACACTGACGCAAAGGGCTATTTCTCCATTTGTGTCAAAAGGCAGTGTCAGGAGCAGAAGGGCCGGGCTCCGGGGGGCGAGGGCGCGGGAACAAAGGTCGGAGAGCCTGCCCGAGACGAGAGTCTGCCGGCAGCACTGGAGAGATGCCAGTGGATGTATGCGCCCATTTACTTCACTATCACAAAAAAACAATGTCATTTTGGATCAAAAATCTCAGAGAAACTTGCAACTTGTAAAGGTGTAAAGTTGTAAGGTACCTTGATAGTGGTAAATATGAATATCAATGTCATCAATTTGTCAACGGTTATGAATAACTTACAAATTCTGAGATTCGAAACAGAGATGTGATAAAGAAACAAATAGTACTATCGAACCAACTGAATCATGACCCTTTTGCCTGATAACTTTCAAACTTGTAAGATCTATGTAAATGTCAGTGTCTAATCAAATGATAACAAGTTCGTTACCAAGGAAATAAACCTTCAAGCGAATTTCGACCTACTTGCATTTAAGGGGTTTAGCAAAATAAGCTTATGGTGGGTCATGATTCAGATGGTTCGATTGTACATGGTTACAAAAATAGACAGATTTTCTTTAAGTGGCGTTCCATGTTTAATATTTATGCTTCGGAACGCACCGGAACGCAACGAGATGACGAATTAGAGGTTACCTTTCTTGTCGTGAGGAAAAATGTCGGCACATGGCGTCGGGCTTTGACTGTATGTTAGTGTAACAATTGTCTAACACAGGTGTCGGGCCTGGTCGGAGTGTTAACCATAATAATCGTCGGGAAATAAGTAGATTCACGTCAGCGGAGTGAGTGATTCGTGTTGTGAAGGTAAAAGTTGTTCGGTCCCCAACTCGTCGCATTCGGACAGCGACTCCTCGTGTCGGCAAGCAACACGCCGGCGACAGCATCGGGCTACGACGAGAGTAAGATTCGAATCCTCTCCCCCCACACCTTGTGCTCCTTATCCCGTATTCCCGCCTTGAATTGAGCTTTCGAATTCCGGTCTACGGCATCAAGGTCAGTACCACTTGCGATTCTCCCCGTGCTGGTGAAAACCACCCCCTCAAGATTCCACGCCGTTCGGTTGAGGCGTGGAATTAAACATTCCATAAGGTTCCATATTAGGCCCTTTCTTATTCCTGGTACATATTAACGATCTGCCTTCCATGGTCTCCACCTTATGAATGTCATTTTGGATCAAAAATCTCAGAGAAACTTGCAACTTGTAAAGGTGTAAAGTTGTAAGGTACCTTGATAGTGGTAAATATGAATATCAATGTCATCAATTTGTCAACGGTTATGAATAACTTACAAATTATTCATAACCGTTGACCAGGAAATAAATGCCTGGAAAATTAAAGAGATTCGAAACAGAGATGTGATAAAGAAACAAATAGTACATGGTTACAAAAATAGACAGATTTTCTTTAAGTGGCGTTCCATAAGGTTCCATATTAGGCCCTTTCTTATTCCTGGTACATATTAACGATCTGCCTTTCATGGTGGAGACATTAACTGACATAAAGTTGTTTGCTGATGATACTTCACTTGTCTTCAAAATTTAAAGACAAAAAAAAGATTTTGATGATGTTAATGGAGTATTGTTAAACGCTGGTAAAACCAAGTGTATCAAATTCTCACTTCCAAATGTCAGGCAAGTTGAGACCAGTTTAATGTTAGACAGCAGCACGTTAGAATAAGTAAATGACACGAAGTTTCTTGGAATAACCATTGATAGAAAATTGCAGTGGGGACCCCACATAGCTAACTAGCTGGTAAATTAATTTCTACGGCTTACGCTGTTAGGAATATCAGACAAAACACGGGTGTGGCTACATCTAGGCTAGTATATTTTAGTTACTTTCATAGTGTCACATCCTATAGTATCTTGTTGTGGGGAAAGCAGATATTCAAACTATTTTTATTTTACAGAAAAGAGTTATTCGAGCAATTTATAATTTAAAACTCACAGACTCCCTAAGAGAGTTTTTTGAATAAATTGACATACTAACTGTAGCTAGTCAATTTATTTTTGAAAATATAATGTATGTTCGCAAGAACCTTACAACATTTTCCAAACTTAGCGATAGCTGTAATGTTAACTTTAGAAATAATCACAGACTATTTGCGCCCCGATTTAGACTCGCGAAGTTTAGAAATTCTTTCAAGGGTCAGTGCATTCTCTACTACAATAAGATACTTCGGGAGATTTTGAAAGTGCCTTTTGAGCAATTTAAAAAGCATGTTAAAGTGACTTTGTCGAAAAAGGTCTATGACAATTTTCAAGACTACTTAAATTATGAGACTGTATGTTAATCTAACTCAACACAGTCCTTGGGGTTAATAATTTTGTAATTATGTATTCCTGCGTATTAAATATACTAATTAATATTGTAATATTTTTATTAGATAAGCACAAGAAATTTAAAAAAAACCGGTCAAGTGCGAGTCTAAATCGCGCACGAAGGGTTCCGTACCACCGTTCAATGGAAGCGATGGTGTGGAGTGAATAGTTTGGATTTTACACAGCAAAATATTGTTTACAAAGTTATTGGTGCGGTTACTTTCACACTCCATGTACGTAACCAGGTGCTTCCATAAGTTTGTATGTGGTATTGTTGTATGGGAGCCCCCTTAAATATTTTTTTATCCTGTTTTTTAGTATTTGTTGTTATAGCGGCAACAGAAATACATAATATGTGAAAATTTCAACTCTCTAGCTAGCTAGGTTCTTGAGATACAGCCTGGTGACAGACGGACGGACGGACGGACGGACGGACAGCGAAGTCTTAGTAATAGGGTCCCGTTTGGAAACCTTCGGGTACGGAACCCTAAAAAGATCTAAAACTCAATCTGTGGGAGTTTCTACGCCCTCCTCCCACAGTGGTCCAACGTAGAGAAGAGGCAAATAATGACGTTTGCTAAGTATATGTAAATATCTACAGTAATAAAGACATTTGATTTGATTTGATTGATGCAGAAATTTGTATTTCTAACAAAAGTTTATCCAACTAGCAAACAATATTTCTCATATACTGACATCTCTCCTGCCTAACTCCGTCTCTGCCTGTACTACGCTCGGACCTCTAGCGACGTCAACTAAATGTCTCCGAAAGGATTTTCTGGCAAAGGTCACGGCCACATTGACACTGGAAAAGAAACTCCTTAGGTATGGTGAGTAGGAGCTGTCTGGGGCTTAGCGCTTGAATTCGGCTCGACATGTTAGTAGACACATGCCTTGCGTACTATACTTACATCATTTGTATTGTTTTTGTTACTAAGTACGATCTGAATGAGTAGCGTCTTTATTATGTAGTTCTAATCGTAGCCTACTTAACTAATATTGATATATACCTAGCCATCAGCAACTTGCTTTCTACTACTGCTGGATACTCGTATAAGCCAAATTAAAAGGTAAATAACCTTAACTGAAATAATTTCAAATATTTATATCTGTAAGTAATATTTTATAATATACAAAACCCTGCTCGAGGGCACTTGCTTGATATGATACAATCCTGTGAGGTGTGGTCCGTTGTAAACTCCCTCACAGACCAAGCTTTTCTGGGGAGCGTAAAGATAAATTTAGATAGATAATATTTTACTTGCATTTTTTCCATTTGCGATTTTTTCCCACGATTAATTTTTTCCATACGATTTTTTTACTGGTGGTATATTTTTCTATACGCTTTAATTTCTTCTGTTTCTTTTTGCCAGACATATATTTTTCTATGCATTTATTTTCTCAATCCGTATTTTTGATATACATATATTTAACCGATATAATAATTTTCCAGGTGCTTATTGCCTCATATATTTTATGCTTGATTTAACTTACATCCATACACGTCCATTTTGCGTGACAGAGGGCTAACGCATCGCCGCAGCTAAGGAGATATGAAGGTTTCCTCACGATGTTTTCCATCACCGTTAGAACGTCCACATAGTGTACTATCGGACTAACATTATACAATAGCGTGGGATTTATTAAATAAATGAAGTACGCTGGCCGGCGATTTGACTCCGCGATGCCTAACTTGTTGTATTTTCTGTGTTCTTTTTTGTGTCATACATATTTCCTTAGCTGTGGCGATAGGCTAGCCCCCTGTTGCGCAAAAAGGAGTAGTAAAAACTGACTAAACGGGGACGCATATGTGCCTCCGTCACACGTCAGTATGGATGTAAGTTAAATCAAGCATAAAGTTTATGAGGAAATAAATGCCTGGAAAATTATTATATCGCTATGTGAAAAATAAGGTTTGAGAAAATAAATGCTAAGAATAATATATGTCTGGCAAAAAGAAATAGAAAAGATTTAAAATTTTAGCTCATAGCTAGAAAAATATAGCACTGGTAAAAAAATCGAAAAAATAAATCGTGGGAAAAAACACGAATGGAAAAAAATACAAGGAAAATATTTTTTCGGAAAATTTATCTATACACTCAGTAATACATTTTCTGAGCGTATTATAATATATTTTTATCCACCTGTATATTTATTTATATATTTCGTCAATTAAATATAAATTTTAGGTTATTTTCTGCTCTTGTGTTATATTTACAAAAGCTTTGGCAATGTTTGCCCAGGCTGCCCGGTCCTTAGCTATACTCCAACAGTGATGGTTGAATGATCTACGTTCGTCTTTCCATCTCTGTATCACTCCCGAATTCACTCTTCTTTCCAATTATTTTACCATTCTGTTTTCAAATGAGACCAATTGGCCTGGGTAGATGTAGTCTTTGACATATTCTCAATCTCTATTGTTTACTGTTATGGGCGTTTCCGTGTCTTTTGTCATTATTTTCTTTTTATTCTCAATAAGCTGTAGTCCTGTTTCCTTTAGGGAGATGTGGAGTTTGTGGTTTTGAAGCTGAGTCAGACAAAAACACTATATCATCGGAGAATTAATTAGGAAACCGTTTATAGAGATCCTTTTGAAAGTATTACTGATGTTTAACTCGTCCAACATCCAGTGTAGACGTGACTTTAGCACCGCGGGGTGCAAATTGCTTTACTAGCAAACAAATAAGAAATCGAGAAAAGTCCAAGGCCAAGAAAGGGAATAATATTACTTTACAAAGAAGTAATCATCCAATTAATGGGTTTTTTAAATATCTACATACTATAAAACATGACTACTGACCCCAGACTGGACGCGTGCTAAAAATATAAAAAGAAATCTTTTAAAGTTTTATATTAATAAATAAATGATTCTATTTATACTAGTTATTATTGTGCAATGTTGCACCTGGACGTTAGTTCGTCGACGTCCACGAACAAAAAATATTCTATAGATTGTTGGTATCGACCAACGGATTCCCGTTACATAATCGCTCCATAGGTCACCTTTTTGATGTGTTTTTTTTGTAAAAAAATGATGGTGACATGTGCTCGACAAATTATGCATCTCGCTGAATCACAATAGAGCTCTCGGGTGCAGACCGCGTGCCAGAAGATTACTATAGGTTCATTTTTTATTAAAAATTACGAAACTATGTCAAGATACCTTTTGTACTTGAGTTCTATGTTTGTGGCTTCTTTACGTCATTTGATCGTTATGCGAATGTAGGAGTAATGAATCTTTGCAGCGTGAGTATTTAACAACGTGTATTCATGTAACAACTATTTGAAAATCATGATGACTAGATACGAGTTAATAATGATTGCGAACTAATAAAATAATGATTAACATCTTTTGAGATACGGATAATAAAGTTGGATGAAAGCGAAGCAAAGCCGAAACAAATGAGAACTTTGAACATATACGAACACGAATGTAGAATGGTTTTGTGAACTTTGTGAAGGATTAAGTAGAATCGAATATTTATTGTACCCCATTCACAAAACTAGATAGATAAGCGACAGGACATGTCCCTTGTTTGCCTCAAATGAAGGCCCTGACTTATCTTAAGTTTACTTCGCAAACGTTTGCACAGGGCCTAAGCAAAAAAATGTTATTTTTGAATTTGTGCAAGACATTTGACAGGGGACAAGGCAAGTCGGCGATGAAGGACCAAGTTACCTTTACCTATCGATCATCTTAGTATAGATTTTACCCGGTCGCGTTAAGGTCCTTCTTTATTTATTGTTTCGTCCAGTTTACGTACAAAAGGTGACAGGCAGGACTGACAGTGACGTTGGAAGGAGTGCCGTCCGTTCACAAAGAGACTGGACGTTTCAAAGACGTTATGAATGGGGATGGAAAGGAGTGATCGGTCATGATCGAGAATTGACCAAACGCAGACCGACCGACTTGAATCTCTGATAACAAAACGGAAGACAACTTATAAATCCGCATTTGAAAGGAAATGTCGAAGAAAGTTATGCTTTTGTGTGAGATAGTAATTGAAAGAGATAAATGTTCTGGGATCAAAGTAGCAGAACCTATGCATACATATTAGCATCAAAAATGTTGCCTATGGTATGGCAATGAAATTATATGCTAAAATCTCTGAATTAAAAGTCCATCAGACCCAACTGAAGTAAACGATAAACTTATACAAACAAACATCATGTAAATTCAGATAGAGCGTTAACACTCGCAGTATTCAAGCGAACGAACGGTCCGGCACGCTATATTTCACATTTATACGGACGGCCGGCACCGGCACCGGCATCGGCAGGGCGTATCGAGCCGAGAATCGAGATAGTTGGCAAGGACAATACTCTCCCGGAGAAAAAGGGAATTATTCATCACACCCGGAAAGGGAGAGCTTGTGACGCAAACATAGAAATAGCCACCTGCTGTTTGCCGAACGACGTATACGCCTCTCCTTTTGCCAGGGCAAAACAAACTCTGCTGCGCTGATGTTGAGTCGGGGTTTACTTGGGATCAACAGGATGCGAGACGTTTTCGAGGGTCCAGTTGACTGTTGCCAGTTGCAGAATCAAAAGTTTAAACGGCCGTTGAGAACAAAGGAGGATCGGACAGCGCGGCGGGACTCGGGGAGTCGGGAATAAGGGATAAATATTCAAAGCGAATCCTTTGGAGGTGATATTTTATATTCTCATGCAATTGTCGCTCTCACCTGCGCGATCTAGCGGAACGATACCCGCCGTGGCCCAAAGGAATGTCCCGTTTATATCATTTTATTTAAGGGTTTGATATGTTGTGACTAAAATGTGTCATCACTTACTCATACTGCAAGCTTAGTAAACGACAGTATTAAAAGGTGTCTGTAAGACGACAAGCTCTAACTTTATCATTACAATTACCAAATGCTAGCAAAAAATACCTGCAATTTAAATACCTCAGTTTATTTGCATCTTAATACACATCTACCTATATGTCAGATTGAACACCAACTATAATGCCAAATATTATATATCCAAAATTAGCGTATATATGAATTTATGTACACATGTACCATAAACCCTCTTTACTGCGTCCAAAAACCACACGTTACGACCAGCATGATGATAAACTGCTTGGTAAAAACTCTTTCTTATCTGAATATTGATCATTATGACCATAATGTACCAAAATTTGTCAAATTATGACATTCAAATTTCTAACGCCGACGCCCGCCTACGTGCGGCCCCAAGTTTGTCTGTGAAGTTGGTACTACAGAACAAGCTAAACAACTGCAGAGTAATGATCAATGCCACAATGCCGGTCGAACATGCGGTTCCGGAACACATCAAAGAGAGCTTATGATATATGTGTAGATAAACTAGTGTATGTAACTGTACATAATTAGGCATTAAAACTCTCGAGTGATATTATTATGAAACTCGCCTTCGGCTCGTTTCATAAACCCACTCTCGAGTATTAATGCTCTCCATTATGTAGCAGTCACATAAACTACTATTATAGCGTCGTCATAAAGGACTAACATTCCCACGGATAGCAATTAATGACAGAATGACAGACTTCTAATTTGTAATATCAACTTATTGACATAGTTTTTGATATACAAAGGCGTTTCATTGTATAAATTCCTTTTCAGTCGTAATTTGCAACCATTGACATTTTACTTCGTTATTGAAGTCTTCATTGTTGACGTCGTACCTAATTAAAAATTCGGTCGGTGTCTAAATTCACAAAAAAAAACTAATAATTAAGAATTAAAAGCAACCGTCAGGCCGGTTTACAGCTGTCAAACAACTCAAACGAGTTTGCAATCAATCACAAGATTGTTGTAAAACGTTATTGATTCTTGATCAACCGCCCTTTCCGAATAATAATGCAAAACCAGCCACGGCGCGGAATCTACCCAAAAATTTACATTAAAATCACACAAACACAAAAAAACTGGCTGAAACTCGAGGCCATTGTGATTCGTTCGATTCGTAACGGCCGAGTGAGTAATAATGCGAATGAAATATTCACATTTTGAGTAATTCCGGAATCGACGCGCATCTGTCGTGTGCGGCGCGCGCAGGGATCTAGCCCACCGCCTCGCGGAGTCGGCATCTACCCTACCTACCCCGCTATTGTACGAAAAACAATTAAAAGCGGCTACTATTTAAAACACTGTTTCATACACAAAAGGTAGCTTGTTAGCAATCGCAACTAACACCCGACGATATTTTTTGTTTAAATTAAGTTTCTACGATAATTTAGTTCGCATAGGATTAGTCAAAATAAAGGAAAGGTATATAAATAAATAAAAGGAGAATCACAACAATTACGATGTAAGTACTTGATACCATATAAAGACAATAATATAACAATTAATATCATACAAATCTTAAATAAAGCTATTTTGTGACAATTCGGACTAATAGGAGTATTAGGAGAAAAGAGAAAATATGAAGAAATTAATGTTTGAAACTAATTAAAAACACTACATATTTGCGAAGATAACAGAAAAAAATAACCAGTTTTTTTACGGCATCCTTGGCCATTTATCCCAGCAGCCGATGTCCATTGTCGCAATGGCTGTAAAATCTTTGCAAGGATTTATCTGATTTCAAACAATGGACTCTTTGTAGGGAGGGCTGTGTACAAGCGGGTTGTGCTCCAATTTGCGAAACTAGCCAACGCCCAGCTTTGTTTTAACAGGGCGGAGAGCAAAAAATGCTATTTGCGCATTTCGGCTCTCCTTTGATGTTATTCTTTGTAAACTTTCGCTTTTAGCGCAGTTGTTTGTATTGATCACTTGACGTTTCACTAGTACACATAGCACATTAGTCTCGTTGTAATTATTTATATCTCTTTGTGAATATGTAATTGAAAAGATTTTCATTCCACAACCCGCAGCACCGTTTGTTAAATAAATTCATATTGAAAAAAATAAGTTGATATAATAATCTACCCCTCAAAATCAGTATGGATGGCCGACCATGCCATAGACTCCGTTTGCGATCTACATATAGGTAAGTACCTAATACTAATAGAGTCATACTTTGTTAATCAATCTCAGCTATTGTCGTGAAACTTATTAGCATGATCCTATTATAGTTTGCATATCCATATCGTCGGTCAACCGCAGTTATTACCTCTAAGTTCATCTTTAGCCTCTTAAGCGAGTTCAGCTCAGTAGCAAGCGACACAAAATAAGTGTAGAAACTCAGTGTGTCCATACATCCGCGTTATTATTATTTCTAACAGACGAGCTATCTACTATTCAGCACAATAGTAAAAGGGTGGTCCTTAGAACAATAGCTCAGCAACGTGAAAGGGTTTCCCTTTCTGTTTACATTCGAAGCGTCAATGCCAAAGAATCTGCTATTAGGATAGATGCGAATATCGCAAAAAAGGGAAAGTAAAAGTGTTAGGCAAACTTCACGAGTCCCTTTCATCGGGAACAAAGAGATGTCCTTGAATTCTCTTCGGCAGGCTTAATTGTGGTCTCGCGGCTTCAAAGAGTTGGCTCCTTTGATAGGCGTCTTTACAGTCGGCTTGCGACTAAGGTGCACAATTTCATCGCGTGGCGCGGACAGAGGTAGAGTGTGTATTGCTTTGGGATCCAAGCAGTTTTCTACTTGACCTTAGGTCAAGTGTTTATTAAGGTGAAACACAGTTCAAAATAAGCGGAATCAGAAATTAAAGTCGAATTGTGCTACTATTTGTTTGTGTACAAAGTTATCTTAGAATGATTCAATCACACTTAAAATATCCTAAATTTTTAAATGACATACCAAACGTTGTCTAAAATTAAAATAACCGTGTTCTTATTTTAATTACGATCGCGATGATAATCTCAATCTCCCACCTGCCCCTCCCTTGAGCAAACTTGCCTTATCTGCCAAAACTCTGAACACAAGGCTATTATTGTTTCGTCTAATTTATAGATATCCTGCTTTAACATACGCTGATGAGCTCCTGATGGAGGATGAGGAGCAAGGTGCATGCACCTGGCGTGTGCGAGATAACGAATCCAAACATTTCGCAAGACAGGGATGCTGCTTTAGAACTCAAAGAAAGAGCAACAATCTTTTTAACTAAATACTTTTATCTTTTTCCAAGACTTTTTTGTTTGCTTCTGAACATTGATCCATTTGTTATCGGACTACAGCTCAAAGTTGAGTGTAAGTTGAAGACACGCGCCTCTAGCAGGTGGTAGCAAAGCTATTAAAAAACTTATAATATTTCGAGCCGCTCTTGTATTGTGCAAAGAACAGTGCTGTTTTCTTCACTAATAGACTCCTATGTATTGTTGGATTTTCGATAAGAAAGCAAGCAAACATTCCGTCGGTTTTGTTGTAATTTATGATAAAAATAAAGCGGTTTTTATTTTTTCATTAGCAGAATTATCACTCGTTATCAAAATAAGCTTTTAATAAGAATAACATGTTCAGATGCATCTAGCTTCTTCTAATTGATTATGAATCATAAATTTGTTTGTATTCTTTTGAAAAATTACTGATACCGAAACTTTACATGTTTTTTTTTATTCTTTTCACATGTTTCTTAAGTTTATTAGATAAGGACTAATATGCAATAAGTTTCCGCGGTGTCACAGCCGTTTTTCAACACAGGCAGTTAATCATTAGCCTAGGCCATTAACTAAGTGCCGGCGTTGAATCAAATGTCTCTTGCCTTAAATAAAAAATCGCCTGAATCTGCATGATGCCGTCAACCAAACAGCTGATTTCTTTCAGATTCAACTTACCCGAAATAGGAATTTAGTGACAAACCTGTATGTTGCGTTAAGTTTGACTGTTGATTTCGTGATTTCATAACTCTTTATTATACTCCCAAACAGATTAACAGATACTACATAGTAGAAAAAACATGTACAAGGCGAGCTTATCTCTAACAAGATATTTCTTCCAGCAAACGGTGATGGCTAGAAGAGGTGATGGTTAAGCGGGGAACGACCTGCGCGTACAATAATAATATACACTAATAATAATGAAATGTTTATTCGTCAACTTACATCAATAAAAAACATTTAAGTGGTGAATGCGCAAGAGGGTAGCTGTAAAATTGCTCGATACATCGTTGAAAACCACGATAGGCGAAAACCTGTGTTGTGATTTCCAATAAAATAATACATACTAACCGATAACCCTCCCTGCCATACATAGACTGCATGCACAATTACTTAGATTCAACATAATATTATAAGCCATATAATGCACATATACATACCATATATACAGGTGTAACAAAACGGTGAAGTTACTTTTCAGGGGGTGGTTAGGGACTTCATTATGAACAACTTTCACTATGAGACCGATTTGATCTGAACAACTTTAATTTTAACTTCTTTATACAGACTGCGCCGGGCAAGCAGCTTTATACAGACTGCGCCGGGCAAGCAGCTTTATACAGACTGCGCCGGGCAAGCAGCTTTATACAGACTGCGCCGGGCAAGCAGCTTTATACAGACTGCGCCGGGCAAGCAGCTTTATACAGACTGCGCCGGGCAAGCAGCTTTATACAGACTGCGCCGGGCAAGCAGCTTTATACAGACTGCGCCGGGCAAGCAGCTTTATACAGACCGCGCCGGGCAAGCAGCTTTATACAGACTGCGCCGGGCAAGCAGCTTTATACAGACTGCGCCGGGCAAGCAGCTTTATACAGACTGCGCCGGGCAAGCAGCTTTTTTTTGTACAGAAGAGAAAAATAAAGTTGCTGTGATCAAATCTGTTTCATTGTGAAAGTTGTTCAGAAAGATGCCAGTAACAAACTCCTAAAAACATACCATATATATATATATATATATATATATATATATGGTATGTATCTAAATAAAACAGGTCTACCTGAAAGGGAGAGATCGGTTTTTGAATACAATTAGTGATGGACTGTCCCTGATGATGCAGGGAAGCTCATTCCACAGCCGTCTGGCTTTGGCATTTTGATGTGCATGTGTTGGGTTACTTCGCTGAAATGCGATGCTTAAATATCTCAGTCAACCACCAAACTTGCTTTCTGTCTTCTGTTAATGATTTGTCTCGGCACGATTAGGCAACTCTTTAAAAGTTTCGTTCAATCACTTGCCCGACGGACCTTTAGCCATTTGATTAAACGAGGCACATAGTTAACGACCTAGGATATTGCTGACATGCCTAATTTAACCAAATGCTGGCGAACGCTAATTTGAGAAACCCAAAAAAAAATGTGTTATCCCACCACGTCATCATGCCGTCACAAATATGTGCAATTGTGCATACGTATATGTTGCAATTGTAGCAGATAGGTACCCAGTGTTGCGACGTCACGTTACACATTACATGGTACCAACGTAAGATATACGCCACATGCTTTACGCCAAATTGTGTGATAGTTGTAAGACGGCTGCAGTTATGTAGTACTTACGTACTTACGTGTTTCATACGAGAAGGGACAAAAATGTCGTATGGCGAGCCCTATAGGGTGGCTCGTGCTCACTAAAATGGTAAAAATAGCGATTGCTGCGGCACGCGCGATAAAAACACTTAATTTACGGCATCTGCCGCGACCAGGACACTTATGCTTTTTATGCATGTTGTCTTTGAGCTAATAATTGTTTGCCGTCGGTTACACGAGTCCCAAGATAGCATCGGAAGGTATTCGGGGCGACCTCAATAAATCAGCGGATACTCCGCTAATGAATTCCTCGTTTGCGTCGGGATTAATTTAGAATTAGCTACGAATTACATTCGTTTGCGGTTGGAGAAAAGACGAGTTGGTTTGATTAGTGCAGATATTAGGACACTCGTTTCGCCAAACCGCAAATTCGACAGGTTTTTTAGTGGAAAATTTTAATCCGTAATCAAGTGCGCATTAAACTCGTTTGATTATTATTAATTTGCTTAGCATCATATTATTTGTTATTGACGACCTCTGTGGTGTTGCGGTTCGAGGCTACGCCTCCCGAGCGACAGGTCCCAGTGTCGAATCCCGGCTGGGGAGAAGAAAAAACATAGTTTCTGGTTCCCAAGACACAGGGTATCCTAGTGTGGGGCCAAAAGAAATGTATAAAATGTAAATGTTACTTTATGATAAACTTGAAACTGGTGAAATGAGTTCCAGCGTCGATAGTAATCGACGCTGGATGAAAATTCAATAGAAAATACCTTCACTTTTGCTCTACAATTAATTTATTTCATTAATTATCAGAAAAGTAGACTTTTCTGATGAATAACAAATGTTGTGTTAGGTACGGTATGTAATTTTTACCTACGACATGCCCAATATCGTAAAAAAGTGATATGTTTCAATATATTTATGGAAATAGTGGCAGGGGTGAGTAGATTATCTCCAGCTAAACATAGCGTCCACAATAAACATCGTGAGTCATTAAACCCGGTCATTACATTTGGAAATGCAAGTTATCTCCTCGAAAGTACTAACAATAGGATAGTTATTTTGGAATAGTTGTCTTAATCGCCGCCGCCCCTCGGCGGTCGTAACATAAAAAGTGCTTATGTGGCGCTCCCGTGCCGCTAAAAAACCAAGAAAGGAAGAAACATAATGTAGTAGCGCTCGTAAAAAGTGAATGCGTGCATGTGGAGTGCATCCACGGTGCAGGCGCAAGGGGTGTGCGGGGTGTGCGCGGGGCGGGCGGGCGGGCGGCGGGGGGCGGAGCCTGCGACGGGCGGGCCGGCCGGCACGGGGAGCGGGCGGCGGCGCGGCCAGTGTTGTGGTAGGTCGCACGCCGCGCGCCCGCGTCAGACGATTCCGCATTCCGCATCGCGACCCCGACCCGAGCGAACATGCCCACTGCGACAACTAACTACCCTACCATTCTTCTCTATAACTGTTAACTTAGAAGAGTTTCACACTGACCAGGACATTCGGAACGTGTGCACTACAAATGCGAATGTATTTTCCCATGAGACACACGTGAGATGGCGCTGTCGCTGCAGTCGGCGTTGAATCAGAGAGGTTCGTGAACTTTTCTTGTAAAGTGTCCCGCGGCCCGGTTTGCTGAATCTCGATTGTTGTGGAAGTGCATACGTGATGTGGAAAGTTTCAAAAGTTTCCGCCACGCGGCGCGCGGCGCGCGGCATGCGTGTGAGAGGCGCCGCGATTGGCCGTCCGCTGCCGCTCGTTCAGCACACATGTCCGTATTTGCATTCGCGAACGTTTTGTAGATTCAGTGAACCGTCGCGTCGTAGGCGGTAGCGCGCGTAGCAGGGAGCTACGACACTGCTACGAGCGTCTTCGTAGCACGTAGTTACGAGTTTGTTTTGTTTTTCTCTAAGTCCTTAAATAATATCACTTCGGTTTTGCGCTAATTTTGGTAGAGTATCACTGCAGTTTATTTGTTAAATTCACAATTTTGCTTCTACAAGAGAGCGTCGGCAAGGCAAGTAAAATATTGTTTTTATTGCATCTTAAGTTTTTGTGATATCAGTCAGTTTTAATAACGTGTAAAAGAAATTAACTCGAAGCAAAGATTATCTTAACAGTATGCAAGTAACTTAGTCACTCAAATTTCATTACTTAATCACTCTCCGGGTTGAACAATGGAGGTCCACTGTCAATTTACTTCAATTAACGTAACTACCTCGTTATCCTTTGATATGAGTTGATAAGTACTTTTTATTTAATGAGACATACGCTTTCTTTCTGAGTTCATTCTAATCTACCTTACAGAGTTAATTCTGTTTCACATTTCACATACCTTAACGATTGTTGAAATGTTTATGTACTTCGAGAACATTTTCAAAATTTTGGAATAAGTACGTATGTAAATTGTATAGTACGGCATAAAACGCATTTTGATCGGCAATGTATTTAATAACTAATTCTTAACTCATCACATTCAAAAAAAATAGTCGAATGGTATAAATGATTACTGTTTTGATGACGACGACGATTGCTAAGTATATGTAAATATCTACAGTAATAAAGACATTTGGAATTTGGAATTTGGAATTTTAGTTTCAATTAAATCGTGGAGTAAAAACTAACTGCCTTATTCATAAACGTCTAATAAACCTATATTAACTATAATGTCGTTATAATTCCTTTGTCTTTGTCTGGCACTTTAAAATTTGTGAGAACACAAATTTTAAAGTGACAGACATATTAGCTATCATAGGTTTGATAAGTTTTATGAATAAGGCGGTTAGACTTACATTGGCTGAGTCATCATCAGCATCACCACAAAGCATTGAATATCTGCGAGCATCACCATTTAAAACTGTACAAAATACAAAAGCCTTAATTCCACAAAGCGAAACAGCCTTTATCTCATTAAGAAATCCTTAATTAGTAAGTTCGATATTTGCGTGCGTCCCGAAGCCCGACAACCGTAGGGCTACTATGCTTAACCCTTAAATGCGGCCTAAACTAAGGAATCCCTACCAGCTCGCTAATATGTGCGTGCGTCCTGGTACCACCGCCGCAGGTAATCCCATTATACATACACTGTTTCACTGAATTGGGCCACACAAGTACATTATACTTGTCGTTATGATGCCGAAAAAAATATCCTAAGTGGTGGCGACTGTAAAGGGTTATGTGAGTGAACGCCTTTGTATCCAGTTTACGCTCTTGACATCTATGTGCAGGATTCCTGTTAATCAGCGATGTCGACAAATTGTACGGCGGCGGCAATACATTAATGTGGACGCTGAACTAGCCTAGCGGATAGTGACCCTGCCTACGAAGCTGAATGTCCTGGGTTCGAATCCTAGCAAGGGCAAATATTTGTGTGATGAGCATGAATGTTTGTTTCTTAGTCTTGGATGTTTTCTTTGTCTCTATCAAATATATCGTCGTCTAGTACAAATAACACAGGTCTTATCGAGCTTACTGTGGACCTAGTTCGATTTGTGTAAGATTGTTCTCTAATATTTATTTATTTATAACAGCTGAATGACTGGCTAGACGTATTGAAAACAGAGAAAACACGATTTTATGCTGCCTTTTATTAAAACAGCAAGTTTAACTCGTGACGTGATTCTTGATACTTTTCCAAGATATTTTATTAAACCTATATTGGTGCTATTAGGTTGGACTAAGCGTAATAGATTAAAATTAAACTAACAACGTTGTAAAGCCGGTGTTACGTGATGTTCATAAAACCCTAAAAGGCTTAATGTTAGTTTTTTTAGTTCTCAATAAGGATGTCACCTCGCTATCGGCAATCGGAACCCTTACGCAATAATGACTTATGGACTGGCGACCGCACCGAAGTCCATAAAAGTATTGACAAAGGGTTATTGACAAATATTTATGGCGTATAAAGCGGGGATAATTACAACTCTTCAGCACATAAAAAGCGGTTCGGAAGGGTGCGGTGTATACATTTATCGGCAATATTGTCCCGATGGAGACTAAGGGTTGGCTACAACGATGTTCTACCTTACAATGTACAATGCCTCATTATTAAGCTATTAAGTGTAAAAAATGTAGCAATCAATACTTATCGGTTATTTTATTAGCTATCACGGATTATCTTATTTTTTTTTCGATATATCTTGTTTTTTTATGATGAAGTTTTTAAAATAATTGAGTTACAATTTCGTAGCCGACTGCAACTCCAGACGACGTGTACCTCGCAGATCCCTCCGAATGTATCGCCAACCTTATGTCACAGTGATAGCGTGAAAAACCTAAGAATTTAAGTTTGGTCCGAGGGTGTCTTTATCAGAGCGAGCACGAAGCAGGTACTTATAGCCCATATGGATATATTTATAACTTATTTCAATAATGTTTCAGCAAAAACATAGGTTTAGTTTGGAAAAATAATACATTTTAGTTTTCAAGTTACAACTTCCGCCGAAAACGCTCCAGAGTGTAATGGTGTCGCTGGTGGCGTCACGAGTTTGAAAACGCATCACGAAACTCTTTGTCTAAACCTATATATGCTATGTTTTATGCCAAACTGGTGTAGTTTCCGCTCTGATGATGTTCAACATATTTTGTTGATTTATTTTATACAAATCTAATATTAATCTAGCTCCTATTATTAAAAATAAAAGTCAAGTTTGGTCAGGTAAATATATATTTTGTGAGATTTACTTGCACTTAAAAGGCCAACTGACCTTTAAGTTTGTATCATAACACGATTTGATAGTCAAGAAACCTACCTAGGTTGTAATAAGTCTAGCAACCCTCAAGGAACTCCTTCGTCTTGCTTGTAAAGATATTTAAAGAATAAACACAAATTCTACGACATTTTATATTCAAGATCAAGGAACGAGTAAGCCCTATGTTAAACTTTCGAACATTCCATCAGTTCATCAACAGTCTTTAAGAGTAATAAAAGCGCGTCTTAATAATCCTGAAGACAGCCCATTCCCTGCACACGCCACCGCCACCGCCGCCACCGCGGCCGCGAGCGGACTCCTCGCGAATCCGCGCAGTAATGTTATTAAAAAGTTATGGGATAAGCCGCCTCTATACGTGCCTGCCCCGCCGCTGATGCCTAATCACAAACTTTAAAATTATCTTATACTTTTAATACCATTCGTGGCGTGAATCCATA
This sequence comes from Argyresthia goedartella, assembly GCA_949825045.1. Classification (NCBI taxonomy): domain Eukaryota; kingdom Metazoa; phylum Arthropoda; class Insecta; order Lepidoptera; family Argyresthiidae; genus Argyresthia; species Argyresthia goedartella. Next base: position 23,371,027 of record OX463814.1, on the reverse strand, counting down.
ATTATGCCCATCAAAAACATTTCAGCACTCTCAGACATTGATCATCGTTGGATAACTTCAGGAAAGTTAGGAAAAGCCTAGGGATAACGCTGAACAAACAAGTCAGATTTGCGGTATATTCTATTGAACGTTACGTAAGCCCTATTTACCATCTCAATCAAAATATGATGGATGAGACGGGCCTCCAAAAACATATGTGTACCTACGCGAGTTACATAATAGGTTATGAATTTCCGTTACGAACATAGTGTAAATCTGTTATCGGTCCCTGAAAGGATACTGAGAATAACCGGAAAAGAAAAAGTAAGCAAACGTTTTTACAGTCTTTTTTGTCCATCGCATTCGACTGGCACTCAGTCGAGTCCTCTTTGTGAAGACAGCTACTGAGCTGCGCCCCTGGATTCTCTTGTTCTCCGCCGACAAACTCCTGCTAATTCCATTTGCCTCCTTCAATTAAAAGCCAAGGCCGGACTCCGTGAATTAATTCCACGCTTAAGTAGATAATGTAAGCTTCTACCCCCTCGGGCCGCGCCTCTCCACGCCTCGAGGAGAAATTTCAATTATGATTTTAGTCTAATTTTAATTAAGTGCTCTCAAAAAGGCTTTTCTTCGTCGAAATTAATATTTGAATATAATTTGGGCGGAGCGGGCAGGCGGAGTTTGAAGCGCGAGGAATAATTAATTCTATTACAAGTGGTACGCCTCTGCCGACCACCGCACTCTAAACTCAGCCTGTCTGAACAATCTTTGACTATTATAACTAGTGTTGTATCTCATTTACGGGAACAGTAATAGAGATAGAATGAAGGAGTTCCTTGAGTGATCTACAGTTAATTGTACTATTTAAAACGCTGCCGCTTGACAGTTCCCTTCAAAGTTGTTATTTGACGTCATCGTCATGATGAGAGACATGTCAACCGTGTGAGAAAAACGTAGTAGGTCGAGTGTGATCGCCAGAGAGAGAAAGAATATTTTATAATTTCATTAGGCACCTATTTGATTTAATTATGAACTCTGAAGGTATTAAATATTGTATAACCATGTCACATTTGTAAGGGCTCGTGAGATTTTTACACATCCTTTACTGTATCCAACTTTCTTTTAGGTTGCCACTTTATCCTACTCCAGAGAGAGTTATACCTTGGCAGGAAAACCTAGAAAAAAATATGGCAATATAAGTGACACATTAGAGGACTACTGCGTGTTTTAAGACAAACCAAATATTTCATTAAAAATACGCAGTAGTCTGCAAATGTCACCATCTTTATTTTCTTGGTTTTCTTGCCAACGTCTAGCTTAGCATGACTATCTACGGCAAGAATAAAGGTGAGGAATGAGGATAGACATTACTAGGCGTGTTATTGCCTGAATATATACTCCTTCGTTTCCATAGACGTAGCCCACAGTAACAACATGATAATTTGTTGTAATTAATATTATTATCACGTTCGCGTGGAGAAGCTGAATAGAAAAATTCTCAATAGCCGCTCGCAAATAATTGTGAATGAATTGTGATTATTTTGATAATTCACCTTGGTGATTGTTTTGTAGACAATTGTTTTTTTTTAGTTTGTAACTTGTTACAAACTAAAAAAAAACAATTTAAAGTTCAAGCCCGATTTCTTTCTCCCGGTCGCAATGCGAATGAAGTCTGTGTACATGACAAGTCGTCATCAAAACTTTTGCTGCACGGAACCACAAACCAAGACGTCATCTGTGTATATATTTTTTGTATTTGTTGATTTTTTCAAAAAGTGCTCAATCAATTTTGATAAAATGTATATGGGACCACCTCAGAAGTATGATCTACCAATCAAAACAAGAATAATTAAAATCGGTTCATATTTGACGGAGTAATCGCGTAACAGATACACATAAAAAAAACAGACGAATGGGAGAACCTCCTCCTTTTTGAAGTCGGTTGAAAATTATAACAGCTTTGAGAAACATAATTAATTCAATATATATCCACTGTGGAAAGAAATTCTTACTAGGAAAATATAATGGCTCCTGTAAAGCGAGATTTGAATTTTGAATTTTGAATTTATTATACTTTATTGCATATACACATTAGTGGACAATTACAAACATAGTTAGTAAACAAAGGCGTGCTTATCTCTATATAGAGATTTCTTCCAGCAAACCCAGGGCTGACAGGGAAAAATAGTTTCATGCGAAGGGATAGACCTATTATGCACAACATATAAAAAAAACTAAACATCAGAGTGACTTTAATATATTTATAATAAATTACTTACATATTTACACATATAAATAAATGAGAACCTACATAATAATATAATACCTATAAATACTATATTTAAATATCAATAAATACCTATACAATATATAAATAAAATATAATCTACTACAGAAGAGAAAGGTAATGTTCCTTCAAACTACTTTTGAAGATGTTAAGAGATGGACTGTCCCTGACGGTGCTGGGGAGTTTGTTCCAGAGCTTGATAGCCCGGAGTCGGAACCCATGTTCATATGCGACAGTTTTATGTTGCGGTGTTGTGAGCAGCGACCGAGTGTGAGGTCTCCGAGGCCTATCTGAAGAAAGAAAAGTGAACGAATCACGTAAGAAGCCAGGGTAATGAGGATTATGTAAAATCTTAAAGAGAGTGAAGAGGATGTGGGAATCCCGGCGAAGACGGATTGGAAGCCACTTCAGATCCCTGCGATACTGAGAAACATGGTCAAATTTGCGCAAACCGAAAATAAACCGAATCCCAAGATTTTGAAGTCGCTCGAGTTTGTCCAGTTGCTCTTCGTTTGCGCTGATCCAGCAGACATCTGCGTAGTCAATGAGGGGAAGTAACAGAGATTGGGCGAGTGTAATTTTGGTCTGAAGAGGTAAGAAGTGCTGAAGTCGTCTGAGAGAGTAAAACGTAGCGAAGACACGCCTACTAACCTCGCAGACATGCGCTGACCAAGACAGCAGGTTATCAAAGATGACTCCGAGATTTTTGGCCTTGGAGCTGTAGGGAATTACGATTCCATCGTACATTATGGGTGCAGTGGACATATGCTGTAACACTTGGAGAGAGTGCCTGGACCCGATAATCATTGACTGCGACTTACAAGGATTGACGAGTAGCCCGTGTGACAGAGCCCAATCCCTGATACACTCAAGATCAGCATTCAGCAAGGCCACAGCAGAGTTAACATCACAGGGAGAAAAATGACGGTAAATTTGGAGATCATTTGAATTTTGAATTTGAAGATTTGAATTATGAAGGAAGTGAGACCACATTAAGACTAATTCTAAATAACAAATTGGGGTATCGATTCAACAAATGTTATGAAAAAGGAAGACTTTAATCGAGAGGCCCACCATACAGGCAAGGGGAACTAAATATTGGCGCCGTATGAAAGCTAATAATTTACTTGGTGCTGACAAAAAATGCCAATTTTGACGGAACCTGGATCCATGCCCGCTATACAGTGAAAAGATGTTGGTAGTCTGCTATGGATAAGGGAGTAAAAAGAATGATGGTCGCCGATGGATACTTTATGCTGGAAGCGTGAACGGGTTTAAAGTTGGCGCACTCCTAATTTTCAAAGCTAACACAAAAACTGACGACTACCATGACCAAATGGACTTCGATAATTTCACAAAGTGATTAGAACATAAGCTTTTGCCTAATTTACCGCCGAATTGCATAATAGTAATGGATAAACGCATCATAACATAGTGAAGAGGAAGTCAGGCCAGTAATAATGTACTCTTTGGTCAGGCCTCCCAACATGAGTTCAATTTAGGTAGTGATGGTCGAGTGGATCAAGACGAAGAAGAAAATTATGGAACCGGAATTATACATGATCATCAAATCCCACAAAACTCGTAAAAATCATCATTAATAAGGTTTTGGCTGATGATGGTCATGAAATAGTAAGATTACCGGCCTATAACTGTGATTTAAATCCTATAGAATATATTTGCAATCTTGTAAAGGGCCGATAAGAAGGTTAAACAGCTGGCATCTAAAATAGAGTCTTTGACTCTAGTTGCTCTAATGTCGATAACACCTGACGATCGGAAGAAAGAGGTCAACCAGGTTAAGCACCTCGAAGAAAAATACTGGTAAAGAGATAGATTGATCGATGAGGAGTTCATTATTAATACCGAGTCAGACAGTGTATCAGAGACTACAGAAAGTAGCACTAACTCCGAATCCGAACAGAAGTACATGAGTGGCGTCGATATTTCAATTTGAACAATACATTTTAATATGTATTGTGATAGCGTAAACAAGGATCCACATACCATATGGTTTTAGTGGACATAATAGTAGTTTATGTGACTGATACATAATGCCTTATTATGTACAGTTACATACACTAGTTTATCTACACACATTTCATAAGCTCTCTTTGATGTTTTCAGGAACCGCCATGTTTGACCGGCATTGTGGCATTGAGTTGTTTAGCTTGCTCTGTAGTACCAACTTCGCAGACAAAGTAGGGGCGGCACGCAGGCGGGCGTCGGCGTTCGAAATTTGAAGTAGTTTAACATTATGCTGATCGTAACGTGCGGTTTTTGGACGTAGTAAAGAGGGTTTATGATACGTGTGTAGATAAAAAAATATATCCTGATACATGAATACCTATTATACTCAGCTTTCCGTGGTTGCTCCCTCCACAAGCAAAACTGCTTACAAAGATATTATTGGACCAACTTGGAGATAACTTGGTATTTGTGTGCTGACTACACTCATAGGAACTGACGTCACTATGAAAGAGTTTCGTTTATCTGAAATGACGACACACGCCTTGGCGTTACGCGCATTACCATTTTGCTGAGCTTTATAATATAACTTGGTCAATAAATATTGTCGTTTCTTTGTCATATGTGATGAAAGTCCCCTATGTCCCACTGTTCAGGCCTCTCCCCTTTCTTCTACCCGCGGTCTCCCTCCAGTACTTGTCCCATAGACTCACTTCATCTTCATCTTTTCCTGGGTCGGCCACGCTTTCGCTTTGTCTTGTTGAATGGATAAATATAATGAATTTGAATCTGAGAACATGGTCCGCATATGTTATACTTCTGTGTATGGCGGTAAATTTTAGGAGTTGCGTGGTTTTGCGCAACAGGCAGCGGCGGGGCGGAAGTGATCTGCAGCGTGATTGCGACCAAATGTTTCCTTCACACTCCGCCTCACAGTTTTTGTGCGCGTTTTTTGTATCTTGTTGATAAGTGCGCTATCGATAGCTTCGGCTGCTGTTTGTTTAGGCCAGAAACTAACGAGTGACGGAAATGTTCAACTCGACGTTTTCAATTTCTAAAATGTATAGATAGGTATGTAGGTAGAGTGTGTTAAGCAAAATATGAGATCAATGGTTGCTAGGTGTACTCATTAATTAGTATACGAATCCTAGTTTGAGCCACAACAGCGGTCATAGAAAGAATATGAGATTAAATGTGACGTTTTGTTGTCGCAGGTGTATCGGTAAGATCGATATTGAGCATGCGTCAGGACTCGCTGCCGCTGCCGATGCTGGCGGAGCGGCTGCTGGCGACGCGCGCCGCGGCGCTTGTGGCGGGGCTGCCACGGGAGCTGTACTCCGGTGCGCTGCTCGCCGCAGCCGCCTGGTCGCCACCGCCCGCCGCCGCCGCCACCGCCTCCGCGCCGCACAGCGAGCGCAAGCGCCGTCGCACGCCCAAGCTGGACGACGGCGCACCGCTCTCGCCGCCCTCGTCGTCCGGCTCGTCGCCCGGCGCCGCCGAGCCTCCGCGCGACAAACTTTTCACCTGCAAGGTGTGCTCGCGCTCGTTCGGTTACAAGCATGTGCTACAGAACCACGAGCGCACACACACCGGCGAGAAGCCCTTCGAGTGCGGCGAGTGCCACAAGCGCTTCACGCGTGACCACCACCTCAAAACGCACCTGCGTCTGCACACCGGCGAGAAGCCGTACAGCTGCCCGCACTGCCCGCGCCACTTTGTGCAGGTCGCGAACTTGCGCCGCCACCTGCGCGTACACACCGGCGAAAGGCCCTACACGTGCGCGCGCTGCCCGGCGCGCTTCTCCGACAGCAACCAGCTGAAGGCGCACGCGCTCGTGCACGACGGCGAAGCGCCCTTCGCGTGCCGCTGCGGCGCGCGCTTCCGGCGTCGGCAGGCGGCGGCGCTGCACCGCTGCAGTGGCGGCTGCGACGACACTCCCTCGCCGCTGCCCAGCGCGCCCGCCGCCCCGGGCGACTGGCGCTGGGACGAGTGGCCCGAGCAGACCGAGCCTGAGGACCTGTCACTACCGCGCCGCCCCAACACGCCCGACTCGCCCACCGACCTGCGCGTGCACGCGTAGTGCCCCCTTCCCCCTCCCCTCCCCACCCGCCCCGCGCCCCGCACCGCCCCCGAGCCCCGAGCTACCGGTATACGAGTTCCTCCAGCGTAGAGTCCGCGCGCTGAGTCTACACGCGGCCAACCGACGACGACGCCTCTCGTTCTTCTCCTGAATTCTTTCGACTTTGAGGGTCAGTTCCTTATTTTCACGCGAAGCAATTTTTGCAGAGACAAAGTCCGAGTAATAGATAAAAAATTGGCATTCGTTGCATCTCGCTAACGGTCACTTTTTTCGTGTTCCCATTAAGGCTACCGGCCGACGTGGACTAGTTAGATAGTCGCCTATTCATGTTTTTATGTATTTGCACTGCAACGCTCGTCATAAAACACTTTTTTCTGTCGTGCTACAGTTTGTAACTTTATTGTCGTACCATTTGCATAATCGCAAGACGAGGTGAAGCAAAAAAGTTCACGGCAAGAAGTCGCCTTTGTTCTTTTGTGTTTTACTTACCTAACATTTGCGAATTACTTGAAAGAGCACATTGCAGAAAGGCATTTATGATTTATCGCTTTTTATTGTTTCGGAGACTCCAACAAAAGGCTTTCATTATGCGTCACGTTCGAGTGATCTGAGCTCGAGCTAGCTGCTGCCTATCTGCCGAGGAGCGTAAGCGGAACCGGAACTCCGGCGTCAATGCTCGAATGCCGACTGCGGGAAGGTCGCGACATTGACTTTATTATCATCGCCGACAATGCCTTTCCACAATCGGTGATTATCAAGTATTTGGTTCCGTGGAGCGGGTTCCTCGGCGACTCTGTTCTCACAATGCCGGCATTGTGCGCGCCCTGAGACTCCGCGCTCGCGACATTACAACCGGTTCGCAATCACCGTTATTAGCTCCAGTATATTTTTTGACAGATGTCTTTACAAATTTTTGTTAGTTTTTTAAAGCCCTAATTTCTATATTCCATTATCAGTAAATTGAAACCGATTCTCGTTTTACAACAAATATCCCCCATGCCATGCTTGACGAAGCAAAATAACTTCAACTCTGTCGAGAGAATTGAGAAATGATCGGGAGACAAGCCGTTAGGAGGTTCGCAGCTCGAGCGCGCACACAGCTTTTGTAAATATGCTGTCATATAATATATTTATTTATTATTTATATTAGTTAGTAGTACCATGTATATTTGATATAACGGCCAGTCCGTGGCCAGACGATGTGACAAGTGTTGGACTTCGGGACAGGAGCAAAACGTGTCTATAACGACTTACAGCGGGCTGTGTATCAATATGGACATTCAAGTTATTCATGACATCTGTTAGCTACTGTCAAATTCGGACCACATGTATTTGGAATTCATGTTTTCTAGATAAATATTTTCATGAAATTATTATGTTAAACTATAAGGAGATTCTGTACAAAGGATACTGTATTTAGCGTATGATGTTTTAAAACGTATAATTCAAATACATTTGGTTCTCGTTATCTAGAATGATATTAAGTGAGGCATAGATATGTATGGATTGTACAAGAAAGTTCACTATGTGCTCCCCTCGTCTTATAGGAGGAGGTTCATATTGTAATGCAATTTGTTCTACGGGTATTAGTTTCCTATTAGGTGTAGTGTGTTTATTTTGATGATTAAGTTTTTATGTCTGATGATGTGGAGTATTTTCGGAAAGCTTATTCCTAAGAGTACTTTCGACGCACAGGACGTGGTTGGTGTATCTGCTAATTGTTGATTATTATTATTTTATTCATTCTGTAGTCATAAGATCTCTCGGGATTTAGGGTCTCCTTGGTGTACGCGAGAAGTAGACGTAGGATTACGAGAAGTTTTATCCAAAGAAATTATTGGTACAAAATATTGATATGTGTACAAATTAAAATGTTTTCGATTAGAAGTGGAAAATCCATGTTACGATGTTGTATAACTGTGGTAGTTAGTGTAACAGTTATATTTATTTATAACAGTGCCATGTCTACCTCACTGGAGTGGCTCGGCCAGGGTAAAGAGGCTAAGTTATACGGATATTTCTCTGTTGAGATAGAAAACAAATGTAAAGATTACTGATAATTGCGGTGCAGTGACGTCACTCGCTGGCCAATTTTATATAACTGAGACTGATTTTGTTACCTTTCATTTATTAGTTATTTTATTACGGAAGCCGTCAAACTTAGTTTTTCTACATCTTTATGAACAACCTTGTCGTATACTTTTTTTTAAAGGAACACTTAATTTGTCCGAGGTTGAATGTTTTCTTGGAGGCTGTTAATATGAATGGTACTTTTTTGCAATGATATAAGTTCCTATTTTTATTGTTGATTTCTGTTTTGTGTTCATTAGTTAGTATATACAACTGTGCCATCCGACTCACAATTTACACATAAGAGATAAGTTGTACACCTTGAACTAACATGAATTACTATTTAATTTCATTATATACGATAACTCAATATTTCTTATACACTTAAATAAAATACATATTGAACTGCCATTGAACTCGTCTACCTCAGAAATAGTTGGAATACAGATAATTGTTATGTACTTATGATATTCTAAGAACCTCTAACGATCTACGTTACTTGTACAAATTAAAATAAGACATAAATGTGACATATTGTACGATGAATATATGTATTACTTTATTAGTATCCAGTACATAATTACTATAATAAAGAGATGTTTGTTATTTAAAACTTTTTTTATACAAGTCATGAAACAGTCTCCTTTGGCAGCTTTTAGCGATAGAAGCCATCTCCCCGCCTATTAAACCAAAACTTTAGAAACAGAATAATACATTAGTCCTGCCTGCCACGTCTGGAGGATGTACTTACTAATTGGTTAAAGTAACAAGAGCAAAGTGGAACTTATCTAACATCAACCCTGCGTAATGAGTTGAGTCACTACTACAGGCAGATGAGTCATCCCGTCTGTACACAGCACACACACGCACACACTGAGACCTCACCCCTACCCATACTGTTCTCTAAGCGATTTTAATGTATTCAACTTCGGAGATAACACAAACGCAAGCAATATCTTCGTATTTTTTTGGTTTGGGTCTCAAATCTCCGTTCCGATTATGCACCAGCTATGCGCGGGTATAACCTATGTATATGGGAAAATACTTAATTGTTATCTAATAAATAATTAATTCTGCCATGTCTCTCTGTACATACAGCCCAAGGATCTATAGGCCAAGATAATTCAGATAGAGGCTTCGCTCGTAATTCAGGAGACGTCGCACGGCGCATAGCTCACGAGACAAATGCCTCGGAATCCGGTTGGTATTTATTAAATTAATCGCTCCCCCCTCTGAACCGAAGCACCCCCCGTGCTTCACCCCCGCTGGCCGGCCCATCTAGACGATGCAATGTCCATGGCGATTACGGAATTTACAATCGGCCAAATGATCTAAAACGTATGAAATTGTAAACTTATAATTTCCTATCTACGTTTCAGTGTTATTTATAAAGATTCAATTTCTCTAAAACACTCAGAATACGGAGTTAAACAGTCTTACAACACGTTCATACAAAATTCTGATTTATAAAATAAAATCTGTATTTTATTTTCGTTATAAACCTTCTACAATTTAAAGTAGCTCAGACCATTCTGTAACTGTCCGATAAGCCCATCATTATCACACATTATATTCTCTTTGGTGTTCACCAAATGCCAAAAGCAATCGCCAGTCAGTTGTCGGTGTATGAATTCAAGCAAAGAGTTTCGTTTATCAGAGAATTTATGTCGGTTATTTTTTTTGTTTGTTGGAACACAGAAAATTTTCACACATACACACAGAATTTTTTTAATTAAGTTTACGGCTTTGGATTCTCTTCTTTCAAACATCCACAGACCCTAATAGAAGTTTATGTGACTGCTACATAATGGAGGGCATTAATACTCGAGAGTGGGTTTATGAAACGAGCCGAAGGCGAGTTTCATAATAATATCACTCGAGAGTTTTAATGCCTCATTATGTACAGTTACATACACTAGTTTATCTACACACATATTATAAGCTCTCTTTAATGTGTTCAGGAACCGCATGTTCGACCGGCATGGTGGCAATGATAATTCCTTTGCACTTGTTTAGCTTGTCCAGTAGTACCAACTTCACAAACGCCGACTTCACAAACTTCACGCCGACGCCCGCCAGCGGCACGCTGGCGGGCGTCGGCGTTCGCAATTTGAATGTCATAATATGTAGAAAACTTACACATTATGGTCATAATGTGTAATTTTTCAGATAAGAAATGAGTTTTTACCAAGTAGTTTAACATTATGCTGATCGTGACGTGCGGTTTTTGTACGCAGTAAAGAGGGTTTATGATACGTGTGTAGATAAAAGAATAAAATAACTTACAACAGTGTTTTAGTTAAAACTGACTCGCTGTACATTTATAAATCACAAAAACATAAAACGCTCATTAAGGTTTAAAGATGATTTTGTTTAAACTGGTCTACAAACATAAATTTGTTATTTTGTATAGGTAAGACTGTCTAATTTATCTAACTACGTGAAATTACTCTGATAATTCATCAAATATGTGTACACGTATTCCTTTAAAAGAAAAGCTGCCCAGAGTAGCTACTATTCAGTCAGTTAGCTATTGCTATAACTAAAAAATAAAAATAAAAAATTGTTTTATTTCATAGAAACTGTTAGGTTACTGATCACACAACGAGACTTCCCAGTAAGTAATCTTGATACTTGTGTTGGTAATGAATCGCAACGACGTCTCATCATTATTACTTTTCTTGTATGTTAACAAATAAGGGTATGCTATGTGTGTATAACTACTCCTACTGATGGCACACGTGCTCATCTTTTAGTCCTTCCCTAGATCTAGTCTAGGCACACACATTATAGATGTCACACCGATGCAATATTATCCCGGAAGCAAAGTCCGTAATGTTCCTCACGCGCGTACTGGAAGAGTTGTCGGCCGGAGCGCTGGAGCGCCGGAGCGCCCCGGAGCCCTCTCGCAGGCGCCATTACATTACAGCAACCCTATTGTTTTACGTAAACGCGATTAAACAGTTAAAACAGCACAAGCGGTAGCGGTGGCGGCGGCGGGAGCGGTCTCAGCGGCGGGGCGGAGGCGGGGGCGCGGGGGGGGGGGGGGGGAATTATAATTTATTTGGAGAAGTGGCGAAGAGGCCCCCCCCGCCCCCGCGCGCGCCGCCCGCCCTACCCTTTGCTTTCGCCCTTCGTTACGGACTCACTGCCGTACGAATGTAGCTCGGAAATGTTCGATTATTTGGGTTGATTTATATTTTCTATTCACTGATTGAATGCTGTCGGATGCTTGGCACTATAAGCGTTATTGAAGAAATGTTAATGAAGAATAAGCTACCATAACACTTTTTGTTTCTCAATTTAACTACCAATTTAATACCATTCCATGTTTTAAAACATCTTGATCACCGCAATACAGGACACTCTTGCTGGTGAACTGATAAACGAATTGACAACAAAATCGCCAAACGGGTCTCGTGACGCTCGTCATACATTTTTTTCATTTACCACTGTAATTACCATGTACATTATACACGATATCTCAATCGTATATTTATAATGACATCATTAATCTAGTTCATGTTAAATCATCAACCGCTTGCGAAATTTCCTAATCATAATAATTTGGTGCTTATCATAATCATTAAGGAATTAGCCAAAGAATTCGGAATCCAAGTTTGACTGTGCTTTGATGCAACTAATGGTAGATTTGTGAAACCATAAAAACATAGATGCATCTTCTTTGCTATGAAATGCACACCGGTTTTATCTAAGAACTGCTGTAGGTATCAAAATAAAAAAATATATAATCGCCGCAAATATTTTACTAAAGCCAGCTCTTTACGTAAAAATACAACGGGCATAGACTGTAACACTCTACGATGCTTGCAATTAAGACATAAGGCATAAGACATAAGACGTTTATTCGTAATAGGCTAGTATGACGTGTCGTGTTGGTGTCAATACGTTAGTAAAACTATATTGTATATAGAATAATACTATAGTAAAAATAAGTCTTAAGCTGTAGTAATCTTGTACAATATGTCATCTAAAATATAAAAAATATGCAGTTCAAATTTCGAATAGGGCTACAACCTGTAAAGGGGGCTGTACCTAACAATAAATAAAATTTCCCTAGTTCCTGAGTAGGGAGTCAGCTCAATAAGCCACCGCTTTAGTCTAGCTTTAAATGCCCCGGTACTTGGAGCGGATGGATTGTGCTCCGGCAATTTGATGTAAATCGACAGACCCATCGCATGTGTCGATTTAGATGTTTTTGTCAAACGGCGGGAGATAGTGACCAAATTCATGCCGTTGCGTGTTATGGAACTGTAACGAAGTAAGTTATTATATTAAAACGGCCATACAAACATTACACCGTGATTATACTTAGTACGTTCCTAGCCATTAAAAAATCAGCTCAATCCTAGCGTATTAATTAAGCTACAACGCTTCGGCAGTGAACTTTATACTTTCTGTTTTTTCTCTAGGCACTGGTGTTCAAAGGGGCGCGGGGGCGAGGCGGCCGGGGGCTGAATTAAGAGGGAGCCCTCCCCCCTCCCGAGCCCACCCTGGATACTGAGAGGAGTTTTAACCAATTAATTTTGTTCCTCAACGCAAACTCCGCTATATAATAAGGTATAAGTAGGCATCAGGCTTGCGCGCCGATAGCTTGGCGGGGGCGGGGGCGGCGGCGGGGGCGGGGGCGGCCTCTTATAACGACGTTTTAATTCTTGTTAAGCTCTCCGTTTCTCCAGTTTTAATATTTAATGCAATTTTTATGGATGTTTTATGGCGCACTAACGAATTCTCAACATTATTGTCGTTGTTTTTATCGGGTCCGTTGTTTTGCGACGGACACTCGCGCGCCGATGTTTAATCTCGCGTTATTAAGTTCTATCCAGATATATGTATAGTATCCAGCTATTGTTTCTACTCATAGAATGTCGTTTATTAAAATTGTTGTAGTAAATATGCATATGTTAGTTATTAATTACTCTATCGATAGGTTGGCGGAGAGTCTTCATTCCAATCCTATTTGGAATAAAATAATTTCATAACGACGATGTACTAATTAAGTGAAATTTTATAACATTAAACATTATATAACATTAAAATTTTATAACGTTACTATGAAATCAATGAATAACAATACAATGAGTTACAAAACTAAAACCCAACTACTAAAACATTGCGTTTAGCGCGCAAGTTAAGTAAGAAACATATAACCACCGGATGGTCAATGCGCTTCTGAAGATTCCACGTCATGCAAGCCAAGCGAACAGGAGCTAGCCCATGACCAGCAGACGAGCAAGACGCATCTAACGTTACCTTATTTTCCAAATTCTGATAAGTAGTTTGGATGCTCTGGGGGAACAGATCAACATACATACCGGTCAAAATCATAATCATAACCCTCCGTTAGGATTCGCCGTAGTCGAATAAAAAGAGCAAAGACAATTTGAGTCAAGTCTGAGAAAAAAGTAGGTGTGTGTGAAAATACAGTAGTAGTAACCAATGATAACAATGTACATTGTTATCATTGGTTACTACTACTGTATTTTCACACCATTTATTAATGTGCCACGGCAACTATCTGAACGCACTTGTTCCGCCGCGCACGCATCTGTTGACAGACTCATAATGTTCCCTCCTGCAGGCACTCCTGCGCATCACCTGTCACTCGCGAACAACACCGCGAGCTTTGTCTAACGAACCATATGTCTCGCCCGCGACGTCTTCCGAGCTATAAATACAAAGCGCGATCTCCTAAAAAACGCCATCTTCCCCTTTACCAACCCGTGACTAAACACCGAAAAAGTTTCATCTCCCATTTGCCAGAGCCGCGGAGATTTAAAAATAAGCCGCTTCAAGAACAACACTAGCGAACGCGCCCCGCTCGTCAGCCGTGCGCGCGCGTCAGTCAATATGACGCTCTCAAAAACTGCTCCCAACAACGGTATTGTTTTGTGTTGTTAAAAAACAGAAACGCGCCCAAAAAAACAAACCGCAGAATACGGTTGAAAAACAAAGTGCAGCACGCGAGCCTCGCCGCGAGCCTCGTCACGAGCCGCGAGCCGAGGAGACACCCTTTCCCTTTTACGCGACGCGCGCTACGTTTTTTCTTTAATCTAAGTGAGGGTTGAGTTTTTTTCCACCGCGATGCGAGGCCACGTATAAATTAATAACTGAACGTGCTCATAATCTGCTGTTCGGAACACTTTCGGCTCTGTAGTTTTTTGTAACTCGGTATTCATTTGTTTTTGTGTGCTGGCGGGAACCGAGTGGGAGTGGGGCCGCTCTATTGATTAGCTAACTCTCCCGCTCTCCCGCGCGCGACAGGCGACAGGTGTCCGACATTGTGCACTGCATTTACATTCGAATGCTCTCGCGGAAACTTTGACAACTGCCATGTAATCCAGCGTATTACAAACATCGGAGACAATTGTATACTTATTAGCAATTCCGTGTAATATCGGATTATAATAACTCCGGGCGGTGCGGGCAAAGATGACTTAATATAAACAAAGATATAGCGTATACGTACGTATGCGTATCTCTATCCGATTAATAATGTTAAAACAGTTTTTAATTAATATACTTACCTACTGATATCTGATAATTTTAATCTAAGAGACTATTGTTACAATTGGAAAACTTAGGGCATGTTTCAAGAAGTTCCAATAAGGGCATATTTCAAGAAGTTGCTTATTGAATTTAAAATTGAGACTAATATAAATATTTTTAAGAGAAAACTAACTGTGCTTCTTCTTGAGAATTGTTTGTACGAATTGAGTTAATGTTAGATATATGTTTGTATTGATGTTATGTTTAATATAATTTCAAGTAGTTTATACTGTATTAGATTTTATTTTATTTATTTTCCTTTAACCCTTTCGCTTGCTGGCCGGAAAAGAAAAAATATCTCTCAACAATTAAGACAAATTTTATGTTTTTGGCCCATAAATGTCCACAATAGAATCTACAGAACTCTAGGTGACGTCTGGCATAAAAGTCATAAAAGGGGTTAATTACCAACTATTATTTCAAACAAGTATTGTTTATGAATAAATAAAATATGAAAAATATGAAATAAGCTCCATTGAATAGATAGATAAATCATATATTTTGTACCTACGTAAAATGACAGATGAATCTTTCACACATTTATCGGGGTTTCTTGAAAAGACCATAAGTATGAATGGGGGTTTCTAGCTCTTCTTTCAAAAACACGATATTTCAAAATTAATGATTAACCAGCTCGCTCAAGTTTTTGTTCAAAGCTTAAAGTAAAGAAGCGATGCAGAAACCGGAAGATGCGCCAGGAAGCGGGCGGTTTTGGGCTTAATGCGAAGTTACTAGTTTTTGCTCGCATTTCTGCCGCGGCAGTTGCGCAGACGCGCGATGGCTGCACAAAACACTATCATTATACCATCACTTAGACGACCAATTTCAATTCTATTACACCATGAAAATAAGAAACTCTGTCATTATATATCTATAGGCAGTTTAAAGCTATGTTTATTTTTAACTGAAACTATCTAGCTAAACTACACTGGCGTGCAAAACTAAGTACTATATACACTTTTAAATATATATTTTTTCTAAACTATAGAAGTTAGAGATTTTAAATAAAAATCGTTGTATAGAAAATTTCATCAGCTTTCTTTGAAATTATAGTACAAATTTAAACTTTTTTTCGAGTTCTTTTATTTCGAAAATTTTGTTTACTTAAAAAGTTATTGCAATTTTAAAAGTGTGATACTTACTTAGTTTTGCAGGCCAGTATACTTATTAGCGTAGACCACAATGGCTTAAAATTTTATTCAACAATTTTATTAATATCATATTATATTATTTTGTATATACTAAAACTAAACTATAACTGCACTAAACTAAATTAAAAATTTCCCTGAGTTCACTGCCGGGCGGGAGGGTGCCCAAGACGCTGGCACTGTTACCTCGCTGTATCGCAATACTGATGCGTTGAGCGAGGTAGGCGCCAGCTCTGCGGTCCCCTGACGCTTCGACGAGCCTCTTAGAGATGTCTTTGAGGACTCTTCGAGCGTCAGGGCCCCACGGCCCGAGGGTCTCAAAGCCGAACGGAATAAACAAATAGTCGTCGCCGAGAGCGGCGTATTTGCGGGTTTTGAGACACTCTGCTGCTGCCGCCGCAGCGCCGGCTGTGGCTGAGGTTGCCGAAAGGTGACACGGTGCCAGCGTATCTACGCAGGTCGCGTCCCATACTAGCGACCTCCCGCTCTGCCAGGGAATGAGCGTCATTCCGTCTGGCCTCTTGCCATCGTCGCGTGCCAGTCCATTGGGTTCAAGTATTGCTGGCACGCCACAGCTGGCAAGGGCCCGACGGATGACGTCATTAAGATTGGCATGACGGGACCACCGACCGGCGCTGCGTTGGCAGGAGAGGCCGTGGTGACCTAGTTGGTCCACCCTAGCACCGCAGCGGCACCGATGGATTTCGTTTGTCTTTACGCCGAGTCGCAGGCAAACGGCGAGGGTAAGGGTGGTACGGTCAAGCAGGGTGCCAATGTGCGTTGATGGGATTGCGCGCAGCCAGTGTCCTGACTCCTTCTCCCTGGTAGCTAGGAGACGAGCGCGCACTGCTGGACCACTAGCCGTTTTTACCAGATCTTCGCGGGTTTTAATGCATAGCGGCTCGTCCCATAGCCGTTGAGATTTTAAATTTGTTGGAAAATTTTGCCTCGGACAGGCTTGCGTCCAGGCATTCCTGGCCTCGACCAGACACGTGACCTCCACATCACCGAGTGATGGGTTTATAATTTTACCATAGAGATCATGTGAGCTATGGGTTGAAGACAGGAAGGCCGGGAGCGCCACATCTGAGATTTTCCGGATCCCCAAGCCACCGTGTCTGATTGGAAGGGCGGATTGGGTCCAGCTTCGTTCATCGAGATTAATGTTTAAAATTTTGGATAATGTACTTTTGGTAATATCGTCTAAAAGGTTGAGAATGGGAGGGTATTTCCAAAGAGGAGAGCATCGAAGGAGGTAGGTAAATTTGGGTACAAAAAGGCAAAACCGTATGATAGACAGGGCCATGTGGGGATTTAGGTCAGTCAGTTTGATAGAATTTTGATTGAATTTAGAAATTTGTTCATCCATGAAGCTGGGGATCCCGTCCTCTAGAACGGGGGCCCCTAGGAGGCGAAGTGAGTCTTTGTCTAGAATTTTAATGTTAGGGGCAGCTGAGTTGAATTTAAAGATGATCTCAGTCTTTTCCGAGAGGGTAATATTTTCGGATATGAACAATTCGCATTTCGAGAAATTGAATTCTAGGCCTATTTTTTTTAATTCTGATGTTAGGTGTTCTAAATCTTGTAATACGTCTTCGACTTTGCCTCCTATGGTCCCATCGTCTAGGTACCAAATGTTGAATTTGGAATTTAGGCTGGTAATGATCGGATGGATAGCCAAACTGAATATTGCCGGTCCGAGTGGGTCGCCCTGCTGACAGCCGACGGCAGAATTTATAAGATGGTCCCTGAAGACTAATTTAGAATTTTTACTGTAACATTGCCACATATAATTGTAGATAGATGGTGTATGCTCTTTAATTTGGGATAGCAGGGCGCCTCTGTCTACCGAATTGAAGGCGTTTTTCACGTCTACCTTCAGCAGCACGTCACCTCCTCCGTTAGCTAGGAAGGTGCGAGTCGCGTGCACAGCGGCCTCGCAGCCTCCCCTGCTACCGAAACCCAGCTGTACCGGTTGTAAGGTAGTGCAAAGATCTGGTAGGATATACCTACAGCATATCTTTGACACTATGCGGCGGATGGTATTGCCTACAGCGATGGGTCTGATACCCCCGTCCTTCTTTATGAGGGCACACAGATTAGCTCCGTAGAGTACGTCTGTTATGCCTTCGTGTACCTTTCCAGACAACATGAGGCTCGCCAGTTCAGCGATATCCGCCAGGAGAGTCTGCCCGACGTCCCCGACGGCTCCACAGATCAGGTCTTTGTAGTGTTGCGGGGTCATGCCGTCGAGGCCGCCTGCGGAACCACTTCTGAAGGACATCACCGCAGATGCGATGTCCTCGGCTGTAGCCTGGGGGGTACGTTCAGAAGGGTTGGGGGGATCAGGGAGGTGCAGTGTTGGTGAAGGTGCTGGGTGCTTTGACTCCAGCGCGTGCAGAGTGTCCGGGGAGTCAGGGGCGACAGCATCGCTCGAGAAAAGAAGTTGAGCAGCTCCCTTTAAATCCCCGTCACTTATTTTATTCTCTATTGTTCTCGTCATGTTAAATTTGGATCGAGATCTATTGTTGAGAATTTGGCCCGAAAAGGTTGGTGATTGGTTCTTGCAGTTGTTTTTAATTGATTGTGTAAGGGATCTGCTCTTGCTTCCATCCTTATCTACGTGCAAAGTCCGGTATGCGAAAGTAAGCAGCTGTTCCCAACTGGGGCCATCATTGTTTAAGATGACCTGTCGTATGGAAAGGGACAGAGAGGTCGCCACGCATGTCCTGGCACCACGAGGGATTCTTTTAATTACTGGGCACATTTGTTTAAGGCGTCCTAAGGTTTCCCAGAATGTGCCCGTTGACGGCTGTGTTCTGCTGCTATCATTGGGCGCAACCTGAGCGCCTTGGTTGCCCTGTGGTGTGAGGTAATGTTTTTTATGTGTTTTGGAATTGTGTATCTTTAGACCTCTCTGTCCTTTGAACAGCCGCTGCTGTGTGCATTCCGGACACTGCACGAGATCTGAAAGTGATGTGTCGAAGGTCTGGCTGCAGACGGCACCTGCTGACGGCCCGGTTGACTGCGACATCGGCGTAGCACGAGCGAATAAGAAAGCTACAAATATAATTTGGTACTACTGAAGAATAGAAAAAATATGTATATATAAATAAACAAACAAAAACTGTTCATCACGTCGCACTATATCTTCTTCGTGCTGTGAGAAGCCGCCGACGCCGCCTGCCTCGGCAGGTTCCGTGTGGCGGCGGCGTTCTAAATAGATGTAGGCTGGATCAGTGCCCCATTTCAGGGATCAATGATCCAAGAGCGAGCTAGAATTTGATCGAGGTAAAGTGGATTGAGCTGTCACTTTCTTGAACTGTTAACTGCAATCTGCGGGCTGTGGGATCTCTCCTGCAGGTGGAAATCACCTTCAAGCACTTCTTTTACATTGAAATTTTGAGCGTGAGAAAAATAAATAGGTGTCGGTCGAAATGTCACAACAAACTGGATATTGTGAAAATGGGTAAAAGTGTCAACAAGTCATCACATCAAAAACTACATATTATATTATTCTTCTTATTACATTTGATTAATTTTATTTCTGACTTCTTCGAAATCCATTCACTTTGGATGATAAAAATACTAGATGATTATATATTTATTTTCTAATAAAATTTTCTGTGGATTATTTTGACATTTAAAATTAAGTTCCTGCATATAAATAAATATTGTTAATATTGTTATAGAGTGTTGTGATGAGAGGGAGAGTGATATGTAGAGTACATCAACGGACGTTGTTTTGTTTTTTTTTTAAAAAGGGACCTTCACAAATTTACCCATCACGTAGGAGTGTAATTATTTTCCTATTTCATTTATTTTATTTCTATTTACAAATAGTATAACTCCATTTCTGTGCCCAACTCTGGGTATTGATCGAAGCAGTTGTCACATAGATTCAACAAAGGTCGTCGATAAATGGCGCAAAGCGTCGATCTCGCCAATAGTTCTCAGAACTCTCTCGAGACAAGTAAATATGTCGGAGTGAATACATTGGTTCCGCTTTTGTGGATATTTTCTGTTCGAATGACCCTGTGTGTCGGTTGGGTTGGTGCACGTGTGCGGGATCTAAGGTAAAAGGTAACTGTGTCGAGCTGCGGCCTGCATGGCTGATTCACAATCCTGACAATCAAATTGCGCTCTGTTTACCCTTTTTGAGCGTTCCCGAAGTGTTTGTGCAGTTTTTGTGCAGAATATATGAATGTGTTATAATGGGCTGTGCCGCGTTTTGTGCTCCAAAATTTAAAGCATGCAGGTAGATATGTAATTTATTTTAGGAGTAGAAATAATGTATTAATAAACGAGGATAAGATACTGCATGCTTTTGTAAACTATTAAAATATAAACCATATTTATTACCTAGGTCATTTAGGTAGGTAGATCTAGATTCATTACAAATATTGCACATGTGAATTTTTAACTTATAAAGGCATAGTAATTCATAAAATTATAACTTAAAACAAATTATATTAAATAAATAATTTAAACCTCTGTGGTGTTGCGGTTATGGCTCTGCCTACCATGCGAGATGTCCCGGGTTTGATCCCCGACTGGGGACTAAGAAAAAAACCCCAGATCTTGGATTTTTATATGTAGGTCACGTCGCTGTTTCTGGTTCCCAAGACACAGAGTATCCTAGTGTAAGGCCAGAAGCAATGCATGTGCCTGTTTATTATTGTGTATATAAATAGTTATGTTTTATTTCGTTTTTTTATTTTTATTTTCTTAGGGATTCTTACAACTATAATTTTAACATAAGATTCGAAATGGCACACTAAAAGCTAATTGTGAGCATCCACATGTCATATGGTAAACGCTTCATAAACATAAGCGTCCACTTATGTTTATGAAGAGTTATCTTAGTCGACTGCAACTAAATAAATATGGTAAGTGCCGTGCCTTCCTATACAGGCTGTATCAGACAGAAAGGAGTCGTCATTAAGGGGGTTGTCATGGACATCATTCTGAACAACGTTCAGTATGAATCCGATTTCAACAGAGCAACTTTATTTACATCTATACATTTTGGGTCGAGGGGTTTGTATGAAGAAGTGAAAAACAAAGTTGCTCTGATCAAAACGCTTTCATAGTGAAAGTTGTTCAGAATGACGTCCCTAACAACCCCTTAAAATATGACTACACCTTTCTGCTATACCCCGTATACAATCGTGGTCCCTCAGCGCTGGAGTGACGAGCTGAGCGGAGCGTGATGAGTAGGTAGGAAGACCTTGGCTTATAATAATGATATACGATACAGTGTGTTAACGGCTCAGGTACGACACATACAGTGATGATACTGGTGATAAAGTATATATACCAATAGACCTAGGGTTGCATATGTTATTTGTAAACGTTTTTTCATAGGTCTCACTTAAAGAAAATCTATTTGTGCTATCATCATTCTTTCATATACTTATGACTTGAGAGTCTATGACTTTGCTATTTTGTCCCACCACTTTATAGCCAAGGTAATAATATAAAAGATATTTATATAATAAACGTCCGCCCGCGCCGCGTCACGCAGAAGCCTTTATTTTGATAGAGGATTCGGTTACCCGACGAGCCATTGTCAATGTAGAGTTTGATTATTGATCTTTACGCTAAATATTCCCTTTTTGAAAATACCCATTCAATGTAATTATGATTTCTTTTATCATTTTGATGTATGGTTGGCACAAAAGATGATCTCGCACTATGCCATTAATAACAGTAGGTATGGGACTTGTCGCGATTTTGATTCACTCTCAGGTACAAATATTGGGTATAGCAAGTCATTCCTCGTATGTTCAAATATAAAAGGCATTGTAATAGGTGTCTGAAGATAGACAATCCAGAAACATGCTGACTCTCTAACAAACTAACTTCTTTAATATTTAAACTGGAAATGACCTGATATAATCCCCAAAAAGAAAACGATATAATTACCAATAATTTTAAGAATAGTAAAAAGGAGTAATACTAATATTATCATCACCACCCAGCTCTGCGCGACACAGATAGCTCATGCTGAACTAATCCTCAGAAAGGAGTAACAAGTTAGTATAGTATAGTTGTTTACTAAAGAAGATCTAATCCCATAATCCCGCAAGTATCACTAGCTACGGTTCGCGGCGCGGTGTCTTTGTGCAAACACAGACTAATTGTCACTAGAGTCCATCCCTTTCTCTGCGTTGAATGAAGTCTCACAAAGCATCCTGTTTGGTCCTGTACTGTTTGTTTATGTAACATGCGACACAAAGATGTGGCTACCGGGTTTGTTTGCATTTAATCCATTTGTAATGTCCTTTCTGTCCTCTATAATAGGAACAAAAGGTCTATCGGCATATTTCTTGTGGATTACTTTCCTTTTCGTCCGCGTCTGCTATTTTGTTACGTTCTGAGAAGGCGAGTGAAAGACAACACGTGAGAACCACATTCTTTTGGCGAACCCTCTGATGTTGCGATGATTGCATTGCATTCAATCGTTACATAGAACATGTTTTGTAAATTAAATGTTATGCGTAGTGACGTGTGGCCGTCCTAGCAGGAGCAAGGGTTTTAATAAGTACATATTTAACACGGTTCCGTTTAACTTTAACTGATTTCATTAGAATGCATTATTTTACCTAATTGGTGGTAAGCTATATGACAACTGGATCGCAAACAAAAACACATAAGAATAACAGTCTATGACAGTCTATGTAGGCAATAGGCAGGGTAGGGGTAGGGTACTTAATGTGTACTTAGTGGCTAGCTAAAGAGTGGCCCCAACCCTCAAAATAATCGATACAAATATCTTCACCGGCGTGTCCTGTACTTAGAACCTAGTTACTTTGATGTAGGTAAGCGCGTATTCAGCCGATGATTACAACAACCGCTCCGGGTCATCCATACAAATCGTAGACAAAGGAAGCAAAAGGAAAATAAGTCACCCGAGCCGCGGCCTGTTTTGCCAAAGCCAGATATAATTAAAAAGAACTCGTAGAAACGTTTTGTCTACTGAAGAAACTCTATCTCCGCGAAATCAGATCTTGGCCGGCCCACTCACAGATTGTGTAGAAAAAGCGTAATTTTTTGTTTTCTGTGTAAAAAGCTCGGGGTAGGTGTGGGTAGGTGTAGCTGGATGAGGGGGGGGCGTTCACGACAGCTGCCACTAATTTCAGAGTCGCAAATGCTGTTATGTAAGTTGGATGGGTTATAATAACAACCCATGAACGACATTTAATGTCCTAACTTTTAAGTTATCACTTCTAGTAGTAGCTTTCACGATGTTTTCGGACTATAACGTTGGCTGATAATTATGGTTTATTAATAGGTACCTACCATATAGTTTAATATTTCATTTTGTTTTGGTTATAATCGTTCTAATAATGAAGCTGCATAACATGAATATTTGTACGTAAGATACTCTACTTTTCTTTGACAGCAACAAACATAAATCTGCTTTAATAGTACATTACAGCCGCAGTCTATAATGTCTGCGTTGCTGGCAGCACTGTCGGTGGCCGAAAGCGCAGCGTGGCGCAGCTCCAGACCTGCGCGGCGCGGCCAGCGTTGTGCAGCCATTGATGGACAAGCTGGAATAAGGGCCGAGAACGAAGCCTTTATAGCGCGGACATCAAAAGCATGCAATGATGAACAAGCTTTAGGCCGAGAGCATAGCTAAGCTAAGCTCGACGCCATCATAGCGTGGCCAGCAGGGCAGTCATTACGGACCAAGGCTTGTATAGTGTTTTACTCAAACAATGCGAGTAGTTTAAATTTAATTATCACGAAAATTAATGGAACACAATATGGAAAATTACAAAAAATTCGCCGCCCTGTGCTTTTGTTTCTTAGACGCGCTTTTGTTTTAGGCTGCCTTTACTTTCACAGCCAAATTCTGAATACAATATTCTTGTAACAATACTGGACAATAATGGGTTTTCACAGGAAATTGCTGGTGACTAAAACTCACCAGCAATGAATTTCCATACAACTTTTTGCTGGTGCCAATTCAACTAACGCGTCTAGGTCGACTTTGCTCAAAGATGGTTGTCAAAATAATGAACACATTATAATAATTTTTTAGTAAATTTTACTCAACAAAAGCGAAAGAAATAGCGCAGCGCGGGGATTCAATCTTTGAGTAAAGCACTATAGAAGCCGTGGTCCGCTATGACGGCACTGCTGGCCACGCTTTAATGGCCGAGAGCGTATAGCTCAGCTAAGGTCGCGGTCTTCGGTCTCGGCCCTTATTCCAGCTTGTCCATCAATGGCTGCACAACGCTGGCCGCGCCGCGCAGGTCTGGAGCTGCGCCACGCTGCGCTTTCGGCCACCGACAGTGCTGCCAGCAACGCAGACATTATAGACTGCGGCTGTAATGTACTATTAAAGCAGATTTATGTTTGTTGCTGTCAAAGAAAAGTAGAGTATCTTACGTACAAATATTCATGTTATGCAGCTTAATTATTAGAACGATTATAAACAAAACAAAATGAAATCTGTAAATACTTATACAATATTGATTAATCATTGCCTTTCTCCTTAGAAATATAAGTAGTATGTATGTATTTATTAGTATGTATAAAGTTTTTATGTTTTAGCATGTACGATTATATTATATAATATTTATGTAAGCACACTCGTATATTTAGTTAATATTGTTGTATATTAGTTTCTTGGATATAATCTATATCTAACCACATGTTAGTTATTTAGATATGTACTAGGTAAATTATATTGTTGTACACATTGTCACCCCTGCTCAGCAATCGACCTTTCCCATCCTAATTTGTTTTGCTGGAAGAGATCTCTTATTAGGAATAAGCTCGCCTTTGTACACTATTTTTATGTAAGTCTTGTTGTGTATATACACATATTAGTTGTGTGTAATAAAGAAATTATGAATTGATGTAATTCCAATATGTAGCACCAAAACACGACAGTTGCTTGGCACAATCAATCTCACATGTCTAAAGCACAATCGAACTGCAAGAAACGCTCTAAAAAGCGTCAGGTGTTTGTGACCCAAAACTTAAAGCTCCGCGGCGCAAAAACTTAAAAAAAACGGGTGAACGAACAGTAAAAAAAGGTTAATATAAAGAGTTGCACAAAGGTGTATGTGTTCTACATAACGGGTAATATGATAACCCTTAACACCTTGATCAATGTGGGTTACTGGCAGTTACTGGGATGAGGACCGTTGCTTGCTTACATTTTACTTCAATTGCGAAACAACTGCGCGGGTTGTCATTTTTTTAATACTACACCATCCGCTGCGTTAATGTAATGTTGTGTTTCCCACTTGGAGTAGCATATGAAGATTCAATCCAATAAATCTAAATAACTGGATCAAAATGACTAGGTATCTCTACGTCCACATTTCGCAGTGATTACCGGTTATCTGTGCGTGTTACAAAGAGCTTCAAAATACATTAGAATCGATAATTTCCAATGGCAGTCACTCCAGACAATGTTGAACTGTTCATCCTACTTATATTCTAAAATTATATTTAAGTTTTACATAATAACGGTTAAATGTTAATTTTATATTGTTTTATATTAGTTATTTAGATATGTACTAGATAAATTATGTTGTTGTACACATGGTCTATCCCTGCTCAGCAATCGACCTTACTCATCCTAATTTGGGATGCTGGAAGAGATCTCTTATTAGCGATAAGCTCGCCTTTGTACATTGTTTTTATGTACCTAAGTCTTGTCGGCTGTGTATTATTTGTGTGCAATAAAGAAATTATGAAATAATAACGGTACCTTGAGATAAATTAGTCCGTAAATATGGACGATTATAAAAAAGGAGATTGACCGCGATGTTTAATAATATATTTTTTGACTCAGAGTTTACTAAGTCAGCTATCAGCGATACTGAATGACTCAGCACCAAATAATGCAATACCGAAGGATTACTATCGAAAACAAAGAGTTTACGATAAAATTTCAATATCAGATATACAAAAGGGTTGCTCTTTCTATACGTACAATTTGTCCAGAAACTCCAAATAACTCTTCAATGGCACTATTGGAACCAAAAAAGATATGTGACCTTGAATAAACCAGAAATCAATAGTGCAGTTCAACAAGTGCACCATTATACCGTCAGCTGATTCTCTGTTAAAGAGTTCAATGCACTTTTTATTATTCTCCTCGCAGGACCATAGAGAAAAAACTCGTCATCACAACAATAGTTCATAGTGAAAAAACCTAACCCTTCCGTGCGTGGAGCGTGGCAGGTACGCCGTACCCACACAACCCTTTAACAAAAACGCTTACAAAAAACATTCGGGGAGCGAAAGGGTAAAAAAAGGGTTGATATTACGCATGCGTAGAGATAGATCAGTGCCCTCGTTTCTCATTTAAAACTTTCTACAAAGCACATTTTACATTCACCAAAGCCCGCTCAAATCGATCTCTTGTAAAGAACCCTTTCAAGCGAGTTCGTAGCGGACTTGGTAACACAATTATTATATGGCATTTCATGTTAATAGCAACCAAGATACAGGATTGATGGAATATCGCAGCAAATTATTTCATAAGTCTTCGTTCTTTTCGATTTCTTTAAACTTTATTCTCTAATTTCTTTACCTCATTTTAGAGCAGATTTAATACCTCAATTTTTTCTGAACCATTGAATGATAATAAGTTCAATTTCGTGTACTGCAGATAAATAAACGTTTAAAAAAGTTTAATTAGACAAAAAAAAATAACGACAAATGCACGTAACTCGATAATAACACAAAATGGAGGCAAAAACACGAACAAAGGTAGCAAATAGCGTAGTGAAACTATAATTAAGAAAGATAAATATAGTTTATTACAGTTAGGAAAGTCGATTATAAAAAACCTACCCCTTTCACCCCACAATTTGTAACCCGTACCTACAGTGGGCCGCGGCCCCACAACCAACACATACAAACGATACGAGCTACAACTAGGTACGCTACACACATGTGGAGACCACTTTTTGAAATCATACTAGAATTCACGATTGCTATGACACATACATAATTTTCCTGAATTTTTGTGTGTCGGGGAAACCCTTAATTTGATTTCGGGATGAATACTTGGGATCGTGTTTGAGTAAATTCAGCATTAAACTATTACTTGCTTTTACTTATTTTTGTATCTGAGACACGATTCGTTACATCACATCGCATTTTTCGCCAAAGTCCGCCACAATTTTGAGACTGGAGGATGTATCGTGCGGTCTCTCGGAAAGTCGTAATTACTTATGTTGCTTGTATGATAACAATACATTTGCACATATTATGCTCGATAAACGTCCAATGTAGTTCGTGCGAAGAAAATGTAAATAATCTTGTTTGTTTTCATATGCTGCTTATGCAAATGGCTACGTTTCGTGTTCATAATTTCATGATTTCTTTATTCACCCAAATCATATAAAAAACAAGGGTAACAACAAAGGCGAGCTTTTCTCTAATAAGAGATCTCTTCGAGCAAACCAGGTTAAGATGGGAAAGGTTGTTTGCTGAGCAGGGGTAGACCTATGTGTACAACAATATAACGAAATAAACGAGTACTTACATACATATTAATAATAAAATAAATTATACAATTACTATAATATCAAACTAGATACTTGTAATATACTACCTCTACTATTATATACCAATAAATACTTATATGTGTACTACCTATAATTCTAAAGAGAGAGGTAATGCCTCATCACACGACTTTTAAATATATTCAGAGTAGGAGTGTTCCTGATGGCGCAGGGGAGTGCACTCCACAACCGCACGAATGGACCGGGGTCTGAACCCGTACTCACAGGACGCGGTGTTATGCTGTGGAGCTGTGAGCGAGGAAACTGCGTGAGTTCTCCGAGGCCTGCTGGAAGAAATAAATTCTTCCCATTTATCACTGCAATGATTGAACTTTTTCACAACTTCCGGTATTTTTAATGTAAAAATATATGAATAATCTACATAAATTACTGAAATAATAAAGAGGTATGGTCGATCTAAATGTTTTCCTACAATATTGACCTTTGTAATTTTCACTTGATACAGAGATTGATACCAGTCCAGTGTGTGAAAAGCCCATGCCATACTTACCAAAGCCCAAGGAAAAAATGTTACAGTTAAGCAACGCTTTTCCATAATAATAGAATCATTATCGAAAACAGAAGAGCGGGCAGCTGATTTATTGGACGATAATGGTCCCTGTCATAAATAGCTTTTTCTAATGAATGTTTTTTAAGGAACACGCGTGCGCAGCTACACCGGGCCTAGCGCCGTTTTTTATAAATGCACTCTTTCACATTATGTATGCACACGAAGTTTTTATCCAGTTATTTTTATAATCTATTAAGTAGAAACTGGTTACAAAAAATTAAATCAACTTTATTCAGACGCATGCAAATTAGCATTTACAATGAGGTGTTTTTTATACCTACCATCGGGTAAAAAAATATAAAGTTTGCGTTTTTAATTTAGAAGCCGCGATTGGATAATAAAGGAGCAGAACAAACTAATAAAACTAATCGATGTCATCCACACATGTTGCCCAACCTTGACGAATGTGTGGCACCACGCAACCTTACACATGATTTATAGTTTATCCCGATAACAACAGTTAGTCATATTGCCAATAAAGCCGTGGCCGTTGGCCGTCGGAATGACGACCGGCTAAATTCCTCGACCTCGGCCGTCACACTTAAAAATTCAGCGATTCCTCGTTGTTACAAAAAAGAGTTAATATTGATCGTAGATTTCTCCATGGGGCGCACCGGCCGGCTGATTCACCCCACGGTTTTTTACTCACCCTAAGCTATATTTTTTTGTAGAATCCGCCGCCCCCGCCCCTCCAACCCCCCTCGGCCCGCTTTAAAGGATGAGTAGTCTCTATGGAAACGGCTCGATCTAATTTATAGGCGGGAGAAAGTACGGATTACTTAATTAAGAATTTAAAATGTGCCCACCGA
Source organism: Argyresthia goedartella (assembly GCA_949825045.1). NCBI lineage: Eukaryota > Metazoa > Arthropoda > Insecta > Lepidoptera > Argyresthiidae > Argyresthia > Argyresthia goedartella. The sequence continues at coordinate 23,341,999 of OX463814.1, read as the reverse complement.
GTAATTAATTACCATTTTTCAGTCCACGTATTCTATTCGTAGCTTTGCGATAAGATACCGTTTCTTGTGCTTCTCTACAGAAGAGCTTTCTCGCATTTAATTAAAAATTATTTTCTCGGGCTTAACTTCTACGACAAAGGACACGCGTTGTTAAAAAAAAACTTCTGAGGAAATAACATCCTGCTATCAGGTTTTCATTAATGAAAATTCCATATAACGTCAAGCTTTTTTCCGTCATCATCATCCACAAAATAGTAACTTTAATTATACCGTAGAATTCGATATTCAAATTTCTGTAAGGGACCCAGACTTTTTTCGTTGCAGCGTGGTATGACGTTTCGTTTTATGAATACGGAAGGGTTGTTTAATTCGGCCCCACGAGGGCACGCTTTGGGTAAAAAACCGTGCCCCGCGCCGCCGCCGCCGCCGCCGCCACCGCCACCCAGACACCGTCAGTTGTGTAGTTTTTCTGAGCGAGAGTGCGCGTCCACATCGGCGCCGGCGCATACAAGCACGCCAGCTGCTGTAGGAGCCCAACGACGGACCACAACTGGACAGTAAGAAAATCTGTCTATACTATTCGCCAAATTATAAGTACCCATAAAGATCCCTTCCGCTATTTATCCCGCCGCATCATATTTAGCCAGTCGGGGTAATATTAATTTGCTGATCGTAATAATTACATCGGGCGGGTAAGACACGGAAAAACAATGGCGACAAAGTTACCTAATGAGCCATAAAGAAGAAAACGATACGTAGAGCAAGGCGTAGACAAAAGAAGGGCGCGGGCGGGGGTGAGGCTGGCGCGCGGGGCGGGGCGAGGAAATGGCGGGAGAGCTAAATTAATTTGCGCGCTCCCGCCAAACAAAGGCACGCTAATGGAACGCGCCGAATGGAAAAAATGCCACCGTCCGCTCTCCGGCGACTTATTTTTTTGTAAATACAACCTTTGACTTTCCAGAATGAATAACATTACACCCGTCGAAGTTTGCCGACGGCCGCTTTGTCCCGATTTAATGAGGGAGAAGAGTACGATACTCGCGCGGCGGCGGCGGCGGCGTAGGTGCGGTCTATCTCCTAATTGTTCACTCGGAACAAATCAAAGTTTTTTCGTTTGGAAACGTGTAACAAATATTGTTTATTCTTCAAAATTCTATTTGATATAAACTCGTCAGTTGCCATTTAGGCTGGGCACCCCGACGACGGCAAAACTTAGAATTTCACCTTCAGCTTACTTTTAGAGGTATAGGAATTCAAAGTTAAAAGAGGCTCTTAGCCGATGTATAGAGGACTAACAGAGCAACATTACTTAATATTTTTATAACGAATATATTAACTAGTACATACATTAAAATCCGGTGCGAAATATTTTGTGAAAAAATATTTTTTGATACTTCAGGAGACTTATCTATCAAACAAAAATAACCAAATTGCGTTTCCACCTTAGCGAATACAAGCGGACACTCTTGATCAACAAGCTAGCTTAAAGAAACAACTGTTTTAATACTCCTATTTTGCTTAACTTGAGATTACAGAAAAACTGTTTTGGCTAAATGCGTCGCCTTAATTTCCGTCGCACAATTTATTTTTCCGCCTTCTAACCTCAAAATAGCACCTTCGCCGCTTGATTTTGGGTTCTCAGGCGGAAAAATTCTATCGTATCTCGATCGAAAAGGCTTCTTTACGAACTCGTACGAAATGTACTACACCATCTTCAAGCATAACCGCAGAGTAGCAATGTAAAAGATAGGCTAGTATTTAATCGCACATCAAAAGTACTGATTTGCACAGCAAAAAAGGATCAGCAAAAACAATTTTTATTTTCACAAAAACACTAAATATTTTTTGTTGTTCTTACATGTACAACGTAACACGAAGAATAAAGGGGGCTTCGCTTCGCTCACCCTCTTTACCCTTCACCTAAGCTACCGCAGCATTTTGCCCTGATATTTGCTGTGCAAATCAGTATTTTTGATGTGCAGTTTAATATTTCCCTGAAAGAAATGCAAATGTAACTAGCTAGCTTGGGCTACGCGTCGGCGTAGCGTGCTACGCGAGTGCTACGAAATTCAACTACATGGCGTAGCATCTTCTCAGACGGAGGCGGTATGCATTTATTTCTAGTGAAGTGGAATTTTAGTTGGTAATCCCGCGAACGACTTCACTTTACAGATATGTATTTATTGAATTGAAGGATAAGTGGTAAAAATTAAGATAGGCGTGCGAATGCGCGTGCGGCATATATTATACAGCTTGCAGCTTGACGTTGTGACATCAATGGTCGGATCTGGTGGAAGCAACGAGCGATGCTTATCTAAATGTATCCACTCAACTCGTACCTACTCCGGCGGCCATTTTGTCGCGAGGTGAAATGAATGCGTCTTCCATTACGCGCGCGCGATTTATGCGCGCCCAATTAAAAGTTCCGAGTACTGAAGACGCGAAATTAGTGGAAGTCGCTCGCATTTATCAAGACATCAACGTTGCCTCGCGCCACGCGAAACTTCCCAAATTTAAATTAAAGACGATTTTTACAGCTGCCTCCCGTAGGGGGGAAGGTGGAGGGCTAGGGGGGGGCGCTACCCTTTCCTTATAACGAGGAAGGCCTCATGCATTTTTATGTGCTTCTTTTTTCGCCGGCGTTTTAAACAAGGGGGTGAGCGAGGGTGGCTGAGGGAGAACTTTTTTATTCGCGTCTTGATAAGTTAGGGTTGAAATTAGACGTTCGAGTTTCGCTCGCGGAATTCATAATGACGAAAATTAATAAGTTTTCTTTTGAGGGTCCTGGAACTCGTCGAGCTCGCTGAATACATTTCCATTTGAACCGAAGCAGAGTTAAATAGTAGGTATATTTCGTGATGTTTCTGCGAAACTCAAACATAATACTCCCAGACTTGAATAACGTTCCGTAGTTTCAAATTTTTTACCATAATTTAAGATAGCTTTGCTCAATCTACTTCCGCTTGAATATGAAAATATGGAAATCAGATTCTGCTGGCGGCTGCCAAGAAAAGTACTCATAGAATGACTGTTGGGTAATACGTCCATTTGTACTATTATCAGATACAGCAAGATCAAATCGCTGAATATAAAAATATCATATATTGTAATCGGCAAGAAACCACGTATGTGAGCAGAGCGATACGAAGGTGGCGAAGCATAAAGCGATAGGTAATAGGTTCTGACTAGACCTGGCGGCGCGCGGGTGGTACGCGGGGCGGGGCGGGGGAGGGGCGGCGGTCACATGGGCACACTTGTTGAGTGAGCCGTGTGTGGGGGGCATGCGCGCCGGGATGTGTGGGCTGTAGTGAAGTGGTACGCGTGGATGAAGACAGGCTAGAGAAGCGGAAGGCAGGCTACAGACAGCGTGACGTCACTGTACACAAATGTGACACGCGTGGATATCCTTTCATAATTAGAGTTTGTAAGCTCTTTGCTTGCTTACTTCTTATTATTGGATACAGATATGTCCTCTAGGGTGTGTCATAAAGCTCTGTAGGACCGACACATGGCATATGCGGAGAAAGTCACACAATCCCGAGCACATCTTGGTTTTGGGACATTGACATGATGATATGAGTAAACTTAACTAATAACTGGCTAACGGCGAGCACAACTATGTCTTTGCGAACAGGTAAAGCCCATAACATAAGGTATGGCGTGACCGAAATACACAAATACGTCGAATCTGCCTTATTTTTCGATAGGTTTTTTAGAAAAGTCTACCAAATACATTCCTACGTGTACCTATTCCTTGCTAGCTTCTCTTCCACATGCCCCTCGATGGTCCACACATCCCGCGAGATGAATCGTCTCGTCACGTCACATCCGATCACTAGTGCGTTAATGATGACCCCCACTACATCCCGGACGTAATCGTACGGCCGGCCAAATCGGGATGTGGGATTTTGGTTGGGCCGACCTCTGTGGCACAGCGGTTGTGGCTTTGCCTACCACGAGAGGTCCCGGGTTCGATCCCCGGCTGGGGGTAAAGAGAAGGAAAAAAAAAACCAGGTCTTGGATGTTTATATGTGTGTGACGTCCCTGTTTCTGGTTCCCACGACACATGGTATCCTAGTGTGGGGACAGAAGCAATGTATGTGCTGTATGTAAATGTTGATGCTGATGAAACCAGCTTTACTGTTGGTGGTACTCTAAATTAATAGACATTCTCAGTCTTAAATGAAAAGTAATTGTATGTAAATGTCTGAGTGAAAATCTGAGTCGATATTTAAGTAGTTTACAGAAGATGAATAAATAAATAATTGTCAGTCGTCTTTCAAAGAGAGTCAAACAAAGTGGAATGTGAAGGACGCTGTCCTAAGTAGCTCCTTTATGATGAAATATAACTCCTAATGAATGACTGTTATATTTCATCAAAGTTATAATTGGAAGGAATCAGCGGCCGAAGCGAGGAAGTCGGATTCTGCAATTATAAGAATAAAAGAAAGCCATTATCTCAATCAATTCCGGCGCAGTGGAGAGCGAGGCTCGTATTATAATTCGCGTTTAATAACGTCGTTAACAACGTACATTAAAACAAAACAAACAAACCGGCAACTCTGGCGCGGGCGCCATCCTTCCTCGAATCCGTGTCATTAATTTACGTAATGCGTAGGTACGCGCTATCCCCAAATATTTAAGAAGCCTCCTCCGGCAGGCCTCCCCCCCCGCCCCCGCGCCGCCCCCGCTCCTCCACTATCCCTCCCCCGCGGACGCCCGCACCCGCCACCCTCGCCTGCCGAGAATTATGGCGGCCGCCTTGTAATTATATTTTTTAATTTATCTTCCTTAGCGAATACAATGGAGGCGCCACCCCGCCACCGAAACGCTTCCTTCTCATACTGAATATTGTATCAGGCCGCTGAAAAAAGGAAAGAACGCTTTAATTACAAGCGAGCGGGCGGCCGGCATTACCCGCTAAATATTTGATGTAGTCTCCTCCTTGCTGACTTTGAGTGGAGCCGTAGAGTTAGCTACTGTACGACTACATACTCGTAGGAAAGTCAATAATGAAATCGCCTATTAACTCATTCGTCCCTACATACACTACACTATCAATATAATATATGGATACATATTAGCCATGTGCTGGATCAATTGGGCAGTCATATATCCAACGGTGGACAATACATTCTGAAGAAGTGCTGGATTTATCTACATTGAGAGATATGCTTATATACTTACTCTATGCATTTTTAAATTTTTGCTGATTTTTGTAGACACAAATTCTTAGGGGTAATTCTTAGGGAACAATACTTTTATATCTGTCGTAACTATATTGTAGAATTGACCATATCATGAAATGGCCAACCATGATTGAATTTTCATCGAACGAAGAAATCTTTTAGGGAAAAACACTGTGTTAGCTTAGGTAAAGAAGCGAACACAGCAAAGCCCCCGAATAGTCTTCGTGTTAGTTCGACATCTATATCACAAAAAAACATTAGGTAGTACTGAATTAAAATGCCTTTAAAAAGACATGTTTCATCAAATTCAACCCTTTCTGACAATTTGATGAAATGGTCGGCGAGATCATGAAATGGTTGGCCATTTCATAAAATGATCAATTCTATGATATGGCTACGACATACCCATGATGTTAATTACATAGTAAACAGTATTTAGCTATGAATATGGGTATAAATTGATAACCTCATGCAGTTGTAAAACCATGAGCGTTTCTAATTTTCAGTTATTAAGTTGTAATTTACTCGCAATTAGAATGTAGCAACTGCTTTTTGACAAAACAATTACAAGGCACAATTTTATTGAGTGCTCCTGTAGCTTTTGAATAACAAAGACATAATTACCGTTGTAACTTAATTAGAAGAACATTATTAATTTCACAATCGCTGTTCTCCGAAGTGAAATAAGTCAGATTTCGATTCATTTCACTTACTTACTAATTTAAATACTTCATCATTAGTATTTACTTTTAAACTTTCTTCAAGGCGCATTTCACTCAAGATTGAACAACCTTAGAAGCTACACATTAATGCAAAAGAGGTATTACGCTGCAAGCCAACTTGTTGTCTACCTACAAACATAAATAGCTAAATAGAGAGAGATAGGCTTGATTTATTACACAAAAACAGTTGCAAATTAAAGCGGATTCCTTCGCGGACAGCCGTGCCCCGTGCCTGCAGTACTTAGCGCCGAGGAGACAAAGTATAAAGTAGCGACCCCTCCACCCACTGAAAAACGTCTCTAATATTCTTTTAGAAACGGTGGCATTTACGGGCTATATTTTATCCTGAATTTGCATACGCTCCTTTTTTCTTACCCGTCCTCTAGTTTATCGGGGTGAGTATTTTTTTCGTCCGGGGGGTTAAGATACAAAAGGGTAAAGCGGGAGCGAGTGGCTTTGATAATTAAATTGCACGGCGGCGGCAGGAGAGCGGCCGTGGAGACTAAAAAAGAAGCTTTGCTTTGCAGCTTTGGCCAAAAAAGGCACCGTGGGTGACGTGCTGCCACCCCGTGTCCCCACGCAGCCACGCTCGGAGATTCAGCCTCGAAGACTTGTTATTGTTTCACGATACATTAAACGCGACAATCATGCGATTAATGTGCTACTTAAAATTCTGTATGCGCTGAGTTTTAGTGCTCACATTTGTCTTTGTCTGCATTTTAACTACTTTAAAACTTGTTTATCACAAGCGCGCGTCTCTGTGCATAGTAGATAGCACGGTTTATGTTTATTTCTAGTTCAAATGATATGCAACGACAAAATCTTACAAATTTATTCAAGAAGAGTAATAAACGAGTCATTAAAAAACGAATAAATTTAATGGCAGTTTTATACATCCTTGCGGGCACGATAATTATTATTTAACTAACAAATTAGAAGGAATCTTACCCTGCTCTAAGTCTAATTACCGTAATTGCTAATCAAACGTAGGCGCAGCCTGAGCAGCCCTAATTAGAAATTCTAATTCGCTCTCTTGTTTCGTGGACATTTTGAATTTGTAAATTATGGCCCTTACATTCAGCCTACCGCCTACCAGGCTAAACTGCGATCTGCTTCGCTGCGCCCCATCATTATACTTAAAGAGAGAAAATATAAAATTCATGCATAATGTTATATATTTCATATAATTCTGGACGAAAAAATCTTAGACTTATTAACTGATACTCCAGGAATGTTTTGCGACAATCTCGGCAATATATTTGATATCTAAATAGTAAGTAAAGATACCTACTAACAGTAATAAATAAATTTCAAAGCGACGAAAACCATTCGCGCTATATTACGGGAGATATAACATCATAAATTTGTTTGATGTCTTATAAAGACGATATTTCTGAAAGAAAAATTCATCAAGAAACTTAATAATATTAAAACATTTTCGGTATTCGGGAGCGACGTGCCGCGCGATTTTAATTCTCTCACAAGTCTACCTACTTATAAATAGCGCCGGCCTCCAATTAAAAGCCCGTGACAGCTCCGAAAAGCGAAATGGAGGAAGTATAAGTAGGTGGGGAAATGTGCCGTGTTTACGGAAACCTCCTCTGGCAAATATTATTGCGAGCCGACGACATCGCGCGCGATCTAATTTTCGTGAGGAGCGCGGCCGCCGCGGCGCGATGGCAACCCTCTCCCGGCTCAAGCCCTTCCCGGCGCGGCGCGGCGCGGCGCACGCCCTTCACTAATTACGTTTAGAGTTCTTAAGCGAAATTACTTAGGCTCCTCGCCACCCACCGCCCCCGCCCCCGCCGCTCGCCCCCGGTACCGGAACTGAGGAGCGCTGGCAAAACAAGAAAGAGGAAAGATATAACACGCTGTCTTTCAAAAAGTCTTAAATCTGGACAAACTCTAGGAAATGTTGATGTAATGATATTTTTTTCATTTTCACGAGGCTCTCTGTTCATGAGCGGTTGCTAAGTGAAAAGCAATTAAAGCACGGGTGAGTGATCTCCCCCGCAGCCCCCCCCCCCCCCTCTCCCGCGCCCGCCCGGGCCTCCCCCCGCCTGGAGTGGGTTCGCGCCATCAACAAAAATATATTATAAACACTTTTTTTGGTGCATTTAACGATTTAAAAAGATTCTTACCTTAATTATTAATTTTCAAAAGCTACTTATATTTTCAGGTTTTGATCGTTGAACTTGAACAATAGAAAATACCTACCTACACATGCCTGTTCTAACAATATTTCTATACTTATGCACGCAGATAAATATGTACAATGTATTCAGGTATTTACCTATAAATGTAGGTACCAAATAGCACCCCTTTTTAGTACTAAAAACATTGTACATATTTAAGTATTTATGTTAATTTAATTCATATTCATATTCATATTCATATTCATATTCATATTCATATTCATATTCATTCATATTCATATTCATATTCATTCATATTCATATTCATATTCATTTATTTGCTTTAAATGTGGTTACATTAGGTTCTTAAATATTGATAAGTTTTACACATTTAGCCAACCCTGGGCATGCAAATTATTAACATATTTTTTAAAGATAATAATAGATAATTATTTATAAATCCTTTGTAAACGTCAAAAATTAAAATTACTTAATGTCAAAATTTACAGGTTCTTACAAGTACAAAATAGTCAGATAATTAACAGTGTAGTTCACAATTTACACACAATTTACACAATTCAACACGGAGCTTGCTGTTAATAATTTTATCTACACACGTATAACCCTCTTTACTGCGTACAAAAACCGCACGTTATGATCAGAATAATGTTAAACTACTTGGTAAAAACTCATTTCTTATCTGAAAAATTACACATTATGACCATTATGTGCAATTTTTCTACACATTATGACATTCAAATTTCGAACAAATTTCTGTGAACTTGGTACTGACATTCAAATTTCGAACGCCGACGCCGGAAGTTGGTCCTACAGAACAAGCTAAACAACTGCAGAGCCACAATGCCGGTCAAACATGCGGTTCCTGAACACATCAAAGAGAGCATGATATGTGTGTAGATAAACTATTGTATGTAACTGTACATAATTAGTGATATTATTATTAGTGATATTATTACTCTCGAGTGATATTATTACGAAACTCGCCTTCGGCTCGTTTCATAAACCCACTCTCGAGTATTAATGCCCTCCATTATGTAGCAGTCACATAAACTACTATTGTAGTGATTTATTCCTGCTTATTATAATAATTAGTATTGTAATGGAGATATGCAGGAAGCTGGCGCCTCCGTGGACAAATGACGGAATTCTCGTCGGTGGCAGAAGGCCCACCAACCTTTGCTTCGCCGACGACATTGTCTTGTTCGCACCGTCAGCACCTGAATTGGTGAAGATGCTGCAGGAGCTCAGTAATGCGAGCCTTGAGGTTGGACTAAAGATGAAACGGTCCCAGACACAACTTATGACTAATTGCGCAAAACGTAGAGTGGAGGTGGATGGGCAGGTTATACAATATGTCGACGAATACATCTATTTGAGCCAGTTAGTTTCACTCGAAAACAGGCAAAGCAAAGAGATCGAAAAACGCATTTCGAACGCCTGGAAGAGCTACTGGTCCATGAAAGAGCTGATGAAGGGCGAACCTCCATTGACACTAAAGCGGAAACTTGTCGACATGTGAATCCTACCTATCCTCACCTATGGCGCTCAGACGTGGTCACTGACCGACCACCTGAAGTCCAAACTCAAGGTTTTCCAAAGGGCTATGGAGCGTAGCAAGATAGGAGTCAAATTGACGGAGCGTGTCAGAAACACCACACTGCGCTCCATAACTCGTATTACCGACGGGGTTGCACAGAGCGCCAAGCTCAAATGGAGCTGGGCCGGACATGTCCGTCGTATGCACCCGGACAGGTGGGCAAAGATTGCCACCGCCACAGTGGGAGTCTCAAGACGGACAACGCCACAGAGGCAGGCCCAGAAGGAGATGGTGCGAGGACCTAGAGAGGTACCTCCCAGACTGGCAGGAACAGGAACAAGCAAAGGATCGGGGGTGTGGTCTAAAAGTAGGGGGCCTTTGCCCAGCAGTGGGAAACATCACAGGCTAAGTAAAAAAATAAAGTATTATTTGTATTAGTTAAGAACAACCGAAATATGCCGCCATAGGCGACGAATTTCTATTCCTGCCGTTAGGCGTGGAGACCCTCGGACCGTGGGGCCTTGACGCTCGACGAGTCCTTAAAGACTTCTCTAAGGGACTCGTTGAGGCTTCAGGAGTCCATAGAGCTGGCACCTACCTCGCTCAACGTATCAGTTTAGGACCATAGTATCGAGGACTTATGGTTGCCTCATGCCCGCGGCGTCCACTCGTGGGGTAACGTCCCCCCCGGTCTTGGGTGCCCCCTACTTGTCAGGGGCCTTGCGTGGCCTTCGCTGTGCCGTGCTTTCGCCGTCTGTTGGCTTACAGTGGCGACAGCAGTGCGGGAGCTTCTTCTTCTTCACTGTGCCGTGCTTTCGCCCTCTTCTGCGGGCTTACACTGGCGACAGTGGGATGAGCAGTAACTCTCTTGGAAGTGGTCTGCCTTCGGGTGGTCGTCCTTGATGAGCAATGTCATGGAGATGTGCGTGGCGGCTGTTGTCGGCGCAGTCGTAGATGCGCCGGGCCAGCCGCGCGACGATTATCTCCACGGTGGGCATCCGAGTATCCCTCATGACGGTCGAGTTCCGCACGTACCGCCCGGCTCCCGCGAATACCCACAGGGAGACGTTCTGGAACCGCTGCAGCGACATTATATTAAAAAAAAAGAACAACCAATTTTTTAAAAGAGATCTAAAAATCAATCTGTGGGAGTTTCTGCGCCGTTCCTCTCCCACAGTGCTCCAATGTAGAGAAGAGGCAAAAAATGACGTTTGCTACGTATATGTAAATATCTACAGTAATAAAGACATTTGATTTGAGTTTAGTCAGCTATAAACAAACCTCTAGTGTTGCTAATGGGTGTTAGATTACAAAATTTAATAGAGTTGAAATTAATGACGTCACATTTATGAGGAGTGACGTGTTTCTCCTAAAATCATTATTAAATGCTATTATGAACTGTGGCTTAATGGCGTATCGACGAAATTCGGTCAAGTGCGGGTCAGCCTCGCACACGAAGGGTTCCATACCATGGTACAAGAGAACTTAGGGACAAAAAAATGTAAAACAAAAACAAAATGTCCTTACTTGGTTTCGATACTAGTACCAAAGATTGCGGATCCAATGTCACATAATGGGATACCGTTTGGCTCTAAAAACTCTATAAAAGCCTAGTATGCGACCAAATACTTAGACAGAGGATTTTGTTTCCTTTATGAAGGACCCTAAGAAATATTTGTAGATAGGCTTGACTTTACTTTAATTATTATCACAAGGATACAAAACTGCTATGGAAATAATACATACCTCTACGTTACGTATAGAGCACGTACTCAATGGCACTACTGAACTAATTAGTATGTAGGCCGGCCAACATACGCCCGTTACTCACTGTACTGTTGTACAACCACCTGCGGTTCCTCCGTACTCAGCCCACATCAACCCATCGCGGGGAACAGGCCTCTTCTCTATAGCACCAATCTCCCCGGTCCTGTGCCAATTGCACCCAGTGGGATTCCGACGACTTGACAATATCGTCAGACCATCGGGCTGGTGGTCTGCCCACTGGCCTTGTTGCTCCCCGTGACAACCACTCTGTGACTGCTTGGTCCACCGTCCGTCTTTCCGTTCCCCCTAAGTGTCCCGCCCATCTCCACTTCAATCTCGTTATCCGTTTACTTACATGTGCGACCTTCGTTTTCCTTTCCTTTTATAGTATGCACATTATGCTTTGTGAGCGTCCATGTTTCGTCTCCATAGCTGAGGATGGGCAAGAAACATTGGTTATACACCTTGGTGTTCAGGCATTGTGGCAGTGAGGATTTGAAGACATCAATAAGTTTCCCGAAAGCAGCCCACCCTAATCCGACGCGTCTTTAAATCTCCTTCACCTGTGCATCTCGGTCAAAGGATAAACGATGTTCAAGATAGTCGCTGACGACCGGTACGGTGTCATTTAGTAGGCGACTCATCATGATCTTGGTCTTGGACATATTCATCCTGAGACCGATTTACAGGGAAGCTTCACACAGTTCTGCGAGCACATTTTGGAGATCTGAGACGCGTTCGTTGACGAGTATGAGGTCATCCGCGACCTGAGATGTTGACCCCTCTCTCGCTCCAATCCAACGTCATCATGATATCCTCAAGAACACCAACGTTCTTGGAATAGTTTGGGCGAGAGATAGTACCCCTGTCAGACGCCCCGATCGTCAACAAAGTCGGTGAATCTAAGCATGCGGAGGATATGACGTGCTTTTAGAAACCCTAAAGAAAATCGTGCATACTTAACTGTGACATTGTGAGATGCCATGCCAGCGCGAATGGCTGTCAGTGGAGTCCTATATTAAACAAATTGAGATAGGGTCCAACTGCAAGTATACCTCACAACATAGAGAGCTAACTAACTTGGTATGCTGGAGAGATATCTTGTTAGAGATAAGCTCGCCTTTGCAACTTATGTTAATTGCGTGCAAAAAATAATGAAATTTGTATAGTTATAGTTTATCGCGGGCCACTTTTCCGCAACTCGACGTCTTAAATTTGCGCCTATTTTGCGTGACGTTGATTGGGGGCACTACTCCTGCCAACCCAGCTCCTGTAGGAAGCCTAGCAGACCCTTAATGTTGCCGACGACTTCCTGGAGCGACCTCGGCGTCCCAAGGTGTGTTGCCCGATAGATGGTCACGTCGGAACATTCCAACAAGACGTGGGTGGCTGTCTCCTCGACCTCCATGCAGGCTCTGCACAGGGGGGGCTGTCCGTGACACCTAGAGTGTGTAAGTGTTTATTTAGCTAAGCGTGTCCAGTTATCGCTCCGGCTACCAAGCAAAGCTGCGGTCTCTTGAGCTTCAGAAGCTTACGCGACAATCCGGGTCTGATCATCGGGAGGGGGGCCTGTCTGCCTTGCCTTGCTTGCAGGTATCCAAGGTTGTCCAATAACGTTGGTGAGTTACCTTTGCGTGTTGTCGTAGGGTTTTCCTCAACCAGCTGAATGGCAATGGTATTATGGGTTCTGGTCCCTCCACCGTCTGTTCCGAACCCAACCTTGCCAGTGCGTCGGCTGCGTCGTTACCGCGCGAGCCACTGTGTCTCTTTATCCACTGCAGGGTAACGATACTGTGGTTACATACCTCTGACAGGGCTTGGTGACATTCGCATATGAGCCCAGAACTGATGGTGTGGCTTTGTAGGGCTTGCAGAACTGCTTTGCTGTCGGATAGTATGCGGATAGGGAAATCCTTTACCTCTCTTTCTGCAATAGCTGCAGTAGCCATTGTGATGCCTATGCACTCGGCTTGGAAGACGGTGTTGTGGGCACCTAATGATGTTGATTTCCTCATGTTTAGATCTTCCGAGAATGCCCCGGCGCCTGTACCTGAGTTTGTTTTAGAACCGTCTGTGAAAATCCTTAGTTATTTTTTATTGAGGCCCTCCCAAGAGTCTTCATGCAGTTGTACTTTATACCTTTTCTCGAAGGCATATTGCTTGGGTATCCTGTCAGCCACCGCTTCTAATAGCGGCTCCTTACCTATGTATACACATCGAGTATTTCAGTGTGGGGACCCTAGCATGTCTCCATAGGTAGAGTTTTTTAAGAAGCACCGCAGTTGCAGCCGCCTCTTGCTTGATGAAGAAGTGAAGCGGCGGCGGTATCAACCAGTATTAGTATAATTGACCGAGTGAGCGAATGTCCTTTGTCCGTCTGTTCTCGCCTACAGGTCGCATTTTTCAACCGATTTTGACGAAAATTAACACACTAGTTCTTTGATTTATTTAATTATTTTAATAGATCGCGATTTTTGATTGAGGGACAATAGGGGGGAACTTTGCTGTAGCGTTATTTATCGACGGATTTCAATCAAATTTGAGAAGCACACTGAGGATTTCATTCTACAAAAGATGTTGCGTAAAAAAATATGGGGAGTGGAGAGGGAAGCACTTCGGGGTATTTTCGACCCCCTTGTAACTATGTTGTAGATAAAGCTAGATAGATACCTGAATTTTGTCCCTGACTAATAGTCTACAGTTTAAATAATTCCCAAAATTCAGTCAATTTGAACCAATAGATTGGAAATGACAGCCGTTCAAAGTTTCGTCATTTTTTCACTGACTGAGTCATCAACAATCATCAAAATTCTAATGTACTTCTAGCAGACCTACAAGATTGAAATTGTAAACAAGCGAGGTCTACTGTTCTCACAGAACTAGTATTATAGGGTCATACCACAAAAAAAAACTCTCGTCCAACACGACAAGACAAAAATTTATAGGATTTGACGTTCGTTTTGAGGTTAATCTATGTGTAACATTTTTTGAAGTTACACGGATAATAACTATGCAACCAGTCAGATCTATGAATCAGGAGTAGGAGTAATAAATAACTCAGGAAATAAACCTAACGTACTCGCGGTTTATAATTCAAAAGTACTGAATAGACACATCAAACAAAGTATGAATTGTTTCGTACAAGTTTCATATGCGGCAAGAAAATCTGCATGGACAACCCAGTCTAATTCGAAGCGCGCCCAGAGACCCCCTCCTGTCACTACCTTCCTGCTTCCGGTCTTCCGCACCTTTCATACACCGAAGCACAGTCTAATTTCCTAATCTTTGAATACTCGCCAGAAACAAGACACTTGGCGATGACTTCATCAACCAATCGGAAGACGCGCCCGTCTACATCACTGCCAACGTCAAAGTGCTGAAGCTAAAATAATTTCCTGCCGCGAAATTGCTTGGAATCTTGTTTTAAATGGATTGTTTTGACAGTTATTAGGTTTATTACCATACTCGTAAGGCAGTTACTGTTTAAAATAAAAATAAATAATAATAAATAATTGTTTAAAATAAGTTATTTTATTTACATGCCATGAGATGCGTCTCTTCATCGAAAACACTAGAAAGATCCAGTCTAGGTCAAAGCACTTACGTCATTGTTCCGGACCAGCTCCCATAACGCAGTAACTCAAATGGAACGAACACTATCGAAATGTGACAGTTTTCCCATACACTAAGCACTAACCGTCAATTTGAAACTAATTGCGTTGGCTTTGCTGTGGATTTGAGTTACTCAATACGGGGGCTGAGAAGTAATTAGACTACGAAAAAACTTCCAAACAAAGAATCATTAAATTATACATAGGTACTTATATACCTTAGAAGTTAACTTGATTCCTTGTTTCTTTGGCGACATACAACGAAAATCTGCTAATTAAAATAAAACAATCTCACATCTTTTCCCATACGGAGTGACAGAGGCACAAGTTTGCATCCTCGTTCAGTTGGCCAGCAATTTAATAATTAACATTTATTTTTGCGTTCCGTTAAATTATTGTCAGCACAAAACAGTAGATAAGTAGCGTCTAAGGGCCTGAATCACCGAGGACAGGACGATCGCCGAACGACCAAGGAGTAGTTCGCAAGGGGCTTGTGGCGGTTTAATGAGATTTAAATAATTAATGAGAGTACAAAATTGTTTTTTTTTCAGCACAACTCTGGGGGTGCAAGAAAAAAAAAGTTAGTTTAATGGCAAATTGCGACCCCGTCCGCTGCCGCGGTGGGAAGCACGAAGCTATTTGACTACACTTTTTCAAAACATTAGAGGGGTCTGTCGCCGCCGCCATAACTCAACAAGCATCCTATTACACGAGAAATTAAAAAATATTACGGTACAATTTGCGTAAGCCTGTGCTGTTTACTATAGGTAGTACATACATAAGTAAGTACTTATGTATTGAACGTGGAAAATCTATGAATTAGCAATGGAAAATAACTGGAAAATCTTTTATTTATCAGATTAGCAAATCCGAACTTACAAAAAACTGGATAAGTAGGTACTTACTATCTAGATTTTTTGTACATTCGGGTTTGCCAATTGACAGAAAGAATGACCGTTACGTTCCAAAATAATCTAAGATCGAACTGATACGGCTCCTTTGTAACACAATTAACATATTTCTTTACGTTACAAAAAATACTTGACGAAAAACCGTTAAATCTATCTTACACTTCGCTGGACATGTTTTTTTTACAAATACACAGATTTCGTGGAATAATTTTGCTTGAAACGTAACTTTCAGTCCACTGATCGCATTTGAATGAGATCAATAAAATTCGATTATCAGCACATCTAACTATTATTTTGTATACCTTGTAAAAATTCATTCAGGGCAGCCATAACTTCTCCATAGCTGTAACGCATCGACTTAGAGATCCCATTCGCTTACTATAATTCGTATATGTAAGTTTGGTACAATTGTAAAGCCATATTCAAATGCATGGGCCGGAGTTAACTCAGCTGATTGACATCTCGGCAGGAGGTCAACCGCTTACTTCTGTAGAAATATTGCAAGACTCGTAGGGGAGTGAAGGTGAAGGGACATACCTACCATGGTAGGGACACATTCCCTTTGCGTTCCGGATTACATTGTTAACTTTGACCACGGATCAAAGCATTCCATAAATGGACCATATTATATTTAAATGAGTATCAAACGATGGAATTGAATTACAGTATCCGCGTGTAACGGTTTATTCTTGATAGGGAGTGAAAAACCTTATGAGAATTTCCGTTATTCTGGATTACGTAAGAAGTTAAGTTGTTTGACTGACGTAGGGTTGTTAAGGTTTCTATTTTCTATAGATTTCAGCTTTCTTCGGTTCACTGAACCTGGAAACGGTGACAGCGCAGCGTTATCATGACATCTAAAATACGCCGTCAGCAGTAGCGTCGCTATTTTTTACCCGACTAGGGAACAAAAGGAGGTCTATGATTTTGACCGTCATGTATGTTTTTAAGCTTGTTCATCTGTTCCCCCAGAACATTTTAACTATATATCAGTATTTGACAAATGTGGTATCGCTAGAATTTATCGTTCACTAACTATATGCTATGTGACGTCACACCAAATGCAATATGGCGCTCTCTAAAAGGCAGTCATAGTTTAAAAAAAATATTTTTTGAACAAGGCCGTGTTGTGTGTCAAAGAAAAAGGCCTAATTAGCTCATTTTTAAAATATATACCTACTAGCTCTTGCTCGCTGCTTTGCTTGCATTTAGTCGAATCTTTAGAACGCTTCAGGTTTTAGTAGTCAATGAACCTTGCGTTTTTTTCTACTGTCGAGTTGAACGAAATGAAAATTAAGGAAGTATTGTAATCGTAAAAAACTCGAGGTTGAGATTTTGATGGGGATAGGTTGTTCTCTATCGTTAACTTAGTCCGAAAAAGTGAAAAGAAATCAAATGTGAATGTATGTGTGCGTGTGTATGTATATATGTATGGATGGATGGATGGCTGTTTTCCGTTGTCAGCTCTAGAGCCTAAACCACTGAACCGAATTGGATGAAATTTTGTATTGGGGGTTATTTTGTAAATATCTAGGACTATTTTTTTGTTTTTTGATAACTTGATTATTTAAGGTACCTGTCATACAAATAAATAAATACCAGGGGACAATCTTATACAAAACGAACTAGGCCCATACTAGGCCCAACAAGGCTTGTGTTATGGGTACTAGACGACGATATATTTAATAGAGATAAATACTTAAGTAAATACATAGAAAACATCCAATACTAAGAAACAAATATTCATGCTCATCACACAAATATTTACCCATACCGGGATTCAAACACAGGACCGTCAGCTTCATAGGCAACTACCCGCCAGGCTAAACCGGTCGTCAAATCAAACACATTTATTGAGTTTATTAAAAAACGGGTCTAACGATTTTTTTCAAACTTCTCGTCATAAGTAGTATCTCTTAATATAATCTATAACAGGGCATACTCGGTCATTAGGTACCGCAAAACTCAAAAAATGGTAGCCCCCATACAACATGCACACATATCCCGTACATTAGGCGGCGGGCGGATTAGCTCACCGTGCGGGGCATGCTTAAAGTAGGAAGGAGTTGTTTTGTATGGCGGAGTGGTTGTTAGGGACATCATTCTGAACAAATTTTAGTATGGGGCCGACTTGATGAGAGCAACTTTATTTTCAACTCCACCATATAACTCAGATGAGCGCTAGGCCCGAAATGTACTGAGATAAGAAAAATAAAGTTGCTCTGATCACGTCGGTTCCATAGTAAAAGTTGTTCAGAATTATGTCCCTAAGAACCACCTTTTGTCTTAGAACTCCCTTTCTGTTAGACCCTGTATACTTTATCTTAGAACTTCTTAAAACGTCTCCTAAGCGCCTGCACACGAATATCCACTAACTATTATTTAAATAACAACACCGAAAGCATTATGCGGATATCATGATTTATTATACTTACTACAAAAGAGTTACCTTAAAGATTAGTTTAATTTAAACCTGGGTGGGTTGTTTATTGATCAAGAACATACATGTCTATAGATGAATATATGTATGACTATGTGTAGTTATTTTTTCAAATGATTTCTGTAACATGGTGAGTCTAAAACCAAATTATTGCCTAAAGATAATATCCAATGAAATCTTGTAAGGTGTTAATTGACGTCCTGATAGTCGTGCAATCGTCTTTTTACAAAGGACGGTTGATGGTATGCTGTGCACATGATACGTAAGCACCACTTAACTCGCTATTCTACTCAAATTACTACCAATTAGATCAATCGACTGTTGCTAAATTAAGAACCCATACTGCCAGTTGGGGTTGCAAGACAACCTTCGCGAGAAGCTGGGATCGCAAGACAACATAAGCAAGACCGCGAATTCCCGACTATTGTTATTATTATACGGGGTGGCAGTAGCACTAATAGTTCAGCCTAAACTTCTCTACAAATAGTGTCAGTAGCCGACAGTAGCTGACAGATGCAGTCGACAACGAGAGCTATTCTGGCAGCACGTACTTACGTGGCTTGTGCCACCCTACACTCCATTGTCGATTTCAAATTACAAGAAAAAACGCTCCCCGTGTGTTTACCCCACTTTTTAGCTTTTTTCTACTTTTTAGTCGCGTTTTGTGGCGCGGCGCACGCGGCGACTACCTTTATCGGCATCTCATTGAGGCGTGATGGGACTCCATTGTACATTATCGGCGAGGTAACTCATTTTTAATGTTTAGTTAAATGCGAAGAGACGGATTTGTCGAACAGCCCTCTTTATTATATCTTAATTTGTTGACGCTCTACGTCACGCATCGATAGAGGATGTTAATCTTTGCACAACAAAAATATAAACAAGTTTGTAATAAAATAGGTCATGTTTTATTTCAGACTGGCATTATGAGAACAATAAATACTTAAGCTAAAACATTTAAATACACAACAGACGATGAATGTTGATACTGTTAATATCTTGGATGATATCTAGATCATAACTTAGGTGGTGTTGCATCATTGTTGTCATCTATGACGTAGTAAAAGTAAACATATCTATAAAATAAATGTTCAATAAAATACACATATCGCTTACATCACAAACTCCTCAGTAATCATTTTTGAAATATTTCATATGCTTCATTCACTCCACTTTGGAACCAGACATAAAATAAATGCAATTCTCTCTAATTTATTATAAGCATATTAACACCAGATGTGCTCAACTTCACAGTTACTAATGACACAAATCCATAATTACATTAAGATATAACCCGCGCCAAGAGAGAAGCGATTTGGAATATAATCAAAATATTCCAACTTCGATACACAATGAGTCCACATAATGTTTGCGTGTAATATACTATTGAGGTGTTCAGGTCAGCAGGCAGTGTTCAGCGACGCCAAGTATTCATTATACTTCTTCTCCTGTGTCTGCTGCAGTCTCTGCAGTTTCTTGAGCTGGCCCTTGCTTATCTCCTTGCCTTCGTGGTCGTGGCTGGGCAGGCCCTGAAAAAAGTGGGAGGTGTCATATTCACTTGTGCAGTATTGTGCGTTTCGGATACTCCCTTCGCCGTTGAAAAATGTGTTACACAAAATTTAGGGAGAAAACTAACTCATATCTACTATAAATGTTCATACACGGTGCCGATACTCGTAGGTATCATTTGTATTATATTTGTAATGTAATTTACGTAGTTCGTATTGTGGCGAGGTCGTTGTAACCACTTACAAAACTGTAATAATAAAAAAGTGGGGAATCGTAGTGTGAATCTGGAAGCGTTGCAGCCAACTTAAAGGCGAAGGGAAAAGTTATATGAAATCTCTGACAATACGTTATTTGACAAGGTAGTCCAATAAATCTAGAAACGTGTCTCAAATTGAACCTATTTCAACAAAAACTCACAATTGACAATATCAGAATTTTATATTTCCAGCAGTTGAATATTATAAACTTAATTAGTTGTAAAAAGACGGAATTTGACTATCACGTCACATGCTAGTATTTCATAGAACTCGTGGACAAAATTACCGATTTGATAGTTCCTAAAAAGTATCTATTTTGAATAACACTCACATACCGTGTGTTATATGTGGTGTAATGTGTATTGTGTATGTGTAAATAAAGACTTTTGAAAAGAAAAAAGAGACTCAAATACCGTATTGTGACTTGCAATTTAATTGATTGTCTTTTTGAAATGTCAACTGTCACACATGCAATTTAATTCATTCGAAAAACAGTTGCAATCATGTTGTGATGTGAAGGCGACTACCATCCTTCAAAATGACAATTTCGAGGGATGGCAGACATAGATAGTCGAGCTACAGTTGCTTTCATTATATATTTGTAACATTTATCGCAACACCAGTCAAATAGAATAATCAGAAAACGCTTATTTTACATGAGCTGTCTTCTCTTGCGGTCGATTTGGAATTTGAATGGTATTGCGACTGATATCAGACTACTACATCTTTCTGTTACTGGTTGTAGCAGAAAGACGTAGTCGAGGAGGATAAGGTAAGGTAACCTTGCCTTATCCTTCTACTATCATCAAAATCACGCTCAGCACACCTCGACCTATCTTATCTTCGGTAGACACAGCGCCAATGTTCGCGGTAACGACTGGCGCAATGTCACCACTGTAACTAAACTGGATTAGTTCAAGCAACACTCAGTTGACGCACTTAACTGAGTTTAGAGCATTTCACCGTCATTACTGAACGCAGTTTAAGCTAAACGGGGTTTTAAATTCTGAACGCCCGATTTTGGACGGTTAAACTCCTTAACTGCGTTTAGAGCTGTCTTAACTGTCACTTTATAATTTTGCAGTTTATTTTTTGCTTTGTTATTATTTATCAATAATGAGAAGAGCGTTGGCACTAGCTTTTGAAGATAGTGATGATGATGACGAATTTGTTGTTAGTCGACCGAGATGGAAACTTGAAAGAGAAGAACACTTCGACACCCTTGATGACAAAGATTTTTTTACAAGATTTCGTATCACGAAACCAACAGTTTGTCTGTATTGGAGTCTATTGCAGATGAAATCGAGATTCCTACAAACATGTAAGCACCGAAACGTGTTTTATTTCATACTACGCGTTCGCCCGCCTTCGGTGGACAGCTTACTGTTAAGGCTGAAATGCCATATTATACCTATGTACTTATTAATTAAAGAATTTGGTCGGAGTGTTGATAAGAGGGCCTGTTCCACGATTATTTGCTTATCCCTTATTTTTGCATGACAACCATAAAGGCCTAATGGTACCGAATGGATTTTTATTAAAGAAATAACACTGTGTATCCCATTAACCAGTTGTTATGTTTTGTTCGAACAGGGTCAATATGGAAATGCTCTTCTTGTTGGAGATGCAGGCTACGCATGTAATAATTATATGATGACACCATTGCAACAGTGTAATAATGCTGCTGTAAATTTGTACAATGAGTCTCAAATTCGAACAAGAAATTGTGTAAAAAGCTTGTTTGGGGTCTGGAAAAGACGTTTCACAGCCATGGCAATTGGTTTAGGCGTTTCCATTCAAAATTCTTTTCCAATTATAATTTCCACAGCTATTTTACACAATATTTCATGAAGAAGTGGGGCAGACACACTTGCTAATGATAGCCGTGTAATTAATCCCGATACTTGGCATGCTCTATTAGCTCCAGGCAATATAAATAATGGAAACATGGATGCAGATAGACAAAGAAGCAATCCTAATTTTAGAAGACCTACTGAGCTTGTGACGAACTATTTTGCACAGTAAGTTTACACCTGTGTTCCTTTTGCATGTAAATCTGCCAAAATATAAATATCAGTAGTAATTTTAAAACACTATCCCTACTTTATATAAAACTCCATTTTCATCTTTTCAGATTAACAAGATGATATGAGTATGACATGTGCTGGTATATATTTTGATGCAAAGGCGTGCTATCTAATGACTGCTGCAGATAAGATTAAGAATGCTGCTGTTAATTATAAATAATAATCAAATAGGCAATCTTATTGATGTATCAACTTATAACAGTTGCATTTTTTGCTTTATATATTAACTAGAGACAGTGAAATATCTTTATTGTCATTGGAACTAATACAAAGGCCAAGAGAGTTTGAAATGTATATCTTTCTTTTAGTTGTTCATATATGTATGATTGATTAATTACACCAGATAAATAAAAGTAGGTGGGTAACAAATATATTAATTATATTTGTATAAATATCACATTTATTCCTTAATTTTATATTTATACGAGTGTATTTTACTATATTTAAGTAAGACTAACTTTTTATTGTATTTTCCTCTATTAAGTACATGTATATTCGTTTTTTTTCATTAAAATTTACGTGTAAGGTTTGTACATAAATAAACTATTTGAAAACCGGATCCCTTTTTCTTTTCGACGCCATAGATTTGTAATGCAAATAGCCAAATACACAGAATCAGACGCTAATATAACAATAAACTTTTGTAGTAAACGTAACACGAGAACTCAGAGGTTAGAAGCAGCAAGGGTATATATGCATGACACATTCGTGACAGCTACGTTTAGATACTGCTTGCTAATCTATAAAAAGCCGCAGCGGATCGCTGTTTTATGATGCAAACACAAAACGCATCACGGGTTTTATCTGTGATTACGTCAAAAACTGAGGTTACGTAAACGGGATCAAAATGTAGCTGGTGAAATCTGTTTGACTAAACTAAGATTAAGTTGACCATTGAAACTCGGTTTTAGCTAAACTAAGTTTTATTGAACTCGGTTTTCAAAGCAAACGATGAAATTAGCCCTTGGTGAGCTAAATATCAAGGCCAATTAAAATTAGCCCTTGGTGAGCTAAATATCAAGGCCAATTAAAATTATCCCTTGGTGAGCTAAATATCAAGGCCAATTAAAATTAGCCCTTGGTGAGTTAAATATCAAGGCCAATTAAAATTAGCCCTTGGTGAGCTAAATATCAAGGCCAATTAAAATTATCCCTTGGTGAGCTAAATATCAAGGCCAATTAAAATTAACCCTTGGTGAGCTAAATATCAAGGCCAATTAAAATTAGCCCTTGGTGAGCTACATATCAAGGCCAATTAAAATTATCCCTTGGTGAGCTAAATATCAAGGCCAATTAAAATTTTCACTTTTAATTAATGCGATCACTATTTGTGATCGCATTAATTAAAATTAAAACTATCAAATTTTGACATTTTTTTTCTATTGTTTTCAAACTGACAGTTATTATTTTTCTACTTTATTTTATTACAGTACAGTGTAGTGCCAAATATTTACCTAAATGTTATTAATGTTACACTTAATAGGGAAGAACTGTCTCCCTAGATACAGTATTTTACTAGTTAGGGAGACAGGGAACTAATTTGTACTGCGTAATAACCTTTTTGTGAATAAAGAATTTCTTATTTATTAATTAGCTTAATAAACCACCCCGGGACATTTTCACTTATGCGTACTTATCAGTTGGACACTAGGGCCGAAACTTTAAAGAAAGTTTCTATTTTGATTTTTCTTCTCAAATCTTATAAGAATATTCGAGTTAGTTAAGTTCTTGTAAGATTTGATGATATAAAAACACGCAGAAGAATTTTGTCATCCACATGTTACCCTAGGGGGTTGGTTAAACAATAGACCCTGATGCCGAAAATCTATACTTATAAAAATGAATCGCTTTGCATTAGTCTTAATAAAGCTCTGAAATGGCCAGACCAATTAGTGTCATTCTTATTTGGGCTTATTCTCCTCAGTCCGGGGGAGGTTTCATTATAAAGAAAATGTGGGAAAACCCAAAGAAACTGCCAAACATTACAAACTCTTAAATGGGAAGGTCAGCTTTCTACCGCTGGATGGCATTGGTAGCCATATGCTACTCAAACCTCTTCGTCATTGATTAATTAGGTAAAACCATTCACCCTCTTTGTCGGTAGCGGACTTTAACAGTTGTGCCATCGCACAACATTGAGTTACCAGGCAAAGAGGTTCGTTAATCTGAGACGTGAGGCTGAGTATGAAGATACGGTGATGATATCTAGATAGGTGTCTCAGAAATGCTGTACTAACGGATTTCTGACCAGGAATTAAGAGAATAGCAAAGTCGCATTGTGTAGCCGAGCCACGGCTAGAGTTAGTCATAAATACCTTATCATCGAACTGTGAATACTTGTCTCCCTCCTTCCGGAACATCTCCCCAGGAGGTATCTTCCTAAGCTCGTCCTTGGCTCGCTGCGCTTCCAGCAACTCTTGCTTCTTCTTTAACTTCTCTGCTTCGATGCGCTTCTTCTCTTCTCTCTCTTTTGCTAGCTCTTCTTTGCTGACCAGCTTCACGACTGTTCGGTCTGGAAAGATGTTTAGATTAGTCAGAAAATTTCGCAGTTATTCTGACACGGAATTCCTAATTTAGTCATGTTAGATTCAAGCAGCAAATAATAAATATTTTCTTTTCTTTTTGGTCCACCAGAAAAATAAATGAGAGTAAATCACAAAACGGATACATATTTAAGTTATGCATAATGCAGTTGCACAAAAAGATGACACGCTTTGCAGATAAACCAGAACTGTAAGGCTAAAGAACTCCATTTCGTAACCCCTATGATAAAGAGGGGTGTTATAAGTTTAAAGCGTCTGTCTGTGTGTGTGTGTGTGTGTGTTTGTCTGAACGTGGCACCCTAGCGGTCAAAACAACACACTTCAAACATCGCACTCACATTGGAATGCTATCTTGGTTTACTAACGACTTGATAGACAAACCAAATATAGTAGAAATAAATAAACAGACGAGAGTTTCAGGAGAACTAATTTTCATACCATGTGAATTAATTAGTAAAAGGTTGCAAAAAAAATGCGTGCGAAATATATTATTGTACGCACCGTCGAAAAAGGCAATGCACAACTAACTCGAGTTCACATTCGCGAGCCGTATTTGTAAAAGAACTCGAGGAATTCAGTAATCAATGCAACATATAAAAAATATACTGTAAGAATAGTGAAAAAGATACACAATTCATAGTAATATTAAAGACCGAACACCAGAAGTCCCGTGAAAATGCGACAAATCAATACCAATGAGTTCTGTAAGCCCACGAGCCGTCTATCTTGTTCTATTTTATTAAATCTCTTGTAACTATCTATTCTCATTCATTTCTATTTATCTTTAGCTAAACCCATAAGGTTACAGTAGTTAGTTGCCGTTCTGGTTTTTCGCACATAACACATACGTTCATTCATAAACAAAGTATACACCGTTAGAGCTAGTTTATGGTAAACAATGCCATTTGCCCAATAACCTACGTAAAAGTATAGTGGATCCTTAATATAGGAGAACGTACGGTACGACGATTACCTGAAGTAATTGAAATATAGATATTAGAGATGGGCCGAATGTGGTTTTAACCGAATACGAACTTCGGCCGAACATTCAGTTAAAATAAAAAAATCGGTCGAACTTCGGTTTAATTTCGCCCCGATTTCATCATTTCAGTCAGTGACATGACTTGTTTACGCACTTACATGAATTGTCGAAATGAATAGATGCACCCCGCCGAACCAGAAGTGCTTTTTTTTTGGGTATTTATAGTTACGCATTTAAATTACGCAGTAGTTAGGCATTTAAAAATACCAAGTTTATTTTGGTTATTTTAGGCAACAATGTATGACTAATTTAATTTTAAAATAAATGACAATGAATACATTCCTAATTTTATTTTACGATTATTATGATAACTATGATTTCTTTAAAGCAAGTGAGTATTTTACTTTTTTTTGCACCGAGTCTCAGCTGGCTCACCCACCTGGCTTGTCCTCCAGCCGCACTCCCAGCTCCGGCAGCACCGAGTCTCTCAGCTGGTCGCACAGCCCCAGCACCTAGCCATCACCCACCTGGCTTGTCCTCCAGCCGCACTCCCAGCTCCGGCAGCACCGAGTCTCTCAGCTGGTCGCACAGCCCCAGCACCTAGCCATCACCCACCTGGCTTGTCCTCCAGCCGCACTCCCAGCTCCGGCAGCACCGAGTCTCTCAGCTGGTCGCACAGCTGCAGCACCTGCCCCGCGCGCCGCCCCGCACACTAGCCATCACCCACCTGGCTTGTCCTCCAGCCGCACTCCCAGCTCCGGCAGCACCGAGTCTCTCAGCTGGTCGCACAGCTGCAGCACCTCCCCCGCGCCGGCCCCGCGAGCCGCTTCACGCACGCGCGCGCGGAACGTGCTCAGCGCTTCTAAGTACGGCATCACTGTCTCTTCTAGCTGCGGGGAGAATGAGGTGGTAATGCCGGTGCAGTTGCGGTATAAAACCATAACCGGGGTTAAGCGTGAACGTCGTGCAGCACACTCTAGCCACAGACTGGACTACTGTATATTAAAAAGAAATATATAATTTTAGAATATACATATAAGTTTAAAATATATCAAATCAGATTATACATAGTCAGGTCATAAGTTCTGTCACATGTGCAATATGAAATAATTTAGACATGTTTATTATTTATGTAAACATTTATATAGCAAAATGAACTTAATAAAACATAGATTCTTATGGTAATAAAGTTTATTCAAAATGACCCCCGCGATTTTGAATACAGGCCTTTATTCTGCGCGGCCAGTCGTCTATCGCAGCACGAACGAGGTCCATGTCAATATCGGCGGCTGCCTTAATCAAGGATGCCTTGAGTGACTCCAAATCAGGATGAGGCTTTGAGCAGGCCTTTTTCTCCAAGTGTTGCCATATCTTGTAATCTAACGGACTCAAATCTGGACTGGAGGAGGGCCAGTCTTCGTGCCGGATGAAGTCGATTTCACGCGCCGCCAGCCAGTCTTGTGTGCTTTTCGCTCTATGAGCTGGCGCAGAATCTTGTTGGAATACCCAGTGCCTGTTATTAAACATGGTATGAGAAACAGGTTCCACAAGGTTCTTGAGGACTGTATTTTGATACACAACTGCATTCGTTTTTACGCCTTTCTCACAAAAATGTACCTCAGTTAAGCCCCAATAAGAGACTCCCAACCAAACCATGAGCGAGGATGGAAAATGACCTCGTTGGACACGCGGAATACGGTTGCTCGCTTCTTCACTGCTGTGTGCGTACACCTTATTATTTTGTTTGTTGTAGCTCTCTTCCACGGTGAAAATTTTTTCGTCCGAAAAAATAATTTCCCGATTCTTTTTTCCGCGTACCGCTTCAACAAAGTGCGGCATCTCTTCAGTCTCAGGTCCATTAAACGAGCGTCCAAACGATGTCCTGTTTTTCTTCGATATGCCCTAAGCCCTAAGTCTTCATTTAACACTCTTTTCACCGTGGTCCTGCTTAACCCCATCTGAAGGGCCAACAGTTTCTGCTTACGTATGGGATTTCTTTAAATTCGCGCCTTCACAGCTTTTATCACTGCTGGAGTCCTAACAGAGCGAGGGCGACCACTTCTTGACCTGTCATCTACACTAGAGTCTTCATTGTATCGTTTTATGGTACGATAAACGAATCTTTTGGTTATATTCAAATTTTTCAGTAAGTCAAAAATCTGAATTGGCGCTTTGCCGCAACGATGCAACGCAATAACTGCGACACGGTCTTCTAGTGTCCACTCCATATTTAAAAATGAGGAAAATTCTAAAAAGTACACATTTTTATTTTCATGAAAAATTCGAAATTCGAATTCAATAAACTTTTTTGTGGCCAGCGTTCTAAATTCAAAAGTTTTTATTGTGTGACAGAACTTATGACCTGACTATGTATTATGTATTATAATACTTTCTTTTTTTTTTTTAGAAAATCATAATAATCAATCTATCAAAATATAAACTCATTTGATATAAGTTCAAAAACAAAAAACCTGAAATATGTAATGTTTAAAATATATAATCCATGACACAGGGTATCCTAGTGTGGGGCCAGAAGCAATATACAGCAGGGCCTCGATGATCCGAACACCGAAAATTTATACCTTGTTCGGATGCACGAAGCGTTCGGATTATAGTATGTTAAAATTTTGAAAGGGATTTTTCGAAATAAAACAAAAATATTTTATGTTTATTGAAGTATGTACGTTAGATGTATGTTAGATACAATGCTATTAATCACACTTTTTTAAAGAATTCCAATATAGTGCTTTGACGAGTAGTATTTAGTGACATAGAAAATGCTTTATCCCTTAATTTACGTAACAGCATTTTTTCCGTTTGTTCGGATTATAGAGGCGTTCGGACGAGCTGGGGTACGGATTATCAAGGCCGTGCTGTATGTGTATGATATAAATGTTTGTGTTTATGTTTTGACATCATGAGAGATGATGATGTTTATAGATAAATAAATTATTTTATTCTGTTTTTTAGTATTTGTTGTTATAGCGGCAACAGAAATACATCATTTGTAAAAAATATATCTGTCTAACTCAACTCAAATGGTTCTACATAGTCTGTACTAGCTTTGCTTTACGTCTTTGCATCGATTTACCAAACACCCTGTATATTATAAACTTATGTATTTAGATTGTATATAATTCACTATGTATGTGTCGCAGTTGGTTGGTTAAATCAGACAATTAGCTAACTAACTAATTTCAGTAGTGAATAGACTCTGAAAGTAATCAGCTGTTGTCGTGACGCCATCTTGTTTTAAATTATTTAACCAACACGCCGGCTTTCGGTAAGAC
This sequence comes from Argyresthia goedartella, assembly GCA_949825045.1. Lineage (NCBI taxonomy): Eukaryota > Metazoa > Arthropoda > Insecta > Lepidoptera > Argyresthiidae > Argyresthia > Argyresthia goedartella. Next base: position 23,312,998 of record OX463814.1, on the reverse strand, counting down.
AGATTGTTAAACGTTTTCGAAGATGCTTTAATTAAATCAAAATGCTAGAGTGACTTGTTTAAACGTCGGTCTTTAATTAACGGTCTAGGGTGTTAGTTAAGTGTCTTATTTAACCAACTAACTGCGACATATGTACCCCTCTCTGTCGATCAGCAAGTACAATGATGTCACAAACATAAATAAATTCTCAAGAATTTCGTTTTCAAACCAGTTGTCGTGGTACTCGTGACTCGCGAGGCGAGATTAATTAGTTAGATCTGGAGTGCCAGATAAACTCTCGCCACGTAGATCCGAGTGATGACTTGTAAGAAACGCAGCAGTGAACTCACGCAAACCGCGGCCGCATCGCCAATCGGGAAGCCGATCCCACCACGCGGCCCCTCGACTGCCCCGAACACGTGCAGCACGTCGGTGATGTACCGCGCGGCGCCGCACAGCAGCGGCGAGGGGCGCGGCGCCGCACAGCCGCGCAGGTACACGTGAGCGGCGCCGACCAGCTCGCGGAGAGCGTCGATGGCACCGCGCGTGTCCACGTTGTCTGAGAGAACATAAGTCAGAAACAAACACACATTATGTCACGCCTTTTCCCATTTGGGATAGCTGAGGCTGTTTGGAACCAGGCGGGCAAATTTGCGGTTTAGTTACGATTAGTGTAAATCGGAACACACCTTTTTTCTTGTGAATGAATGTTTTTGGTTAGCTGTCACTGACATCGCATTTTCTGCTCGGCGGGGTCGTCCCTCGAAAATGTCGACGGAATTTGGAGATTTCTAATGAAAATCAAGTAATAATATGCTAATCCATTCCCAATGTTTAAAAGGGCCCGCAGTGTGACCACCGCCCTGGGGAGTTCTCTAACACACGCACAAATGGAATGTCAGCTGATTAATAAAATCATCAATCGCAGTTTTAGCTAACTAAAAATTAAGTTCTCAACAAGGGGAGTATAGTTTTTGTAGAGCAGTCCTTTATTGCAATGTCATGTCCCCCAGATAAGTTGCATGGGTAATATTGATCTGGAAGCGCCTTTTTGCGACATATTCGCAAGTAGAAGTATTCAGTAACATTGCAGAGTCTCACCACAGAGAGCGACATGTACTTGGTGCTTCGCAGCCGCCAGCTTGGCAGAGAGCAACTGTTCCTCCAGGTTCCACGCGCCGCCACCGCCGCTGCCCTCGTCGTAGCCGCTGCGAATCGCGTCCTTCACGGTCAGGAAAAACTCCTGAAAATGGCGGAAATCATTCTAGTTTACAAAAAGCCTGTACGCGGGGCGGCAAAGGTTACATTTTATAGAGTCTAAGCAACTGTCCATCTTGTGCGATTGTGTATTTTCGATGTAACTGTGCATGTTGAGCAACTGTGTATCTTTGATCTTGTGTGCTGCGCTGAACAGTGCATCTTGGTGGCAAGTGTGCATATTGTGCGACTGAGCATCTAGTGCAACCACAGATATCGAGAGATAGGTTGAGGGGCGTGGCATGTGCGAACAAATGTAGCTCCGACAGGTTCGATATTAAAAATTCTCGGTAGTCACCGGGCGACCGCAGTGATGAATTCATCTCCGTTGTTTTTCTAAAATGCCGACCTGTGCAATACTCACGTGCAAAAATAGAAGCGAGATTGTGAACTCCAAGAACGCCGGTGTCACATATCACTTGTAAGTCTCATTCTAACTATTATTTCTTCTTAAAACACAAGAAATAAACATTATTACGAAAATAAATCATTCGCGGAAAATTCGTCACGAATTGACATTAAAGTGACAATGTCATGTTGTTCTAGCTAAGTTTGTTGCTACGTTGCTTGTTTTGTATCTTAATTTCACTTCGTATTGCCAAGCTAACACGCAATGAATATTTCACACTTATCTAAGTACGAAAGCAAAGATGCATCGTGATACGGAGGCGAACTGTTATACGCACACAGAGACGACATATAGTGATGGGGATACTGATAGGAGAATTATGTTTTTGAATCGATAGATTTTATCATTCCGCAATTACTAATATAGTTAATGTAATAATATAGTTATTTTATTACTCATAATTCGTAAGTTTATTGTTAGTTATTCCAATGATTGCCAAACAGGCAGTTTAGATTTTAAGTTTGTTTAAAACCTCGCCCGACGAAGGTTAATGGGGTGTTATAAGTATTGATCGGAAATTCCGATGCTTTCAGTCAGGTCCGAAGAGTTCACAGTTATTCTACCTTCAGAAACCTCTTTGCCTCTCTTTCTAGCTGTAAGGATTCTGTTGAAAAAAAGAAGAGAGGCAAACGGGTCTCGTATGTCGTATGTCGTATAAATATGTCGTATTTACAAACAATTTACTATTTTATTTATAGAACCCGACATTGTATACGACTGTATATACCAGTGTCTATAAATTATAATCGATCGATGATACACGCTGTCCTTGCATTGTCCCAACACTAGCTCGACTAGCTAATATACCTGCGGTAGTGTGGGTGTGTTCGGACGATAGGTGCACGACATTGCACTGACCAATAAAAGCGGAGGGATTGATGTACGAGTAGTGTAAATGTATGCGTGTTCTAAGTTTTCGGCGACACTGGTTCCGATACAAGCTTAGCGCCAATGGCCTATCTCTCGATATCTGTGAGTGCAACTGTGTTTCTTGGATGCAACTGTGCATCTTGGGTGCAACTGTTCATCTTGGGTGCAACTGTGCATCTTGGGTGCAACTGTGCATGTGTAACTTTGCATCGTAGGTTCACCTGTGTATCTTGGGTAGAACTACGTATCTTGGATGCAACTGTGTATTGTGGTTGCATCTGTGCATCTTTTGTATGTGTAGGTGCGACTGTGCATCATGTGTGCAACGGTATATCTTGTGTGCAACTGTGTATCTGTAGGCAACTGTGCATCTTGTGTGCAACTGTGAATCTTGTGTGCAACTGTGTATATGTAGGCAACTGTGCATCTTGTGTGCAACTGTGAATCATGTGTGCAACTGTGTATCTGTAGGCAACTGTGCATCTTGTATGCCTCTGTAGCAGCCAGTAGTAAAGTAAATGCATATTAATTACCGCCAGCATGTAACAATTTATGCTTAGTCAATTTGTTCTACTATCATGTTCCTCCCCTAGGCCCACGCCACACAAAAAAGACGTAAGACGCGGCCGCGACGCAGACCGTACCTAAATAGAACCGTCGTGACGCAAAATATATAGAACAGTCACGACGCTGACTTGTCCGCGCCCTATTGCAAAACATATAGAACAGACGGGGCACAGACGCGACGCATAGGAGGCATGGGCGGACGGAGGCGGCCTGCGGACGGGGCGCAGGAGCGGGGGGGTTGTCTTGTCAAAATCCCTCTAAAATCACGCCGTCACGCCCGTGCCCTGTTTTTTCTACATGTTTTAAAACGTTGCGTCGGCGCCCCGTCTGCGTCTTTCGTTTTTTCTGTGTGGCCGGCCCCCCAGGATGTGACTCACATTAAACTGCTTCTCGACCTGTATCGCCATCTCCATCGTATTGTCCGAGTAGTCCAGCGTATCCTTCCACGAGTGCAGCAGGAACGCCAGGCGCAACTGCCTCGCGGTGTGGCGCTTGAGCGCATCCTGTATCGTCACGAAGTTCTTGAGCGACTTGGACATCTTGCAGCCGGCGATGGTGAGGTGGCCGGTGTGCAGGAAGTAGTTCACCCAGCCGGGCGAGTCGAAGTGCGCCTGCGAGAAAACCCTTGTTGTAGGCTTAGGAAGTGCTATATTTCAGAAAAGGAATAGTATAGGTAGTCTTTGCGGCCGCGTAAGCAACCGGCGGTGGTGGTCGGAGACATTTGCGATCAAACGCTTTTTTGTCCTTGTTCGAAACCAGTTGCGAACAGGGTCTATTTTGTTATTTTAAGTAACCCCCGTAGTGATAAGAGACTAACTATTATTTGTCCTTATAAAAAAACCTGTCGAGAGTACACTATCACAACCAACTTGGTTATCGAAACTTCACCGCAAGCGACAAATGCAATTTATTATATGACACGAAATTTTCGGCAAAACCCCTCGGGAGTTTCTATGTCAGACGATAAGCTAGCAATTTTCTTGTCATTCTCTTTAAGGCCTGGTTCCTTGTTTGATTCAGCTCCTGGCGAGATCGATTGCCGATGAATCACAAATACAAAACCACTCACCCTAAACGCAATGCATGCCTTCTCATTCCGTCGTGGGGCATTCACGGTAAACATACCTCACTCTGCGCCAGCTCGTTATCGTGATGCGGGAACTTGAGGTCCACGCCTCCCGTGTGTATGTCCAGCTTGGCCCCACACACGTCAGCCGCCATCGCCGAGCACTCTATGTGCCAGCCGGGGCGGCCGCGGCCCCACGGCGACGGCCACGCGGGCTCGCCGGCCTTCGATCGCTTCCAGAGCGCGAAGTCGGTGGGAGAACGCTTATCGGCGGTTTCGTCAGAGAGGTCCCCTGGGTGGTGGAAATACTATATTTAAAATTCTCTCGCGGCAGGTCGGATCATAAACCCTGTGCGAGACGGGTTATATAGCGAGCTCTCTAATCCCACCCTTTGAGTGCGAGAGGACGCGCCATATAATCCGTCTTATAATCCGTTCTATAAAAAGAGAAGCAGATACAAACCACTTGTGGTTAGATAGAGAAAACAGGCAGGTGATTGGTCCTCTATTGTGACTATTTCACCCAATTCCTAGGGTTTGAGCACTGGTTACTGTTGATTCAGCCGACTTCCATCCCCAAATCTCCTTGTTTTTTAGTGAATTCTAGTATGACACTGAATTTGAGGTGAGCAATGTCTTCTTCCTTGATGCTATCCATACCTAGTGGTCACTATCTTAATTACTTAGCCTTCTTTTGATCCCTCCCTGAGATTGTGGTTACACAGGAACAAAATTTTATAGAAAAGTTACATTTTTTTTACATATTTCGCCCTAAACAATATACATAAAAAAACGAAATGGTAGGTACCTTCTCCTTCCTGTAACGACTTTGTATCACCATAGGCTTCAGGCATGAGTCGAGCATAATGATGATGCTTTTTAGCATCAAACTCACTGACACTAAAGTAGACAGATCCATGGGACTCATAGGCCAGGCCATTTGCTATAATCTTCTCAATAAAGGAAACAATTTGTGGTATATATTCACTGACTCTGGTTAGGACATCTGGTGGTAGGATCTGAAATAGGACATTATCACATTATTATTATTTTCAAATGCACTAAGCATTGCATCTTTTTGTCTTTATCAGCTTACTTTATTTTTTGCTTACTTTCCTACACCGCATGGAATTACAGCTCAAAAATGTATGCATATTCACAAATAATTAACAAAATTAACATTAACTTCAGTATCCTTACATTGAGTGCCTTCATGTCTTTATGGAACTCATTCTCCCAATATCTGGGTAGCATAGTGAATATAGCATTATCTGTAACTGTAGACCCTAACCGGCTATCTAACCAATCAGAGATGGGGTCCTTGGCTGAACTTAACAGATCGCACTTGGCTTTAATGACTTGTTCCTCATTTTGTGATTCCACAGCAGCTTTTAGAGTTTTTACTGCTGAAGCCACACTGAAAAGAAAAATTTAATATTAATTTACTGCTTTGCATAGTAAGATGTGAAGGCTTTTTATTATTTGATCATTAGGTTTGTGGCCCTCAATGGCGTGGAGTCATTAATAAATTTAAATATCCTTTTCTGGAATGTCTCACCTTACCTAGGATAGTTTTATATTACCTGTGCCACTAACAACATCTAATTGTATAAAATATCAATTAAAAATAAATTCTACTAACTTATCTAACATTTTCTGCATAGCCTGCTTTTTATCTGGATCACCAGTGTTCTTGACTACTTCTTCATAGTAATTAATTACTAATGTTGCATCATCTATCGTGTCATTCAGTGTCCTCATCTCCTTGGCATACTTATCATAAAGATGATTTTGGCGTGCTCTCTTGATAATCTTGTCATCAATATCAGTTATGTTCATGACATAGAGAATGTCATAGCCAAAATAGTTACTCATTATTCTCCGGAGAATATCGAAGGAAATGTATGACCTGGAATGAAACAAAGATATGGCTTTTTTTTGGGATGGGAATTTTATGTGGAAGCAGAAACATTTTCTTAAACAATATAGAAATTCATAACAAAATATGTTTCCAGTCATGAGATAAGATGTTTTAAAATATTCCAACATTCTTAACATTGGTGCACCAAGCAAAACTCACTTGTGAATGTCATCAACTTTTCAGGAAGCACAAAATCCAAGCTAATTTCTAAAATTCTGTTTTACAAAAGAAATATTCACAAATAAGAAAAGATAAGCAATTAAAATCCCTTTTATTGAATAAAAAAACAAGTTTTCCTAGCAAGACAAGACAAAAATATTACACATTATGAGTTTAACATATGATCCAAAACATGGAAGCACTTATATAAAATGTTAAAATACAAAATGGAAACAAAACTTGTTTGTGGAGTAAGATCTACACTTTGGCCGTTTTTAGAATGTGATTATGACATTTCCTTAATGCGTACATAATAAGCAATATTTTTCATTGCAGATGTCGAAAATGTATGGGTTTTGAGCTGTCAGGATCACATTCTCTCAGAGGCCAGACTTTATTAGTACTGATGATAATAAGAAACTCAATTGTAACTTGAAGATGAGTTCTATGTAGGTCTTCCGTAGTGTATTGGATGATGAGAAGAATAAGTATTACCTTGCATGTCCCATGTGAGAAGCATCATACACAGTTGGTCCACAACTATACCATGATATTCTATTGGATGTGGAGCACAAAAACTCTTCTTTCTGTCTCGTCAAACTGTTGTACAGCTTCAGGACTGACTGAGGCTGAGCTGACGACGGCGGGGACCAGCTCGGTTGACTTCTTTTAGACATCTTGCTCAAAACTCAGTCACCACAAAATAACCTCACAAAACTTTTGGCTGAAATATTTGAGAACGTTTTAGTAAAAAAAAAAACTGGTTAGTGTAAATATATACGAAAGCAATACATTTATGCATAGTTTACCCTAAATAACAAGGCGTAAATATAAATAATTGCCACGTAAACCGTGTAAAACTCACCATAACGCAAACCGCGAACAAGTTCAATAAGGCTGTGTTGTGTGATCCTGATCAAATCAAAGCAGTTCTTTTCAGAATCGTGCTTTTCACTCTTGATGCAGTAACGATAATCTATCCCTTTCTGGCAAAATTCAGGGAGGATAAATGGTCCCCGTGCTGTCACCTTGACGTTTCGCTTTTTTAATGTCTCCGGTGCCTCGCAAATTTTACTATCTTTCCTTTTTTCATAAATTGTTAAATTGTCTATGGAAATCAGTCCGTCAAAAACTTTAAAAAAAAAGTAGCACACACAAACAAACTGAAAAACCCAAACATCTTCTGTTTCACTCTAACGTAAGTAATTTGCTAATGAGAGAAGAGATGCAAGAATCAGCTGCTGGCTATGTATTATTGTGTGCGTATTTGTATTGGATACAAAATTAACCACAAGCAACAAACACGCACACACTTAAACAAATCTACCTACTTTTCTATAATTTACATTCTTGTGTATTTTTATAATAATTTTGCCGTATAAATCAAACGCATTTAACTTAAAAATGTCTCTTTGTGCTTGTAAATGCTTAAACGTGAAACTGGAAAGTGAAAAAGTCGAACTTAAAGTGGATTTTAGTAAACTGGAGCTGATACCTGAGGAACAAAGAGATTTATTTTTCAGCGAGGTAAGATATCGTCGGTAAACATGTCTTGACCTTGGCTTCTGAGGAGCTCATTGGATGCATATCAACTATTTGAGCAATCTATTAGATTGACCTAATAACATAATAAACCAGCATTTATAATCAGGTCTCATCGCCACTGATGTAGGTTTGCTCCAAGCTGCCATTGTACAGGTTATTTGTGGGGCACCTCCATTTTATTTCTCCCTTTTGTTGATGTTTCTCCTGCTGCTTCAAAGTGAATTATTTGGACTACAAGTATACTCTTGAGTTTATAAAGAGCCGATAGGTTTCTCTTAATCCCATGCCAGAAGTACCTAGGTAGTTAACAAAATTCTGGTTTTGCAGTAAAGTAAAATGAACCACCAAATGAATAAATAGTAGGACAGAAATAATTAGGTCAGAGTGACTATAAAGCGGCCTCAAGGGAAAGAAAATTCGAAGTCTTTTTCCCTTGGCACCCCCTTATCTACACTCCGAAGAATAATCCTAAAACCTCCCTAAACACATTTAACCTTTTCCACAAGCTGCATTTATTCATCGGAGTTTTTTTATAAATTGCAACCTTTTCAGAAACTCTTGGTCAGTACTGGCAGCTTTAAGAGCACAGTATCACAACTGGCTGTGATCAGGCAGCGGCCGATGGGTCGCTGGATCTTGCACTCTTGTCTTGCTTGCGGACAGAATACACATGCCGTACTGCAAGATAGACCCAACACAGTACTGATTTGCAAATCTTTACAGGTACAATATATTAAGCAAAATTTTCATACTATTCCTACATAATGGCACTAAAAAATAATAAATCTGTTTCCTGTGATAGTTAGCTTGACAAAAACCTGTTGTATTTATGAAATAAATGGTCACTGAAGGTCCATCTATTTATAAATAAAATATACCAATGAATAATTTAAAATATCTTCGGTAGGTAGGTAAACATCAATGTAAACAGGTGTAATAACAGCATTAAAGGAGTGCTAAGTTATTCTGTGTGGAAGTAAACACAAGACCAGCTGGTTCATTATCCTAAATGTGAATTTGTTTTTGAATGTAGGGTCTTTCATGCAGCCTGGCAGGTGCATAACACATTTATTGCCTCTCTACTCCTAACCGGGTTATGTATCTATGAATAATGTTGATAGACTCCAATTGTTGTTGAACTGGAAATTCAATACATAATATTAATAAAACTGGCTTTAAGAATACAATTATTATTTTTTGAAACTTTTGGCTTTGGATAATATTACAAGTGCTTACCTAATAGTGCTGTTGTAAATAACTCCCACATTCAAATTATATCACAACACTTGCTTCATTCTACAGACCACAACAGACCAAATGACAAATCTTCAAAAATCAAGCAGCTTCTCGCCAGTGTTCAAATTACTCATTCCGGAAGTGATGGGCGATGTGGAGATGAAGGAGAATATAGACACCAGCAACTTGCTGGGCCAGGAGCAGAAACCGTGGCCGCTGCAGCAGGCCCTGGGCACCCTGGGCAAGCAACTGACCGGGACCCTGGAGACACAGCTAGCAACAGTAGAGGAGGACATCAGACAGTACCGAGACCGAAAATATGCAGAGTATGACGCGTACAGAGAGAGGGCGCAAAGGGATCATAAAATTTTAGCCAGGTAAATATGATGAAATAAGCTAAATACCTACTTATTAGTTATTTGGTATTGCATAATAAATAAATACATTACAATAGGAGAGAGACAGCAGTAGAGTAGCAAATATGTAATATACCTAGTCTGGCCATAAATACTGTCCCAAACTTTTGAATACAAACGTCTGGAAAACCGAATGTCATTTGATATGTTTTTGTTTTCGTATGACAAATGAAAATTCCACCTAGAACATTGTCTCGCATCATCAAACAGGACCTTAAGCTTGCCGCTTACCGACGAAGTACAGGACATCGCTTGACAGCAGCTTTACGTAACATAAGAGCGACCAGAGCGAAAAAGCTGTTTCAGAAGAAGCTACGGGTGGGTACCAAAGAATCTTGTTTACCGACGAGAAAATCTTTACCGTTGAAGAGAAATACAACCGTCAAAATGACAGGGTATACGCTTACAGCTTTCAGGAGGCTTCGCAGAAGGTTGCTAAGGTGGAAGGATCATCCGGCATCAGTCATGGTTTGGTGGGGCGTATCATACGAGGGTGTTACCAAGCTCCATTTTTGCCAGCAAGGCGTAAAAACGAAAGCCAGACCGACATTTTGGAGCCTGTTGTGAAGCCACTCACTCGGACTATGTTTTCCAAAGAGCATTGGATCTTTCAACAAGACTCAGCCCCGGCACACAAAGCATGAAACTCTCAACAGTGGCTATAAAGGACAATTTGCCGGAGTTTATCGCGTGCGAAGATTGGCCCTCAAGAAGTCCCGACCCCAACCCCTTGGACTACCGATTGTGGTCAGTTTTAGAGGAGAAGGCCTGCTCGAAACCTCATCGGAATGTCGAGTCGCTAAAACGTGATTTGTTGGCAGTGGCGGCTTCGATACCTCTAGAAACGGTGCGTGCGGCGACAGACGAGTGGCCGGATCGATTGAAGGTGTGTGTGAAGGCAAAAGGTGGTCACTTTGAGTAGATTGCCTCTTTATTTAGTTAATTAGGAAATAAAGAATACCAAACTATATTTTATTACTATTTGTTTGTTTTACTTTGAGCCAGGAATATTTTAAGTAGGAACAGAATTTATGGCAGGACTAGGTATATATGTGTGTAATATAAACAAAAAAAACCGCAGTTGGTATCGATACCAGTACCTCCAGAATCCGACGTCAAACCATTGCGTAACCGACGACGATTTCAGGTACCGCGAAATTTGCGGTGATATTAATTTGACAGGCCTATTAAGTCGCATCTCGTCATTGTTTGTTTCTGTAGCGGTAACAGAAATACACATTCGGTGAAAATGTTAACTCTACCTATTACGTACGGCACGGACGGACAGACAGCAGACAGCGGAGGCTTAGTAATGGATAGGGCTCCGTTTGGCACCCACTGCCACTCCGTAATCCACTCCGTAATCGGTTACGGAGTGGCAGTGGGAGCCAAACGGAACTTTAGAAAGCACTTTAATCCTAACATGCAAAATAGAAATCATGTCAACTCATAAAATGAAAATTTCTATTTAGACGATAAACTTTGCTATAATAATAATAATCGTTTATTGCCGGCGTAAGCCCAGAGAATAAATTACAAAATAAAAATTCATATAAATTGTTACAAATTTAAAATGTCAAAAATTTAAAATTATTTTATATAATACTGTCTCGCACACACATATTTACTATTATTGTTTATTTATTTTTACTTTATTACTGTACATATTATATATACTTAGCAAACGTCATTTTTTGCCTCTTCTCTACATTGGACCACTGTGGGAGAAGCAGGACGTAGAAACTCCCACAGATTGATTTTTAGATCTCTTTTAAAAATTGGTTGTGCTTAACTAATATTATTAGCTAATAAAAATATGAAAGATTTAATTATTATGATTAATAAGCAGGAATAAATAATTACAAAATTATTAACAGCAAACATTCACACACACAACTAAACACCCTCACATACACTAGCACAGCATGAGAAGAAGGACTCCCCGCCGCTGGAGCTCATAGGTAACCCACTCGCATGTAGCCACACCCAGTGCGCCAGCAGCGGCGAGTCCCACCGTATAGTCAACGTGCGAAGAATGGAGTTAGAGCTGCCTCGTAAGCGCGCTAACAGCGAGGCGCAGCGTTTCCTAATGATCGCGCCAAAGCCGTCGACCCTTGCCTACGCAAACATGCCTGAAGCGCTGCAGTACCGTGGCAGCCCCATCACCATTCTTAACGCATTGTTGTACTGGTCACGCAGGGCGCTGTATGCCCCCTGCGTATAGTTGACCCACAGGCTGCACGTGTAGTAAGACTGGCAGTATGCCCTGAACAATGTTAATTTTGATTCCTTACTACAACGAGCAAACCTGCGAGCCAACATGTTGCAGCGAACAGCCAGCGCCCTCCGCTCCCTTTCGATGTTATGATTTAGTTTTGCCTCCTAAACATAATTTACCTCTATAAATAAATTTGATGTATATTTTTATACATTTTGCATCTGGGCATTCTAAAATCTCTTCATCGGATGATGAGGTTCATTCAATCCTTTAAAAAGATTTTCACCTGTATCTGCTCACATACATACAACATTAAATTTAGATTTTTTGACGATGCAAGCATCACATTACGAACCTGTTGTTTATGGCAGTGTTTTGTTCTAATCGCGCATTCAGCAACCAACCTCCTTCCACGTATACCACCAAGTACAAAGAGTATCAATTTCATAACATTGCACTATAACTACCGTGAACTGACTCACGCCACTCGCGACCTACATATGTATAAGTGTTAGGTATTAAATAAAGGTGTATTTAAATTTGTTTTGATGGTGCGTCTAGCCATACGAACGACGACGACGGCTATTTATGACTGCCGTGATAAATAGCATTATCCCACCCCCAATAGCTAAAATTACCAAAAACACAAAAGAGACTAACTGTAGAATCCCTGTTCCATCAAACTGGCAACGTCCAGAAGACGATGGTTGGTTTTATGAAAGTATAGATATTTTGATCAGTTAGAAAATGTAAGTGAGTTATGTTACTGGTAACAAATAACGACAACTCGGCGAGTACTGCGTATGTTTACCATCTAGCATCCACCATTACAAGCAACCATTTTCTTTTGTTTTGTTTCAGTATCTTAAATAAAGCCAAAAGTAACGTCGAAGGAGACGCCTGGAGCATGGACACGAGTGTAGACAATGGTCCCCCCTCCCCACAACCGCCACCGCTGCAGAGGCGAAGGCTGTCCTCGATTAAAGATGCCAAAAAGATCTCACACAATCATTTCAAGGTGAGCCAATATCGCCATTTTGATTTGCACAGTTGGTGCATGACCTTGCAGTTATTTTGTGTTCAGTGTTTAAAGAAGAGCAAAATATGAAAGAAAATAAGGTTATTGTGTCTATTCTGTAAAATCAGAAAGTCAAAACTCAAATTTCTTTACATATACTTGGTAAATGGACCCCTTCTCTACATTGGACCACTATGGGAAGAGAAGGGCAAAGAATCTCCCACACATTGATTTTTAAACCTCATAAATAATGGTTATGTTTAACTAATACAAATATTACTAATGGCTCTCTGAGCTCTAGGCCGCGCGAGTGACACAGAAAATTCAATACAATAATATGCAGGAATAAATAGTTACAAAATTACTAAAAGCGAGTTCTGTGTTGAGTCTGATTAACCCCATGCACTGTTGTCATATATGTAATCTTAAATATTGTAATGTCCCTTTTTAGACAAGGTCGTTTTTACAGTTTTTAAATTACTCAAATGGCAATTTCAAAATCCCCAGAGGTATCTTATTGTAGTAGAGAATGCACTGACCCTTGAAAGAGTTGCTAACCTTCGCGAGTCTTAACCGGGGCGCAACTAATCTGTGATAATTTCAGATTAACATTACAGCTATCGCTAATTTTGGAAAAAGTTGGAAGGTTCGGGTACATTCATTATATTTTCGAAAATAAATTGACTGGCTACATTTAGAATGCCAATTTCTTTAAAAAGTTCTCTGAGGTAGTCTGTGTGTTTTGAATTATAAATTGATTGAATAGCTCTTTTATGTAATAAAAAATTGTTTAAATATCCGCTGCTTTCCCCTACAACAAGATAACATAGGAAATGACACTATGAAAGAAACTAAAATAGACTAGCCTAGCAGTAGCCAGGTCCGTGTTTCGTCTGATGTGACTGACAGCATAAGCCGCAGAACTTAATCTACCAGCTAATTTACTTTTTTTTTTATTAATATTGGAAAACTAACAGCTATCTTTAAATTAACAATAGAAACCTTACATATATAAAAACAAAAAAGCGAATTATAAAACCGCAATAAACGAATATAACAGTTAAAGCACTCTTAAATAACACAAATGGTTCGCATTATAAATAGCCCTAAACGTTGTTAGATGGCATGCTAGGTAACATGTCACATTGAAAAAGAAAAAGAAAAAAGGAATAAATAACAGAAAGTCAAAATAATTAGCCACTCTAGTTATCGAAAGAGTCTCGGTACAGTGATCTCCTCGCTGGATTAACACCAGTGTTAAACAGGTCAAGGTCGAAATCTCCGCACAGATTGTTGAATCTCTGACAAGCACGCCAGAGGAACTTATTTTGTCTGTAGTTAGTTTTTGACTTAGGGAGCAAGAATAGCGCATTATAACGCAATGGCCTACGGGGCGCTCTTAATTATAATTTTGAGAAGGAATACCAAATCTGCAACCTCGCGTCTGAGTTTGAATTGTATTAAAATTTAGTCCGATAACAAAGATAACGCATGAATTTACTCTGAATTTATTCAATCCGGTTAATATGAATATTGTAGCGAGGACTCCAAACCTGAGAAGCCTACTCAAAATTACTTCTAACGTACATACAATAAAGAATTTTCAATGTCTCACCCTTAATAATATAATTAAAGAAAACTGGGCCCTTTTTACGAGAGAAGGAGGCAATACTGCACTTGGAAGGATTTAGGTCAAGCTCATTGACATCGCAATAGTGTTCTAGACGGAACAGATCTGCTTGCATAGCTTCAGCATCGGCATTTTAGCTTGTAGGCAAAAATCTTCATGTCATCAACAAAGGATAACAACCTAGCAAAGTTAAAGCATAGGTCAATATTGATCACAAATACCACAAAAAGTAACGGACCCAACAAAGACCCCTGTGGCACACCCTAGGGACATTAACCCAACTAGACACATAATTATTAATAACAACAGTCTGTGAGCTATTGTCTATACAGGAAGCAAATCACCGCAGTAGGTCACCCCTAATACCAATTTTAGATAATTTACTTAACAGGAGGTTGTGCTGAATCGTATCGAATGCCTTAATAGTAATAAAATTAAATGTATGACATGTTCTTAGCAAATTAAATGTATGTATGATAAATTTTCATATATTTTGGATTTAATAAAATATTTATGTTTTTCTTTAATACCAAGGCTTTGGAGTACCACTGCGGGTAGGTTTTAGTAGTTACAATTTTGTGTGGAATGTATTTGGGGTCCCCACTGCAATTTGATATCAATGGTTATACCAGAAACTTCGTATCATTTACTCATTCTTATGTGTTGCTGTCTGACACTAAACTGGTCTCGACTTGCCTGACATTTAGAAGTAAGAAATTCAATTGGTTTTATCAGCGTTATAGGAAGAGACAATGATTTCTGCTTAAAGGTAGGTGATGATGTTGTTCAATCCAACACTGAAGTATCTCGAGCTTTCGAAACATTCTTAACAAAACTAAACTTACTCACAACAGAGCTTCTAAATTCATTCATCTCCATATGAAGCAGAGACTTTGTCAAAAAATAGCACTAGCGTTAGTAATGTAGATTTTAAATTAATTCATGTATCTCCAGGACGTCGTCAAAATTACTTTACTTAAAAAATACTGAAGACCTGTGGGGTATATCAGTGAAAGACAATTCTAGTTATAGCCCCACACTTAGCTTATATATTCAATAAATGTGTTGACGATTGAGCTTTCCCAGACCTCATGAAATACAGTAAACTGATACCTATGTTCAAGTTGGGAGACTAGGGTGATTCTTCAAATTTCAGACCAATATCGGTTCTTCTAGGTAAAATATTTGAAAAGATTATCTCAATCAAATGCTCTCACACTTCAAACATACAAAAGAACTCCATGCCAAACAATACGGTTTCACTAGGGGTAAATCGACTAAAGATGCAGGCATTACCCTTATATCTCATATTTTATCTGCATGGGAGGCCGTACTAGATGCTATCGGCGATTTTTGCGATCTGTCGAAGGCATTTGATTGTGTTGTACGGAGTTTGAAATAAAGCGTTGAATGTACCTAAGCAATAGATTTCAAAAGGCAGAAGTTGACGTCGTTATATCTGATGGATTGGCTGTAAATATTCCACGAGGTTCCATATAGGCTCTTTTTTATTCCTGGTATATGTTAACGATCTGCCTTTTATGGCGGAGAAATTGACTGACACAGTATTTGCTGATGATTGAAAATTGAAAGACAAAAAGAAGATTTTAATTATATTAAAGAAATTGGCACACTTAGTGTGTAGCCAGTCAATTTAATTTCGAAAATATAATATATGTACGCAAGAACCATACAACATTTTCCAAATTTAGCGATAGCTGTAATGTTAAGCTAAGAAATAACCACAGTCTAGTTGCACCCTGGTTAGCTCTCGCGAAACAAAACAATTCTTTCAAAGGTCAGTGCATTCTCTACTACAACAAGATAGCACTGGAGATTTTGAAATTGCCATTTGAGCAATTTAAAAACAGGTAAAAGTGACTTTGTCTAAAAAGCGATATTACAGTGTTCAAGATTACTTAAATGACGGGACTGTATGTGGGTTTTCTGTTATTACATAGTTTAGTGAGTTCCTCCATAATTTTCTCAAATACAGTGGATTTCATTTATTACGACCTTGGTTGTAGCGACCATTTACCTATAGCGACGTTAAATCTAAGTCCCTTGAATTTAAAGCATACTTTAGTACAAAATTCATGTGGCTATGGCGACTTTGGATGTAACGCCGAGTTCGGGTGTAGCGACTGTTTTTAATGAATCATTTGTAACAAATTCCTAGAAATCCCATGCAGATATTGCGACCGGAGTCGGCCGCCAAAGACACAAAGATTTTTTTCTTTCACAAACATTTCTTATCTTTTGTTTACATCCATTGCACACAGATGGTCAGCAAGTGTGGAGACCTTTACCTTTTGTTTATAGATATCAACTAAGTAGGTAAGGGAAGCGTGTACGTTTCGGAGCTTTATATATTAAAATAAATTGAAGCAAACTAATATTACACATTTTTTTAAATGTACCGGTGAATAACTATGTGCAAATATTTTCAATAATAAATGAATATAAACTACACATGTGTACGTGTCTGTATCTCTTTACCTTTGCCTGTAACGACTTCCGGATATAACGACGAAAATAGAGTGGTCCCTTCATTGTCGTTATACCCGAATTCCACTGTATTTCGAAATTACCATGTCTTTTTCATCCGTCGGAGGTCTGTAGACACAAACAATATTAAGACTCTCCTGTGTTGAGTTGAGTTAGCTCTATTTGTCCTTCTACAGTAAGTGCAAGATTATCCTTCGTTGGTTTACCTTGATATATATTTTTACTAAGATTATAGAACCACCCCTATCAGTATATTTATATTGTAACAACTGACCATTTTGTTATTAGTTATGTTAAAAGACATCATATTTTCCTTTAAGCAGTGCAGTGCAATGTAATGACATCGGTGACAGAATTATTAGGAAATAATTATAACACAAGTGTAATTATAAAACAAGCCTTGCTTGTTTGAAGATTAATATTTAAGTGGTGCATACTTTTTGTCGCTGAACGTTGAACTGGACTAAAGTAAATAACACTTGTCTGTGTACTGAGGAGAGAAAAGACCCCATATATCTTCTTGGATATACATACTAAGAATCACCTATGGATATTTTTAGTCCAGCCTGATACCCTCCATATTTGTTTTTGTCGAACAGCAAACACACAAAAGCATGGTGCCTGAGGACGACTCCCTGGACGAGGAAATCATCTTCGACTTGGAAGGCAGCGACTCGCGACAGGACGCGGGCTCAGATCAGGACGACTATGACTCTGATAGTAAGTACATGCACTGACTATGTTTTAGAGTGCGTTCACATTACCATAGTGTACCAGGTATAGCAATGAAGGTCATCGAAAAATCCACGATACATCATCACGCCTGTGTCCTCAGTAGGGGATGTGATTCACAGGTACATAATTACAGAGGCTTGATGACGTATCGTGGTTGAGCTTCTTTGCGTATCATGGCGAGCGACACGGGATGGCACGCTCCATTTCTAAAATGGATTCCAAAGAGGAAACATCATTGTTACACTTGCTTTTATTAGTTGTCTGTAATTTGTTAAATGAGGAGTGGGTGCTTAGGTGCGCTTGCAACACTTAAGTCAGCCGCGCGATTCCCGCACTGCGGCTGTCATTAATGTGGAAAAAAAGCCGCGTGACGACAGCGCGGGAATCGCGCGGGGAAGTGTGAAACATCACTCAGTCTGTGCTCGAAACACAACTCTTCTCTATCGGATTAATTAGTTTGTTGACGTATTGTGAGATAGTGCACGGCTTTAGAAGAGACTTTGAATTAGAAATCCCAGGTAGTGACTATAAAGGCCTTCACTTGCTATGATATTGGCATAGATCTCTCGCTTTCTCAACATTCGTATCTTTTATTCCCTTGAAGCCAGAAAGAACCTGATGATTGTTCGCCGCCATATTGATTAATAACAACAAAATGGCATCGGCACCTCTAACGGTGACTTAGAACATAGATACTATAATATTATATAGGTAATTATTATACTAATACTTACGAATTATTTTATAAAAATTATGATTTTTTAATGTTTATTTAACCACATCATGAAGTAGTCGTGCGTTTAGATTTTCATATCGTCAAACGCTGGCCATATCATGATGTGGGCATAGGGAATTTTTAATATCATGAATTACCGCCATGGCATGAAATGGTCGGGAAACATTATGAAGTGATTGGCCGCAAGATGTGACCGTCGTGGATACTGAGGTGGAGTTGTTGTCAAAGTGTCGCACCCGTACAAGGCTTCCTTTGAATGAGCGTCGGCATTATTATACAAGAGCCGGCACGTGCCAAGTCGACGGCGGTATCTAAGTGAACAAACTTTACTTGGCAGATGGGCCTGTAATCGTTGGCCCAACACCATGGCCTAATATGTTAAGTTTTTTACGTAATTAGTAATATATTTCCGTTTGTTAGTGTACAAACGTTTCCCCTCCCCCCAGACTCGGACAGTCACGACGAGGGCATCCACATCGCGCGCTCGCGAGCCGTCGGCGTCGGCGTCGGCGGTGGCGGCTGCTCGCTGCCCATCAGCGTGCCCAAGCAGATGCGGCGACCCTCGCAGCGGGACCTCGACGACGACGTGAGTACAGCACTGGACACCTCTACTGTACCCTCCTTCTTGGTCCCCGTTGGAGTTACTTATTGGTTCCTCATAGCTTATGGTCACTTGGTATTCTGTCTGACTTGAGCGATACTACTGCTTGCAACTAACTAATACTGCATGCAATACCGCAACAGATACAGTCGAGCGATAGAGAATTCACAAACACAAATGCGCACCAGAAGCTCTACGCAGATCTTTCTCGGATGTTGCGGTGACGTGCGTTGT
Source organism: Argyresthia goedartella (assembly GCA_949825045.1). NCBI lineage: Eukaryota > Metazoa > Arthropoda > Insecta > Lepidoptera > Argyresthiidae > Argyresthia > Argyresthia goedartella. The sequence goes on along the minus strand of OX463814.1, from coordinate 23,293,893 downwards.
GTGTTGTAGTGATTGAACAGTGTGTATTGCGTCTGCAGGACGAGCCGTCCCAGGACATCGCTGCGTCGATCAAGGCGCTCGCCAAGTCGGTGCACGGGGACGTGTTCGAGCTGCCCCGCCCAAGGTTCTCCACGCAGATCTAGCACAAGTCAGCACAACACTCCCGACACTCCCCGACACTCCCGACACTCCCGGGGGACACGTCCGTACTACCTACCTGCTACTACATCTATAAGCTACACTCGACGCCCACAGTTTTTCATCCAAGTGTGAATGGAAATGTGTGCGCGATACTTATAAGATTAATCGCTATTTAGCCGCAAACCAGTGCTTTGTGTCAGGTCACAGTTTATTTACTTATTATAGCGAACAGATAATTATGATGGTGTAAGATTTCGGATTTCCTGGTGCGTAGGCGCACGTAGAAACGCGATGCCGTATATGAGCGTAAAGCCGTGTGTGATCAATAGATCATTGCAGTCTTCCACGACTGTGTAAACGAGGCTAAAGTTAACGTTGTTATTCCATATATTGAATCCCTTTAGCAAGATACCGATTTAGATATCTCACTCTTTGCTGGCGCAAAGAGGTGTTTGTGCCCTGCTTATAATTAAAGTTATGGATACTTGAAAAGATACTAAGTACGAGTAATTAAAATATAATATCTCTACAATTATGCGTGGCTTTAATCTAAGGGTTATGAATGTGTCTCGACATCATAATTTTTTGTTAAATGTACATACAAATTATGTGAATGACATGTCAAGTTATAAGCATTATGAATTGTTAACATCTAAGTCATATCTCCGATAATAGAGACTACAGAGTTTTCTATTATTTTTATCTGGTGTTATCTTAATGATAAGAGAAAAGTGTACAAACATATTAATACTTGCATTTCTTACTAGTCTTTTAGGGTCACGAGAAGTATAATTTTCATTATTTTCCTTAGTTTTGGGAGTACAGTTATACAATATATAATATGAGCGCCACCGCGCGACGAACTTCACATGTCTGTTGAACTTGTCAAGAAAATTATAAATAAATCATTGTTACTCAAGACGAGGATGTGAAGACATTTTGTAATAACTTTATTTTTATATGTCCGATGTTTTGGACACAATGTACAAGACTTCTGGTCAGGATCAGATATTCAGAGAAAGGTTTTGTGGGAAATCAGTTGATCACAGAGAATGAATAAATTTCAAATGTTACATGTGTTAAGTATGGAAGTATTTTGGTTGAGAAATGTATAGCGTTATTTTTCAGTAATTATCACTTTACACTTCATTGTCTTCCAAATAGGCCTGTTTTTTAAACAATAGACAGGACACTCATTTCTGTGATGTCAATTTTTCATTTAGTTTTATTGGCGTGTTGATGTACGATGGAAAGACCTAGAATGTAATGAATATTTAGAGATCATACAATAAATACTGACTGTGAAGTTGGCTTCTTATTTGTAATAGCCGCCAATATAAGACGGTATAAAACAAAACATTCTAAATAATCCAAAATAGAATCAGATTTTTGTGATAGACCTTTTTTCAAGAGTAGACACATGAAAGTTATATGAAGTACTGATTATAGTCGACCTCTATGCCGTGGTTTCAGCGTTACAGCCCAAAGAGTTTCGTTTATCTGAGGTTACAGCCTTAGTCATAGTTAATAATAGGAAACCATAAATCGTCCGACGCCGATAACCAAAGTGTAATAATCACATTGGAGCCTTCTTGCAGGTGGCAGTCAGCCGTTACCATAGCAACGGCGTCACAACAAACTGACGCTTGCCATTTCGCAACCTAACCTTGTCCATATTACATTACGTATCCTTGCTTCCACTCTGGCTGGGCCACACATCCCCTGAATTGTAATATATTCAATATGATGAGCTCCCGCTACTATTCCGCGTCGCGGGTCGGCAGTACAGATAAGCCCCGTACCGCGGTAGTGGTAGATGATGGTGACGAGCTGTACGCTGGGTTCAATGAGGTGACTCCAGCTCTGGACACGAGGGCGTTGAGGGAAGACCAGGAGTTTCAGGAGGCACTGAAGACTGCTGGTGTTGGGAGGAAGCTGACTAGCCGGATGGGGACTGGGGTATGTTGATTTATATTCATTTTCCAGTTTGAATTTTTCACCTTAAAACTCAAAACTCAAAGCACTTTTACAAGTCAAACACTTAATTATCATATACACGAAGAAAAATAAATCAAATATAAACTAATGAGTAAGTAACTAATTATGGTTTGAGTTTGAAAAAGGAAATTTCCCTTTCAAGTGGCTGTATTTCGCACAGGAAAAGGAAACTCCATTAACTCTACCAGTGCTTCGGTAATACGCCTGTCAGAGAAAATAGCACCAAGAAACTCTGGGGATGTATTTTTTTTTCATCTTTTTTTTCGTAATAAACGAAAATTAATAAACGCAATGTATACTTCCAGCTGAACAATGTGGTATACAGGGTGGCCCAAATACCGTGGATCAAACGAACCAGGGTGATAGAGGAGGTGATTTCCAACAAAAAATATTTCTACAGCATGGTCATAACTTAATTGGATAAAAAGTGATGATCATTTTTGGTTTTTTCAAATAAACTGCCGAATTTTTTACAATTTCATTAATACAGAGAAAAGTTGATAAAAAACACCAAAACAAAAGGTGTTGTATTATGACCAGATAATGTATCATTACAAAAAAAAAAGAATTGCAGCTCTGGGTACCTAATTTAAGAAGCAATTAATTTTTTCCCGTAAATTTTGAAGCATTACAAAAAAATACTACTCACTTTGAGAGCACCCTGAGTAAAAAAAATGTACTACAGAAAAGTGACCCTGTATTAAAAAAACTAGCCGATTTAATGCTGATTTGAATGAGGTATAACACTTTAGTGTCAGACTTTCAGTTCAGGTTTTATGCGAGTTTTTTTCATGTCAAGGAGCAAATTTGTTAGAAAGGAAAATTCGAATAAAAATTACGTAGTAATTAAAAAACCATCTTGAAATAAAAGAACAACATTTATGTGGGTTCACTCTGGAGTAGTAGTGTAAGTTATGGATGTTAAAAATTCCCATTCTTCTAAAACTTTATCATCGTTATCATAAACGGCTAGTTTTCTGTACGTTGGATTGCTAGAACTGCTCTGTGCTTGTCACACTTAGGATTTATGAAATGGAAAGAAACTCTTTCACACTAAACATTGAATGAACATTTTTTCTTTAATCTTTTATCGAAAAAGCGTCATAATTAAGAAACTATGCCTCTCTTTCACACTAACCATTTCAATCCTTTGTCGAAAAAGGTCAGAACGCCCGTCTTGGCGTGGCGTTATCAGTTCAGTTCAGGTAGAAGAATGCTGGGTGGAGCGGGGCTCTACGCAGGAAGCCAGTGATCAGAGAACTGGTTCTTTTCTCTGACATCTCTTGTCCTCTTCTAACACTGATCGATTTCTGAGGGGGGCCGGCGGGGTGGGGCCGGGGGAAGCGCGTGAGCATCTTTCTTTGTTAGTAACTCGCTTTCCGCCTGTGACTACGCACCCGTATTCTGCACTTGTGACCTTACCTACCTATCACCTACGCATCGTTATTGGACTTGTCTATGTATTGCCTACCTGTGACCTACGCTTCGTTATTGGACTTGTGTTAGATTGCCTACCTGTGACCTACGCTGTGTGAACCGGACTTTGTAATCGCTACGGATTGGCTAGATAAACGGAAGATGGCTGCTGCGAGGAGAGAGTACACCCAAAGGGAGTATGCAGAAATGCATTACCTTTATGGCTTCTGCGACGGCAATGCTCGGGCTGCTGCCAGGGAATATCAACAACGGTACCCTGACCGAGACCGTTTCCCCGACTACAGGGTCTTTTTGCGTGTGCATAATGCGTACATGGAGGGAGTCTTACCCGGTACGCATGCTCCGAGAGAGAGATTTGTGGTACGATTTGACAATGAAGAGCGAATACTGCGAGAGTTACGATTGGACCCCGGTATTAGCCAACGCCAAATATCGCGAAATCTCGGGATCCCACGTTCGACGGTGCAGCGTATTATTAAAAAAAACCGATATCATGCCTACCACGTGCAACGAGTTCAAGCTTTGCTGCCAGCTGACTATGAACCTAGAGTGAGATTTTGTAGAGAGATGTTAAGACTACACAGAGAGGATCCTCAGTTTTTCAATAAAGTGTTATGGTCGGATGAGTCAAATTTTAGAAGAATGGGAATTTTTAACATCCATAACTTACACTACTACTCCAGAGTGAACCCACATATCATCAGAAATGATCGATTCCAGCATCAGTTTGGCATTAACATGTGGGCTGGTATCATTGACCAGAAGCTGGTGCTACACGAAATGCCACCAAGGCTAAACGGTGCTGAGTATTTAAATTTTTTACAAAATGATTTGAATCCATTACTCAACGAAGCTGAAGTTCCGGAAGAAATAAGAGAAGAAATGTGGCTGCAACAGGACGGTGCCCCGCCTCATTACGCTCAAGCAGTTCGACAATACTTGAATGAGCGCTTCCCCGACCGGTGGATTGGTCGAATAGGAGCTGTTGCATGGCCACCCCGGTCGCCCGACCTTAATCCGTTAGACTTTTTTATTTGGGGCTATTTCAAAGAAGTGGTATATCAAAAAGAGAACAACACTGAACAAGAATTACGACGAAAACTCGAATTTGCAAAAGTACAAATTATGAATAACAGAGGTGCCTTCCGGCGATTACGTACCAATTTTATTAGGCGGTGCAGATTGTGCATAATGGTTAGAGGCAGGAATTTTGAGCATTTACTGTAAAAAAATAATGTAATAAAATTATCGACTCATAATTGTTGTTCTTTTATTTCAAGATGGTTTTTTAATTACTACATAATTTTTATTCGAATTTTCCTTTCTAACAAATTTGCTCCTTGACATGAAAAAAACTCGCATAAAACCTGAACTGAAAGTCTGACACTAAAGTGTTATACCTCATTCAAATCAGCATTAAATCGGCTAGTTTTTTTAATACAGGGTCACTTTTCTGTAGTACATTTTTTTTACTCAGGGTGCTCTCAAAGTGAGTAGTATTTTTTTGTAATGCTTCAAAATTTACGGGAAAAAATTAATTGCTTCTTAAATTAGGTACCCAGAGCTGCAATTCTTTTTTTTTTGTAATGATACATTATCTGGTCATAATACAACACCTTTTGTTTTGGTGTTTTTTATCAACTTTTCTCTGTATTAATGAAATTGTAAAAAAATCGGCAGTTTATTTGAAAAAACCAAAAATGATCATCACTTTTTATCCAATTAAGTTATGACCATGCTGTAGAAATATTTTTTGTTGGAAATCACCTCCTCTATCACCCTGGTTCGTTTGATCCACGGTATTTGGGCCACCCTGTATAAAGTAGGCGTAGCGCTGCCGCCCCGCTCGTTTAAAAAAGAATGCTACTGTATGATCTACTAACTGAGCCAAAGGCTCTTCGGAGATGGCTCAGACATTATTTTAGGGCTAGTATTTAATCGCACATCAAAAATACTGATTTTCACAGCAAAAAAGCATCAGCAAAAACACTTTTTATGTTTTAAGTATTTTTGTTCTGACTTGTTCAGGATAAATATACCCTACACCTAAGCTACCGTAGTATTTTGCCCTGATATTTGCTGTAAAAATCAGTATATTTGCTTTGCAAATCAGAATTGTTGACGTGCAGTGTAATATTTTCCTATTTTATCCGCCTTTTCGTACACGAAGGTGTTAAACCGGATCCTATTACTCTAAGCCACCTCTGAGAGTTGAAATGTTTACAGAATGTGTATTTCTGTTGCCGCTACGGCAACATATAATTAACTATACAAGATTCTGTAAGTTAAAGGGGATCCCCATACAAGAGACTTACTTTAACACCCTCTGCAATATAAAAAAAACATAATATAATTCAAACATGATCGTAGATTTCGGGGCTTATCACATGGTTGTGGTGGCACAATTGGTTTTAAATATTCTGGATTCCAATCCACGTTCGGACATGATATTATTTTGTTTTAGTTTTATCATTTTTAGTGCTTAACACGCTCAGCGGCAGTATATCTTTAATGATACACCATAGGGTGCTTTCTCACAGGCCAGTGTATACCTATAATTTTGTAGCATTTTTTTAAAGAAAAATTCCTCATATTTTCTTTATTTTTTAAGATATTTACACCCCAACAACACAGGCACATTCTCCAGGGCCAATGCTTTTGAATGCGCTACTAAAATGTATGAAACGGTGTATATTGTGGGATACACCGGCCTCCGAAGTCAGGCAGAGTGGTGTATCATTAAGGATACACTGGCCTGTGACAAAGCACCCTATGGTGTATCATTAAAGATACACTGGCGCTGAGCGTGTTAAGTTTTCTTGTGTGATGCTACGGAACCCTTCGTGTGCGACTCTGACTCGCACTTGAAATAATTTTCTTTTCTTCCTTTTAAATTTGTCTGGCAGCTGTTCCGTCAAGGCACTGTGAACCTGCGCGCGGCCAGCTCCCGCGTCGGCACCGCGGCGGCGCGGCCCATGACGGCGGTGCGGGCGGCGGGGTACACCTCCACCGCCAGGAGCACGCCCAGCCTCGACGAGAAGAAGGAAGACAGGTACTTATCACCACTCGACTTCTATGTGCCTATTTACCATATCCGTCCCTCCCTAGGTCCTTACGGAAAATGAAAATAATTTGTGGGTGGTGCTGGTGTGGTGCTGGCTTGCGAGGAAACGTAACAGGAGTTGGTATTGGTGTTTACTACTAGCCCTTCACTTCGAGTTTACAGTTGCCTTAACGCGCGCGAACCCTATCCCCCGGGGCCGCTAAGCCCGCGGGGTAGGGTGCGCGCGCGCCGAGGTAGCGACAAGCTCGAAGTCAACGGCTGGTAGTTCATATTTTTTCATCGCATCTATTCTAAAAGGGCTCTTTTATTCCCGGTAAAGTAGTACAAATTAAAGCTAGTTACTTGCTCCTTTGGCAGGCAAAGTAACATTAATTTGTGTTGCCAGTACCGAGAAAATAATAACTTTCACTACATTCTAACTGACGGCACCAACCACAAAAGAGACCAATCTTGAAATGCAGACCAAATTAAAAAATAAACGGTCAAGTGCGAGGCGGACTTGCGCACAAAGGGTTCCGTACCATTGCACAATGGTATTCAAGTAGCTTGCATGGGAATAAGGTACTTATCATTAGTTTTTCTGTGTGTTTAGATAGCTAAATGTTGTTAACAGAGTTATTGGTCTACTTTCATACTTTATTTATGTTACCAGGTGCATTTATAAATTTGTATGTGGTATTGTGAGAAATTGTGCTCCATTTATTTAAACCACACATTTCTCATATTTTTTTTGCTTAAGACCTATATAAGGTACTTTTTAAAAAATTTACGATCAGTAGTTTCAGAGATAAGGGGGGAATGGTGATTTTTTGCCTATTTTCTTAAATAATTTTCAAACTAAGCATTTCAGGTACCTATGTAGAGATATATTTGAGTTCCTCGCAACAAGCCCTTTAATTAGACATGTCACATAAAACGGTTTAAAAATATTTAATTTTTCTGATTTATCCCCCAAATTCATAAAGTATTGCGTACGTAACACTTTCGTGTTTGGGTCACAAAATTACATAGGTGTACCAAATTTCAACTTAATCCGTTCATAATTAGGTCGTTTAGTATTATTTTTACACACTTAGAGCAGACACACGCGTGATCCTTAATGGTTTAATTTAAGGTAACCTTTTTAAAGCTTTTTAAGGTTGTACAAGTTTTTAAGACAAACTAATCCCAACGTTCTATTTGTCAGTTCCAATCAGTAAAGTGATAGATTTGTTAACGCCGACCAAATAAAATAATGTGAAAAGTAAAAAACTCGCTAAATGCATTCCGCCTTGCTTGCATTCATAGTATGTTAAGAATGAGTAAGTTCCAAAGGCCCGTCGTGTTCACTGTGATCGAGCTACTTTCCACATCCCTCACTCAGTATGTGTTGAAATGGAAATGAACCTATGCGACAGTAAACGTCCCGCCCCGGGATACCCTATACGTTGGCAGTGGGATAAAGAAAATAAATCTCGCTCCCTAACGATCTAAAATTAGGCTGGTATTTGTTGTTGGTTTCCCAGTGTGGAGGACAAGATAAAGAACATGGAGGCACGTATTATGACTCTAGTGGAAGAATCTTGTATGGCCAGCGCACGCGTCGATCCAGACGACGACTCGGGCAATAAGCGGGAATATGATCTGGGCAAGGTTGGTATAAAGGTGCAGATACACTAAGCCACTGGCGCTGGCGCCAGTCCAAAAGACAAGCCACTGCTCTACTGAAAAATACTGGCAGCCAGCGCTGGCTTGGCTTGAAAAACTGTTGATACGAGGCCAATACCAAGTGCTGGCTGCCACCCCCGGGCCACACGGAGCGGCGCCGTGCTGCACACCGCAAGATACAAGGCGAGACCAGGCAGGATGGGCGGGTGTACGCCCATACAATTCCCAAGCCCCTGCGGCTTCGTACCGCATCGTGTGGCTTGGCCCTCACTGGCTTGGGTTTGCCTAGTATAAGAGTTTTTCAAGCCAAGCCAGCGCTGGCTCGCAGTGCTGGCGTGAATAGAGCATCCATGTAACCAGGTTTACAGGAGGCTAAAACTACTCCCTTGTGTGGTACATGTACATCTAAAACTTCTCCTTTCGACAGGCGTTATCAAAAGCACAAGAAGCATCGACGTTGGAGCGTCAGTTGATTCGGATGCAGGAACAAGCTAATCTAGGCGATACGCACAATTTGGATTTAACTTTTGCGGTACGTTTAAATTAAGTTAACGATATTTTCCTGGTCTTCGGATTTTGTTAGATACGTTTAGTATAAGGTTTAGTATATGTAGAAGGTTCTAATCAGCTTCTTAGATAATATGTATATCTTGTAACATATGATTAACGTTGCGGTTTACGATCCGCTTACGAGCGCTATTTGCGTTGTGAGCGCGCTATAGGTCGGTTCATAATGCGCATACAGTTTACCACAGTGAACGTTGTGACCTCAGGGGTGACGTCATAATAGCGCGCGCACAGCGCTCACGAAAGAGAGGTAGTGCAGTGTGTGTGGAAACGTCAAATTGACATTTGGTATCTGTTGTGAAATTTGAATTGATTTGAGTATTATTCTTGGAATATCTATTAATTTAATAGCTTTAATTTAATTTTGACGTAGCGCGAGAGGTGGTAAAGTACCTTAAAGTAGAGGATAAACAATTTATATTGTTGGAGGGTGACATGACATATGACAGTTGACAGATGGATGACGTAAGCGCGCTTTAGCAGGTTTATAACGAACGCGGGAGAATGCGGGCTTACAATGTAAACCAGGGAGTATACAACGATTGCAGTGTGCGCACCAAATGCGCATCGTAAACCGTACTCTAAGACAGCTGTCACCTACCCCAAAAATCTTCTTTAAATATAAAATTGTGAGTCCTGACTTATTGACCGATTGACTGATATCAATACCCAGCCCAAACCGCTGGTCCTAGAGGCATGAAACTTTGTACAGGGGTTGCTTATATAGCGTAGGGTAGCACTAAGAAAGGATTTGGAGAAAGTCATCACCTAAGGGGGGGAAATGGGGGGCTTGAAGTTAGTATGAAAATCAAAAACTTTCCAACCATTTATTTAACTTTTGACAGCTCTAGTACTAGTGAAAATAGTGATACCCTAATATGTTACCGATTCGTTTTTTTTACAATCGATTTCATTCATGAACAAGTTTTAAGTGGCTTAACACATTCATATTTTATATTTGCTCAACATTTTACATTGTTTTATAAATATTCACAGGTATTTAAGTTAGGTACCTAATTATATATTAAAATAAACCATTTCTATTAAATAAATATTTTATCGCTACTAAAAGTAGAGTTACTAAAAATATTAAAAACAAAGAAGCAGCGAAAACGATACGTAAAGACGAAATGACTGCAGAGCATGGGCATACCGTCGTCAGAATTCCCCCATATCACTGCCAATATAATGCAATAGAACTCATCTGGGCACAAGTTAAAGGACATGCTGCGAGGAACAATACAAGTTCTCCTTTAACCACAAAAAAATGCTGCATTTACTGATAAAAGCGTGTGAAAATGTGACGCCTGAAAACTGTGGGAGTGTAGTGGAAAAAAAAAACGTGATAGTGTCCGATTGAGATCGGGATGTTGCATTTGACAATTTGTCTGTGCCGGAATTAGTAATTAATGTTACCGAAAACTCGAGTGATGATGATTTCAGTTCATACGGAGAAGAAACAGACAATGCTTTTTAATTAAATTGTACTACAGTACCGTCAAACGTGGATACTTAGGACACAGTGGATACTTAGGACAATTGGGGGTAGGTCTAGAAATGACGCTAACAACATTTAAATCTTTAGTCTACGGTCAATCTGTCATACAAGAAAACGCCGAGGGAAGTCACAGGTAACATTTATCTTTGTTTTAAGACTCATATACTTCTGTTTCTAAGTAGTAAACGGGTGAAGTCAGGATTGTTATTTTTTCCCATGAAATCTCATAGGTATAGTGCCCTTTAATCGTTTGCGATACCAGAATCATATTAATATTTAATATGATATTTAATAATAATATTTAATATGATTCTGGTATCGCAAACGATTAATACCAGAATCATATTAAATATTAAACGAGATACGGCCTTTTTTCTAATTTCTCGCCATATTTGAGGTTATTTGGGACCGTCTCCCAAGTTAGGTGCGTGTCTCTCTTCTCAAATTGACCCAAGTTACCTAAATTTGTAAACCTTACCTAAAGTTGGCAACACTGGCCCAACGTAAATATTCTCTCGGTATTAATATTTTAGATAAAGTTCAAATAAGTGTTTGTCAAGTAAATAAACATTATAGTGTATCACGTAATATCACGTACGGGAAATCGTGTAGAAGTGATGGTGCAGTTAGCGAACATGGATTAATTGAGTCAATGACGATTCTCTTAGTGAACTGTTTTGAGTGATAAAGTGCTGAAGAGGAAGTTGAGGACGAAATGTAATATATAGATAAACACTTGCAAGTAAAAGAGTACGATGTGCAGCCAATGGAAGTGGACTACGGCAGCGATTTTCATTAAAATCACAGGTTTTTAAACGCCGGTACCGTTAACATTTTTAAATTCCATTACTTAACCAATCAGGTGATTGATCAAAATATTGCACTACACCACCACCACTACTGATAACAGTGACATCTAGCGGTGAGCGGAAGAAACATATTGTCTAGCGACATCTACCAGATGGTAGATAAACTAAAGATATTGTGTACAGTGCAGCAGAAGGAACGATTTATATCGACTGATATTGGAACGATCATCGATCGATCACCGCAAGATGGCGTTGCGATGCAGAAAATGTGATAGAGACATTACAGATAGGCAATTTCTGCTTTGCCAACGTTGTAGCGAATCATTTCATATAATATGTACCACATTACCAAAGAAGTTATACAATGCATACTATGCAGGCAATGCAGAAAAAAGGAAAAATGGAAATGCAGTGCATGTCATTCCAGAGGTGATGTTGAAAGAGTCCAGATAGATTCACGAAGCCACGAAACAACACATACCTGTTAATCATGTTACAATGCGGAAGAAAATAGTGATTAATATCGAAACGAGTAATTAGTTCTGATCCCTGATGGACTCAAAAGTTCACGATGATGATGAAAGTTGCGATCCCATCCCGGTCCTAAATAGGAGCTGTCCAAATCTGGAGCTATTCGATTTTGAAGACTTGCAGCAAATGAAAGAAAAACTTCAAGATTTGCAATCTAAGCTTGACTCAGCGGACAACGAAATATGTCAATTATTGACTGAGAATCACATACTCAAAAAGAAATTATAATTTCAGTTTATTTATTGCATTCCATACATAATATAGGTGGAGATTATCATTATGGACCTTATCCAGGTACAGCAATTTGCACGATATTACAATATCGCAATATTTCTACGTACTATTTAACTTCACTATAAATTAAATTGCATCTGATACTTATTTATATAGTGTTAGTGTTCATACATTTTTTTTTTTATTCTATACTAATTTTAATAATTAAAATTCGTCATTTAAATAATCATTTACACAATAATAGCATTTAGTAATTAATAGTTATTTTAATGAACTTATAAATATGGTATCTCTAGTTTCTGTCGTCAAAAGTTTTGGTAACTTATTATAAATTTTGCAGTCATTACTAGGCTTCTAGAGTGTATGTTTAGTCTAGAAGGTGGTAGCGCTAGTTCTTAGAGGCAAGTGAATCAAAAAACAAAAAATTAACGATTATATGCATATCACTGATAGTAACCTGTAAGAATAATAAATCTAGTGAAACTATATCTATCTAGTGAGAGTCGACGTACGAAACCGCTTGCGCATACACCTATTTAAATTCGCTCTGCAATAATTGCCAACAACTTACGTGTAAACATTTACTTAAATTCAAAATTGTACACCATTCTATAGTGATTCCCAGTGGCTTCAAAACTGTGATATTCCCAAGTGCTAGTTGTCAGTGGCCACCTCAGAAACATCTTCGAAATATCCGAAAATCCTCCGAGTAACCGTCGTAAAACAGCTGAGCAAGTTCTGAGAGCCTGCGAATTACGGAGCTGGAGTCACGCGACTGCGTCATCAGTATAGGAGCGCGACCATCTCTCAGCGCTGATACCTGTTCGTGAGTAACTATGAACTGTAAAGCTTTTAATAAGCAGATAAGAGCCAATAAGCTGCTTCAATGCCGTGCCTGTCGGGCAACATATCACTACCAATGCCTAGGTATAGATGACATACCTTATGTGAGTAATATAGATAAACTGAGGGAGAAATGGGAATGTTCCTTTTGCCAGAACATCACTAGGCGATCTCAAAGGAATGATAATACCCCTGTTCGCAAGCAGATTGACACCACTGAGAATGACAGGACCACTAATATCGCAAATATTCTTAATATGTCGAATAATAATATGTCGTGTGATGAGTCATTAAACGGCACTTCCTCCACGGCTGGGTATGACTCTAAACTCGACCACAGTTGTTTTAAGGCCCGTAACTACCAACAGCAGCAACTTGTACTGACACCTACAGAGAGTGTGCCCATACGTGTGGCAGCTACGGTAGGAAATATGACCCTAGAAGAGTTCTCTGGTGTTTTGGACTCAAGATTAGCGGGCGTCCTGGACAAAAAACTAAGCGAGATATCGCTCGACATGTCTAGGGAACTTAGTGCAGCCTGTACGCAACTTAAGACTGAATTGTTGGAGGCTACACATACCATGGCAGTTAGGTTCGAAGCCATTGAGAAGCGAGTAGGGGATCTCGAAAAGGAGAATAAGAAGTTGCGATCGGAACTTGCCGAATTGGCAACTAGACAGAAAAGCGCCTCTCCACCGTGCGCCACCTACTCCGAGTCGGTTAAAGCCACCGCTACCACCATCGCCGCCGCCACCGCCACCGCTGCTGCCGCCGCCGCCACCGCCGCCGCCGGGGGGTCCGCAGGGGGCCGAATGGGGGCTTCGTCGTCGGGGCCGCGTCTACCTTGCGCTGACCGCCCTATGCTACCAGGGCTCCAGCCTAACTCCGCCGTCAACCCTTGTGATACGGCCGAATTACCACTGCTGTCGATACTTGGGGCCGAAGTAGCACAAAATGAGGGGGTTTGGACGGCCGTAAATAGGCGAGCCCGCCGTCGGCCATCCAATGTCATCAGGGGAACTGCGGCGCCTGGTTCTACGGTACTAGAAGCAGCCGAAAGAAAGTCCTACCTACACCTATACTATGTGAAATCAGGCACTGGGGTGGAAAAGATAGAAGAACACCTTAAATCTATCTGCCCGGCGGATAGATGCACTGTGGAAGCGCTAAAACCGAGGGGAGATTAAGCTTCATTCAAGCTGGGAGAACCATCCAAAAAAGTCGCTGAATACATGTCTGTTGAGCACTGGACTAGAGACCTGCATATAAAACCATAGCAGTCTGGGTTTCGGAAGTCACAAGAAAAGACCCACACACACTAAGCCCCGGTTCAAAACATGCACAATAGTCTACCAAAATGTCAGAGGCCTTAGGACAAAATTGGACCAATGCAAGCTCAATATGCTACAACTAGAAGCTGATATGTATGCAGTCATTGAAACGTTCCTGCTGAGCGGTATAGCGGACGCCGAGCTTATCCCGCCCGGGTACACGACACTGCGCCGCGACCGCGCTCGCGACGCCGGCTGGGGCGGGGTGCTGCTGGCCGTGCGCGACTGTTACAATGTGCGTCAGTTGCATCATGTGGAGGGATGTGACGACGATGTGGAAGTTATATTCGCGATTGTGTCTAATAACTATGTGAAATTTCTTTGTGTTGTAGTTTACATCAAGCCGTCATCTTCGGACTCACACTTTACAAAGGTTTTTGCAATTATCGAAAGTGTTGTAGCTAATTATAAAAATTTGGATAAAATTATTATTGGGGATTTCAATCTTAATTCTTGCGGGATTCTATCTCTATAGTTGACATACGACGTGCTGGGAGATGACTAAAGCCGCGCTCCTCTGCTGGACCTGATGGTATTCCGCCGTTTTTAGTCAAAGACTGCCTATCAATATTGGAACTACCGCTTAGGTTTCTTTACAATTTGTCAATAAAGTCTGCAGTTTACCCAAGGCGATGGAAAACGTCACGAGTCACTCCTGTGCTTAAGGATGGGTCCAGGTCGGAAGTAGAAAATTACAGACCTATAGCCGTTCTCTCGGTATTCGGAAAGGTTTTTGAATCTATAATCAACCATTACATGACCCTGCAAATTCGTGGATTTATCTCGAACGCCCAGCATGGCTTCCGCCCAAACCGTTCAACACTAACCAATCACTTAAATTTTGTGAATTATGCTACTACATCTCTTGATAAGGCTAGGCAGGTCGATGTGACGTTCTTTGACTTCAAAAAAGCATTCGACAGAGTCCATAACGACGTCCTTCTGGAGAAGTTTTCTTATATAGGCTTCACACCAAATTTGCTAAAACTATTTGCAAACTACTTCGCCCTATAGAGTCCAGTTTGTTAGGTTGAACGGTAAGGATTCGGAACCCTATGAAACCTGTTCGGGTGTGAGCCAGGGTAGTACTCTGGGTCCTACCCAGTTCCTGATAATGATCAATGACCTTCCCGATGTCGTGAGGACGGCTGAGTGTTTGATGTTCGCGGATGACCTGAAGCTGTTCTTGAGTATAGGCAGTGACGAAGATATTGGGTTACTGCAGAGCGATGTCGATAGAGTGGTAGAGTGGAGCGAACGCAACCACTTGGCGTTTAATAACTCCAAGTGCAAAACTATGACGTTCACTCGATCTCGGTCGCCAATCCATCATGACTACACCATAGCGGGATCATCATTTATGAGGTTGTTGTGGCCGCGATGTTGCGATCGCGGCCGCTCTTTGCTACGGGTGTTGTTCGTACACAGCACGCTCGTCACGCACCCACTCTCCAGGCACTGACTCTTCTCAATGCCTGTGTTGCTCAGCACACAGAAATTGATATTTTTCGCACACAGAAATTGATATTTTTTATGAAAAATATCAATTTCTGTGTGCTGAGCAACACAGGCATTGAGAAGAGTCAGTGTATATATTTTTCAAAACTGTGAATATATTTTTAAATAATTGTTTATAATGTGTTAATGTTTATGTAAGTATTCTCTGTAGTCTGTGTATGTACTCTTGTTTTTGTAAAATGTTCTCTGTCAGTTTGTGTAAGTACTCTTCTTTTTGTAAAATGTTACGGTCACACGATTTGGTCTAAGGACTGTGAGTGTGGCACAGTGTGCAAATAAATATTTAAATCTTTAAAGGATGTACCAAAGCCTAAGCGACTAAACTTCGAACAAGAGCGGCGTACCTCGACTCCAATACAACAAATAGCCCCCTCCAAATCCTCTAAAGAAGACACCGTAGTCAAGAATCCTAAGAGGAGGGAATGCAGAGTGAAGCTTAGTGATCACATCACCCCCAATAACAACGGCGAAATACACAAGGTGCTCATGTTAGCTGATAAAAATGGACGTGGCCTACGCAATATGCTGGATACACCTAGGAAACGATTATCATGTTACGGCAGTACTGAAACCATACGCATCTATAGGCAAAATAGTTTCGAAACGTATCGAAACTTGAAACATTTTACTGAAGATAACTATGTTGTCATCTTAGCGGGGTCTCACTATACTATCTTAGTACAATTTAAATCCCATGTGCATTATGCGTTGAACGTGCTATCAAATACCAATGTATTAATTGGAAAAATTGACGAAAACCAATGGTTGAATAAAGATGAACTTAATAGAGTTATTTAGCTTATAAGCTCAAATAAGTATTCAAAACGCATGCGGTACTGAGTTATGTTGGTATGCAAATCACAACGTAGATAAAAAAAACACATGTAGATCAATCGTCTTGGATATTATTTTGTTAAGTTACAAGAATAAGAATAATAAAAATAAAAAAGATTCTCGACAAACGCAAATAGAAGGAAAATGTTTTCGTGAGCAAAAAGTCGAGTAAAAACAAGCACAGTAAAATTCGTGCAAATACGTCATGTAAACAGGGCGAGAACATTATCATTTACTACCAAAACACTAGAGGCCTTCGCACTAAACTAGAAGAATTCCGGATGTATATTCCTATTTCTCCAGCCGACATATGGGCAATAGCGGAAAGTGGCTTATGTGAGTCAATATGTGATGGCGAGGTATTACCGCATGGTTTTAGTGTGGTTCGGTGCGACCGTACCGACGGGCGCAAGCAAGGTGGTGCTTTGCTGGTAGCGGCGCCTCATCTGCAATTACAGCCTCTACCTTTACTCAACACCCCTGACCTTAACGATGCAGTTTTTGAGTTGCTTTGCGCAGACGTATCTAAAAATAAGAAGAGGCTATTTGCTTGTTGTGTGTGTTAAATTCCTCCTAATAGTAGTGCTACTGAATACATGCGCTTATTTAATTTAATTGAAAAATGTAATGAGGTATTTAGGGACTTAATTATAATTGTAGATTTTAATATGTATTCTGCAAGTGTTGACATACAATGTTATTATGAATTTTTAGTGACAGTATGCGAGTTTCATCAATTAAATGATATAACTAATTGCAATAATCGCGTGCTAGACCTAGTACTTTATAAACTAGTTACTTATAATGCATTGGTAAGCCTAGAACATGATTGTTTGGTATGCCTAGATCCCCAGCACCCACCTCTGTGTATAAAATGTGTCAGAAAATCTGCTCCAAAATCATCAGCACATCCGAGTAGTCATAATAAACGTTTGCCATAAGGTGTCTCGTCGAGCAGTACTGGGGAGCAATGTAGGAACTGGAACTTCTTTAAATGTGACTTCCCTACGTTGTATTCATTCCTCTTTGGCGGCAACAGATTGGAGCTCAATTTATAAAACTAGTTCCGTAAATGACGCTTTAAATTTATTATATTTAATAGTAAATGACCTGGTAGACAAATACACACCTAGAAAGCGTAGTAAATTAAATGACGTTACATCTTATGTATATCCGGAGTGGTATACGGCCGACATTATTAGGGACATAAAGGTTAAAGCTGAATGGCACAAAGCGTACAAGGTCAGAAAATCTAATGATGATCATAGAATGTTCTCGTTGTATAGAACATAGTGAATTTATAAATCAAAGTCAGGCAAGTTTAATCAAGGACCCACGTTCCTTTTGGTCTTTCGTAAATAATAGACCAGAGAGACGCAGAAAACTTCATATCACAAAAACGGAGAAATTCTGTACGAGTACGAGTGTGCGGAAGCATTTGCACAGTACTTTAGATCAGTATACGAAAACGGAAGTCCAAAACTTGATGTAGAGATGGCCGCAGCAGGGGCAGCAGATAAGTCCGTGGCGGGAGCAGAGCGGGTCCATGTGCCGAACCTCACGCTGTAGGAGGTACTTGCAGCCCTAGCACATATTAAACCTAAAAAATCTGTAGGTACCGATGGGATACTACCGTTCATAGTCAAGGACTGTGCGTCAGTTCTAGCTGAGCCATTGCTATGTCTAGCCTCAGCCACGTATCCGGAACAATGGAAAATAACTCGAGTTAGCCCTGTACCAAAGGGAGGGTCTGACTCCGAATTATCAAACTTCAGACCAGTAGCTGTCCTTCCTGTCTCTTTCTTTGCAAAGGTCTTTGAATCGATACTATACACAGTCATTTACACGCAAATCAGGGAGAGACTCTGATTGTCAGCATGTTTTTCGACCGGCTCGGGGACGAGCAAGACGCTGCCACAGCCTTAGACGTATAAGTAGGAGGACAAATGGATGTCGCATATTTTGATTTTAAGAAGGCTTTTGACCTAGTAGATAATGACATATTGTTGGAAAAATTAGCCATATTTGGATTTTTCATATTCATATTCTTTATTGCACAGAAAGCTTATAGAAATAGTAAGGTAACAAAACATTTTATGAGCAAAGGCGAGCTTATCTCTAAAGAGAGATTTCTACCAGCAAACCTAGGTAGGACAGGAAAAATTGTGCAACAGGAGAGTCCTAGTGCGCAATAAAACTGTACACATCTAATTGTTTACAACTAAAACATAATAATTTAATAAATGATATATACTAAATAAAATACAAAAGCAAAATTTTTTATATATATCAAACATATACTACTTATATATACATATAAAAAAGTACCTATCACGAAAGAGAAAGGAAATGCTCTTTCAATCTTGTCTTAAAAGTGAAAATTGAGGGACTATCTCTAATAGCGCAGGGAAGTGCGTTCCACAGTCGGATCGCCGTTAACCTAAACGAGTGTTTGTAAGCGGCAGTGTTATGCCGAGGAGTAGAGAGAAGAGACATCGTGTGGGATCTCCGGTTGCTATGCCTGGAGGAAATAAACTCGAAACGTTCTCGAAGATATGAGGGGTAGCGGGGATTTCGCAAAATGTTGAACAGATGGGAGAGAACGTGCATATCACGACGAAGGCGGATCGGAAGCCACCCCAACTCCTTGCGATACTGTGAGACATGGTCATACTTGCGCAGCCCGAAGACAAACCGAATCCCGAGGTTTTGAAGTCGTTCGAGTTTGTTCAGTTGTTCTTCGTTCGCACCGATCCAGCAAACATCTGCATAGTCGATTAAAGGTAGTAGGAGGGACTGGGCAAGGGTGATTTTAGTCTGCTGTGGCAGGAAGTGCTGCAATCTCCGTAGGGAGTGAAATGACGCAAAGACTCGTCTGCTGACCTCACAAACATGGGGCGACCAGGACAACAATTTATCAAATACAACCCCAAGATTCTTGGCCTTCTCGCTGTATGAGATTATGTTACCATCATACACTATAGGGTCGACGGGCATTTTCTGAACTAGGTTGTGAGAGTGACGAGTACCCAAAATCATGGCCTGCGATTTGCCCGGGTTGACAAGCAGACCATAAGAGGTAGCCCATTTATGTTCAGATCACTAGAAACTACAAGAAGGTCAGCATAGCTGGTATGAATGCTTTGAGCATTAATATGAACAACGTTGAAGTTTGCACCAAGGTTTGAAAACACCCGTTTCAAGTTATATGACAGCGAATCATCCGCTGTTGACCCAACACTTCCCGCGCTAACAGAAATATCGTTATCACAAGATGAGAAGAAACTATTACTAAAGTTGTAGGTATCCATAGTCTAAAATAAATATACTAATAAAATGAATACAAATATATATATATATATATATATATATATATATATATAATAAATAAACCCAATAATCGATAGTATCTTAAAAAAAAATTATTCAAATGAATATAAATAAATTACGCCCGCTTTGCTGTCTTTTTTTCCCGACTATCTAACAAATCGCCAGCAATACGTTGAATACTCTGGAAATACCTCAGGAATGTATAGGATACCATCAGGCGTCAGTCAGGGCAGCAACTTGGGACCACTAGAATTCATACTGATGATAAATGACTTACCAGACGTTATCCAGCAATTAAACTGTCTACTGTTTGCAGATGATCTGAAGTTGTACAGAACCAGTGGCGGCTTTGGCCCTCAATACTTACTGAGGCGCCGCGCCGCCCGATAGAAAAAATGGCCAAGTGCGGGTCATACTTGCGGACTTAGGGCTCCGTACTATGGAAAGTTTAAGATATTAAAAATAAACGTTCTATTTTCACCGATCTTAACGTCTAATAACTTAAGTGACGATGTATGTGTAAGTGTATAGTCAGCATACTTATTAGATAAAAATCTCTCAGTCAGACATTTTGCCATTCATATCCATTAAATGAAAATGTAGATTTATGACGGCTCAAAAGAACGCACGGCCAGCAATACAATTTTTGCAAGTAGGTACTTCCGCATAGCCAAATATAACGATCATACCACGAGCTTTGAAATGAACGGACGAACGTTTTTCTACCATTCTTTAAGCCATTTTTATACATTTTTTTTAATTCAGGACAGGGGCGGAAACACGTTTTAATGATATCAGATTTTTCCGATTCATTGCGCAATGCAAACGGGGTTATTAGTAATAAAGCTACAATATCAAATCTTGGGTACATGACAAATTACGCACGAACTGCCGCGAGACTGGTCAATAGCTAGCCGTGTCCGGTCCGCGACTGATGGCGATTCTGTGGCGTAGCGCCGAACCGTCTCGGTTGGGGGTTCGGGACTCGTCGGTGTGACATGTCTTCTCAGTCTACCCAATACAACGAATATATCTCCTTCCTTCGTTAGGCGCTCGACTGAAGGCGCCTCTCTGCCCCTCGTACCAAGATAATGATTAACCCGGACTCATCAAAAAACGACTGATACAAAGTATTAGGATTCTCCTAATTCGTCCCGTTAAATTTGTAAAATCTCTGTTGCTTAATGCTATAGAGGCGCGAGACAATTTTTAAAACATCAAGCGTCATGCACCACCTCGAGCCCAGCAGATGAAGACCCTAAACGTTCCTGTAAGTAATCGTTTTTCAAATCTCCGATTCGAACAAAGTGAGGCCACGTCATCAAATTTCTCCCGTGTGGCGCCCGAAAAGAAGACTAAGTCACCCAAAATTCCACCAATTGTCATTGAGATTCCGGTAGATTGGACTCATGAAACCATCAAAACCATGATACTATCCTTCACCAAGAAATTCCATCTAGCATATAAAGGTCGCAATAAGGTAGCAGTTCACTGTTACACCGCCACAAGTCACCAAGAAATCAAGGACGGACTCATTACTAAAGAAGTTGCCTTCCACACATACAGTCGTAAGGATAAAAACTATCTAAGGTCGTCATACGTGGCCTTCCAGCCTCTGTCGAAAGTCTCATCCCTGATGAACTGGCGAGTCTTGGCTACAAGGAAGCCTCAGTCACGAAAATGAAGTGTAAAAATACAGACTCACCTTACCCACCATTCTTGATCCAGTTGCCAGCTGGCACTGACATGACAAAATTCCGTCAGTTAAAGCACTTATGTCATTGTGTGATTTCGATCCAACGTTACAACTCAACTAGTGGGACTCAGTGCTATAGATGCCAACGATTCGGATACGCTGCAAAAAACTGCAATCTTACTGCTCGTTGCGTAAAGTGTACCGAACTACATTCCTCGAAGGATTGTCCAAAGACGGATCGTGAACTCCCAGCCCGCTGTTGTAACTGCAACGAGGAACACCCTGCTAATTATTCAAAATGCAAAGAGCGTGTTGAATACTTACAGCGCACTCAAAGAAGCCGAGGAACCAATCTCACGCGTGTTAATAGTGTACCCGAAACAACAAAAGCTCCGCCCACATCTCAATTGAATTACAATCAAGCATGGACAAATACTATTACAACGCCAAAACAGAGAACCTACTCGCATGTAACCAGACATCAAGATCCAAAAGAGTTCTTAAGGAAGAAAATAGGTTACGAAGATCCTAGTCAAAAACCCGACGATAGTACTTCAGAGATGCTACAAATACTTTCAGTGATTAAGAAAATAAAAGATCAGTTCACTACATGCGACTCAATGGTTGACACAAGTCATACTTGTACTAACACATCTTGGGCAATACATTTAGTGCAAACGCTTTTAATCTAATGTACTGGAATGCAGATGGCATTCGGTCTCAAATTCATGATCTTCTTGATCTACTCCTAGACCTATCAATAGACATTCTTGCGGTAAATGAGACAAGACTATCCACTAATGCCCTGCTAAATACTCCCGGTTATGTGTGCTATCGGCAGGACAAACACCCCAATAACGGCAAAGGTCAAGGCGTAGCCCTACTAATTAAGTCGGACCTTCAACATACACGAATATCCATTCCTATTACCCAAACGATGGAATCCATCGGTGTTCGAGTAATATTGTCAGGTTATGAGTATTCAGTAATTGCAGCCTACCAGTCACCTAACTCAGAGATCTCTACTTCTGACCTGGATATTTTATTGAAACTAGGCCCAAGAGTTCTTATCATGGGTGATCTCAATGCGAAGCATACACTTTGGAATTGTCCCTCCTCCAACAATCGCGGCAAAACTCTTGTAAACCACATGCTAGATAATGACTTTATAATTCATGCCCCGGATAGTCCAACCCTTGTACATTATAACCCAGATAATATCCCATCTACCCTAGATTTGTGCTTAGTGAAAAATGTTACAAATATCTCCGGCCTACTTACGGTACCTGCCCTCTCCTCATATCACCTCTCCGTGGTCTTTACCCTCGAAGGCACCCCCTTACGTGAAACTATGAGGCTTTTTAACTATCCCAAAGCTGACTGGACCAGCTTCCGCTCATTTCTTAACGAAAAAAATTTTCCTTTCCGCTAAGGTGTATGATTCTATCACCGACTTAGATGATGCTGTGAGTGATATTACCAACATTATCTCAGAAGCTAGAGATAGATTTTTACCCAAAGTGAAAATTTCTGACAGCCCTACTCCTTTGCCCCGGTTTATCAAAAAATTAATAAGAAACAAAAACCGCCTTCGTAAACATGCCCAACGTGAAACAAACCCAAATGTTCGCAGATCCCTTAGAACAGCCATGAATAATCTCCAGGAACAGATTAAAATAGCCATCCAAGCACACAACGACAAAACATGGAATGAAAAACTGAGTAAAGTCGATAATCCCAGCTCCGACATTTGGAAATTAGTTCGTTCCCTAAACCGGAAATCCTGTGTAATACCTCCCCTTAAAAATATTGATGGCTCGTTAACTAAAGATATTCACGACCAATCCATTGTTCTTGCAGAAACTTTCCACAATAACATGCTCCTCACGTCCAGCTGGGTCCCTTCTGCCAATACTGCTGGCATCGTTAATGGATCTGTTAACCTTTTAAGTAATTACAGTCCTAATGATGACCCTATCTTGCATCCCATCCGTCCTAAGGAACTTTGGAAACACGTCCGTAGCCTCAAAAGTCGCAAATCCCCTGGACCCGATAGCATAACCAATATTCTGTTAAAAAATCTGCCTCAAAAGGTTATTGTTTCACTGACGAAAATTCTCAATGGATGCTTACGGACTTGTTACTATCCATCAGCCTGGAAGCTTGCTAAAGTTATAGTGATCAAGAAGCCAGGAAAGGAAGAGTCAGATCCTGTAAGTTACCGACCGATTAGCCTGCTTTCTACCCTGGGAAAACTGTACGAGCGGCTTATCCTCTCAAGGTTAGCACGTTACAGTGACCCTCACCTCTTGCCAGAACAATTTGGCTTCCGCAGAGGACATTCCACTGTCCAGCAACTGGCACGTGTAGCTGAAAATATTGCTGACAATCACAACAAAAACAGCACTACAGGAATGTACCTACTCGATGTCGAAAAGGCCTTTGACACAGTCTGGCATGACGGCCTAGCGCATAAATTAATTGAAATAGGAGTCCCTCTAAAACTGGTCAAGGTTGTAGTGTCCTACCTAGAAAATCGGCGGTTCAAAGTACATATCGGTATCACCGAATCGGATATATACGATGTCCCAGCAGGTGTACCACAGGGCTCTGTTTTGGGATCCTACCTCTTTCTCGTTTATTTGAACGATATTCCTAAACAACCCCGTACGCAGCTGGCCTGCTTTGCTGACGACACAACTGTTTTTACCTCATCTGAGGATATTGATCTTGTCATTAGCCGACTTGATATGTCCCTAGAACTCTTACATGAGTACTTCACTAAGTGGAAACTTAAACTTAATGGGTATAAGACTGATGCTATCCTCTTTACCCGGAAACGTCAAATCCCCACACGACAGCTCACCATTAATGGACACAAATTACCGTGGAAACAAAGTGTTAAATACCTCGGCATTATTCTGGACACAAAACTGAACTGGACGACACAAACGAAGGCACTACATCAAAAGGGAATTAAATCTTTATGTGGGCTAAGACAGATCCTCAACAGACGATCAAATCTGAGCGCATACACCAAACTTAGGATGTACACTACACTAATAAGGCCCTGTATCACTTATGCTGCTCCAGTATGGAGTAGTACTTGTGACTCAAACTTCGATAAGCTCCAATTAGTGCAAAATAAAGCCCTAAAAACAGCTTTTAATACTCCCTTTTACACCAACCTTTCTAAATTGCATGGCAAAATTCAGCTCCCAAAAATAAAACCTTATGTACTAAACATATCTCGAAAATTTTATATCGATAAAAATCCACACTACAGCAATAGTCTTGTCTCATCTATCGGCAAATCACGTCTACATACTTTATCGTATGCTAATACTTATAAAAGTTATAAGCTTCCCCATCACTATTTTCTAAACAGTGAGTAAACTACGACGGCTCCTACCTATCTCTTGTCGCCATGGCCGGCCGTGTGTCGTCGCCTAGCCGGGCAGTTCCAATTAGTGCAAAATAAAGCCCTAAAAACAGCTTTTAATACTTCCTTTTACACCAACCTTTCTAAATTGCATGGCAAAATTCAGCTCCCAAAAATAAAACCTTATGTACTAAACATATCTCGAAAATTTTATATCAATAAAAATCCACACTACAGCAATAGTCTTGTCTCATCTATCGGCAAATCACGTCTACATACTTTACCGTAGGTATGCTAATACTTACAAAAGTTATAAGCTGCCCCATCACTATTTTCTAAACAGTGAGTAAACTACGACGGCTCCTACCTATCTCTTGTCGCCATGGCCGGCCGTGTGTCGTCGCCTAGCCGGGCAGTTCCAATTAGTGCAAAATAAAGCCCTAAAAACAGCTTTTAATACTCCCTTTTACACCAACCTTTCTAAATTGCATGGCAAAATTCAGCTCCCAAAAATAAAACCTTATGTACTAAACATATCTCGAAAATTTTATATCGATAAAAATCCACACTACAGCAATAGTCTTGTCTCATCTATCGGCAAATCACGTCTACATACTTTATCGTATGCTAATACTTATAAAAGTTATAAGCTTCCCCATCACTATTTTCTAAACAGTGAGTAAACTACGACGGCTCCTACCTATCTCTTGTCGCCATGGCCGGCCGTGTGTCGTCGCCTAGCCGGGCAGTTCCAATTAGTGCAAAATAAAGCCCTAAAAACAGCTTTTAATACTTCCTTTTACACCAACCTTTCTAAATTGCATGGCAAAATTCAGCTCCCAAAAATAAAACCTTATGTACTAAACATATCTCGAAAATTTTATATCAATAAAAATCCACACTACAGCAATAGTCGTGTCTCATCTATCGGCAAATCACGTCTACATACTTTACCGTAGGTATGCTAATACTTACAAAAGTTATAAGCTGCCCCATCACTATTTTCTAAACAGTGAGTAAACTACGACGGCTCCTACCTATCTCTTGTCGCCATGGCCGGCCGTGTGTCGTCGCCTAGCCGGGCAGTTCCAATTAGTGCAAAATAAAGCCCTAAAAACAGCTTTTAATACTCCCTTTTACACCAACCTTTCTAAATTGCATGGCAAAATTCAGCTCCCAAAAATAAAACCTTATGTACTAAACATATCTCGAAAATTTTATATCAATAAAAATCCACACTACAGCAATAGTCTTGTCTCATCTATCGGCAAATCACGTCTACATACTTTACCGTAGGTATGCTAATACTTATAAAAGTTATAAGCTGCCCCATCACTATTTTCTAAACAGTGAGTAAACTACGACGGCTCCTACCTATCTCTTGTCGCCATGGCCGGCCGTGTGTCGTCGCCTAGCCGGGCAGTTCCAATTAGTGCAAAATAAAGCCCTAAAAACAGCTTTTAATACTCCCTTTTACACCAACCTTTCTAAATTGCATGGCAAAATTCAGCTCCCAAAAATAAAACCTTATGTACTAAACATATCTCGAAAATTTTATATCGATTAAAATCCACACTACAGCAATAGTCTTGTCTCATCTATCGGCAAATCACGTCTACATACTTTACCGTATGCTAATACTTATAAAAGTTATAAGCTGCCCCATCACTATTTTCTAAACAGTGAGTAAACTACGACGGCTCCTACCTATCTCTTGTCGCCATGGCCGGCCGTGTGTCGTCGCCTAGCCGGGCAGTGTGCATTTGTTTTCTACATACCCGCACTTACTCGTATTGCGCGATGTGTTAGTATAGGAATGTCGATGTGAAAAGTATTCAACATATCAAGTTGAATGCACCAGTATTTTATTGATATTTTATTAAAATAGTTGAACACAATGTAAAATATTATATTAATTAAGCTGTTGAAAGTTTTAAGAGGTGCCTTAGCCTAACAAACAATACAATTTATATGTATACTCATAATGACGGTGTCTTATGTTGATATGTTAAAATGTATTTATCTAATAAAGAACTTTGAAAAAACAAAAAAAAAACAAAAAAAAAACATCCAGCCTCACGGCGGCGTGAGTTACAGCAGTCCAAATAGGCAAAGCAAATTGTGTGCTATGGCTACGTACAGAAGGTCGCGCCGCGGGTGGGTAAAATAAAAATGGTTTTCGGTGCAGCGATGATCGCGGGAATTTCGGCAGGATATCCAATTCTGAAGTAGGCTAGTTTTTATACTATAGATTAATTAATAAAAAAATATTGTACCGTACACTAAGTGTATTTATGTATTTGTATTTTGATGTAGGGGGTAGCTAGGGTGCATAGTGAGAGGTGAGGCGCAGCCTAAGTTGCCTCCCCTGGAAAAACGCCACTGCAGAACAGTGAACGATAGGGAGGACTGCGAGAAACTACAGTGTGACATAGATAGTGTGGTTGAATGGAGTAGGAAGAACAAGTAGAGCTTGTTCTTCCTACTCCATTCAACCATTTAATGTATCAAAATGTAGTTTAATGACATATACGCGTGCTATAACTCCTCAACGTTATGATTATAATATGGACGGAGTCCAAATAGCTAGGGTCACCTCGATACGCGATTTGGGTGTCCGCATGACAAGTGATTTAAACTTCCGTGACCACATAATTAACATCTGCAAAAAAGCTTTCCAAATTTTGGGTCTTGTATTGCGTCAATCGAAAGACTTTAACAACTTCAATACAATAAGGACGTTATATAACACATTGGTAAGAAGTAGATTAGAATATAGTGGTATGGTGTGGCACCCTCAGGAGACTAAATACATAGAAATGATTGAAAAACTATAGAATATTTTTATAAGATATATGTACTTCTGGCAGTATGGTACATATCCGCTCTATCCAGCAATGCACCCCACGTTGTTTCTACTAGGAATGATAAGATATTACAGGCTGGATGTGAGGAGGCATGTAGCCTTGTTCACCTATGTGTGGGAAGTATTTCGGGGTAGATTGCCCAAGCCGAGACTCTTGGAATGTATTTGCCTGAAAGTCCCCAATACGCGCCTTAGACAAGCGCCCCGTAATCAATTATTTTCTCTTCCACTGTGCAGAACTAACATATTAAAATTCGCCCCATTGACTATAGCCCTTCGCACTTTAAATTATATTGCAATAGAAATTGACATATTTAATTGTACACTGGCAAATTACCAAGAAAATGCATATAATTATTTGACTAAATGACTGATTTTAATTTTATTGTATCGACATGTAATTAGAATAGGTATAATTAGAATGTGATGGTGATATTTTTAGTTACGAATAAATCTACAAAGTATGCTTGTGATAACTGTTTTGTAAGTACTTGTAAGTCAGATTTAATAATAATATTATTATAATTGGTAGAAATTTCAACTTAATTTACTATGTATACATTTAAGACCTAGCAATGTGTGTACCTGTACATAAAGGTTATGTAATATGTTAGATATTAATAGCTTAATTAAGATACTTATATGATATTGAATTGGGTCAGACACCTGTAATGATATCACGAATTTTTATGTAATTGAATAAATAAATAAATAAATGCTTTTGTCACTTTTTCCATGCGGTGCCACGAAAGCACCAAAGAGTGTTAGGCAGCAGGCCATATGTTAACTGGAATCGAGAGTCATTAGTCAATAATAATCCAAACTATGAAAATAACGAAAATAAAACACTGAAAACATATTGTACAAAAAAGATTTTGTTTTAAAAAAACTTATTTACAACAGAGAATCAAAAAAGCAGACTAGAAATATTTTATTGCCCGAATTGAAGAAGTACAAACAAACAACTTTGCATGCAAATTTATGAGAAAGGGCCAAAAATCTGAAAACACCTTCCCAGTCATAAAGGACAAAATGCAAGTAAGTGAATTGGAAGTCGTACGAAAACTATTGCAGCCAAGTATCAGAAGAGGTCTTCATACTTTTAAGGACATTGTTGGTGTACAATTTTGATTAAATGCTTCAATAAAGAGATTTCATTTTCAATAAAGAGATTTATGGCAACTCGCGCACGCTTCGTTTATTGAATTTATTATAATTAGTTTGATTAGATATTTATTTGCTGATTTGTCCCAAGTTCCCAACTTACAAAAAGATATTTTGATTGCTGTCCCAAGTTAACTATTGCTAATGGGATCGGTTTGTCCCAAGTTAGATTTTTAATAAATCTAGACAATAGAATTTTGCTAACAAAATGTCTTAATTCTTGTACTCTCTGGAATTCATTTAATTAATCATAATTTTTTGTACAAATTTTTGTTTAGTGCGTTGATTCATTTTCAATAAGGAGATTTTTAACAATTATAGCGTTGTTATCCACAGGTCCAGGGGTAACTTGGGACAGCAACAAAAAAAGTAAAAAACAAAATATCTGATAATTATTTCATCATAACAACAGTACTCAGGCTGTATCCAACATCCGGCTAACATATATTTTTAATTGGCTTAAGGTTATTGTCTAATTAAAATACTTTTTTTTTTTTTTTTTTTTTTTTTTTTTTATTTATTCATATATTCAGAACTTAGATTTAGGTACATTTAGCAGCGAACGAAAACCAGACATGGTTTATCCGTCGCTGTCATTGCTCTCGTTATACAGTTAATAGTTTATTTATAAGCAGATACATTAGGTGTATAATAAAAGTGAATGAAGTTAGTTCTTAGGTAAAACTCAAGCTAAGACCTTTTGTTCTATGTTAGGTAGGTATGTAACTATCAATTAAGTGGTTTTTAACCTTTAAACTAAAATTATTATTGTTTATAAACATGTTTTGGAGATCTATTGGTAGTTCATTTACAATTTTAGGCAAGTAGTACATCCATGTTCGTTGACCATACACATTATTGAAATGTGGCAAGTGGAATGAGTTTTGATAAGGTAAATTACGCAATCCATCGGGTCGCTCATTTTTGTTCAATTTTGTTTTGTTATGGTTTTCTTCAATTAGTGTATGTAATTTTATTTTATCAAAAACTGTGAGAATTTTGCAGTATTTAAATAGTCCGTTCCATTGATTTTTATTTTTACATTCCACCTTAACTTTTTTTGGCGCAATGAGTTTTAGCATACTGGTTTGTAGTTTGTAGATATAGTCTAGGTAAGTTTTATATGTTTTGCCATAGCTAGATAAGCCGTATCCAATGATTGATTCGGCCATTGCTAGGTATATTAGTCGTAGAATTTTATATGGGACTTTATATTTTAATATGGCTAGCTTGCTTTGTATAGCCCTCAGTTTTTGACATACATGTTGAATGTGTGGTCCCCAGTTGAAGCGCTCGTCAATAATAAGGCCCAAATATTTGTGTTGTTTTACTATATCTAGCGCATTGCATTTACAGTTTAGGTGTTTATTATGGAAGCAGTCGTGTTCGTGAGTTATTACTTTTAATGAGTGTTCATCTGTATTGTGCGAGGATCTAATGTGAATGATTTTAGTTTTGTTACGGTTTAGCACCAGCCCCACGTCGTGTGCCCATTTGCATATCAAGTCAAAGTGTTCTTGCATATGTTTTTCTGCTACCCGTATATCCCTGTGAGCCGAAATCAGGCATGTATCGTCGGCGAATTGGTAAACTGACCCTTCCTGAGTGACGTTACACATATCATTCACATAAAATAAATACTCTAAAGGAGCTAAAATGGACCCTTGTGCGGTGCCCTCTCCTGTAGGTATAGCGTCACTCAGAGTATCCGCAATTTTTACTACTGTCTGTCTATTGCTATGGTAATTTTTTATGCAGTTGAGTAGTGGTCCGGAGATGCCGTTTTGATCTAATTTGTTATAAAGTGTTTCGTATCTTAATGTCTCGAATGCCTTACTGAAGTCTATAAATATCTTAAGTACATGTTTTTTATTGTTAAGGTGTTCGTTAATTTCGTTTGTAAATTTAGATAATAGTTTTACCGTACTCTGGTTTTTTTGAAATCCGTATTGTTTATTATTAATAATATTATTCTTTTGTATATAATTGTTTATTTGGTTGCCAAAATATCTTTCAATAATTTTGTCTATACATGGTAGTATAGTGATTGGTCTATAGTTGTTTATGTCATTTTGTTTACCGCTTTTGTATATTGGTCTTATTACACCTATCTTTAACTGCTCGGGGTAGATGGATGACTCAATAGATCTGTTTATTAGGTGTGTTATTATAGGCACTAGGTCGTTACTTATATATTTAATGTCCTCCACTCGTATTCCGTCTATGCCCGGACTTTTTTTTCTGTTCATATGTCGAATAATTTTTTCGGTTATTTCATTTTTAGCTTTATATATTTTTATACATCTATCCGTCTTATTTATATATGTGCTGTTTTTGAGTAGGGGTATTTTGCAGTCAATGCTTATATTTTTAACGTTTTTACTAAAACCTTCCGCGAACTCGTTAGTTTTATTTTTTATTTTATTTTTAAAAGCCTTGCATATAATATTATCAATTGATTTGCTCATTTTCCCGCATAATTTGTTTATAATTTGCCACATTTTTTTTGTATTTTTAAAATTTTTACTGATTTCTGACTTCGTATGGTTGTTTTTAATGAGATTTGTATACTTTATGGTTTTGTTTCTGAAGTTATTATATTTTAATCGATTTTCGGCATTACTTTCATCTGTTTTCCATAATTTATATAATTTATCTCTTTGTTTACACATATTTACAAGCTTTTTAGTGGCCCATTCGCATGTCTTCCTTTTCCCGGTGTATTTATTTCTGGTGTATTTGCATGACTCATATAAATGTGTGAACTTATTAATTATCAGTCTCATTATCTTATTTGGATCTTTTAATATTAACGCATCACTCCAATCTATTTTCTTAATCTCCGACTGAATTTTTTTTTAATCTAATTTTATAGTAGTATTACTGTGTGGGTGCGAAGTGGAATCGGCCGTATTATATTTTATCAGACAGCCGGTAATACAATGGTCGGCCGGGGCGATATTGATAACAGCCGTGCATACCTCGCGGTCACCGACCCCTCTATAGAAAATATGGTCAATACAAGACCTAGTTATTTTGTTGTTTTTTTTTCTATTCTTGTGTATTGGTTTATTCCACAGTCCATCCCCAACTCACTCAATTTACTTAAGTAGTTATATCTAGTATTATCATGATTTTTTAGGTTTATGTTCATATCTCCCATAATTAAGTAATCGCTTTTAATAGAATATTTTTTGTTTAATCTAGTTAGTTCCTCGATAAATAATGCTTTATTTTTATCTGGCGGCCTATAGATTGCGCAAACACCTATTTCGTAATTATTTTGACTTATTGATACTTCACCCATTAAACATTCAAAGTTGTATGTACATAACTCGGTTCTGTAAAAGTTTATACTGTTATGTGTATACATTACAATGCCTCCCCCTTTTTTATGGTTGCGAAGCTCAGTATGCATGGTATAGTCATCCAATTGAAATAGTTGTTTACAGTTATCATTAATGTTTGCCTCGGTTAAAATAATGAGGTGAATGGTTTTACTACAGTTTGCTATAGTTAATTCAATCTGATTAAAGTTTTTTATCATGGATCTAATATTTACATGTAATGACAATAAGCAGGAGTTTGTTATGGTAAGTGAATCAACAAAATTATTCCATGTATTAAAGTTCGTTTCTGTGATGTTCGAAGCCATTTGTAAATAGAAGTTTTAATCATAATGAGTTATATAACATGTTTTACAGTACCTTATACGTAGTTCAGTCCTTAATAGTTATTCTAGTGATATCACTTAATAATCTAATCACGTGGAACTTCTCGTTTTCACCTTTCCTTGCCATTATTGTGCCGTTTTTGATCCTTAAAAGGATGGTCTAATTTTCAAAATGTCCCAAGTATCCACGTTTGACGGTACATATTTTAGTTGTTTTAATTTTATAATCCCATTTCCAATCCAATTTTATAGTACCATGAATTTAAAAAATGTATAACTTTCCATTACAAGTAGGTATAAAAGCTTCATTTCATAATCATAATCAACCCATTCTGTCCCCACCGAGGGGCACGGGTCTCTTCCCTGAGCAAGGTGTAGGCCATACTTCACCAAGTCCGGATTGTTTACCGGTTTTATAGTCTGTGGTCATTCATTACGAATGGCACATCACTATTATAAGTGGGCGGTGCCCATCCATGAAGTACGGTATCCTCTGTAGTACATTTTACCGAAAACTATTGTGAAACTTCATGTGCGTGATCTGTCAAAAGTTAAATAAACGAATGGAATTACTATAGTTGACTTATGATATGAAGCAACAATTTTGCAGGTAGGTAGGTGGATTTTTCAAATTTACCCCCGCTGAGTTGAGCTGAGGCATGGGGGATGAATTTGAATGGAAATAAAAAGGCTACTTGACCTCTGGAGCTGTTTTAACTTGGTAGGTAGGTAGTTAATAGATGTGAAACGTCATTTCAGTCATATCAGCCCAGTACCTAGAAGATCCTCAAAATTCTGTCCCCACAAGTTGGAAAAGGGTGGGAGGGTGGGGATGTAAGGCTTCTATGGACCTCAAAATCTGTGTAGTTGCACGTCAGGTAGTAGTATAGAGATGATGTCTAAATGTCGCTAATGAGGGCTTTAGCGACAGGGCAGTATTAAGCGAGGGAAGGGGGTGGAGGCACTCCCCCACAGGGGAGAAAGGGGAGGGAGGAAGAGGGGAGGTTAATGTTTGCTTGGACTATTTTTTGTACATGGGTTTGCGCGGGCGAAGCCAAGGGCTCGAGCTAGTTTAAAATAAAATTACTACCACGACACGTTAAACATAATATAGGTAATGAAACTGCTTGCATTCCAGGTTTTGTGCAATCTGGCGGGACAATACGCGTTGAATGAAATGTACACTGAAGCATTAAATACCTATCAACTGTTGACCAGAAACAAGCTGTTTCCTCACGCCAATCGTCTAAAGGTATATTTAATATGGGTAATTTAGAAATATTGTGACGAAAATGCAAAAAAAAGGTAGTCGGAATCTATAAATTATTTCTCATGTGTTTTGTATATATCGTCGCAACTTTGTCGCGACAGCAATGATAAAATTACTTTGATTCTCTAATTGCCTAATTAGGATCTTCTTATGATTTTAAATATTTTTGTACCGTTCAAAGTTAATCATAGTTCGTCGTGTGTGACGTTTATCTCTTTTTAATTAATCAGTGTTTATGTTTAGTTCGATAAACGATAGCCAGTACTTCCCTGTTTATTCATCACTAAGCAACAGATTAGTGACGAATAAACAGTCGTTTAAAACCATTGATGAATCCATCAATTGTTATGAACGTAATTATTATCTAAATTAGTTTTCGCAATTAATCTATTGTCAAACTACAGTTGTTTACGTAATTAAGCGTTGTCCGATTATAAAGTGTTTAAAATGCGTACACCGCGTGGTTTAGCGTTGTTTCGTTGTTCCGAGAAAAATTGAGTTTTAGGATTATTAAGTGTAAGT
Organism: Argyresthia goedartella; assembly: GCA_949825045.1. Lineage (NCBI taxonomy): Eukaryota > Metazoa > Arthropoda > Insecta > Lepidoptera > Argyresthiidae > Argyresthia > Argyresthia goedartella. The sequence goes on along the minus strand of OX463814.1, from coordinate 23,259,538 downwards.
GATCTGCAGTTAATTGTGATCATTAGCTAAAATCATAAATTGAATTACTTAAGTTAACATTATGATTAATCTTATAAGCAATGGCTGTTTAATTATAAAGGGTCTCAATGACTACAATTTGTAAACGCTGTGAATCGAGGCAAGAGAGCGCGGCTTGTTCTGATTGGTGGACGATATATGAGCTTTAGTCTTGTGCCTGCTCGGTCATCAGCGAGAGCGCTCCGTACTAGTACATTTCAGTCAGTGTACTAGTACACTCTGACAGCTCTATTAGTACATTAGGACGTTGGATCTTAAGGATAAATAAATTTAGTTTAAAAAAACTAAAAAACACGCTTTTAAAGCACTTCGAACTAAAAAGTTAAAAATAATTTTTAATATAACCTTAAAACAATAATGAATAAAAAATACTATTATTATTGTGAAAAAAAAAGCGTCGGGCGCTCGATGTACGAAAGATATGGAACAAAGCGCCCGACGCTTTTTTTTTCACATTAATAATAGTATTTTTTATTCATTATTGTTTTAAGGTTATATTAAAAATTATTTTTAACTTTTTAGTTCGAAGTGCTTTAAACGCGTGTTTTTTAGGTTTTTTTAAACTATATTTATTTTTCATTTTTTAGTTCGAGAGCGCGAGCCGGAAAGTAAGTAGACTGTTTTGTCAATCCCCCAAAAACGAGAAATTAATTAATCCTGGCGATCCTAATCAGGATAATGAGATAAACTTATGAAATTATTACATTGTCGCTGATTCTTGATAAGTGTACAAAGTTTGAAATGAATCTGTCCGTTTAAAGTGGGTCAAAATCGAGTCCAAAGGAGTCGGTTACATACAAACAAACAAACAAACATACAGATGAAGCTAATAAAAGCGTGATAAAAATATACTTGCTCAGTCATCCATCAGGGGGCGCTCCGTACTAGGACATTTCAATCAGTGTACCAGTAAGCTCTAACAGCTTTATTAGTACTATTAGGACGTTGGATCTTAAGAATAAAAAATGGAGCTATAGGTTAACCTTTCCTTTCGTGCAGAGCAGAAACTTGAGCAATATTATACTCTCATCATAACATTAACATATTTATGCAATTGTATGTGTCTGTTTGCATTGTAGAAATAAAAAAATAAATAATATTTGATTTCCCTTCATACTTAAACAGGCATAGGACTAAATACATTAACTATTGACTATCACAGGCGAGCGATACTTCTCTCGGTTGCGAGTTGACTAAAACATAATTTAAAAAAAGTTTGTAAATAAATACCTAACACGTATGCACAAAAGTTTAAAAAAACTAAAAACCATGCTTTTAAAGAACTTCGAACTAAAAAGTTAAAAATATTTTTTAATATAACCTTAAAACAATAATGAATAAAAAATACTATTATTATTGTGAAAAAAAAGCGTTGGGCGCTTTGTTCATATCTTTCGTACATCGAGCGCCCGACGCTTTTTGTTTCACAATAATAGTAGTATTTTTTATTTATTATTGTTTTAAGGTTATATTAAAAATTATATTTAACTTTTTAGTTCGAAGTGCTTTAAAAGCGTGTTTTTTAGTTTTTTTAAACTATATTTATTTTTCATTTTTTAGTTCAAGTGCGTATATCTAGCCTTCTTTGACTGCTTGGCTCTATAATTTTGCATATAGAGGTTGTGTGAGAAATTAATTAACCCTGGCGAGCCTAATAAAAAAAAGCGTTGGGCGCTTTGTTCCATATCTTTCGTACATCGAGCGCCCGACGCTTTTTGTTTCACAATAATAATAGTATTTTTTATTAATTATTGTTTTAAGGTTATATTAAAAATTATATTTAACTTTTTAGTTCGAAGTGCTTTAAAAGCGTGTTTTTTAGTTTTTTAAACTATATTTATTTTTCATTTTTTAGTTCTAGCCTTCTTTGACTGCTGGGCTCTATAATTTTGCATACTTATAGAGGTTACGTGAGAAATTAATTAATCCTGGCGATCCTATTCAGGGTAATGAGATAAACTTATGAAATAAGAAATAAGTTACAAAGTTTGAATTGAATCTGTCCGTTTAAAGTGGGTCAAAATCGAGTCCAAAGGAGTCGGTTACATACAAACAAACATACAGGTGAAGCTAATAAAAGCGTGATAAAACCCAGAATAGATGGAAGGGAATTGAAGGGATTGCATTTTGTTTGCCTCATTACGAAATAAGCTAAAACTGATCTCTATTGCAATACCTACGCCAGTCAATTGACGGAAAGAGCGAGTTCAGAGAACAAAAGACCATCTGGAATGGTTGATAAGGTTCCTTTCTGTTATGGGTCGCACCGCACACCTCTCTAGGCATGGCTCCCGCCCGCCACTATCGGAGCGATATCCGAATAGACCGGATGTCCGATTAGCGTAGAGAAACGTTTCCTTTCGTTCATTGCACGGTAACGTTTCCTAATCGTTCTTTGTACATGACCGACGCAAGACTAACGAGCTCCCACTAAGGTGGCGCTTCGCGCGTTTTTGTTTGCCTCAATTCACCGCGTGCAAAAAAAAATACGTCACTCACTTTTGGCGGAGTTGTGGGCTGGTCGAAAATAAAATAACGAGCTAAGTATTCTTACTGATTTATTTTCTCATGGTTATTTTCTTTTATTCCTTCTAGCTTTCTCTGTCCAATTGTAGCTTCGTTTTTCCCAAGGTGGTTAGGGTCCTGGGTCTATGGCAGATGATAGTCGTGATGTCAGCAATTGCTGACATCACAGTTTCTAAAAACCCTGATGCTGCTCCTCCTTCGTCATATAATATTTCCTATGCTATTTCAGGTTAATATGGGAAATATCTACTTCAAAATGGGTGAACATCCAAAGGCGTTGAAATTGTACCGAATGGCATTAGATCAAACTCCTACGGCAGAAAAGGACCTCAGGTATTAGTATTAATAGTATTTTCACTTCTCATGCTCTAAAAGTTAGTCTTTATGTTATGAGTATACATACATAAAGACGCTTTAAAGCACTGTTTTATGTCACGGGAGCGATATTGAATCCTGAACGTAACGAAATGCCCTAGATTCAATTCCTGATCGAAGCGAGGGTTTCGCGAGGGTTTTACTCGGGCATTAAGTCGGAGTCCTGAGTGTTCTCGCCATGGCCAGCTCGATTATCGAATAAGTTCGGTGCCGCGGTTCGCTTCCGCCCCCGCCCCCGGGGAGCTAGGCTGTGAGCGCCGTGCGTATTTCACGAAATGAGATTTTAAGGCCTTAGCAATAAAAACTATGAGAAGTGAAAATCAGTTTAAACCCTTGAGCGATCTAGGTTGTTATATAATGAAATTCAGTACAACTTTAATTTGATGGTGGGAACGGATTATTCACAACATCTATATAATAAAGATTTTCATGAAGACCTCTTTGGAAAACCCCAGGTTTTGAATGTTTATATGTGTGTGAGGTCTCTGTTACTGGTTCTCACGACACAAGGTATCCTAGTGTGGGACCAGAAGCAGTGTAGTGCCTGTGTATACACAGTTTGTCGTGATTTTTAGCATCATTTCATCTTTCATGGTGTCGAAAGCCATTCATATTTTTGAAATCAACTTTTCTTTTGTGTTGATGGCTACGTTGGAATAGACCAGTTCTTTGGCTCTGCCCCACACAAAATAGTCCATAGAGCATGCAATGTTTGTTTTCAGGATGAAGGTAATGCACAATATCGGGCTGCTCCTCGTGCGCATGGGCAAGTTCCGCGACGCAGTCACGAACTTCCAACACATCATGCACGAGCAGGGCGACTTCCAAACTGGTAGGTACTGGTACAGAACGCATGACTAAGTAGTGTTCCTAGGAAGGAACGTTTATAAACAAACTGACACATTGTAAACGAGACCAACAGGGTTTAATATCTATGTTTTTTTAGTCTTCACCTACACTGACTCACCACTTCGCCCTGGTATTTCGTTTTTAATTCAAGTTTAAACAAGTTCACAATTGAGGGATTGATTATAAACCAATGTGTTGTAAGCAGTGTGTGTGTAATCTACGGTACAGCTTAAATTGATCGACAGTTTAAAAACTAACAAGAATAAAAACCATTATTTATAAATACGGACGGGAGGGTTCCTCACAACAACTTTGGAGCCCAAGCTAACCTCACCTGCACGTGGTCGTCCTGCTGACAAACGAACGAGGCTCTGGCGAAATACCCACCAACACGCATTGGACCAGCGTGGTGGGATTATGGTCCATCCACCATGAGAGCACACACACAACCACGGCCCCTAGTGCCCGGCGCCTCCAGGGGCGACGCCGGTGACGACGGTAGCAGGACTAGCCCCGGAGGCAGGGGTGCGAAGAATCTCCGGGCGGGAACGATCACCCGTCAGCCGACCACAGCATGCCAAATGGACTCCGATATACTCAACATACTAACCTACAATGTCCGGACACTAATGACAGAAGAACGCCTCGTAGAGCTGGAGAATGCGCTAAAATACGTCAAATGGGATATTGTAGGCCTATCAGAAACAAGAAGACCAGGGGAGGTCACTACAGAGAGAGACGACGCTATATTCTACCACTTCGATGCCACCGGTGGCCAGTATGGAGTAGGTTTTCTGGTGGCAAAGAAGTGGAAGAACAACATTATAGAGTTCTTTGGCTACTCAGAAAGAGTAGCTGTCCTTAAATTCCGTGTATCTGATAGTAAATTCATAACCATAATTAACATATATGCACCAACATCCTCTTCCAGCGACGACGAAGTAGAAGACTTCTATGACCTTATTAATCAGGCCTGCGATGAGCACCGAGGTACTTGGAATATAGTCCTCGGTGACTTTAATGCGAAAATTGGCCCAAGGCAGGCTGGAGATAACGAAGACTTAATGGGACCACACGGGCTTGGGCGCCGAAACGAGCGTGGTTCCCGTTTGCTCCAGTTTGCCTTTGGACAAGGCCTCCAAATAAGTAACAGTTATTTCTTTAAAAAGCCGCAACGTCGCTGGACTTGGATTTCACCAGACAACCAAACCAAAAACGAAATAGATTTCATCCTTTCTTCAAAACAAACCGTAATCAAAGACATTTCAGTAATTAGTACATTTAAAGTTTGCTCCGATCACAGAGCCCTACGCGCAAGGGTACATCTGGACACAAAAATCCAACGTGCAATCATATTTAAACCTAAAATAAGACGAATAAATAAACACACACTTTACAACAATTCAGAAACATTCAATTTAGAGCTTAAAAACTATTTCAATGGCCTCAATACAGACATAGATAATCCAGAAATACAATACTCACATATAATAAATTCTATAAAATCGTCTTCTAAAAATATTAAGACAGTAAGAAGAAACAATAATAAATTAACGGAAGGAACCAAAGCACTATTAGACCAAAGAGAATCGTTACCCAAATGTTCACCTGAATACTACACCCTAGACCGAAAAGTCAAACGCAGCATCCGTACCGACATTAGAAACTACAATACAAAGCTGGTCGAAATAGCAATATTAAAGAATACATCTCTACGTGTCGCCAAACAAGGTACCACCAATAGAAAAACATGGATAACGTCACTAATGGATGACAGCGGGAAGAAACAAGGGAACAGAGATAGAGTAATGGATATATGCACCAGTTTTTATAAAAAGCTATATTCAGACTCTTCCAAAACGGACCACACTTCCAGCGCCGAGTATCCCCGTCCTACTACAGACACCGTCCCACCCATTAGTGGCTATGAAGTGCATCAGGCCCTAAAAAGCATGAAGTACGACAAAAGCCCAGGGGAGGATGGTATCACGACGGAAGCGCTGAAAGTTGGAAAGCCCGTTCTGCTCCCCCATTTAGCCAACCTCTGTAATTCAATTCTCTTCACCGGTAAACTCCCAGAAACTTTTTGCCATTCTAATATAATTCTTCTCCACAAAAAGGGCGATAGGTCGGACATTGGGAACTATCGTCCTATTAGTTTAGTGTCTCATGTATATAAGTTATTTATAAAAACAATACAGAACCGCATCACTGATCAACTAGACTCCAAACAGCCACCTGAGCAGGCTGGTTTCCGACCCGGCTACTCTACAACTGACCACCTACAGACATTAAACCAGATTATAGAGAAACACAATGAGTTCAATAAGCCACTCTACTTAGGTTTTGTAGATTACTCGAAAGCTTTTGACAGCATCTCACACTCATCCATTTTTTCCGCACTTAATAACCAAAATATCAGCCCCACCTACATCAGCATTATTCGAGCCGTGTACAACAATAGTACAGCCAATATTAAACTTACATCCCCTGGGCCGTCATTCCAAATAGAAAGAGGTGTAAAACAGGGAGACCCTCTGTCTCCGAAATTATTCACGAGTACCCTTGAAGAGGTCTTCAAAAAGTTGACAGTCTCGTGGCAAGACAAGGGCATTGCCGTCGGCGACCGAAGGCTGAAAGACCTTCGGTTCGCCGACGACATTGTGCTGTTCGCGTCATCACCACAAGAACTCCAGATAATGCTCCAAGAACTGAGCACTGCAAGCCTTGAGGTTGGACTGAAGATGAATCGGTCAAAAACCCAACTCATGACTAACGGCGCAAAGCGTAAGGTAGTGGTCGATGGGCAGGACATACAATACGTCGACGAGTATACCTACTTGGGCCAGATAGTGTCGTTCGAAAACAGGCAGGACAAAGAAATCGAACGACGTGTTTCGAACGCCTGGAAGAGCTACTGGTCCATGAAGGAGCTGATGAAGGGCAACCTTCCGTTGACCCTGAAGCGCAAACTTGTCGACATGTGCATCCTACCCATCCTAACCTACGGCGCACAAACGTGGTCATTGACCGAACGTCAGAAGTCCAAACTCAAGGTGTGCCAACGAGCGATGGAGCGCAGTATTCTGGGTGTTATACGCACAGATCGCATCCGAAACACCACACTGCGCTCAAAAACTGGGATCGCGGATGTAGGAGTTCAGACTGCCAAGCTCAAGTGGACCTGGGCCGGACATGTCTGTAGAATGCACCCCGACAAATGGGCGAAAACAGCAACTGAATGGGTGCCCACAGACGGACACCGGCGTAGGGGAAGGCCCAGAAGGAGATGGAGGGACGACCTGGATAAGTTTCAGCCAGGGTGGGTCAGTACAGCTACTGATAGGGATGTGTGGACTCGAAATGGTGAGGCCTTTGCCCAGCAGTGGGACACCGTGGAGGCTATTTAAAAAAAAAAAAAAAATTTATAAACTAACGTTTTTCAAAATATTACGGTGACATATATAGGGTTATTTGTGGGCCCTCGTAATTTTTTTCTTCAAGTCATAGTATCGCAAAAGTACACTCAATTTATGTTTTTTTTTTTTTACATTTTAACCAACTTATCAAAACATAAAATGATGCTCACTTACCCGTTTGTTACCCGCGCGCACCGCCCATTATTATTATTCTCGGACGCTCACGGATCGCGGTGCGTTGAGCGCAAGGTAGTAAAACGTGTCTAGATATGTGAAAAATAACTGCGTCTTAATAACCCTGTATAATAGAGATGTCACGAATGTCATATTTTTTACATTTGTGAATATTTAGCATGCGAATGGTTAGAAAACAGCATTAAAATACTTTGATCTGCTTAAGTCGTAATTGATACTTACTATAAAAAAGAATACATACTATAAAAATGTGCACAATAATAAGAACAATAACCAAGCGTTATTCACAGTAAATTGTATTGTTAAAAACCTAATAATTAACAAACAAAGTTCAAAAGGGACATGTCATATTTAGAAAAAATAGGTATTGAGCGCGGGCGCCGTTGCGGACACGACTCGAACTGCACACACACATTCGCATTCGCAAAACAGTCGCTTCGTTTGACGCGAATGCGAATTCCGATGCGAAGGTTCCAAATCATGCGAATGCAAATATTCGCTATATCCCTAGTACTATATATAACGTCTCCTGCACCAATCCAGTACCACAGGAAGCTACAAAGTAAACTACGAATATATATTAAAAGACGTTAGATTTAACTATCTCTGCGCAACAGCTGAGAGCACAGATGATCGCACGATCTACAGTCGTTTATGAACGTGATAGAAGAACGTCGTCGGACAAGCCTCCGATTAAAAAAATATATAATATTACGTTAGTTGTGGCCACTTGTGGCTGCCATCGCTACCACATCACCGCCACTAATAAGACCAAAAAAAAGAAAATAAACAAAAAGCGTCGGGCGCTCGATGTACGAAAGATATGGAACAAAGCGCCCAACGCTTTTTTTTTCACAATAATAATAGTATTTTTTTTTTCTTAAAATCATACAGCCATATGGAACTTGTTAAAGAACTCGATAACGAAGACTTTCGAATATACCTAGCCTCGAATAAGACCTGAGTTTTACCCAAAACTGCTGGATCTCGTGAAACCAACTGATACAGTTACATATGTATGAGACAAGCTGTGACTGCTGAAGAGAGATTGATGGTGGCAGCGTCGTCCAAATGACCGAAATTGGTGCGGAGTGCACCACGTTCGATCTGCAAACAACCGACCAACCGCGCCGATATTCATATTGATAATGTGCGGCGCCGTTCGCCACACGCCATGGTGCAGAGCGCACCAAGGTGCAGACGGCGTGTCGCGTGAGCGTGTTAACGAGACGGCGAGTGTAGTTGCCTAGCGAGTGAGTGAGACAGCCGTAGGTACCAACTACGCTTGCTGTCTCACTCACTCGCTAGGTAGCTACGCTCGCTGTCTCGCTCAATCACCTCGCCGACACTTCGTCTGCAGTTGTGGTCGGCTAAGCACTTACTCCTTTAAAAATGTAGTCAGTTTCGAGGCTTTAAAAATTGCCACTTGAATGTTTTGCTTCTTCTCTGTTGTAGGGCTGCACCTGGTGCTTTGCTCGGTGGCTCTGAACGACGCGGAAGGAGGCAAGGCAGCGTTTCACGCCATGTTGGACGTTGAGCCGCCCACGTACCATCAGGATATTGCTGTTGATGATGTGAGTACCGTACAGTTAGTTACCAACGAGGTCGTACTCTGTATCACAGATACGATAATAGATACTATGATTGTTATCATCCAATTGAAAGTTATACCGGAAAAGAAATTGACTTCAGTCATCTTCTGCGTATGTTTCATTGACGAACAGTCTAAGCAAAGTTAGCTAGACTAGACAGTCTAGTTATATGTTGGACAGTCACTGCAGACTACTGCTTACACCAAAAATCTTTAAGTACGAGAGTCGCTTCGCGTGCTGGCCCCGCCCACCGCAGGGAGGGATTCTCCGGATGTTACTCCGGTACCCTCTGAGGTATACTTGCTTTAGCTGTAGCCATGGTTTGCCCTTTCGGGCCCCTATCTGGTTTCCGCAGTTCGTCAGGTACCAGCAACGATAATGAAACCGTTGCCGATGCCTAAATCCAATATCCGGCCAGTCAGGTCGGTACTGCGGGCGATGCCCACGACCACCCGCCAAATCGTGAAAATTTTACGTGTAAACGCACCATAACCTTTAACAGGTTCTCGCGAAACCTTGTACCTTGAGGAGGCCGGATGGGTGTCCTTGCGCTTTTAATTTAAAGTGTCCGCGCCGCAGAACAACAATACGCCACTCGACCTGGAGGAGGTCAGAGGGGTGGCCCTTGTCCGCGGCCACCTGCTCAGAGAAACAGGCGGCTCACCTTCCGAAAGGAGGGCCATTCGCTATCTGCAACCTGCGATGAACTTGGTCCCATGGGGATGGGTCTTTCTAGATCACCATGGTTCGTACCCCCCGTCGTGCCTCATGGTCACCCCGTAGGCATGCTGGGGGATTACGCCAAGTGTGGGTCCGTCAAGCAAGTCATTACACCCTCGTTTTGCTCGGGAATTAAATCTGGAGTCCTTCGTTACCTTCAGGATTCAATATCGCGCTCTTGATATAAAACAGTGCTTTATCCCCTGGGTGCACAATCTAGTATTTCTCCACCTTTGCGAAAATGAGTTCAATTGTTTTTCTTTAATGCTTTGAGTAAAATAGTAACTCAATGCTTTAATTGCCGTCAAAACAAACTAACCGGTGGTATTGACAGAAATTTTTAATTTAGTCCTTCTAAGGAGTTGTGAACTAGAAGGTTTCATGCAGTCGCGTGGACACCGTCGCTGTCGCAGGACGTCTGTTGGTTCTTTCGTAAACAAGCTCCTCGCGGCTGGTTTTTTTTTTCCGCTCAACTTACTCGTGCGATGGTAACTCTTGTTGTAGACAATGGGGGATAATGGTGATTCAAATCAAGGGGATAACGTGAATAATTCGTCTAACGGTGCAAACCAAACTACAAATATGATCGCGAGTGCAATACAGGATGAAGGTACTGGTAATCTGAGTCCAACCCAATTATTAGAGAATGGAAAAAGAGGCCGTGATATGGAAAAAACAGAGTGGACAACGGTGAGCAAAAGGGGTAAGAAGTTGGAAAGTGATAGCTGCCTTAATGACAAAACAACCTACATAGAAGCAAATAATATAACTGAGATTTGTATGACAGGGAAAGGCAAATTACCTAAACAGATCGGATTGGCGAGGATTTTCAAGGCAGAAAAGATTGAAGATATTATAAAAGTAAAGTATGTAAATTCGTACAAAATTGTTATTCAATTTAAGAACAATCCTAGTGCTGAAAAACTGATGCAATGCCAATACTTTATTGAAAACGGCTTTCGATGTCAAAAGACCTTTGAAGTGGGCGTATCTTATGGACTAATTAAAGATATAGATCTGGAGTTGATTGATGAGGATGTGTTAAGTAGCTTGAAAAGTGACATCGAAATATTATCTGTGAAGAGACTACAGCTTAGAAATTTTTACGATGACAACAAATGGGAACCCAGCGAAGTTATAAGGGTGAGCTTCAAGGGGGCAATGCGACCTCCTTATCTTTATATTCATGACTTGAGAGTTGCTGTGGAACCTTATGAATTCCCGGTTACACAGTGTTCACGCTGTTGGAAGTTTGGACACACATTGAAAGTATGTCCATCTAATAGAATTGTATGCCCTAAATGCAAACAAAACCACCCCAATTGCGAAGCAACGAAATTTGTATGCGCCAACTGTTCTGGTAACCACATGGCCCTCGCTAGGATCTGTCCTATATATTTGAAAGAAAAAAGACTTCGACAATTAATGGCTGACTTTAACTGTACATACAAAAGAGCACTAACGATCTATGTTCCACCGTCTCCGCCAATAGCAACAAGTACTCGGGTTCGACCGCAGGCGCATACAATTACAGGGAGCGAGCGCACCGATAATATACTGCGACGCCCGGCAGATGACTCACCACGTTACATCGCACCTACACAGCCACAGTCTTTGGCTTATGTGAATGATTCTGACATGGATAGATCCCCGACTTATGCTGAAGTATTAACAACAAATGCCCAGATAAACACTTCTGGTCCAGTCCGCAATGCAACCTCCGGCCAACGGGGAAAGTCATCAAAAAATAAACATCGTTCGTCGGCCGATAAATCACGATATGAGTACAATGTAGGCACGGATGGCAACCAACAATGGGAAAGTATGTCAGTTTTGTCGGAAACAGAAGAAAGTGAAATACATGTAGAGGAAGAGATGCCAAAACAAAAGAAGAGTCGAGATTCCAGATGGTGGGAACTATTTCATAAATTAAAATATACAATGTTGGAAAAGAGTAGTACTATTGAAGATAAAATCAAGCTGTATGACATAGACATAGACATAGACATCATTTATTGATAATATTCATTACACGTCATGACATGAATCATAATTCAATGTTATGTACCTAGTATAAATTGGTACATAGGGATGTTTATATTACTCATGTCTATACTATAATAAGCAATTGCTAACAATTTTAAAATAACTTACAAGCAGTAAATTAAATAAGTCAGTATATGTTACAGAAAAAAATAATTAAATAATCAAACTGTAAATAATAATGTCAATGGTAATTGTAAATTATAACGTCATATTATGTGACTAGTTCACTAGTTACATACCTAATGCTAAAAACTCATCATAGCTGTACAGGGACTTCTCAATAAGCCATGTTTTTAATTTACATTTAAAGATGGACACACTCGGAGCATCAGTGATAGCTCCAGGTAGCTTGTTGTACACTACCGGACCCATAGCGTGGATTATTTTTCTAGTTTTTTCCAGTTTGTGCGCGATTGTAGCTAATTTGTTGGAGTTGCGCGTTTCGTACCTATGCCTTTCTCCAAGTCGTTTGTATAGGTGAATATTCTCTCGCACATACGTGGCCACTTGGAGAATAAGTAGGCTAGGCAGTGTGAGAATCTTAAGTTGTTTAAAGTGCGGTCTGGCTGACTCGTCAGTCGGTACCCGCGCCAGCAACCGCACGGCGCGCTTCTGCAGGACAAACACGCGGTGCCACTGCGCCGCGCGCCCCCACAGCTCCACGCCGTACTGCAGCAGCGAGTGCACCGACGCGAAGTAGCACGTCCGCAGCGACTCTGCAGGGAGTGTTGATGAGAGCCGACTTAAGGCGAAACATGCGCTCGCCAGTCTGCTGCATAACTTATTTATGTGCGCGTCCCAGGTTAACACCTGATCCACCTGAAAGCCCAGAAACGCGGCAGTGTGGGCTTGCTCAATTTGAGATCCGTCCACGACGACTGCTATTTAGGTCTTCTACGCCCAGATAGATCAAACTGAACGAATTGTGTCTTTGTTGTATTCAGTAGCAGACCATCATGGCGGAACCAAAGGCACATGCGGTAGGCGGTTGCATTAAGCTTCGTCTCCAGTAATGCCAGTGTCGGAGCAGTTACTACTGCAGCTACGTCATCGGCAAATAAGAAAATCTCCCCCTCCCTAAGCACACTTGGAAGATCGTTTAGCAGTAAAGAAAAAGCAATATTTGATAATGAAGAGCCCTGTGGTACGCCCATGTCTGCCGAGAGTCCGTCTGACTTTGCAGCGCCTGCTGCACCCACTACGAACTGCATTCTTTCTTGCATGAAACTCGTAAGTAGCGACAATGCTGGCCCAGTGATGCCATAGTGCTGAAGCTTCATATGTAGTACGTTATGATCTGCGACATCGAATGCCTTCGAGAGGTCGCAGAAGAGAACGGCAACAGCCTGTTGTCGCTCACGAGCATCAAGCACTCGGCGCACTACCTCCCGTGCCAGCTGAGTGGTGGAGCGGCCCTCGCGGTACGCGTACTGCCGGTCAGTGAAAGCGGAGGTGCTATCGAGGAAGCTAGTTAAACGGGAACTGATACCGTTCTCCAGTACTTTTGCTATCGCCGGTATGATTGAGATAGGGCGGTAGTTGCTGGAGTCGTCTTTACTTCCTTTGCCCTTATACAGTGGACTAACTTTAATTTGTTTTAGACATCTAGGATATATGCCACCTTTAATACATTTATTGAACATAACGCAGAGTGGCATGCATATGTTGCGTGCTATACTGTGGACAAGATTGATGGAAATGTCATAGATGTCTTTTGTAGGCTTATTTGCCACTCGCTTTATAATAATAGTGTAGACTTCCGCTGGTGTGAACGGGCGGAGTCGCAGGGATGAGTCACTCGGCGCGCGCGCAGCTACTAGCGCGGCGCGCGCGGCGCAGAGGTTGGCTGGCGGAGCTCCGCACAGGCGAGCTGCATTCACAAACTGTGAGTTGAGATGGTCGACAACTTCTTTTTTAGATGGAAAGACTATCCCAGTCGGGTGTTTGATGAGTTCCGTATAGTCAACACTCGATTTCTTGCTTTTACAAGTTTCGGTGCCCACTATCTTCCACATTGTTTTGATAGGATTGTCACTATTATTGATTAAAGAGGAAAAATGCTGAAGTCTGTGCGAGTAAAGTTTGCTATTGAGGTTCTCAGTCATCTGTTTAACTTTGTCACTAATAATTGTATCGTTTGGATAAAAAGTTTGTAACTCAATTAGATCTGTTAGAGTTAGTGTTTAATATACTCATGCAATTGTAGCTTAAAATAGCGGATATAATATTAATTGATAAATTATGTACTTAGAATAAGTTTTACCATGCCAAACAGTAATATAGACATCACTCGTTAAAAGGCGGCAACTGTTGGTGGTAAACATGTGCCGCCATTTTGTTTTTAAAAACTATAAAAGGGACTGTTTGGCTTGGTCTCGAGTTAGTCGATGTACGATTGTTGAAGAATAAATAACTAAAATAGTTCTGTCGGTTTCATTCTTTTAAAATACGCCCCTGATCTTTTATCAGAAGTGGCACGAATAAATTAATCATGAGTGATGAATCAGACTATGATATCCCTGTGGGCCATAACCGCAAAAGGCCAATAAGAAGAACTAATCGTGTTTCGCGTTCGAGACTACGTAGTCTCGAGACTATATCAAATAAACGGAGAAGGCGACAATCCAGTTCATCATTGTCGACAACAACAAGCAGGTACACCCCAGACCTACCAGACGAGATGAGGATGCCACCTCCTCATAATAGGAGTCGGCCTACGGATATAGCTACTCTTCACGTGGGACCTAACCTGACCATGCGGCCGTCAACCGCAGGAAGCACCGCTTCCACACGAGACAAAGAATCAAGGACCATCATAGCAGATGTGCATTGTGAGCCACAGAGTTACAATCACGGAGTTTACCGGCCTTCAGCCAGCAGCAGCGAAGAGATTTATGGCTCCGCCCTGGGAAGCCAGGCTCCGCAGTATGCGGCAGCTATGAGTGGCCCATCTGCTGCTCTGGTAGCATCCAGCCCGTTGGATCAAGGTACGCACCAGAATTATACTAGCGATAGTAATATGAATATGAATTTTGCTGAGTTTTTTAAATTCATGAATAATTACATAAAACCACCGCAATCTCATAAAAATATTATACCAGAATTCGATCCATCAGCTAAAAATCAAAGGATAGGTACTTGGTTGATCAAAGTAAATGAATGTGCCCAGATATATGGTTGGTCGGATCGTCAAACCTCTCACTTTGCACTTCCGCGTCTGGTAGGGCATGCCAAAAAATGGTATGAGGGCTTACAAACCCTCATTCACACTTGGCCTGAGTGGGAAGAACTCTTGAAAAGAGCATTCCCTTCGGAGAGTAACTACGGAGTTCTGTTGTCGGATATGTTGGAGAGACGTCACAAACAAAACGAGACAATCGATGAATATTATTATGATAAATTGATCCTATTGAACTCCTGCGACATATCCGGTAAAAAGGCCGTTGACTGCATAGTCCATGGTATTGATGATCGCACCATACGTGCCGGTGCTTCTTCAGCCCGATTTACGGATCCGGAGGATTTACTGAACTATTTGAAAGAGGTTTGGCGTGATCAGAGAGATAGTTCAGGAAAATATTTGAAAGGCAAACCGAAAGTTCAAGAAAGTAACAATAGCACAGCACAGAGCGGTATTAGTAACAATTTATTTTGTACAGCATGCAACCAGGAAGGTCATCATACTAGGCAATGTAAGAAAAAGTCAGAAAACAAGTGTTTTAACTGTAGTCAAACCGGTCATAGGTTTTACCAGTGCCCGAAACCGATAATAAAATGCGAACAATGTTCTAAATACGGACACAAAAGCGATGAATGTACTAACAAAGGAGTCGCAAAGCCTGTGCAAGAAAAGCGCGTCCTTGTAACTGACACAAATAAATCATTAAAATCAACGCCATCGAAATTCTATAAAGAAGCCACTATCGATGGCTGTCAAGACAAAGCAATATGCTTTATAGACTTTGGCAGCGACTGTACCCTTGTTGGTAAAGACACCGCTGATAGATATGGCCTACAAATAACAAAAGGTTCTGTACCTGTTATCAAGGGAATCGGCGATTCACGTTTATGTCCGATCGGTAAAACCGAAATGACACTGCAAATTGACTCGGTTGAGGCTTCCATTTCAGCCTATGTTGTTGAAACGGAAAAACTGCACGTTCCCTTGCTGGTCGGTCAGAACTTCACCGAACTACCACACATCTTGGTGGTTAAAACGGACACTTCACTTGAAATATTAAACCGCACATTTTTACCGGAATTGCCAATGACTGAACACGAAAAAATTCGTACGGTAAAACTGTATTGCAAAAATGATATAACGGTAAACAAGGTCAGCAGCGTTCCGTGCTACACAAAGGATTTAAAAGATTGTTCCATCTATGTTGCGGGTAGTTGTAGGCTATATTCAAACTGTGAATACTGGGTTCAAGAAGGCGTTTACAAAGTATGTAATGGCGAATGCTATGTTATAATGACTGCGTTGTCCAAAACAAGTATTCACTTGAAAAAAGATGCCTTGCTATCGCGCGCCGAGATTGTAGCGGAGGTAAATTCGGATGAGACATCGGTGGCACACTGTTACCGAATTCAGGGTTGCCAACCATTTACGGATAGCGAAATTCATGTTAATTCGGAATTATCAGGCGGTGAAACAAGAAAAGTATTAACGCTTGTAAATAAATATAGACCTGTTTTCGCTCAAAATCTCTCAGAAATAGGTTGCACGGATATTTGTGAAATGGACATTAAGTTGTCAAATGATACGCCCGTCGCATATAGGCCATATCGACTGAGCTATCAACAAAAAGAAGAAGTTCAGAAAATGATAGACGAACTAATGACCAATGACATAATAGAGGAGTCGACATCGCCTTATGCTAGCCCTATCCTGTTGGTATCGAAGAAAACAGGTGGTCAACGCTTATGCGTTGATTATCGTATGTTGAATAGTCGCACCGTAAAGGACCACTTTCCTCTTCCCAGGATTGAAGACCAGATAGATCAGTTAAGCGGAAATAAGTACTTTAGCTCTTTAGATTTGATTTCTGGCTACTATCAAATACCCATAAAGGAAGAATGTAAATATCTCACGGCCTTCATAACACCGAATGGTTTGTTCCAATTTAAAAGAATGCCCTTTGGGCTCTGTAACGCGCCATCGGTGTTTCAGCGCACGATCTCGAAGGCATTAGGGGCGCACAATTCACGAAGTTCAGCGGGCGCTTTGTCAACTTGTATAACCTCGGGTTTGAGTCAACCCGCCATGGCATACATGGATGATTTAATAATACCATCGAAAGATTTCGACGAGGGGTTATTAAAATTGGAGGAAACCTTTCAGCTGTTGAATGAGGCTAAACTAACACTAAACGTGGATAAATGCCATTTCTTCCAAACCACCATAGAGTATCTGGGATATGAGATTTCTGGGAATGGTATGAGACCAGGTAAGGCAAAAATAGAGGCAGTGGAAAAATTCCCCCAACCAAAAAACGTACATGAGGTTAGACAATTTATGGGCTTGTCGAGTTATTTTCGTAAATTCATTGATAAATTCTCTGTCATAGCTAGACCCTTGACAGACCTCACAAAAAAAAAACTTACAATGGAAATGGGGTGAAGAAGAGTCGTATGCATTCGAAACACTAAAATCTAAATTGACTGATAGACCTGTTTTGGCATTGTATAATCCAAAATTCTTGACCGAGGTACACACAGACGCGAGTAAAATGGGTCTGGCAGGCATACTATTTCAACGAGAAAATGAGAATTCCCCCTTGAAACCAATCGCATTTTACAGTAGGAAGACGACCGGTGACGAGCAGAAGTTTCATGCATATGATTTGGAGACTTTAGCTGTGGTGACGTCACTGAACAAGTTCAGAGTGTATTTGTTGGGCATGAACTTTAAGGTCGTCACCGATTGTAACGCGCTGCGAGCTACATTCTCTAAAAGAGACATTCTGCCGAGAATCGCTCGATGGTGGTTATGCTTGCAAGAGTATGACTGTGAAATAATATACCGGCCTGGACACAGTATGGCTCATGTAGACGCGTTAAGTCGTAATCCTGTCGATTCGGAAACATTAGTAACCGACCTAGAACCGTGCCGCGTAATGAGCGTATCCAAAGAAGACTGGTTGATGAGCCTTCAGCTGACTGACCCTAAACTTTGTCACATACGCGAGGTTTTAGAAGACAAAAAATACAACGAGATAGTGGATATAAAACAACATTTTGTAGTAAAAGAAAATAAACTGTTTCGGAAAATAGGAGCAGATGAATTGAGATGGGTGGTTCCTAAAGGGGCTAGGTGGCAAATATGCCGCTTAAATCATGATGACATAGGTCATTTTGCTGCTGAGAAAACCTTATCCAAAATTCAAAAGGATTTCTGGTTTCCAAAGATGAAAAGGTTCGTTGCAAAATACGTTAAATCATGTTTGCAGTGTGCCTATGGCAAAGCTCCTACTGGTAGGAAGGAAGGGTTTTTACATCCTATACCAAAAGGAACTGAGCCATTTGACACGGTGCATATCGACCACCTCGGGCCTTTCGTGAAGAGTTCACGTGGGAATACATACCTGCTGTTGATAGTAGACGGGTTTACAAAATTCTGTATTCTAAAACCTTTGCGTAACCTCAAATCGGCCTTGACAATAAGAGCACTAGATGATGTTTTCTCCACCTTTGGATATGCTCGGCGGCTAATCTCGGATCGCGGTTCTACATTTACTTCGGCCGAGTTCAAGAAGTTCTGCGATAAATCTAACATTTCACACATCTTGAATGCAGTTGCTTCACCTCGTGCCAATGGCCAGGTGGAGCGCTATAATAGAACTGTCTTAGGAGCATTAGCGTCATACACGGAAAAACTAGGAGAGACAAGATGGGATGTCGAATTAGGCAATCTACAGTGGGGACTCAATAATACTCTAAATAAAGGCATAGGAAAATCACCTGCAGAGGCATTGTTTGGCAGAAATCTAAGCCACAAAGAAGAAAACATATTACGTGAAGTTTTTGAAAAGACGAGATCACAGCAAGATAACATAGAGGATATTAGGTCGGAAGTAAGTGAACACATTGAAATAGATCAGGCAAAACAAAAACATAGGTTTGATAAAAGTAGAAAAGTTCCAAAGGCTTATTCCGTTGGCGACTTAGTAAAGATAAGAAAACAAATTAAGCATAATGATGGGCAAAGTAAAAAGTTACTCCCAGTATTCTCTGGTCCTTACCAAGTAACCAAAGTGTTAGAGAACGATCGGTATGAGGTTGCGAGCATTCCTGGGTCAACGATAGGTAAAAAACGTTATAAAAACGTTTGGGCCGTAGATCAAATCGCGCCTTGGATAAATATCGCAGTTAATTATGAGAATTCTGAGAGTGAAGATGATTTATCAGAATAAGAAACTAAATAATAGAGTATGAGCTAAGTGAGATCACCCTCTGCTCAGTTTTTGGGTAATCAATCCATTAAGTAAATTAGTTGTAGATATTATTTGTTATATTTTTAAGTTAAGTAAGATATGACTGTAGTGAAACAGGTTCATTGATTAATCATCATTCATTCATTCATTGAGTAATTTAGGTACACAATGTAATTAGTATTCAAGCAATGACTTAGTTAAATAAACTCCGTTCTTTTCGGGAGCAGCATTTTGTGCTTATTTAATTAAATAGATACAATATATATCATTAAACTTTGATTTAATTAAGCAGCTACAAAGTAATGAAACATGATATTATATCTTACACACATACACATAATAAGAAAATAAATATTTTTTTTGATTCTTTGATACTCCGAAAGCATCGGCGGAGGTCACAGGTAATTGAGGAATTACACTGTTGACTCTGCGTTGCTTGTAGTGCGATTATGTATGACTGGAAGTCGTTGAGTGGTCAGCACTGATGAAGTCCGTGGTGCAGCTGTAGACAGCTGGAAGTCATTGGGTGGTCAGTATATTGGCGAAGCTCCCGGTGCAGTCTGCATACATGAATGTTTATGTGGAGATGTCAATGAAGTCCGTGATGCAATCAATAGAGATTGGAAGTCACCGGGTGGTTGTCATTTCCGCAATTATTTCAATATAGAAACTAGAATTAGACAAGAGCAATATTATGATTGTATGTGTGTGAGTGTTAGTCAGGATTGTTTTTTCGTGAATCGGTGAGAGTCTAAACAATTGGAAAATATAATTATTCCTGATAATCTCATTATAAGGCAATTTAGGATTATTTCCCGATGTACTTTCATGTTAAAACAGCAGTTTGTTAAATGCAAATTTTTAAAGACTTTATACCGATATGGAGATATTTATAGACTACATAGATACTTAGTTTGAGGACAAACTCTTGGTCAGGAAGGCCGAATGTTAGAGTTAGTGTTTAATATACTCATGCAATTGTAGCTTAAAATAGCGGATATAATATTAATTGATAAATTATGTACTTAGAATAAGTTTTACCATGCCAAACAGTAATATAGACATCACTCGTTAAAAGGCGGCAACTGTTGGTGGTAAACATGTGCCGCCATTTTGTTTTTAAAAACTATAAAAGGGACTGTTTGGCTTGGTCTCGAGTTAGTCGATGTACGATTGTTGAAGAATAAATAACTAAAATAGTTCTGTCGGTTTCATTCTTTTAAAATACGCCCCTGATCTTTTAGATCGAACACCAAGGACTTGAGACAGAGTGTTTCCTCAGTGAGCCATGAGTTTTCTTTGTTGACATTTGGCTTGCGTTTTAGAGGAAAGCATATTTGTGCTTTACACACAATAACATTTATTATAGCTTGGGCAATCTCCTCTGTAGTTGTTTTGCTACAAAACAGATCCTCCCAATCCACACTATCTATAGCTAGCGCAAATTGTGTTCTCGATTGTCGTGTGTAGTCTCGAACGAGGCGGGTGGCGGGCGGCAGCGGGGGGCGCTCCCCGCATACCAGCTCCGCGCGGACGCCGAGGTGGTCACTCAGGTTGGTGGTGAGCGGTCTCGCGGCCGGCCTGAACCGGTCCCCAGTGTTGGTGTACGCGTGATCGAGTGATGTCGCCGATGTTGATGTTATTCGCGTAGGGAAGTCTACCAAGTTCCTGAAACTATGTGATGCGAGTGTGTCACTGAGCTCTTTATTTTCAGAACTACTAACTAATGTGTCAGTATTCGTCACCTACAAGTATGCACTCGAGGCCAGTATCGTTAATCTTACCGAGAAGTTTGTCCAGTACAGTTATGAAGTCAGATGGTTTGATTGCGTTCGTCCGATAAAAACATACTATAAGTAAATCATAGTCTATTAATTTAATTGCCGATATTTCACAATACAGCTCAACGGATAGTTTACATAGGTCGGGGTATTCAATTGCTTTGGTCTTGTTATTTATGAATAAACATGAGCCACCATGTTCGAAGTTAGCTCGACAGGAGCTTGAGACCAAATTAAAATTAGTGATATTAATACATTTTAGTTGATCGCTCTTTAACCAGTGTTCGGTTACGGCAAAAACATCACATTTCAGCTCATCTTGTGTTAGCAATTCTATATTTCTTGTTTTATTGTTTAGGGACTGCACATTTTGTAGGGCTATGAGTAGGGTAACATTGGGGGTTCTGCATCACAAATTCGCGCCGCTCGCTTCGCTCGCTCCGCTCGGTTTGTGCTGCAAAACCCCGCAATGTTATCCTACCCTGCAGGTTTTAAACGGCAACCTGTTTATTCTGAAGTGTGTCTGATTCGTACTGCAGCTCTTTTCAATTGCTTATGTTGACTGATGACGATCTGAGCTACAGAATCTTACTGTTTTTTTTATCTGATAGGACGGGTACGCCGCCTACGCTATGCGTATATATTTCTTATAAATTACAAAAGGAAATAAGGTATTTGAAAAATAAAAAAAAGATATTTCAACGATGGTTTATATTATTTTTAAAAAAGTACACCATTTTTTTAAACATGTAACATTTTTTAGTGCACAAAATGAAGGATGATACATACAATTTAAAATATCATTACAAAATCTATATTCTTTATGCAAACTTAACAAACTAGGACATTTAACGTATTCTAAATTTATAACATCATCATGATTAAATATATTCTTAATCCAAGTCGCTTTTTCTACCCCTTTACAATAAATTGTTTTGTCAACCAAGAATGGCTGCGTGTTCATTAAAAAATTGTCATAGGTAATGAAGCCATCATTCCAGAAAATTTTTCTATTTCGTTCTATCCATCTGATTTGCATCTTTTCTGTGTATGTAAGGTGGTGAAATGAAAAAGGTGGAAGAATTAATAAAACTTGAACTTGATCACCACAAATGATAGCAATTTCTTTAATAATAAATTCATTATTTTCTCTTCTGAATCCTTGTACATCTACAATAGCTGATGATTTCATGATATTTTTCGTACTATATTACTTAAAGGTCTGTACTCTACCAGATGATCGTTTATTATTAAGCAATATGCGCTTGTGTTATCCGGAATATCCTTTTCACATTCAATTTCTAAACGTACATCAACAGGTCCTGTTTTTAAATTTTCGTTTTGCCGTGAACAATCAATTACATACAACGGAGCTTTAGTTTTAAATGTTAGGTGATCAATCAACGGGTCTACAGGAAGATTATAGAACGACTGACGAAATCTAGCATACATATCGTATAATATATTGTACTTGTTTTCATCAAATTTCAAATTAAGAGCATCGTATGGATAATAGTAAGAATTTAAGAATAAAGTAACATTTTTCAAATTACAATGATCGAAAATGGCACTGTCTTTAACATTATTATTTTTTCTATTTGTTTGTAATCCAAATATAACATAACGTGGTTTCTCTAATTGTGAAGTTGTTTTAACAGACCATGTATGCTTGGTAGATTTAGGTAATAATGGATATTCATATAGATCCCAATTTCTGTATGCGATTTGTATAGGTTTGTCTTTCTCTAAGTGTTTTATTAAAGTAAGCTTTTGCTGGTCAGATACCTTGATATGAGGCATACGCCATTGCACTTTTTGTAAACTTACTGTAACAGAGTCATCTTTGTCAGTAACTACACTATTTAAACTTGTACTAGTTCTATTGAGAATTAGTTCATGTTTACAATTTATTATTATTTTTCTATAATCTTCTGCAAAGCCTAATAATTTATTTAATGGTAGTAAGACGTAAAAACTACCATCTTGATCATGAAATCCGTCTATGTTCCAACCCCATATAGCTGCTACTTTATTTTCTCCACTACTCATAGATACTAAAGATTTCATAGTTGTTGTTATTCCAACATTTCGTACACGATCTATTTCTACACCATTCATTTCATATCTAATGTCTTGAAATAGAAAGGAAATTGCATTATTAGTTAGATTAACTTTTTTTTTTTTGATAACTCCAGCCAGATCTCGAGCCTGCACACAAAATTTTCCCTCGATGTATATCGCACTTGATGATGGTAGTAAGTAGATATCTTGCTGATGAATTGGTATTCTTATTTCATCATTTTCATTAAAGCTATTATTGTAGGGATTGTAGGTATGCGTTTCATAACTTTCGATAGAATTATCGAACTGCGGATAATCTGATATTTTTAGAATACTCATATTTTAAACCCCAAAGTTTGAAGAAATTCCTTATTACTTTTTGTAATTATTTTTAACTTTTTACGTGTGGTTTGTTTCACGTTGCTCTTGATAATGGCTTTAGATTTATTATTTTTGTTTATTTTATAGACATCATGATTATCATTGAAGACTATCATTTCTTTTCCTTAGATGAAGACGCAGTTGAATTTTTTCGTTGTTAAAATTAATTAGGTTTCCCTCTAAATCCAAAATTTTTAATGTTACTGATGAAATGTATTTATTTTTTATTGGGAAATAAATAACGTTTTTTGGTACTTCAATAACTTGATATCCTGATGGAATATTAAGCACAAATTCATGTATTATATGTGTAGGTGAACCATTTGTAAAAGAGCCCTGTATTAGATCACATTCGACTCGTATCACAGACGCTGGTATAATGTTCACTGGATGAGTTGAATCATGCCATTTATTCGCTTCCAAAATCGTACTCGAGAATCCAAGCATTGCACCGATACTATTTTTCACGCGAAAATCAATTGGTTTAGTGCAAAATAAAGAACATTTTAAAGTATTGTTATTTGGATGAATCATAATGTTACAATTCTCCATTTTCGATTTTATATATTCATTTAAAGCAGATAAATCATAAATGCCATTTGGAATTTTTATCACATCATTATTCCCATATGCAAATACGTTATTGCTTTCATGTATGTTAGGAATTGAATTGAATGTGGAAAAAAATAATAAACCACACTCATAATTACCATCTAAACTCAAAGGAGATGTAAATTCAGATTGGAGAATAGATTTATTACCAACGATTGTTAGAGTCACAGACATTGCAACAACTGAACTCAAACGTAAAGTACTCAGTATTTATTTAGATCCCAAAAGGCATTTAAAAACTTTAAACATAAATGACCACATTTGTATGTGTTACGTTTCTGATCGTTATCATAATTATAAAATATATTTGGTCCTATGTATTTGATTAATTCTTCTGGTGGCTTTAAATTACCATAACTATCATAATACTCTACATAATTATCTAATTTTGCATAGGCTACCCAATGAGTTCCAGCATTCTCAGAATTGTCAAGATTCATAATAGCACATTCCTTTTTTAATGGATGCTGAGGTAAATCATCCCTCATAAACACTCCTCTGAAAAATGGAATGTTTTGACCATATTTAAGTAAATCTATATTAGTAAGCGCTCTCTTGGGTAGCCTATGATTTAGTTTTTTTTATTATTTACATAAATTCCCAAACCATCACCACGCTCTTTGAGACATAATCCTTTTCCTATACACAGTGTTTCCATTTTCTTGTTATGTCGTTTTAATTCTTTCAAGCGTTCCTTAGCGCATTTAATAGCATTAACTGCTTTAGCAATGCCAGCTGCCCCTCCAGCCAAACCACCAGCAGCAGACAGTCCAGCAAATATCGGTATCAATGGCAAGAATCCTCCAACTTTTGGGATAGGTATCACACGCGGGGTAATCACAGACTCATCTGAATCTGAACCCAATTCTTTAACAACAGCCATGGCGAGTTCGATAGCTGCCTTTTTGCATTGAGGTTTAAATTTTTTTATATGCTTTTTTGTAATTGAAACTATATTTTTAAAAGTTTTTTTCATTCCAGTGCCTTTTTTGATATTATTTTTGTCATTTTTATTAATACATTTTTTTTGATTTGTTTTTGATTTTTGCATCACCATTGTAATCTAAACGAATTGTAAAATACTATTTATAAAAATTGTATGAAAAGATGTTTCTTTTCGAAGAGGTATTATCAGAATGAGAATGTAACTTGTATATTTTGCTTATAAAACTTTTGATTTATCTATCCAACAGTTTTCATTAGAAGGCAAACCTAACCATTTTACGAATAGCTTATTTCCATTCTTTTTTATGACTTTTTCAACAAGATAAATATCAGGATGTCTAGTTTTTTGTAATTCTTGAATATAGAACGATCCTAATATAGGATTTTTTTTAGCATCTTCTAGGAGATAAGTGACAGGGTCTGTGTTCTGGATTTTTATAATTTTAAATATTTCTGTCGACCAATTTGGTGTATACCCTTTTTCAAAAGTTCCTTTATACTTACT
This sequence comes from Argyresthia goedartella, assembly GCA_949825045.1. Lineage (NCBI taxonomy): Eukaryota > Metazoa > Arthropoda > Insecta > Lepidoptera > Argyresthiidae > Argyresthia > Argyresthia goedartella. Next base: position 23,234,056 of record OX463814.1, on the reverse strand, counting down.
TATACGCACATAATCTCCAAACTTAAGTATAGTTTTATTTTGTATGAACCTTTTATCTAAACGTATATTATTTTTATATTTTTGCAATATCTGTTCTTTATGACTTGCATTTACTTGATTGGGTTTCAAACCTATTGTTCTATGCATTCTGCCATTATACATTTCTATTAATTTTGAAAGAATATCATGACTAAACCAAACATAGTTTCCTTTTAAACTAAAATATCTATACATAATACCTTTAAAGGTTCTAATAAATCTTTCTACTACAGAAGCTTTCTTAGTAGAATATGTTGAGTAATGATTTATATTATAATGATTGAACAATGTTTTAAGTTTCTTGTTGTAAAATTCAGTTCCTAAATCAGTTTGCAAATTTTTAGGAATACGATTTTTACTAAATAAATGTTGGAATGCTTTAAATGTTTGTTCCATATTCTTTTGTTTTAAAGGATATACCCAAGCATACTTTGAAAAGACATCAATAACAGCCAATATGTATTTGAAATTAGAATTTTCTCTAGAAATAGATTGCATGTCGATTAGATCAGCTTGCCATAAATCATCAATGTCTTTCATCACAACATGTCTTCTTGGAAAATTTTTTCTTGCTTGCTTATGTATTTCTTTCACTACAATTTCTTTACTCATTTTTTTTTAATTTTCTGTTTCACTGACTCTATACTTTGTTTGATACTGTTGATTTCTGATCCAATTTGTGCCAGATTTTGGTTTATTGATTTGAGTTTAATTTCTAAGCTCTCTATATTCTTATCAACATATTGTTTGTTCACACAATCTCCAGCATCTACTGGATTTACAATATTTTTAAGGAGCTTATTTAAAGATCCATCAGTCATACTACAAATCAGATAATCTGAGTGACTATCCATTTTCTGTCGTTTAAATACATGATGTCCAAACTTATCGATGTTCATCGCTAGCCCGTCAGTAATAAACTAGTTTAATGAAAAAGTTTACGCTCTATTTATTCTCTAATAATACCTGCTTCTTTTAATTCCTCTATTATAGAAATTATTTCATTATCATGATTGGTATTTCCTGCACTCTTTGAGGCAACTAAAAGTTTTAACCTATCAATAAGTTCATTAGGATTGTCCCAGTATACTAAATCAGTATTTGATTTATATTTTTTTAATATTGGTAAACTACCACCTTGTTGTACTTTTTTTGTTTCAGTTTCAAGAAATAAAGGCTTAATTATTTTTGAATATTTTATTCCTGAATTACCTTGTATTTGTCCTGATGGAATAAATCCTCTTCTATGTGCATTAGTAGCAATTAAAATATCTTTATATAGTAACCTATCTTGTTCTGTGATCAAATCTATCTTAGGTTTATTTTCAAACAACAACTCTGATAGACCTGGAGTAATGACATAGCTTTTATCTTTAATACTAAACACTGAACTATCTTCAGTTTTCTTTATTACGATGGGAACGTTTCCTATTAGTACTTTGCCTCCTTCGTTTCTTATACCATAAGTAATGTTTTTATTCCTTTCATCATGGAAAATACTATCATCTAATTCATCTTCAGTATGCATACTAGTGTCACTTGTACATGAGCTAAAGTAATCATCATTATTCTCATTGGAAGCTTCCATTTGATTGTTTTTATTCTCTTCGTTTTTATGTATCGAGACTATCGACTCTAACGGATCAGTAATGGGTTTTAATATCTTACGTTGTTTACGTTCTGAAATATCTTCTTCCTCTTTCAGTATTTTTAATTTATTTTTAATATTCCTTACTGATTTTATTATTTGTTTTTTTATATCTACATCCATTTTAAAGTACTAATAATTGTACACTTCTGTTCGTTCTTATAGCTTGCACTATAGTGGTATTTTTTTTCTAATGACAGTAATATATAATCCTTTTATTCTAATTTAATAAATATATCAAAATATTTCCTGTACCTTCCCTTATCTAGCTCACAATCTTTGTTAATTATTAAACATGCGTATTTTTCTTTCCATATATCAGTAGCCATTGATTTAAATCTATGCCAACTCATATCAGAATTGACATGCTCATCATAAATATGTTTTAAATTTACATCATCTTGTTTGAAGATAACTAATAAATTAGCATTATCTCGAATCAACTGCTTAGGTATTTTTGAGTAAGTTTGCGATAAATAAAAACAATCAATTTTTTTATGTCGACCCATGGAAAAATAATTACGTATATCACTCTGATTTTCACAGACTACATCATCAAAAATAAATATTGATTTTGTCAAAGCATCGTGGGGTGGAATAACATTTTTTTCATCTTGGAACAGGAACAATTTAATTTCTGGAATGTATCTTATCACTTCCTCTAAAAATAGATATTTTGGCTGGAAAGCTGTTTTCGAATAAAGATAAATGTTATGAAATTTTAACCCATTTTCATTTAATAACAAACTTATCATTACATTTGTTTTTCCACAATTCGATGGCCCGCATATTATGCAGCGAATGGAATTTGGTAAAAGAATGCTATGTCTAAAAGTGTTAGTATTTTTATCAACTTTTATTTCACAAATATTTAAAGAAACGGGTTGTTTGATTAACTTCATTTTAGTTTCTGATGACATAATGAGCTATTAATACATTAAATAGCATGTGTATTTATTGTTTGCATAAGAATAGATTTCATATAGTATACCAGGATCATAGCAAATGAAGATCTTTAGTCTATGCCTACCCCTCTTAGGTGAAAAGGTTCAAGCATATGTATGTATGTATGTATGTATGTATATTATTATGTTATTGAATACTTATAAAAGTTTGATTAGTTTCTGAAATTCCTAGAAAATGTATCCGTTTTAAGTTTCATCTTTACTTACGTCAGCAGATCTCCTTTTATATTAACAAAACCTAAACAATCCTCCCTTCCCCTCGCTCAGTCTATACTCATCACAAGCAGTTTATTTTATATCAGTGTATATTTAACCTAATCAGTGTGCACATCTAAGTGTCTTAGAGCTCTGAGGGATTACTTCCAGTCTCAAGGATCTAATAAACTATTCAAGCAACTTTATTATTTACAAGTGAGTACCTATTTTACATGTCTGTTTAAAAATAATATTATACTTCAAATCATTGCTGCAGTAAGTTTTAAAAAACATGTGAATGTTGTTTCAGAAATGTCGGAGAACTCTGTCTTCAACTACTACAATGTTAGCCCCCCAGCTGTGGACCCTAGTTTGATTGATGAGTTCGGTGTTGGGGGTGAAGGTCAAGATGTAAACGCTTGGCTAGATAAAGCTGAAAATAGGAGGATAGCATGGTTGGAATCCAAGAAGAAGGAAAAAACCATTGCCCCTAAAAAAAGGAAACTGAATGATGCTTCCTTTATTAAAAAAGAAAATGCTTCGGGATCATGTGTTATAAAAATTGAAATCGAGGCACTAGACGAACGAAATAAGAATAGAAATGTTGTTGTGCAATATGTGGTAAAAAATTTATATGAGGATGTACTCGAAGAGACTGAGAATTTAATTAGAAAAATTTCAAAAAAAATATGTGATAATAGTGATAATTAATATCAATAAGTAGTTTTTGTTATTTATGTTAGCTATCTCACCTTATTCTAGTATACGATGACTTCATACTATTTTATCTAATAAATATATCCCATGTAAATGTAAATGTGAATAAATTGATATTTAAAAGTTTGTGTTTAATTTATTTAATGAGATTTTAACTAGGATAGATAAAAACTTCAGTAGATAAAAATTTACAAAGTAGAGCTTGTCTCAGCTCAAATGACATGCCTCTCCACTTTAAACTCCATCTGCTTGTATGAGAAATGAGGTGGTGCGTCATTTGAGATAAGACAAGCTCTACATTGTTAAGGAACTGGAGGGTTTCAATAAATGATACAAACAATAAGGTTAAACAATATTATTTTATTGGAATAAGCGAGTAAATATCAACAGTACATGGAGCAAATTATATTAACTACAAATACATAAAACCTCATTTGGTTATTTTTACAAAGTTAAACCGCAAAATTTAACAACATTATATCTAAAGTGATGATTCCACTTTAGATATAACATGGTTAAATTTTGTTTATTTTTTTTAATTAATTTACAACAGCAGGTTATTTCTTAAAATATAGTGGAATAATGTCCCCAGGGCAATGTTTTAAAACTTCCATTTAATATCTGTCTTTTATCATCATTTGCATTTAAAACAACCTTATTTACTTTTTGTGTATAGACACAGTGATTTTTAGATCGTATAAAATACATTGAATCTTTAAATTCTATGTTTTTAAATAAAGCATCCTTATATTTATTAATATCCAATTTTTTTACAACACATTTTTTCACACCCTTGGCTTTCTTAACTGAACAGTTTTTATTTGTCTCTATACAATACAACTTGGCTCTTAAGCCCACAAATTCTGAAATAACATCCCCACTCATCTCATCTTTAAAATATCCTGGAATTTGTTTATTTAAACATGGCATATTGTACACATTGTCACACTTAAAATTACTAGTATCAAAATATTTAATATGTTTTTTCATGTCTTCATAAATATCCTCTGTATTTATAAGATACAGAAGGCTATCTGTATCTGTGTAACATAGTTGGATGTTCTTGTCATAAATTTTTTTCATTACTGAGTAATGAAAATTATATAAATGTGTTTTTGCTAGATCTAATATACTAAAACCTACATAAATTGGTTTATCCAGAATGACTTTTGAGGGCTCCATCTGTATGACTACCAAATCTTTTGAAATAATGGCCAAATTTTTAAAATTAGGAGCGCTTATATATTTTTCAGCACCAATATATTTGTTTGTTTTATTTGATGAATCAGACCAAATGTTTATCAGTTTCACATCTACCTGCTTTCTCTTATTCTCTATAGTCTTACCAAAAATTGAGTTATTTTGTTTCTTGAAAAAATTTTTTTCGAATTCAGACTTTGCGTTTTGTCTTAGAGTTGTATTGAGAGTTATATAAGGTTCTAAAAATGCTCTTTGATCAAATGAAAGAACTCTATGAATTTTAAGTAATTGTAAGCCATGTTCTAAGCATTTTTGTAAATGTACATAATGAATCACATACTTATATTTATCAAATAAATTGGATACTAATTTTATATTTTTACCAAGGGGAAATGGAACCTTTAATTGTTCTGCAGCAAACGGTAGATCTGCATGATTGTCATGAATTTCAGAAGGATAATGTAAATCTACTTCAAGAATGAAACCTGTATCACTATGAGAACTTATCGTCATGACATTAAAATTGATCAATTCATTTTCTTTTAAAAATCTAAAATTTCCGGTGGGTAATTTTGACATCATCACATATCCATATAAATTAACACAGTCAAAATACATTAAATAATTTGAAGATATGTTAGGTTTATAATCGGATAAATATTTATTATTCGCTTTTGCATACCGTCGTGAGCATTGAGCTAAACCCCCTCTGATACCTTTTTCAAACATTTGATAGATTTCAACATCTGATATTAAGTCTAACTCAACACCTGTATAAAGCTGCATAGCATCCCAACTTAAAGATGGTGAAGAAACATAGTGACAAGGGTCTAGATTGTAATGATTAAGACTCATAAATCTAAATTTTTCAAATACGTCAGAAAGTAATAAAACATCACATTTCAAGTAAAAATCTGTATAGTCTCCAAGAGTTTTCATTCCAAATGTTTCCCAAACATTCATAGCATGATTATAATCATCATTGGTAATAATCTCAGAAGTGAGTTTGTTATAAAATTTGTTTCTGTCTGGTAATGTGGTCTCATTATATCTATCCCACGAATCTACATAGTCATAGCAAAAGACACCTTTTCTCCGAGCTAAATTAAACATCTTTTCATCTTCATAAAATGACTTTAAGTTAATGAAGTCTTCGGTTTCAAGTGTTTTAATGAGATTATCTAAACTTGAATCCAAAAAATTTAAAGAATCAACAAATTTCAGCTGAGCAGTATGTTGTCTGTCAAGTGGGATAAACTTTGTAAAGGAAATATATTTTTCTTTGTTTTTTGGTAATAGTTTAATGCGACCACATATTTTAGATAGCTCTACAATAAATAGATGACAATCGTAACCAGAAAGGTTATGGAAAATTATTGGAATGAATGGACAAGTCTTACAATTTAAATTGCATGAATTGTGTGCAGGTCCTCTAAATTTCCCAGTAAAGTGATCATGATCTAGAACTTTTGTATCTTCGAGAGAAAATGATTTTTTACATATATGACAGTTAGTTGTATTTTCCACTCTTAATTTTTCTTCTTCTGTTAAGGGAGTCATTTCTCTTTGTACAGATAATATTTTATGTAAACGAAGCAAATCCTTGCAAATTGACTCACAAAACTTTTGAGAACAGTTGGAACCCCTGTAGGAAACATAATCATTTAACTCTGGATTAGACTTACAACAAATGAAATAACCGAAACAAGTTGCTTCGTGTACCTGCACATTCTCTACATGAGTGGATTTATGTTTATCTGAATACTCGCGGAGTAAACTCTCGAAGTCACCATATATCACTATTGGAATCCTTTGTGTTCTTTCATAATTTGAAAAACCTGTTTTGCTGCCTTCCTCAGGAAGAACAGTCTGTATCCCTGCACAATTATGACTTGCTAACTTCTCTTCTGTACTAAAGTACATGAAGCATTCATCACAAAGATGAATTCGTGATTTGTGTTTCGTGAGTTGGTTGTGTAAGAGCTTTCCCATATCTTTAATTAAACAGAAATGATTTTTCGATTTACAACTGATAAATAACAAATTCACATGCTCAACACGTCTTCGCAAAGTTTTGTATAGAGGACCTGTTATACTACCATGTTCATCTAATCCATAAATATTGACACTCACTCCCGTATTATGTCTTTCAAACCATTTAATACATTTAAAGCTGGGGGGAAATGACATTCCTGAAGTGTTAAAAAAGTTAGAGAAATGAGGGTAAGATGAAAGTCTATTGGGATTATTTTTTGCAGGATATAAATGTGCTACAATGCTCCACAAAAAACAGTACTCATCATTATTTTTTATATTTAGACAAGACTTTGTGTTTTGAATACTTTTCGGAAGTGGTATGTACGATCCTGCTTTCAACGGACTAAATTTCGCAATGTTTATCTCCAAATGACTTACTGACTCTATAGTCCACCCCGACTCTGCGTGTTCAAACTCTAAGCACTTCATTAGCAAAAGGTTTGATAAATCATGGTATAAAACGGAAATATCAGTACTTTGCAATACCATGGTATATTTTGTGTTAAATGATTTTAAAGATTGAGTGTTATCTTTAGGTAGATTATATGTAATAAAAAGTTCTATGTTTACTTTTAACGATCGATGTTTTCTTAGAAGGGTGCTTATAAGATTACTAACGGTAGAATAGTTATCTGACAAAAAAAAATCAGGTACAAGATATTCTTTTTCAGGATTGACTCTATAACTGATTATTCTATTTCTAAACGCTGTTGCTATTATTTTAACATTGCTTAACTCAGTTCGTATCAAACAGTTAGATTTGTGAATGCTACTTTTCTTGTGAGAAGATAATCGTGAGACATATGCTTGACATTCTTGACAATAAACCATTTTTATCTGTAGGTAAGAGAATTATCTATTTAATCAAATACTGCTGTTGTAAAAGATTAGTAAAATATCAAATTATGTGAACGATGAAAAAATTATAACAATGACTTGTATTGATTACATGAATTTTTATGTTAATAAGTTGCTAAAAATATTAAGATTTAAAAAAACAAAGGATAAATGACAGACGGAGGCTGATTCTTACGCTTGCGATATTCGGATATCGACAGCTTTGCATTACATAATATTCAAAGGATAAATGACTGGTCTTACTCCCTTGAATTGCTCCTTACTATCAGTAACTACTTTTGAAATCGAATGCCATAGGGGAGCATCTCCATTTACATTCGTTTTCATATGTATCAAAGCCAATTTACATCTGTCCCGATCTCCTAACTTGCTTCCCTCTAACTCACGGCTGTTGTACACCCGTAGCTCCACATAATATTCGCCTCGACGTGAAGGATCGGACTGGAATGAACACCCCGAGCCGGTGCGACGTGAAAGAAAGTTCTTGAGCGCTGATGCACGAATCGGCTCTAGCTCATCCTGTAAAGATGTGAAATAGGCATTCGCTATTATTTAAAAAAAATATATTTTACATTGTCAATGTAATTTCACTAGTAAAATATGCATGTCAATCAATTATTATTAGCAATTATTTTAAAACTGTGAGTTAAGTTGGATTAAGATAAGAGGAAATTGTTTTTACGAAACATTTTTGGTATATCTTTAATCAAAAGTTAATCAAAGTAATTACAAATAAAATTAGGGGCGGGGCTTGCGGTGCAGAAGTTGTGCGTCTGCCTACCATGCGAGGGATCGCGGATTCGAATCCCGGCTGGATAACTAAATAAAAAACAAACATCAGATCTTGAATGTTTACATGTTTGTGCTACAGATAAAAGTAAATAATGATTAAAAAATTAAAATAGACGAGCATAAAATATTATTCAAACAAGATGCTACATTTAGTTTAAAACATGAGAAATGGTTGTTTAAATAAAATAATATTAAAGCTTACCTCGGAATCTGGGAAGGTAGCAATTCTCTTCCGTTTCTTGGGCTGAGCACAAGGAATGGGCTCCTCATCCGACTCAGAACCGGCATCAGTTAGTGCTGGTGTTGGGATTGCCGCCGCTTTTTTCGCTTTAGGGGTTGAAGTTTTTTTCGCCTTCGCAGCAGGTTTTTTCTTCTGAACTTCGCTCCTGATCTCCTCGTCTACGTCAGAATCAAATGGGCTGGACCACCTAAAATATTAATAGAATGAAAAAAAAAAAAAAAAAAAAAAAAAAAAAAAAAAAAAAAAAAAAAAAAAAAGGTCTCGGTGGCGCAGCGGTTGTACGTCTGCCTACCATGCTAGAGGTTTCGGATTCTAATTCCGTTGGGACAAAAAAACCTTCCTAGGTCTTAGAGATTAACATGTTTGTATTATCGCTGTTTCTGGTTCCCATGACACAAGGTATCCAAGTGCGGGATCCATAAGTGATAAAAAATCAAACTTACATACTTATGTCTTCAGTTCTTCAGCAGCACTAATTCACAAAACACGAGCTCACTCGAAGATATCGACGCAAGTATTAGAAAAGCGGCTTTCATCTAGTTGCATCAATATTTATAAGCTTTGATTTATAAAGGTGCATCAACATCGAACTTTCAATGGAAAAAATACTGTTAACCGGTGTAATAAAAAAAATTTAAAAAATCTAATGGCATAGGATTTTGAACCTTATACTTAGTATATTTCAAGTACTTATTATCAATTTTGTTTCCAACTATTAACAATCATTGTATGAACGCTGCCTTAGCTGACTGAATTTGGTCAATGGTTGTACTGGATAAGGACAAGTGTGTAATTAGAAACATAATTTTTAAATGGTTATGAGATGTACCTTTAAATACATTGATGGGTTTATTGGCATCATTAAAAATATCGTCCACTCTAAACAAGCAGTGAAAATTTCAATGTAAGCAGGGTTTTTAAGAGCATGGTTTTTGAGACAATTGTTTAGGATAACTGAATTATGTTGAGCTCTCAATGCAATGGATTCATACAGGGTGTTGATTTGTAAAGTTACACCCGACTCAGAGCCGATAGTTTACCATCTGAAAATTTTCCTGAAATTACCTAAAAGTGTGGATACACCCCCCCCCCAGTCACCGCGCCCGAGTGCTAATAGACTCTTCCCCGCGCCCTGAACCTCAATCCACCCAGTGCAACACTTTTTGGACGACATTTCTATGTTTTTTTAATATTTGTAAAATCAAAAAAATATTAATTTAATTTTTACTGAAAAAAAAAATTTATTTTTGCTTTAGTATCATGTATTTAACCACCTCTGAGCTCGGCGTAACTTTACAAATCAACACCCTGTATAAAGCGCATAGCGCCTTCCTTATTCGTGATAGCTCCTTATATGCATAAGTTTGTTATGATTATGACATGGAACACTTATAAGGAATATCTCTGTCGTAGGCATATCATCGAATTGGCCATATCACGATATGGCCAAACGTGAAATATCATAAATCGATTAAATCTTTTAGGGCACACACTGCGGTAGCTTAGGTGAAGACTAGAGGGAGTGAGCGCAGCGAAGCCCTCGAATAGTCTTCGTGTTAGTTTGACATGTATAACACAAAAAAACATCATGCAGTGCTGAATAACAATGCTTTTAAAAAGACATGTTTTCATTAAAACAGGTCATATCATGATATGGCAACCCATTTCATGATATGGTCAAGCCATTTCTGACCATATTGTGATATGGCCAAATCGACGATATGGCTACGACATCTCTAAGTAAACAAATGCAGTGTGAATGAAATACGTCACAACCTTGTCATCAGAGTTCCAAGGGTCATCATAATATGGATTCAGGTTTAAAACTTTAATTCTCCAGTATAAAATGAATCAAGTCCTACATCGCGCTATCAAAGTTTTTCATTCTTTTAGTATATAAGAAGTGTAAGATAAACTACAGTTAGACTGGTTCTGTGTGAGATGCTTTAGTTAAATTGGCCCGATTTACTACTGCTCTTATACATGTCCCATTGTCAACCATGCAAATTTGTCTCTTGAGGTGATTAGGGTTTGGGCAACCCGAAAGCAGCTTTAGACATAACCGCAAGGGAACAAGTACCACATACCAAGTGCCAAGTACCATATGCCACATACCAGACCAACCTAAGTGTTGAGAGAGATGTCGCAACAAGTGCCACGTACCACGTACCACGTATCAAGTAAAGACATCTCTCGAAACGCGAAGGTTTTGCTGCTATTTTTTATATCTTGAAATGAAAATTATTGATCACTTAGTGGACACAATTTTCATTATTTTATGTCTGTCAAGCAGACTAATTGTTAACTGCATAGCGTACAATAAGATTTTGTAGCTCAGGTCGTCATCAGTCAATAGAAAAGAGGTGCAGTATGAATTAGACACACTTCAGAATAAACAGGTTGCCGTTTAAAACCTGCAGGGTAGGATAACATTGTGGGGTTTTGCAGCACAAACCGAGCGGAGCGAGCGAAGCGAGCGGCGCGAATTTGTGATGCAGAACCCCCAATGTTACCCTACTGCTATGGTAATAGTATTTAGTCTATTTACTGTGTTGGTGGTTCTCTGCACTTGTGGGAGGGGCGGAGCTTGAGGGGCCGCCGCGGGTGTCGGCGCCGGTGCCGCGGGCGCGGGATGCTGCGCCGTGGCCGCTGTCTCGCGCGCCGCGCGCAGCTCGCCAGGTGCTGCTGGAGTCAGGTGACGAACGCGCCGCTCGCCGTTTGCTGGGGCGAAACCACTCTGTGATTTCAGTCCCCGGAGGCCAATTGGCCGGTGTCATGAAGAAATCAAACAGACTTGTTGGGACGAAGATGGCAAATGAAGCGTAGTGCGTGTGCTTGAGCTCGAGTTTTTCTACTCTATACTTTCCTGATTGTTTCTTCTTTTCCATATATGCTAGCATGCTTTCTGCTGTAACTTCTGGGCGTAAGAAGCATGCGTGGATTTTCTTCGCCCGCTCCACTGTTTGTAAGTATGGGTCATCCACACCTGTACCACATATTACATTGGTTCTTGTGTTCCGTCGTCGCCGTCCACGTTTTGGTACAACTTGCCAGTTACTGTCGTCATTTGTTTTAACTTCAAGATCTCCTGGAATCAAAGTTTCGTGAGGTGGAATCTGAACAATATCGATCGTCACCTCCTTGATTTCATTTTGCGCCGGCAGCGCAGTCGCAAGCGTCGTTGGCGTAGTCTCATTATGTCCAGCGGGCGCTGCTGATTGGTTCGGAGCCAGCTTGTTGCGAGTCTCGGCACGAGCTGTGACTGGGCCTGTCGCTCCAACTAGGCCAGATGTTGAAACTCGTCTTGTAATCTCTTTCGTAATTGGCTTCTTTTGTGCCGCGGTGTTTTGCGGCAGCCGGGGAGTGATGGCGGCCGTTGTATTCTGCTTTGGATCACTTTGTTTGGCTTCTTTCTCTTCTCCTAGGCGCACGATAGTAGCTTCTAGCTCACTTAACTTTCGCTCAATTGGTTCTAGGCACTTTTTGATCACTGATTCCACTGCCTCTAGGGTTAGATACGGCATTTTGCCTGCTTTAGAATTAAATAAGCGGGAGCGCCCGAACAACCAACCATCACCTCACGAGGGGCGGGGGGCGGGGGGACTGTGGGTCTATAATCCTAGAATGGTCGATAAACTATTTTGTAGATAATTATCCGGACTGGTCTATTATAAAATCTATAACTGGGATATTTAATGGATAATTCACCTCAAAAGAAGAGTGCAGTAAATATCTTACAATGGAATGCTCAAAGTATACGCCCAAAACGATTGGAGTTTGATAAAATTTTGACCCAGGAAAAAATTCATATTACCCTGATAAGTGAAACTTGGCTGGAACCTGAGAGCAGTTTAAAGATAAGTAATTATAACATATTCCGACAAGATAGAATTGACTCGTATGGTGGCGTGGCTATCATGACTCACCCGTCGATCAAGTCACAAATGAGCCCGATCCATAGTCCTAACCCAGGTATCGAGATCATTCTTGTTAAACTATTTAACTGTACCCACATTGAAAATATCATATGTATTTATTGCCCCTCTTCAGTTACTACTGCTCAAAGTGATTGGGATTTCTTATTTTCTCTATTTAAAGATAAAACTATTATCGGAGGCGATTTTAACGGACATCACCCTATGTGGTCCACCAAAACTGATTCTAGAGGTATGAAATTGTTCGATTGTTTGAATGATAATAATTATGTTACCCTAAATGATGGATCCCCGACACGTATACAACTTGTTAATGGTGTTCTCCGGAAAACGGCACCTGATATTACTATGGCTACACAGGATATTGTACTCAAATGCAATTGGAATGTAACTAATGAGACATTGGGTAGTGACCACCTGATCGTGAAAATCAGCTCGGATGTTTGTTTTAAATCAGAATTTAGAAGACTCAGGAATCTAAAGAAGGCGGACTGGCAAAACTACACAAATGATTTGGAGGAGGCTTTTTCAACATTTACACCATCAGATGATACACAAATTACCTATGATAGATTTTTAGATTGTATTAATAAAGTGACTGATAAACATATTCCTGTAGTGAAGCTGTGTGAAAACCCTTTAAGACAAGAAAAGTTTAGACCAAAACCATACTGGAATACAGAATTATCACATGCTATAGCACAAAGAAGACTCGCCTTAGTCAATCTGAGGGATAACCCTACGCCTCAAAACCTAGAGATACTACAATCAAAGATTTCTACAGCTCAGCGCCTTATACGAAACGCCAAAAGATGTGCCTGGAAGAAGGTTTGTGATAACCTGGATAGTACAGTGTCGCCCAGCGAAATGTGGCGTAGAATGAAGTGGCTGAAAGGTTATAAGGGTCCTAGAGTGCATATGGATAAGGAGAAAGCTAACTCTATTTTACACAGACTTACACCAGATTATGTAACCCCCCCAGATTTCATATTTAATTCAAGTAATTCTCAATTGTCATCCAAAGTCTCGATTCAAGAACTAAACAATTCAATTAAGACTACAGATACGGCACCCGGTGTTGACGGTATTTCATTTTCCATGATAAAGAGATTACCAAAGAATGGAAAGGATATTTTGATTGATATTTATAACAAAGTACTGTCTGCCGGTTGTGTTCCTAATCAGTGGCGTGATATAAAAATAGTTGCTGTCCCTAAGCCTGGTCGAAATACCCAAACAATATCTGATATTCGACCTATCTCTCTTATGTCATGTCCATGCAAGATTTTTCATGCAATAATTAATAAAAGGTTAGAGTGGTTCCTTGAAAAAAATACAATGTTTTCTAGAGAGATGGTCGGTTTTCGAAAAGGTAAATCATGTCTCGATAGTTTAACTAGGGTAGTATCTAAAATACAAACGGGTTTTAGTAAGAAACAGCTGACCCTAGGTTGTTTTATAGATATTGATAGCGCGTACAACAATGTTAATATTGGAAGTCTTTTGTCTACTTTGAACAGTATTGGAGTGGGATCCCATGTTTGTAATTATTTATGGAATTTTCTAAAGAATAGGCAATTAAAAGTAGATGTTAATTCAACTTCTTTAAGTAGGTCTACTGGGTTAGGTATTGCTCAGGGTGACCCTTTATCACCATTATTGTTCAATGTAGCAACCATGCATATTTGTCATAGATTAGGTGTTAGCTTTAATGTATCGCAATACGCTGATGATTTTGTTGTATATATTACATACAAAAAAGTATCTAGATGTATTTCTATGATTCAAATTGCTGTTAATACAATGTGCTTGCTGGTTAATGAGTTAGGTTTAAGTATATCTAGTAGTAAAACTAAATTATGTTTGTTCAGCAGAGGGTCCATTAGACAAGTGATAAATGTTAAAATAGATGGAACTACCTTACAATTAGAACAGAACATAAAATATTTAGGCTTGTGGTTGGATAGTTCGCTAAGATGGGGCAAACACATAAATGAAATCAGTGCGAAATGCATGAAATTCCTTAACATCCTTAAAGTATTGACAGGGTCAGGATGGGGAATCCATCCTAAACATCTTAGACGAATTTACATAGCTCTTATTCGTAGTCGGTTAGATTACGCTAGCTTTTTGTATGACACCAGCGCCAAAAGCCACCTGTATAAGTTAGAAAAGGTACAAAATCAAGCTATGCGGGTGATAGGGGGATTTATTAAGTCAACACCAATTCATGTAATGGAAAGTGAATTGAGTCTCCCGCCTTTACACATCCGTCGCCGATATCTAGCTGGTAAATTTTTAATAAGAGCAAGATCTTTGAATGACAATCCAACCATAAATGTTGTAGAGAAGCTATCAATATCATGCCAATGTAGCTACTGGAGAACTAAGAAGAAACCTTTATTAACTTTGGTATTTGATCAAATAAGAGAAATTCCTGTGCATTCCAGTCCAATGTTGGATTTATTTACTTTGGACACTTGGATCAGTAATATAGATCTATCGAACACAATTTTCAGTAGTATAGATGGGCTGGAATCAGCTAAACGATTGTGTAATCCTGCAGAATTAAAATCTAAATGTGATACAATGTTAAAATTGCAATATCCAAATTTTTATCAGCTTTACACAGATGGTTCTAAAGATAGAAACAGTAGTAGTGGTGCTGCTGTATATGACCCACAGATCAAAAGTTCCATTAAATTCCAAATAGATGTTAGTGTGTGTATAATGTATATAGAATTATTCGCTATTTCTGAAGCACTGGCTTATTGTAAATCTTTAGCCTCGAACAAAATTGTAATCTTAACAGACTCAAAAAGTTCTTTACAACATTTGGCTCGTTGCACCTCGAATTGTCGAGGCACCCCGATAGCCTACAGCATTTTAGGTACAATTTTGGAATTAAGGGCTTAGGATATTCAAATACAGTTACAGTGGATCCCATCTCATGTAGGTATAGAAGGAAATGAGATAGCTGATTCACTTGCCAGCCTAGCATCTACCGATGGTATATTGGTGCGGTGCCGGCCCTTCTTTACTGATGTATTTACCCAAATTCGTGCCCAATGCCAGTCACTCTGGAAAGAATATTTCGATCAGAGATCTTTGGAGAAGGGTATTTGGTATCGTACCATTCAAGGCAGCCCCATCCACAGACCTTGGTTTGAAAATTGCTCTTTGGGGAGAACAGAGCTTGTTACTGCTTTCAGGCTTCGTTCGGGACACATTCCACTAAATAAATTTGCTTTCTTGATGAGAAAAGTCCCGTCTCCGAACTGTACTGAGTGTGACCTATTAGAGGATGTCTATCATATTATGGTGGAGTGTGTCCGGAACGAATCTCGGAGGAGACAAATTTATAACAATAGCTTGTTTTTCGATGTGGGTGGCTGCAACAACGTTCTGGCTTCACCTGTGTCTGATGAAGCCAGGTTATTATATGGTTTAGTTAGGTTAGGAATTAGACTAAGAAACAATGTTGTGCCTGTGAATTAGTTTACGTAAGAATATTAGTTGACCTTAACGAGGGCGACATAGTCATTTTTTTGTACTAAGACCTCAATAAATAATAAACAGATAAAAAAAAAAAAAGGTTTCATGCAATTTGCAATTAATTTATTCCTAAATATATTTTACCACACTTATCTCCGCCTTGGTACGAAAAGTGCGGTCCGTCGAGAAACGGGATGACAGTGTCCCTCGGTGATTGCAGGAGGACGACGCTCAAGAAGCGGTACTACGCGACGTGTCCCGCGGCGATAGACTAGCCCGCTGGTCACGCCGCGCTGCCGCCGACGCGGAGCGTTGCCTCCACACTGCCGCCGCCGTGCTGCCTAGCACGCAGCCGCCCGACGCGGACCCCAGGTGACAATACAAACTAACACTAAATACACCTTCGTAGGAAATTCTAAAAGATAAATGATGGTACCCAACATAAGTGAAATATTAGCGAACTACTGCATGTTCTAATACACAAACCAGATACCTACATTAAAAAAACACGCATGCAAATTTATTTCCCAATCTAAAATACCCTGTGGCGTGAGAACCAGAATCAGCGACGTCACACACGTATAAACGTCGAAGACCTCACGGTCGACTGTAATTTAAACGCCGGGACGCGTCTTTTGAAAAGCCTGTCGGGTACAACGCTGGGCTGCGTTGTGTCCAACACGGGCTTTTCAGAATTCCGAACCGCTTAAAAGCCAGAGCGCTAAAGCGCGGCTGAATTGTACCACACGGGGTTTTCCAGCGCTCACATGCATGCACTAGGCGAGACAAAGAAAGTGGATTAGCGCACCAAGCGCGTGCGGTGCGACGCGTGCGCTAGACGTGAAAGAGAGCATTGAGTTCCTTATTGATGAGTGGAACAAAGAGATCCAATGTTATTAGGCAGTTTTGAAATATGTTTGCCGTAGCAAGGTCACAACTTCTCACCGGTGATTTGTGGTCGTTTTGTTTTGATGCAGTTATTGTCAATGTCGTAATAAAGATGTGCGAAACAATAAACAACTTGTTATTATTGTCGGATGAGGATTTTGAATTGATTAGATTTGATAATGATAATAGTGGAGAACAAAATTTCTCGTGCGGGTTACGGTGGAAACTGAAAAGCGAATGTTACGAAGAACAGTGTGATAAGCAAAATATTATCTGCCAATACTCACACCGACTGAATAACAAAGAGACGATATTCTAACCCAATGCGTTTTCAGAAAAGAATATGTGTGTCAACATGCACATATCAACAAGCTGCCCAGCGTTGTACCCGACGGGCTTTTCAGAAGACGCCCCCGGGACTTGATAAATTCACTAATAGGGCAATTAAATTGAATCAATTAAATGTATTCCTCTCATACTCCTCACCAGGTCATTTTGAATGTCTCCCTCCTTCTACTATCCAACCATCGGCTTCCACAAACCCCGTAAAGATTGAACTGACCCCACTAGCTACCATCTCATTCGTTTTCATATGCAAAGTTAACAAGCGGCTTGTTCTCAACCGGCTCCAAGACATTTGCATAGATATGAACCTAGGAAGAAACCTGACAGACTGAGCATGACGACTCAACCGGCTCCAAGACATTTGCATAGATATGAACCTAGGAAGGCACCTGACAGACTGAGCATGACGACTCAACCGGCTCCAAGACATTTGCATAGATATGAACCTAGGAAGAAACCTGACAGACTGAGCATGACGACTCAACCGGCTCCAAGACATTTGCATAGATATGAACCTAGGAAGAAACCTGACAGACTGAGCATGACGACTCAACCGGCTCCAAGACATTTGCATAGATATGAACCTAGGAAGAAACCTGACAGACTGAGCATGACGACTCAACCGGCTCCAAGACATTTGCATAGATATGAACCTAGGAAGAAACCTGACAGACTGAGCATGACGACTCAACCGGCTCCAAGACATTTGCATAGATATGAACCTAGGAAGAAACCTGACAGACTGAGCATGACGACTCAACCGGCTCCAAGACATTTGCATAGATATGAACCTAGGAAGAAACCTGACAGACTGAGCATGACGACTCAACCGGCTCCAAGACATTTGCATAGATATGAACCTAGGAAGAAACCTGACAGACTGAGCATGACGACTCAACCGGCTCCAAGACATTTGCATAGATATGAACCTAGGAAGAAACCTGACAGACTGAGCATGACGACTCAACCGGCTCCAAGACATTTGCATAGATATGAACCTAGGAAGAAACCTGACAGACTGAGCATGACGACTCAACCGGCTCCAAGACATTTGCATAGATATGAACCTAGGAAGAAACCTGACAGACTGAGCATGACGACTCAACCGGCTCCAAGACATTTGCATAGATATGAACCTAGGAAGAAACCTGACAGACTGAGCATGACGACTCAACCGGCTCCAAGACATTTGCATAGATATGAACCTAGGAAGAAACCTGACAGACTGAGCATGACGACTCAACCGGCTCCAAGACATTTGCATAGATATGAACCTAGGAAGAAACCTGACAGACTGAGCATGACGACTCAACCGGCTCCAAGACATTTGCATAGATATGAACCTAGGAAGAAACCTGACAGACTGAGCATGACGACTCAACCGGCTCCAAGACATTTGCATAGATATGAACCTAGGAAGAAACCTGACAGACTGAGCATGACGACTCAACCGGCTCCAAGACATTTGCATAGATATGAACCTAGGAAGAAACCTGACAGACTGAGCATGACGACTCAACCGGCTCCAAGACATTTGCATAGATATGAACCTAGGAAGAAACCTGACAGACTGAGCATGACGACTCAACCGGCTCCAAGACATTTGCATAGATATGAACCTAGGAAGAAACCTGACAGACTGAGCATGACGACTCAACCGGCTCCAAGACATTTGCATAGATATGAACCTAGGAAGAAACCTGACAGACTGAGCATGACGACTCAACCGGCTCCAAGACATTTGCATAGATATGAACCTAGGAAGAAACCTGACAGACTGAGCATGACGACTCAACCGGCTCCAAGACATTTGCATAGATATGAACCTAGGAAGAAACCTGACAGACTGAGCATGACGACTCAACCGGCTCCAAGACATTTGCATAGATATGAACCTAGGAAGAAACCTGACAGACTGAGCATGACGACTCAACCGGCTCCAAGACATTTGCATAGATATGAACCTAGGAAGAAACCTGACAGACTGAGCATGACGACTCAACCGGCTCCAAGACATTTGCATAGATATGAACCTAGGAAGAAACCTGACAGACTGAGCATGACGACTCAACCGGCTCCAAGACATTTGCATAGATATGAACCTAGGAAGAAACCTGACAGACTGAGCATGACGACTCAACCGGCTCCAAGACATTTGCATAGATATGAACCTAGGAAGAAACCTGACAGACTGAGCATGACGACTCAACCGGCTCCAAGACATTTGCATAGATATGAACCTAGGAAGAAACCTGACAGACTGAGCATGACGACTCAACCGGCTCCAAGACATTTGCATAGATATGAACCTAGGAAGAAAACCTGACAGACTGAGCATGACGACTCAACCGGCTCCAAGACATTTGCATAGATATGAACCTAGGAAGAAACCTGACAGACTGAGCATGACGACTCAACCGGCTCCAAGACATTTGCATAGATATGAACCTAGGAAGAAACCTGACAGACTGAGCATGACGACTCAACCGGCTCCAAGACATTTGCATAGATATGAACCTAGGAAGAAACCTGACAGACTGAGCATGACGACTCAACCGGCTCCAAGACATTTGCATAGATATGAACCTAGGAAGAAACCTGACAGACTGAGCATGACGACTCAACCGGCTCCAAGACATTTGCATAGATATGAACCTAGGAAGAAACCTGACAGACTGAGCATGACGACTCAACCGGCTCCAAGACATTTGCATAGATATGAACCTAGGAAGAAACCTGACAGACTGAGCATGACGACTCAACCGGCTCCAAGACATTTGCATAGATATGAACCTAGGAAGAAACCTGACAGACTGAGCATGACGACTCAACCGGCTCCAAGACATTTGCATAGATATGAACCTAGGAAGAAACCTGACAGGACTGAGCATGACGACTCAACCGGCTCCAAGACATTTGCATAGATATGAACCTAGGAAGAAACCTGACAGACTGAGCATGACGACTCAACCGGCTCCAAGACATTTTGCATAGATAGAACCTAGGAAGAAACCTGACAGACTGAGCATGACGACTCAACCGGCTCCAAGACATTTGCATAGATATGAACCTAGGAAGAAACCTGACAGACTGAGCATGACGACTCAACCGGCTCCAAGACATTTGCATAGATATGAACCTAGGAAGAAACCTGACAGACTGAGCATGACGACTCAACCGGCTCCAAGACATTTGCATAGATATGAACCTAGGAAGAAACCTGACAGACTGAGCATGACGACTCAACCGGCTCCAAGACATTTGCATAGATATGAACCTAGGAAGAAACCTGACAGACTGAGCATGACGACTCAACCGGCTCCAAGACATTTGCATAGATATGAACCTAGGAAGAAACCTGACAGACTGAGCATGACGATGACGATGATGAACCTCATGCCCAACGAGCAGTTCTTTTTCAGTGTCTTTAGAACCAAACACTCGTGCGTAAAACAAGTGCACCGCATAACGGAGTTCATGTACAAAGGGTTCTACACGGCACGACACGGCAAAGTCCAAATATACCGGTACCATATTCTTTGACGGGGCGAAAGCTTTATTTATAAACCATAATCTAAGACTACCTCACCGAGCACTGTTTGGCTATCAAGTAGAAAAATCTCGTTCTCAGCCCTACCGCTACCGGAGTCCTGCAACGCCCAGTACTCTCCCCATATCTCTTCTCACCGTACGTCGAGCTAGCTCTTTGCGCAGACGATACGGCTCTATTACAACAGTAGGAAGATGTCACGCGTTTTTGCAAGTACTCCAGAAAGCAGTATCGGACCTCGGTGAATGGGCTCTCAAATAGGGAATAAAAATGAACCCCGTAAAAAGGACAGCAGTGATCTTCTCAAGGTGTAATGCTCAATTTGAGCGCGCGTCCTCAATACTGCGCGAAATCACTCTCGTCGGCTGCTATATCCCCTGGGAGAACATAGTGAAGTACTTAGGCGTGACATTAAACTCCCAACTAAACTTCTAAAACCATATTAAGACAAAGTCCGTGACAAAGAAGCCTTCTACATGAGCAGGCTTCACCTACTCATGAGAAATGAACCCAAACTCCCATTGCGCTACACAATAACCCTCTACAAAACTTGCATCCGCCCGGTCTTCACGTGTGCAAGTCCAGTTTTCGCACACTTCTCCCACTCTTCACTACAGGTACTACAAAACCACATCATGCGCAAAGCAGTAGGAGCCCAGTGGTACATGCGCAACGTAGATCTCCCGTCAGTAAAGCAATATATGAAAGAATCGTCCGAACGCTACTTGGAAACTGCATCTTAATAGATAGATGTATAGATCTATTGGGTAAATACCCAAACACGCTTCTCATTCAAGCCACCCCTATGATCTGACCCCAGATATTAACAAGAAACATTATACAAAAGGCATCCCAAAGACGTCCTCCTAGAAACCGGCGACGATATCAGAATAGTTCTTAAAGCTCAACTCATCCCCTAAGGCACGTCAGCCAGACGAAGGCTGCGTTCCCGAATCATGACAGCGTCTCAGATACCAAATTTGGAATAATAATAATAATAATCATAATAATAATAATACTAATAAACAACAAACTGATGTTCCTCATCTCCTTATGTTTGGATAAATAATCACCTAACTTCTTTTTATGTTTTAGATTTTTTTTGTTGTTCTTGCATGTTCAACCTAACCCGAAGGATGAAGGGGGCTTCGCTTCGCTCACCCCCTTTACCCCTCACTTGAACTACCGCAGTATTTTGCCCTGGTATTTTCTGCAACTTTTGGTGATCATTTACCCATTTTGGGTAGGAAAAAAATTTTTTGGTGATTGTTCTCTTTCCAAACTACGTATTCATCTCCAGGTTTACAAGTTCCCACAAGTGAATAAAATATGACCCCGATTGCAAATATTATCCATAATCCCAGCATGTCCTGGTGCGTGGAGGCGCTCCGCGGCTACGAGGCGGGCGGGGTGAGCGGCGCGGGTGGCGCGGGCGCGCGGCTGGAGTCGAGCGCTGCGCTAGCCTCGTTGCGCAGCGGCGGTGTGCGAGCGGCGAACGGACTCAAAGCGCTGCAGCGCCTGAAAGCGGTCGCCAGAGCTCATCCGAACGACAGAGTGGTGCGGGCCGAGGCTAATGCTGATGCGGCGTTTGTCGCGTATGCTGTAAGTGATCTTCAGTTGCTTTGCTGCGGATTTTCAGGGTTCCGTACCCAAATGGTGCCAAACGGGACCCTTTTACTAAGCCTGCGCTGTCTGTCTGTCCGTTCGTCCGACTATCCGGCTGTCCGTCTGTCCGTCTGTCCGTCTGTCCGTCTGTCCGTCTGTCCGTCTTTCCGTCTGTTCGTCTGTACGTCTGTCCGTCTGTCCGTCGGTCCATCTGTCCGTCAGTGGGGGTTTATCTCATGCACAGAACTTTGAAATATTCAATAATGGACATTAGATATATGCATACCAGAATGGCCCTTTAGCCTTTATGCGTACCAGAACGTTTGCCGCCTCACACCCACATGCTTACCACTGAACCTGGTAGGTATTAAAAGAAAATGCAATCGGATTATTTGTTTTTATAATAATTCCACTCTTCATCCGATGAACTTCAAGGGGACGAGGATGTGAGGGGGTAGAATATAATGTAAAAAATGCAAATTTCCGGTGTCGCTCATGAGGTTTACAAGTCATAGAGACACTAGTGTAAAAGGGATAGGTTCACAAATTAAACCAAACTTATTAATAAGATGTTTTTATTGACACTGAAACAAGATGTACTTAAAAAAACTATAAAAAATAACAACATTAAAAGTCAGAATAGAATCTTAGGTCAAACTGTCTTTATACGGTTAATATTCTTCTTATTTTATATATTTTTTTAGGGTTCCGTACCCGAAGGGTTCCAAACGGGACCCTATTACTAAGACTCCGCTGTCCGTCCGTCCGTCTGTCACCAGGCTGTATCTCACGAACCGTGATAGTTAGACAGTTGAAATTTTCACAGATGATGTATTTATGTTGCCGCTATAACAACAAATACTAAAAAACAGGATAAAAGAAATATTTAAGGGGGCTCCCATACAACAATTCTTTCAATACCACATACAAACTTATGGATGCACCTGGTTACGTACATGGAGTGTGAAAGTAACCGCACCAATAACTTTGTAAACAATATTTTGCTGTGTAAAATCCAAACTATTCACTCCACACCATCGCTTCCATAGAACGGTGGTACGGAACCCTTCGTGCGCGATTTAGACTCGCACTTGACCGGTTTTTTACCAATTGCACGATATTTAAAAATTGAAATGTTTTTTTTTCGAATTTAAGGTTTTCCAATAATATAAACTAAGGTAAACGGCTCTGATTTCGGGGTATTCAAAATCACGCTCTAATATCGGGGTATTTATGTTTTCATGTTTTATAGCGATTGAGTAGGTATAGGTGCACACACAAAATATGTGCTAGTGCGAAATCTAATGCCTCGTCCGGACGCTTGCCACTTGCCGCAAGCTTCGAGCCACTACAAACTCGCAAGCATGTGGATGGAATCAAAAGATGCCATCCAGACGCTTGCGAGTGCGTCAGTTTGTTGTCAGCGAGCAAGCACAGCTGACGTCGAAGTTATTGCGTCGGCCAAAACATTTCATCATACTCAGCCCACATCGACTCAGTGCTGGGCCTCTTGTCTAAAGCGCCAATCTCCCCGGTCCTTTGACAATCGCATCCAGTGGAATCCCGACGACTTGATGATATCTTCGGACCATCGCACTGATGGTCTGCCCACTGGCCTTGTCGCTCCCCGTGGCCACCACTCTGTGACTGCTTTGGTCCACCGTCCGTCTTCCCGACTAGCCAAGTGTCCCGCCCATCTCCACTTCAATCTCGTTATCCGTTTGCCTACATCTGCGACCTTCGTTTTCCGTCGAATTTAGACGTTTGGCACACTGTCAACGAGAGAGATACTCAACATGGAACGCTCTATCGCTCTTTGTGCTAATTTTATAGTATGTACATTATGCTTTGTGAGCGTCCATGTTTCGGCTCCATAAGTGAGGATGGGCAAGCAGTTAACCCTAATCCGACGCGTCTTTCGATCTCCTTCCCCTGTGCTTTTCGGTCAAAGGATAAACGATGTCCAAGATAGACGTAATCGCTCACCACATGTACGGTGTCATAATGGCCGGTCCATTTAGTAGGTGACTCGTCATGATCTTGGTCTTGGACATGTTCATCCTGAGACCGACTTTTAGGGAAGCTTCGTGCAATTTTGCGAGCATATGTCGGAGATCTGAGGCGCCTTCGGCGACGAGAATGAGGTCATCCGCAAACCTGAGCTGCGAAATGTGTGCCCCGTTATAATGATGACTCCTCTCTCACTCCAATCCAACGTCTTCGTAATGTCCGCCAGAACGTTGGTGAATAGTTTGGGTGAGAGAGTGTCACCCTCTCGGACAACCCGGTCTATAGACACGGAGTCGGTGTTCCTATGCATGCGCACCTGCATTATCGCGTTCCCGTACTGCTCCCGGAGGGTATCAGCGTATCGCATGTCAATGCCGCAGCGATAGAGAGAGTGGACCACGGACCAGTGCTCGACGCTGTCGAACGCTTTCTCATAATCTACGAAAGGCGAAACACAAGGTCCGGTTGAATTCTCTGCTTTTTTCCATCAGCTGCTTGACCGCATGGATGTAATCCATTGTCGAGTAACCCCTCCGGAAGCCAGCTTGTTCGACAGGCCATAATGGGTATGATTGCCAAAACATTTTGTTAAAGTAGTTTTATATATGCCTATTCAAACTCTTTGACTAATGAATTTGTAAAAGAAATAGTGTTCTACTTGTCACTGTCTTGTCTTCTGTCTGTCACGATTGATAATAAAACAACGTATATTTCTCATGTGCTTATTTATTGGTATAAATTTAATAAGAATCTCCATTAGTCCTTAAGGATAACTACCTTGGACACCACTGCGTTCGCAAATCTTTATTAGGTTAAGGGCCCAGCCACCTATAAAATGGAGAAATTTACGAAACTGCAAATTGGTTTGCTAGAGGGAAAATCTAATTGGGATACATGGAAATACAAAGCCGTATGTCTACTACGAACCGTCCCGCAAGCGCTGGAAATAGTACAAGGCTCGTTCCTGAAACCCGTGGCACCCGGCCCTAGCTCGTCAGGAGATGCCTTAACTGCTGTCGCCACGTACAATACCGATTTAGAGCACTTTGTAAAAGCCGACGCAACTGCTCTTCTGATTATTACGATCAATATGCAAGAAGCTTCACTTAGAAAGGTCATGAGATATACTAACGCGAGAGATGTATGGCTTGAATTTCACAGACTTTTCGACGGCGCTGACGAAGATAAGTCGTATAATCTATGCATGAGTTTTTTTGGCTTTAAAAAGGATCCAGCAGACGATATTGCCACCCATATGTCCAAACTTAAGAATATCTGGACGCAGCTGAATCAGGAGTTAAGTAAAAACAGGGAGAGCGAGTTACCTGAACTGCTGATCCTATGCAAGATACTCGATACGCTCGACGAAACATACTTCTCGTTCAGAAGCAGCTGGCTACTGCTGCCAAAAGCTGAAAGAACTATCGAAAGCCTTACAAGTCATCTGTGTGCATTTGAGCGAGCACTACAGAGCAACAGGAAGCTCTTGACTCAAATTCCGGCACACCGTTTACAGCAGAGAAGAAAAATAGAAAGTTAAGATGCAATTACTGTCAGGCAATCGGCCATAGAGTGCGAAACTGTAACAAGTGGATTAAAGATGGCAGGCCTCCAAAAATTAGTAATCCGCAAGCGACACCGTCTACTTCTAAATCTGCGAACATGATCCTTATGTTTGTAGAGAGCACTGAAATATTTTCGATCAATTGTGACAACGAGTACTGGTATGTGGATAACGGCGCCACAAGCCACGTAACAAACCGGGCTGATATTTTCCAAAATTATGAACACTTCGACGACATTCGTACTGTATCAACGGCAAATGGCAATGCGATCACTGCTAAAGGCAAAGGTTCAGTAATAATCGAAGCAAACATTAAAGGGAAGCTACAACGTGTGACCCTGACAGACGTTTGGTACGTTCCAGCCATAAAGAAGAACTTATTCTCGGTTTTAGCTGTCCATGGTAAGATTCCAAACAGCCAATTCTCATCGACGACAAAAGAATGTACCGTCTATGTCAATGGAGAAGCGTGCCTAATAGGAAAACGACAGAAAGAGGGAGGCTTGTACAAACTGGAAATAAGAGTCACTTCCAAAAATCCCCCTTGAAGTCTATACTACGTCCAATACAATGCAACTATACCACGAAAGATTGGCCATCAAAACAAAGACACGTGAAAGCTACAGTTAAACACGAATTGAACTTAGATCTTCCTCTTGATAAAGAATTATGCGAAGGTTGCATATACGGGAAAGCTCATAAATTGAAATTCGGTACGAGGATCCGCGCTACCGCGCAAGGAGAGTTCGTACACAATGACGTTTGCGGACCATTCCAACCGAGTTATTCAAAGTACCGATACTACGTGTTGTTCAAAGACGACCACACCGGCTACCGTATGGTATACTTCCTGAGACCCAAGTCAGAGGTTAAGGATAAGCTCGCCTTAATGTTAGCTCAGACCAAAACTGCAGGACATACTATAAAATGCCTGTTAAGTGACAATGGTGGTGAATTTGAAAATAAGTCCATTCAAGACCTACTGGACTCCTATGGAATCATACAGAGATTGGTAATGTCTTACACCCCAGAACAGAATGGTGTCATCGAACGCGAAAATCGTACTTTGGTGGAAACTGCGAGATCTATGATGTATGCGCATGAAACGTTGCCTCAAGAACTTTAGGCAGAACTAATTAACACCGCCGCATACATCCTCAATAGAACGGGTCCAACGAATACGAACGGCAAGTCACCATATGAACTTTGGAGTGGAAAGAAACCGGTTATAAAGCAAAAACGAAAGAAGATGAATATGAAGGCCATCAAAGGAAGACTTGTCGGTTATGACGAAGATGGCTACCGAATTTGGATGGCTACCGAGTGGAGGCCTCGCAAGCGCTTGCGGCTAATCTAATAATAAAATAATAATTGAATTGTGACTAAAATACCGATACTCGATCGGATCGGCTAGAACCTCTCGCAAGCCTACGCAAGCCAAGCCAAAACACCTCTCCACACGCTTGAAATTATGACGGCTTGTGGAGGCGTGCAGACGCGCCATAATACCCCACCACATAACTGGCGCTGGCAATTCGAAATCAAGGGCAACACAACAAAACAAAATAGGCAGTGCGGCGGGAGCGACGCGACATTACGTCATAGTAATTACGTCCCCATAGAAACGAAGAGCGAGTCAGGTAAGAGCACGCGTAAATTCAATCCATGTTTAATGTGTCTTTCTACTGCTCCAAGTAGTAAAAATTATATTTATAACTTTCTCTTTTTAATATATTTCCTCTAAATTAAAGTTTTTTGCAATTTTTATTGATTTAGGACTTAAAATTAGAGCATTAATTTTAAAGGATCAGCCTAATTTAGGGGGTTACACCGAAATTAAAGAAATCATGCATCGTGTTTCTTGCTAATAACTTAAAGAGTAATCTTATTTAATGAATGTTATGTTTGATTGTAATGCTGTTTAGTCTAACAATATTAAAACCTAATTACGCGGTATGTTTTATCCACAAGAAATCTTATTTTATTACGAAAACTTTTGATAAAAAGTGTTGGTTTCTTAGAAAGCTTTAAAAGTTATTGCCTGTTTTAATTAAGAAAAAAGTACTCTTAATGTATTACTGTTTACTTGAATCTTGTATATACTATAAGAAATTTCATCGTTAATCGATAAAGATACCTGCATTTGTTTCGTGATGCAATCTTTATGGGTCGAAATTAAGTTTAAAGAACACTATCAGATCTCCCAATTTCGGGGTAAGGATTTTAGATACCCTCGAAATTAGGTTCTATGAGACCCTAATTTCGTGTGTTTGCCTCGAAATAAGGAAAATCATATGACTTAATTTCGATTGATATTATCATATTAAGGGACTGTTTTAGGGTTCCATCTATGTTCAAGTCAAAAGAAGTAATTTTTTGGGCATTTCTTAAATTGGTCAGATGTTGCTACAGTCGCCTTTGTACATGTTGTTACATTTTTGTTTTTCGTGTTTGTATATGTGCAATAAAGTGGGTATAGAGTCTGGCAAACGAAAGCGTGACCTGAGACAACGTGGTAGAATTCATAAAACCTCTATGTGGTATCACTATCATAAATCACTACACTCCGTTCAGTTATTCAAAAGATCTTTGCCTCTCTTTCTGCTGTACGGAAGCGTTACAGCTAGAAAGAGAGACAGAGGTTTAGAATAACGGAACGGAGTGTGACTATCTATCACTTTGTCGTTTGACGTGCCTTTGACAGCATAATATTGTTGCCATTGTGACGTCCCTACTTGGAGAGGAATAAAAAGATTCCGAATAGGTAGCCAACAAGAAATTTTATTTAACGTGGGTTCTCCAAATGTAGTCTGACCCTGGTTACGCAGCAACGAATCTTCCCTGCGGGTTTTGCCGTAGTCGGAGTGCCGCTGACGTCGGAGAAGTAACGGTCCGAATGCAGCCGGAGCAGGGAAGCAGGCTAGCCCGAAGCGGTGTCAGGAACCGGGAAACCGTAGGGTAGCGAGGAAAAGCGGTGATCCCGAAGAGGTGCCAGGAACCCCGAACTCAATCGGGGTTAATATGAAGCACAGACAAAACTAAAACGTAACTACTAGTAGTACGTTATGATTAAACGTAAGTAATTACTGTTTAGAGTCGTTCGTCGGCGTACGGTAAAAAGGGACCGTTACAGAGCGCCAGTAGGACGGACGTGCGTATAGTGCTGAGTGAGTTTTCGGAATGACGCCGGCGCCGCAAAGTCAAGTTGCGGTCACGGCTAGTTAGTTTAAAACGGGCCAATCATAGCAGAGCGAGTGAGTTGTCAACAGTGGAATGTTGCTAGTACAGCGCGTGAAAATTAATACTGTGATTACTAGCCTCATTTGGTAGTTTTATTAAGAGAATTACTACTTAAATTTAAAATAAGACCAGTTAATGATAGAGTGAAGACAACGGCAACTTACAACGTTACAATACCCCCTCGCCCAGTAAAGGGTTTTCATACGTAATGAAAATCCAAAACCTAATTCTAAATATTCTTAACTAGTTTTAGATCCTTAACATGCCAGGTGCCTAAGTCCTTTCCCGTCATATCCTCTAAAATGTATACCAAGGGTGATTTCTTAGCGGAGACGCGACATTTGGTATATTTGGGCGCTAACTTTTTACTAAAGTACTTGTCTTTATCACTCAAGACATAAGCACGTTTTAGGACAATGTCGCCTACGCTGAATTCTGCCTCTTTCCGCCTAAGATTATAGTGCGCCGTATTTTTTTTATGTGCGTGCCAAAGAGATGCCTGTACCTTATCAAAATATTTTGACAGGTGACCCAGATTTTCAGCGTAAATGTCGCGTGGCAGAAATAGTAGTTCCTCACCCAGATCGTTATCTGTATAATGAGAACCACAAGTAACCGTTTCTCGTCCGTACACGAGGAACGATGGAGTGTAGCCAGTTGCTTCATTGACGGAGTTGTTAATGGCATACTGTATTTTGGGAATATTAGTGTCCCAGGTTCTGTGGTCATTGTCCACGTAGGTGGAAATACATGTAACTATTGTTTTGTTATAGCGCTCGACAGTGTTTACTTGCGGAGTATATCTCGGAGAGAAGAATACGTTAGGTATCTTGTATTTCTTAAAGAGGGTATTTGTTACCGAGCTAATAAACTGGGTACCATTGTCAAGGAATATTGTCTGTGGGATTCCGTGGACCAGAAACACAGAGTCCTCCAGAGCCTTGACGACAGCTTCCGAAGTAGCGCGTCGCATGGGAAAAATAAGGCAATATTTTGAGAAGCAACATGTTACGACCAAAATATAACTATTCTGCTTTCGACTGACCGGAAGTGGACCTATGAAATCAATGGATATCATTTGAAACGGCCGTGAGCATTGTTTAGGTCGACCCATCGTACCCAGCGTCGGATGGTTTTGTGGTTTGTAAGTGAGACATTTTGAACAAGAACCAACAAAACGTACGACGTCTTGGTGCATGCCCGGCCAGTAGTATCGAAGAAGTAAGCGTCGATAGGTCTTGAAAATACCCAAGTGAGCAGCAGTAGGGTCAGCATGATTCTCCTCTATGACGCTGTCACGCAATTCTTTCGGCACCACTTCCTTCCAGGAAAACTCCGAAATCATTTCGCACTTATTTTTGGAGTGGCGATAGAGAGCACCACCTTCGATCAAGTAGTTAGGAAAGAGGTTCGGCTTTTCTAAACAACCGTTATAAATGTTTTTGTACCATGTGTCAGTAGTAGTCAAATTAGAGTTGACCGTACTGATAGAAGCACATGGGAAAGCACGAGATAGTGCATCTGGAATGACATTATCGACCCCACGACGATGTTTAAGTTCGAAATTAAAGGCAGACAACCTCACACACCAGCGTGCTAGTCTTCCGGTAGGGTTGTCCAGTGACAAGAACCATTTGAGCGCGGAGTGGTCGGTGTAAACGGTAAAGGTTTTTCCGTTTTCCAAGTAACACCGCCAGTGTTCTAGAGCGGTTAAAACTGCTAGCGTCTCCCTCTCGGTTATACTGTAGTTCTTCTCAGATCCCGACAACGCCCTACTCATGTATGCAATCGGATGTTCTTTACCATCAATCGTTTGTGTGAGCATGGCACCAATCCCAAAATTGCTCGCATCAGTGTGTACTTCGAACGGTAAATCGTAATTGGGACAAGAGAGAACCGGGGCTGATACAAGACACTCTTTTAGCTTATTAAAAGCATCATCAGCTTCAGTTGTCCACTGAAACTTGGGTGCGTTCTTCTTACTTGAAGTCAGCTGGTTGAGTGGTCCGGCAATAGTGCTAAAGTTGGGGACGAAACGGCGGTACCACGTGGCTGTTCCAAGGAAGCGTTTAAGATCTTTTTTTTTTGTGGGTGTTGGGAAATTAAGGATAGCCTCGACTTTTTCAGGATCAGTGCGAAGGCCATGCGCATCCACAACATAACCCAAGTACTTCAACTCATTTCTGAAGAACTTGCATTTTTCAAGGTTGATGGATAAGTTCGCTTGTTTTAATTTATGCAGCACGCCTAGTAGTAAGGACACGTGTTCCTCAAAGCTGCTGCTGATGATAATAATATCATCTAAATATGCGAACGCCTTTAGATCAAAATTCCCGAACAGAAGATCGACAAGCCTTTGTTGAGTGGCAGGGGCATTGGTGAGACCGAAAGCAGTGGTCTTAAAACGGAGAGTTCCTCTGCCTGGAACATAGAATGCAGTTTTGTCTTGATCTTCTGGAGCTATTGGAATTTGCCAGAACGCTTTCGACAAATCTACGCTAGATAAGAATTTTGCATCGCGTAGGTTGTCTAATATTTCAGTTATATAGGGTAGGTTATATGCGTCCTTTTTTGTGACCGAATTCAGTTTACGGCTGTCGAGGCAAAAGCGAGGTTGTCCATTCTTTTTATAGACAATGAGGACAGGGGACGACCAAGCGCTCTCGCAAGGTTCAACTACATCTAACGCTAGCATTTCGTCGACTTGCTCTACCAAAATTCGCTGCTTCTCAGGTGACATTCGATAGTAACGTTGTCTTATAGGTTGAGAGTCACCAGTATCGATATGGTGAGTTATAAGACTAGTTCTACCAAGGCCCATACTGTCAGTGGAGATTTCCTGGAATTGACTGACAATTGAATCGGCTGTGGACTTTTGTGAATCAGAGAGATTATCGTAAGACTGTATAAAAGTCTCATTTTTGTCGATACTTATTTCTGCCAAAGAAGAGTTGGACAAGGTGATGCTACCTAAGTATTTGGGACAAATATTGAAAATCCGCCAAAAGTCAATGCCTAGGATAAGTGGGCTGTCCACATTTGGTAACACGTAACCCTTAATAATGTGGAATTGTTCTTCAAAGTGAATGGGAAGATTGATGTAGCCAATACTTTGAAGGGACTGGCCTCCAGCAGCAGTCACGGAGATACAATCATCGGTAAATACTTTTAGACCATGGTCCGACAATAATTTATGAGAATCATTGCCGAGAATAGTGACAGCAGATCCAGAATCGAGTAGACCAGAAGCAGGGATGTCCCCGATTCTAACGGAAATATAGGGTCTACTGTCCTTTGTTGGTTTACTATCCAGAATTGAGGCGACTCTGAAACTAGAGAAGAAGTTTCTAAGGGTTTGTAGCCATTTTTCAAAATCTACTCTATCGAAATGACCCTTAGAACCGTCCCAATTCTGGCTAATTAGTTTTTTTGAACGGTA
Source organism: Argyresthia goedartella (assembly GCA_949825045.1). NCBI lineage: Eukaryota > Metazoa > Arthropoda > Insecta > Lepidoptera > Argyresthiidae > Argyresthia > Argyresthia goedartella. Next base: position 23,201,293 of record OX463814.1, on the reverse strand, counting down.
GGAGTACATTTAGGGCATTCAGGTTTCTTTACACCTTTATTACCGCACCCAAAACAGACGATGACGTCACGACTAACCTTACACTGACGAAGATCGTGAGTGTTAGAGCGGCATCTTAGACAAAAGTTATTTGACTTTACAGTTGTTGCAGGAGCGATCGCAGAGACATGGTTGTCAGATTTCGTCTTACATGGCTTGTAAGCAAATTCGGGTGCTAGTGTGTGTGTGGTAATCGTTGGTGGCTCGCGAAAGTGTGACATACGGGTTTGTATATTTTCGTAATTTTTGCACAACGTTCTCAATACCCCAATATCCACAATCTGAGTTGCCGAGGCCAACGTACTCGCATAACATGGCCGGATATTGTGCAATAGTATCTCTAATTTGTCCTCTTCGGATAATTGTTTCGATAAGCGCGAAAACATTCCTGCCATTATGGAAAGATAAATGGTTATCGTTTCTGATTCGCCCTGAGTGCGAGCCCTAATTTCAGAAAGTAGACGATAATCATAGTCAGTTTGGCTGAAATCCTCTAACAACAGAGATTTGAGATCCGACCAGTTGTTAACGCTATCTCTTATACTTCGGAACCAGTGCAATGCTTGATCGGTGAAAATTTCCGTTGCATAGGACAGAAGTTTGGAGTCCGAAATATTTCTGGCCTGACACAGTTCCGAAACCCTTTCGATAAAAGCCCGAACACATGATTTCCCGTCGTACTTCAATTTACTAAGTTCGGAAGTATTGCTACGCTCGCAAGTTACAGAAATCACGCTCGCGCCACTAACAGATGGCGTTGATTCCCTACACGCAGTATTAGACGAGGAAGATATTGAAAGGGGATCCTTTGCTTGTGATAAGAGAGCTAGGATCTTCGAATAATATTTTCGGTAAATCTCCGACAGTTGATCATGGCCCGTTTCGAACTTTTCATCCGTAGGTACCCGACTTAATCTGTGATAGACATGGTGCATCAGATTTTGTGTCCTAAGAAGAGAGGATCTATCTGGTGCAGGTCCGTCAAGAGTAGATTGCACTTTGTCCAAGATTTTGACGACTGCAAGTAAGTCGTCCTTAGGTTCAAGGTGAGATAACAGAACGTCCTCTGACGGGTATTCTGTCACAAGTTTAGTTATTTGTTTACGTAAAATTTCTACGGTAGTGCCTGGGTTTTCACCTCTGATGGCAACTTCGTACTCCAGTTCTGCTTTGTTTAGAGAGAGAAACTTAATTTGAAAAGACATGATGCAGCTCAAATAATAAATACCAAAGAGATGAGTAGTGAAAGTGTACTGATTCCTTTAGTCGCCTCTTACGACATGCACAGGAGGAAATGCAACTGCCGTATTCTTTTTTTGATTTCCCGGGACAGCACAGGAAGAGAAATCAAGGAATTGAAAATGACGCTACTAATTAGTCTCCGTTCTGTTACAAAATGATTTATGTACGTTAGGTTTTGACGGTATGAATGAAGTGAATGACGATGTAGAAAAAAATATATATGTTAAAACTGCAAATAGAAATATTGCAACTAGTGGGTAGGTGGTTAATTTTTTTATAAGAGAACGAGAAATTAAAACCAACGTAGGAATTTGAAAAAAACACTACAATTTAAAAGTTTGAATAATAACCACGTACACAGAAGTTGCTAAGCAAAACCAAAATTACAACACAGGTAAACGTTTACAAAAACACGCACACACAAACAACTAACTACTTACAGCGTAAGCAAGGCCAGACTAACCACGTTATGGGCGCCACTGTGACGTCCCTACTTGGAGAGGAATAAAAAGATTCCGAATAGGTAGCCAACAAGAAATTTTATTTAACGTGGGTTCTCCAAATGTAGTCTGACCCTGGTTACGCAGCAACGAATCTTCCCTGCGGGTTTTGCCGTAGTCGGAGTGCCGCTGACGTCGGAGAAGTAACGGTCCGAATGCAGCCGGAGCAGGGAAGCAGGCTAGCCCGAAGCGGTGTCAGGAACCGGGAAACCGTAGGGTAGCGAGGAAAAGCGGTGATCCCGAAGAGGTGCCAGGAACCCCGAACTCAATCGGGGTTAATATGAAGCACAGACAAAACTAAAACGTAACTACTAGTAGTACGTTATGATTAAACGTAAGTAATTACTGTTTAGAGTCGTTCGTCGGCGTACGGTAAAAAGGGACCGTTACAGAGCGCCAGTAGGACGGACGTGCGTATAGTGCTGAGTGAGTTTTCGGAATGACGCCGGCGCCGCAAAGTCAAGTTGCGGTCACGGCTAGTTAGTTTAAAACGGGCCAATCATAGCAGAGCGAGTGAGTTGTCAACAGTGGAATGTTGCTAGTACAGCGCGTGAAAATTAATACTGTGATTACTAGCCTCATTTGGTAGTTTTATTAAGAGAATTACTACTTAAATTTAAAATAAGACCAGTTAATGATAGAGTGAAGACAACGGCAACTTACAACGTTACAATACCCCCTCGCCCAGTATTACAACTTACAACGTTACACCATATTGAAACTTTTAAGAAAACTCCAGGTCACGCTTTCGTTTGCCAGACTCTATTTGATTTGATTTGATATGACTGAATTGGCTAAACCATTATTTATCTGCAGGTTTATGAGTTTTTAGACTAATTTTTATTTATTTTTCTGCCAAGTTGTACCCGCCAAAGTAATTATGAAAGATGCACTTTAGCCATTTCATCTTCCAAAATTTAATTAATTGACAACCTTTAGGCTCCTCAGGTCGAAGTCACTTGATTGAGTTTCAAATGCTTCAAAACTGATTTCATATATAGAATAAGAGCTATTGGAGTTAAGGTTGTCAATAAATTTTAGTTGGAGTACGCGTCACTGTTGCTCACACTGTCAAATAGCTAGAGAGCCGGTACTGGTGAAAGAAAGAAGAACTGTTGTTAGGGACTTCATTCTAAACCACTTCACTTAGCCTACCTGCTGCGCCACGCCTAGTAATAAGGAGGGACTCAACATCGAAACGCTCTTGATTAGCGCCGATCTGTATTCAGAATTCACACAGTGACACGACCGACCGAGATGAGCAGTGAGCGCGTGTTTCGCTCGAAGTATGAGTGTTCACTCATAGTTGCGGCGTGCGTGCCACGCCTCCATGGCCTTTCTATTGAATGTTTAAAGTTCTGTGATCTCATAAACTATAATAGGTAAGTTTTATGTTGACGGTACAGCAACAAATAACGAACTATACGCAATTTAATAAATGAAAGTGGTCTCTATACAAACCCATGTATTTTTGCGTTTTTCTTGTACGTTGCTACGGAACCTTTGCGATTCCCAGATCAACCATATCGTGGGTCAATAGGAAATCTAGGTACAACTCGTTCAATTAAAGAAAGGGACTGGCAATGGTGGCCCTATTATTTGCCTTTCGCTCAGATTGATTACCGTCTGACGACGCGTCTTCCGTCTTGCTCAAATATATGCCTTGAGCCGCCATTTCCAGTCCCCTTCTCTATTTGAATGGGTCATATAGAGTAATCTCGCAAATAATGTCTGTACGTGGGCGCAATGTCTGTATGTGCGTTTTCCACTCCACCAGAGAGGGGATTTTTACAGAAAGTCCAGTCCACCAGAATAGGAAAATCAGTAGAGGATAATCCACACCTCCCCCTCAGCTCGGCAACTATTCGGAAGCCACATCGCTCTCTGCGCTGGCGTGCCGCGACGATCCGTACTCGTGCGCCGCGCGAGTAACGTCAGCGCTGGCGGGCGCGCGCCTAACGTCACCGGGGAGTGACGTCACGGCGCTGCTGACAGAGGCGACGCATCTCGACCCTGCTGACGTGCTCGCCATGCACGACTTAGGTAAAATGTAGGCTAAGGGTACTCTCCCGCCTGGAGGTTTGGCTTACTATGTTCGCGCGAAGTTACAGCTTGATTTCAGTGGATATCCTGGTTGAAATTCTAAAGTCTCCTCGTACTCGGCTCGCTGGTTTGACTCCTATCTGAGAGACAGCCAGCAGCGTATTAAGTCTGAGGAGATCTCAACGGACGGTATGTGCGCTCCGCGGGTGTTCCGCAGGGTTCCGCATCCTTTCTCCTCTCCTCTTCTCAGTATTCATAAACGCCATCGCTGACGTTCTTACTTCTTCTTATCATCTCTACGCAGACGACCTCCAAATATATCGGCACTTCTCTATGTGTGATGTGAATATGACTATAGAGGTGTTGAATGCTGACTGCGATAACATCAGTAAATTGGCTATTTCATATGGGCTTGTAGTCAACCCGGGAAAATATTAAGCTATGATTGTGGGTACACGGCAATCGCTTAACTTATTACAGAATTCGCCCGTCGATCCTGTATTGTATGATGTTACCATAATTTTATCATGGTAACCTAACTCAGACTATTTCCATGCTTACCCTAACACAGCACAGCACCATGTCCTACGGGCACCGGTTTAGAAGCCGGGCCATCCAGCTGTGGAATGCACTCCCGTACACCATCATAAACAGTTCAACACTCAACATTTTTTAAAGTCGAGTTAAAGAGCTACCTTTCTATTCAAGCATAGGTATTAGTATTTTTTTTAACACTTTTTTTTTTTTACTTTATCACACTTTTTTTTAACACACTTTACTTTAACACATTTTTAATTTATCACACTTTATTATTATGCTTATACAGTATTTAGGTATTCGATTATATTTTTAGGCTTATCCACAGGTTAATTTTCAACTAATACTGTGAACGGTCTTCTCTTGTTTCATAAGGGTTCGATACCTGTCAGCTATGAGTGTTATGCATATTGAAGTACCCATCCCTTTTGCAGGACGATTCGTCACTCCATAATACCTCGCTGAAGAAGTTTGGATTTTCTCTCATTTTTCGCAGTATACTACGGCAAGATACAACTCGTTGAGCGTGATCATTTGGTCGAAGTGCTTGAACGCGCTGAATGTGATACGGGTGGTATTTGTGTCGCTTTAAAATCCGTTGGACAGAGGATTTTGATATGCCAGCACGCCGTTCAATCATACGCACTGATGTGCCATGCTCCATTCGTATTTCGTTTAAGACAACGTCATCATCAACAGTTCTCGTCTTCCTCCGACGTTCCTGGTAGTCTGCCTTCACGAAACGCATTGACGACTCTCAAAATTACAATGTGTGTCGTCGGTCTGTAATTTGATAATCGGTGTTCTTGTTCACCTTTTTCCTACTAAGCGGAGCTCCGGATTGATGGCTAAATATGGCGTGAACTCTTCATACCTACGCCAACTCCCAGGACGAAAATCTTGCAGAGATCCTTAAATCCATCACCGACATAAAAGCTCAGAATGCTGAAATAAAAACACAAAATCAAGGGTTAGAAAAAGCCATAACTTTCCTTTCAGACCAATATAAAGATGTAAAGAAGAGACTATCCCTTATCGTAGTCGAAAAAAAGATTGCGAATACATTGCTCTTCTTGAAGACAAACTTGAGGACATTCAAAGAAGTGACCGCAAATCAAACATAGAACTTAGAGGAGTACCTAGGAAACCTGATGAGAAGAGAGAAGACTTGGTTAACCTCGTGCTAGATCTCGCCAAGACTATAGATATGCCAATGCAAAAGGGCGACATAAAGGATATTTTTCGAGCTCAGGGTAAGAATGAAATGAACAGACCTGTCATTGCGGAACTTTCTTCTGCCATAATGAAGGCCGATCTTCTTACTGCAGTAAAAAAATACAACCATTCACATAAACTCAACAAGCTGAACGCCTCACATATGGGAATTGATAGAGACACCTTTGCAGTTTTTGTAGTAGAACACCTAACCACCAAAGCAAGCAGACTTCATTTCCTCGCCCGTGACCTAAAGAAAACAAAGAACTACAAGTTTTGCTGGACCTCCCACGGAAAGGTCTACGTGCGCTATGGAGAGGACTCGCCAATTATTCAATTGAGAAGTGAAAAACAAATACATGATCTGTTTAAACATGAAATGACTAGATATGGCTCTAATAACTGAAACAACTGATACACTAAATAAATTACACAATCACACTATTATCAACTTTCACAATCACACGATTACTAACTTACACAACCAATTACATACATACATCACACTCCTGTCCCCCCACCTGCCCATTCAATAATTGCTATATATCACTCGCAACTTAATCCCACAAGAAAAATCTTGAAAAATCAAGCGACCATCTCGTTCTTTTTATCTAGTGTAACTTATAATGTATGGAATGTTTTATATTTACCACTTTTTATCTATCTCATAAATGGATAGTACAACTCAAATATCACAAAAAAATAGATAACGTTAAAGTCGCTCTATCTGTCAGTTGTAGTCTTGAGGACTGCTGTAAGCATCTAACAAAAACTGCTCCATGCATTAATATAATCACACAAAATATTAGAAGTGTGCACAATGATTCTAATTTGTTAAATTTTCAGGCTACTTTGGCCACACTACCATTTGAATGTGACATAATAATACTCACTGAGTGCTGGCTCTCAACTTCAAAAATACCACCCAATATGTACACACAATGGCATACACGAATAGGTTAATTAATCAAAATGATGGTGTTGTTGTGTACGCAAAACAAGGCTTGCAATGTAAAGTTGAGGAAATACTCCTGAACGACGCATCCTGTGTTTGTATAAAAATGGCAAATGTAACTGTAATAGGCATCTATCGCACGCCATCTATAAGAAACTCTCACAAATTTGTAAAATCTCTCGATTCTTTTTTGACATCCCTGACGTCGTTTGATCATATTGTCTTAATGGGTGACATCAATATTGATATAAAACCGAATAACAATGACCGAAAAAGCCCTGAATACTTAGAAATGACTGCTGGTCATACCCTACTTCCTGCACATACCCTGCCTACTCACGACAATAACTGTCTTGATCACGTCCTTTTAAAGTCCTCCAAAAATGCTTCCGTAGTAGTAATAGAGACATCTATAACTGATCACTTTTCTGTTCTACTTCAACTCAACGAAAAGCCTACACGTAAAAAGACTCCTAACACAAAAAAAAATAGTTGACTTTGACAATGCTGTAAAAGACCTAGAGGACACTGACACAGCAGAAATTTGCTTACTATCCGACCCTAATGAAGTAGCCGAAAAACTTGTAAATAATATCTGCAAAGTTTTAACTACTAATTCAAAAACCGTACCTATAGCTAGAAGAAAACGAATTCTACAGCCCTGGAGCACTTCTGGAATCCTCCGGTGCTTCAAAAACAGGCACAGTGTGAATAGAAAAGTTAAAAAGGACTCAGGTAATCTAGTATTAAAAATAACTTATAGAAGGTACCGTAATTATTGTAACAACTTCATCAAAAAACTGAAATACAATTATGAACGCGCAGAACTAGAAACTTCTCGGAATAATCCAAAACTATTATGGTAGTCAATAACAAGGATTGGTAACGTTAAGAAGGTAGGTACCGAATTACTCAATATAGGAGCGTCCCCCGAGGAATCTCTTGACACAGTAAATCACCACTTCTCGACCGTTGGCAAAATCCTTGCGGAAAAAATTGTTGGTATGAATCAGTCCCAAAACCCAGTACAATTAAGCCACCCGTCCACTGTTCACTCGTTTGGACTCCTGGATGCAGACCCTGCTGAAATTGAGAGGTTACTGTATCTAAATAACAACAGTGCAATGGGCTGGGACGAAATATCAACCAGATTCCTAAAGCTAGCAAGACACGTTATTGTTCCTCCTCTCTGTCATATCTGCACCTATATTTTGCTGGGGGTGTTTTCCCCAGAGTTTTCAAGCGCTCCATTATTCATTCGATACACAAAGGTGGAGACAAAGAGGAGTTAACAATTACAGGCCTATATCGGTCCTTCCGGTTTTGTCAAAGATATTAGAGAAACTGATTAATAATAGACAAAAAAAATACCTTGAGGAAAAAAAACTACTATCAAACTCCCAGTTCGGCTTTAGAAGCGGAACCTCAACTGAGGACTCGGTAATAGCGCTCACGGAAGAAATATTGGGATATTTAGACACACATGCCAAGTGCCTTGGCGTAGTCTTGGACTTAGCCAAGACATTTGACACAGTCGCGGTTCCCATACTGCTTGATAAACTGGAAAGTTTTGGAGTGAGAGGAAAGCCTCATGACCTACTGAAGGACTATTTGCAGGATAGACAACAACGCGTAAAAATAGGCCCACACTACAGTAATGACTGTTCCATAACTTATGGCGTCACGCAGGGCAGTGTGCTCGGACCAACACTGTTCTTAATGTATATTAATGACCTCTGTGATCTTTCCCTTACCAACTGCAGGATTTATACTTATGCCGACGACACAGCTCTAATATTCCTCGGTGAAACAAGGCATTAGGTGGAATCGCTTGCTGAACGCGGTCTTTGCTCTATTGCCCAATGGTTGAGACGTAACTTGCTCTCTTTAAAAGTTACTAAGACTAAATACTTGACTTTTGCTATTAAAGCCACAAGTCTACCAGAATGTGACTTTAAAATCAAGGTACATTCTTGTCAAAACCAGGCTGAGAGTACATGTACATGTGAAAATATTGAAAGAGTGCAATACATTAAATATCTGGCGGTAGTAATTGATCAACGTCTGAGCTGGTCTCCACAAATAGACTCTATTATACAAAGGGCAAGAAAGCTTATCTGGGTCTTTAGGAATCTCAGAAAGATTGCATCACCTGGCCATTATCTTTCATATTTCATATTCTTTATTGCACAGAAATCTTAATAGTAAGGTAACAAAACATTTTATGAGCAAAGGCGAGCTTATCTCTAAAGAGAGATTTCTACCAGCAAACCTAGGCAGGACAGGAAAAATTGTGCAACAGGAGAGTTCTAGTGCGCAATAAAACTGTACACATCTAATTTTTTATAACTAAAACATAATAATGTAATAAATTATATACACTAAATAAAATACAAAAGCAAAAAAATAAAATATATATCAAACATATACTACTTATATATACATATATAAAAATACCTATCACGAAAGAGAAAGGAAATGCTCTTTCAATCTTGTCTTAAAAGTGAAAATTGAGGGACTATCTCAAATAGCGCAGGGAAGTGCGTTCCACAGTCGGATCGCCGTTAACCTAAACGAGTGTTTGTAAGCGGCAGTGTTATGCCGAGGAGTAGAAAGAAGAGACATCGTGTGGGATCTCCGGTTGCTATGCCTGGAGGAAATAAACTCGAAACGTTCTCGAAGATATGAGGGGTAGCGGGGATTTCGCAAAATGTTGAACAGATAGGAGAGAACGTGCATATCACGACGAAGGCGGATCGGAAGCCACCCCAACTCCTTGCGATACTGTGAGACATGGTCATACTTGCGCAGCCCGAAGACAAACCGAATCCCGAGGTTTTGAATTCGTTCGAGTTTGTTCAGTTGTTCTTCGTTCGCACCGATCCAGCAAACATCCGCATAATCGATTAAAGGTAGTAGGAGGGACTGGGCAAGGGTGAGTTTAGTCTGCTGTGGCAGGAAGTGCTGCAATCTCCGTAGGGAGTGAAATGACGCAAAGACTCGTCTGCTGACCTCACAAACATGGGGCGACCAGGACAACAATTTATCAAATACAACCCCAAGATTCTTGGCCTTCTCGCTGTAGGAAATTATGTTACCATCATACACTATAGGGTCGACGGACATTTTCTGTACTAGGTTATGAGAGTGACGAGTACCCAAAATCATGGCCTGCGATTTGCCCGGGTTGACAAGCAGACCATATGAGGTAGCCCATTTCCTGATGTTATCGAGATCAGCATTGAACGCCTCTACTGTCAGATTCAGTGAACGCCGATATATTTGAAGGTCATCTGCATACAGATGATAAGAAGAGGTAAGAACGTCAGAGAGTTAATGAATGCCGAGAAGAGGAGAGGAGAAAGGATGCCTCCCTGCGGAACACCTGCGGAGAGATCACACCAATCCGTTGAGATCTCCTCAGACTTAATGCGTTGCTGGCGGTCTCTCAGGTAGGAGTCAAACCAGCGAGCAGAGTGCGAGGAAACATTAAGTGACTTTAAAATTTCAACTAGTATATCGAAATCGACGCAGTTGAAGGCGCTACTGAAATCAAGCAGTGTAAGGACCGTAAGCTGCTTTTGATCCATAGCTAATTGAATGTCGTCAGTGACTTTGAGCAGTGCTGTGGTAGTGCTGTGACCCGGCCTGAAACCTGATTGGTGGGGATTCAGTAACATTTTTGAGGAAAGGTAGGAGGAGAGTTGGGAGTGAACAATTGATTCCAGGACTTTGGAGAGGATAGGCAGAATAGAAATGGGACGGAAATCTTTAAAGGGGCCGGGATTGGACGTTTTGGGGAGGGGAATCACAAGTGCCAATTTCCACTGGCTGGGGTAGCAGCATTGGTCAAGCGACACATTAATTATGTGGGTGATGAGAGGTAACAGTACATCAATGATAGTTGTTATCATCTGAGAACAAATCTTGTCCTGACCTATTCGACGAGATTGCTAGTATTGCCCTCCTTAATGCGCCGATTCCGACAGGGATGAAATTAAATGCTGAGGTGAGGGCTGTTGCCTTGGACCGTAGGTTACGAAGGGTTGCATCCATGACGAGGGGGTCCATCGCAACAGGGGGAGTTGCAAAGAAACTATTGAGACCCCGGAGATCGACATTTCCGACTGCCAAGGCCTGGGACTTACCAACACCAAGGGTCTTCAGGAACTTCCAGACCTGTACTGGAGTATAGCTCTCGATACATTAGTAGATATGACGGCGTTTAGAATCACGACACAGGCGAGTGCAACGATTACGGAGGCGTTTGAAAATTAAAAGATTCTCATCGGTCGGATCCCTCTTATATCTAGACTTGGCACGGTTTCTCTTAGCCATCAGACCCTTAATGGTGTCAGTAAGCCACGGTGCAGGAAGATGCTTAACTCTAACATTCTTGACCGGAGCATGCTTATCAAACAAGCTCAGGACAATAGAGTTGAAGTTCCGTACTTTGTCAGCAATGGTCTCACTACCGTAGACAGGCGACCAGTCGACAGAAGAGGCGTCTGAATTAAGGGAGGTTATATCAATGCCCTTGAAGCTACGAATGTCAAGGAATTTAGCTGCTCGCTTGGGAGGCTTTATCTTATAAGAGAGGTAAATAAGATTGTGATAGGAGAAAGGGGCGTTAAGTTGGCCATGCGCAGCAACCTTACAGAAGTAATCATTAGATCTAGAAGAGAGGGGGTGCAGTGTGGTTGAAAGTGAGTGGCCTCTAGAGGAAGGATATGCATGTTAAATGATCTTACAAGAGAATTCAGCTTCGCTGAGCGACCGTTATTCTTGAGAAGGCAAGTGTTGAAGTCGCCGAGAATTAGGGTGTCGCTATAAAGAGAAGTCAAGTCACTGAGAAGGGTTTCAAAAGAGTTAAACTCAAACTCAAATTCAAAAGTACTTTATTACTGTAGATATTTACATATTCTTAGCAAACGTCATTTTTTGCCTCTTCTCTACATTGGACCACTGTGGGAGAAGAAGGGCGTAGAAACTCCCACAGATTGATTTTTAGATCTCTTTTAAAAATAGGTTGTGTTTAACTAATACAATTATGATTTATTTTTATTTAATAAGCTGGAATAAATAATTACAAAATTATTAACAGCAAGGTCTGTGTTGAGCCAGATTAACCCCATACAGTCCTGTCATTTAAGTAATCTTTTACATTGTAATATCCCTTTTTCGACAAAGTCGCTTTAACATGCTTTTTAAATTGCTCAAATGGCAATTTCAAAATCTCCAGAGGTATCTTATTGTAGTAGAGAATGCACTGACCCTTGAAAGAATTCCTAACCTTCGCGAGTCTAAAACGGGGCGCACATAGTCTGTGATTATTTCTTAGGTAAACATTACAGCTATCGCTAAGTTTGGAAAATGTTGTAAGGTTCTTGCGTACATACATTATATTTTCGAAAATAAATTGACTAGCTACTGTTAGTATGTCAATTTCTTTAAAAAGCTCTCTTAAGGAGTCTGTTCGTTTTAAATTATAAATTGCTCGAATAGCTCTTTTCTGTAAAATAAAAATAGTTTGAATATCCGCTGCTTTCCCCCACAACAAGATACCATAGGACATCACACTATGAAAGTAACTAAAATATACTAGCCTAGATGTAGCCACATCCGTGCTTTGTCTGATTAAAATAAAATAGTCGATTGGAAGAGAGGGGCTATAATAGACACCCAGGAGGACTTTGTTGTGACGCAAGAATATCTCCAGGAACAGGTGTTCAGCAGAACCAGAGTACAGGCTTGGCGACTGGCTGATGACTTTGCATGGGATGTCAGAACGTAGGTAGATAGCAACACCGCCATCAGCCTTGCCTATCCTGTCGTTCCGGTAGAGACTGAACCCTGGCAGAGCAAATATGGCAGAAGAAAGAGATGGCTTGAGAAAAGATTCCGAAACAAGAATGCCATGTATGTTCAGATCACTAAAAACTACAAGAAGGTCAGCATAGCTGGTATGAATGCTTTGTGCATTAATATGAACAACGTTGAAGTTCGCACCAAGGTTTGAAAACACCCGTTTCAAGTTATATGTCAGCGAATCAGACGCTGTTGGCTCAACACTTCCCGCGCTAACAGAAATATCGTTATCACAAGATGAGAAGAAACTATTACTAAAGTTGTAGGTATCAAATTATCTCGTATTTTACATCAGTTATCGACAAAATAATACTTAGGTCATCTTAAGTATCTTATAGCAATAGCTTAGAAATAAATAACGTGTAATAGAAAGGGATAGGCAAGTAATGGCATGCCCTAACAATGTAAAAAATGCGGATTTTCATGAAAAACTTTAAACCGTCAATACCTCGAATAACATGAAACTTTCACTGAGGTCAAGTTGGGCTTATTCGATGCGCCTAAGGCAGGTCTACCTTCGGTGTCGCTGTGGCACGTGAGTTGAGTGAGGGACACCCTGTGTGTGCATACTATTTATTGTATTATATGTATATAGTTGAGGTGTATATTTTATTTATTTGGTAAATTTTATTTATATTTAAAAAAGTAATTTTCTTACGTATTATTTGTTGTTGTATTTATACAGTTTTATTGCGCACTAGGACTGTCCTGTTTCATAAACTCTCCTGCCTCACCTGTTTACTGGAAGAAATCTCTTATTAAAGATAAGCTCGCCTTTGCTTCTGACATTTCTTGTAATGGTCTTTACCTTTATATTAATAAAAAATAAAAACTCAATCCGTCACCATCTGCTCCGCCAACCGCACGCTTTGCAATAAAAATTGGCTAAATTAGCATCTTCTTCTTCAACTTCAGTTTAGCGTTTCCCCGACGTTTTAATAGGTCGTAACATCGATAGTACGATATAACGTACTACGTTTTCTTCTATTCTGTGTGGGTAGCACGAATAATTACGCAAAAATGTAATAGAATTGAACGTCAGTGAGTCTTATATACAATGTCATAAGGATATTTTCATTTAAACTCGAACACTTTTTCGATCTGTGAAATATTTGTGCTCGTCTGATAGCATTATTTAACCAATTGATTATCTACAGCTCTAACCCTGGAGGACAGTAACTCTGAGAGCGCGGCGGCTCGCTGGGCACGCCTGCGCAGCTCTCCCGCCGCGGGCGCCACGCTGCGCGCGTTCGCGGCCACCGGGCTCGCGCGCACCCGGCGCCAGGACGACGACGCTGCTACTGCTGAACACTGGTAACAAACAAACAAACACATAACGCTTTTTCTTGGACGTGGTGAGACCAAGACTATAGTTGTTTTTTTCTGGCCCACAAAAAATCAATGTTCTGTTACTTACTTCAAATTTTCAATATACTTAGACGCACAATCAACACTGTTTATATCAAATTGACGATATATGTATGGGAAAACTGTCTACAATTTTCGGTTGATTTTTTGTTAGCGAATACTTGCTCAGAAATATTTGTCTTTTCTATTCCAAATGCCCATTGACAAAAGCTCTGTGTCGTCAGTTTAACTTGTTCACAGTCACTCAACCTCATCACGCATATCGCCGTCGTTTGCTGAAGGCGGTAAATACATACCGGCTGCGATATTGATCCCTGAGTATTATTGGTAATGTTTCAGGTACAGTACGATTGGCAGTTGGGACGCGGGAGTAACCTGCGCACTGGCACAGCTCCATAGTGAAATGGGCGACACGCAGACAGCCAAGCATCACTATCAAGATGTGAGTATTTACGCATTGCAACTGATTGGATATGTCGAGGAATAATTCTTGGATAAAGACCGAGAGGAATGTATGAAAATTTGTATTAGCACAGTAGCGCCACCTGTTGGGAATTAGATGAATTACAGTTAGAAGGGAATTCTACTTACCCGACCGAACACGCAAAATTGAATGAAACTGTGGGCGTGTAGTGAATGCCATTCTGAACAGAACCAATTTTAAATAACATCAATAATCTTAAAAAAATACTTTGTTTCATATTTTTGTAATCTCTAATAGTAGTTTATGTGACTGCTACATAATGGAGGGCATTAATACTCGAGAGTGTCGGCTCGTTTCATAATAATATCACTCGAGAGTTTTAATGCCTAATTATGTACAGTTACATACACTAGTTTATCTACACGCATATCATAAGCTCTCTTTGATGTGTTCAGGAACCGCATGTTTGACCGGCATTGTGGCTCTGCAGTTGTTTAGCTTGTTCTGTAGTACCAACTTCACGCAGGCGGGTGTTGGCGTTCGAAATTTGAATGTCAGTACTAACTTCACAGACAAACTAGGAGCGGCACGCAGGCGGGCGTCGGCGTTCTAAATTTGAATGTCATAATATGTAGAAAAATTACACATTATGGTCATAATGTGTAAGAAATGAGTTTTTACTAAGTAGTTTAACATTATGCTGATCGTAACGTGCGGTTTTTGTACGCAGTAAAGAGGGTTTATGATACGTGTGTAGATAAAATAATTGAAAACCACACTAGTATACTAGAAATGTCACTTTCACCATTCCTTTGACAAATGCGAGTAGTAACATAAAATGGGTAGAAAACAATAGTAATGGTAATCCAAACAGAAATCATCGGCCTATATGTTTCAAATGGGATTGAGTACGAATGCTATTCTGAACACAAACACATGTGTTCAGAATAGCATATTCTACACGCCCACAAAGTTTCATTCAATTTAGTGTGTCCGGGGACTTTCCTCGTTAGCTTAATAACTCATTCATAAATGTTGCATCATGCTAGGTGGAAGCGGTTTGGCCCTGCGAGCTAGTTGCGCTGGAGTGGCTAGGAGCCGAGGCACGCAGCAATGATCCGGAGACGGCCCTGCAGTACTATCGACGCGCTGCACGCCTGCAGCCCAATAACGTAATATCTCTGTTAATTTTATTTTTTCAAGCAATTTTGTGATCGCTGATGAAGAATTTGATTCATTCATCATTAATTATCATTCATTAGATGAATTTAATTGGATGTCGTGCTCCAAAATGTAGAGAATTTGTACCAGTCAGAAAACGTATGCTCGTAATCAAGATCTTACCATCCGCTTTCCGCCTAACTCAAGTGACGTCATCTTCATCAGAAAAATCCCCTAAGTTACTCCGTTGTTGTGCACTGGATGATTACTTCAGCCACAGAGTTCCCATTCCATACAGATTAGAATTAGTAACCCTTCGTAATCCAGGGATAGCACTGGGAGTAATGATCGTCATTTAAACGCCATAGCTTCAATCAACATACTTCTAGATGAAATGAAAAATTCTTCATCGATGTACAATCGAACCATCTGAATCATGACCCACCATAAGCTTATTTTGCTAAGCCCCTTAAATGCAAGTAGGTCGAAATTCGCTTGAAGGTTTATTTCCTTGGTAACGAACTTGTTAACATTTGATTAGACACTGACAGATAGATAGATCTTACAAGTTTGAAAGTTTCAAACGAATTATCAGGCAAGTCGGTCATGATTCAGTTGGTTCGATTGTACCTTTACTCACAACATAGAGTCTAAACTCATCTCCATATGACGCAGAGACTTATGTTAAAAAACAACAAAAGCGTCAGTGATGTAGATTTTAAATTTTATCATGTATATCACAGGACATTGTCTAAACGTTTAGAATACTTAAAGAAATAAAAACTGGTTATATATTCTATTTATTATATAACCAGAATTACTAAACCCACAGATCCCACAGATCTTCAGTATTTTTTAAGTTTAGACTTCTTTGCTATAGCAAAGCTTTCGACAGGATAGATCACTCACTGTTTCTACAAAATCTAAGTGCCATTAGTATAAGGAGAGACCTTTTGAGATGGTTTTCTTCCTATATTGATAACCGAAGTCAAGCTGTTGTAATCAGAACTATATTTCGGGCTGGCCGAGAGTTACAAGCAGTGTACCGCAAGGTTCTGTTCTTGGAACGCTCCTTTTCCCTATATTCATAAATAATATCGATTCTTGTTTTCTAAATACCAATGTTCTTATTTTCGCAGATGATATGAAAATCTTTAAGCCTATTGCCAATATTTCTGATGCTGTTTCTCTATAAGATGACCTAATTAGACTTGACGTTTTCTGCGAACACAATAATCTTTACCTTAATCCATCAAAATGTCTAGCAACAAAGTTTGCAAGGAAAAAATCACCTTTGTCACAAAGTTATTCTCTAAATGGGTATACTCTTAACCGCGCTCCTAGCACCCGTGACTAAGAAGTCACACATGACTCGAAACTTTTATTTGACGGTCACATTGACACAATATGTAAAAAAGCTTTCAAGGTCCTCGTATTTGTGATGCGCGCTTCACATGACTTCAAGAAAATTAAGACTGTAAAGTTATTATATTGTACCTATGTTAGAAGCATACTGGAATACGCATCACAAATCTGGAATCCTCAGTATTATATCTATATTAACCGAATCGAAAGCATCCAGAAGAAATTTGTTAAATTTATAAACCGACGCATACCGTCTTACCACAAAAAACTTTAACCATTGTTTAACACATGATTATAAAAATCGTTACCACAAAACTGATTTTAGCGTCTTAGCAGGGATAGGCATGGCTTATATTATGTGATCAATTTAGGCAACCGAGAAAGCTTGTTTAGTGAGTGTCTTGTTTGTCAAGATGGCGGAATTATTGACCAGCTGTTCTGCTGTGTTGGTTTTGATTACGAAAAAGCGGTTTTTACTCCATTAGAGTCCAAGTTTTATCGTGAGGAATCCTTCATATCTCCATAGGACATCGTGGGGAAACCTCCTTAGTGGCCGCGATGGGCTATCCCCCTGTCATGAAAAATGGACTTAATTATCTAAAAGTGGGCACAACTGTGCCTCTGCCAGCCCGTATCGAAAAAGCATAGGCACCTAAAGTCTCAGAGCCGTCGTTTGACGAAGCTGACTGCTTGCTTGTAGAAGAAAAAAAACATTTTAGTGTGCTAGGTATATATCGCTCACCCTCATACTCAGACATCTCTAAATTCAGGTCCTCACTTTCGTTCACTACCCTCTCCATTAAAAACACGCCATGTGTAATTGTAGCTGGTGATATTAATATCAATACTCTGTCCAAAAGTGGTGCGGACATAAGACCCACAACCAACCTGTGTTTGTTGGCGGAGCTCGGTCTGATCGGTCAATAAGCCCACCCGACGAACATAATGCTTGGATCATTTTCATGTCTCACATAAACTTTAAGTGACGGCAATCATCTGTGGAACAAACATCACAGACCATGATTTAGTAATTGCAAGTATATAAACAACCCGCACTAAGCAAACAAAACGTTACATTTCCAAAATCGACCACAAAGCTGTAGCGGAGGATCTAAATGCAATCGATTGGAGTAGCACTATACATTTTGTTACCGTCGATGATGCCGTCAATGCATTTAAATAAGTATTTTTGGAAACCGTGCAAAGACATTCTATCGTCACCCCAGTTCGTAGATTGTATTCAGGGTTTTATATTCGTACACTATAAAACCCTGGATGACGCCCGGCCTTATCCGGTGCTCAAAACACAGGGACCATGCAAGCATTATACCGCAAAAACCCCAACGATGATAATCTTAAACTAGTCTACACCCGTTATAAAAATTTCCATATAATTAAAATTTTGAAGTTAAAATTCAATTACGAGTCTCAGGAATTACAAGAAAGCAAAAACAATCCAAAAAAACTGTGGAAAACGATTAAAAATATCACTTACACGAAAAAAACTCGCATAATCCTCTAGAGCTCGGTAAAATTAAGAATTCTGTTGTGAACTCCTTGAACCACTTCAATGAGTACTTTTCCAGTATTGGCAAAAAGTTAGCGAACAAAGTTTTAACTACTGTGAACAAAACACAAGATGAACTGGCTCAAAAAGCCTGCGTAAGCGTGTCACCGTCACCGTCAAAATCGCTGTTCATGAAGCCGAAGTAGAGTCATTAATACGCAGTCTCATAGACGATGGCGCCCCGGGACTTAACGGACTCACAAATCGCTTATTAAAGTCAGTTAACACGCCTCCACTCACTCTCATTTAACGTGAATTAGGGGGAATGCCTTGCACAGGTTCGGAAGTTACCTAACAGGTCGTACCCAGTGCCTAAAAGTAGATCACAACATCAGTGACTATATGGCAGTTGAGTTTTTTGTACCCCAAGGGAGTATTCTCGGGCCCACACTATTTACTATTTACATCAATGACATAGCGAAATTCGATGGTCTAGATGCTGATGTTGTCTCTTATGCAGACGACACTGCTCTAATTTTTCAAGAGAAGTCCTGGATGGAGGTATGGACATCCGCCGAACGAGGCTTAAGTGCAGTGGCGGAATGGCTTTGGAAAAACTTGCTGACTTTGAACATCTCCAAAACTAAACGAATGTATTTTCATATAACCAAAGCATCAGCACCAGCTGGTTTTCGTGACATTTCCCTTCATCCGTGCACTTCTCGCGGGCAACAATCAACATGCTCATGTTCGCATATTGACAGAACTCTGGCTGTGAAGTACCTCCGAGTCTTAATCTATGAAAAACTCGATTTCAAACTGCTTATACTTTTGACGACAAACCGCGTCCGTAAACTCATATATGTCTTCAAAAATCTCCGTAATGCAGCGGACAAATAATTTTTAAAAATGGTATATACTTCCCTTTGTCAGTCAGTAATAATAATAATAATGCCTTGGACACTATTTACACACATTGATCTAGCCCCAAACTAGGTTTCCCTGTATCTTGGGTACTAGACAACGATACACATGCTTATATATATAAATATTATATTTAGATAGATAAACAACCATGACTAGGGTACAAACATCCGAACTCATCAAACAAATATTTGCCCCCACCGGGACTCGAACCTGGGACCCTTGGCTTTATAGGCAGGGTCACTAATGCAGTCAAGTTAAACATGAAAAGGGGTCCGTGCTCGCAAAAGGTCCGGTAGTCCTGCATTTTTTATATGTTGTTAGGACCTAAACTAATATTAAAAAACCGGATTTACAATTTGCAAAATACTCCGGAAGTGGCGCTTTACCCCAAAAAAGCTTGAAATTTTCGGACTTTTTTCAGTTTTTGCTCAATATCTTAGCGAAGGAAGAGTCTGACCGGTATAGTCACTATGCATACTTTTAAAGTTCACTAAATTTGCTATAATTTGGGACCAAGGCGACCTCTAAATAACCATTGGTTCCCAAGATACAGTTCTTCAAATATAGGCCATTTTCCAAAAAGTAGTTTTTTTTCTCTCTTGTTTTGTTGAAAATTTAATTAGCTTTCGTTTGAGACTAGACTGGTACCTGTAGGGCCAGCGGTTCTCTATAAAACAGCAGATAACCAAAAACAGTCATAAACGGGTTTTAGGGGGAAATGCAATTACACTGTTGTCACGTCTTTTTGAAGTTTTATTTATCAAACAATTTATTATATATTGTGAAAAATTATGTGATGAAAAAAGAAAAAGATAAAATTCCTATCGAGAGTAACATCATCTTCAAGCATTGTTTTATATACCTACATACTAATATGCTTGTCCAAACATCACGGTACCTACTGTAAGGACAAATTACATTTATACAAAGAAGAAAACTAATATAAATCATATTGTGTTTTGTTTGCTATATCATGCCTTTCTTGCTTGGGCTCACACGAAGATGGTGTTTCGATGGCTGTGATGGTCGCTGGGAGAGGCGCCCAGTCTGTAGTCGGGTCATCATTATCGTCCAAGCATGTCACCTCCAAATCCGGGACCTAATGCAAAATTTACAACCGCATGACTGGCAGAGTACTGAGCAGTGAAGCCCAGCCTTTCTGCACGAGCAGCTCCCAGAGCAGCCTTTCTTGCATTTACATGAAATTTTTCGCAGAAGGGCAGGAGGTGCGGGATCCATGGTGGTGGGGATGCGGGTGAGTCCCTGAGAAGACATCTTCCACCCCAGTCAGTGGGATTCAAGTTTACTCCCCGCCACTTCTGCACTTGGAGGTAGCACCTTTCTGCATGGTGACCTGCGGCATCTTCCGTCGGTGGCAAACGGGCGAGGTTTATGCTTGTTGACGTGACAAACATCTTATACCTCAGGAAATCCAAAGTATCCCTCCCTATGTCACCCCCATATAGAGCCACAAAGCACTTGATGACTGCTTCTCTCACAGCTTGTGGGGTGGAGTCTGGCAGAAGGAAGACCTCCACATGCTCAGCAAGTGGTTCACTCTTGCTCAGAAGTGTAGTGATTTTGGTCTTTCCTTGGCCAAACGGTGCTGAGGTGGTATCGCACCCGGTAAACGCGTGGTTGAATAGTACTATCCCTGGTGATCGCTGGGAGTCCTGGTGGTTGTAGGAGGTCGTAGAGTAGTGACAGCAACCAGCTTTGCCCTTCGTGCTCTTCTGAAGGTAGACGTTTGTCTCTTTAGCGCCTAAACCATTCAGAAGAACGAGCAGGTCGACGTCTTCTCCCACTATGACGACCCGATCAGCTACTGCTCCTTTTGAAAACGCCGTCATGACGATCTCTCGATCCGCATCTTCTTCGGCAATAGCCACTTCTACTCCCTCCTTCTGAAAGGAGTCACGAAGAAGAGTTTTTAGACGTCTCTTGTTGTTCTCATTGCCCAATACATGCTCTTGAGCAATTTGAATTACTGTGGATTCATCGAACGTCAATTCATAGCTGGAATGAGCTGCGTAGCGCCGGAGTCGTTCCGCTGTTTTGGTATTTTTTTTGGTAGCAACTTCGGGGTAGCCGTAAAAAACGATTTGTTTATTTGTTTATTTGGGAACTGAGCCCACAGCACAATCTTAAAAATGTACAGCATAATAAATAACTTAAACCTAGGCCAATTAGGGGCTCTTATTATCTTACTTTTACATTTTAACATTTTGCAAATACAGCAGCTACCTACAATTTTTAAGCTTTATTTTTTTTAATGTTTTAAGATTTGATATTTGTCAAATCTAGGAGTTACAGAGGGATGGGGAGCTGTGAAGTGTGTGTGCGTGCGTGTGTGTGTGTGTGTGTGGTAGTAATAGCAGTAATAGAGAGAAAGTTATTTATTTTTGACGGAAGTCATTGATTTAGTGGTGGTACAAAGATCAATTTCATTTTCTTTTGAAAGAGGCCAGGAGAGTGATGGAAAATGTCTAGACCGGAAAATTTTTCATTGTATGTGCGAGGCAGGCGGCGGCTGATAGAATTGGCTGCGTAGTTTGTACGAGATAGCGGCACATTGAAAAGTCTGGTGTGGCGAGTACGTGTCGACGGCGCATCCAGTCTGACCAGAGCCTCAACCAGATCCGGACAGTCAACTACACCATGGCAAATGTTGTAGAGCAGCCTCATGTCCATCATGCCTCGACGGGACTCTAAGCTGAGGACGTTGTGATGTCGGCATTCTGCTGCGTAGTCATCGGCATGATATCCGTCACGAAAGCTGAGATGGCGCAGAAATTTTATCTGGAGACGCTCAACCATATTTATGTAAACCTCGTATTGCTGAAAGCTTTATTTGTGACATGTTCAATGTGTTCCTGAAAAGTAAGTTTGCAGTCCAAAATGACACCTAGGTCGCGTATCGACTGTACCCTTATGATTGGTGATTCATTTAATTTATAGTCGTGCAAAATTGGCTTTTTACGCCTTGTGTAAGAGACTACCGGGATAGTTTTCGGCGCGGGGTCCAATAAAAGTACGACGCGATGCAAATCAGAACGAATATATTTATAAACACACAGGGAACTTAACCTAGACACGAATACAGGGGGATTCAAACGAAGCACTACAACACTGTCACTAAGAAAACCTACGAACGTCGCACGCTGAAGCTAGGGGAGTCGAACAGGCTCGCACGGGCAGAGCTTCCAGCGGCGTCGTCGAAGGTCTCGGTCGAACTGAACGGAATAAATGACAATAGTCGAAATATAAAGTTGCTGGGCCTACGCACACTACAGTAGTATTACAAAAACTTCACAATCGTTTTCTACTTAATGAATGAGTGCGCAGGCCTGCTCATAAAACTGCAATGCAGCTGTGCCCTCAAAGGCGCCGACACAAACCTCACCTCACAGTATGCTTTTCGGCAAAAGGAAACAATACTAACACAGAAGATGTCGTGTAACGATATGAACCTAACCAGAACCTAACAGAAAACAACCAGGATAAAATTTAGAAATGACAGTTTATTAGGGGTATACACAATGACTTTAGAAAAATGATAGGAAGATGAGGTTGGATGAAATGAGACAGGTTTTATAGAAAATACAGGTATCAGATTTAAAAAAAAAAAGGAAGCGGAGGACACGGAGAGTAGGAGCAGAAGGAGCAGTGGAAACGGTCTGGCGAACCGGTCAGTGGAAGCACTGGTGGGCGACGTAGCACTTGCAGATGGAGAGCGTGGCCGGCGGCCAATCAGTCATCAGACCCCGACGGGCAGCAGGAGTAGGGGCCCTGGTAGTGAAGCGCCGGCCAGGGTAAAGGCCCGCAACGTGTCGGCCTGAAGTCACCGACGGGCAGGTGTAGCAGAGAACGGGCAGGTGAAGTGGAGACCCAACGAAGCGCCGGCCAGGGTAGAGGCTCGCCAAGTCAGGAGGCGTAGTAGTAGAGGCTCGCAGGATCCCGGGGCAGTGCGACCCCGGGATAAGGCCTTTAGGTGATGCTTCTTGCTCAAGCAAAAAGAGTCTCACTTCAGCTCTCAAGAGCTGAAGTGAGACTCCAGAATTTCAGAAATGTTCCGCTCTTATACCCTTTTTGGAGAGTTCTAAAAATTATTTAAATTAAAAGCAATTTTTGTGAGTGGCCAAGAGATAAAAAGTATTTTTGTAAAAGTATTGAAGCAAACATATCAGACCGCTAACGAGTTTGAATGGACATTGCCATGACAACCAGATAAACAACAACATCATAAATGTCAGATTTTGGTTTCAGGCTCGTAATAGAAAAATCAACAAGTTCACATAGCCAAAATTACATAACAGCGAAAGATAAAAGGGTAGCGCACCAGCGCGCCCGAAGCCCGAGATTGAAGAGTTTCGGAGAAAGCCAAATACAAGGTCACCAAAGGTAAACCCCTTCGCTATCGATTTAGAAGTGCTGATAGTGTGAAAATACGAAGCGAAAATGATTTGTTAATGTGTTCTTATGGTTTAAAACGTTACAGGGTCCTATGAAAATAAAGGTGATACCAAATATCAAGCTGTACAGCTCAGCAAGTATCCAGCTGAACAGACCGGAAAATAGCACGTAAGTAGCATAACCGCTTCCTTTTTTTTTTAATCTGATACCTGTATTTTCTATAAAACCTGTCTCATTTCATCCACCCTCATCTTCCTATCATTTTTCTAAAGTCATTGTGTATACCCCTAATAAACTGTCATTTCTAAATTTTATCCTGGTTGTTTTCTGTTAGGTTCTGGTTAGGTTCATATCGTTACACGACATTTTGGCGCCCAACGTGGGGCCTGAAGTCACCGACGGGCAGGTGTAGCAGAGAACGGGCAGGTGAAGTGGAGACCCAACGAAGCGCCGGCCAGGGTAGAGGCTCGCCAAGTCAGGAGGCGTAGTAGTAGAGGCTCGCAGGATCCCGGGGCAGTGCGACCCCGGGATAAGATCCACTGCCCCGGGATCCTGCGAGCCTCTACTACTACGCCTCCTGACTTGGCAAGCCTCTACCCTGGCCGGCGCTTCGTTGGGTCTCCACTTCACCTGCCCGTTCTCTGCTACACCTTCCCGTCGGTGACTTCAGGCCGACACGTTGCGGGCCTCTACCCTGGCCGGCTTCCAGTAGAAGAGTGGCAGCTCGGCTTCCAGTAGAAGAGTGTGCAGCACCTCCTCGCGCGGTGCTCGTTCCTTCAGAGTCACCCGCAGCGCATTCTTCACGGAGCGCACCAGGCGTTCCCAGCAGCCACCCATATGTGGGGCGACCGGAGGGTTGAAACGCCACTCAATCCCTTTGGCGATAGCTTCGTCACGCACACGCGCATGTTCCATCTTCTTTAGCGCGGCGCGCAGCTCGCGGGCGGCACCGACAAAGTTCGTACCGCGGTCGCTCAGGATCATTGCAGGTTGCCCACGGCGCGCTATTAAGCGCCGCAAGGCCAGGATAGCGGAATCGGCACTCAATGATGCAGCCAACTCCAAATGTACGGCGCGAGTAGCTAGGCAGGTGAACAATACACCCCACCGCTTTTCTCGACGCCTTCCGATGCTCACTTCCATAGGGCCGAAATAATCGACTCCGCAGTTTACGAACGCACGACGTGTGCTAGTGAGCCGAACAGACGGCAAATCTCCCATCTTCGGACAGGTCAGGCATGCCTTTTGCACGCTGCAGTATTGGCGGCGCGCAACGACAGCTTTAACCGTCGATCGCAGCCGCGTTGTCCAATATCTCTCTCGCAGCAAGTTGACCACCGTTTCGTGATTGGCGTGCAGCGCACGCGCATGGTAGTGCTGTACCAGCAGTCGAGCAACGTGACTGCTGCCATCCAGTAGCACTGGGTGTCTCTCGTCAAAGGACAACTCTTCTGCGGCCCCCAACCGTCCTCTGACACGAAGTAGCCCTTCTTCAAATAAGATAGGGTCAAGACTTAGAAGGCGGCTAGACCGCGGTAGCGCGCGACCGGCATTCAGCGTACGCATTTCTTCACCGAAGGACTGCGCTTGGGCCTGTTTCAACAAGCACAACTCAGCCTGCTGTAGGTTCTCCACCGTCAGCGCCCCCGTCTGCTTCCGTCTGCATGCACCAATGAACGCCAGTGCGCGCGCAAGAGCGCGCAGAGCCCGTGTCCACGTTGAGAAGCGCGTAGTGTCGACCAACGGCAGCTCTGCTTCTACCGTCGTTAGCGCCCTCTCTAAGAGCTCTGGATCCGGGGCGCTTTCCTCTTCACCCTCGCGTTCCGGCCATGGTACCTGTGGATTACAGAGGAATGGCGGGCCGGAGAGCCACATGCCTTTGTCGTTAGGCCAGGTCATTTTGGTCGCCTCGTCGGCGGGATTATCTTTCGAAGAAACCCAGCGCCAGTCGCTTCGTCGTGACAGGCTATCTATTTCAGCTAGGTGATGAGACAAAAACTTTTGGTAATCTCTCGCATCGGAGTTTATCCAATTCAAAACGGTTTTCGAGTCAGTCCATAGATATTCACGTGCTATGGAGATGTGAATTTCCTTTTTCACAGTCTGCGCCAATCTACATGACAGTACCGCAGCCTGCAGCTCGAACCGTGGGATAGAAACTACTTTTAAAGGCGTCACGCGTGCCTTTCCCAGTACCATACTGCAAACGCGTTCGCATTGGCTGTTCTGCCCAACTAAATACGCGACAGCCGCGTATGCCTTGTCGCTGGCATCTCTAAATATGTGGAGCTCGACGTTGTCATTTGGTTGGATGTCATACCACCTGGGTATGACTAAATTTGATAGCAATTTTAAGTTACGCAGCCAACCAAACCACATGTCAGCCTCGCCCTCCAGTATTTGTTCGTCCCATGCTACACCGGAACCCCATATGCGTTGCATTATGATACGGGACTGAATCACACAGGGATAAATGAGACCAAGCGGGTCAAAAATACTCATTATAAATCGAAGGAATTCCCTCTTACTGGGCCTGACTTTACTTTCCACTATAGATGCTGGCAACTTTTTGAATGATAAGTCGAATTTAAAGTTGTCACTTTCCGGGCACCATATCATGCCTAATGTTCGCTCATCTCCGTTAGGCAATCTATCTAGCGTGACTTTGTTTGGCTCAACAGCTGGCAACATGGCCCTCAACTCGGGTGAATTCGTCACCCACCCCCTGATGTCGAAACCTCTGGCGCCATGAATGCGCCCGACATCAGTAATAAGCTGTTGCGCCTCTTCTACAGTCTCTACACTGTCTAGATAGTCATCCATATAATGTTTGGACCGAATAGCGTTCACCGCGGCTGGGCAAGAGTCACTAAATTGGTTTGCATTTTTATTCAAAATAAAGATAGCGGAAGTAGGCGCGGATGTAGCACCAAATACTAAAGAGTTCATGGCGTAAATATCAGGGTCTTTTGTTCTATTCAGACCACGCCATAAAATCAATTGTGCTCCTTGGTCCTCCTTCCTGACCCTAATTCTGAGAAACATATCGGCTATATCCGCTGTGAATGCTACCGGCCCAACTCTAAAGTTAATGAGCACGCCTAACAAAGAATTCAATAAGTCAGGCCCGCTTAAAAGATTGTCGTTAAGCGATGAATTTTCGTAGGAAGCGGCAGCGTCAAAGACCAGTCGTAACTTTCCAGGTTTGTTTGGGTTTGTCACACCGAAGTGAGGCAAATACCAAACAGGACTGGCTTCAAAACCCTTATCTACCTTCCGCGCGTAGTTTTCACGGATAAGCCTGTCCATTTGGCTGCAATAGGTATTGGCGTACGACGGATCTTTGTCTAACCGACGCTCTACACCGTGTAAACGCTTCAGTGCGTACTTATAATTATCGGGCAGTTCCACGTTGTCACGTTTCCAAAGCAGGCCTACTTCCCACCCCCCGTGTACGGCGTGGCTGGTGGACTCGAGTATGCTCATCGCCCGTTCGGATTCGCTATTCCTACGTGAGACTTGACTAATACCTATGGCTTCTAGTTCGAACTGTTCCTTCACTAAAGCGTGAAGATCAGGCTGTGAAACTATCATGCAATTTGCGTGGCGTGTCATATTTGGAGCGTGTTTCGTAGCAAGGGGTCCATGCACGACCTATCCTAAATTAGTTAGTGAAGCGACTGGACGACCAGATTTACCTCGAGAGATCTCCTCGGCGACTATCAGCTCCCAGTTGTCCTGGCCCAACAGCAGCATAGGCTTCGCTTCCTCCATTGAACTGCAACCCAGGTCCCGTAAGTGCGCATTTTCATTAAGCACTTGTTTAGGCAATGTCTGAGAAGGCAAGTTAACATCACTTAATGTCCGCACTATTACATCGTGACACACACCGTTCGAACCCTTTATTGTCACTTTCACTTTTCGCGATCGCTCGTCCGTTACAAGATGTCCACGCGCTGTCACCAACCTAAGGGGTACTGTGGGTCCGTCAATATCACTCGCGAATCTATCGTCCATAATTGACACCGACGCCCCGTCGTCGAGTAGCGCGTACGTGCGCTGCTCTTCAGCGTTACCCGACACTAAACAGACCGGAATAACTTTGAGCAACGCTCTAGCCCGACACTCCCCATTGTTTCACATTGGCACTAAACCTGTGTCCGTGGTGGTTTGCGGCGATAATGGTGACGACACCTCAGCTCGATCAGCGTGCAGAAATACATGGTGCGGCCACTTACACTTAGTGCACCGCCGCGCACGACAAAACTTACAAGAATGAGACTTAACTAAACATCTAAAACACATTTTTTTGTCTTTGATAATAGCCCAACGCTCACTCACTTAGGTCTTTAAGCTTATCACATTTGTCCAACTGATGGTCCTTATTGCACAACACACACACCGAACTTTCGTCCTTGACAGCTTCTACATGCGCATGGACCCGATGCGTTGTTTTGACCGGCGTAGTGTTTCGCCCGTCCCGCACACGACTCGCGCTCGGCGCAGGCGCACTGGCAAGGCTCTGTTGTGCCGTCGCGTAGTACGACGACTCGTGCGTGAGATCTGTTAAAAATTTCACCAACATTTGCAGATTTGGCGAAACTCTTAAATCTACCCCGATCTCGGTATCCATTCGCCTCGCAAAGCTGCCATAATGCGCCCGCTGATAGGGCGTAAGCTTTGCCAGCAACTCATTAACTATTTGGGGGTTGTTAATGTACCCCTCTGCACGCACAGCTTTCAACAACGCTACGCAGTTTCGGACTGCGGCGGTAAAACTACGAAGCTCGCGACCACTTTCGCTGACGCGAGGAAGATTTTTCACCTTTTTTAATGCGCAGTCAAGCAATAAACTTGAAAACTTAAGTTGAAAATTTAGGATTAAGTATTATAATTAATTAAAACTGATGAGATGCAAAATAAAGCTATTCTTCTATCTACCCGCGATTTTGATGTGATGTGATGTGAAGATGCAGACGTTCTTCCCAAAGTACGGACGTAGGTGGTATAACGCGCCAAAAGTTCACGAACTGTGCTCTTCCGTTGCGACACGACCTTGTGCAAGAGCCACTATCCAAAACAACGTGAGTGCTGGCATCTATCGGCGTGTGGCTGGAAAGAGGTGTGAAGGCAGAGAACAGATTGGATTTTGTGCCCTTGCGCATCCCCTGTTCATTGAACAGAGACATCGGGATCGGGGCCAACTCATACTTAAAGTCATTCTGTAAATCCTGTTCAGATTGCTTTTTAATGCATACACTCTGGAACATTGTGAGTGGATCCACAGCTACTCTTCTGTTTTTATCCGGCAATTTAACGGATGAGGTAATCAATGTCAGCGTGGTAACTTTGTTTTTTCCGTTTAATTACTACCATGTCGTACATTTGCCCCACAATTTTCGTTACTCCCTCCGTTCCAACCCTCTGAGCGGTGTGGCAATTAATCTCAGGACCTGCCAGTAAACCACTACTTATAGAAAGCAAACTGTCAGTTTTGGGAAATGAGGGTGGATGATGGAGGGTGGACAGCAAACCAGTTTTTGAGTTTTTCCACATCACTGTTGTCTCGGATGATTCGAGAAGGTCTCATATCTACATGCTGCTCTCCAGTAGGACATGAAATGCTGCATGTAAAAACATGTAAAATTTAAACTACAAACTCATTTCATATTATGCGTATTAAAATAAACGCAAACGCAAAACCGCCATTGTAGCTCGAGAACTTCATCGCTATAACGTGGATGTGGCTGCTCTCAGCGAGACACATCTGGTGGATGAAGGAGAGCTGGTGGAAGATGGTGGTGGTTATACTTTCTTCTGGAAAGGTACCGCTGCGTCCGAACCTCGGCGATCAGGTGTAGGATTTGCCATCAAGAATAACTTGGTAAAGCGACTGGAGGAGTACCCTGTACATATCTTCGACCGCGTGACCACATTGCGCCTTCACCTGGACAAAGATAACTACCATAATGTCATCAGTGTCTATGCTCCAACGCTAGACAAATATGATAACATCAAGGACAAGTTCTGCGAAGAATTGACCCATTGCCTAGACAGCATAAACGCCAAAGAGCAGATTCTATTGCTAGGCGATTTCAATGCTAGAGTTGGACGAGACTATGAGGCTTGGCTTGGAGTTCTGGGTAGACATGGAGTCGGCAACATGAACAGCAATGGTCAGTTGCTACTCAGTCTCTGTGCTCAATACGGTTTGGCAATATCGAACACTATGTTTAGACTCGCCGCCAAGTACAAGACAACATGGATGCACCCTAGATCCAAACACTGGCATTTGATCGAATAAGCTATTGGAAGGCAAAAATATATCCGTCAAGTGCAAGTCACCCGTGTCATGCGTGGCGCGCATTGTTGGATGGACCGAAGACTTATTGTCACAAAACTGCGACTTCGCCTCGATCACCCTCGTAGATCCACTACTAAAAAGCTTGCGTCTCTGAACGTGAAGAAGCTGAAAGATCCCGAGGTGAGGGAGAAATATGCTAAAGCCTTGACCGAGAAGCCGGTGCCTAGTAGCGAGACAGGTGATGTTGATGATGCCTGGTCGACTTACCTGGGGATCTTCTCACATTATGGACACCGCTTCTGTTACTGTAGCTAGAAATGACCGGTGTAATGAAGATTGGTTTGATGAAAATGCTGAGATTCTCAGGGCAGCACTCGACAAACACCGAGACCTCCTGCGACAGCATGGTAGGCGAGGTGAAAGCGTTGCGGTAGGAAAGCTAGTGACCTAGAATTGCGCAAGCTGTCACGTCAAATAAAAGACAGTTGGTGGCAGGACAAAGCTTGCCACATGCAGTGGCTCGCTGACCATAACCAGCTTGGGGAGTTTTACAGCGAGGTACGTAAGTTGATTGGTACATCCTACCAAGCTAAGGTGCCTTTAAGGCCTACAGACGGTATGCACCTCTTAACAAGCAAGCAGGATGTTCTTATTCGTTGGGCTGAACATTTCAATACCTTGCTCAACGTAGATCGTTCAGCCGATCTACAAAATATTCATAATTCTTTATTGAACACAGTTATTTAAAAAAGATACATTAAGAGAAAACATATGAACAAAGGCGAAAATATCATCTTAATGCCTCAACTCCCGCTTACTATCGAGCTGGACTAGCCCTTATCACGTGACGAAGTTGTCACTGCCATCAGACAGCAGCAATACAATCGGGCGGTTGGCATTGACCTTATACCGGGAGAGCTACTTAAATATGGGGGTGATGAGTTGTATACGTTGGTTTGGGAACTGTTTGTTCGCATGTGGGAGGAAGAGCGGGTCCCTAATGACTTCAAAGTGTCGCGCATTAGTGCTCTCTACAAGAATAAGGGTAGCCGTTCCGACTGCAGCTGTTACTGCGGTATTTCGCTTTTGTCTGCCCCTGGAAAGGCCTTTGCCAGAGTGCTTCTAAATCGCCTAAAGGATTTGTCCGCAAAAATTCTGCCTGAAACCCAGTTTGGCTTCCGACCTGATCGTGGCATCTGCGAAGCTATCTTTTCCGTTCTTCAACTACAAGAGAAAAGTAGAGAACAAGGTCGCCAGTTGTATCTATGCTTTGTTGACCTGGAAAAAGCATTTGACAGTGTGCCACGAGAAGCCCTCTGGTTGGTTCTAGAAAAGATTGGATGCACGGAAAAGTTTGTAAGACTTCTCAGACTCCTGCACGACGACATGCAATGCTGCGTCGCCGTAGACGGTGAACAGTCAGACGTCTTCCCCGTTACCTGTGGAGTGAAGCAAGGGTGTGTCCTAGCACCCACACTGTTCGCCTTAGACTTTGCAATGGTAGTCAAGGAGGTCCTACAGACAGTTTCCGAAGGAGTCCGCATCCGCTTTCGCACAGACGGTGGTCTTTTTAATTTAGCTAGACTTAAGGCATGTACTAAAGTCTCGTATGCGTTGATAACAGAGATCATGTATGCTGATGAGCTATGCTTTCTAGCAGAAACCCCAGATGGCCTGCAAGAGCTTATGTCCGCGTTTCACCAATCTTGCTGTAAATTCGGCCTAAAGATTAGTGTCAAAAAGACAGAAGTCATGTCCCTGGACACCAATTGTCAAGAGACACTGTCGATAAAGATTGGTGAGGATATGCTAACAGGTGGACAGATTTCATTATCTGGGGAACACTATTACATCCAAGTGTGACCTTGATGCCGAGATCAACAGCAGGATAGGTGCTGCAGCTGCGGTATTTGGAAAGCTGTGATCCAAGGTCTTCTGCTCACATGACCTAAGCTGGCTACCAAAATATCAGTATACATGGCAATTGTGCTGCCAAATCTCCTATACTCCTCTGAATCGTGGTGTCGCCGCCACATACGCACTCTGGATCGTTTCCACCTTAAATGCCTTCGATCCATTATGAAAATCAAATGGTCCGACCGTGTGCGTAATACCGAAGTTCGGCGACGAGCCTATGTTGGTGGCATTGAAGCTTACTTAATACGTCGGCAGCTTCGATGGTGCGGTCACGTATCACGTATGAAAGTGGAGAGAGTGGCGAAACGCATCTTTTATTCTGAACTGGAGGAGGGCAAGCGAAATCATGTCGGGCAGCTTCTCCGATACAAAGATGTTCAGAAGCGACACATGAGAAGATGCAACATAGAGCCTTCTAAATGGGAAGGTTTGGCAGCACAACGGCTAGAATAGCGCAGGATTGTGAAGAGGCAAGTACGCGAGTTCGAGGATCAGCGTAAAGCTGACCTTGATATGAAACGCGACATGTTAAAAGCCCGTCCACCTGCTGCCAATACCTACAACTACGCGGGTGGCGTACTTACGTGCCCCCAATACGCAAGGATGTTCGGGCGCACGTGCGCGAAACCGACTAGGAGTAGAAGTGGTCGCCATGACCGAAATCAGTCGGAATCATCATTAAAATAAAACCATAAAAAGACGTGAGAACAG
Organism: Argyresthia goedartella; assembly: GCA_949825045.1. Lineage (NCBI taxonomy): Eukaryota > Metazoa > Arthropoda > Insecta > Lepidoptera > Argyresthiidae > Argyresthia > Argyresthia goedartella. Next base: position 23,168,797 of record OX463814.1, on the reverse strand, counting down.
TGTATTTGTATTTCCCCCCAAAACCCGTTTATGACTGTTTTGGGTTATCTGCTGTTTTTGAGAGAACTGCTGGGCCTACAGGTACCAGTCTAGTCTCAAATGAAAGCTAATAAAATTTGCTACAATTAATTTCTATTATTTCGTGTTATTTGACGTGGAATGCTTATTTAAGAAGATATTCCACAAAACAAGAGAGCATTTCGAAAAAAACTCCTTTTTCGAAAAATTTCCTATTTTCGATGAACTATATCTTGGGAACCAATAGCTATATAGAGTTTACCTTCACTTCAAATTGTAGCAAATGTAGTGAACTTTAAAAGTATGCGTAGTGACTATACCGGTCAGACTTTTCCTTCGCTAAGATTTTGAGCAAAGACTGAAAAAAGTCCGAAAATTTCAAGGTTTTTTGGGGTAAAGCGCCACTTTCGGAGTACTTTGCAATTCCGGATTTATAATATTGGTTTAGTTCCTAACAACATATAAAAAATGCAGGACGACCGGACCTTTTGCGAGCACGGAAGTGCATCTTGACTGCACTACACTGCCGACTCGGCCATTCGGGTCGTCAGTGTTAACTTATTGTGTAACAGCGTGGGGTGGCGTTGCGAAGATATACATGCTCCATCTTGAGAAAGCCCAGCGAGCTGTCCTGACGATCATCCTCAAGCAACGTGTGCGCTACCTGACTCTGATGGTCTACAGGGATATGGATGTCCATGGTGTTCGTGGAGCTTTTGTTCTGCAGGCGATTTCAAGGCTGCACGCAGCGTTACTAAGATCACCCATATACACACAATCACTGCAAAGACGCAATTTTCGAGTTCCTGTTCCTCCAACTAAGTCAGCTTTCGCCAAATGGTTCGGTCCCTTTCTCCAACCTTTTATATGCAATGAAATATGTAAAAAACTTCCTCTCCAAGAATACACCATAAGATAACTTAAAAATTAAGTGCAAACATGTGACTACTTACTGAGTGTAATTAAATGAACACACTCATAGGCACTCACCAACAACACAGTCACACGTACACACACACATGCACACACACACACACACACACACACACACACACACACATATATGCACGCGCAAACACATACACGCACATACACATACACACAATAATATAATACTTAAATGTTTAATAGTAAGTAACCTTCTAGTAAGAAATTTCGCGCAGAAATTTAATAATGCTTTTCCGAATTGGTTACCTACGGGATACGCCTAGCGTATGTTAGGAACAAGTGCAAACTGTGAAGAAAAAATCTGACTGTACGTTCCTCTACTTCCTCTACATGTGACAGTATACTGTATTTGTAAATTTATTTTATTGTACAATAAACGTCTTTTGTATTTTAAATTTTTTATTACTATATGTACAGGTTTATGTATATATTGATACTTATTTAGTAGTTTAGTCGATAGGTATTTTATTTTCCATATTTTATAGAAAATAATTTCCTTATATGTATTTAATTATAGATCAGATATTAGGTATTGTGCACCTTGATTAGATATCCTTTCATGGTAAATTTTCCTGTCATACCAAGGTATGATTTATTTTCTATAAAATATGGAAAATAAAATACCTATCGACCAAACTACTAAATTGTTTGGAAGAAATCTCTTTTTAGAGATAAGCTCGCCTTTTTACATTTGTTTTCCACTTGTAACTTTTTATATACTTGTATTTGGTTAGACAATGCTCGTGACTGCGATTTAATATAAACAAGTTTAAAGTTTATGCCTCATTTTATCAAACATACTATATAACAGTATAACAGATTTTATCCAGCTTATCCCATTTTAACTGCTATAATTTAAATATTATAGCGTTGTGTACGCTTTGCAGCCTCAATGGGGTCTACTGATGGGCGCATGCCTGAGAGCGAGCGGCCGCTACCAGGATGCACTAGCACTCTACAAGAAAATGAATGCACGCTTCCCAGATAATGTACAATGTAAGTTCACTAGACGAGGTTGTGACCACCTCTGTGGTGTTGCGGATAGTGGCTCTGCCTTCTAAGCGGGGTTCAAGTCCCGGCTAGGGAGAAGAAGGTTCCCAGGTCTTGCATGTGTACCTGTTTGTGAGGTTGGTGTTTCTGGTTCCCACGAAACATGGTATCCTTGTGTGGGCCAGAAGCAATGTATGTGCTTGTAAATATTTATGTTCTATGTTTATGTAACAAGGGTCAAACTTACAACTATTTTTAGTAGTGAAGTCATATCGAATGCCATACATGCGGTAGTAGAGTTGCGAGAGAGGTTTGTTGTTTGTATGGCGCGAGAGTTCAGTCGGGGGTTGACATATAATGATATGACCACCCCTCCCTCACCAATCAATCCACTACCGTAATATACCCACTCTGTTCAGTCACCGCAGTACGCCAAAACAGCCTTTTATATGGTTACGCAAAACAGGAGAATCAATAAGAAACGCGAACTACTCTGGAAGTGTCATAAAACACCAACGAAAACAAATAAAGAGAGAAAGAAAATCTCACTCTAACATCAAAATCTCAAAATTCGCACTGCCTAAAAACTACCAAAAATTAATCTAAAGCTACTTTGAAAATCATTCTGAATTTGCAGCGAAATTAATATATAGAGAGACATAGCTAAGACATTTAATTATTTCTTCATAGACCAAGTAGAATCCCAAAGTTACAAGATAGCAAGCTAACTTCAGACCAAACAAATCTGACCAAAAATCAATATTCTTGGTACCAACAGATGTTACGGAAGTCTATTATCTAATAAAAGGTCTAAATAATACAAATAGAGTAGGATATGACGAAATTAACACCAAAATACTGAAGACCAGCACCCGCATCTTGGCCGCGCCTCTATTATACGATATATGTGCTTGAAAAAGGCACTTATCTAGATCGACTTAAAAATTATGATAAAAAACCTATTCACAAAGCTGGAGATAAAAAAGACGTCACAAAATATCGACGAGTAGCTCTTATACCTTCAATATCTAAAATCTTTGAACGGGCAATACATAACAGACTATAGTAGATTTTACAACAAGTGCACAAAACGAACCATTTTTATCCGAGACTTTTAGCAGCCCGAGCCGAAGGCGAGGGCTGATAGTAATGTCGAGGATAAAAATGTTTTGTGGACGAGTTATAAACTCTGCTTTTCACTTCGATTGCGAGAAAATAAAACAGTAACATAACGTATTAACATTTCTATAATTAAAATTCAAAGTAAAATTACTACAATTTTGAATGGTGAATGAAATGGGTTTTCCCGGCATATTGACGGTATTCTTTTGAATTTGAGAAGATGACATGACAGTAGATGGTATATTAAGAGTTGATTGTTCTGGATATGGTTCTTTTTTCTGATCTGTGGATGGCTAAGACGGCAACAAGGAATCTCGGGATGTAGAAGGGGTTGGCTCATTTGGAATTAGATGAATGTCTTGTGTTACACGGTCGGTAATCCTGCTTTTGTTTTCTATTGATTGTTCTATATAACCCTCAGCCACCTGATCCGACTTCCACCCACCATGCCTTTTTAGCATTGTCAAGTTAGCTCCCGAATCTGCTAGGAGGGTGGCCGAGGTCCGGCGGAAGCAATGGCCCGTGTAATTCTCGGGATTTTCCAATTCAAGAAAAGTTGCAATTTGTTTCGGAAATCCTGCAAATTTATTGCGTCCTATTACTTGCTTAGTGCACTTCCCATTTTGATAATTGAGGAAGAGTTTATTTGTCGGCACATTTGAAGGCCGAAGAGCTTGGTATTTTTTAACTATATCAAGGTACTCTCCTTTGACAACAAATGTCCGCTCTCGTTTGGTCTTCGTGTCGGGTAAGTTAATTGCTTGTAAAAGGGTGTCCGTCTTGACGTCATCCATGGTAATATTAGCAAGTTCAATGCCGCGACATGCTCCGCTTATACCAAATATTAGTGCTACCTAAAACAAAATATAACTGTAAGTTGGTACACTCTTTGAGAACACGAGGAATAAAAAAATATGTAAATAATAGGTTTACGTACTTTTGTGGCCAAATATTTGTCATCGGGAGCGGTATTTAAAAAGGTTTCCACATTGTTCGCAGTAAGGACCTTGGACTTCTTGCATTTATGTCCACTACTAAGCCTCTTCAACAAAGCTGTAAGCTTCGTGTAGGACTGTACATTGACATTATGTTTCATTTGCAGTGTTGCTTTCAGCATGGAATATACACTCCACAGTGTTGAAGGCTGCAGTTTTTTCGATAACTCATCAAAGTAACTTAAAAGAACACTTTCAGCGAATGTATTCACTTGTTTTTCTTTCCGCCAGCTTAGAAATTTGTCATAAGTTTTCATATATATTTGCCGAGATTTTGGCGGCAATATTTCTTGCACCACTTTTTGTGCGTTTATTTCCATTAAAGTATTAGGAGTAAGTTCTAAATCTTCTTCTTCACTTGACATTTTTAAAACTTAGCCATATCAACAATAATTTGAGAAAATTCAATACGAAAAGTTCACGGCTTCTTTCCCGCTACTTTACTTTTTTTAATTTTCCTGCATAATTTTCGGGCAAAGAAAAAAAATATACAGCCTATTCTTAAATTATTTTGGAATAATGTTTTTTTTTTGTGGTAAACACGTTTTGATATTTAGTTTCTTTTTCGTATTATCTTATTATAAATAAAAAATGCAAATAGGGATGGAAATATTATAAATTAGCAAGTTTTATCCATGTACAATTAATTGTTTTTGGCTGTATGGGCTAAATGGTCACTGCCTTAGTGTAGACACATTTAAAAAGCTACTTTTATGCACAAGAGCATAAAATTCAACTTTATGTCGCCTAGATCCTGCATAAAGTAGTACTTTTTCGAGCATGAGAAGTGAAAAATTCTTTTCTATAGCACACAACATATTTTTAGACGAACAGAATGCCTTTAGAAAAAAATAGTCCACAATATTAGCAATATATGACCTCTTAAAATATGTTTATGAGTATCAACATGAGACCACATGTCTCAGTGATCTTCATGGATATGACTAAGGCTTTCGATTTCGATTTTCGATTTCGTGGTCCAACACAAAATCTTTTTAATTCATACTTAGCAAATAGTAAACTGTTTTTCTTTATCAATATTATAGATAAGACGAAAACAACAAAACCACGCGTCCAAAACTAGGGCCACACTACTAGAGTACCACAGGGAAGTATCTTGGGGCATCTCCTGTTCCTAGCCTAATAAATAGGCTTTATATATAAATGAGCTACAAGAAAGTGTTCCACATACAGTTTTGTTTGCAGGTTACTCGCCTTCGGCTCGTTTCATAAACCCACTCTCGCGTATTAATGCCCTCCATTATGTAGCAGTCACATAAACTACTATTATTGTATATATGTCACCGGAAAATAATACGATCCGTAAGTTTATAAATTTCCTAATTTTTTTCCGCAAGTTTATAAACATACTAACCTAACCTAACCTAACCTAATATAACCTAACCTAACCTAACCTAGCCTAATATAATCTAGAAGGAAGTTTATAAATTTCCTAGGAAATTTATAAACTTGCGGATCGTATTATTTTCCGGTGACATATACATAGCTATTTGTAACATTATCCGCAGGTCTGAAATTAGTGGTGAAGCTGTGCGGAGACCAGGGCCTCCCCGAGACCGCGGCGTGGGGTCGCGAGCTACAGCGGGCGCAGGCGCGCATCAAGCAACAAGAGAGAGGTACAGCGAGTACACTCATAATAATTACGCACAACGTTTTACATTTTAATACGCACGGCCAATTTAACATTTTAATTGGAATCATGAATAGATTATATTTTTGCTGTCATTGAGCATAATGAAAAAAATCCTATAATTTAAGTATAATGCTATAAATTAATATTACTAAAAATCGCAGATTAAAACTGACTGTTATCATTCTGGCGCGAAAATGGACCTGCAGCGGAAGTGACATAATTTGCGGTTTCAGTAAGGGACAGAGCTATGCGTTAATCTCCTTCCCCTTTTTTAGCATAGCTATATACTGACAACGCAGGCAGGGAAAGTCACATTCTCTGATGGGTGTTTTGAAAACACGACCCATATCACGTTACCATAAATTCGTATTTTTTTTAAATAAAAACGTACAAAGGGGCCTCTCTTTTATGTTTTCAGGTCTCAAAATATCATTAAATGTCTTAGATATCTTCAATGAACTGCTTCTCTATTGGGAATTTGTATTTGTTTCCCTGATTGGCCATCATCTATACCCGATGTGGGATTCAATATCAGCTAAGATAAACTTGAAACTTTCTTGTAGCGTCCATACCGTCTGCTGGCAGTGGTTCTTCGGGGAATAGTCAATCGCCAATCGACCAGATTAAAGGTAAGTTCGTCGCACTAACTAGCCAAAACAGACTCATTATACAATAACAGTACAGCACATACAGTGGTTGGTGGTATAATTACAGATACTGAATGTAAATTAATATAATTAAACTATTCCTCTCTATATTTTAAATCATACTATTATTGGAACATGATAAACAATTAAAAAAAAAATGTGTAAGTATTGTGTAATATCAAAACGAAATATTATCAACAAAACTTGTCTGTTCCTAATCTTTTATTCGGTTTATCCTAATTGCAAGCAGTATAAACTTAATATGGCAGCAACTTGATAAGCAATATAAACAAAGTTATGGCCATATAATTAAAATTAAAGACACTCAATTTTCTTAGATTATTTTTTGTTATGATTGAAATTATCTTTATTCCACAAAATTTCTAACACATTTAAAAACATTCCAGTACATACCAATATTTGGTCGCATGTCCTTAGACGATCGGTTTAGCCCAGCGTGTAGTGAGTTAGTGACCCTGCCTACGAAGCTGACGGTCCTGGGTTTGAATCCCGGTAATGGCAATAATTGTGTGATTAGGTTGAATATTTGTTTCTTAGTGGATGTTTTGTGTGTATTTACTTAAGTATTTATCTCTGAAATATATCGTCGCCCAGTACCCATAACACAATCTTAATAAAAGGGCCTAGTTCGGTTTGTGTAAGATTATTCTCTAATATTTAAAAATATAAAATACGACAGCAAGACATCTCTTGGGCTAGAGTAGGGTAGGACTAGGTCAAAGTCAAAGTCAAAGTACTTTATTACTGTAGATATTTACATATACTTTGCAAACGTAATTTTTGCCTCTTCTCTAGAAGAGAAGAAGGGCGTAAAAATACCCACAGATTGATTTTTAGTTCTCTTTTAAAAATTGGTTGTTCTTAACTAATACAAATATGAAAAATTTATTTATTATGATTAATAAGCAAGAATAAATTACAAAATTAATAACAGCAAGGTCTGTGTTGGGCTAGATTAACCCCATACAGTCCCGTCATTTAAGTAATCTTGAACATTTTAATATCCCTTTTTCTACAAAGTCGCTTTAACATGCTTTTTAAATTGCTCAAATGGCAATTTCAAAATCTCCAGAAGTATCTTATTGTAGTAGATAATGCACTGACCCTTGAAAGAATTGCTAACCTTCGCGAGTCTAAACCGGGGCGCACATAGTCTGTGATTATTTCTTAGGTTAACATTATAGCTATTGCTAAGTTTGAAAAAAAATGTAAGGTTCTTGCGTACATACATTATATTTTTGAAAATAAATTGACTAGCTACAGTTAGTAAGTATTTCAATTTCTTTATAAAGCTCTCTTAAGGAGTCTGTTCGTTTTAAATTATAAATTGATCGAAAGGCTCTTTTCTGTAAAAGTAAAATAGTTTGAATATCCGCTGCTTTCCCCCACAACAAGATACCATAGGACATGACACTATGAAAGTAACTAAAATATACTAGCCTAGATGTAGCCACATCCATGCATTGTCCGATGTTCCTAACAGCGTAAGCCGCAGAACTTAATTTATCTATGTGGTAATAATGGTTATTCCAAGAAACTTCGTATCATTTACTAATTCTAACGTGCTTTTGTCGAACACTAAACAGGGGGGTTACCACAACGTCTTATGACGATTCAGATTAGGAACATAATTTGATCCGCAAAATTACCGTGACAGTCTTAAAACAAGTCTTGGTATTAGGTAAATAAAGTCCATTATGGCGAATTGGAATATAAATGGTAGCCATGGTGATGTTCTTATTTTGAACCTGATTTGAATCGGAAAAAGATTGTGGTAACCCCCGGGTCTCAACTTGCCTGACAGTTGGAAGTGAGAATTTGATACACTTGGTTTTACCAGCGTTTAACAATAAATGATTAACTGTGAACCAATTCAAGGTTAAAGGCAATACACCATTAACATCATCAAAATCTCCTTTTTGTCTTTCAATTTTAAAGACCATCATCAGCAAACAACACTATGTCAGTCAATTTCTCCACCATGAAAGGTATATCGTTAATATATACCAGGAATAAGAAATGGCCTAATATGGAACCTTGTGGAACGCCAATTTTAACACCCGATCCATCAGATTTTACGCCGTTAACTTCTGCCTTTTGAATTCTATTGCTTAGGTATGATATTAGTAGACCCAACACTTTATTTCTAACTCCGTAATGATTTAATTTCATTAAGGCGATACCTCATCCGTACAAAGGTCCCCGTTGCTCCAGGCGGAAAGACCCGCAGTGTGAGAGGGACGGAATCGGGAAAAAATGGCATAACGTAGCGCTAAACCACAGAAAAATTGTTTAAAAATAAACTACGCTATTTTGTTAAAAAGTTTTTTAAGGAGATTTTGCGAATACATAATATCTACATTTTGAACGTAGGTCCACAATGAAATTTGTTAGAATTTCGAAATTACAGGAAAAATTAAAACAATTAAGAGGTTTTTTCATAATTAAATTATATCGAGAAAATATCATCCAATCGCGTTTTCCTTTAGTGAGAATCTTAATCAAATACTCAATAAACGATGACTTCATGGTGGAGTAAATGGATTCGAAAAAAACCCCATTTTTTTTTCGTAGCACCTTAATAGCATATACATGATCAACACAATCAAATGCCTTCGATAATAAGGTAAATTTCGTACCTAGTCCAGGTTCCTAGTCCGCAAAAATACTCGATCCAAATACCTGTTCTGGGAGTCTCATCTAGTATCACAGTATGAGCGCGCGCCTAGTCGCGCCAACCCCGTAAATCACCTAGTAAAGTCACGTTCTTGCAGATTAGGGCGTTACCAGGGTAAATGGAACAAGCTGCACTACAGAAGATCGTATAATATTTAACAGGTGTATGCTATGCAGGCTCAGGTAAAAGTCACAGATTAGCTAGACCGCCACTGTGCCTCCTTGATATTAAGTACATACGAATAAACCAAGTCAAAGGCAAAATTTCTATGTACCTACATATGGTTGTATATTGTATGTATACCTTTGTAATACCGCTAGCCTAAAATGGGACTGGGCCGGACACGTTTGCCGCATGCACCCCCAGAAGTAGGCAAAACTTGCCAGAATATGGGTGCCAATTGACGGACACCGGCTTAGGGGTAGGCCGAGACGTCGATGGCGGGGTGACCTGGATAAGTTCCTGCCAGACTGGGCGGGGGCAGCACAGGACAGGAATAAGTAGTCCAGGAAAAAGGAAGGCCTTTGCCCAGCAGCTGGCACAAAACAGGCGACTTAAATATAAAATAAAGTATACGGGAATAAGAAAACGTTTAAATTAGTGGCAAGATAATTGATTTTCTGTATTTGAAAAAGAAAAGAAGAATTAACAGAAAATACTGAGTTACTACCCGGATGAATTAAATCGACACCTGTGTTTGTGACGTGTTTAGGATCAATATCCTGATGGAAAGTCCAAATGACCGGTAAATCTTGCTCGGCATAGGGCAGCATGAACTCTAAGAACGGGAAGTCATCTAAGCCAGAGCGAGAGCAGCTGCTTCAACTAATCCTGCCGACGACGCCAGCGCAGCCTGCTCTTCTCACACCAACCCATGCACGCATAAGAGGGAGAAAGAACTATCCCTGCCTGCTCCGTGATTCAGCTCCGCGGCCACAAGATAAGGTTCATTCGCCGTTAATCCACTGCCTGACACCATGAACACTTCTTTAACAAATACCAAATCAGGTTCGGAGCCCCTCATAAATCAAGTCGGCAAGAGGAAGAAGCTAGATGCCGATGTAGAGGAAGATACTCTCCTACACCAATTGAAGGAGTTTAAGGAGGAAGTCATGGGAATGCTTGTACCATGGAAGACTGACCAAGACCAAAAAATTCATCGATTGGATTCCACCCTCAGATACATCAGACAGACCTACCAAGATATAGAAAAGTCGATAGAATTTATTGGTGCACAAGTGGAGGATATGGGGTCCAAGGTATCAACCCTCGAAAAAAGGTGTAAATTAAATGAAGACGAAATCGTAGTGCTGTAAGAAGAAATTGAAATGCTAAACCGGAACTCTAGAATGGCTTACCTCGAACTACGTAACGTACCCTCCAAAACAAAGGAGACTAAAGAAGATCTTACGACTATGGTCAAGAACCTATGCAAAACCCTAAAAGTAAACATTTCTACAGGAAACATTAAGGACATCTATAGGATCCCTGGAAAAGCCGAAAAACCAAGACCCATTCTCACTGAAATGTCAGGGTCTATGATAAAACAAAATATACTGAAGGCTGCAAAAGAATACAAAGTAAAAAACACAACAACGAAGACAAACTTAATGCAAGTAACCTGGGACTCAACTCATCTGAACCAATCTACGTCGTTGAACATCTCACTGCCAAAGCCAACAGATTGCTTTTCCTGGCCCGCGACTTAGCTAAGACTAATTCCTACAAATTCTGCTGGACAACAAATGGCAAGGTATTTTTGAGGAAGGCCGAAGGAACAACCATGATTCTAGTTAAATTGGAGGCGCAAATCCAAGTGCTGAAAACGGCCTGACTAGTTAAACGAAAAATTCTGTGTTTTAGTTTATCTTTAGAACAAACCTGTGTACTCATTACTCTAGGAATATATATCCCCTCTATAATTTTACAACTATATATATCGTATGTATCAACTTCAATCTACACTAATTATTACAAACATACAAACAAATATATTAGCAAAATATCTTTTGTAACATATCAGCAGATGGTCATAAATAACATCAAAAACATTACACTCCTCTCACTCAGAAATCCACTAACACACCGATAATCACGCACAGACACCAAACATCAAGTAAACAAAATTCAACACAAATCATCTCATAAACGCACTAGATGAAGACCAATCCGAAAGTACTGAGACTACACCAGAAGGCTGTGCCCAAAAAATTATGTATTCTTCAAGCTCCTTGAAAATTATAACTCAAAATATTAGATCGGTTTATGCAAATATGGACTCGTTAGAAGTGATGCTAGGAAGACTCAAAATATCCTGTGACATCCTTATCCTCACTGAATGCTGGCTTCAAGATTATAAACCCCCACCACAATTAGAAAACTATCAAGTTCACTGTAGCCGTATACTTAGAAACCAGATCGACGGAGTTATTCTTTACATTAAAAATGACATAAACTGCACAGTTGAAGAACCTTCTTTTGAGGGCGGTAACTGCTTGGTTGTGAAAATTGGTACTGAAACGGCTTTACTTGGAATATATAGGTCACCGGCATTTACTGTCATAGACAGTTTTATTGGATCACTTGAGCAAATACTTACATCTCTGAAACCTTTCAGTAAGGTATTTATGATGGGGGACTTGAACAAAGATCTCAAGCTCAATAACACAGACAAGTTTAGCGACACCTACCTCAACATCAACGCTGAATTCGGACTTTTACCATGTCACACGTACCTCACCACTGAAGTAAGCTGTCTCGATCATGCCTTCATAAAAAGTCCCTCACTAGTTCAAACCTTTGTCTTACAAACCCTAGTTACCAATCACAAACCTGTCTTGGTAATTCTGCACAACACTAACAAATCCAAAAAGACTGTACTAACTCGCTTAAAAATTGATTATGACAATACTATAAGATCGCTTGAAAACTCGAACATCGCAGAAATAATGCAAATGGACAATCCTAACACTGCTGCCGATTGTCTTGTAAGCAAAATTAATGATGCCATCAAATCAAACTCAAAAATTGTGTCAGTCCCTAGTAAATTACGAATCAAAAACCCTGGGTTACGCCGGGACTGATAAAGTGTATAAGAAACAGGGATAGACTACATCTAAAGAGTAAAAATCATCCGATAACACAGTTTTACTAACGACATACAAGAGATACCGTAACTTTTGTGGCAATTTACTTAAAAAGATCAAGATTTCATATGAAAAAGAGATACTAGAAAAGGCCTCAAATAATCCTAAAAGACTATGGGCAACACTTAAAAAAGTCACAAATACGGTTAAGAATACTTCTCCTGTCCGTGAACTGCTCAAAATAAATTCCACAAGTGCACAGGAATCCATCAATGACGTCAATACATTCTTTGCTCAAATAGGACAAACACTAGCTGATAAAATAAAACAAAATCAATCAACATACAATTATAGTACAAACATCCAGAACACATCATAGATCCATGGTAGTTTTAAATACCGATGAAGTAGAGGTAAATTCCCTGCTCACCAATTTAAAAACTGACAGTGCTACTGGCTCTGACAACATTGCACCAAAACTTTAAAAAAAAAACATATTCTAACGGTACCCCTGACACACCTATTCAATCGTTGTTTGGAGACCGGAGTGTTCCCATCGGTTTTTAAAAATGCTCTTATCCACCCAATTCACAAAGAGTTGAGAGATGATGTCGGAAACTACAGGCCAATCTCGGTCTTGCCGGCCCTAGCCAAATTACTTGAAAAGATAATTAGCTCCAGACTTATCAACTATCTCGAACAGGAAAAGCTTTTATCAAACTGTCAATATGGTTTTAGGGCCGGTAAATCCACAGAGGACGCGGTGTCATCTCTCACTGAACACATAACTGATCTATTAGACAGGAAAAATAAATGCATTGCCATCTTTCTCGACTTGGCCAAAGCCTTCGACACCATCTCTATCCCTATTCTACTAAACAAAGGGAAAAACATTGGGATTAGGGGAAACTTTCTGCAGTTATTTACTAACTATCTATCCAACCGCTCCCAGAAAGTGAAAATTGGGGACAAACTCAGTAGCGATATGCCAGTGTCATATGTTGTTCCACAGGGCAGCGTGCTTGGCCCTAGTCTTTTCCTTATTTACATAAATGAACTATGCCTGCACACGCCCATAAATGGAAGAATTTACAGTTATGCAGACGACACTGCATTGGTGTTTTGGGGGAATACTTGGGAAGAGGCAAAAAATCATGCTGAGTCAGGACTTCGAGACACAATGTTATGGCTGCAAAATAACTTACTCTCTCTCAACATTGATAAAACCAAATACCTCTCGTTTTCGATCCGAAATCCAAAATATGATGATCTATGTATTAAGGCACACACTTGTGACAACAGCAATAGCCCTAATTGTTTTTGCATCCAGATTCCAAGCTTTCTACAATAAAATACCTCGGAGTCGTTTTGGACAATAGCATTGCGTGGCTACCCCAAATAAACTCAGTTGCAACAAGGACACGCAAACAATTTTTTCTATTCAGTAAATTACGACACGTTGCCCCACCCAAGCTTTTGAAAAATGTATACTATGCACTAGCCCAGTCAATTTTAAGCTACTGTATCTCAAGTTGGGGTGGAGCATGCAAGTCCCACATAATCAAACTAGAGACAGCCCAGAGGTCTCTTCTTAAAGTAATGACATTCAATAAAAAGAGAACATCAACAACAGACCGATACGAACAATGCAAAGTTCTAACTATCCGCAAACTTTTCATAATATATACGTGGTAATAACTCATTTCTTATCTGAATATTGATACACTATGACAATATGACCATTTTGCGGTTCAGTTTCGGTTCCTAAATTGACTCGGCATAAGAGCATAAGTTGTGGTACACCCCTGGTCTATATCATGACGTCGCATCATCGCAACATCACGGGCACCAATAGCCGAGCCCCCATGGGAGATGGTACCAAAAGAAGAGAAAAATCATTACGTAATCTTATGATGTCCGTTTATGTCACAGTTGGAAAACAAGTGGAATCATTTTAAAAACAACTAACCCAGCATTTACTTGCAATACCACATACAAACTTATGAATACAATAGTAAGCATGGAGTGAGAAAGAAGCAGCGCCAATCACTTTGTAAGCTACATTTTTCAATCTAAAATTCAACCTATTGACTTTTCACAAAAATATTTTGCATATGACACACCCACAACTGATACGAATCCAACGACACCTCATTTATTAAAATCTGTCTAGCCGTTTGGGCTGTAGCGCGTGCTAACAAAATGGTCATACATGCATTCATACATACGCTAGAAAGACATTACTCTCCTTGTGCAGTCGAGTAAACGTGTTATTATTATGGGCAGGAGGCCGCATTGACAGCGCCAACATGCTTGCGACAACACGCAGCCAGCTGTCGACCGGCAGCTCGGGCGCGCCCACGCCGGCGCCGCGGGGCCTCGACCACTCGCGGCACAACGCTGATGGGAGAGGCGACAGCGCACTCAACGATGGATTCGGGTGACTACCATTATTATTGTAATCATTAGGTCGCACCGACGGCGCCAACGTACTCGCGTCAACACGCAGCCAACCGTCGACCGGCAGCCCGGTCGTGCCCACGCCGGCACCGCGGTGCCTCGACCACTCGCGGCACAACGCTGATGAGAGGGGCGACAGCGCACTCATTAATGGATACAGGTGGACTATCTCTATTCTGTGTGCATGAGTTTGTGTTATTTAGTCATCGGTTGTTGTTAAGGCGCCATCTCGGCCACTAATCGAAATCTAATATTGTAAGGCCATTTGTGCCGAAGGGTACCAAACGGGACCCTAATACTAAGCTTCTGCTGCCCGTCCGTCCGTCCGTCTGTCCGTCAGCAGGCTGACGTACGGCAGAGGCAGTCTGTATATCTGGAACCGTAATCAACCGAGCGAGCGAAGTGAGCGAAGGGCTCCATTTCAACAAGATAGGAGGCCGATTTTCCTTTTGTCTGTCTTTATGTCTGTCAGTTCCGGTCTAGGGGCCACAGTTTTCAAGCGATCCTCACAAAACTTGGCACACAACACACACAAGGAACACGTCCTTGAATTAAAATATTTTTTTGTCAAGAGCTTTGGGGGGCGAGTTATGACGTCATAAATTTTTTGTAAGGGATTTTTTAATATTTTATTTCTGAAACCTATCGTGTGGGGTATCAAAATAAAGGGCTTCATGAGCCGGTTCTAAAAATATACTACACCATTAACTTTTGGCCGCCTGTTTTCTAAAAATCCAAGAAATCTTTTCAAAACATACCAAGTTTGGACTCCTCGAAGTAGGAGACGGATTAGTAAAGAGGATCTATACAGACCATGAGATGAGTGAAATAGACTATAACTATTTTCGTTAAAAGTCAATAGGTTGTATTTTAAATCGCAAAATGTAGTTTACGAAGTTATTGGTGCGGCAACTTTACTACTTGATTTTGATTGAATCTAAAATACTTACCTAAAAAATGGGTTCACAGTCGGTAGATTGTGTATTTCTGGTGCCGCCGCAGCAACAAACAATGAACTATACGCAATTTTTAAAAAGTCCGTTTTCTTGCACTTGACCTTTTTATTTATGTAAATGAATGCCTTAGTATGTTCCGAGCCTTTTAAGATTGTGCAGATAGCATTCAATGTAGTAAAAATGAACGGACTTCTGTATCAATGACTTCTGTATTTTTATATAAGTATGTGTGAGTTCAAAACTGATTTGATTTAATTACCAATTAATGTTAATTGGGTATATGTTGCAGCATGATGGTTATAACCACCAGTTACGAACACCTATAGGTGTTCGTAACTATTAAACTAGGGATATAACTATGATACGATTGGTCCTTTTTCTAGTTATACAGGGTGTCCGGTAGATCGATGCAAAGACTTAAACCGAAGTTAGTACAGACCATTTAGAACCATTTGAGCCAAACAAAAATTTTAAATCTTGTAAATCACTTAATAATCATTCTAATAAATCTTGATATGTACATCTGCTACGTCAGACTTCGTTTTTACAGACCATTGAAGAGCACGGAAAATTTCAATCATCAATAAAATAAGTTTTTCGGACCCAATTTAACAAAAACAAGTGAAAGCTTTTTATGTGCAAATATTTATAAACACATTCTCAGTTAATGATCTTCCATTTAAGGTATTATTGACCTTACACATTCTTGAAGTTATGACCTACTAACCAGATTGAGGGAGAAAAATAGACTTTTAGACAGTCTTTTTAATTAATAAAATGTATGCTATTCATGCTCGAAATAAGATCCTTGGTTCCTCACACAGACACGAGCCCGTCTTCGGACTTCTGTGGTCGTGATTTTGAGCATCATTTCATATTTCATGGTGTCGAAAGCCATTCTTATTTTTGAAATCAACTCTTCTTTTGTGTTGATGGCTACCTTGGAATAGACCCAAAATAGCCCATTGGGGTCAGGTCTGGTGAAGAGCAGGCCAAGGAATAGGCCCGCCTCTGCCGATCCAGCAATTGGGAAAACAGTCGTCAAGATAGCTTCTGACTTCAATAGCCCAATGTGCTGGACAGCCGTCTTATTGGAATACGAGTTCCCGATCCATCGGAGCTCCAGAGTCTTCCGCCAAAACTGGGAGGTCGTTCTGGACAAAATCCAAGTAGTTTTGGCCGTTTAAGGTATTTGGTAAGAAGTGTGGCCCAATCAACGTCCTGCCTATCACTCCGGCCCACACATTGACTGAGAATCGATGTTGTGTCGGAATCATTTCCTTTGGAATGACACCTCCTTTTTCCAATGTGGATTTATGCTTATTATGGAAGTTCAATAAATAGTATAAAAGAAATAGAAAATTTTAAAAGGTTTCAGAATATTTTAAAGAAATTCTTGATAGAAAATGCCTTTTACAGCCTTCAGGAGTTTTATGATTATGATTATGACCTATGCCCTTAATAATTTAATTTGAAATAAAATAAAATAAAATTTTACAATCATTGATTACTTACCTATATTTATTCGTATTATATAATTTTATTAAGTGAAATCTCAGAAAATTAGAAAATGTGTATCTATAACTGATATATATATAATAGAATATAATAGCCATGCCTTGATACCTTAGACCTAAGTAAAAAAGAATAATATTGCAATGCTCTTGCAGGGCGCATGTTCTGGGACTACATTTAATCTTGACATCTTGTACTTGTACATATGTATACCACATGTAAGCGATGAATAAATGAAATGAAATGTTCGTGATACCCTCTCTGGAGAACTTGCTCTCGTCAGTCTGCAGTCGCCTGTCCTAGTAGGATAGTTATGTTACGGTATACAGCTATATCCCTAGGGATACCATTATGTATAGCTTGTTACTATCCTACTTCAACATATACACCGACACAAGATAGGGATATGTAGAACATCCTTATCTACTGCTACACTGCCGTAGTATATAGTATCCTGCCACAGACTTATCCTGCCGTATAGTGATACTGCCATGTTTGAGAAATGTCATCGATATACCTTTGAATGGTTTTATTTAATTTTCAGATACTCGGGGGAGCCAGTAAGCCAAGAGAAGAAATCAGTCAGTCGCTCTTTACATCGGACTGAAGGTAGGAAGAAGAAAATAGACGAATTTGATGATGACCTCCCTCTGCCGCCAGAATAGAGAGCAGAAATAATTTGCCTCAGTAGTTTATTCGGTGTTCGTTTTAAATGAGGATATACAAACAATCAAGCACTATCTATGATCGTATACTTTGACCTTTTTCTCGTTTATTCTTTATATTCTGATAACTTTCTATAATAAATTGTCATTTGTTACTGAAGGAGCGTAGTAGCGATGTGAAACTAACGCTCATGTAGTTTATACCTCGGGGTCCAACACGTGCCGGAAGAATAAGTGATAGTTTCTACATTTGTAATAAAAACAATTTATGTATACGTCGTAGTTTTTCTATGTAATTGAATGAATAAATAGGTACATAATAAATAAAACATCATGTTTATTAATCACATTATCATGAATAGAATTCCAATACTAAACGTCTTCATACACATGTGATGCATTAACATACGAACAAGTATTGTATAGAAATTTTACACAGATTCATTTATTAAAGACTAGAAAAATGTAACAATAAGGTGAAAAGCTGGTCACACGCTTGACACTTTTAATTGCAAATACAATATTTATCAGCTCTCAGTTTTAATACACATATTTTTTTTTAGTTTAGAAAAACATGACAGCATAATGAACTTAACACCATTGATTTTCCATCGCTTTTATGATTCCATGTCGTGCAAATTTTTCATCATACATATGTTGTAGAATAGGGACAGTACAAAAGCCCTGTCTCTATTCTATACTATATCGGCCTTACT
This sequence comes from Argyresthia goedartella, assembly GCA_949825045.1. Classification (NCBI taxonomy): domain Eukaryota; kingdom Metazoa; phylum Arthropoda; class Insecta; order Lepidoptera; family Argyresthiidae; genus Argyresthia; species Argyresthia goedartella. The sequence continues at coordinate 23,150,327 of OX463814.1, read as the reverse complement.
AATAAACAAAGTTATTCACGGTTTAACTTATTCAGTGTTTTGTCCTTTTCATACTTGGAGTCAATGTCGAATACCAAAGCAAGACAAAACACTCTATAAGTTAAACCGTGAATAACTTCTTTTATTAGTAAGGCCGTATATGTATAATGAAAATGTTGCATGACATGGAAGTATAAGAGCGTCCATTCCCTTCACTTATTAAGGTATTATGATGAACACAGTTATATCAGGTGGATAGTACAACAAAATTCAATAAGCATTTCAAACGAGATGTTTGTAATTTTGTCCTATACTTGTGATGTCTGTCAAAATGAGGACACGTTTTTATAGAAATTTGTATAGCTTGATTTCTGTAATAAATAACTAAGTAAATTACTCCTTTGAGCATGTGACATTCGTCAAACTATCAACCTATAACCAACCAATGTATAAAAAACTACCTATGGAAATCTGATAAGTATTTCATTAAGTGCACGTAGAAAATATAGAGGTTCAGCGCATTTCCTTTCAGATATATGTCGGTCTTAAGAGCAGTCATCTGTTATAAGTCAACAATCACTAAATTATTATAATGCAATGAGGTAAAGCTTATTTCGGATTGATGTTTGACTTAGACTTTGTTTAAACCAGCTGGTAAAAGTTTGTGCAAAAGAAGGACAGTAGTAATTAATTCGTATGTTTTATGACCACATATGTAAAAGAAAATGCACTGCACAGGCTTTGCTCTCCCACGGGGATAGTTTAGTTTAGGTACGATATGTTAACGTGTAGGTACGATATGTTAACGTGTACACGGCGGCATGCCATCTCGACTTTTAAATTTATTGACAGTTATCGTGGACCTTGTGGCCTAATAAAAACAATAAAGCTCATTTGACAGTCCATGTTTATGGAAACATATCAGCCCGACATGGTATTTGTAAAGAAGAAAATCTAAAACCCGTTTTAAAATCAGAAATTTATATCAGTTTTTGGTCGACAATCATGAAAATTCTCTCGACTAATTCCTTAAGCTTATATTATTACTATTTTCTTAATAATATGTATATACATAAAATATTACATGTGTATTTAATTAGGGGTTTTCTGACAGCTCAGTTATCGCAGTAGCTCGGCAGATGGCGTTATTGAATTTACGGATTTACCACAGAGTATATTCATGTTTAATATACAATAATATTGTGGGCTGTAAACTGACATTTTATATCATAAGTTAGTGCTGCTACAATCAACTTAAAATAATACCTTACACTAACTACATCGAGGTTAATAGATAACAAAGTATCCGTCATTCCGACTTTTTAAATGGTTTTCCCACTATTACTACAAATATGTTCCCATTCGATTAGCTAAATTGAATATATAGATCTCATAACGCGTAGTGTGGTTAAACCGTAAAAAGCTTTCCCTTAAACCGAGGAAACATTAAATTATATGTCACAGCAATTTCTCACGCCCTCTAGCGAGCTATTTGGAAGCTTTGTTTTTTTAATCAACTGTCAGAATGCTAATTAAAATAATCTAGCGAAAAATATTTTACAAAAAACTAAACTAAAAATATCATTCCGCTATGTCTAAATATGATCGAGTCATTTGATGACTTGTTTCTTTGAACATCGAAATAAAAATAAGTACAACGCGATAACGTTTGCTGATGAAAACGTCACATTAATCAAACATTAATGTTGTTTGTAATCGCAACTTTACTCTTTATTTATTCAAACTTAGGTTACTTGTCGCACTTGACCTTTCGCGAAGCACGCCACACCTTGTCCAAGCAAATCACCGTAATGTTGTAGTGCGACACCGAACCTCACGTTGCATGCGCCGCGCCGCGTCAACATGTTCTATTGCGCTTCGGTCCGCGATCCGCTCCTACCCGCTCCTACCCGCTCCTACCCGCTCCTACCCGCTCCTACCCACTCCTACCCGGACCCGGATGCATGCATTAAACCACCTCACTGTCACAGGTCCGCATCGACACAGTTCCACGAATATATAACACTCACGGGGAAGTCCCTCTCCGTCCTCTCTTGGAATGTCCGGTTCGTGCAGGCACGATGCGACGGCGTCACTATGAGATGACAGTTGCGAAGGGGTGTTCCACATGGCCGTACTGTATCGCCCGCAACGTGTCTTTGACTCGCAAGTAGACTGGTTGCGTCTGCTTCATGGTGGGAAGGTGGATGTCCTTCTCTAGGAAGCCTATCCGGCTGATGGGACTGATGCCGACGGCTGTGCCAGCACCGAACATCTCCAGTAACTGGAAAATACATTAAAAGACTGCGCTCAATATCTACACGTCTGTGAGACATGTGTTTCCAAGTCACTATGCGATAAGGCCTGTATTAGGGGTGGCCAAGAGTAACTCGAGCACATCAGATTTAGATATGGGAGATACCTTACACCCTGCTTAGTAACTCCACCCAATCTTCCATCTACCATCTACCAAGCCGCAACAAAAAAACAAGTCCATACTAGTGGGATTTACTCGAGTGCGTCAGACTAAGATATGCTGAGTTATTCTCATGCTGATAAGTGCACATATCATTAAATCGTACGTAGATTTGAGAGTATAACGTGAGGTAGTTTTTCATGAATCATTGTGGCGCATTCAATATGTGATGGTATACTCACTCGGCCGTTGTTGTTGAGCTCTACGACTCGGTCCATGGTGATGACTTCCTCGTTGACTGTGACATCTTCCCACTGGTTTGCGAGCTCGATGATGGAGCGACGCGTGACGCCAGGGAGGATCAGACCGTTCAGGGGCGGTGTTGCCAGTACCTTGTCTGAAAGTAGTCAAATAATTTGTTAGTTTTTGTCAAATATATAATTTTGGTAATTAAACAGTTTGATGCGGAATACATTGAGAGTAACATTATGCTAAGATAGTTTTGGTTTAATTACTGAGTAAGTAAACCAAAACCAAATAAAACCTTGATAAACGGCATAACCGTGTGGCGACATTCTGTGTACACACACACCACACAAATACGGACGGTTTTCTATTTCCAGCTATTCATGTTTCTGTCAGTTGTACGGTGTAAGACAAATTCTGAATGTGTCTACTTGCGGATATCTATATATATAGAGATGTGTTCATTCAATGCCCGAAGGCAGAATTTCCGATCGTAACAATGAACAATGTTAACAAATTTTGAATGCTGATGTAACATTACAAATTCAAATGGTCAGAATATAAATCGTGCCAATGCGTGCATGTCTGAGCACGCAGGCAGTTATCGTAATGTTAGTGACCCCAGCCAATGTTTATGATATTTGTCGAGAATTTACCGGTCATCGGGTCAAAGCGTCAGGCAGTATCGAGCCAGATAATAGAATATCCTCATACTGTGATATGGATGGACGCCATATACATACCAGTAACTAGCACGTATTTTCCGAATAATTAATTAGTAAACTATTATTTATAACGTATACAAACAGAAACATTAGGTTACTCTTCAGTAAATGAATTCTGATGCGTTTATTAATTCATTTGCTTCACAAGTCGTAAGTTTGCTATAGAAATCTACATAGCTATAGAATATATATGTAATATGAGGTAATAAATATATTTATCTACACACGTACCATAAACCCTCTTTACTGCGTACAAAAACCGCACGTTACGATCAGCATAATGTTAAACTACTTGGTAAAAACTCATTTCTTATCTGAAAAATTACACATTATGACCATAATGTGTAATTTTTCTACATATTATGACATTCAAATTTTGAACGCCGACGCCCGCCTGCTTGCCGCTCCTAGTTTGTGAAGTTGGTACTGACATTCAAATTTCGAATTTCGGCGGCTGCAGACGAGCTATTTTCGAATGGATGTGATGAAAAATATACTACTTAGGTACAATACTTATTACTTAGGTACATACTACTTAGGTACAATAAAGTCCAATGCAATTAGTGTGTAATTGTTGATTTACATGCTTGCTGAGGTTTGCCTAACAACCGCTCTCTGTATACTTCGTGGGTTAAAAAGAAACAAAATGCTTACCTCCATGTTCATTAACGTAGACCATGAAGACATTCATAGCGCCGACCTCTGTGAGCTGGTGGTCAGGTCCGAACAGCCACAGCACTTGGTGGTATCCGAGCTTCGCTGCTCGCGCCGTCACTTCTGCAAACCAAGAGAAAAACTCATTTTAAGTAAACACTTTCTTAGTAGTTATGTGAGATAGCAAACAAATTTTAGTGTAAGTTTTTAACACGCTTTTATTAGCTTGGGTTGTATGTATGTATGTATCTATGTATGTAACGGAATCTTTGAACTTAATTTTCACCAGTTTCCAGAAGTCTGATTAATTTGAAACTTTGCATACGTATCAAGGACCGATGACAATGCAATAATTTGATAACAGTTTCCCATTATCCTTATTAGGACGGCCAGGATTAATACATAGCAAAATGTTGTTTACAAAGTTATTGGTGCGACTACTTTCATACTTCATGTATGTAACCAGGTGCATTCATAAGTTTGTATGTGGTATTGAAAGAATTATTGTATCGACGCCCCCTTACATATTGATTTAACTCGTTTGCGACATCTGAAAACCTCGGACGCTTGTTTTGGAGGCATAAACGTGATTCTCTTTGGTGATCTAATGCAGTTACCACCTGTTCGAGGACATCAAGTTTTTCAACAACCAGAACACATGAAGCCAGCTACACATTTGTGGCGACAGTTCGGTCTGCTTGAACTTAAACAAAATATGCGTCAACAAGGAGACACGACATTTATAGATGTGCTTAACGCCCTTAGAGTTGGAGAAATGACGTCTAGGCATCTTGAAATTCTACTTGAAAAAGTTTCAACAGATGCGACTAATGAATTCTCAATCGAGAGTGCATTAAGAATTTACCCAACGAATGATCAGGTTGCTAGACACAACGAAAAAGTTCTCCAGAGTTTTAAGAATAAAGTGACAGTTAGTTATACAATAAAAGCACAAGACCAACTCATTGAGGCTACTCGAAATCTAGGTAACAAGGACTTAGATTCTGTGATACCTAGCGATATTAATAAAACCGGAGGTCTTCCGAATGTATTGAAAATATTCGTAGGAGCTAAAGTGATGTTGAGGACAAACATTGACGTGTCGAAAGGTTTAGTGAATGGCAATTGGGTTTTATCACAGAAATTATCTGGCCAAATTTTCGCAGAGGCTAACTATACGCGGAAGACATCCCGTCAGTCCGTATCGATTTCGGATCAGATGGTGTGCACATGATTAAACCAATATCGATACAGTTCCCAGCGAAATACAGTTATGGAACTGCTGAGAGACGAATGTTGCCATTAATCCTGAGTTGGGCTTCGACCGTCCACAAGATGCAAGGTTGTACAGTCGATCATGCAGTCATTTATCTAGGCTCGCGACTGTTTGCTGCTGGACAAGCTTATGTAGCACTTAGTCGTGTAAGATCTTTAGACGGTATTCGGATTGAAGAACTCGATTGTTCTAAGTTAACACGAAAAACCCCATGCAAAAGTGAAGCTCTGAATGAAATGATGAGATTGCGAAATAATTTGTGAGAAATTTCAATACCACATGTCAACAAATAATTAATTGATAAATCGAACTAAAAAATGAAAAATAAATAATAGTTTAAAAAAACTAAAAAAACACGCTTTTATAGCTAACCGAACTAAAAATTAGAAAATAATTTTTAATTTCAGAGAGTTTATAATACAGTAGTAGAAGATCGAACAATCAATCAGAATTTATCACCTCAAAATAAAATTATAATAAAGTTTAAGTAATTAACAAAAGAATTCAATTCAGAGTAAAAAGCGTGGGGTGCATTTTACTACTTTTCATAACTCTCCTCTCATAGATAGTTGCCAATAGAATGGTTGTTACATTTACTTTATCAAGCACGATACTTTCATTTCATTTTAATAAATAAACGCGAAACAAAAATAAGTTTGTAGTATAATTAATATATTATGCAATCAGTGAATAAAGGATGGATTTTAAGCGAGGGCCATAGATGAATTACGAGCAAGTGAAGGATTCTAACGACTGGATCACGACCCTAGCGAGTGAATCATGTGTTAGAATGCTGATCGATGGGAGTGATTCATGACCCTCGACATAAAATTTCAGTTTCATTTAAGAGTTGCATACTATACTTTATTATATCAAGACTATGAGAAAAAGCCGCCCTCTCTTTCATAAACTCAGGTGTTATCTTCTTCATCACTTGAATGCATTTTCCATCGATTTATTATTAAGGTACACTAAACTTTGTGTTCGTACAACTTACAATATTCAATATAGCGCCAACTTATTAATAACACAAAACTGTTTTTATTCTAATGGTAAACTCCTTGTCGATGTCGACCAATCAAATCTCGAGGAGTTATTTGCACAAGGAGTTTATATGTCGCGTATTCTTTGCACAAGGAGTTTGTTTCGTAAAAGGACCACTTAACCATACAATTTAAAGTCTGTATGTGTATGACGTTATTTTCTGTAACAATGTATATACTCATTCTGTAACTATATATTCTATATATACTCACTCATACACGTGGTATACTCGCACTTGACCGACTTTTCTAGAAACCTTCCCAATCACTCACAATAGACAGATAACTTCACATTGTTATTCAGATTCTAAGCATTGTAGAACATAGCGTTACTAACCGATTATAATAAACGTCACACCACCAACCATTATCAAGATAACATTACAAAAATCTCTTCCAAAAACATTTTTATCGGTTGCTTTGCTACAGGTGTAATCAAAATAGGATTCAAATGTTTTCATTGCATGTGGTAGAAGCATGAAAATATTCGTATTTAAAATTTGGTGATGTTAATTTCTTGTATCGCTCGCTACTCTCATTCTATTGAAGTCATTATCGGTTATTTACGTTCAACAAAGGAAGAACACTTGCAATAAAATGCAGAAAATTGAATTATGTATCTTCGACTGAAGGTGGACTTAAATAAACAAACATCCGTGATAAAATGATAGATGGACTTTCTGCCACTAAAAATACATCAAGTTTTAAATATAATAGTTTTATGGCCTGTTTCACAATGTCCGGATTTGACAGATAAATTGGGATTTCTCGTAAAAAAATAATGAAGCAGGGCCTTGTTGTTGAAATGGTAAAATACGACGATTTTGGAGAACATCATGTGTATTAGGCGACACACCATGAGAACTGGTCTCTCTACACCACGAGTTTATCTGGACAATGTACCCAAAATAGCCGTAACCGAAGAGCTAAGCCAACGGAGTATGACGAGACTCGTGACTTCGTTCCTCAACATTATGACAAGAGCCGTAACCGAAGAGCTAAGCCAACGGAGTATGACGAGACTCGTGACTTCGTTCCTCAACATTATGACAAGAGCCGTAACCGAAGAGCTAAGCCAACGGAGTATGACGAGACTTGTGACTTCGTTCCTCAACATTATGACAAGAGCCGTAACCGAAGAGCTAAGCCAACGGAGTATGACGAGACTCGTGACTTCGTTCCTCAACATTATGACAAGAGCCGTAACCGAAGAGCTAAGCCAACGGAGTATGACGAGACTCGTGACTTCGTTCCTCAACATTATGACAAGAGCCGTAACCGAAGAGCTAAGCCAAGGGAGTATGACGAGACTCGTGACTTCGTTCCTCAACATTATGACAAGAGCCGTAACCGAAGAGCTAAGCCAACGGAGTATGACGAGACTCGTGACTTCGTTCCTCAACATTATGACAAGAGCCGTAACCGAAGAGCTAAGCCAACGGAGTATGACGAGACTCGTGACTTCGTTCCTCAACATTATGACAAGAGCCGTAACCGAAGAGCTAAGCCAACGGAGTATGACGAGACTCGTGACTTCGTTCCTCAACATTATGACAAGAGCCGTAACCGAAGAGCTAAGCCAACGGAGTATGACGAGACTCGTGACTTCGTTCCTCAACATTATGACAAGAGCCGTAACCGAAGAGCTAAGCCAACGGAGTATGAAGAGACTCGTGACTTCGTTCCTCAACATTATGACAAGAGCGTAGCAAGTAGAGGCTCTTAAACCATCTTCCGGAAACTTAGAACTGACAAATACAAAGATGTCTACTCTGTGCTGACAACGCAAATGAAAAAAACTTTGCTACAAACTTATTTTTGAATTCGGTCCGCGTTTCCAGATTGATCTCTTTGGTGATTGAAAATCTGTTAGTTATAATGTAGTGAAAGTGCTTATTTCCTCCGTAGTGGCAACACAAATTAAAAGTTACATTGCATCCCTATGGATTGAAGTGATACTTTAGTGCCTGTTTACCAGGAATAAACAAGCTCTTATCCAGTAGAGAATGTATGTAAGTGTTACATACCTATAGTAGGTCCATAGTTGGAGCCAACTTTCTTGTTGCCGACACCGCCGGGGAAGGCGCGCACCACACTAGGGTCAGCGTACATTGAGACTGCACCGTCCCCGCTTGCCTTGTAGTACACGCTCACGGGACTGAGGATCACGAAGAGGAGCGCTGACTCGGGAGCCATCACGCCGAACGTTGGCTAGGGGGGATTGACAATAGAGAAACATTGGTTAAGATATTTACGGCATTCATATTTTGAGACCTGAAAACATAAAACGCCTCTCTTTTGCACGAATTTATTATATTTAGTATTGTTTTGCAACAAAAAATACGAAATTAAAAGAACGTCAAACAGTTGTTTTAAAAGACCCCATCAGAGCAATTGTGGTAATTATTGCTGTCAGTAAGGGGACAGAGAGAGAGAGAGAGTTTGTATGCGAAAAAAGAGATTGATGCATCGCTCTGTCCCTTACTAAAAACAACTACCTATTCCGTGACTTTTTAGGTCCGTTTTCGCGCCAAACTGTCAAGGTCAGTTTAAACCCGCAATTTCAGGCATTCAAGTTATTTAAAGTATTTTAATGTTTTAATATGCTCGTGGTCTGTTCGACATGATTTATGTGAAAATTTAAGCAAAAATTAAATTTATTTAAGATTACTATTAGAAATAATAATAGCCAAACATCGGCCAGCAGACTTTTAAGATGTCCCGATAAGATGTGTTGACAGATTCATCTGTCATTTTAGATACAACAATTATGGTTTATCTTTTCAATAGGGCTTATCGGGACTTCTTGAAACAGGCCCTAGGTGTTTAATCAGTTAGTCGGAAAATAATAGTTCATTCCATGGACTCGGGTTGCATAGGGTTGAGTGGCGTGTGAGGATAGCTCAAGCAGACTGAACCAAAAGAGGGGGGCAGTCAGCGGCAAAAAACTATGTTATTCCAAAAGCTTCAGGAATCCAGAAAGCATCCTTCAGGAATCCAGATCCCATGAAAAGCGTCAACTTAATTCCTCTCGAGTACCTCCCCCACTGTCGGGGTGGTGGGGGGTATTAAATCTCCCGTTTACTAGTTTTTCGTCATAACTCGAAAACAATTGAAAGTATCAATACAGTTACTACTACATTAACTAGATATATACAATTTTGGACAGATTATGTCATATACATTTTTACTGTAGATCAATAATACTGTAAGAGCACAATTTTTGGATTTTCGGTAGATAAATCGAATAGGCCGAATACCGAATAGTTACCCAATATTCTTTTCAGCTCTAGTTTTTTTGCATTTTTTTCTCGTTCGCATTTTTTTCATTACTTATGTTGTGCTATGTAGGTATACAACCTTGCCAAATTGTATAATTCTAGTTCTATGGAAAGTACAGTATAGGCTAAATTTTGATTATCTATGGAGTGCCGAATTTGCGGCTATATTGCGATATATCTTTTGATTGCGTTGTCTTAAAAGTTTGATCTATTCATTGTTCTATGATACTTTCACGTGTTCCTGAGTAAAAGAGCCTAAGAGAGAAAAAGGAAAACCGGACGGACGGATCGACAGACAGATAGACGAACAACGAAGTGATCCTACAAGATTTTTTTTAGACTGTGGTACGGAACTCTTAAATTGCCAAAAAAACACGTTCCTTGTTCGGGGACCCCTTTAATTTAACGGTCATACGCAAAACGCATGTTGAGGTAGACTTTGCGGCGCGACTTATATTACAAGACTGTTCTATAGTAAAATGATTTGGCGAGGAGATATTGTCAAATAACTGTTTTATGCGCCATTTTTTAAATGCGGCGTCGCGAGTGGCAAAGGTGCGAGGTGGCACTGTTCAAATTCGGAAAGCACACATGAAATCTATAAAATAAAAATAAAAAAATGCCTGGGACCTGCACGGTGTTCTGGAACCTTCAGTAGGGATGTAGGATCGCGTCACGCCAGTTACTATGCGGATGTGGCGCGGTTAACACAATGGATGGAACACTTACCGATTGCTCTAATGAAAATCCGTCTTGATTGTGCTTGACCTATTGTGCTCTAAACAGGGCATAAGGTAAAAAATATGGTGGCATGTACATGGCCACAGTCAGTTAAGGGGTTAGTTACAGTATTGATCCTACGATAAAAATGTATAAGACAGTTGATTAATGTACAAGTAACTGTGTTGATATTTTTAATGGTTTTCGAGTTGTGACGGAAAACTGGACTGGAAAAGGGGGCCTTTTACACCCACCCCGACAGTGGGGTGAGAGGACTTCAATTGACGCTTTTCAGGGTACCTATCGGTAAAAATACTGAGCTTTTGGCAATAAATAGGAATACATCATCATTATCTTGGATTAGGAGGCTTTTATCCAATAGTGAGTGAGTGTTATAATCTTTCTAGTAAATACCTTAAGATTAAGTTTAGATTTTACAAACGAGAGTCATATAGGAGTAGATAGCTCGCTTAGCTTGCTGCTTTCCCTCTCTCTGCACTCATCACAATCAAGAATCTCAGAACTGAAGGAAGCACTGGACGGGATTCTATTCCGCTTTGATGACAATTCGCATAACCGAATGTGAATCGTTCTTCTTAAAGCGAATGGAATTTACGCGTAATTCGCTTTGTGAGTATGTTCCTGTTTTATTTTCCTCTACAATGTGTAGATAAAGGGTGACCAAGTAAGTACTCATAGAATACTTTTATATTAGATTCTGCTACTTTTTATCTAGGGATTAATTAAATGATAAAACTATTTGCTAGGTGTTATCAGTAATTTGCTTATTTTCACGGTCACTTGGAGGCACGTTTTGATAACAACATGTTTTCACTGAAATTTCATTCATTTGATAAACTGAGCAGATAACCCCCCTTCAATCCTATTCAGGGTTGATCCAGTGTACATTTAATCTAAGGTCTATAACTTCATCGATCACTCGATCTCACGACATTGCATGTGTCTTTATAGGGGCAGATTACAAAGTCTGCAGTTACTAATTAAGCATGGGAGTTAGTATGTAGGTACAGAGATTGGTGACTGATTCCCTAACATCTTTACAGCAAACGACGAATACTAAATGTCCGCATGGCTCATTAAGCATCCTGGAATCTCACCTCAGTGCCAATAAATGTGGGTCTGATGTACATTGTGGAGGACTCCGTGTGCGGCACCCACTCCTGGTCGATTTGGACCAACCGTTGGATGCACTTGATGAGTTCTTTCCCGTCGAACATCGGCAGGCCGGATCGCTTTGCAGACGTGTTCATACGCTCCATGTTCAGGTCTGGCCTAAACAACCGGATTTTGTCGTCAATGCCGCGGTACGCTTTCATGCCTTCGAACAACTGGAAAGAGAGCCTTGTGTGAGAGGGTGCTTACTGGGGTAATTTATATTTCGACACCTGTTTAGTGACAGAGGAGGTAAACACCGCTCGCTGTGTTTAAAGTGTTGTTGTTTAAGTTGTGGTTAAATTCAGAATGGTATATTTTTTTCCCCGTTTTCTCGTGGTCCCACTGATTTGTCCCATCAATGGGACCACGAGGAAAACTTATTTCTCGTAGTCCCATTCAGTTCAATTTAAAGTATCTTGAACCTCCTGTATAATATGCATGACGTAAAGAAATGACAGAAAGTACAACCGAGTGCTGAAGTCGTTTATTTACGACGTGTTGACGATGACGACAAACTTTCAAAATCCCGGCCATTGGCTCTATCATATGAGAATACTGTTTTATGTCTCGTTAATTCTGCTATCATTTTCTCTGTCTAGTTGTTTGCTTTTTAGCGTTCAGACATAATAATAATTTAAATAATAATTTCTTTTTGTTTTGTTATTTGAGTTTTCTTGTACGAAATGGTACGAAACCCTTGGTGTGCGAGTTCAAACCGCACTTGACCGATTATTTTCTTTTTATAATTTTAATGTGCTGCTTTTCTGCAAATCTGTGTGTTACTGTGTGTACTGTGACGTTACGCAATTTATCTCTCTGCCAGTGACCGAATAAAGAGAGTGGAGGTTTTCTGATTTAGACAGTAACTCTTAGAGAAAAACAGAGAAGAAGTTCTCAAATAACAAGTATGATAAGGAGAATGTCTTTGTTTACAATAATAAACAACTGAGGAGATAACATGTGTAAGTAAGCACGCAGTTGCGCATCGAATCAAACTAAATAATTGTAACCTGGATATATATAGAAGTTTAGAATATAGGTGGATGTACACACTTGGATTGCGTAATGTAGCGCTTTCGCCGCGGGGTGTATGCTTAAATTTTCCATAGGCGTTATCTCTGGTTTCTGCCAGCCCCCGAGTTGTGCGTGGTAGTACACTTTGAACATGTGGTCTGTGAAGAACTTCCCGAAGCCGAGGTCCTCGACTTCAGGTTTAGGTTGCAGTTGATAGGGTGCTGCGAGCTTCACGTGCATGTCTTCGTACTGTAAAAGAAAAGCGTAGAGTTAATCAGACTATTAGTCGGTTGTTTGTTTACATGTACTGGTTGCTGGTAGGATCTTAACTGGATAATTGCAAGATGAGCATGCCTCACGAAATTGTTTTTTGTGTTTAAATATAAAGGTTTTAAGTCTCTTGTGTGTAAAGTTTATTCTACGAGTACATTCTCCTGCTATAGGTATTCAACAGCTTTATGATCCATTTCCATCTACTACATAAATCTCTTCTGCCTATCTCCATTCATCCAATTTCAGTAAATTTTATATTGTTTTGTAGTGTAGATGTTTACCTACGATGGCATGTTCGTCAGACAACAAATCATGCAACGTCTGGATAAGACATGCATACGCCTCCAAGCCGCCACAAACATGATAAAACTACTTAGATAGGAACCTACATGTTATGAGGTCAATATTTTACGAGAAACTTCCCTAGAGTTATCCTACTTACGATTTTTATATATTTGTGTAGATCAGTTGATGGTTAATAATTTTCCGAGGGAATTTCAAATATCAAATATTATCTATCCGTGTCGATTATATTAATTCACCTAGACGTTATCTTGAGAGGCGGCGATCGACACATTTCGGTGCATAATTTTAGTGTTGTTAGTTGCAGACCAATTAAGGAAACACATAATGACTGATGATTTAATCGTTAATTACTTCAGCCAAGTAAGCAAACCTTCCTATCAGAAAACGATGTTAATATAAGAAATACACGTTGAAAATCATGAGTCGAAGAATAATAAACTGTTTTTCCTTATCAAGTTTTAATTAGAGGTTAAAATGGGTCGTTCGTTACAATAAGTGTAAGTTTGGGATTTATAGAGTGATGCAATAGGATATAAAGTTACAATGTTGATAGTCTTGTAAATAAGTCATGAAATGTATGAACCGCAAAACCGAACCGTGAAACACATTTCTCAGGTAGATAACCTTTTAGTTAGGTGAAGAACTTGCATAAGGTAACGATGACGTGCATGTTATTTCATATTATCTATTCTCTCTTTATTTAATCTCGCGTATGTGTTTTTCTATTAATGTAAATTTAGTGGTAAGTTAATAGATTCCTTTCAACGCTCCTGTGTAGTTGGGGTCTAGGTCGGTATTTATTTAGTTATTGTTTAGGTTACTTTCTTTTTAGTTTGTGTTAGTATATTTTTATATATGGATAGTTTATGTAATATTGATAATAGTTTCTTCTCTTGTTCATCAAACGACGACTATATTAGTGCGGAGAATGATATTAATATATAATACAATTCCTTTGTGGAGGAACCACTATCCGACAAACTTACCGCTATTTTTCGTAGCCTGGGCAACAATTCAAATATTGTTCATATCAACGCCCAGAGTATCCACTCTAGTTACCCGGACATACTCAAGACGTTCAGTAGTAAACATGTGGATGGTATTCTTGTATCTGAATCCTTTCTCAAGCCGACTTTACAATCCACTATGTACTCGCTGCCTGATTTCCAGCTCTATCGGAACGACAGAATTGGGAAAGCGTATGGCGGCGTAGCCATTTACCTTCGCTCGGATATTCCTTGCAGAGTTGTAAGTGTCTCGCCGAGTGAGTACTCCGAATCTGCAGAACATCTTTTTCTCGAAATCTGTCTTCACCATTATAAGTTCTGTTGGGCGTTCTCTATAGTCCCTCACTCCGTATTGATGATTTCGACTCTTTCGAGTCTTTGCTCAATTAACTGAGTCCTCTTTACAATGATACCCTCATTCTTAGTGATTTTAATACATGTATTCTCAAAAATGATTCCCGCTCTGCTTAACTCCAGTCCATTGTAAATTCTTTCAATTTACATATTCTTCCTCTCAACGCAACTCATTTTCAACTACACTGCACTCCTTCCCTCCTTGATCTCATGATCGTCTCGAATTTGGAAAAGGTTACGACCCATGGACAGTTTAACTCTCCTTTTTCCTTTCATGACCTAATTTATCTCTCGTATAAGATTAAGCCGCCCAAGAGCAGAGCAAAATTTATCCATATTCGTAGCTTCAAGGTATAATTGATACTGCATCCCTTAAATCTAATGCCGCGTCGATCGACTGGTCACCTGTTATCTCCAGTGAGACTGTGGATGACAAGATCCACCATTTCAATGCAATGATTCTGAGACTGTTCGACAAGCATGCACCGGTTAAGAAGGTTAAGGTAAAACACCTTCCAGCACCCTGGCTCACTGACGCTATCAAGCGCTTGATGGCTAAACGGAATAGGGCCAAAAGCCAGTACAAAAAGGAACCTACAGCCGAGCACCTTGCGCTTTCCAAATGCCTTCGAAACCAATGTAACCGCATGTGTCGTGAGGCCAAGCGGCGCCACATTTTTCAGCGCATTGAGAGTTATAATCCCCCCTCCCAGGTGTGGAAATTCCTCAAGTCGCTTGGTGTCGGTAAGTCTCAGAATCAGTTGGTTGACAATGTTGATCTCAACGGTCTCAACAAATTCTTATCAGTCCCCCCCAGTCGTCATTGAATCCACTGTAAAGGATGCCACACTCTGCGTCCCATGCGCTCGAGGTCCGCCTCCACCTCCACTTCATTTGACTTCAGACTTGTCGGAATTGATGCAGTTAAAAAGCAGTGCTCACTATTTCCTCCAAAGCTGGATGATAGCAAAGGAGATGATAATATCTGCACTAAAATGATCAGTAGTGTGCTCAACGAGCTACTTCCAGCTATCACAAGTATTATAAACCACTCTCTCTCCAGTTGTCCCTTCCCTAATGTGTGGAAAAAAGCATTAGTTATCCCTTTACCCAAAACATCAAATCCCTCCCTTTAAAAAGTTTCGTCCGATATCCATCCTGCCAATCCTCTCCTAAGTCCTAGAATCCATTATCCATTCGCAGCTCTCCTCCTACCTTTCCTCTAACAACTTGTTGAATCGATTCCAGTCCGGATTTAGACCAGGCCACAGTACCGTCACGGCCTTACTCAAAGTCACCGACGACATATAGCAAGCAATGGATGAGAAATGGGCATGTGGGCAGGCAGGCCACATAGCGCGAAGATCGGATGGCCGATGGGGCAAAAAGGTCCTTGAATTGGAGACCACGTACTGGCAAGCGCAGTGTGGGTCGGCCACCTACGAGATGGACCGACGACCTGGTGAGGATCGCTGGATCTCGTTGGATGCAGGTGGCTACGGACCGGTCACGCTGGAGTGCGATTGGAGAGGCCTATGTTCAGCAGTGGACACTAACAGGCTGAAATGATGTCCTGGTCAGAGCATGTCAGCGAGGTTAGTAGATGTTTCTTTGCCACTTTCCACTCCCTCAGGCGTCTTCAAAACTTCCTGCCTCGGCACACAAAAATCACGCTTGTCCAGTCTCTTCTTCTTCCCCTGATCGATTACGCTGATGTATGCTGGGCAAGCGCAAACGAAGAGCAGCTGAACAAACTCGAGCGACTTGCGTCGAACTTGCGACCACGTCTGGGAGTATCGCAGGGAGTTGAAATGACTCCCGATTCGCCTTCGACGGGATTCCCATATCCTCATTTGCCTCTTCACTATTTTATGTAATCCTCGCTATCCTGGCTTGTTACGGGATCGTTTCGTTTTCCGTCTTTGGATAGGCCACGGAGATCTCACACTCGGTCACTACTTACAACTCCGCAACATAAAACTGCCGCTTATGAGAATGGGTTCAGACTACGAGCTATCAGTCTCTGGAACAATCTCTCCAGCGCCAACAGAGACAGAACGTCAAATCACACTTTTAAAAGTCGGTTGAAAGAACACTATCTATATCCATGATAAGTATTAGTATTAATTTGTATCTACTTTTTATGTATGTGTTACATATTTATATATATAATTATTTTTAGTATTATGTAGATATTGGTAAGTAGTTTATTATTTTTATTAACATTTTTATTGTTGTGCACATAGTTTTCTACCTTTACTTTCTTTTTTACCTCTCCATTCTAGGTTTGCTGGATGAAATCTCTTGTTAGAGATAAGCTCACCTTTGTTCTTTCCTTTATATTTGTTTTTTTATCACTGTTTTGTGCAATAAAGTATTACAAAAGAACATTATAAAATATAAATTTTACTTTATCGCGTATGGATCAACATCATACCAAATTGGTATAGAAAGCATGATGTTCATCTTGCTGTCACCCACAACTATGTCTAGCTGGGAAAAATATTATTAAATTGGAACCGCTAATATATATTAACCCTTAAATGAATTCTTTTTTCATTGCTTTTCGATCTTATTATAATGACATAGGGGTCAAATCATTTTAAGACCTTTTGGACACACGATGCAAGGCTGACTATCCATCTCATCTTACAATTATTCAAAAACAGACGACATTTGCAAGTGTAATTATAATTAGGGATTTTCTAACAGTTCAGGTATCAAAGCAGCTCGCTAGATAGCGTTGTAGAGTTTCCGGAGGTCTATCACAGAATACAATATATAATTGTGGTCTGCGATATTTCAAATTTGTACTGTGGGCCGAATTGTTAAGGTCCCAAGCTCGCGTTACACATTTTCATCATTTCCGACCGCAGAGCCTCAATTTCTCTCACGACCTCTAGCGACCTATTTGGAAATTATTTTAAAAATCAACTATCTTAAAACTCTTCCTTGGATCAACAAAATACAAGGCATACCCTGAAGGAGACATCAGGCGTGAGGTCCGGTCTGGTGTTAGGAGCGACGGCAGAGGGCGCCACTCGCTCTGTCGGCTGCGCGGGCAACGGCACCGGCGCCGGCGACTGACTCTCCTCAAACTCCTTGTACCGCAGCGAAGAACTGCACAACCGCACAGTCTGGAACTTGTGCTGGTTCTCGAATATCCACTTCACGAGGACCTACAACATAAATACAGAAATCGCAAAACGCACGCGGCCCACCTAAATATCTAATTCCAGGTAACAGGCGACAATTGAATTGCAAATTGTTCAGGAAGGGACCGGCCGATTAGAACTATGACTTTAATAATTTTCAAAGGGAGGAAAGTAGCCTAAAATTTTGAATGAATATTACCTTACTGCGACGTAGAGGCATTTTGATGACACGGGTTTATTTCACAACACTTTATTAATAGTAGGTACAAACACTTTCACTAATTTTGTCTAAATGGGCCAAAGTCTTTAGTGCACGCTTCACATAAAAAATAAACGAGTACTGATATTGTTAAGTTCATCACTAGCTCTGAGCTGACTGACTTCACTGGATCTAAAACACAAACATTTAAAGAGCTAGTGATAAGATTGTGAGTTGACCCTATGACGTGCTCATTTGTAATCACCACAAGTTATAAACATCACTTGATAGCACAACGCAATTTATCAAAATATGGATTACGCATTCGGAGTAGGAATAATATGTTATGGCGTGATTTTAGCGAGTCCTTGTTCGTGACGATGCAAGGTGGATGCGCTGACGACGGCGACGCGAGCGGATAGCGATGCGCACGAGTTGCGACTCAACGGTACCGACCGACTGCCGTAAGGTCGGGTGAAATGATTGTATTAGGTCACTGAGCACCCATGTTCATAAACATTTTAAATGAATATGTTAATTCAACTGGCGAATCGATGCTTCTTTACCTACGCACAACGCCACCAATTTACATTGAGTACTATTCTGCATAATAACGACGTTTAATCCGAAAGGATAGCCGTCAAACTAACAGGTCGTTATAGTAATTACTCATTATCCCTTTCGCAGGAGATCAGGTGATTAGTTACTGAAATTTCAAAGAGGATAGAACTTCAAGGTCATCAAAATAGGGGAAATCACAAACCTACTGTGCTTTCCTTGACCCTATGTGGATGGCAAGACATCCTTGGAAGGCCAGACAACATTTGATAAAATGAGTCTAATACATTGTCATATTCTCATTTCCTATTACTATCATATGAGCCAGTAGCAATACTCATTTAGGGTTAAACCTCTTATCTAGCGATAAATAGATAGGTTTCCGTATTAAATATGATGTTTATATTTCCATAAAGAACCTATTCTAAGCGTAACGCTTAATGCTTAATAGAGTTAATTAAGTATTTGGGTATAAAAGTTTACCCACACACACGCATACACACAAAATAAAAAATGGATGAAAGAGTGTATCTATAGTGGAGGGTGTGTGTATCTACTACTAAAACAGACCTTCTAATATTTATTCATATGGGTGTCACCACACTCTCTCTAACCTAACTATTTCAGTCGGACAAGCTTTCGCTAAATTAAACATATTCTTCCGTTTACAGGTTGCTGATAAAACTCTCTGAAAAATAAACCGACTAATTCCTCATACTAAATTAAGGGCTCCTCTTAAGGGCCTATTACACTGTCATTAAAATGATCATAAATCTATAATCCAACATCCTTCACACATAATTCACAAAATTGAGAGAGAAAGAACTATGATTGGATCTTAGATAAATGATTATATGACATTGTAATAGGCCCCTTAATCAACAGCCTGTGAAACTGAACCTCAAAAAAACATAATACTTTCAGCTACATCGCTCTAATATAGGTCAGGTTGTTTCAGAGCAACTTTCTCAGTATTTTCCGCGTGTTTCTTCAGCATCGCCATGACTTCGTTGTCAAACTCCTTGGGCGTGGGTATCTTCTTCACGACCCAGTGGAAGATGTCCCAGTCGTTGGTCGGCGAATTGATGAGCCGATCATACATCATGGTCTGCTCCTCGGAAAAGCCAGCGAGGTGCTTCTGCGCGAACGTGCTGAGAATCAGATCGTTCTCCAGCATGCCTCTCTTACGGGACTGGTAGAGTAGTCTGTAGAAAGCATAAAAATAAAGATTTATAAACTGGCACATGATCCTTGGGCCCCTTAAGAGTCGCATATGTATGTGTATTATCATTTATTATTATTTTATTTCATTATTATTTTTTAAATAAAAAAATTAATTTATCGATCTATCTACATACCTATACTTATAAATTCATAGGTCTGACTGTCTTACTGACTGACATCTGGTCCTAGAGACATGAAACTTTGTACAGGAGTTCCTTAAATGGCATTGGGTATAGCACAAAAAGGGATTTGGCGAAAATCATCTCCTAAGGGGGGAAATGGGGGGACTTGTATGAACTTGTATGAACTTGTATGGACATAACAAAAATCCATCAGCTCATTACGAAAGTTTCAGGGGGTAAGATGAAACTCAAAACTATGTAGTTCCATGTCCGGTCGTAGAGGAGACGTCTGAATTGTTAATAATTCCGCAAGCCGGCGCATGGTATAAAAAGTCAACGAGTCTGGAACGGCCGCCGGACTGGCCGCCAACGGGCCGGCCAACTGAACGGCCGCCGCCATCGTGACGATATTCGACGGCCCCGACCCCCCTTTTTAGGGTTCCGTACCTTAATAGGAAAAAAGGAAGCCCTAAAGGATAACTTCGTTGTCCGTCTGTACGTCTGTCAAGACCTTTTCCTCATGAACGGTGTATAAAGTTTAAATTAATATCGTTTAAACAAATCTGTGGTCTCTTAAAGTTGTAAAAAAAAAACTTATAGGTCAACGCAATCAAAAGATACCGCCCGCCGCCCGCCGTTTATGTCAGAATTGTCAGCAAAGGAAAACATCCGAGACTCGCACTTGGCCGTTTATTAACGAGTATATTTACTATAAGTCTAAAGATGCGATTTTTTTTGGAGGCAAGAGGGTGACATTTCGCTTCTTTGGGTCAACCACAATGACTCAAATTCTCAGAAGTGAAGTAAAAGTACCCTATCTGATCCACCAAGGACTTGTCTTCTGTTATGCCGCTATATGATACAAAAGTGACATCAATATTTTGATGAAAAAAACCAGCTAATATATATTAGATGTAAACAACTTTAAGCGTGTATTCTTTGAATTAGTATTATAAATCATTTGTATCTTACATAAGACCTTCTGTAAACCATCTAGCCAGATAACACCAAGGGCCATCCATTAGTTAAGTGCGGTGTTTTTTACCATTTTTTGTCGTGAGATTCTCGAGCCCCTCCCCCACCTACCCAGAATATCACGTGAGATTTTTCAAAATTTGTAATTTGTAAATAAAACTACATTTGCTTTATTATTTTTATTTATTAGTAATTTAGATAGACTAGATCGTAGTATGGAATATGGAATGGCATTGCCTTGGAGACGCGCGTGAGTTGCTGGCCGGCGGCGCCTAAACAAACGAAAGGCTACTGTGCTATTTGTGGCGTTGGGATAACCACCACACATTATTGTGTCAGATTTTGCCATAAATTAAAGTCGAGAAATCTTTGTGCGCTTTTAATTTAAGCCATTTTCTCGCAATTTTACACTGGTTTTTGAGGGGGATAAAAACTTGGTATTTAAGAGATCGCTTAACCCCCCCCCCCACCACCACCACCACCACCACCACCACCTCACGGGATCAGTATTAACTAAACTGTTTTCTTGTTACTACTTACATTCTGACCTCTACTTATATTAGGTACTTCAAATCTAAACAACCCTGTTTTTCATTGATGTAAAATACACGGGGTTTCACAAAGTTCTGATAAAAGAGGTCTGATGATGAAATTCATATTACTTCTGTCATAACAAGATTTCAAAGCCATTTTCCGCAATAAGATAACAAGTTTTCATCATTCATAATCTAACCAACCTACCTTCTGGCCATGATCCCACCCGCTTCCCTCGAAAATAAAGCTACTTAACATCAATCTACTCTCATCATCTCATCCTGTTACCCGCTCCCCCTACGCCGGAGTATATGGCTCTCGGTACATTTTCCATTTGGGCAGATCTACTTTTAAAAGTGGCTAAAGAAGATGTCTCAAATTCCATACAAAAAAATTCAGGCCCGGCGCAAACAAAATGTTGCCCAAAATGAAGTGCACACCTATATATAGGTCATTATTTCTAGAAAATAATCAGTGCTAAATACGATGGCTAAAGAGATGGTTTTACCTTTTGTATTCTAGCGGGACCTCTCCCTAAAAACTAAATATTTTGTTGATAAATATTATTTTTTCGTGTTATTATTTATCTCTAACGCATACAAAAGGAACTTTATGTACACTGTACAGTCGTTTTACGTTTTTCCGTGTATGGTATGGAACCCTTCGTGTGCGGGTCCGACGTCCTACTCGCAATTGACCGGTTTTATTTTATAATGTATTAAACACTTCATTTTGAGATAGAATTTGATAGCGCCGGGCCCGGTTTTGTTTGAGATCTCCTTTTCGTGACGTTCTCACAGATCAAGTTAAATAGAATGCTGGCTGGGCCAGCTGTTGGTATTCTGGCTCACATCGATGAGCACATACATATCTGCCTCACTTACGAACTCTCAGGTTTAATCAGATCTGTTTGAGCAGCTGACTATGAGCTGCTAACACTGTGCCACAGATACAATGTGAGTTTAGTTTTGCTAGATAAATATGGGCACAATTATTGGGCCTTTGCTAACCATTATGGGAAAAGATGTGACGGTGTGTTTGTTGTCGAGGTTTTTTATCTTGTGTTGATGTCAGATAGGACATTTTATTAGAACTAACTTTAAGATATTGAATTTAACACTTTTCCTAAGATTACTTAAGAAACAGGCCATTATTGCCTTAAGTATCTGGTGCTGTACTTCGGAAACCGAACAAGTTATGTCAATGTGTGAATTCATGGTACAGGAGTCTCTATCCAGACTCCTGTACCATTGTGCAGTAAAGGTCTCCAGTCTCCGGTCTTTATTACGCTACTAGCTGATGCCCGCAACTTCATCTGCGTGATCCTAGGAATAATTATTAACCGAGATAACGTTACCCTCCTTCTGGTGCAGTCGGATAAAAAGTATCTGTCGTGGCGTAAGGCCAACAAAGGGACGTAAAAATAAAAGGGTGACGAAAAAGCGGGAGCCCTTTTATTGCTAGACCTAAACCTTTGCTAGACCAAACAAAGTGGTCCTTCGAAGACAATTGACCAGCACTGTGGATCCAGTGTAACGACAAAAGGTATGCTGCTGACCCGCTCCCAGGCAAAAAATATGGAGGCCAGCAGGCCAGACGAGCCGACGACGACGTCGCCCGCTGATGAGACGCCCGCTGACGAGGTGCCCGCGGGTGGCCGTGATGACGACGCGGTTTCCCTCAGTTCGATGACATCCCCCGTATCGGTAGCCTCGACCACCAGACGCAGACAGCTTCTCGACCTTGAGCTGGAGACTGCGGAAGCAATGGCTGCCATTGAGCTGGAGGAAGCGAAGGCAAAAGCGGCAGCCGAGCAGCAACAACGAGCCTCCGACGTGAAGAGGCGGCTGCTTACCACAAGACTAGCCCTGCAAACGGCCGCTTTGGAAGACGAGGGAAGGCGCAGCCGTGCGTCCTCTCGAGCGTCGTCGGTCACCGACATGCGACCGACGATGAAGACTATTCTCCTAACGCCCACAGTGTCAGCAGCGGCTTGCGACGCAGCCCGACCCAAAGACCAGCGAGACCACCCCGAAATGACGAAAACCGATGATATGGCGAAGTTCCTAGCAAGACAGACGTCGATCAAGGAGCTACCACAGTTCTGCGGAGAACCCGAAGAGTGGCCCTTATTCTACGCACAGTTCGTGACGACGACCCGACTGTGCGGATACAGCGACGACGAAAACATCGCCCGGCTAGCAAAATGCCTTAAAGGGCACGCCCGCGAAGCTGTATCGGCCCTGCTCGTCACTGCAACAAACCTAGAAATCATCATAAAAACATTATGGCTGCGATTCGGACGACCGGAACTGTTGATTGAGGTAATGTTATTGAAAATTCATAACATTCGTGACATACGTCAAGACGACGTCAATCTACTCATAGAGTACGCGACCATAGTGCAAAACATTGTCGCGACCATGAAAATGACAAATGAGGTCGGTCATCTGACGAACCCAACCTTGATTCGAGAAATAATCGGCAAGTTACCGATGACGCTGAAGTACCAGTGGAGTTTTTCTATAGCGAGTAGAGGTGAGAACAAAATTAATCTCAACGACGTGTCAGAGTGGTTGATGATGGTAGCAAATGCCGCGACGACTATTGCACTGCTGCCTACTGCTGACCGACAACACCATCAACACACAAAGCAGGAGAAGAAGTTTGTACATGCCACCACACCCACGGTCACCGCCACCTCGATGACGACAGCCCCAACGCGAACCACCTCCTGCGCACTGTGTCAATACGAACCCTGAACAACGCCCTGAACAACTGCTCTGAATTTAAACGCCTTTCCATAGACGATCGCTGGAAATTGGTGACCGAGAGAAAGCTGTGCTTCTGCTGCCTCTCGCTGAGTCACCAGCTTAAGAGCTGCAGGAGGAAGACCAAGTGTTCCGAAGGGCAATGTACCAGCCTACATCACCCGCTGCTACACGCCGCGCCATGCAACGAGACTAGGTGGCACCAGTGGTCATCTCTGGACCGAGCGGGGACGTGGAGGCTCTAGCGCTACTAGACGAGGGAGCGTCGGTGTCACTGATTGACGACTCTCTATTGAAGCGGGCCGGTATCACGGGACCAACCGCGACGCTGCAATTACGAGGGGCCACCGGAATGAGGTCGAGCGAGCCGAACTCCAAGAGGGTCAACATCACCGTTCGTGGCCGAGCTAAAGAAGAGCGCTTCGTTTTGTATAATATGAGATCTGTAAATAATTTATACTTGCCTGTACATAATGTAAATATTAATAGACTACTGAACGACTTCCCACACCTGACTGACCTCCTACAACACATCGACAGACTGACCTAAAACGAGCGACCGCAAATACTTATAGGATCTGACAACATTGACCTAATCGTGACCAGACGTGCTCATGTAGGACCGACCGGACCGATTGTGTCGGAGACAAGCTTGGGGAACATCGTGCACGGTAAACTGTCGCCATTGACACCGACGGACGCGACTATTTACCGCCCGTGCGACGCTCTGAATGACATGGTGAGGCGATCGTTCTCGACTGACGGTTTCGGGACGAAACCATTCCCTGACACTCCTCGGTCGCGGGAGGATCTCAGGCTCTCGCTATCATGGAAAAGACGATGAAACTAGTAGGTGACAGGTAGGAGACTGGCCTTCTGTGGAGGGACGACGCAGCAGTGCTGCCAGACAGCCGCGCTGTCGCCCAGAAGCGGCTGGTGGGTGTCACCAAGAAGATGGACAGCATGCCTGAGTTTGCAGCGCGCTACAGAGAGAAGGTCACACTTCGCCGTGTTCAACCCAAATAAGCCAAACAAGCTACGCCTAGTACTTGACTGCGCAGCGAAGTCAAGCGGCAAGTCGCTCAATGATTTCCTACTTAGCGGACCTGACTTTCTCACATCACTAGCAGGCATCCTTTTAGGTTTCCGTTGCGGCAAGATAGCTGTGATGGGTGACATTCAAGAGATGTTTCATCGCGTACGCATCAGAGAAGAGGACCAACAAGCACAGCGGCTTCTGTGGGACGGTGGTGAGTACGCCATGAATGGATGACCTTTGGTGCTGTGTGTTCGCCGTCATCTGCACAGTACTTGAAGAATTTGAACGCGACCAGATTCAAGACCACGCACCCCAAGGCTGTTGACGCGATCGTAGATCACCATTACGTCGACGACTTCATCTATTCAATTGACGAGTACGACGAGGCACTACAGGTTGTAAATGATGTGATAATTATTCATGCTAAGGGAGGTTTCAACATGCGAAACTTTATGTCAAACTCAAAACGGCTTCTAGGACATTTGCCCGAAGATAAGCTTGCACCGGGTGGTGAAAAGATGCTCTCAGATGATAAGAACGAGACCATGGAACGCGTTTTAGGCTTAAACTGGGACCCCGAAGACGATAGCTTCACCTTCCTATTGAAGTTCCACAAAGTTGACTGCGACATCAGCGCTGGTTTCAAAAGACCGACCAAGAGAGATGTTTTGAAGCTATGTCCGTGTTTGACCCACTGGGGTTTCTGCTCTATGTTACAGTTCAGGCCCGCATCTTATTTCAAGACATTTGGAAGTCCAAAATAGGATGGGATGATGAGATTGAAACGTGCCACTTTCACAGGCTGTCCGCTAATAACTGTGACAAGGATGCATCTGCTGAGTTGCACGTATTCTGCGATGCCAGCTCAAGGGCCTTTGTGAGCGTTGCTTATCTCAGAAGGAAGACGGCCGACGGAGTATGGCATGTAGCAATGGTAATGGCGCGAGCGAGGGTCGCGCCTCTAAAGGTCCTGAGCATACCTCGGCTAGCGTTACAGGCAGCCGTGATTGGAGCACGACTCTCCCAGGTTTTGAAGAGATACATAGGAATACCAATTAATAAAATAAAATTTTGGACTGACTCGAAAACTGTCCTAAGCTGGCTTAGGTCCGAGACCGGACGTTTCAAGCCTTTTGTAGCGCATCGTGTCAGCGAAGTCTTTGAGCTGCCAGACGTCTGTGACTGGAGGTGGGTGCCGACGAAATGAACCCCGCTGATGATGCCACGCGGGACGTCGTCATTGCCAGCAATAATAGATGGCTACGAGGACCCGACTTTCTTCGACAACGCGAAGAGTCATGGCCACAGGAAGACGAAAGGTCCATAGCTCTAGATCTGGATGACGTTGAGGTGAAGGCGGTAAATCTACTGAC
Organism: Argyresthia goedartella; assembly: GCA_949825045.1. NCBI lineage: Eukaryota > Metazoa > Arthropoda > Insecta > Lepidoptera > Argyresthiidae > Argyresthia > Argyresthia goedartella. The sequence goes on along the minus strand of OX463814.1, from coordinate 23,123,907 downwards.
TTCTGAAGCAAATGGAGCCCTGCCAGATAACAGCCGGTTCTCATCGTACTGGAGACTAATCAGAAGCACCGCCTGGATCTTTCGCTTCACCCACAACTCCAAAGGCTCGGGAAACAGACGAACCGGCGAACTCACGGCCAGTGACCTGAGGTCTGCTGAAACTGTGTGGGTTAAAGAAAGTCAGAGGCGGACTTACTCACGAGAAATTGCTTCGATACTATCGAAGGAGTTTGTGGACAAGACGAGCTCTCTGCGACAGTTGACACCCTTCTTAGAGGCCGATGGTGTTCTTCGAGTTTCAGGAAGAATAACAGCATCTAATGTAGACGAAGGCACAAAACATCCTGCGATCTTGCATCCAAAAGACACCTTTACAAAGCTGCTATTCCAACAGTACCACAAGGATGCGGGACATGCTGGCCGAGAGATAACTTTGAACAACGTCAGACAACTATTTTGGATATGCAACGGTCGGAATGCAGTGAAGGCAACCTGGAATACGTGTCAAAAATGCAAGATTGACAAGGCGAAACCAGTTCCACCTCTAATGGGACAAATGCCCGACGTAAGGCTCAAGACCGGGGGACGAGCGTTTCGCTTTACTGGACTTGATTATTTTGGACCCATGACGGTCAAGGTTGGCCGGAGACACGAGAAAAGGTATGGTGCCTTGTTCACTTGCCTCACGGTCAGAGCTGTACACGTAGAGCTCGTTCACGACCTGACAACTAGCAGTGCGATAATGGCACTAAGACGCTTTATTGCAAGACGAGGCTGCCCGGAACAGATATGGTGCGACAACGCAACTACCTTTAAGGGAGCAGACAATGAGCTGAAGCAATCGGTTCGTGCGATAGATCAAGAGGAACTACTACGCTACGGAAGTATCAGGCAGATCGAGTGGCATTTTATTGCGCCGCAGGCCCCCCACATGGGCGGATGCTGGGAGCGCCTGGTTCGGTCCATAAAAACGGCTATGAAGGCGACACTGAAAGAAATTGTTCCAAGCGACCAGACCCTACAGACGGTGGTTGCCGAGGCAGAAGCTATAGTCAACACCCGACCCCTAACCTACGTTCCACTCGACCATGTAGACGACTTGCCCTTGACACCAAATTACTTCTTACTGGCCAAAACTAATTATTTCGACCAGCCCTTCGGAAGCTTCGGTGACGGTGACCTGCTGAGACGAAACTGGAGGGAAGGACAACGACTTGCTGACTTAGTCTGGAAGCGGTGGCTCAAGGAGTACCTACCGACTTTGACAAGACGGGACAAATGGTACGGACCAACGACTCGACCAATAACGGACGGTGACTTAGTTATTATAGCAGATGACCAGGCGCCCCGTAACCTCTGGCTACGGGGTGACAAAAACATACAGAGGACCCTACGGACTAGTCCGTGTAGCTGACGTGAATACCAGACTGGGAACGTACCGACGAGCAGAAGCCAAGCTCTGCCGGCTGGACGTCCAACCACCGGGAGTATTGGCTCCCAATACTGGAGGTAGGGATGTCGTGGCGTAAGGCCGGCAGCCTCCTTGGCTCGCTGGCCGGCGAGGCTAGAGGTTTATGACGAAAAAAGAAAAAGAAAAAGGAAGCGAGGATAGACAAACAAAAGGACGTAAAAATAAAAGGGTGACGAAAAAGCGGGAGCAAATCTTTTATTGCTAGACCTAGAGCTTTGCTAGACCAAACAGTATCCCATATGTTAATCTAGCCCATAAACTACCTCTGTGCTAAATTTCATTCAAATACGTTCAGCCGTTTTAGCGTGATTGATTCACAAACACACAAACATCCTAACATCGCTACTATCACATTTATAATATTAGTTAGATTTATTGCGGTCCTGGGGCAACCTGATCCTTTTGTTTTGGAGTTTGGGCGATCTCCACTTCCACCTTGGTGCGTCGTCGTATCTAGACGTTGGGTATGGTCGAGAAGGGAGACTCCGAGCATAGCGCGCTCCAAATATTTATTTCTCGCGACGTAGTGGACAATCAAAATTGACCAAGTAGTATTTGCTCTACACCGTTTTGGTCACTCACCAAACACAATATTCAGTCTGTTTTTTCATAAAAATGATGAAACATGGAGACTCAAGTTCGAATCACAAGGTAATAATCGGGCGGCCACCTTTTGTTAAAACGCCAACAGTTGCTATTATAACTGCTGCCATCCTAATCAAGGCACGCATTCTAAGAAATCATGCCCGAAAACAGAAATTGATGTATGTATTTACTTTTAAGGCTTGAGTAGAACTTTAAAACAACTTTTTTATTTTTTTATTACATTGCCCTGAATCAGGACCCTAAATGGAAAGATGCCCTAAATCCCTAATTAGATACACTCATTATGACACTAATCCGGTTTATGTGTCCTTACTCAGTCAGGGAGCGGACCTTGGAGCGGCGGGACGTCATGCCACCTAATAAAAATAATAAATGTAGCCCATCAATATCCCAAAGAGGGACACAGACCTTTACCAAGATATGAGTAAGATTAAACCATCACGCTCTAGTCTCAAACTAAAAAGTCGCTATAGCTATGGATGCCCTTGTGACAAGAATAACTATTAAAGAAAACAAGACAAGCAGCAAGATACGGGTGGAAAAATACTTAAAATTACTCTCCGCGCTCGCAACGCACCAAATGAGTGTCCTGCCTGAGTATTATTACATTGCCCGGTGGTGAGCACGCTAAGGGAGTAAGGCGGACTTTAGCCATAATTAGGGAGCCTTACTCTCCTCTCTTATTACACATCTCTTCGTAAGGGCATAAGGGACCCTAATTAGGGAAAATGTAATACCCCTTTTAAAAAGATACTGAATGAGAACCTCAGACTCGAAGTTTCCAGGAGAAAAACAGTCAAGTGCAAGTCGGAATCTTGCACAAATGGTTCCGTACCGCCTCACAATGGTATTCAAGTTTCTTGCATAGGGATTAGAAATCTTTGATTTACCAGTTTGTTCAGGTCAGATAGCAAATTGTTGTTTACGAAATTATTCTACTTTCTTACTCCATATATTTAACCAGACGCATTTATTACCCACGACGGAACGGAGATGGTATATGCGTTTGGGGTGAGAGGATGTTTGTGCAAACCAATGTTGCCATTTTTCTCAAAAACTACTAGTTCGATTTTGATGCGGTTTTCAGTGATGGGTTCGGGTTTGATTGGTGCATGTTCTTAGATAGGTGGTACGGTTACAACTCACCAGGGGGCGCTGCAGTAAACATTTATTTGTGCAAATTCACAACTACGAGTCCGATTTTGATGCCGTTTTTCAGTGATGAGTGCGGGTTTGATTGGTGCATGTTCTTAGATAGGTGTTACGATGACAACTCACCAGGGGGCGCTGCGGTTAACATTTGTTTGTGCAAAACTTAAACTATTCGTTTGATTCTGATGCGGTTTTCATATATTTTTTGTAATGGGTTTGTGGTTGATTAGTGAGGGTTCATAAATAAGTGTTACGGTAGGAACTCACTAGGGCGCACTGCAGTGATATAGTTTATATTAGCTACTAAATATTAAAGAAACTCGATAGAACTTTCTTGATAACATTACATTGAGGCCTCACTTGTGCGCTGCGTTGCGTCGCGTCGTTGATTTTCCATACTTTTGACAGTGGCATGTTTTTTATATATGGCGCTAGCTTTTTTAGTTTTCCGACCTAGACCCATTTTTGTTGATACTTTGTGCAACTTGACAAATTATACATATGCAATCTAGCAAATAGAATTAACACGTGCAAAATAAACAAATAAACAAGAAAAATAATAGAACTCGAAAGAAAGATAATACCTATACGAAAAATCTAAGAGTAAGAAAACATGGAGAGATATCCCAACAACTTAGCCTACTACTTATTTTAATTAACCTAATAAATTCAAGACGAAGTACGAAAAATATTACTCTAAAAATCAGAACCAAAAATCAATACTCGTGAAGGGCTGCTATCTCTATTTTAAATATAAACAAATAATCAAGTTACTATTAACATGCCAAACTAGTACATTTAATAGCAGCAAGAAAATTCGATTTTGAAATTACACAGATTCTAAATTATTGATCATAAAATTAGAAAAAAAACGTAATAAATAATAAAGGTACCTATTTATCTTTAATGTTTAACACAAAAATTTAATTTTTATCCAAGCGTAGTGGCGTCGGGGGACCGCGAGAATCAAGCGAACAGCTTTTTAAATTGTTCTTACCTATCTTCCGAGGTCCTATCCATTGTTTTTCACATAAATGCACTAGTTTGGTATGTCCACTCAGGCGATGGATAAATAGGAGGCAAAGACCGTTGGGCGCTGGCCTGCACTAATGTATACCAGTTTCGAATGTGATAAAGGGATAGTCGTCCAATATGATGCGACCAGCTGATTCGGCGACTAGTGGTGTAAAAATGCGATATGTGCTTTGAAGTTTTGGTTCGTTGGAGGATTGTGGGAAGGTTTCTTCTCGATATTTATCAATGAAGTAAGTACTTTATTACTGTGAATTTGGTAGAAATGTAATTTAGAGAATACGTGTTTCAAATCTGTTAATTAGTTTAGGCAGAATATGTTAAAATTGTGGTAGAAAATACTCCGTGAAAATGGTTCGTTTTTTTAGGAATCTTTTCATGGTCAGTAAAGTGCCTAGAATTCTTTCTAATAGCAAGAAATGCATGTTAAATACTCTAAGATATTTATAGACATAAATTAAACCTTTCAAATTACTTTTATTTTCAGGAAAATATCAGTTTTTGTCAATAATTCTGTATTCAGATAAAATAAATTAGTGTCTGTGCCGCTGCGTGTCACAAATTGGTACGAAGTTGGCATTTGAAAATATAAAGGTATGTTTAGGTTGTTTGACTGATCGTTGGCTTGGGTTGTTTGTTTATATTAACCTGTTTGCATATCAAAACTCGGCATTTTATTAATGGCTTTAGAAACTCAAGTGTTTTTTTATAAACCAGTTAGTTTATAAGAAAACACTTGAGTTTCGAGTTGGCATGATTTGATTGAAAACATACCCTGTGACAAATTTATAAAAATCGCAAAATGCACCTCTCGCAAATCGTACCCATCGCAAAATGCACCTGTCGCAAATCGTACCTTTCGCAAAATGCACCTGTCGTAACGTTAACCGTTTAGGTATGAAATAGCGTAATTCATTTTCGCATTTTGGTATGTTTTGCGAAAGTTACCTACAAACTGCGACTGAACGATACATTACATATACACATATGTTTAGACATGTTTAAGTATATAATGATTAAAGTTTACAACTTTCCAAAGCCTTCAGAATTCCTTTAGAAATCCAACTCGCACCGAAAACTATTTAGTTGTTTTTGGTTCAGAAAATACATCACCGTGAAACGACCTTTATTATGGGCTTCATAAAACGCTCCGTGCATCAATCCTTAACCAAGTCAGTGTGATTCGGTCTCCTTCAATGTGTTCTTTGTGAGTAAGATTTTCCGAGGTTTATTTTGTTATTTTGAATAGTTAGCTAATAGCAATTCTTTCAAGGCCAACATACTTTAGCAGTATTTTTAGACCTAGCCAAGGCCTTTGATACCGTTTCAATTCCACTACTATTGCATAAACTAGAAAATATTGGTGTCAGAGGTCTGGCGTTGAGTTTGCTGAAATGCTACCTGCACCATAGGAAGCAAGCTGTCAAGCTTGACTCACACCTTAGCAAATTTACTACAGTTAAGTTTGGAGTGCCACAAGGTAGTGTTCTTGGCCCCATCTTGTTTTTAGTTTATATAAATGATTTAGCTGAACTTGAGAGATCTGCCAATGGTCTTATAATATCTTTCGCTGGTGATAAAGTTGCTGTTTTCACAGGAGTAACATGGCAAGAGACCTACAGCAAAGCGGAATATGGCATGGCGATTATAGGTGAATGGCTGTCCAAAAATTTGCTGAACTTGAATCCTACAAAATCCAAATACATCAACTTTGCCAAAACAGCTCATTGTGACCCGCCAAGAGACCATACTATTAAATAACATGAGTGTGGTGACAGACTTGCAGCCTGTAATTGTCTATGTCTCGAGGAGGTTAAATGTTTAAAATATTTAGGTGTGATTATAGACAATAGATTAAACTGGGAACCCACATAAAAACTACTTCAGGTCGACTCAGAAAATTGGTGTATATTCTGAAAAAACTATGAAATATATTGGACATATACACCCTGTATTCTGTGTTCTATGCTCTAGGTGAAAGTATTTTAAGATATTGTATTAGTGCGTGGGGGGGCGCCGCAAAATCGTTCCTGCTCCGCCTGGAAAGAGCACAGCGTCTAGTATTAAAAGTGATGTTTAAGAAACCCATTAGGTATAGGTAGGTACGGATCTTCTTTATTACGAAAGTAACTTGCTAAGCATAAGAAAACTATTCATTCATTCAATAATGTCACGAATTGTCCTAAGCTCGTCATATTATAGCAACAATAAACGTAATTTTAGACTTGGTACATCAAGTCTAAAATTACGTTATAACCAAAACCATGTTTGCTAGGGGATTCTTTTGGTATCTACAACCATACCTTTACAACAAGATAAGTAAATTAATTGTACTTGAAATAAATGAACGAGGCAAAATACATAAAAATCAGTTGAAAAATTGGCTAATAACTGCAGAATATGAATCTGTTGAGAATCTTCTTTTGGCAATTACTTAGAGATCAAAGTGCGACAAAATTATATCATTATTTTATTTTTTATTCTGATGTTTAACTTTATCTAGAGCATGTTAGATTAGAATATTACCTAAATAGGCTCGATGTAACCTTACGCTGTGTCCCATGATACGGATTTTTCTAGTATGGGATGCTACCCACTAAGTGTATAAATGTATTGTATCTACATGAATAAACTTACTTACTATAAGTGACATTTGCCATTACTCTGCTTGACTTTTGTGTTTAGGGCTGGACGTTTTTCCTTATCGATAAAAAGTTGTTGTCAAAGATGACAGTCTTAATATTAGTGGTCGACGTACTATGATGAACAACTATTAAGGCGAGACCGGTGCGTTAACCTTCTAACAACACATTTTTTACTAATAAAGCGTCTGCTTTGTTTGCGGTTGGATATTGTTTTATGTAAGAGAATATATCCAATATGTCTTTATCTGTGGTAACTTTTGCTTTAAATCTCATTGAAAATACTTTTAATGTTTCTTTGTAATCAAATTGCAGATACTTTTTTAAAGGAGTTGTTTCACGATTGTATGGAACCCCGGCTAAGACACCTAATACAAATAGACTTTAAAAATTGCTTAACAACTTCTTGGTATCAATCTCCCTGTACTTTCATTAGTTTCTATGTAGAAAATGTGTTAACTATACATTAATTGCAACACTCACGAAATAGCGATGCATAAAAAGGTAACACACAGAGTAAAAATTGTCAAAACACAGTAACCTCAAATATCGAAAAGTGTATTCGGAAATCTGATTTGAAACGGGCTTAACAAATAAAAAATATTTCAGTGTTTCTTCTTTCTTTCTTTCATTAGCAACTCTATACGGAATAACTCACTTTTGAAATATCGTCAACTTCATATTTAAAACATTAACACACAAAAATCACGAAATTGCCATGTCAAGTTATCTGTAATAATCTGATTCGGGATAAAAACTGTTTCTAGTAATATGGTGCACATGGTTTTGGCCGAAAATGAAACTACTTTAAGAAAACCTGATGAAAGCTCCCAACACTCTAAATCTAAATTCTAGTCTGGTAACGCTGAGATCGGCAAATGCAGCGACGCGCTACGCGCTACATTCGTTTCGTGAATGTTTTGCATTACGGATGCTTTTTTATTGTGCATTTGTGTTTCTACGACTCAACAACTTGGCTTTCATTTGTGGACTTCCGATTTCTTTGTGATTTGGACCGTGTTTATACGACGACTATTTGCAAAGTTTTAAGGACCCCGAATTTGCTTTTGACGGTATTCCTATTCGAACTCAATTTCTACGAGGTTTATTGACTTGACTCACACTATCCAAAAAGATAATGCGGTAGCTAAAGATTTCACATTGTCAGAGTAGCAAAAATAATTGAAATTTGTGTTAGCCACATCTCTTTGGTAAAAGAGGGGGCAACCAAGAGCAATGTTGTACATCCCGACAAAGTTACGTTCGTGAGTAGATTTGTAGTACTTATTTTTTTGAAAGTACAATTCATACATCATTTAAAAGTAATATAAAGAAGGCTAAACTATACCAAGATAGAACCTGGGACAAGATTGATATTATTTCAGCAGACACATTTGAGGTTTCAATGATCAATAAACATGAAATATTGTTAGAAAATACTTGCATTAAGATATTTCGATATCTTAATGAAAGTGTGTGAAATCGATTTTTTTGTATTTTCAGAGGTTGACTATGAGCTACCATGAACCCTTGCCTGGACCTTCTCAAGTGAATAAACAGGATCCAACGCCTAGATCATCTCAAGTTAAGGAGTCAGGCTCAACGCCTGGGTCATCCTAATTGAGGAATCCTGACCCAAGTAATGATCCATCTTAACCGAGAAAACGAAAATTGATATCGGACCCACCTTCATTTTTGTTGTCTCCTATGAAAAAAAAAGGCCAGTTCTCATCTGACTGAGAATGAAAAGACCATTTAGATCAACGTTTACAAATATGTAAATAACACAAAGGTGTTCTATCCATGTAAGACTGAAGTAATAAAAACAACAGCCGAAATAATTGGAACTTCGGAAAAAACAATCCAGAGTCATTAATGAAAAGAAAAATCCCATACCACCTTCAGCGGAACCGTCGTTGGAGACCAGAGGGAGGCCATCTATCATAAATAATTTAGACGATTTCACGCTATCCGCGATAAGGAGTACACCAATTCTTGCACGATGAAGAATTGGCAACCGTGGATAAAGTTTTAAGGGCGGTCAATGACGACGAAGATCTTCCTTCATTAAAAAGATCCATAATGCACAAACTTAAAAGAAAGTTGAATTTCAAATATTGTAAAAGGTCCAGAAATAGCGTGTTGCTGGATAGGCCCGATTTGATTATATGTAGAAGAAACTATCCTGTACGTTTGACGAAAATTGATGCAACATCTTGGAAAAACTGCATTGATCACGCGATCAAAGAAGAAAATAAAATGATGAGACTAGATGAGCTGATAGACGAAGCTACTGGACACCTTAACACCAACATTTATTATTTCTGTGTCAGACGATCCATCTTGCGACGATGATGACAGCGAGAATTAGTATGGTTTGTCGAAATACATTTCGTGGAGGGCTTCGACAGCACAGATATAATTTATATTGAGTAACTCAAAAGCAAGTTTTTGTGGAGTCCAGAAAAATATTCAAAAAGTGTGCACAAATCATCAGTGCGAAATGGAAAGTGTGTAATACCCGAAAGCACTAACGACACTATTTTCGCAACCAACTTGACGGTTTCAGTGCTGGTGCCATGTGATATAAACATACGAATACTTTAAAATATTTTTATACATACTGTAATCTGGTCATGAAATGAAGGCTTGTATTATTATTATTATTATTATAACTCAAAAGCAAACACGCCATTGTCCATAGGTAATGCCTAATAAGTGGAATGTTTGCATTTACACACCCTTACTATATTTATATTTTTAATGTATCATAATTATTTTTATTTATTAAAGAAAACTAATAACTCTACTTTGCTACATGTTTATAAATAAATGGTGTTTGTAATAAACACATTTTAATGTTTTATGTATTTTTAATTCCTCCTTACATCCATATAATTTCAAGTAGAAGTACCTATTACTTAATCTGTGGAAGTACACCTCTATTCTATTGCCTTGAATAGCGCCAGCAGAATGCACCATAGTAAATTTACCGACATCAACATTTATCAACATACATCTCTGCACTATAGTAGTCTATAATTTGGTTACCCATTCTGCCATAATTGTTTACATAATAGGACTTTTATGTTTGGATAAAGTATATATAAATTTGCGGCCAGAGATGAAACTGGTGTCTGTGTCTTTAGGGTTCCGTAGCGAAACAAGGAATCCTTATAGTTTAGTCAAGTCTGTCTGTCTGTCTGTATGTCACAGCAACATTATGCAGAAACTATTAGTTAGTTATTATTAGACTACACAGTTGAAACTTGGTATGTAGATGTATTCTGTGAACCGCTTTACGGTTTTTATACAAAAATTTAAAAATAAAAATAATTAAAGGGGAGAGAATTGAAACCAAAAAATATTCTTTTCATCAAACATATATGTGTGGGGTGTCTGAAGATAGGTAGGATTTCCTCAAAGTAAATCGTTAAAGAGACAGGCCCTTCCAAAGTGGAAAAAGGTGTCTCCCTCCCCTCTAACTTTTACAGTAAAAGAGTGAAAATTCTACAAAAAATATATGCTGTGTATCTCAATAAACACTTTCAATGAAAATTGGTTTGAACAAAATAAAATAAGCAGTTTTCAAGATATGTATTAAAAACCGCAATTATAACCTTGTCATTCATACAAACACTATGAAAAACAAAGTTACAACACAAATATCCAGTCACATAATTACTTGCTACAACGGAACCCTTCATGGGCGAGTCCGACTCGCCCCTAGCCAATTTTTTCTCATACTTTCTCTACTCAGATTTCTCGAAAAGTACCTAGATATATCGTTTACGGAATTTATAATTACATAGGTATATTTTGAAGTACTTACCTACTAAATAATTTATTTACTCTATTTATTGATAACATAGGTGCTGGCCGCAAAAAACCATGATTTTTAGAATTGGCGGACAATTAGGTCTGCCCAAAATCATAGGTAGGTACATGCTCTTTCAGGGAATTGTGTAAATTTTCAAAAGTTTAAAAAGTTTTGGTTTCAGCAGAAAATCCAGTTTCGATCGGTCACTAGATATTATGGCTATCTATATATCTATATATCTTGTTGGTTATACAACTTGGTTTTTAGGTAATGAGGGTTTTTAAGACGTCTTCCAATATATCAAAGGTGGCTAACCCAGCTATGCAGTATGCACCTGGAGATCTCTTTTACTTACTTCACATTCGGCTTCTCTAGATGACATTATTGACATTAAAAATGTTCAATTTAGTACCCTCAAGATTGGTAGTTCACAAGCTATAAGAAAATGGTCTTTGGCAAAGCGAAGATGTGATAAACATTGGCCGTACTGATTAATATAATTTGATTAATTATTTGATAATGATTAATATTAATAATTTTGTCCTAGTCATGTGCCTTCAGCAGATATTCAAGCACACCAATAGCTTTGGAAAGATTGAGTCACCTTGGCGCACACCTTTCCGAAACGGCACAAAGTCAGCCTATGCATCTGGATATAATGTCAACATTACACTAATGAATAATGAAGAGAGAATGAAACATGGCCCATTGTCCAGCTGTTGCCAGCAATGCCTTTTCATTGTTGGAGTGTCTTTTCTAAATAAATACCTAAACAATACAACATATCAGTTGGAGGCTCACCTAGCCTTGCGGTTGTCTAATGACTGCGGCTTTTCAACATCATACAGAGGTATCTCCATGTATGTTGTGTCTACAGACTTGGTGGAATCACTCATAGCTGCCACTCCTGGTAGATGCTGCACCAAGCTTGCAACCTGGAATTTGATAAACAAAATATTCTAAAGAATTATATATTTGATATATATGTAAGAGATTCCACCACCCATATTTTACTGCTTTAATTTCACTAACTATGTCTTGCTGTCTTTCCGGGAGCCATGATTTTATAATACTGTTTTATCTAGCTTTAACTAAGTATGTATGTAAGGAAAAAAAAATAAGTTACAAACACCCAAAAGTAGCATTGAAGAGAAATAAACATCCATCCATCTAACATTGGTACTTGCTGAAACTACCTACGACGGAATGCTCGGGTGGTTGGTGGATAAATAAAGTCTACTATCTAGGTAAAACACACTCAAGCCCTTTACCTAGAAGAAGGGCTTCCGCCCCCTTATCGACACTCTGACCACCTGTTTTATATGTGTATTTCGATTGTCTTCCTCTAACAGTATGATTACCACTTTCCGATATTTTATTTGCATTTCACATTTCATCTCTGAGGTGGTTACAGATATTCGGATAATACAATTCATGTGCTTTGTTCTTGAATAAATTAAGTACTTACGGATCTCAATCGAAGCATATTTATTGCTTGATGATGTTCTTCTCTAAGTACTTATAGTTTTTATTTTATTTTAAATATAATACGGAATTACGCAACACCGCAGATGGAAGAGATTGTTTGTTTGTTATTTTTATGTGACAGAAAATATCTGTTTACAAAGTGCTTTATGATTTTTGGGCTTGCGTGCTTGCCTACCTGTGCGCCCCGCCCTGCGCCGCCTCCGTGGCCATGGTGTCGACGGCCTGGTTTTTTTCAAAATACAACAGATGGCGTTACTCAGGGTGTAAAAGAAATGTGTAGTCCAAAGACTAAGATAATACATACAGAAAGTGTAGTCATATTTTAGGATTGTTAGAGACATCATTCTGAACAAATTTTACTATGAAGTCGATTTGACCTGAGCAACTAAATTTTTCCCTTCTCCATACATTTTGGGCCGCACGGTCAGCTGATTTAAATGGAGAAGTGAAAATTATGTTGCGCTGATTAAATCAGTTTCGTACCTCGTAAAACATATTCAGAATGATGTTTCTAACAATGTACAATATGAATACACCTTTCTGTTACAATCCTAAAGGGCATTACTATTTTTTTTCATGAGGGGGACACGTTAGCGAGTTAATGGAAGAAGATATAAGTATTTGAGAACATTGATTCTCTAATTTCAATTAGGTACCTGTGACACTTTAAGGACTATATAATGCCAATTTAGATTTTGATAAAAGCCTACTGTGAAAGTAGGTATCCCAGTGCTTCACATTGATCACTCATGGCTAGCAAAAAAAAGTTGAGTAAAGAAAAGAGCCACCTGCCTGCAACTGGTTTGATGATCTCAACTTTATTTTTCATTCCTCCACAAATTTGGCCCTGGGCGAGGCGGTCAGCTGATTCGTACGGAGTGATGAAAAATTAAGTTATTCTGATCAAATTGGTTTCACACAGAAAGTTGCTCAGAATGACGCCCCTGACAATAACAACCCTCTAAATTATGGCTACACCTTTCTGATACACACCGTATAAGTAAATATTATGGTTCCTTGGTATAAAGGTGGGTATGGAAGTTATGCAACCCTAAAAATAATTGGGATTTCTGATGATGGTGATATTGAAAATTAATAAACGGTTGATAATCGGTAGGTATATCATTTAATATACAAATAAATTGTACCTACAGTACAAGTTAGGATTGATAGCCAGAGGAGAAAGAGGAAATCGCTGAGGCATACCTCCCGTACACCCGCAAAGGGCTGGGCCACACGATGCGGTGTGGCTTGGTAATTATAAGGGCGTCCTCCTGCTCCCTCCGCCCCGCCTTTTCTCGCCTTGTTTTGTGTGTTGTGTGGTACCGAATCGTGTGACATGAGGTTAGGTTTCAGATTCCCGGACTTATTTCTATTGCCGGGTCCCAGCCCGGTAACAAAAAAATCAAATTCCCGGGAACTCCCGTGGGTCTGAGAACTGTTAAAAGTGGTAATTTCTTTTTCTTAGAAGTAATTTTCAAACCATGTTTCGATTAATTAAATAGAATATTTTTCAGTTAGGTACTCAACATATTTCACTACTTAATGTTAAACCTGGTCTGAGGGCGCTAAATAACTTTATATATAGCAATACTAAGTATAGTATACCCATGCAATGGGCCGCTTCGCTAGTTGCCGAACTTATTTTAAAGTTGAACTTATTAGAAGTTACATTTTAAATTTAACTTTAAATTAACAATCATAGAGAGCTTATGATATGTAGAGATAAAGAAGTGTATGTAACTTTACATAATTAGGCATTAAAATACTCGTGTTTTTTTATTATGAAACACTCGCATATTAAAGCCTCTCGTTATAGAAGTCACATAAACTACTTTTTTATTATTATGAAATAATCTTCCACTAACGTTACTACCTGTATTCAGGTTAAAATATAGAACATAAAACCATTATGATTATGTTTAATTTTTTTCATTAGTCATCAAATTCAGAATCTAAATATTCAACAGATTCATATGACATTTCATGATCTTCATGATCAGATTGTACTGGTTCAATTCTGGACATATCAGACTCATTGTCAGTTGTAAGACTGGATGTTTCACTATCACTGCCGCGAACATTTATAATAAGTTGTATAATTTCTCTATCAATTACCAGTCCCCTGCATCTATATACCTCTTCTAGTTTGTTTGTATGCTCACAGAAATTATTCCATGTATCAGCAGTTATATCCTCAAAACAGTTTTGTACCAGCTGCAGGAACGTGATATTATCTAAACCAACATTATTTTTGGCAACTTTCCTTTTACTATGCCCCATATCATTTCTATCGCATTCAGTTCACAATGATATGACGGCAGTCGTAGTATTTTGTGACCATAAGTACTGAATTATCAATCTCGACCGAACCCAGTCTTGCCACCACAATAAAGAAAAAAACAAGTTTTTTTTTTCGCCAGGTGAGTGGCGCTTCGTACGAAAACAAGCAATTTGAATTATGTACGCTAACAATATTTCTTCTAATTTCCTAGTAATCCTGTGTATTTGTCAAGTCTGCGAAGTGAACTGTGAAGTTAATAATTAATAACTCAATACATCAGTGTGAATGTTATCTCATCTGGGATTGTCGATGCAGTGCTAAAATTCAACAATATATGAAGCAACTCTTAACGGTTAGCTACCGCGCCCTGAAACTATATAAAAACTTGGCCAGCGGCAACAAATCTCAGTGAATTTTTGTGACAGCGGTCGAATTATTATTCAATCCACCGAATCCAGTGATTATTAAGTGCTTTTTGTTAGCATTATACAGATTCAATTACTTTAGTATTATTTAGCTTTATTAATATTTATAACAATTAAGCAATTTCATGTTGCCATTATTGTGTAAAATTTGGTAAAAACTGTATTTCCGGTGCACGAGGCGCTCAGTTTTCGCGCGAACCTAGAAAATAAAAAAGGTGGCCCTCGAGCGGAGCGCGCCATTGCTGTTGTAAAGTGCTTCGGATAAACAAGTTCTAATAGTGAAGTTTTACGGTGTGATTGGTGAAACAAAATAAAGTGTGAATCGAGCGGGAACTGTTTTATTTTACAGTTCAGAAGTGGGATTACGCACTAATATGAGTGAATCGGACAACGAGATGCCGTTTCGAGTCTCCCGGAGCCCCAGCTTGATTCTGGGAGTCACTGCAGCAAGTCTGCCACGCAGTCGGGGGCGCAGTCATGAGCAAAGCGAAGTCAGCAGTCGCGGACGCAGTCAGCCTCGCAGTGGAGGATGCAGCCAGTTTCGTGTTCGTGAGCATAACCATATTCACAGTCGCGAGCGCAGTCCGCTTCGCAGTCGTGAGCGCAGCTTGCGCAGTCCGCTACGCAGTACGATCAGCAGTTACAGGCGGAACCAGTCTCGTAGTCGCGAGTACAATAGGCCCCACAGCCGTGGGTGCTGTAAGTCTCGTTATCGCGAGCAGAGTAAGTCTCGTTGTCGCGAGCAGGGTAAGTCTCGTTGTCGCGAGCAGAGAAAGTCTCGCAGTCGCGAGCAAAGAAAGTCTCGCAGTCGCGAGCAAAGAAAGTCTCGCAGTCGCGAGCAAAGAAAGTCTCGCAGTCGCGAGCAAAGAAAGTCTTGCAGTCGCGAGCAAAGAAAGTCTCGCAGTCGCGAGCAAAGAAAGTCTCGCAGTCGCGAGCAGAGTAAGTCTCGCAGTCGCGAGCAGAGTAAGTCTCGTTGTCGCGAGCAGAGTGAGTCTCGTCGTCGCGAGCAAAGAAAGTCTCGTTGTCGCGAGCAGAGTAAGTCTCATTGTTGCGAGCAAATAAATTATCATAGTCATCCTCGCAGCCGCGAACGCAGCCAATGTAGCTTACGACATGGTCCGTGTTGTGGCGGCGGCAGCGGCGACGGACAAGGTCGTCCGCGCCGCAGTCGTAGCCCAAAGCGCACGACGGCGGCGCATCGCAGTCGCAGTCCAACAGTGCGATACTTGCAACGCAGCCGCGGCTTGCATCGCAGTACGGCAGCACGCCGTAGTTCTAGCCCTGCGTTGCGCCGCAGTCAAGGTCGTATAGATGAGAGTATTTTGAATGTGTACGAATGTATTGAGAGGATGTCTGGGAATAAATTTAGTAATATAAACGTGGTACCAGAATTTGATCCTTCTACAAAAAATCAGAACATAAACACATGGATAACTAAAATAAACGAAATTGCACAGATTTATAAATGGGGAGAAAAACAAATAATTCATTATGCGATACCTAAATTAAGAGGGAACGCGAAACGCTGGTATGAGGGATTAACGACGGTCAAATTTACTTGGAAGGAGTGGCAGGCTAAACTCAAAGCGGTATTTCCCGCAGAAGAGAATTATGGGCAGATGCTTCACGTTATGTTGCAAAAGAGGGCTAGGTTTGGGGATTCTTTAGAAGATTACTATTACGAAAAAATAGCGCTAATAAATCGATGCGAAATTGAAGGTAAAAGGGTAGTCGACTGCGTGGTTTTTGGTATAGAGGATAGGATTATACGATTAGGCGCGGAGGCTGCACAATTCACTAATACGGATAAATTGTAAGCATATCTTCGAAATGTAAAAAATAAGAAAATCGAGACGTTCAAGCAGAACCACAAAAGAGGTACAAGGGATAAACTCAATGACAACAAAGATTTTAGATCGGGCATTAGGTGTCATAACTGCAAGGAAGAAGGACATTTCGCTAATAAGTGTACAAAACCAATCAAGAAATGTAGTACTTGTGCTCGCATAGGTCATGAAAGTAAAGATTGTTACAAAACCAAATTCGAAAATAAATCCGTATTAAAAATATCGATCGGGACACAAAAGATAAATAACAAGTACGTACAAGATGTAGCCATAAACGGGATTGCTAGCATGGGTTTTGTTGACTTAGGCAGCGACTGTAGTCTCATCAAAGAAACAGAAGCAAAGAAACTTCTCGGAGGTTGGGACAAATCTTGTAATTCGAACATGACGGGATTTGGCGGTGCTACTGTATCTGCGTTAGGTAAGCGTGATGTGGAATTAGAAATACAAGGTGTCAAGGCTCGTGTTAATATGTTGGTGGTCCCTGATCATTATTTGAAATTTCCTATGCTGATTGGTCAAGACTATACTGAGAAGCCTTACATCAACATGTTGAAAACAAAAGATGAGTTAAAAATATCGCAGGAACTTATTGATGAAAATGATGATGGTAACATTGTTGTGTATGTGCGAGATGACTGTAAAGTCAATAACGGCGTAGGTTGCGTGGAAGTCAGTTGTTCTGAAAAGTACTCGGGAACGTTAGTTATCAACGGCAGTCTAAGAAGTAAACCTAATCAAGAGTACCTTATAGAGGATGGCATTTACTTAGCGATGGAAGGAGATGGAGTAGTAGTTCTCGAAAATTTTTGCAAAAATGTGATTCATTTTCAAAAGGGCCAACTGTTAGCTAGGGGACATAAAGTAAAGCTTGAGGAATCGAAAACTGTAAATCAAATTGACAAAACTGATGAGCCTCAAAAGCTTTTCTCGTTAGATGATATAGTCGTTGGTGATTCGGTTACCAGTAAACAGCGAGAGGAGCTTTTGGGAGTCATTAACCGGGAAAGGGTATGCTTTTCAACGAGCCTCAAAGAGCTAGGGTGTACGAACATTGAGAAAATGGACATATCATTGACAAATCCTGAACCCATAGTATACCGCCCTTACAGAATGTCCCATGCTGAAAGATCAGAAGTGAGAAATATGACTGATGAACTACTACATTGTGGTATAATAAGGGAGTCTTCTTCACAATTTGCAAGCCCAATCATCTTAGTGCGAAAGAAAACGGGAGACAAACGCCTTTGTGTGGATTATAGAGCGTTAAATCGCAAACCTATCAAACAACACTATCCATTGCCACGCATCGAAGATCAGATGGACCGGTTATCAGGACATCGGTATGACACTTCTTTGGATATGGCTTCCGGTTACTACCAAATAGAACTAACGGAAGAAGCCAAAACAAAAACTGCATTTGTAACGCCTGATGGACAATTTGAATTTAACCGAATGCCGTTTGGCTTAACTAATGCACCTGCAGTATTTCAAAGGGTTATTAACAAATTTCTAGACAAAATGCGCTTCAATTCGGTAATTGTTTACATGGATGATGTTTTGATACCATCGACATCTTTTGACGATGGTTTGCACAAACTCGAAATGGTCTTGACACGTATTCGCGATGCAGGACTGACACTTAAACTCTCTAAGTGCAATTTTTTCCAAACAAAGATAAACTTTCTTGGTTTTGAGGTGTCTGAGGATGGTATAAGGCCAGGACAACATAAAATAGATGCGGTTGAAAAGTTTCCAACTCCCAAAAATGTCCACAATGTTCGGCAATTCTTGGGTTTGGTGAGTTACTTCAGAAAGTTTATTAAAAACTTTGCTGGATTATCTCGACCAGTATCCAAATTATTAAAGGCTGATGCACCGTGGTCCTGGGGTCCTGAACAAGAAGTCGCTTTCGAAGAATTAAAAACCAAACTGATCTCCAGACCGGTTCTTGCCCTTTACGATCCTCAGGCAACCACTGAATTACACACCGATGCAAGCAATCACGGCGTTGGAGGAAACTTGCTTCAAAAACAAGCAAACGGTTTAGTAAACCCCGTAGCTTACTACAGTAGGCAAACGTCCCCCGAAGAACAAAACTTTTCGTCTTATGAGTTAGAGACTCTGGCAGTCGTTAGCTCGTTATCAAAATTCAGGCCGTATCTCCTTGGCATAAATTTTACCATTGTCACCGATTGCAACTCGTTAAGAGCTTTCTGAAAAAAGACATGATCCCTCGTGTCGCTAGATGGTGGAGTTTTGTCCAAGAGTTTGACTTTAATATCATGTACAAACCAGGAAAGGCAATGTGCCATGTGGACGCACTAAGTAGAAACCCGTTGGTAGATGAAGGTGTAATAGGAGCAGACGTTATGGATGAGAATAACTTAGAGTTTCTCCATATTTCTGCGGACTGGCTCTCAACCTGGCAACTTTGGGGCAAGCCAACCATGGGAGATATTTACAATAACATGGTTAAT
This sequence comes from Argyresthia goedartella, assembly GCA_949825045.1. Lineage (NCBI taxonomy): Eukaryota > Metazoa > Arthropoda > Insecta > Lepidoptera > Argyresthiidae > Argyresthia > Argyresthia goedartella. The sequence goes on along the minus strand of OX463814.1, from coordinate 23,104,660 downwards.
AGTCGCAAGCTGTTTAAAAACAAGTTGAAGTGGTGCCAGAATAATCAAGATAAGATCAAAATGAATATTCTGGCACTACACCAAAGAAGTAAGAACTTTGTTAAGTTCTGGAAGGCAACAAAGAAGTTTAATCACAAGCAAAGCTTGCCAGTCAGTGTCAACGGTGCACATGACCCAAAGCAAATAGCTGATTCGTTCATGAACCACTTCAGAGTCAAGCCGCTTCAGGTCGTTGGGGGTGTGATCGACACTGAGACCGTGGCCAGTCCTGAGACTAACAAGATTCCCCCTCGTCAAATAAATATCGCGCCTAAGGATGTTTTTACCGCCATCAGGAAGATGACCCGGGGCAAGTCACCCGGTCATGACGTTCTCAGTGTGGAGCACCTACTTTACGCCGGGAATGCAGTTTTTACAGTCCTATCAACTTTATTTAATTTATGTATAGAACATAGCTATTTACCAGAAGGTCTCATGAAAGAAATGAAGTACCTGAAGATGTTCACCACAAGTCTTTAAATGTTTTTATTTATCTCACCTGCAACGAATATCTTTCAGTATCACCTAGAATAAGATATTTCTATGAGTCTGCGGATTACGAAAAAATTAATGCAGACATATCAAATATCAACTGGAGTAATTGTTTATATAACAATACTTTAGATCAAGCCCTTGAATATTTCTACAGCGTTCTATACGATGTTCGTGATAAATATGTACGCCAAAAATTAATTTTCCCCTCCGATTTTCCTCCGTGGTATAGTTCCCCTCTCAAAAAACTATTAAAAGAAAAATTTAAATTCTTAAGTAAATATCACGTATATAATAATACCGACGATTATGATTCTTTTTCGCTTCTTAGAAATCGAGCAAAGGATCTTGAGAGTGAATGCTACGATAGATACATCAAGCGAGTGGAGAACTCGATCATAAAAAGTCCGAAACTGTTCTGGTCACATGTCAAATCATCTTCTAAAGGAACTAGCACGCTTCCCTCAACCATGACCTATGAGGGCCAGTCTGTGGATACTGGGGAAGACATTTCTAATGTTTTCGCTACATATTTTCACTCAATGTTTCTCTCTTCATCACCTTCCTCCAACCATAAAGTATCCAACCATCTAATTAATAGCAATTGCTTGGGTGATATTGAGATCGATCCAGATTTAATTCATAAACTTCTTGTTTCATTAGACTTAAATAAGGGGCCTGGACCTGATCACATAGTGCCGATTTTCATATCTAAATGTGCTGATAGTTTAACTACTCCCCTATCAATCCTATTTAAAAGATCCATAAGTGAGGGTTATGTCCCTAGCATCTGGAAATCTGCATTTATAACCCCCGTTCACAAAAGTGGTAACAAAAATGACGTAAAAAACTACAGGCCAATATCCAAATTATGTATTTTTGCTAAAATCTTTGAGAGAGTAGTTTATTCTCAGGTTTATTCAACTTTATCTTCTAGCTTTATTCCTGAGCAGCATGGATTCCTCAAGAAAAAATCAACTTCATCAAACTTGCTATCTTTTATTGAATTTACTTCTTCATCAATGGACTCTGGGGGACAGCTAGATGCTATTTTCACTGACTATAGCAAGGCATTTGACAGGATAGATCACAATATTCTTCTGCAAAAATTACTTTACGCTGGTATTCACGGAAATTTATTCAGATGGTTCACTTCCTATATTGAGAATCGGTCTCAAGCAGTTGTCATAAATGGTTTTACTTCTTCTTGGAGAGATGTCCCTTCAGGTGTCCCTCAGGGTTCCCTTTTGGGCCCTCTTTTGTTCATTATATTTATTAATGACATTAGTTCCTGCTTTAAACACTCTCATTTTCTTTTGTATGCCGACGACATGAAGGTCTTTAAACAAATTACCAATATAAATGACTGTCATCTCTTACAGGAAGATCTAGTCAGATTTGAACACTACTGTAATGAAAACCGTCTTGAACTTAACGTCTCCAAATGCTACTCAATTACATTTACACGTAAACCTCAACCCGTTACTTATAACTATTTTATTAAATTTACTTCCATTGACAAGGTTGAAAAAATACGCGATCTTGGTGTTATCCACGATAGCAAATTATTATATGATGAGCACATTGATCACATTGTGAAGAAAGCTAATATGGCGCTGGGATTTATTATGAGAGCTAGCTCGCAGTTCACGAGTGTGAAGGTTATCAAAATTTTATATTGCTCTTTCGTACGTAGTATTCTCGAGTATTGCTCCGAGGTCTGGAATCCTCAATATGAAAAATATATAATTAGAATTGAAACTATTCAAAAACGTTTTATGAGGTTTCTTCAGTTTAAGAGCAAACAATTTGACAACTCGTATGAAGCGAGATGCAAAAGATTCCACATTTTACCATTGCATTTAAGGCGTAACATAGCTGATATTGTTTTCTTGGCGAAAGTAGCCCAAAATAAAATTGATACCCCTTCACTTTTATCGTTGATTAATATTAAAGTACCTACAAAGTCGACTTCCCGTAAACATGTTTATCTGTCTGTGGCTCAGTTTAAAACTAACTACAGACAGAATTCATTTTTCATTAGAGCTCCTTCTGAGTTTAACAAGCTTGTGCAATACCCTAGTATAGATCTTTTTAATTCTAGCATTAATAGTTTCAGAAGTGTTATCTCCAAAACCTGGTTTGATCATGTGGTTCTCTAAGCTCCTTTAGTTTTATATTTTTTCTAATAATTAGTTAATAGTCTTCTCTATGTTTCTCGTTCATTAAGATTTTGTTTCTCGATTAGGTATAGCAAGTTTAGCTTTTTATATGCGGAAACATCTAAGTGGTTTTTAGATTTTTAAGTAGTATTTTTACATTGTTTTTTCAAACCGTTTGTTTCCCAAATAAACTAAAATAAAATAAAATAAAAATAAAGCTATAGTAGTCCCTATTGTCAAAAATAGGACTGGCGATCTGTCGAGCTTGTCTAACTACAGACCCATATCTCTTGGGACAATAACGGGCAAGGTGCTTGAAAGGCTTTTGCAGCCCAAACTGATGAGAAATGTCAGACTTAGTGATGCGCAGTTTGGGTTTCGTCCCGGTCTCTCAACGGACTCTGCGATACTTTGTCTAAAAAACACCGTTAACTACTACAAGAACAGAAACACGTCGATATACGCGTGTTTCTTAGACCTCAGTAAAGCTTTTAATCTAGTAAACTATAATATACTCTGGAACAAGATGTCAAAAGCTAAGGTACCGCAGAGTATCGTGGACTTGTTGAAATTCTGGTACGAGAACCAAACAAACAATGTAAGATGGGGCGACACAGAATCTAGTAAATATGGACTAGATTGTGGTGTTCGTCAAGGTGGGCTGACCTCTCCGGACCTCTTTAACCTATATGTTAATGGCTTGATCGAGGAGCTCAGGAGTGCAGGGGTCGGATGCTCGTTCAACGATGTATGCTTCAATAACCTAAGTTACGCTGACGATATGGTGCTCCTCTGCCCCTCGATCAAGGGATTAAGAAAACTACTCACCATATGTGAAGATTTTGCTAGGCAAAATGGTATGAAATATAACATCCTCAAAACAGAAATGTTAGTTTTCAAAGCAGGGAAGGGTCCGGAGACGGTGCCTCCAGTATATTTGTACGGCTCACCGGTTCGGGTTGTGCGGCAATTCAGGTACCTTGGTCATATCCTAGACGAGAACCTGTGTGATGACGCCGATATTGAAAGAGAGCGCAGGGCCATGGCTGTGCGGGCGAACATGCTCGCACGTCGCTTCGGGAAGTGCTCTGAGGATGTTAAAATTACTTTATTTAGGGCCTATTGCCTCTGCTTTTACACCTGCCAACTCTGGACTAGCTACTCCAGACGGTCATATAACATCCTCAGAGTACAATATAACAACGCCTTCCGTATACTGCTGCAACTGCCACGTCACTGCAGTGCATCGGGCATGTTCGCCGGCGCCAGGATCCCTGACTACTTCACTGTCATCAGGTCACGGATAGCCTCGTTCTGGGAAAGAGTGAGAAATGCCAGTAACGAGCTCATTAATGTTCTTAACGAAAACCCATACGAGAGTGGGATCATTAAACACTGGCTCCGCGTGCACCAGGAAAGCAACAGAAAGTAATATTCTATTGTTCAAGTACCTTATTTTGAGTCTTATTTACTTTTACTATTATTGTATTTTTATGGGTTTTTTATTGCCTGAAATAAACAAATTATTATTATTATTATTATTATTATTATTATCAACCGCTCAGATGGCTGATAGTGAAATTCAAAGAATTAAACAAATTTTGGAAGATAAGGAATCAGATGAAGTAATGAACTTGAAACAAAATTATTGTGTTAAACGCGGTTTAGTCTATAAAATATCAGAGGAAGGACACAAATGGCTGGTACCGAAAGGACTGCGATGGCAAATTCTGCGCGCGTGTCACGATGATGTTGGACACTTTTCAATTGACAAAACAATGGATAAAGTAAAGGCTGATTACTGGTTTCCTAAAATAAATAAATTCATTAAAAAATATGTTCGATCTTGTTTGCAGTGCGCCCATGGCAAAGTTCCTAGTGGGAAAAGATCAGGCTACTTGCATCCCATCCCAAAAGTACCAAAACCATTTCATACACTGCATGCTGACCACCTAGGGCCATTCAACGAGAGTAAATCAAGAAACAAATACATATTACTAATAATTGATTCATTTACAAAATTCATTGTTCTGAAGGCTGTTAGAAACACTAAATCAAATACAACAGTAAAAGTGTTTAAAGAATATTTTGCATTGTTCGGTGTCCCAATGAGGTTAATTACGGATAGGGGATCAACTTTTACTAGTTCCATATTTAGAGACTTCATTTCAGAAATTGGCGTAAAACATGTTCTGAACGCGGTCGCGACTCCACGAGCTAATGGCCAGGTGGAGCGCTATAATCGTACGGTATTGGACGCGTTGACGACAATGGTTCACGATGCAAACGAAAAAATATGGGATGAACAATTACTACGGGTTCAATGGGGATTAAATATCTATAAAAAATGGGGATAAATAATACTATAAACAAAAGTACTGGGAAAACACCAGCGCAGTTGCTGTTTGGTCTAAGACTTACTGGGGACAGCGAAAGTAGTTTGAAATTTGCAGTAAATAATGATGAAAATGCCGTAACAACTGATGTTGCTCAGCTTAGAGAGGAAGCGAACGATAAAGTAATAAAAGCGCAACAAAAGCAGAAAAACAGGTTTGACCTTTCACGTTGTCAGCCACGTCAATTCAAAGTTGGGCAACTAGTTAGAGTTGAGCAAGAGATCGGAGAAAAGGGTAAAAGTAAAAAACTAATTAGTAAGTGTTTAGGTCCCTATAGAATTATAACGGTGTTGCCAAACGACAGGTACGAAGTTGAGGATACCACGATAACAAAAAAAAAGGGTAAAGCTGTATACAAAGGTGTCTTTCCGGTAGATAAAATATATCCATGGTTAGCATTTCAAGCGCCAGATGACAGTGATACTACACAGTCTAATGATAATACTGATGTTGAATAAACGTCGTTGTGTATGCTACATGTGGTTGGGTGTGAATGTAAGCATGTGTGAAAATTTGCAAAGCGTTAATTTGAGGTATTCAATTGTAACTAAAGTTTTCAGTGATAAGTATTTATAAAGTTTTTTTTATTAGGTAAGATCTCTAATATGATAATAATAAATACATCGAGGATTTTTCATATGTTTAGCTAGGGTAGCCCAAGTAGGGTAGCTAGTGAGTTCTGTACCAATTTTTTTTCCTTTCTGCACTTTTCCTTTGTTAAGGATTTCTAATGTAATTATTAACATGGTATAAAGTCTAGTATATAGTTAAGCTCTGACTAATCATAATCTGTATTGCTAATAATTATGAAAAAATAAAAATTTATTTTTTCTCTTATATTGTCTCAATATTTTCAATTTATTACACAAAGTTAGAAGTATTTTGATTGTTACATTGCGAGGACGCAATCGTATTGTCAGGATGGACGAATGTTAGCATTATACAGATTCAATTACTTTAGTATTATTTAGCTTTATTAATATTTATAACAATTAAGCAATTTCATGTTGCCATTATTGTGTAAAATTTGGTAAAAACTGTATTTCCGGTGCACGAGGCGCTCAGTTTTCGCGCGAACCTAGAAAATATAAAAGGTGGAGCTCGAGCGGAGCGCGCCATTGCTGTTGTAAAGTGCTTCGGATAAACAAGTTCTAATAGTGAAGTGTTACGGTGTGATTGGTGAAACAAAATAAAGTGTGAATCGAGCGGGAACTGTTTTATTTTACATTTCATACGTAAATAAGTCTTTCAACAACACTGTATCGATCTTTTTGAAACAACCAGCGACACCTGGTGTTTTCCTTTTGTTATTTTGTCGGCTAAATGCTTGTAGAGATATTTTGTTCGCTTTGCATGGTCCTGTGCTAATTTCTGTTGGTAGAGCTTATCAAAATCGGCATCAAAAGTGTTTCTAGAGTCGGTGTGTCCTAACAGAATTTCTAACGGAGTCATACCAGTAGCGGAATGTATGCTGTGATTGTATGCCATTACTGCGTATGTCATAATTGTAGCAGCATCGGTGTACTTTTGTTCGTATTTAGCCAATCTGTATATTTCGATGATTGTGGAGTGAAATCTTTCTATTAATCCCATAGAGTTAGGGTTGTTAGGGGTTCCAATGTGTAGATCAATTTTGTACGTAGTTAATAGGTCTTTCATAAGGGCATTGTTAAATTCGGATCCTGCATCGGCACACACATTTTAAGTGGTATTCCATAAAAGGAGAAGTACTTGATAAGGGCTCTAACTACTTCAGGGGTTGATCTGTTTTCTATTTAAAAAGCTCCAAGTTTGCTGAATGCATCAATTATAGTCAGGTAGTACTGTCCTTCTATACTGAATAGATCGATCAAGTTAGGTTTTGTTAGTGTTTGTATTGAAGCTCTGGTTTTAAAGGATTTCTGTCGTATTTCATTTTCTTAAGGGTTTGCATAATTTTATAAAGGTGGATATAATTTGTTCCATGTTGTGCCAAAAATATGTTCGCTTTATGTGTGAAAGTTTCCCGGATACCGCGATGACAAGTCTTGCCCTCATGGTATTTTCGTACAATGTTTTGCTGTTCATTTTTGTCGTCAACGAATACTATAGTATGTACAGTATATATGTATAGTATGTAATGTACCAAAAGAGTATACTCTTTTGGTACATTCTAGAAATTTAACCTGTTCTCTTTTGAAGAGGAAAACCACTTATGCAGGTTAACTGCCCCTGGGGATTACTGAAGGAACACTGTAATATTCAATTCTTTGTGTGAATGGCACGATAATTATTGGAGTTAAGTTATTTAGAAATCACTGCGTAGGGTCAATGAACTTTAAGCGTCTCTGCTTTCTATTTATTTCACTAGCTACAGGTTAATTGTCACTGGGGCTTACTGAAGGAACACTATAATATTCGATTCTTTATGTAAATGGCACGATTATTGGAGTTAAGTTATTTGGAAATCACTGCGTAGGGTCAATGTAGGTAAGTTAAGCGTATCTGGTTCCTGTTTTTTTCACTAGCTATTCTTTGTTTTATTTGCTGAAATCACTCATGCAGGTTAATTGTCACTGGGGTTACAATATTAATAAAGTTCTTTGATATTTCTGCTAAATAAACTATGGTTTTACAAATTTAATGCAAGAGCGCGAATGACACGATGATTGGAATTTAGTTATTTGGAAAATATAATCATATTGTTGGGAATTCCCGGGAATCCCCAGAATCCCAACCTTTATCTGTGTCATCAGAGCGCTGCGCAAAGTCCGCAGGGACTTTTGAGGATCAACCAACGATGTTAGATGTACGATTTGAATGGTAGTAATTTTGAAAACTTGTCTACCTTCACAAATGCCATTATTATGTCAAAAGACTGAGTTGTCATGGCAACGCACGCACAACAAACTAAACTACACCATCTCTCTCTTCTACTAATTTCTGCTGTCTGTCGTTATATTTGTCCTTAATGAATATTATTAAGGAGTAGAAAATAAAGTAATTCTATTTATTTTCATGCTTTGCCGTAAACACAAGTTTCATCAAACATGAGTGACATCAAAAGTTTTGTTCTTAAAACTGCCGGTAAGAAAATGGTGTTTGTATTGTTTATATTATAGATTTTTAGGGTTCCGATCTTACAGGACTGGGTTAATTACCAGGTAGGTATTTTATCAGTATACTTGCTCATTGTGGTACATTTATTTGTTTCAGAGCAATACTTCGGCATACAGAATGCAGTACTGGACAACAAAGCTGAGGATTCGATATCCGAATTTATACATAACCCCCAACAGCTTCATCTGCAAAGTTTTGTGGAAAATAATACTCTAAAACTACACACCGAAGTAAGTAAACAACACTTACCTACTGTTTTATTTTAATAGGTCTAATAATAATATATTCATTGACATTATTTTGACTGTCCTATTCAAAATGGGAGTCTCCTATCACCACCATCTCACCAAACACCGAAAGCAGCCCAAAATTAGATGGAAATTATATTAATTCAGCCAGAAAAGTGGAACCAACTCCATTATTTATGGATTGCGGATAATTTGATAAATTGTAAAAGAAATAACCATATTCCAGTATTATGCTTATTCCTTATGATTATTTCATTTAACAAGATGTTAAAGGAAACAAACATAAAACATTTTGTCTTATTTTAGATCAAGGGAGATGTTAAGAAGTCACTCATATTCTACAAAACATCTGCCCAGGAGTTGACCAGTACTGATGCGGAGAGAGAAATAAACATCATAACACTGTCAAATGCACCTGCTGAATCTCTTTATCATGTGTTGAAACAAGTGTATACACCAATTCTGCTTTTGGTAATGAAATTGGTTGACTGCTTATTCTTACTCCTACTACTACTATCATTTATTGGCTTTTTATTTAGGAATAAATTCAATCAGACAGATAGCTAAATATACCTAATTACTTGTACATTATTATTACAAAGTAAATCATGAGTATTTGTTAATAACACTATCATTGACTTGATTTCAGGACAATAATATGATATCCAACAAACTGCAGCAAAACCTCTCCGACTTGGAGTCCAATCTAAGAATACTTGCACACAAGAAAGACTATTCTCAAGGTATAAATGTAAATGGTATGTTTGATACATCTAAATTATCTCTCAAATACTACATTCTGCCTTCTTAGGTATCTGAAAGTGTAGCTGGTGTGACATTTCAGTATTAAGTTCTGTTTTTTGCAGTAATCTTGACAATAAATGATGAGATTGATTATTGGAAGAAGTTTGCACTGAAAAAAGCGAGTAAAAAGGAGACAGAGGGTGCCACAGCCTTTACTGAACTATTTGAAGATATCAATGAAGAAATCAGGTCAGTTTATGGCACATGACACAAAAATATTTATTCCCCTTTAAAAATGGATAACTCAATACTTAATCTGAACTGTAATATTGATGAATGTCAATACAATAGGTCAAGATAGGGTTTTTTCTGTAGAAACTCTTATCCCATTAATTTGAACAACAGGTCAATGCAGACAGTTAATGTACCAGAGGTCCGAGAAGCGGCGGAGAATGTTGGAGGTCTACTCGACGATGTGTGGCGGCTTACCACTTATCCTTATGCACAGGAGAGGATGAAGCATGTCCTGGATATTATTGGTTAGTTATCTGGTCAGCTAAATATTATTATCATTATTATTCTGTTGAGTATTCTTTTTTACTCCTAGGTGGTGAATTAACATGTATCCAAAAAAAAAAAAAATTTTAGCTTTATGCGCAACTAAATTGCAAGGGGGTCAAAAATGCCTGAATGATTTTGAGAAAAGAATAGTAAGGCTGTGTCTTTATTCGACTTGGCGAGGCCTCCTCTCAGGCATATTTATAATCAAGCACAACTCGTTCGCCGGGGACCCACATGACCAGTTGAGCAAGCAAATAAGGTGCTTCACTATGGACATTATCACTTCGGAACCGATTCCAGGGGCGGCACAATAAATTAGATTTCTTTGGGGGAGGCAGTTGGTCACGTCCGAAGGAAAACTTCTATCTCCTTTATCGGATGAGACATTTAACGCTGGGGCGCTGTTTGGAAATAGTGCGATTCATCTCGAGAGATTAGTAATACACCTAAAATAAAAAGACGTTACTTTCCAGGTCACACAATATGCTCAATCATCCAACGAGCACTCTCTGTCTACGCGATATGGGCGGTGCACTCTACTGCTAAGGACGCAGAGATCCTGGTCAGTCTGTCAGACAGCCTCAAGGCCGTCGAGACCTGGACCAGCGCCTGCCGGACACTGACGGAGACGTACTGGCCAAACTATGCATTGCACGCTTGGAACGGGAAACCTTACGTGCCTACCTTCAGCGCCAGCTTTCAACAGAGACTAAAGGAGGTAAGACATACAGAATTACAATGCTTAATGCTTTTCTTTACCTTTGGATTTGTCTATTTTGGCTATGACCATGGACCAACAATACGAGAGGACAGACAACCGTCGTGCTTTGGAGCTTAATTCGATTTTAGTTTAAATGTTATGGCTAGATGGGATTCACGACTCTGTACTTTCGATAGCGGTATAAGCGTTCATTTCCTAAGAATAAACAAAATTGTGTTCTGGTGTTAGGTACTGTACACCTATGTGTGTGCGCAGTTGTTTTGGCCACTCCCTCGTAAACAATAGGAAAAGCACCATCTCTGATTTTTCGTCGATATTACTATGGATTATACTACGCCGTCAGCATAGGCCTCAGCATCTATCATGGTACAGCGCCATCTAGAAATAACACAGGCTTTCTAGCAGAGTAGGTTTTTTTGTATAGACTGGTCTCTGCCCTTTCGTATTGTTGGTTCAGGCTCTGACTAAGTAATTAACGTAACACCAATTAAATTAGAATCTGCTTACCGACTCTTAAATATGTGCTGGACTATCGGTCGGGTGCCAGGAGAATGGTGCAATGCTGTTAATATCCCGCTATATAAGGGGAAGAGTTTTCAGTCTTCTGTTCGTAGTATTTTCAGCATCCTCGGTAAATTGAATGCAAAAATATTCATTGAAAGGGTGATGAATAAACGGAGGACATAATCTGGGATGTGCAAGGGGGATTCAGAAGAGGAATGGGATGTACGGACCAGATATTTGCTCTACAATGCTTTACGTGTCAATACACGGTACTGTCATAATGCTAATTTCTTTGAACAGTTCCCTCAGGGAGTCACGACTGCGGAGGTTATAAATTGCTCTTTATTGCAGAACAAAATTGAGTCAATATTAGCAGCTAGGCCCCATAGCAAAATTCCATAGGACATAATGCTGTAGAAATAACAAAAGTAAACAAGTCTCGCCGTAGCTACATCCGTCAGCAGTCTGATTTGTCTCACAGCATATGCAGCTGAACATAGTCTTCCCGATAAAGATGTAATCTTAGGGCTCTATTGTAGTTTTGAGTCAAGTTTTATCCCGAGGAAAACTGTAGTATCAGCAAACTCTAACTTTTCATTATCTAATACAACATCATTTTTTAAGGACTTTAGGCAAAATTTTATACATATAGTTTTTTTTGGATTAAGCACTAGATTGTTAGCAGTAAACCAATGAATAAGGCTAAGGTATCGGAATTTTGAAAAAACAATCACTTAGTATTAAAGCCAGGTTTGTGAACATTACACCAATTTTTGTTTTGTTTTAATAGTCACAGTATTGCCGAATTTATGACCAAAAACATCATCATCAAACATCAGCCATTTATGAAATCAGCCATTTTGTCATATGATAGTAGGGTAACATTGGGGGTTCTGCATCACAAATTCGCGCCGCTCGCTTCGCTCGCTCCGCTCGGTTTGTGCTGCAAAACCCCACAATGTTATCCTACCCTGCAGGTTTTAAACGGCAACCTGTTTATTCTGAAGTGTGTCTAATTCATACTGCACCTCTTTTCTATTGACTGATGACGACCTGAGCTACAAAATCTTATTGTATGCTATGCAGTTAACAATTAGTCTGCTTGACAGACATAAAATAATGAAAATTGTGTCCACTAAGTGATCAATAATTTTCATTTCAAGATATAAAAAATAGCAGCAAAACCTTCGCGTTTCGAGAGATGTCTTTACTTGATACGTGGTACGTGGTACGTGGCACTTGTTGCGACATCTCTCTCAACACTTAGGTTGGTCTGGTATGTGGCATATGGTACTTGGCACTTGGTATGTGGTACTTGTTCCCTTGCGGTTATGTCTAAAGCTGCTTTCGGGTTGCCCAAACCCTAATCACCTCAAGAGACAAATTTGCATGGTTGACAATGGGACATGTATAAGAGCAGTAGTAAATCGGGCCAATTTAACTAAAGCATCTCACACAGAACCAGTCTAACTGTAGTTTATCTTACACTTCTTATATACTAAAAGAATGAAAAACTTTGATAGCGCGATGTAGGACTTGATTCATTTTATACTGGAGAATTAAAGTTTTAAACCTGAATCCATATTATGATGACCCTTGGAACTCTGATGACAAGGTTGTGACGTATTTCATTCACACTGCATTTGTTTACTTAGAGATGTCGTAGCCATATCGTCGATTTGGCCATATCACAATATGGTCAGAAATGGCTTGACCATATCATGAAATGGGTTGCCATATCATGATATGACCTGTTTTAATGAAAACATGTCTTTTTAAAAGCATTGTTATTCAGCACTGCATGATGTTTTTTTTGTGTTATACATGTCAAACTAACACGAAGACTATTCGAGGGCTTCGCTGCGCTCACTCCCTCTAGTCTTCACCTAAGCTACCGCAGTGTGTGCCCTAAAAGATTTAATCGATTTATGATATTTCACGTTTGGCCATATCGTGATATGGCCAATTCGATGATATGCCTACGACAGAGATATTCCTTATAAGTGTTCCATGTCATAATCATAACAAACTTATGCATATAAGGAGCTATCACGAATAAGGAAGGCGCTATGCGCTTTATACAGGGTGTTGATTTGTAAAGTTACGCCGAGCTCAGAGGTGGTTAAATACATGATACTAAAGCAAAAATAAATTTTTTTTTTCAGTAAAAATTAAATTAATATTTTTTTGATTTTACAAATATTAAAAAAACATAGAAATGTCGTCCAAAAAGTGTTGCACTGGGTGGATTGAGGTTCAGGGCGCGGGGAAGAGTCTATTAGCACTCGGGCGCGGTGACTGGGGGGGTGTATCCACACTTTTAGGTAATTTCAGGAAAATTTTCAGATGGTAAACTATCGGCTCTGAGTCGGGTGTAACTTTACAAATCAACACCCTGTATGAATCCATTGCATTGAGAGCTCAACATAATTCAGTTATCCTAAACAATTGTCTCAAAAACCATGCTCTTAAAAACCCTGCTTACATTGAAATTTTCACTGCTTGTTTAGAGTGGACGATATTTTTAATGATGCCAATAAACCCATCAATGTATTTAAAGGTACATCTCATAACCATTTAAAAATTATGTTTCTAATTACACACTTGTCCTTATCCAGTACAACCATTGACCAAATTCAGTCAGCTAAGGCAGCGTTCATACAATGATTGTTAATAGTTGGAAACAAAATTGATAATAAGTACTTGAAATATACTAAGTATAAGGTTCAAAATCCTATGCCATTAGATTTTTTTAATTTTTTTTATTACACCGGTTAACAGTATTTTTTCCATTGAAAGTTCGATGTTGATGCACCTTTATAAATCAAAGCTTATAAATATTGATGCAACTAGATGAAAGCCGCTTTTCTAATACTTGCGTCGATATCTTCGAGTGAGCTCGTGTTTTGTGAATTAGTGCTGCTGAAGAACTGAAGACATAAGTATGTAAGTTTGATTTTTTATCACTTATGGATCCCGCACTTGGATACCTTGTGTCATGGGAACCAGAAACAGCGATAATACAAACATGTTAATCTCTAAGACCTAGGAAGGTTTTTTTGTCCCAACGGAATTAGAATCCGAAACCTCTAGCATGGTAGGCAGACGTACAACCGCTGCGCCACCGAGACCGTTTTTTTTTTTTTTTTTTTTTTTTTTTTTTTTTCATTCTATTAATATTTTAGGTGGTCCAGCCCATTTGATTCTGACGTAGACGAGGAGATCAGGAGCGAAGTTCAGAAGAAAAAACCTGCTGCGAAGGCGAAAAAAACTTCAACCCCTAAAGCGAAAAAAGCGGCGGCAATCCCAACACCAGCACTAACTGATGCCGGTTCTGAGTCGGATGAGGAGCCCATTCCTTGTGCTCAGCCCAAGAAACGGAAGAGAATTGCTACCTTCCCAGATTCCGAGGTAAGCTTTAATATTATTTTATTTAAACAACCATTTCTCATGTTTTAAACTAAATGTAGCATCTTGTTTGAATAATATTTTATGCTCGTCTATTTTAATTTTTTAATCATTATTTACTTTTATCTGTAGCACAAACATGTAAACATTCAAGATCTGATGTTTGTTTTTTATTTAGTTATCCAGCCGGGATTCGAATCCGCGATCCCTCGCATGGTAGGCAGACGCACAACTTCTGCACCGCAAGCCCCGCCCCTAATTTTATTTGTAATTACTTTGATTAACTTTTGATTAAAGATATACCAAAAATGTTTCGTAAAAACAATTTCCTCTTATCTTAATCCAACTTAACTCACAGTTTTAAAATAATTGCTAATAATAATTGATTGACATGCATATTTTACTAGTGAAATTACATTGACAATGTAAAATATATTTTTTTTAAATAATAGCGAATGCCTATTTCACATCTTTACAGGATGAGCTAGAGCCGATTCGTGCATCAGCGCTCAAGAACTTTCTTTCACGTCGCACCGGCTCGGGGTGTTCATTCCAGTCCGATCCTTCACGTCGAGGCGAATATTATGTGGAGCTACGGGTGTACAACAGCCGTGAGTTAGAGGGAAGCAAGTTAGGAGATCGGGACAGATGTAAATTGGCTTTGATACATATGAAAACGAATGTAAATGGAGATGCTCCCCTATGGCATTCGATTTCAAAAGTAGTTACTGATAGTAAGGAGCAATTCAAGGGAGTAAGACCAGTCATTTTTAGTTGCCTCAAAGAGTGCAGGAAATACCAATCATGATAATGAAATAATTTCTATAATAGAGGAATTAAAAGAAGCAGGTATTATTAGAGAATAAATAGAGCGTAAACTTTTTCATTAAACTAGTTTATTACTGACGGGCTAGCGATGAACATCGATAAGTTTGGACATCATGTATTTAAACGACAGAAAATGGATAGTCACTCAGATTATCTGATTTGTAGTATGACTGATGGATCTTTAAATAAGCTCCTTAAAAATATTGTAAATCCAGTAGATGCTGGAGATTGTGTGAACAAACAATATGTTGATAAGAATATAGAGAGCTTAGAAATTAAACTCAAATCAATAAACCAAAATCTGGCACAAATTGGATCAGAAATCAACAGTATCAAACAAAGTATAGAGTCAGTGAAACAGAAAATTAAAAAAAAATGAGTAAAGAAATTGTAGTGAAAGAAATACATAAGCAAGCAAGAAAAAATTTTCCAAGAAGACATGTTGTGATGAAAGACATTGATGATTTATGGCAAGCTGATCTAATCGACATGCAATCTATTTCTAGAGAAAATTCTAATTTCAAATACATATTGGCTGTTATTGATGTCTTTTCAAAGTATGCTTGGGTATATCCTTTAAAACAAAAGAATATGGAACAAACATTTAAAGCA
Source organism: Argyresthia goedartella (assembly GCA_949825045.1). Lineage (NCBI taxonomy): Eukaryota > Metazoa > Arthropoda > Insecta > Lepidoptera > Argyresthiidae > Argyresthia > Argyresthia goedartella. The sequence goes on along the minus strand of OX463814.1, from coordinate 23,088,846 downwards.
TTCCAACATTTATTTAGTAAAAATCGTATTCCTAAAAATTTGCAAACTGATTTAGGAACTGAATTTTACAACAAGAAACTTAAAACATTGTTCAATCATTATAATATAAATCATTACTCAACATATTCTACTAAGAAAGCTTCTGTAGTAGAAAGATTTATTAGAACCTTTAAAGGTATTATGTATAGATATTTTAGTTTAAAAGGAAACTATGTTTGGTTTAGTCATGATATTCTTTCAAAATTAATAGAAATGTATAATGGCAGAATGCATAGAACAATAGGTTTGAAACCCAATCAAGTAAATGCAAGTCATAAAGAACAGATATTGCAAAAATATAAAAATAATATACGTTTAGATAAAAGGTTCATACAAAATAAAACTATACTTAAGTTTGGAGATTATGTGCGTATAAGTAAGTATAAAGGAACTTTTGAAAAAGGGTATACACCAAATTGGTCGACAGAAATATTTAAAATTATAAAAATCCAGAACACAGACCCTGTCACTTATCTCCTAGAAGATGCTAAAAAAAATCCTATATTAGGATCGTTCTATATTCAAGAATTACAAAAAACTAGACATCCTGATATTTATCTTGTTGAAAAAGTCATAAAAAAGAATGGAAATAAGCTATTCGTAAAATGGTTAGGTTTGCCTTCTAATGAAAACTGTTGGATAGATAAATCAAAAGTTTTATAAGCAAAATATACAAGTTACATTCTCATTCTGATAATACCTCTTCGAAAAGAAACATCTTTTCATACAATTTTTATAAATAGTATTTTACAATTCGTTTAGATTACAATGGTGATGCAAAAATCAAAAACAAATCAAAAAAAATGTATTAATAAAAATGACAAAAATAATATCAAAAAAGGCACTGGAATGAAAAAAACTTTTAAAAATATAGTTTCAATTACAAAAAAGCATATAAAAAAATTTAAACCTCAATGCAAAAAGGCAGCTATCGAACTCGCCATGGCTGTTGTTAAAGAATTGGGTTCAGATTCAGATGAGTCTGTGATTACCCCGCGTGTGATACCTATCCCAAAAGTTGGAGGATTCTTGCCATTGATACCGATATTTGCTGGACTGTCTGCTGCTGGTGGTTTGGCTGGAGGGGCAGCTGGCATTGCTAAAGCAGTTAATGCTATTAAATGCGCTAAGGAACGCTTGAAAGAATTAAAACGACATAACAAGAAAATGGAAACACTGTGTATAGGAAAAGGATTATGTCTCAAAGAGCGTGGTGATGGTTTGGGAATTTATGTAAATAATAAAAAAAACTAAATCATAGGCTACCCAAGAGAGCGCTTACTAATATAGATTTACTTAAATATGGTCAAAACATTCCATTTTTCAGAGGAGTGTTTATGAGGGATGATTTACCTCAGCATCCATTAAAAAAGGAATGTGCTATTATGAATCTTGACAATTCTGAGAATGCTGGAACTCATTGGGTAGCCTATGCAAAATTAGATAATTATGTAGAGTATTATGATAGTTATGGTAATTTAAAGCCACCAGAAGAATTAATCAAATACATAGGACCAAATATATTTTATAATTATGATAACGATCAGAAACGTAACACATACAAATGTGGTCATTTATGTTTAAAGTTTTTAAATGCCTTTTGGGATCTAAATAAATACTGAGTACTTTACGTTTGAGTTCAGTTGTTGCAATGTCTGTGACTCTAACAATCGTTGGTAATAAATCTATTCTCCAATCTGAATTTACATCTCCTTTGAGTTTAGATGGTAATTATGAGTGTGGTTTATTATTTTTTTCCACATTCAATTCAATTCCTAACATACATGAAAGCAATAACGTATTTGCATATGGGAATAATGATGTGATAAAAATTCCAAATGGCATTTATGATTTATCTGCTTTAAATGAATATATAAAATCGAAAATGGAGAATTGTAACATTATGATTCATCCAAATAACAATACTTTAAAATGTTCTTTATTTTGCACTAAACCAATTGATTTTCGCGTGAAAAATAGTATCGGTGCAATGCTTGGATTCTCGAGTACGATTTTGGAAGCGAATAAATGGCATGATTCAACTCATCCAGTGAACATTATACCAGCGTCTGTGATACGAGTCGAATGTGATCTAATACAGGGCTCTTTTACAAATGGTTCACCTACACATATAATACATGAATTTGTGCTTAATATTCCATCAGGATATCAAGTTATTGAAGTACCAAAAAACGTTATTTATTTCCCAATAAAAAATAAATACATTTCATCAGTAACATTAAAAATTTTGGATTTAGAGGGAAACCTAATTAATTTTAACAACGAAAAAATTCAACTGCGTCTTCATCTAAGGAAAAGAAATGATAGTCTTCAATGATAATCATGATGTCTATAAAATAAACAAAAATAATAAATCTAAAGCCATTATCAAGAGCAACGTGAAACAAACCACACGTAAAAAGTTAAAAATAATTACAAAAAGTAATAAGGAATTTCTTCAAACTTTGGGGTTTAAAATATGAGTATTCTAAAAATATCAGATTATCCGCAGTTCGATAATTCTATCGAAAGTTATGAAACGCATACCTACAATCCCTACAATAATAGCTTTAATGAAAATGATGAAATAAGAATACCAATTCATCAGCAAGATATCTACTTACTACCATCATCAAGTGCGATATACATCGAGGGAAAATTTTGTGTGCAGGCTCGAGATCTGGCTGGAGTTATCAAAAAAAAAAAAGTTAATCTAACTAATAATGCAATTTCCTTTCTATTTCAAGACATTAGATATGAAATGAATGGTGTAGAAATAGATCGTGTACGAAATGTTGGAATAACAACAACTATGAAATCTTTAGTATCTATGAGTAGTGGAGAAAATAAAGTAGCAGCTATATGGGGTTGGAACATAGACGGATTTCATGATCAAGATGGTAGTTTTTACGTCTTACTACCATTAAATAAATTATTAGGCTTTGCAGAAGATTATAGAAAAATAATAATAAATTGTAAACATGAACTAATTCTCAATAGAACTAGTACAAGTTTAAATAGTGTAGTTACTGACAAAGATGACTCTGTTACAGTAAGTTTACAAAAAGTGCAATGGCGTATGCCTCATATCAAGGTATCTGACCAGCAAAAGCTTACTTTAATAAAACACTTAGAGAAAGACAAACCTATACAAATCGCATACAGAAATTGGGATCTATATGAATATCCATTATTACCTAAATCTACCAAGCATACATGGTCTGTTAAAACAACTTCACAATTAGAGAAACCACGTTATGTTATATTTGGATTACAAACAAATAGAAAAAATAATAATGTTAAAGACAGTGCCATTTTCGATCATTGTAATTTGAAAAATGTTACTTTATTCTTAAATTCTTACTATTATCCATACGATGCTCTTAATTTGAAATTTGATGAAAACAAGTACAATATATTATACGATATGTATGCTAGATTTCGTCAGTCGTTCTATAATCTTCCTGTAGACCCGTTGATTGATCACCTAACATTTAAAACTAAAGCTCCGTTGTATGTAATTGATTGTTCACGGCAAAACGAAAATTTAAAAACAGGACCTGTTGATGTACGTTTAGAAATTGAATGTGAAAAGGATATTCCGGATAACACAAGCGCATATTGCTTAATAATAAACGATCATCTGGTAGAGTACAGACCTTTAAGTAATATAGTACGAAAAATATCATGAAATCATCAGCTATTGTAGATGTACAAGGATTCAGAAGAGAAAATAATGAATTTATTATTAAAGAAATTGCTATCATTTGTGGTGATCAAGTTCAAGTTTTATTAATTCTTCCACCTTTTTCATTTCACCACCTTACATACACAGAAAAGATGCAAATCAGATGGATAGAACGAAATAGAAAAATTTTCTGGAATGATGGCTTCATTACCTATGACAATTTTTTAATGAACACGCAGCCATTCTTGGTTGACAAAACAATTTATTGTAAAGGGGTAGAAAAAGCGACTTGGATTAAGAATATATTTAATCATGATGATGTTATAAATTTAGAATACGTTAAATGTCCTAGTTTGTTAAGTTTGCATAAAGAATATAGATTTTGTAATGATATTTTAAATTGTATGTATCATCCTTCATTTTGTGCACTAAAAAATGTTACATGTTTAAAAAAATGGTGTACTTTTTTAAAAATAATATAAACCATCGTTGAAATATCTTTTTTTTATTTTTCAAATACCTTATTTCCTTTTGTAATTTATAAGAAATATATACGCATAGCGTAGGCGGCGTACCCGTCCTATCAGATAAAAAAAAACAGTAAGATTCTGTAGCTCAGATCGTCATCAGTCAACATAAGCAATTGAAAAGAGCTGCAGTACGAATCAGACACACTTCAGAATAAACAGGTTGCCGTTTAAAACCTGCAGGGTAGGATAACATTGCGGGGTTTTGCAGCACAAACCGAGCGGAGCGAGCGAAGCGAGCGGCGCGAATTTGTGATGCAGAACCCCCAATGTTACCCTACTTATGATGATGATGATTATGAGGTGGGGCGCCCGCTGAACCACAGGCGGGTGATCGGTCCTATATCGTGACTATTTCACCCAATTCCCAGTGTTTCCCAGATGTCCCTCCCCAAATTTTCTTGTTCGTTTAATGAATTCTAGGATGTCGCTAAACTTTAAGTTTGACAAATTATATGCTTTAATGTTATCCATTAGTGTTCGCCATGTTACGTTTGAATGCATTACGCATTCTCCCAAGAAGTGCTGGCTACTTTCCACCAAGCCACAGTGAGGGCAGGATGGGTCCTGTGTGTGTGTCCGAGCCTTAATATAAGTAAATACTTAGCCTTTTTGGGGTCTTATTTTATATTTATCTTAGACTGCCTACAGTCTTTGGTGTTCTTCTTCCTTGGTTTGCATCTCGCGTAGCTATCATGTTGAAGATGTTCTTTGTGACAGTCGCTGATGTAGATAATCTTAGTTCTGGTCCAATAAAACGCTCATCAGCTCCGTTTCTTGACAGCTCATCTGCATTTTCTTTGCCGTGGATCCCTTCATGACCGGGGACCCATGCGATAATTATTTCTGATGTTCTTCCCAAAGAGGTAAGACTTGCCTTACACTCTTTGAATAGTGCAGATTTATTCATTGGTTGCCTTAGCGCCTTTAAAGCTGCCTGACTTTCAGAATAAATTACTACAGTCTTGTTTTTTATTTCTGCTGTTTCCTTTAGTGCTTCAGCGCATTCCATTATGGCGTAGATTTCCGCTTGGAACACGCTGGCGTATAGCGCCAAGACAATTGATTTGTCTTGTTTATTGTTGTCCATGATGCAAAAACCAGCTCCTGCTAGCTTTGTGCTCTATCTTCTTGAGCCATCCGTGAAGCAAGTTACAACCGGTTGGTCTGTTTCTATTTCCCAATTTTCTCTTGTTCCTATATGGATTCGGTATTTCTTATCAAATAGTATTTCCTTCTTCATCAGATCGTTATTAGCCAATATCATTGCCAACTTTCCACCTGACGTTTCCACAATGGGAGCATGACCTGTGTCTATAGTTGCCTTTCCATTATTTGTTCATTTTCATTCTGTAGTTGCCGTTGGTGTAGACCTCATGGCTCCTGTGATCATAAGACATGCCAAACTTTGAACCTGGCCAAGCTCTTCTTTCGTCGTTGTTTGTTCTGTTCTTTTCCACCATACATTTGATCCGCATAGAATCTTTGGTGGAATGATTGCCTTGTAGAAAAATATCTATACAGTGGGTGAGAATGGAGTGTCGAACGAGGAAGCCCAAAAAAGTCCTACAGAGACCACATTGGTGATTAATTATTGAAGGGGCAATTTAGAAGTACCCATAACCGGCGAGCTTGTTTGAAGAGACTTATGAATGTTGAGCAAGCGAGAGATGTATGCCAGAATCGAAGCAAGAGGAGGTCTTTAGTCTCTGCCTACCCCTCTTCTGGGAAAAAGACGTGAGCATATGTACATACAAAATAATCTTAATAACCTCACAGGTGCACGATATCAGATCGACACACAATCAACTGAACAAACTCCTCAGCAGCAACGAACGAATTGAGCTACAGACGGACCAAATGTTTGAACCATTTCAAAGTGAGTATTCCAACTTGGTATGTACCAAATAATTGATATCGTAATACTACATGAAGTCATAAACCACGTTAACTTCGCAGATATAAACGTCTGGATTTGCACTGGTTCAAGCCATGTGTGGGAGACAGCTGTCGCGAAATTCTCTGAGAAATTACGGCCAGCCGAAGCTAAAATAGCGGAAAAACTACGACCTCGTTTGCATAATACTTCTACAAAACAGGTATCTTATATGCTAAAATCGGCATTCCTTATCCTTGTGAAAGTAAAAACAGGGAACGGCCATAAACTTAAATCTCTCTCCGGAGATACTGCTTGAATCTCCCGTTGCTCTCAAGATTCTATGTTAGAAACCTTCATTCCTCACTAGATTGAACACCGCGCCTTCGCCTTCAATAGCGTCCTTGTGATAGCTAGTCCTTAGTCTAATGGCGAAGCAAACTGTCAAATTTGTTCCATATAGAGGGCACTAAACTTTTGTAGATAATAAACACATTAAGTAAAGAGTTTCTTCCATCTGAGGTATCTTAGAAAAAGTATGTAAAGTAAATACATATGCCTATTGGGTGACAGAAGAGTGAGAGAGATACTCAATGTCTTGTATTCGTTTACAGTGTAAACGTGTAAAATTAATTTGTCAGGGATTGACAACATTTGTATAAATATCGGGTACAGAATTAATTAAAATGACATCGTGTCATAAATACATCCAAAAAAAATTATAACCATGATTTCACATCGTTTGAAATGCACCTGAAACAACCCTAAATTTTTGATTGATAATTTAAAGTCACCTTATATGCAGTACTCCAAATCTAATAATGGGCATGGAAATGATCGCCACTGTTCGGCAAGGGTCGTATGTCCGAGCGTTCGTGTCCACAACTCCACATAGAGTGGACAAAACCGGACGAAAAGGGTTTATATTTAGGACGAAAATCCTAAAGTAATGTTTTTGGTATTATTTTATATTTGTCTAGGGAATGCGAAACTTAAATTTGAAGAAAAAAATGCTTAAGTTTATATAACAATTTAATATTATACTTGCTAAAATTCAATCAGATTCAGAGATAATTAATTATAATTCCTGTCATCCTAGAGGCAGCGGAAAATTCATTAACATCTTGTTCACTTTCACTTTCCCCACTGATACACTTATGTAAATAATTATTTCATCAGCATAACTATCTATTCTTGGGATTCATTTTTGTCAATTAACGGCATGATCACTATTTTTTTTCCATTCATCAAGTCCTATATTATTGTTTTTTCTAATATAATTTCTGTAACAGACGTGACATTCATTGCAGTATTTTATTGATGATTGCAAGTGTTTTCGATGGGATTAAAATCGGCATGATATGGTGGTAAACGTACAATTGTATGCCCATGTTCCTCCATTATACGATCAATCGCAAATTCTGTGTATTTTTTTATTTCGAACAATTTGGGTTTCAATTTGTTTGGGTCATGCGGAATATTGTGTTGTAACTACGCTATCATTTGTGGTTTGTGGGTGTGTTTGACCGTCACGTGGTGGTTCCACAACAGCTTATTTTGATAAGGGGTTTTATCAATTACCAACACACTTTTAGGAGGCAATTAGGGAATCAATTGATTGCGTAGCCAAGTTTGATAACATTCCGCGTTTATTTCTTTATGATAGTCAACTTCTGAATCGGCACATGTATGTAACATTACAGCCCCTGAGGCCAAGCCTTTTGCATTGCCTGCTTATACAATAATAATTCGCTCTCCTTTGGAACTGGTTTGTTTAATACCTTTTTTGCTGCTATCTTGCAAAGTTTTACCTTTAGATGCGATGAATGCACGTTGCGAATTAGATAAAGGGGGAACGACGGCAGTAGGGCCACCGAGTGATACAGTGTTAATGGCTGTACAAGGAAATATTCGAACGATTACCAAAAAATTCGAAAATTTACTGCCAATAAATTCGAAATGACTGCCAGAATTAGTAAATGATCACCAAATTGTGTTTGGGTAAATGATCACCAAACTTATTTTTATGTTTTGTTTACTTACGTTTATGTTTTGAATATTTTTGTTGTTCTTACATGTTAAACCTAACAAGAAGGATAAGGGGGGCTTCGCTTCGCTTACGCCCTTTACCCTTCACCTAAGCTACCGCAGTATTATGCCTTGATATTTTCTGCAACTTTTGGTGATCATTTACCCATTTTGGGTAAGAAAAAAAAAATTTTGTGGTCATTATATTTGTTGCCATATATTACAAGACACAAGATAGTGAAGAGAGCAGACTACCAGAGTAACAAACGGGTTGTTGCTACACAACGCCCACGGAATCGGAGGTAAGGCCAAAGAGGTTGACCGCCACACCACCCCCCTAGGGAGTGCATTAAGTTATTTACAATACCTAAATAAATGAATCTAAAACTAAAAAAATACCTCACTTAGAAAGACAAAGAAAAACATTCGTTTGTAACTGAAAACAATGTAGGTTCATTAAATATTAAAATTTAGAGGGTAGGCCTGGATGTTGAAATCGGATCAGAAAGCTTGAATATTGACGATGTCTAACTATTGTTATGTCAATGACAGTTAAACCTAAGTCGAAATGTCGAAAATTCGAAAAAACAATGTCTGACACAGTAATGTCAATGGCATTCAATCTTGCGTCGTCGATTAACACAATACATGTATATGCTATAGTACAATAAAATAAAAATCTATATTTACACTATACGCTTATAATCGAAACCTTTTGCCAGCACTTATAAATCACGGGGCGTCACGCAGGCAGGCGTCAGCGTTCGAAATTTGAATGTCATAATATGTCGAAAATTGACACATTATGGTCATACTGTATCAATATTCAGATAAGAAATGAGTTTTTACCAAGTAGTATAACATTATGCTGGTCGTAACGTGCGGTTTTGGACGCAGTAAAGAGGGTTTATGATACGTGTGTAGATAAAGATTTATAAGTGCTGGCAAAAGGTTTCGATTATAAGCGTATAGTGTAAATATAGATTTTTATTTTATTGTACTATAGCATATACATTTTTTTGTGTTAATCGACGACGCAAGATTGAATGCCATTGACATTACTGTGTCAGACATTGTTTTTTCGAATTTTCGACATTTCGAAAAAACATATGTAGAAAAACTACACATAATGACCATAATGTGTAGTTTTCCATATACGAAACGAGTTTTTACCAAGTAGTTCAACATAATGCTGATCGTAACGGGCGGTTTTTGAACGCAGTAAAGAGGGTTTATGATATCTACGTGTGTAGATAAACTACTATTATGGAACTGAGTTGGATAAGCGTTATCGAAATATATACAGATACAAAACAAACTAAACGAAACATAATTAATGAAATTAAAAACAAATGTATTGGTATAGATAGAAGTTGTTAAGAAAGTTTATTATAAAATCACTGCACTTGTGACAATATAGGTTACGTACCGAAAATATTTGGCGGAAAATGTTTGTAAATAAAACTGACAGTTTAACAATAACAATGCAAGACAGATTGAAGAATGACATGTGACAGGAGATGTCGCGTCACGTTCAGCTGTAGTCGGATTCTCCTTTTGTAGTACAGATGGCGCAGCCAGCGCAACGAGACGACAAGTAAGGTGGTTCCGATTGACACCAAAAGGCGACATCACAAAGCCATGAACTCCAATGTGATGAGAAGCGGCGTCGGCGGCATCAGGCGGCGCAGGCAGTAAGAAACTGCCATCGCAAAACTAATAAAACAGCTCAATTCACTGGGCGCAGTAGTGACAGATTCAGGTTTATGAGCTCTAGAAACACGTGATTTTGCGACGTAAAAATATATATTTGTAACTGCACTATAGTTTAGATTAGACGATCACGTCGGGGTCATCAGTTTGGGGAACGACGACGGCAGCAGGGCCACCGAATGATACACTGCTGTGAAAGAAAATATATTTACAACAGCAAGACACAAGATAGTGAAGAGACAACCCAACCCGCAAAGCAGTCATATAACTTAACCTTATAGTGCTACAATACAACGCTGTGTAAACGTTACATAACTGCACTGGGTGGATGTGCACTTAAACAGGAATACGAAGTAAGTGAATGTGTTGTGTGATGGATGTGTAATAGACATAATTATGAAAGAATGACGAATGAGTGTGTGGACTTAACTTACATACTTAGATCTTGTTTTCTGTGTTACCAATTAATTTATTTTTTGTTTTGTGTCATTATTTCAATAAATTTTTCATTTTACCGTGTTTAATTATGGATGTATATCTGAAATAAATAAATATTATTATTATTATTATTATTATTATAACAGTGATGGCGGTGACCTTGTGTTCTATAAAAGCGTACGAGAACGCTGTTTTTTTGCTCTATAAGCATAAAGTGCAAATATGACCTATATGAAAGTGATGTAAACGTTTATAAACTATTTTTTTCAACTTTTACAGTTATATCGCTGTAGCAATTTCTAATGATACTAGTATAGAAGGATACTGTTCTATAGAAGTGATAACAGATACCTTAATTCATCGTATATGTATTGTAATAGTTCCAAGTGTATTCCTAAAGTGCTCTAGCTTTAACAATGCTAAATACTCTACTTCTGGACGATGTAGTCTTATTGTAGTTATTGAAATCACTGTTATAGTATCTAGTGGGTTAGTAGATACGAAAACTCTACAATAGAGTAAGTTTGTGACATAGCCAATAGTAAGAAAACGCTTATGTGACGCAACTGCACTATAATAGCACTAAAATTTATCTTATAGTTCAACTAATATTATGAATTTAATAACTTTTTTGGTTTCTTTATTGCACGTTTTGGTACTATAACACAGTATCTATCACCTTTATAAAACGTAAAACGCACGTAAGGGGTATACAATTAGTTATATGAGGACTATTATGCCATATAATTATGATTTTAAATTCGCTTTTAGAACAATACTTGGCCATTTATTTTCATGGTGAATTCGGTGGGCTCCGTCCCGTTTGGGTGTAAGTACTTAGTTCTTTCTTCTAAAATGGATAATAGAAATTGGAAAATATTTAAACGCGGTGGTACTTACAGAAGAGAAGTACAAAAACGCTATAAAAAGCAACATTATCATTATCTACAAAATAAACTAACAGTAGTTGCAATCAAAGTCAATTTGAAAGAAGAATTAAGGAGAATGATTCCGTAGAATAGTTTATCTTGCGATAAAAAACATAAAGACACCAGTGATTTCTGACAAAAAAAAACGATTATTATATATAATAAAACTAAAGGACATGTCCAAAAATGTATGGACCAAAAACCCAGAATCGACAGGAATGAAATGTATACCAATGGATTGACATTGAAATATAATATAATGTTACCAAGGGGACAACCCTGAAATCGTTATAGTATAGGAGCCAGGAGCAAAATATAATAAGTAAAAAATTCGTTTATTGTTATCTGTTTTTATTATCTGTTTTCAGTAAATCTTGTATTAGGACGACCATGCATTTACACACTGCTGCGATTATAACGCCGCAATGGAAGTTTGACGTTGTGTTGGGAGCCTTAAGGCTTAAAATGTGCTGAAAACAGATATCGCCAGAACGCATGCGCATTATAGCGAGCTATAAAACGCGCCTGTGTGAGGTAGCCTTTATTATTTATGGCTCCCCCACACAGGTGCGTTATATCGGTCGATAAATATAGCCTGCGTTATTGATCCAATGATCCCAACAAAACCATACTTTATTTGGAAGTCACAATGATATCAGCAAAGCTGTCGTTGTTAAATCATTTAATTTTATAATGTAAGTCTTATTTTGATAAGTTTTAATGATATACATAATTATAATAACAACGATATTCTCACCCACAACATTTTTTTATTATTTTTAAACGATTTTTAACTTCGTTTTTTTGGCTTTTAGCTCCTATACTATACCAATTATTTTTTTATTTGCAATCCTGAGCCACAGAATTACCAATAATACAGACAGTACTATAAAGATTGTGGTATCTATGGGCCAAATAAAAAAAATACAAAAGACAGAGTCTTTGTTATGTTGTGATTTAATATGATGTTGTTATTATGTTGCTGTTGCTTGTAAAATGTGTTGATGATAATTATCACGTGTAACACAAGTGATACAACATTATAACAACGTCATACTAAGCCACAACATGACGTAAACTTATTTTTATTGTTTTTTTAAACGAATTTTTTACTTATTTTATTTTGCTCTTAGCTCCTATACTATAACGATTTCAGGGTTGCCGCTTTGGCAACATTATATTATATTTAAATGCCAATCCATTGGTACACATTTCATTCCTGTCGTTTCTAGGTTGTTTTTTGGACATCATTTCCTGGATGCGCACTCTATAACTGAAGGAAGAGCCTTCAAACATGTTACCACTAGAATCCTTGAAAGTGAGATATACTATGATGCCATGTTTTTTCCAAGATCGTGAAGAAAAATATACTTTTTTTTTCATTTTACATATTTATGTATCCTCTAACCATATTTAACCCGTTCAATTGGAATTGTTATAAAATCAACTAACCCGACTGCATTTTCATTCAATACCACACTCAAACATATATACGCTCGAAAAACCTTCCTTCTGGTGCAGCTGGGTAAAAATAAAACTTTTAGTGTTTTATATAGATTACATACCCATGGAACCCTAAATTCAATCTGACACAATGAAAACATCGTAACGACATATACTATAATGGCGCTTGTGGATGTAATGTGTTATAATTTGATAAATATGTTAGCTAAAACTCAAACATTCTTGGGGGGCACTTGAAATTTGTGGTAAACCATACCCTAGTTCATCAATAAAACTGCAGTTGCACAACATTTCCAACATTATAGACGAAATATCATTAGGTAATTAGGTAATAATCCAACTCACCTCTTAGTAGTCATATGACTGTGATTCCTAATATATATATTTTTTTAACAAACAACTAATTCTTGCAAATCTTGTCGGAAAAGGTACTTACTACTTACAAAGAGTCGTATTCAATCCAGTAGATCACTTTTTTGAAACTTTCGACGCTGCTCTGTAAATTTTATAGTATGAAAAAGTACTATAAAGAGTCCTTTTGAGGCCGGTACATCACCATTTTGAAACTTTCGACACTGCTATGTCGTTTCTATAAAACTGATTGGTCATGTCATGTGTAACACTTCTACTGATTAGTTTATAGTACTAAAAAGTGATATAATTTCGCCACTTTCGAACAACTGTGACGTTCTTAGGGACGTTATAGGACCAAATTCAGTGTTTTATAAAACGTTCTAAGAGCTTTTATAAGACCACTTTTTGTTGCTTGGGAACTCTCTTACTTTTCACAAGATTTCTCAAAGTTTGCCGTGAAATTCCTGTAGCTTTTGTAACACGGTCCTGAACTTTATTAAAATAACCATCGTGTTCTTTTTCAAATACATTGGCTATGTTTAAGAAATAAATTAGATACCATTTGCCCATGGGTTTTGGGTTTTAATTGTGGCTGCACAATTAAAACCCAAAACCCAAGAAATAAATTAGATACCATTTGCCCATGGGTTTTGGGTTTTAATTGTGCAGCCAACATAATTAAAGTTGAAATTAAACTTATTTCTTAAAACAAAACCAAGAATTGTGTGTAATATGAGCTCTTTATAATTCCACGTACAGAGCAGACGTGTAAACGGCGTCAGTGCTCAAAGGCAACTGACTGACCGAATTGCTTTTGATTGTTTACACATGACATTGACTCCTATATCTTTCGAACAAGGTACAAATTGCAAGCGCCATGTTTAGGGCTCCTACGACTATATGATTCGGGTGTTTCGGGAATAAGACAACTGGCGAAGATTTATAAGTGCATTATCAATTTTGAAGTAGGTACTGTACAAAGTTTGGTTATTCAAAAAATGCATTGTCTTTGTTTCATGTGACAATGTTTATCGGTTTACAAACCTCTGATGAATAATGAATGAATGAATGAATGAATGGTGCTTCTCCAGCCAGGGTTCTAAACCTGTTCCGGTCTTTCGGCCGGCATACCAGAGAGCACGAGTTTTGAGGGGGGGCGGAATGACCTTGTCTCTTTTAATTGTAAAACGGGCTTGAGTTCCTGAAGTTGAAGTAGTTGTAGAGATATTCCTCATTCAGATGCACAGATATTGTGACCCTGTACCTACATATTTAATTAGGGTCGGTCAATTGGGTAGGCATATGTCCAGCAGTGGACACGAAGATGCTAAAGTATGAATGAATGAATGAATGAATGGTGCTTCTCCAGCCAGGGTTCTAAACCTGTTCCGGTCTTTCGGCCGGCATACCAGAGGGCACAAGTTTTGAGGGGGGGCGGAATGACCTGCTCTGTAGGAAGGGAAGGATAGTGAATTCAATCGACCGACTCTTCAGCCTGAAGCCAATATAGGATATGTGGAATGGGGAGGATGTGGGATTTGGAGAGCAGCTGTTGTTTTCTTCAAGTTCATGTTTTCCTTCTATTTTCAGGTATTGTTATAGGTTGAGTTTCCTGTCCTGTCGTGTTCGTTTGGGTTATCCGGTAAGGTCGCCGTTTCGCTTTCGCTGTCTGTTTCTGGAATATGGTATATTTGGCTCGATGCCTTTCTGACTTCGTCCCTGTTGTGTGCTGATTCTGTCCAGTAACTGTGTTCTTTACCGTAGTATTTGATGTCATGCTTAAGGGAATCTTTCCAGGTGTAAATGGGTCGGCCAACTTTCTTCTTTGCTTCGTATTCCAATGCAGCGAGGAGTAGGTGTTTTTGTGGGCGTCGTAGAATATGTGTATAGTAACACATCCGATGGTTTTTGATTTGTTTGGTTATTGTTTTGCCCTGTAGTAAGTCATGAATTTTGTGGTGTCTTGGATAGCTTCTGGCGTTCTCAAACATGTCTCTGAGGATCAGGCGTTCATATTTTCTTAGTCTAGAACGGTTTTCTTTGGTGAGGGCTGCCGCTTTAAGTCCGTATGTTATACACGGTGCAATAACCATTTTGTAAATCAGGCGTACTATTTTCCAGTCCATGTTGGATTTCTTTATAAAATGCATTAGGGCCTTGGAATTGCCTATGGCTTGCCGGCATCACTTCTTTATTGTGTCTCTCCTACTATGTCCTGCCGTTATATATGTGCCGAGATATTTTATTTCGTCTACGGGTCGTATTGGAACTCCGTCCAATACGATCACTTGTGGGCGCTGGGTGTTTATGGGGTCTCTTATAAGAATTTTCGTCTTTGCTTCGTTAGTATCGAGCCCTACTGTTTTTAATAGTGCTTTCAAGTGCGTGACGATTTGTTACGTTATGTTGTAAATCTTGACAAACTATGATGAGGTCATCCGCGAAGGAGAGAATAAGTGGTAAGACTATTTCTTCATCTTGGTCCAGTTTTATGTTGGGAATTTCTTCTTCCAGTGTTTTGAGGACATCATCCATTAATATTGTAAATAGTCTTGGTGACAGTGGACAGCCTTGTTTTACTCCTTTTCCTTTGTTGATCAAGTTACTTTGCTGTCCGAACCATTTGATGCAGGTCCGTTCATACATGCAGGCTTTTATTATCCTATTGGTTAAAATATTATTGGTCCTTGAAAGGAGAATATCCTTGAGCACGTTTAGGTCTATAGTATCAAATGCTTTGGCGATATCTAGCGCATATGTTCTGTTACCCGCGCGCCATTCTTCGTCTAATACTCTGCGTAGTGTGAAGATGTGGTCATCGGTGGATCTATTGCGGAGAAATGCTGCTTGATAGTTCCCGAGTTCTTTTGTTATCTTGTCTAGTTTGATGAGCAGGTATGTCGCGTATATGCGATATCCTGTATTACACATTGTTATACGGCGATAGTCATTGGTGTCTTGAGGGTTTCTGATTTTGGGGATAGGTACTTGGACCGTTTCATTCCAGGACTCGGGTATTATATTTTCTGTCCATGCTCTGTGCATTGTTTTGGTAAAAACCTTTAACAGTTGTGGCGGTATTCCTTTGTACAGTTCCGGGACTACCTGATCTGTACCCGGCGCTGTTCCGTTACGCATGCGGCTGATTATTGTTTTTATGTCGGCTATTGTTGGACCATTTTCTAGATAGTCAGGGTTTAATGAAGTTTCGTTAGGGATAATCATATTTTTAGGGCCTTCTGATTTCCTTAATTCCTGTTCCCAGCGTGACATTGGGATAAATCGTTGTTTTTTTCCACCGTCTCGATTGAAGCTGGTGTCGTCTGTAATAGTGGTACACGATTTGCATGCGTTTGCTTGGGTGTTTTTTTCCTAGGCCTTAAAAAATGCTCTTCATTCTCGTTTTTCTTCATTATCAATAATTTCCTCAAGACGTCGTCGGCATTCTTTGAGTTGTTTATTGATTGTTTGGTCGGTTGGTCGACGTCTTTTAAGGAATTTGGCCTTTTGTAAATTTGCCAGAGCAATTCGGTGTTCCCGCGATCTAGCGGGTTTTACGGAAAGTTTTTTTTGGGCTACTGACTTCATAACCCCTGTAATAGATTCCCACGGAATGTCGGGCGTATATTCGGGGAAGGTATGTTGTTATCAGTTTGGCTGTCGGTTGCTATATTCGTGGGTAAATTTTGTGATTCAAGCAAGTATACGCTGTCGTAGTGGTTTCCTGTGAAGTTGAGGTTGATAGATCCCACTGCATCCGCGGGATTCTTTGGCCTGTATGTGAGCGATGGTGTATTTTGCTGGTGGATTGTTACGTTAATTAGAAAGTATTCGGCGGCTGCTATTATAATCTCCTCTCCAGCCCAAGTGCCGTAATTGCGCAGATTTTTAATGTAGTCATTGAGGGTTTCTTCAGGCTCGGCGATTGCAAACTTTATGTTCTGTTCATCGCAGTTTTCTTCTACATATTTAACTAGGTCCTTACGAATGTGGGTGTGGTCGAGTGTTAATTGATATAGGTGATTGATTTGGTCAGCAATTGCGTGGAATAGGCAGTTACCATCTCTCGGCATTGATAAGGCTTTCATCTTTTTGGAATGTTGTTGAAAGAAAGAACTTAGAGCTAATTTGATTAATTTGAACTACCTACGTACCTATTGTTAATGGTACGGGTTGTGGCTGTCAAAGTTTGTGCGTATCTTTGCGCACTTATTCTCGGTAATTTCTAAGAGAATTGAAGGCTGGGCCTGGAAGCTATAAAATAGGCGTGAGAGAGACCCGCTTAGGACAAAGAGTCTTTGATTTTATTTTGTTATTGTTCGTCAGCTGCCTTTCGTTAATTGCCTGTTTTTTGCAAGATGGTAAAATGATCCTTTTATGATGTGCAAGTGTTGGCTTTTACTCGCTATTTCTCAGAATATGCAGTAGGCTTGCATTATTGTTTATTTTATTTTTGTAACAGGTCAAGATGGGCTGGTTGGACCAGATGGTGGCAAATAGTTTAGTTTTGTTTTATTGTGCTTGGGTAGGTTCCTGCCTAGTTTTGTATTTTCGTATACCTATCACCTACCTATTTGTACGGGACTATGCCTATGGAATAGTTTAGAGTTGGCGTAGTAATTTGGAGCGAGAGCAGTATCTGTTTATGAAATGGTAACCAGCATTACGAAGGATGTTACCTGCCAGATATAAAGTTAGTTTTGCTGTTTTATCTGATATAGGGCTATCTTAATCGGAGCAATCTCACCAGGTTGTTGCTCAGCTAGTGACACTCTCTGCACTGACATCACCTACTTCAGTTCACTTCATTAGTGCGTAGTAGTGAGGTCCGTGACACGGGTCGAGTTTCAGTCCCTGCACAAGGCCCTATTGTTTATTGCTCGTTGGAATTCGTTTTTTCTTAGCTCGTTGTCCAGAGAAGGGGCTTGTTGCAGCTGTGTTAGTTTGAGGAATGTTTTCTGTCGTAATTTATCTCTTTTGTTTAACTTTTTCTGTCCGGTATTGTTTGGGTTTTAGTGTCCTTTTTCACGTGCCTGCAGGAAGTGCATGAAAGGGCCTGCCTCTTGGCGTGGGATAACACCACGACTCGTTGCGCAACTCTAGTTTCTATTGACTTAGTATTTATGATGATGTATCAAGCACCACGAATGTCTGTGATGAAATGAAATAAGTCTTTCCCAGGTTGTTGCTGTTGAGAGAGCTTAATTTTATGGGTTAGATTCACTTAAGAAATACCTTATATAATGAAGATTCTACGTCCTATGTAATCGTTTGTGTGTCCGAAGAAAGCAATTCATTGATAAGGTTAGGTTATTGCCGGTTAATACTCCAGGATAACGGCGTGTCGGTAGGGAGTACTGTTATGTATTGCGTGAGACGTAAACTCGGGGTCTCTTCTAGTAGATTCGTCTGTGGAGATAAATATTGGTTGCATGCGTTAGGACACTGAATAGGAACGGGCTCACCAGGCAACACTCGTTGAGTTGTCTCAGCTATGTGCACCTATTGTCGTACACAATATTGTACACGTATTGTCACAGCAGCGTGGCGTAGCCTATTATCTGGTAGGGCGCAGTTTAGAACCTATCTAATTCACACTTTACGCACTCTACTTTCACACTTGTAGCTATATTAGACACTCTCATATCATCTCGCTGATACAAAATCTCCGAAACGCGAGAAACCAGAGACAGAACAAAGGCGCGCGCCGGGTTGTAAACTATTGTTTGTTTTAATGCGTTTGCAAGATGTCGGAGGTCTATAGACACGTCCGTTCGGTCCGGCAACACAAACGCCACTCCGGTTTACAAACCTCTGATGAATAAAACTCTTTATGTTACGAACATACAATGCTCTCTACCAAAAAGCTTTGCGTCACCTTCCCTATTACAGATGCTTTACGAGTTCATGCGCTACAAGAGCCTACTCGACCGGCCACTCGTCAAGTCGGCTCTGCACAGCGAGCTGGAGGTGTTCGTGTCCTCGCTGGCCGCCTTGCTGCGCGGGGTGCGGGGGCGGCTGGACAGCGGTGACGTCATCGATGTCAATATGCACCAACCGCCGGAGATGTCCGCTGTCGTACAACAGGTCCAGTGGGCTAAGCAGACTGAGGCTAAGGTGATTTACACGCTAATATGACTAACCTAACCATATGTTATACTTATCAGATATCAGAAAACTAGACACATGTTCATCATCAAGATGGCAAGACCATGTAACTAACATCGAAGTGCTACCACGAACTAATATTACCTACTGGTACGGAGGTACTGCTAATGAAAAGCCAGCTGAGATGGAGTGGGCACGTGGCGCATATGGCCTGTAGACTGTCAAAAGCCGTGTTCTATTCAGAACTGACCAATGGGAAACGAAACCCCGGCGGAAAGTAGTTACTTTCCTAACCTAACTGCATGCGGCTTACCACCTGAGAAATGGGAGATCAAGCGAGGCCAGAATGGCGTTCTGCTGTTCATAAAGGTATTGATGAATTTGAGAAAACGAGACTGGCAGACCTAGAAGCGAAACGTCGGACAAGGAAATCTCGCCCAAAGCCCTCTTACCATTACACCTACAATGATTCGGTGCAACTATGGGCACCCCATGCAAAATAATATTTAAAATCAATATCAGATTCGCCAGCCACATGATGAGCACACGAAAGATGGATGGAGCAGAGGTCGCTGTCGTCGGATACGACGAGGAGGACATCATGTGATAAAGAAGTGATAGTTAAAGTTTCTAACCCTAAATTGGGTAGCAACATAAAATTAGTGTTTTGTGGTCTGATCTCAGTTAGGGCGTACGGCTATAGTCTCTGGTTGTAGGCATGTGCCCTGGCAATGAATGTACGCACGTCGTAAGCTATTACTACAACGAAATATTATTATATTACAGGTGACCGATATCTTGATATGTGCTGAACAGTACCTGTCCGAGTTCGAAGGCAGCGGCGAGTTGCTGAAGCTTGCCGCACAAGTACTGCAGGAACTCAAGAGTATGTACACTCAACTGCACGAAGACTGGTCGAGAGATCTCCAAGTAAGTCCGTTAAATGTTATCAAACGCGTTTCGGCCGCTTACTTAACCGGTGGTTCGTAACCAGTTGCGAACCAATACTTTTTCGTCCTTGTACGAAACCAGTAGCAATCAAAGAAGTTTGCGAAGAAAGGCTTTCATGTCCTTGTACGAAATTAGGACGCTGATAGCTAGCTAGGACTAAATTGCTTATAATGCTAATGCTCCATTGAGTATTTCAATGGCACTTTTCCAAATCATAAAATGTACTAAAACTTTTGATACAAAATCGTAAGGCAAAACTTTTGAAACTAAGTACGCAATATTTGTTTGTTGCCCGTGGTACCTCCATCTGATGTGACCCCACCAAATTGAAAATACTGCCGTTTCTTAAATCTAACTCGTGTTTTCTTAAACAGGTGGGACAGGCACAGCACAGCCATGCCATTCACAATAACATGTATTTATCTAAACAACGACACCCTCTCGATAACACTCGAAAGGTTAGATCTTTTTTTTTGTCGTGCCCCCCTTTAGCTGTGAGGGAGCTCTCCTTAAAAACATTTCAAAATATTCGTTGACAATTTGTATGGCTTTGGGTCAACAAGATGTTTATACTGTGAAAATGTGAAGACTATAGCTTTAACCATTTGGCTGTAAAAACTGTTTGACAGACGACGGACAAACGGACACGTGACTGACAGCAATAGGGGTTCGTGTGGACCGGGTATGGAACCCACAATGCATTTAGACATCTATTACTCGGAATATACAAATTAATTTCTTAAAATAGGCTATAATTTCATAAAATAAAAAGTATACGCTCCGCAGAAAGGTAATGCGCTTGAAAGTTCCCTTCAATATGATTATTTGACTCATCGTCCAGATACATGTAGACTGTTTGAAATTTCTTTGTATACGGTTAGAGACGATGTTGGTCGAGTGTGATCGCTAGTGAAAGAGAGACAGAGAGTGCTGATTTATGATTTTATTAGGTACCATTGGATTTAATTATCGCCTGTGAAGGTATTAAATATTGTATAACAACCTTATATTTGTAAGGGCTCGATTTTTTACTTAACCTTTACTGTATTTTAATTTCATTGGGTCTGCCACTTTATCCTATTAATGCAGACCTAAGTAGTTATAGATGTAAAGTTTCCATAGACGTAGCCCACAGTAGCAATATGATAATTTTCTATGTCGCTGAATATTGGACAATCTACTTTATCTAATGAATTACTTATTATTATTATCACGTTCACGTGTCAATCTCTGCAGAAGATGAGTAAAACAATACTCAATAGCGGCGCTCGCGAAATAATTGTGAATGTAGATGATTATTTTGAAAAGGAGAGAGAAGACTCAAAAGAATTAGCTTAGCAAGTAAGTAATTCATTTATGAATGTATCGGAATCTGAACAGAACGTGATAGTTTCCAAATACAAACAAACTCTAATGAAATTAAAAGCTAAAGTTATAGAACTTGTAATCCCCGCCACAGAAGTGGTCAAAAACACAGTCTCAAAAATAAGACTGGAAAAAGAAAACTCTGAGGCTACTGGTTTTTTATTTTATTTATTGTTAGCTTTGAGAAATATAATAAATTAAGGCAGTGCGGAAAATAAATCCTTCCGTGCCATACCGTGAAAAGGTGTTGGGCAGTCTGCTCCGAATTTGGAGTAAAAATAACGATATCCCTGTTCGTCGATGGATAATACTTCATGCTGGAAGCGAAAACGGACTTATATATGACGCACTCCTAATGTTCAAAGCTTACACAAAAACTGACTAATAATATGTCCAAATGAACTCTGATAATTTCACAAAGTGGTTAGAACAAACACTTTTGCGTAATATACCGCCGATTTGCCAAACCTAGTAAGATGAAGACAGGCCTCCCAACATGAGCAGTGATGGTCGAGATATTTTTTCTAGCAAAATGTACGAATCCGGAATCATACATGATCATAAAATCCCACAAAACTCCTAAAAAATAATCACTGATAAGACTTTAGTTGAACACGGTCATGCATGACACACTACCATTACGCCTTATAACTGTGATTTATTGTGAATATATTTACAACCTTGTAAAGAATAGAGTCGCCGATAAGAATGTTAAACAGCTGGAATCTAAAATAGTCTTTGACTCTAGCAGCTTTTAAGTCGATAACACCTGAAGATTGGAAGAAAGAGGTCAACCATGTCAAGCTCCTTGAAGATAATTACTGGTTCATAGATAGATTGGTCGTTAAGGAGTTAATTATTTATACCGGGTCTGACAGTGAATCAGAGACTACAAAAATCAGCACTAGCTCCGAATCCGAAGGAGTACATGAGTGGAGTTTATAGCTAGATAAGGATCCACATACAAATCCATATGGTTTTTGGTGGATTTAATTAAGATTCTCATGTTAGGTGTTTTATTATCCTGATTTATGCATAGCTAGTAGGTACCTATTATACTCAGCTTTTCCGCGGTTGCTCCCGCCAAAGTTCAAAATACTGCTTATGTATTATTGGACATACTTGGAGATATTTTGTATTTGTCTTCTGACTCCACTCACAGGAACTGACGTTACTATGACGACACACGCATTCACGTTACGAGCATTACCACTCTGCGGGGCCTATTCTACGTATATCTATTTAGCATCGCCCATAGATGCTATTTCTTTAGGCTATCACACGATAGTATATCTAGGATAAACATTTTAGATGTGTAACAAGCGATTGTTCTACTCTACGATTAATAGGATGTCTTTGGAATATGGATCCCGTTAGTCCTTTGAGATCTCTCACCCTCAATATCTGAAAGAGAGGTCAAATGTAACAGGCGATTAATGGTAGAATAATTCTAAATAGCGGCAGATAATTGGCTGAAATGACTTATCAAGAGTTTATCAAGTTGGTACAGCAAATTTTACTTTCCCATCGCCATGAAACGATACAACACTCACTATTACCCTCCATTTCCAGGCGCAAGTAAAGAACGGTGCCCTCCAACTGTCAGTCGAGCAGCCGGTCGTGGAGTTCTCGTCCGGCAACAACATGATGGTAGTGCAGTTCAACCCACGCGTGGTGTCCGCAGGCATGGAGGCGCGCCACATGGCCGCCCTCGGCCTGCCGCCGCCGCCGCCGGTCACCGACGCGATCGACGGCGCGGCCAGGATGGTGCGGTACGCGAGGCAGCTGCAGCAGGTGACGTACGCTGACAAGTGGGCTAGTATTACAACGTGGGACCGTCAATCCAGTTTTTGAATAGTAATAATACTGATTTTGCCTCAGAAAA
Source organism: Argyresthia goedartella (assembly GCA_949825045.1). Classification (NCBI taxonomy): domain Eukaryota; kingdom Metazoa; phylum Arthropoda; class Insecta; order Lepidoptera; family Argyresthiidae; genus Argyresthia; species Argyresthia goedartella. The sequence continues at coordinate 23,065,481 of OX463814.1, read as the reverse complement.
TTACTGACTGCGCGACGAACTGAGCGCGGCTAGAAATACTAGATTTCTCTGACAAACACTGAATTGTGCGACTAGATCTGAAAAACGGCAAATTGAAAACCTTAATTCGAGTAACAGAAAATACAAAACGAGCGTTAGATTTTGATGTTCTTACATGTTCCACCTAAGACGAAGGATAGAGAGAGGGTTTCGCTTCGCTCACCCTCTTTATCTTACACCTACCCTGACCCACGACCTCACCCAGACAGTCTTTAATAAGCGTTGTCTAAACTATTCAGTAATTTCGTCGCGCAATTCAGTATTTCTTCGCTTATTTCAGGTAATTCCGCTGTTCAGGGTCATTCGCTCAATTTTTTTTATTCGCTTAATTTATTAGGTGTTCCCTTTAACTAATCTATTGGCTTGCCACAACGGGATGCCATCACCAGTAGGCATATTTCCCTAACCGCATTGAATTCGTCCCCTCGTCTTGACCACATCCATAGCCGTAATGGCTATGGAAATTCATTTAGGCCCCGTGTATCGATTTCGTTTCCTTGTGTTGATGAAATCAATACGGTTATGGCATTTTTTTATATTAAAAATAAACTTCCATAAACCTATACTCTATGTCTCTCGAGGTGATTAAGTAAAACGCCATATTCTGCTAATTAGCGCCACCAATGATGAATATCTAGTCCTCGGTTTTTAGCAATACGTTCTAGATTCTAGGTCCTTAAAATAGCTATTAACAGGGTTGAGAAAATGTCAGGAACTCTTTTTGCAAAAACGAATCATAAAAGAAGATATGACTTTTTATCATTGGTGGTGGCACGTACATACCAAAAAATATTATATCGAAAATGATAGTGCTTCGTATCTCCTAAATTGGTGTTTAGTATGTTTGATGAGAAATTGTGTAAGTTCATTATCAGTCGTCATAAGTCGTTTGAAATAGATAAATAAAAATGTAACGATGAATTTCTTTGCAACGATGTATTTTACATTAACAAAAGCCCATGCTACTTATCTGCGACATTTAAGACACTTGCAATGGCATAACGTTAATTTTCCTTAAAAAAGGTTTTTTTTTATCGGGAACATTAACGCGAGTCGTGCTGGCGACCTTCGAGTGCTTTTCTCGTGTGGATCAGGAACAGCGAGACGTCTCAAACATTCAAGAACCCCAGATTTTTAACTCAAGGCCGCGTTTGCAAACCGGGCGGGGGCGTTTTATTTTAGATACTTTATCACATTTTTCATGCGCCGTTACGTGTCGACTTCGATTTGCTACTTACTGGTATTATTGAATCTGTGGGCTCTATGAATGCGTACAGAATTGGTCATCCCTTAGAAAGCTTATTGAATACCACTTATACGAGAATCATAAATGTGAAAGCTTCGACGTTTGGGTGGATGTGGGTATGGATTGGAATTAAATTTACCACACAGATAGTTTATGAGCTAGATAAAAAATAGGTACCATAATTTTTATCCCACTGCACCCTGGTGCAGGAGGGTAATGTTTTTTCGGTAAATGATAAATCCTAGGTACACGCAGACGAAGTGGCGGGTACCAGCTAGCACACAAATAATTGAATCACTCATTAGTTTTGGATACATGCAGGTGGCATCATTCCACAACAGCATGGGCGCGCGCATGATCCCGTCCACTCGGCCGATGATGCTGTCAGCGGCCCTGGAGCTGTCGTCGCTGGTGCAGCAGCAGCGCTCGGTATGCTGGCACCACGCCGGACCATTAGCGGAGCTCACTGCCAGTCTGATGAGCAAGGTTCAAGCGCTCGACACTCAGGTGAGAATGACAAACAAACAAACAAACAAACATTTATATCCTGGCCCCACACTCTAGTATACCGGGTCGTGGGGACCAGAAACAGTGACTTCATACACCTATAAACATCCAAGACCTAGGAATATTTTTTTCTTCCACGCCAGCCGGGATTCGAAGGCATTCGATGGAAATATGTTAATTGCAGCGCGAGTTAATATCGTAACGACTATCCACGTCGCCGATGAATCATAAACCCATTGACGAAAACGTGACTAAATCGGTCAAATCGTTTTATTTTTTAATGAGATAAATGGGAACATTCACACAAACAAATTACCTCACACCCTTTAGCGTTTAGCGTTTACGCTAACACCGTCTCAGTTCTGTTTTGGGTAATTAAATTACAAAAGACGTGGATGCTGTTGCCCCGCGCTGGTGACCACAGCAGCAAGCAGACTTTAAGGGACCACAGGGACCACTCTACAACCATACCTTCATAATCAGTTCAGCGCTATGGATGTTTTGTTCATACCACGTTTTCAGGGTTCCGTACCTGAAGGGTGCAAAACGGGATTCATTACCAAGCCCCTTGTCCGTCCGTCTTTCCGTCCGTCAGCGGGCTGTATTTCACGAACCGTCATAGGTAGAGTTGAAATTTTCACAGAATGTGTACCTATTTCTGTTTCCGCTACGGCGACAAATAATAAAAACAAGAGATTTAAAAAGTGACAGTGACACAGTATCGGAGTCTACCTTTAATGCAATAATAGATACGATGGAGTTGGCGCTGCCGCACACGCTTCATCGGGGATGCTACTCTTCAGCAAACATACTCTATGCACTGCAAAAGCACAAGTTTTAAATTGTGATAAAATATTAAATAAATCAAATACAGCCACTTATACAGCTATTAACATCTCCAATGAGCGTACTTGCCTTTACTTGAAGTAAAGAGTAAGATTAAGCCATACTCCTCCACGCTGGCAAATTCAAATATCACCGTAAATTCGCGGCATCCATCGTCGTCGTCGGTGGCGCCATTGGTTTGGAGTCGGATCCGCAAATCAGTAGAGATTGGTTATGCTTTTATTTTCTTATTTGATCTCAAGTTTTCTTCTTTCTTCTTTACGATGGTACGGAACCCCTCGTGTGTGAGTCCGACCCGCAAGTAACCGAGTTTACTTAATTTCAGAACTCGTACCTGACCAGTCAGCACGTAGCTATTAGGAGCATCGTGGTATCGCTCGTGGACACAGAGCTGCTCGCCAAACAAGCCGAGTGGAAGATCAAAGTCAAGGCGATCAGAGACATCATTGAAAGGGTACGTGTAGAGGCTGTTTCATGGACAAACTAAGAGGCCCGCAAACTAAAGGCTTACTATTAAACATAAACATTTATATACATGCACAGACATTGCTTCTAGACCCACACCTAGGATACCCTGTGCCGTGGCAACCAGTGACAGTGACGTCACACACGTATTCACATCCAAGTCCTGGGGATTTTTTTTCTTCCTCCCCAACCGGTATGCGAACCCGGGACCTCTTAACAGAAGTTAGTTCGGTTTTACTTCTAACAATCTTTGAAATAATAATGGTTTCCACTCATTTTTTTTCTTTATCCATGACTAATAATAATAACAATAAGTGCCATGTTGCTAGAAGAATAAAATGTCTCTAATAATCTCTTTAAACAAGACAAAATGAAGCGTATAACACAAGTAACATGAAACTGCATTTTAAAAGATCACATAAGGTCCACATCGGTAATCCAAGCACTTATGAAGTGTTATTAGAGTTTAATCGATCTGCAACAGCTGCATAGTAGAATACCAGACCTTAATATAGCGCTTTTGCTGAATATTGGCTCTATTTAGCACAACGAAGGCATCAATTTAATGCTAAAAGTAGCTTTAGGTACTCTCAGCTGCAAAATGATACACGTGTAGTCCCGTTTAGAACAAACAGCTGAAAAAAAGGCAACATGTGCTCATTGAAACTACTATCAGCTGCAAAATGAGATTTTTGTAGTCCCATATAAAGCAATCAGCTGAATAAGATGTAACATGAGCTCATTTAAATTACTGCAATATAAGAGGGAACATGTAAACTGCTATAGTTTCCGTAGTTCCCGAGTGAACTAAATTAACAATGAATTAATTCAAAATTCAAAATTCAAAAAGAGTTTATTTCCATAAGAAACACATAGGTAACATTTGGAGAATGTCAAATCTTAAACTAACACATGTATAAGGTACAGGAAAATATAGAACTCAATTTGAATTCCGTCACCTCAATGTTTTAGATGCTGGAGGCAAAGAGGCGACTAGAAACCTCCAGCTTTATACATTATTTTTTACAGAATTAGAGCAAACACCTTCCCAAGCTTTCTTGTCTTCTACATAATCTGATATTTTGTAGTAAGCTTTTTTACATAAGTGATTTTTAACAACATTTTTAAATTTATTTACAGACAATTCTTGTAACTCAGTCTGTATTTTGTTGTAAAAGCGAATACATTGCCCTTTAAAAGATACATGGAGCCCAGTAGTAGGTATAGCTAGTTTATTCCTATTTCTAGTGTTGACATTGTGCCTGTCGCTATTCTTAGGAAATTTATCAATATTTTTGTGGACGTACATTAGGTTTTCATAAATTTACTGACACGGCACTGTCATAATGTTAATTTCCTTAAATTTACAACGCAGTGACTCTCTGGGACCCACATTGTAGATTGCACGAACAGCCCTGCACAGCCCAGCACAAATATTATGTTAATGTCTGCAGCGTTCCCCCACAGCAGTATGCCGTAAGACATAATGCTATGGAAGTAGCTGAAGTAAACTAGTCTAGCTGTTTCCACGTCCGTAAAAAGACGGATTTTTTTAACTGCACAAACTGCGGAACTGAGTTTTTTTGATAGCTTATCTATGTGTGGGCCCCACTGAACCTTATTATCTAAGGTGATTCCTAGGAATACCGTGCTATCTACAATTTCTAAATTTTCACCTTTAACATTAACATTAGCCGAGACTTGTTTAACATTGGGGAGTATAAACCGAATACATTTAGTTTTGTTACTGTTCAGTAAAAGATTATAAGCACTAAACCAATTGACTACATTTGAGATTGCATTATTCACATCGTCAAAGTTCAAACTGCGTCGTTTCATTTTAAACAAAAGTGAAGTGTCATCTGCAAACAGTACAATCTCATGATTATCTCTGACAAGATGTGGCAGGTCATTAATATAAACCAAAAACAGGAATGGCCCGAGTATGGAACCCTGCGGTACACCCATAGTAACAAGAGACCCTGGAGATCGTTTTCCATTAATGTCAACTCTCTGAATCCTGTTATTTAGATAAGAAGAGAGAAGATCTAAAGAGTTATGCCTAATTCCATAGTGATGTAATTTCCTGATCAATTTCCCATGGTCAACGCAATCAAAAGCCTTAGACAAATCGCAAAATACTCCTAGAGCATCATGCGACTCCTCCCAGGCATCATATATATGTGTTATTAACTCAATACCGGCATCAGTAGTTGATTTGCCTTGTGTAAAACCAAATTGTTTACAGTGGAGCATGTTGTTGGTGTTGAAATGTGTAAGAAGTTGATTTAAAATTACTTTTTCAAATACTTTACTAAATGTAGGCAATACCGATATCGGTCTGAAGTTAGAAGGGTCAGATGTACTACCCGATTTAAACAAAGGTACTATTTTACTGTGTTTCATTAAATCATGAAACACGCCAGATTCAATAGATGCATTAAATATGAAAGCTAAATCAAGTGCAATAACATTTATTAGGGGCTTCACAACATGAACAGAAATATCCCAGAGGTCTGAAGTTTTCTTAACATTTATTGATTTAAAGGCTTTAATAATATCTTTATCATCTAGATAATTAAACGAGAATTTATTTTCACATCTAGGTACATAGTCTTTTAGCATAGATTCAGCGACTACTTTGGAAGAGTCTAAAGACTTTGTAGTAGAGATTGGGATATCAGTAAAAAAAATCAAACGCTTTAGCTACATCTATATCATTTTTAAAAGTAATATCATTAATTTTTAATTCATATTCATTGTTTTTAATACTGACTTTTCCAGTCTCACTTTTAATTATATCCCACGTTGATTTAATTTTGTTATTTTAGATTATATTATTATTATTATTAATCACTTTTCTTATTTTAGATCTGATATAATTTGATTTTGCAATTTGACAAACTTTTCTAAAGATTTTTGAGTACCTTTTTATTTTATCCATGAACTCTTCACTATGATTCCATTGTTTTTCACTATATACATAGTCAGGTCATAAGTTCTGTCACATGTGCAATATGAAATAATTTAGACATGTTTATTATTTATGTAAACATTTATATAGCAAAATGAACTTAATAAAACATAGATTCTTATGGTAATAAAGTTTATTCAAAATGACCCCCGCGATTTTGAATACAGGCCTTTATTCTGCGCGGCCAGTCGTCTATCGCAGCACGAACGAGGTCCATGTCAATATCGGCGGCTGCCTTAATCAAGGATGCCTTGAGTGACTCCAAATCAGGATGAGGCTTTGAGCAGGCCTTTTCCTCCAAGTGTTGCCATATCTTGTAATCTAACGGACTCAAATCTGGACTGGAGGAGGGCCAGTCTTCGTGCCGGATGAAGTCGATTTCACGCGCCGCCAGCCAATCTTGTGTGCTTTTCGCTCTATGAGCTGGCGCAGAATCTTGTTGGAATACCCAGTGCCTGTTATTAAACATGGTATGAGAAACAGGTTCCACAAGGTTCTTGAGGACTGTATTTTGATAAACAACTGCATTCGTTTTTACGCCTTTCTCACAAAAATGTACCTCAGTTAAGCCCCAATAAGAGACTCCCAACCAAACCATGAGCGAGGATGGAAAATGACCTCGTTGGACACGCGGAATACGGTTGCTCGCTTCTTCACTGCTGTGTGCGTACACCTTATCATTTTGTTTATTGTAGCTCTCTTCCACGGTGAAAATTTTTTCATCCGAAAAAAGAATTTCCCGATACTTTTTTCCCGCGTACCGCTTCAACAAAGCGCGGCATCTCTTCAATCTCAGGTCCATTAAACGAGCGTCCAAACGATGTCCTGTTTTTCTTCGATATGCCCTAAGCACTAAGTCTTCATTTAACACCCTTTTCACCGTGGTCCTGCTTAACCCCATCTGAAGGGCCAACAGTTTCTGCTTACGTATGGGATTTCTTTGAATTCGCGCCTTCACAGCTTTTATCACTGCTGGAGTCCTAACAGAGCGAGGGCGACCACTTCTTGACCTGTCATCTACACTAGAGTCTTCATTGTATTGTTTTATGGTACGATAAACGATTTTTTTTTTCAAACTCAATCTCAAAAGTACTTTATTACTGTAGATATTTACATATACTTAGCAAACGTCATTTTTTGCCTCTTCCCTACATTGGACCACTGTGGGAGAAGAAGGGCGTAGAAACTCCCACAGATTGATTTTTAGATCTCTTTTAAAAATAGGTTGTGCTTAACTAATACAATTATGATATATTTTTATTTAATAAGCTGGAATAAATAATTACAAAATTATTAACAGCAAGGTCTGTGTTGAGCCAGATTAACCCCATACAGTCCTGCCATTTAAGTAATCTTGAACATTGTAATATCCCTTTTTCGACAAAGTCGCTTTAATACCAAAAGATTAAATAGATAGATAGATCTATTTAATCTTTTGGTTATATTCAAATTTTTCAGTAAGTCGAAAATCTGAATTGGCGCGTAACCGCAACAATGCAACGCAATAACTGCGACACGGTCTTCTTTAAGTGTCCACTCCATATTTAAAAATGAGGAAAATTCTAAAAAGTACACATTTTTATTTTCATGAAAAATTCGAAATTCGAATTCAATAAACTTTTTTGTGGCCAGCGTTCTAAATTCAAAAGTTTTTATTGTGTGACAGAACTTATGACCTGACTGTGTAATTCATATAAATTTTGTCTACTTTTAAGTATACCTACTGTGGCCTACTTACTAAAGTTAAGTTTGTCTGAGACCACAATTGATCTGGTAGTAAATACTGCATTGAACGCATTGCTGAATTTGTAAAAAAAAATACGACTCATTAGGGTTATTATTAGAGTAATTGATAGGTAGTTTGCTATCCCAATTCAATTTAAACCTTTCAAACCGATGTGCAGTCACAGGTATGTATTGTATCTTTCTTGTAGAACTTTTTTTAAGTTGAATTTCTAGTCTAATGTATTGACCTAAATGGTCTGACTTTAAATTACTTATAATTTTTTTAAGTACAATTTTTTCATTTGGGTAAGCAAATATATTGTCTATACAATTTGCTGAGGTTTCAGTTATTCGAGTAGATTCCATGAAAAGTGGCTTTAAGTTGTGAGAATTAAATAAGTTAGTTAGTCTCGAACTAAGGGAGTAAGTTTCTAATAAATTTACATTGAAGTCTCCACATATCATAAGAGTTTTATTAGTTTTTCATACTTTAAATAATATGTCATCCATGACTTTTTCAAAAACATCAAATGAAACTGATGGTGGGCTGTAAACGCTTATTACAATTATGCGCTCCAATTCAACACATGCTACTTCAATGTGGCATTCAACTGATAAACATACTATGTCATTACGATTTTTGAACTTTATGTGTTTATTTAGAAATATTAGAGAGCCTCCACGAACAGCATGTGATCTGCAAAAAGAACTACCACCCTGGTGGTTACTGAAATTGAACATGAGTTCATGGCTTTTTAGCCAATGTTCTGTTAGACATAAAATATCAATATTAAAAGAGTTCATGTACAATTCCAACTCTAATAATTTACTGCTAATACCTTGAATATTTTGGTGGACCAGATTAGTAAACTTTGCATTTATTTTAATATATTGAATTTTTCTGTTTTTATTATGTACTTTATTAATATTATTTGACGGGCTAGAGACTTCCTCTATTGTCGTTGTACTAATTTAAATGACTTGGAAAAGCTTCCAAGGTTTTGTTTGAAACATCAGTATAATGCTCAATAGAGGCATTATGTGTAGCCAATTTTTTGGCTGTTATATTAAAATAATAGGACAGCGAATTTGCTAGTTGTCTTTTGTAATAACTAGAAAGGTAATATTTACCTTTAGTCAAATAATATTTATTTCTACTAACAAAATTGTTAGTATCCATTACATGTATATTATTATTGCATGATATAGTATGTAAGGTCATATTCAGCTTATATCTAAGGTTGTTTTCTGATTGTGACAGGCTGTCGCTGTAAGGGAATGTGAACATAACAATTTGTTTTACTTTTAAAGAACAGAGCTTGTCTAAATATTTAATTAAGTCAGACTTGTTCACATTACCCCTATTACCGAGGCATATGATTAAATAACAGTCATCACTATATGTAGCGTTATCTACTTTTTGCATAATATGATGCAGATTACAGTTGGGTAAACAATTATTTATTACCGTATGCTCCATATACATATTCAATAATTGGCCTATATTTTTTCCAAGTTCATCGCTATACATAATTGTTTTCATACCTGGATATGAAGTGCTAACATCTAGAAGGGAAGTAGCTTACGGAGCACAGTCCGGCACACAACATCAGCTCTCCAATATTTTAGTTTCTAGGCTAACCTGGCTACTGAGAACTGCATCCATAGTTAGATTCAGTTCCCTGGTTTCCGCTCTGGTTTTGTCATAGAGGCTAATGTAGTGCCCCAGGGAGCGCTCCGCCTGGTCAAGTTTGCATCTTAGCTCATGAATGTTGTCCTCATAGCTAATCTGATTATAATTAAGCTGAGCAGTATACAGCTCCAGTTTATCTAAAACCCTTCTTTTATTATGAAGCTTTGTTACAACCTTTTTTGTTTTTTTAACATTTTTATTTTTTTATAAACTTATTAATTTTGACATATTTTCTCAACTTATTTTTACTCAGTTTCAATTTGTGTGTGCTGTCCCTGCTGCTGGCTGCTACATTACACATTGAGTCATCCTTAGTAAGGTCAATAGTCATAGTGGGCAAGCTACAGCCCGTAACAGAGACATGGCCCAAGGAAGTATTTACTGCTACCAATTCATCAAATAAGCTCTGCGTGGTCACTGTGGCAGAGCTAATAGCCGCTTCTTCCAGCTGTGTGATATGTTGGTGGGCATCACACAGTTCCTTCTCCAGGATTGAAGTTCTGTGCAGGACGGACTCAAACTCAGTGCCACAGTGCTCATCAAACCCATCTATTATTAGTTGCAGCCTATCCCGTTCCTCACTAATAGAAATATTAACGGAATGTAGCGCGGACAGTTCCCTCTTTAATTTTTAATTGTTTTCTAAGGTTTCCATGATAGTTTTTTCATTTTCATCTCTTTCTGCTTCTAATTGTTCCACCTGTCCCTTTGCTTGCTTTAATTCCTGCAAAACCAGTTGGAGCCTGGACTGCGCTTGGAGCGACAAAGTATTGCGAGTCATCATTATGATTAGTAATGTGAAAACAAAGACAAAAAACACTCGCTATGTAGCAAGGGAAAGGCAAGACAATGTCAGTTGAACACAGTGTCAAGTCAGTTTGAATCGTCCTTTTGTCTGTTGGTCCGTGACCGATTATTTTATCACAATTATAATTCTGACCACGTTTAGCACTGGGACACTATTAATTGACTTAACAAACACTAAAAAATAACACTATATTCACAAATAGACGAATTTAAACAAAATTATTTAGTTAAAATACAGCACAGCTGCTAAGCAGCATTTGTTGGACTTTTACCATATTATTCAGCTGTTGCCACTCCTACTCCTAGAATAGCACTTATCTAACCCTCGTGTCACATTATATGCAGACAAATAACAGCTACACGTCGATGATTAGTTCACATGTTGACATTTATACGGTTTTAGGCTGATTCATGGAAGTTGTTTAGGGCTTTAGTCCACTCACGAAGTTTAATAAGTGCTTGAATGAAGTTATATCATTAAATTCATTCATGTACTTTACGGACTTTCTGTGAATCTACCGAAAACTCATAATTTGTCCAAGTGTATCAAAATGTTGAATGCATAAAAAAACTGGTGCAGTGAAACGAAAAAAAAAATCAGATCAGTGAGCCAAATTGAAAGAGTGAAACTAATATTTGAAGAGGCGGGTTCTGTATCGAGGGAAACAGAATGTCAAGAAGAAAGTGCAATAAATTTTGATGAAGCGGGTTCGGTATCTATACAACATTAATTTCAAGAAGAACGTGCACTCAGTTCTGGAAGTGAGAGTGAAAATAATGAAGACTACGATAAACAACAAACATTTCAGAAAAGACTACTATTTGTTCCACTGATGCTTACAAATACTTGTAACCACTGGCAAAAAAGGGGCTAAAAGACTTAGTGAAGATGATGAGAACAATGGAATGAATATGAATAGTGCAAAAAAAACTAAATATCCTTATATATAGAGAGTTAAAGAAAGACTACTTAAGAGTTAAAGAAATCTCAACATACTGAATTTTCAAGAATTTATATTGTTATCATAAAACAAATTCAGATATTCATGTAATACAATTATAGGAATAAATTCAATCGATAAAAAACCAGAAATTTCTATTAACTGCAAAAGAAGATGTTTTTGAATATTCAATAAAGTCGTCTCGCTTTTGTATATACAAATCTAAAAGTCTGTTAATTGGAGACATTACTATAGTTAAGTTAGGTCCTAAAGAAATTAAACATAAATTAGTTTGTATTTCTCATAGAGATTACAACAATTTTATATCATTTGTTCATTATATTTAGGTACCTACATAATACGAGTAAATGAATAATAAAAATGCTTCATTTGCAATTATTTTTTTCCAACAATTTTAGGAAACATTCATGTTTGTGGCTTACACGTTTTAAAAAAATAAGAGTAATATATAGTCCATACACAAATTGTAATGGCCACTGTACACACTCGCGCGAGGTGATTGGAGGCTGACGTACATTGCGTTTTTCAGACTACAAATACCAGGTATGGTGGCCCAGCTTCAGTGGTAAAAAAATTACTAAGAATATTACAAATTATTTTTAAGATCATCCGCAGTTCTTTTTGAGATGATCGTGGGACTTAACTTTTATAGACGACGGCAGTGTAAAATTTCTTAAGACTTTAACTAAGAGCATGTGCTCTTTGAAAAATCATAACTTGAAACTAAATACATAATTAGGTAGGCGTTGATCTTTATGTCATTTCGTTACACCGTGCTTTAGAATAAAAATATCTTAATTTTAATATAAGAAATCAAGTCTACATTGAAACTCAAATCATACAATATAAACTCAATTAATAGGTAGAAGTTTCCTTTTTTTTTTTTACTCAATCGCCATCGCTACCGACATCGCCATCTTCATCGGCATCGCCATCGCTATCGCCACTGACATCGCCAGTGACGACGCCATCATTAGCACCCGGCTTGGTGCTTTCACAAGCTCGCTTCGCAGATTTTCTAAAACTTTTTATATATTTTATATACTTATTTATACTTATTTTGTCGAAGATTATTATTATTATTATTATTTCTCGAAAAGTATATCGTTTTAGAAATTTATAATTACACACATTTGTTTGTAAAATAATAATATATAAACTCTATCGATCGACACCCGTTTCATCACTGGCTGCAGAAATCATGTAATCATTTTTCGACAGTAAGTGTGCCAAAAATGTTACATGCCCTTTACGGTATCGTCATCTGTAAAAGTTATACATTAAAAAAGGTTTAAAGCCGTTATGGGAACGTCCCCTTTATAACGTCAAAATTAAAAAAACCTACGTTTCAAAATGGGAGGGAAAAAAAACAATCGTACCCTACAGCTTGAAGGATTTGAAATAATTAATTAAATCGTTAGTATAACAACTAATTGTTGCGCAAGCAATCAATCGAAATACCTGTCAGAGATACAGAATTAAGATACAGCTCGACCTAAAATCAAGGCCTAATGCCAAATTATGGTTTTAACACATGTACTGCGTATCTCTAATGTTCGGATCGCCACATACAGAATATTGGTTCACGGGTAGATCATTGGCGTAAATGTAAACAACTATTACTCTTCTAATCGACTCATGGCTGTTTAGTTTATCACATGTCATATCCTTTTCGACTGGTTGCTGAAACACGAACCACATGTGAACATTTGTACATCACATAGCTTTTGTTTGTGTTTATTAGGGCACACATTACTAGTCCGCCATTTTTCAATATAATTTCGATTAAATAATTATTTTTTCACAAACTGTTTTGGTATAATTTTAGATTAAGGCTATTGGAATAAGTTAAAATTATATTGTTTGCACATAAAAATAGTATTTCAGTTTTTTGCCCATAAAAAACAAAATAATACATATTTTTATTATTCAATGCCCATATTTTACGTTTAAATTTTCTGCTTAACAGTAAAATCTTGAGAGCGCGTGAATTTTTTTAAGGAAATGTAGATGTTATTTGACGAAAAACTTGCTTTCGCAGCAAGATTTAGCGCAAATAAAGGAAACTCTGCATTTAATTTCCCACATTATTGCTGCTGCAATCACTAACACTAATAATGGTTGCTATACTAGAACACTGTGCACACTACAAACAATCTTCAAAGTCCACTCGATCCAATTGGCGATACATGGCGAATGTCAGGACGTACTATAAAGAATAAGAAGATATATTAATTCACCGTTTCGCCCGTAGATTACTCTCATCTGCATAAAAGTAATAATTTGGTACAAATTCGTTGTAAGTGCTGAATAATTGGTAATTCGTGATCCCATCATCTACCAATGTTCAGCTGTTAGGGTACCTGTTACCCGATATAACGCTGTTATAGCTCTATTATTCAGGAATAGTGGTAACTTATTCAGCTGGTTGCTCTATAATTTGGGCCCAATTTAGAGTTATATCAGTCGAGGATGCTCTGAAAATGCTGTAATTCAGAATGTTTATGCCCCTAATGTTTCCACAGTGGACTGTAATACCGCTACTATTCAGAAGTGTTGTGTTTATTGGTTATTTGTTAACAAATATTGAGTTTTTATATTCTGCCCGCTAAACTTCAAAAGGCAAAAACACTACTTTATTAAATTATTTTTGATAAATAAAATGTACTAATTATGCCCTTCATTTTGAAATACATTTCTTTTGCGCTGGGCCTGTTTTTTTTAGGCATCTCCTTCCACTAGCACACATCTCTAAGCCCTAAGCGATACGTATTCATACGTACCATCTCTTACCCGCAAGGTGGAGGCCAACGGGTACAGGAGCACGGAGCTCTGGCGCACGCACTGGGACCGGCAGCTGTACAAGGCGCTCGAGTGTCAGTACATCAAGACTCTGCGGGACCTGCACAAGCACTTCCCGAACGTCAAAGTCGACTTTGTCTTGCGGTAAGACCGCCTTCAGTGCCGTAAACAGAACATTTGACGTATACCTCTTGAGACCAGGCGAAGAATAAATGACATATGCTACATTATGAATATATCCAATGGAACACTAGATAATAGTGAATTGTTATCATATATTGGCCTACAGACCTATCAACTTAAGCTATACTTGCATTTGTGTGAGTGTACGTGTGTACGCACCGCTTCCCTGCCGCCCGCTCACATACTTCACTTCACCTCCGGTACTGGTAGCAGATAGACGTGTAATTTTATGTGATTGATTGTGTTTGAAATATTAGTGAAATGGCTCCTACTGCTCCTGGCTGCTGCTAATGGCTCCTACAATCGACGATATAACGGAACGATTAATTATTAACACAGGCTCTGACTCTGATGATCATCAGACGAGAGTGAAGATGAAGATGCAATGAGCGGAGTAGAAGAGTTATAAGATTCAGTCATTATGAGGTCGAGAATTGGACAGTTGGTAACATTGTGTTTTATGGACTTCGTTTAAATAAAACATTGATTTTATTTGTATGTGTTTTACTAACTGTACTTTTGGCGATCACTCACACAAATGCAAGTATCAGCTTAAGTTGATAGGTCTGTACGTACGGGTACAGTACGATATAGACAGCATCCTACTATTCACGTTCAACGTGCACGTACCAACTAAAGACATAATTCGTTCCTTATACGTGCTTGCGACAGTTTCAATCGTCTGCCTGCCCACTTGAATATAGAACTGTTTTGCACTAGTATTCCCTTTGTCGAACGACTGTTGGCTTGTGAACTCTTTGCCAATAGGTCATAGGTACACCTCCCGTACGCGCCCTTCTTAACTAATTTGTTTTCTAAGTTTTATTTGCTTTACCCTTTTGCTTTCACATTTAAACCTTATGTTAATAACATAGTCTGTGGTTAATAATCACTTTTTTTCAACTTAGTTACAACTTATTTTCATTGTTGATATGTTACCATCCGTTATGATTTCTTTCAATGCCTGTGCGGCAATGTTTGTTTTTCAATTTCTATTTGCGGGGACCTATAATTAGCATTGTTTTATTCATTTAGACCATGTTAACCTGTTATATTTTTCTGTAGATCCTCCTAAGACCGTATAAATAAATAAATAAATAAATACCTGCCGCTAAGTAAGTTGACCTCTGAGCGAGCTCCGACCACTTTTTCTCGTATAGAATAAGGTGGGGTGAGAGAGAGAGAGATGTTGGAGCTCGCTCAGAAGCTAAGTTACTTGGCGCTAGGTTTACCTATAGAAAAGGTTCACAGGTTGTACTAGCCGTTGTTTGTTTGTATAAATACATAATGACTACTAACAGCTTGATACGCCTATTTTTACCAGCAGATATTGTATCTTTATTTCTTAGTACACGTCCGCTCGATACGCTAAACTAGTCGATGCGAAAACCCCACATAATGAAAACCCTATACCGCGGTTATCAAAGGAAGATATCCGATAGCTCTAAAAATCCATTTTTTTCTATCTAGTTCTGTCGATACCATTTTTTTTACAGGAAAACTCAATGCTATTAAAAATAATGGATTTTTGTAATCAACTGGCATTACCTAATCCGTGGAAAAATCAGGTTGTTTTCATAAACTTCAACTGTCAGATAACCGCAGTATAGTACAGGGGGTTACCACGACCTTCTAAAAACAAATCTCGGTATTAGTTAAAAGAAAGCCCTTATGGAGTAGTGGAATGGATGAGGTTTCCATGGTATTGTTGTAGGTTTCTAAACTGAACTATACTATAAAGGTTGTGGTAAGCCTCCAGGTCGCGTCAAGTTTATCTGTGTCTGAGTGCCGCGTGGAGTAGTCTCTCTCTCTCTTACCCTAAGCGAGAGAGAGAGGTTAAGCTCTCCACGCGGCACTCAGACACAGAGATACTTGGCGCGACCAGTAAGGAAAAAAAAGCAAGATCCCTATAGACTCCCAACAAACATGTATCCGTTGTTCCAGCGGCCACTCCGTCCGCCTGCAGCCCCCGATCGAGGAGATCCGGGTGCAGCACTACCATCAGCTGCGGCGGCTCATCTCGCTGCCGGCGCACTTCGTGGGGCTGCAGAGCACTGTCGACCAAGGCGATTCGATATTCAAGGAGATTGTGGTCAAGTAAGTTTGTTATACAGGGTATAGTCCGGGGGCAACATTCGGACAAGTTTCACCATGAAACGGATTTGATCGGAGTAACTTAATTTTTACTTTTCTATACAAATCTGCTGATCGCCCGGTCCTAACAGTATGGAGAGGTGTAAATAAAGTTGCTCTGATGAAACCGGTTTCATAGTGAGAGTTGGATGATGATATCCATTTCAACTCCTTAACACGCTCAGAGCCAGTATATCTTTAATGATACACCATAGGGCGCTTTCTCACAGGCCAGTGTATACCTATAATTTTGTAGTATTTTTTTTAAGAAAAACCTTTTTTTTTTTTTTTAGATATTTACACCCTAAAAACACAGGCACATTCTCCAGGGCCAACGCTTTTGAATGCGCTACTAAAATGTATGAAACGGTGTATATTGTGGGGTACACCGGCCTCCGAAGTCGGGCAGTGTGGTGTATCATTAAGGATACACTGGCCCGTGACAAAGCACCCTATGGTGTATTATTAAAGATACACTGGCGCTGAGCGTGTTAAAACAGAACTACGCCTTCCTGTTACACCTGTATAAGGTGCTAAGAATTAAAACTCAATTTGGCGAAATCCTCATCCTATCCTTGATGATATATGATGAGGATGTATATCGCTGATGTCATGAACCGCCAGCGAACGCGCTTCTCTGAGGTCGGTTTTTAGACTGCATCCGGAATTCTGAATGAGAGCTACCGTTCTACCGAGGACGCTACCTATTGGCGGGTGAGGTCCTGAGGTATGAAGTAGCTGTTTAAATTTCTTCAAAAAATGACGAGGTTCAAATACAATTACGTTTATTTTGCGCAGACATGGTTGTCGGTTCGTTTTGTATCAAGAGACCTCACACTACACCAGCGGCCCTAGTTGCGAATCAAAACGCGATAACCCTCAATGCAATGTAAACATGATATGCCTAATAGATTTAGAACCGATGAGCCCATAATTGTCCCACTTCCTTCCTCATCGGGCTCAAAGGACCAAACCATTTACTCACTCCATTCTTCGTACAGATACTTTAACACAGCTCGATGCACGGCGCTATGTGTGCTTGTTAATATGCAGCTTTGATTTGTGTGGCAGTGACACGGCAGTCGTTCTCTGTGATCACGCCAGGATGTGCTCTTATTGTGTTTAACGTCGACAAGCTTTGTTCCGTGTACAGACACAGCTGGATGGGCAACAAGTCAGTCGCGCAGCTCGAGAGCACGCTGGCCTCGCTGTCTCGCGCCTGCGCCGCATGGTCGCGCCGCGCCGCGCTGGCGTGCGCGCCGGACCTGCGTGCGCTGTGCCGCGAGCACCTGCGCGCGCCCCAGCACTGGGAGATGAACTTTAAGGCGTGCAAGGCGTACGGGCAGGCCGTCGCGAAGATGACCTTGTGAGTTGCAGTTTCTACATACGTATCACGTTTGTCACTCATTTATCACGCATAAACGACTGGACGGATTTGAATAAAATTTATCACACAAATGATGACAGCTTATGAATTGGAATTAACATGCTACATGTAAGGTTAGCAGCGATGTCAGTCGAGTGGGATCACGAGTGAAAGAGAGAGAGAGAGAGAGAGAGAGAGAGAGAGAGAGAGAGAGAGAATATGTTTTCAGATTTTATTAGGTACATATCTGATTTAATTATCACTTGTTAAGGTATTAAATATTGTATAACACATTTGTAAGGGCTCGTGAGATTTTTTACTTACCTTTTACAGTAGTATCCAAATTTCTTCGGGGTTGCCACTTTATCCTTCTGCAGACAGAGTTATAACTTGGCATTTGCAAGAAATCCTAGAGAAAAAAAAATGCAAAATAAGTGACATTAGAGGACTACTGCGTACCAAATACTTCGAAAACACGTTGTAGTCTGTGAATATTGCCATCATTTATTTTCTTGGTTTTCTTGCCAAGATGTAGCTTGGCACGACTCTACCTGTGGCAAGAGTAAACAAAATCTGTTCTATAATCTAACAAAATAAATACGAACAAAGACAAGCTGTAATGAACATAACTTATGAGAAACCAAACTGAACCAGTCCCCCCTAGCAGCATCCGTTCACGAGTATGACTTGTGCACCAGCCATCACCCCCCTCGCCATATTTGAGGGAAGGGAGCAACCCGCTACCCAGTGCCTCTGCAAGAAAAGACATTTTAGTAAGCATGACCATAAACTCTGGCAACGAAACAATACGATTACCGCCTTATTGTGTGTGTGTGTGATTTAAACCCTATAGAATATATTTGGAACCTTGTAAATAGTAGTCGCCGAAAACAATGTTGAACTGGAATCTTAGATAGAGTATTTATTATATAAGCTTAATAGTCGATAACACGGTACCTGACGACTGGAAGAACGAGGTGGAGGTGAACGTGGAATGTCAATCACCTCGAAGAAAATTACTAATACAGGGATATATTGATCGATTAGGATCTGGCAGTGAATCAGAGACTACAGAAAGCAGCACTAACTCCGAATCCGAACAGGAGTTCATGAGTGGAGTTTATATTTGAATTTGAATGGTAAAATTCAACATATATAATGATAATTCCAAATTCCAAATGTCTTTACTGTAGATATTTACATATAATTAGCAATCGTCATTTTTTGCCACTTCTCTACATTGGACCACTGTGGGAGTAGAAGGGCGTAGAAACTCCCACAGATTGATTTTTAGATCTCTTTTAAAAATTGCTTGTGCTTAACTAATACAAAAATATATAAATCATTATCATAAGTAATAAGCAGGAATAAATAATTACAAAATTATTAACAGCAAGGTCTGTGTTGAGCCAGATTAACCCCATACAGTCCCGTCATTTAAGTAATCTTGAACATTGTAATATCCCTTTTTTGATAAAGTCGCTTTAACACGGTTTTTAAATTGCTCAGATAGCGTAAACAAGGATCCAAATACAAACCCTTATGGTTTCCGTGGAACTTATTAAGACGCTCATGTTATGTTTTTCTATTTACAATAATTAAATTAGTAGTTTATGTGACTGCTACATAATGCCTAATTATGTACAGTTATATACACTAGTTTATCTACACACATATCATAAGCTCTCTTAGACGTATTCAGGAACCGCAAGTTTGACCGGCATTGTGGCATTGATCATTGCTCTGCAGTTGTTTAGCTTGTTCTGTAGTACGAACTTCACAGACAAACTAGGGGCGACATGCAGGCGGGCGTCGGCGTTCGAAATTTGAATGTCATAATTTGACAAATTTTGGTACATTATGGTCATAATGTACAAATTTTCAGATAAGAAATGAGTTTTTACCAAATAGTTTTACATTATGCTGGTCTTAACGTGCGGTTTTAAGACGCAGTAAAGAGGGTTTATGATACGTGTGTAGATAATAGTACTTTATGTGACTGCTACATAATGGAGGGCATTAACACTCGAGAGTTTTAATGCCTAATTATGTACAGTTACATACACTAGTTTATCTACACACATATCATAAGCTCTCTTTGATGTGTTCAGGAACCGCATGTTTGACCGGCATTGTGGCTCTGCAGTTGTTTAGCTTGTTCTGTAGTACCAACTTCACGCAGGCGGGCGTCGGCGTTTGAAATTTGAATGTCAGTACCAACTTCACAGACAAACTAGGGGTGGCAAGCAGGCGGGCGTCGGCGTTCGAAATTTGAATGTCATAATATGTAGAAAAATTACACATTATGGTCATAATGTGTAATTTTTCAGATAAGAAATGAGTTTTTACCAAATAGTTTAACATTATGCTGATCGTAATGTGCGGTTTTTGTACGCAGTAAAGAGGGTTTATGATACGTGTGTAGATAAAATAATATATAACCTGATTTATGCATAGGTAGTACCTGCTTTTCTGCAGTTGCTTCCACCACAAGCAAAAATACTGTTTACAATAGTACATTACTGTCGCGGTCTGTAATAACTGCGTTGATGGTCGCACTATTGGTGGCCGAAAGCGCAGCACAGCGCAGCTCAAGGCCTACACAGCGCGATCAGCTTTGCAGCCTTTGATGGACAAGCTGGAATAAATGCCGAGACCGAAGCTCGAGGCCTTCATAGTGTGACCAGCAGTGCAGTCATTGCGGACCAAGGCTTGTATAGTACTTTACTCAAATAATTAAATAAAGCGAGTAATTAAATAAAACTAGCTTATTATACATAGTAATAATTTATTTCATAAAAATGACAATTTGTAAATGTACAGTTACTAAAATTTAAGACTACAATTGTTTTGGCACACAACAAAATATTGGAAAGAAAATTGAGAGTGGCAAGAAGATCTCCCGCTCTTTTTTTTCACATAACCAAATTCTGTATAAAGCCTTTTTGCACTACCTTTTTTTTACCATTTTTTAAACAAAGTTCGACAATCATGAATTTTGACAGGAAATTGTAACAGGGAATTGGAAACACGACAGTAATGGATTTTCACAGGAAATTGCCGGCACCTTTTCTGGCTCCTCCAAGTAACGCGGCAATGTCGACTTTGCTCAAAGAAGGTTATCAAAATAATGAGCACATTACTTACTTGCTTTGTTTGATTAAAGATATTATTGGACCTAATTGGAGATACTTTGTCTGCTAACCACTCTCGCAGGAACTGACATAACTATAACCAACGCCTTGACTGGCTTTAAAGTTGTAGAACATTGTAAAAATGTAATATTTTTTAATCACGAAGCAATTGTCTTTTGTTTACAGTGAGGACGAAAAAATCGACTGGATTTCAGCCGGCACGATTTCACTGCGACGCGAGTTCGAGGCACAAGTCCGCAACCTCTGGGCCTGCCTCATAGCGTCACTGCAAGAGAGTTGTCGCGACGACGCGGCTAACGTAGACTCTTTTATCGCGAACGCCATGGTCACCTTGGAGAATAAGATCTTGCCGAAAAACGCGAAAGAACTGGCTGAAATAAGCGCCAAGCAGCATGCGTTGAAAGAAAAAATGCCGGAGGTAATTTTGAATATCGAATAATCGGTAAATTAAATAGGGAGTGCACCACACCATGCAGGTCACAATCTCGATCATTCTAGACTTTTTGCCCATCTTTCCGTTGATTTTTGTGACGTTTATGCATGTCAACCTTATTTCGTTTAATTGACCGAGCGAGCCGAAGCGTCCAGTTTCAAGATTGGCCAAAAATGCATTTGTCCTCTGTCTGTTCTCGCCTACAGGTCGCATTTCTCAACCGTTTCTCTTGAAATTTTGTGAGCAGGTTCGATAATTATATAGATTTTTTCTCGAGTTAGTTTTTATAAAAAAATAAATGGCGTACTTATGGCGTTACAAAGTTATTGTAACGCCATAAGTACTTTCATACTCCATGTACGTAACCAGGTGCATTCATAAGTTTGTATGTGGTATTGAAACAAAATGCAGTCGGGTTTTTTATTTATAATAATTCCAGTTGTTCATCCAATACACTTCAAGGGGTCGGGGGTGTGATTGGGGGTAGTGGAGGGGGAAATGCCCCCCCCCCCCCCACCAGTAATAAAAAACAATGACAGTTTGCAATAGAAAAAGCGAGACCACGAGATTAAATACATCAAATATCAGTACCGTGTCCTTTTTTGGTTATAAATGGTTTCGGAACGTGATCCCAGTGAGATGATTTTACTCCCGATGAGATAAAAGAACAGGCAAAAGCTCTTGTTAATCTATTACCGCAGTGCTCTAGGGAGATATATCTTAAGGCATACAACCATTCCATGAACTGGAGATCTGCTAAAAATGTCAAGTCTCTTTCGGAAAATGTGTTTTCCTCACAGTCGAAATGAAAAGTAGAGTTTAAACGGGTGAAAATGACCCATTTCACCCTGGAAATATTGGCGCGGGTGAAATGGATCACTTTCCACCCTTGGTTAAAAATCTAATATTGTCCAACTCTAAATGTTGTAGGTATTTAATAAGTATTTCCCCTTGTCTTATTGCTCTTTTGGTTATCGGGGGCCACGGCAGTGCTCCCGCCAAGTCGAGCGAGAAGCAAACACTGCCGTACCATCCTTTACTGGAAACATTTCGCCGCATTTTCAGGCCCCTATTTGAGAACCTCTGGATAAGACCAGAACGCAAAAATTTTCGTCATCCAGTAAACTATAATCACATACTTAAAATCCAAAATTTCAAGTCTGTTGGTCGTTTAGTTCCGAAGTTAAGCGAAAGCAAAGTTTCGCATTTATGACACTCACTCACTCACTCATGATCATCAGAATAGAACTAGTACTTCCTATAAACTCAGAGAGCTGAAATTTGGTACAGAGTTAGGGTTTAAGGGCCACATAAAGGTAAATCTATAAAAACTAGGATAATCGAAGATCTGGAGTACCTGGTGACCCTGATTAGAAAACACAAGAGCTTGGTTTTCTCTTGGTATAGATTCGGTGTATACCGTTTTCATATATCCCGGATATCTCCCGATAATCTAATAAAATAAATCAATATGCCCACGGTTCTACAAAAAGAAGTGAAATCGCACCAAAAACATTCTGTATAAAACTAGCCAAGTCTCGATGGAGCTGCTTGTTTATCTCTAAAAAGTAATGAAATCTAGACAAAGTCGTGCCAAGTCTAAGGTTCCTTACTGCGATTACTTTATTATTATAGTTAATGTTGTGTGACTTGGCCGTTGAACATTCTTTATACGTTAGTGGGTACACGTCAATTTTAAACTGCGTCGTATTTAATTACAATAAATTACAAGCTGCAAGTTTCCTGATAGGGACACGTTATGAAATACCAGGCGCCTTCCGTGATCGTTTTATGCTGCTCGTTAAGGGTATACAAAGGAATTATATATGTTTGCCATGAGTTATTTTTTATTGACATTGAGAGTAACAGATATAACATAGGTAGTTACAACATATATAACATTACGTGTCAACAAAATTGACCTGTACCCACTAACGTATAAACAATGTTCAACGGCCAAGTCACACAACATTAACTATAATAATAAAGTAATCGCAGTAAGGAACCTTAGACTTGGCACGACTTTGTCTAGATTTCATTACTTTTTAGAGATAAACAAGCAACTCCATCGAGACTTGGCTAGTTTCTTACAGAATGTTTTTGGTGGGATATGTATTACCTTTTGCTGCAGTTTTTCAACCATTGGGCTATTCAATGAACACTACCGGTTTAAACATTAGGACCGAATTCACCCAAACTTCCCCCGTTAAAACCCAGCCGGGTTAAAACCACAACGAGGCCTGAATTGACCAACCTTATATTGGCATCCTTACCTAAGATTGGATAACTCATTGTGTGTTCTTTTTTATCTTTATATTTTAAGTTTGTATTTTTATAGAATTTTTTATATTCTCCTTTGATTTGTCCGACCTTTATAAATACATTCTCTTTGTTAATTATATTTCGTTTCCTTTTACTTTCATGTTGACCTTTGGGGCTAACCCCTAAACGTCATACTTACATATGTATAACTAAAAGAGAAAAAGAATAGCGGAAATACATAGGTACTTGCAACATTGAGTTCGACGAATAAATAGCTTATCCAGATGGGAACATGAACACTTATTGTTAAATAGCGCCGAGATTGTTAAAATAAATAATAGAATAAAATTTTCCCGTCTGTTGTAAAATTCGTAGTCAGTCAAGTGTCAAAAGTCAAAGCAATTCAGACACAAAGTCATAAGACATAATAGCGAACACAAAATAAAAAACGAAATAAAGTTGGCATGCACAACGTCACATGTTGAGTTGATAGAGACCGTGGCAGTAGTTGCTCTCGTAGTATGAGAGACAATTTGTGATGTGCATATTCTTTCGCAGATGGAGAAAACTGTGGATGATCTAAAGAAGAAAGGCCACATGTTGCGCACGTGGGGCGGTGATCCGACCGCCGACAGCACCGTCACGGAGTGGCAGAAGATACACGAACTCATGAACACTCACCAGCAGATGTTTGAACATCAGGTATGCGCATACGCAGTAGTAGTGACATATCACAATTTCACAATTATTTATTGCACAGAAATTTACAAAATACATTATACATTATACACGAAATTGAAAGGCAAAGGCGAGATTATAATAATAATAATTTCTTGGACACTATTTACATACATTTATCTAGCCCCAAACTATATCTTGGGTACTAGATAACCATACACATACTTATATTGATAAATATTATACTCAGATAGATAAACAACCATGACTAGGGTACAAACATCCGTTCTCATCAAATAAATATTTGCCACCACCGGGTCTCGAACCCGGAACGCTTGGCTTCGTAGGAAGGGTCACTACCAACTTGTCATCCAGGTCGTCAATGTCTTAACAGAGATTTCTTCCAGCACACCTGTCAGGATAGGATACGTAAAACTGAAAAGGGTAGTCTGGTGCAATTACAAAATTACCAAATACCAATAAAATATAATAGTTACTATAAAAATACATACAATAAAAGAAATAGTAGATAAAATTAAAATAAATAAATAATAATAAACAGATAAATAAAAGTACAATACAATACCTATGACGAAAGAGAAAGTAAGTGCTCTTTCAAGCGATTCTTAAAGGAGAAGAGAGTGGGACTGTCCCTAATAGTACAGGGAAGTACAATCCACAGCCGAATGGCCCTCAGCCTGAACGAGTGCTCGTACATAGCAGAGACACAGTGTGAGATCTCCGCTCCTTGTCTCTGGAGAAAAGGAACTCAAAATGTTTACGAAGGTAGGCAGGATATCTGGGGTTTTCCAAGATGTTGAAGATATATACAGTGGTGGTCAGCTAATTAGAAACACAGTTCCATAAACCCATGATGTTCAGATTAAGCTACTGAATGTGGGGTTTTTATTTGGTATTTAAGGTTTAGTGGTGTATGTTATATAATAGCCACATTATTATAAAACAAAATAAATAAATAAAATCGGTAAGTGCGGGTCGGACTCGCACACGAAGGGTTCCGTACCATCGTACAAGAAAAAAAACACTAAATCCTAAATAATAAAACCAAAACAAAAAGAAAAAAAATATGTGTTCTCTGGGAATAGAACCCGGAATTTCATTATTGCGAAACCGATACGAAACCTATCTGAGCCATCTCAAAGTTATTAAGAGCAGCGTAATTCATGGTGATATTGAATCATAATATTTCGCAGGGGCAGGGATTTAAAAAAACAGTCGCTTGTATGGGGACCCCCTTTAATTTTCAAACATTACTTGTTGCTGTTGCAGCAACAGAAATGCACATTCTGTGAAAATTTCAGCTCTCTACTTATTTCGGATATCCGATAGAGCGGTGTTACTGTCCACGTAAGTTACGCAGACGATAAGGTCTTACGGTCTTCTCGCACCATCCGTCACTGCGATGCGGCGCCTGCTGAGTACCTGCGAGGCATATGGAGACGAACATAGTCTACAACGCGACTAAATCTGTCTATATGTGTTTAACTCCAAAAATACCCCGACCACAATTCCTCCTCTGCACCTCAACCAGCAAACACTTCAAAGAGTAAAAGAGGCTAAATACCTCGGTCACCTCATCGACTCTGATCTGAAAGATGATAGACATAGAGCGTCAACGAAGCGCACTGTGCGTCAAAGGCAACATGCTCGCCCGGCGCTTCTCCCGCTGCAGCAAGGAGGTGAAGCGGCTGCTCTTCACTGCGTACTGCACCACACCGTGTACAGTGGTACTCGGCCGAACGGTGGTGCAACTACACAAAGGCCGAGTACAGTCGACTCCGGGTGCAGTACAATAATGCCTGGAGTGCCTCACGTGACTGCCGGCGCGGCCGCGCGCCTGCGCGCCTCCACCATCACGATCGTGTGCGCCGTGCGATCTTGGCTCGCGAGCCAGATCCACAAACAGTGGGTCCAACTAAAATCACAATGCTCAGATTTAAAGACTGATTAATACTAAGTATTAGATTTACTGTTCGTTTGCACCGAACCTAGTTCGCTGAATTATTTATTATTATATTTTATTTACTTCTCTTTATGTTATATGTTCCCCTATTTTTTAATGTTTTATACTTTTATATGGAAATGCTCTGTATTTCTGGAATAAAAACTTTATTATTATAATACCGTCAGAGATTGTTCCCTGATGAATGCCTGTTAGCATTGTGTTTCAGATCGTTATCCTGTTGGAATATCCATGTAACGGGGATATTATCGTCAGCAAAAAGAATCATGGTTTCATCTTATATATTTTATACTGGTACTGATCCAGTGTCCCTTTTATATTCCTCACGGGACCGATTCCGAAACCAGAAAAGCAACCCCGGACTTTGAAATTTCCCCCATGCTTTACTGTTTTCATTTTATACTTAGCATCCAAAGCTTGGTTGGTAGGGCGACGAACGTATCGTTTTCGATCAGAATTTATCATATAGATCTTCCTTTCATCGGAAAACAGAACTTTTTTTTGTCATTGACCAATAGGCCAGGCGGAATACTGTTTGGCAAAAGCCAATGGAGCTTCCCTATGCCGCTTGGTAAGAAGCGGGACTTTTATGGAAAGTCTTCCGAATAGTTTATTTTTTCGACAAATCGCCTGCGGACTTGTTTTGCGGATACATTCCGATGTTAATTTTGGGAGAACACTTCCTTTCTTATGTCATTTGACCCTTTAAAAGGGCCAAGTTTAGAAAAACGTACAAGCATCATGTCCTCTCGCGGTGTGGTTTTCCGTAAGCGACATCATCTAAGAATATTTTCTTATGTCTTATGTTGTTTATAATGTCTTAAGGCGTTAAACACTTTCTTCACGGAACACCCCAAGTGATCAGCGATCTTTCTATATGTGCAATGGCGATGGAAATTTAAACTAACCATTATTTTTCTGGTAGAGAGGGGTTGCAGAAATAAGCACAATACAACTTACTAAGCAATGAAATAATATTTGTTATTGGCGCCAAAAACACATTATCATAGATAGAATACCATAAAGATACTTTTTAAAATTTAAAATTTTGAAGTCAGAACATGACATGAACAGCCATGTTTCTAATTAGTTAACTAGAAGCAGGGCGAAATAATGGATGGTTTATGTAATGTTAGAAAAAAAAATATGTTGTAACTGGTGTGAATTATCGTTCATAGTTATTCGATACATTATTAGGGTGATTACTTAAATGCATTACTATATTCCTTTCATGTCATAAAAAATAATCTTAAAGCAGTTTATACGAAATATATGGGTGCATGGTACTGTGTTTCTAATTAGCTGACCACCACTGCAGGTACATGATACGCCAATAAGTGGGAATCACGTCGAAGACTAATCAGGAGCCAGCCCAGTTCCTTGCGATACTGCGAGACGTGGTCATACATGCGCAGCCCGAAGACGAACCGAATCCCGAGGTTCTGAAGTCGTTCGAGCTTATTCAGTTGTTCTTCGCTCGCACTCACCCAGCAAGCATCGGCATAGTCAGGCGGCTAGAAACAGCGACGTCACACACATACCTATCCAAGACCTGGGAGATTTGTTTTCTTCCTCCCCAGCCGGATTTCTAACCCGGGACCTCTCGCTTGGGAGGCAGAGCTTTGAACATTCCGCTTCGAGCTGTCAATTAGTACAGACGTATCACTGGTTATTATTAAACTATATACCCACATTACTGAACTTTTACAAAATGACTTTAAAAAAGTGCTCAACATGTAACAAAAACATTACTAAAAAAGCCCCTGGAATAGAGTGCAGCAGATGTGAGAAGTGTGTGCATGCAACCA
Source organism: Argyresthia goedartella (assembly GCA_949825045.1). Taxonomy (NCBI): domain Eukaryota; kingdom Metazoa; phylum Arthropoda; class Insecta; order Lepidoptera; family Argyresthiidae; genus Argyresthia; species Argyresthia goedartella. The sequence goes on along the minus strand of OX463814.1, from coordinate 23,037,413 downwards.
CCGAATGCGCCAACATCTCAACCAAGCAGATTGCTGCACTGCGCGCCACCAACGGTCTAGAATGGAGCTGCGAGGAGTGCCTGGGATGTATGTCAAAACGTTCCTCTTTCTTCATACCCGACGATGAGCCGGATACTGACAATGACGAGGCAAGAAAATCCGTCACCATTGATGTCAATAAACTGCTGACTAACATCACATTCGAAATGAGAAAAACTATAAAGCAAGAATTAGAAAGCTTCCAAACCTCCCTCGAATTTATTAGCGATCAGGTGTCTGGACTAGAAGAGACCCTCAGAAGCCAGAACACAAAGATTAAACAACTAGAAAATAAAAATATAGACCTAACAAACCATAACAAGAATCTTGAATTGAGAATCTGCGCAATGGAACAGCGACAGCATGCATTTGAACAACAACAACTATCAACATCGCTGGAAATAGCTGGATTACCGAAAACGGCCGAACAGGAAGACGTAACTTTACTGATAAAGACAGTAGCGTCAAAGTTAGATGTCAACGCAAACGACGTTATGACTGCCCGTCGCTCTGCACCCCGTAAAGAGAAACCGGGAATAATCCTCTGCGAAATGCGTTCGAAATCTAGCCGCGATCAGTGGGTGAACTCTAGCAGAGACAAGGAGCCTACGGTGGGAAACATCCTCGGTTCGTCCGCTTCAACGGAGTCATCAGCAGACCGTGTCTACATCAGGGAAGCATTATCTCACAACACCAAGACGCTGCTTTATCTAGCCGGTACAAAACTACGCCCGACCTTTCAATATGTGTGGTGTAAAGAAGGAAAGATATTAGCACGAAAAAATAAGGACGCCAAAGCTATCCCAATATTCTCAGTGAAAGACATTGACATGTTACTCCAATAATATCCTTATTTCACAACTTATCTATCCTAAGTTCTATACATAAAATTCAACGCATCAATAGCAGAAAACGCCAATATGGCTGAATTATTTAATTGTTCAAACATAAACCACTTTTTCCAAGTCTTACCTCAAAAATGCATTCGTCTATCATGTCTTCATGTAAACATAAGATCGATGTTGAAAAACTTTAACAAACTTGTTCAAATAATAGATAGTTGTCCAAATAATATAGATATAGTAACAGTTACCGAGGCAGGTATTTCAGATGAAATCTCAAATATTTTCCAAATCTCTGGCTATACTATGCATACGCGATTACGTAATCATCAAAAAGGAGGTGGCATAATCATGTACATTCGTATTTATCTCAAATTCACACTAAAATCTAAAATAACCCACACTTTTGAAAACATCACTGGCATTGTTAAATCACCCACAAATGAACTACTAACAGTCTGTATAATCTATCGTCCACCACATAAAAATAAAATAATCTTTAATAATGAACTACACCATTTACTCGCGTGCTTCACAGATTCTAAGTGCCTTATTTTAATGGGTGATATCAACATCGATCTTAAGTTAAACAGTTCTCACAGAAATTCTTATATAGACATGCTATCTGTGTGTGGTCTAACGTGTGGCATCACCGACTACACCCGTATTGAAACGCGCCGTGATAAGATAACAAAATCTTGCATTGACCACATTTTTATTCGTTGTCACACGTTAGATGCATACACAGCGGCAGTCGATACTGTGCTGGCTGATCACCGCGTTACGATAGCTACCTTTGTTGGCTCGCCTCCGCCCGGCAGGGTTCACATACAGGGTGACGAAAAGGATAAATGTACTCAGATAGTAGATCGTGACAAGTTATTAAAATATTTGAATAATATTGACTGGAACCGTTCAGCCAATATGAATACAGCTAAGGATATCTTTGAATTTATCAAAGAATCGTTTCAATTAGCCATACAATTATCCACAAAAACCAAGAAAAAGCGTGATCATATTAGAAGTCGGGAACCGTGGATAAACAAAAATATCCTAAACCTGAGTGAAAAAAGAGATATTCTCTTTGGTCTCTGGAGAAAAAACCCAACAAATCACGACCTTAGACTGCAATATAATAAAATTCGAAATAAAACTAACAAAATCATTGAATTTTACAGAAACCTATACTATCAAAATAAAATCAAAGATAATTATACCAATCCTAGAAATCTATGGAGAATAATCAATTCAATATGCGGTAGAACTTGTAAGAATATCGATGATGCAATAATAGATGCGTTCAGTCCTCTAAACATCTCAAATACTGAAATAGCCAATCGATTTGCTGATGAATCCGTGAAAAAGATCAGCCCTCAGTGCAAAATAAACATTCTCGATGAAAACAGATTCAACACTGTTGCGAATGTCAGTATGCGCTTCCGAAAAGCCACGCCACGAAAAATCCATAAACTTATATGTGATTTAAATGGCAGAAAAGCATCAGGCCTGGATAAAATTAGGGTTCTAGACATTAAAGCCATTAGTGAGAAAATAGCAGGTACAATATCGCATCTTATTAATACCAGCATACATACGGGTAAATACCCTGATGATCTTAAAATAGGTTGCGTTAGGCCAATATTTAAAAAAGGAAAACGAGACAGTGCCTCAAATTACCGTCCTATCACCTTATTATCGTCAATAGACAAAATAGTCGAGAAGTTTGTTTGTGAGCAGATGCATACATTTTATCAATCTAAAAATATTATAAACAATCACCAATTCGGATTCCAGCCAAATAAAAGTACGACATCGCTTCTATCCAAATTTACAGATCACATAAACAACTCGCTTAACGACAAAAAACAGGTCTTAGCCTTATTCATTGATTTTTCCCGCGCATTTGATACATTGGATCACAATCTGCTTACAAACAAACTTGCAAACTGTGGAATCAGAGGTCCGTTACAAGCGTGGTGTGCTGATTACCTGAGGAATAGGCAATACTGTGTCAAAGTTGGAGAAAGCACTGGCCGTATCATACCAGTAACCCAAGGCACGGCCCAAGGATCGGTTCTAGGGCCTCTTCACTTCATTACCTATGTTAATGATATGGTAAATGTACTATCCTTCAGCACCCCGTACCAGTTTGCAGACGACACATGTCTGATTATAGCAGATAATAATATAGACCTTGCACTGCAAGGCCTACAGTATGACTTTGATAACTTGTGTCAGTGGTGCCACGATGTGGGCCTGGCCCTTAATGCGCAAAAGACAAAATTGATTCACATTAAATCACCATATTTGAAAGGTACTCATCCAACAGAGCTGATTGCGCATACACATGATTGTATGCTCAAAAAAAAAAATTTGCCAATGCCCTCCAATAGAAATAGTTGACAAACACACTTACTTAGGCCTCGTGATTGATACAAAATTCAATTGGGGTCCCCACATCCAACGGGTATGTGACAAGCTTAGGGCACTCATTGCTTCCTTTTATATGATTAGAAACCGCATTCCATTTAAAACAAGATTAATGCTATATCATGCACTCTTCGACTCCATAGTATCGTATGGCCTCTCAAGCTATGGACGCTCTCACAAAACTTACTTGGATCCAATACAATCCCTACAAACCAAACTCCTTAAATTAATTGTACCACAAAACATTAGGCACGAATACTCTGGAATTGAATATAAACTTTTCACATATTGTAAGACACTACCTATTCACACCAAACTACAGTATCTTTTACTTAAAGAGGATTTCTTCGACAAATGCTTTCAGCGAAAAATAAATCACCCCATAGCCACACGCCGTATGATTCAAGGTAAAATAACCACCACACGCCCAAACAACTTCTACGGCACTTGGACGAGCGCCTACATGATTCCGCGATTAATAAATAGTCTACCCACAGATGTTATTAATTCACTTTCACCAAAAAATATTAATTATAGACTTAAAAATTACTTTTCCTCCCTAGTCCCTCCCTAACCCTGCCCTTACTTTTAAATAGTTCATGTGTTATTTAGTTTTGTAATAGTTAGTGTAATAATATTTATGTACTACTTACTCATATCAAATATTTAAGTTAGCGTAAGCACGGATCCACGAACAAACCTACATGGTTTCTGTGGGTCCTACAGACTGTAAATTGATTTTTTTCTTGTTTATAATAAATAATAAAAAAAAAAACCGCAACGCCACAGAGGTTGTCAACTGTTAGCCTCGGCGCACACGTTTCACAACACTTGGCCACAAAACGCCGCCCTCCTTATTTCCTGTACTCTGCATTTTTATATGGACTCGCGCACACGGTAAGCGCCGGTGGCCGCCACACGCTACAAATCGCCACTGCTCGCTTTTGGTGGCGCCACAAAATGCTAAAAAACGCCAACCGTGCGAATAACCCATTCCCAACGGGGTAAAAAAGTAGCGCCCACCAACCACGCGAAGCACACTTCAGCCATTTGCGGCCAGTGGTCGCCAAAGGTGGCGGCATTTTGTGGCGACGTTTAGTGGCCTGTGTGCGGCAAGGCGAACTGTTTCATGTAACTGAAATCCCCAGGCGGAAATAGTAAAGTCGAGCCTCGCCGGCTCATGGGAGAACCTCAACTCTACGCTGGAGGCGTGGGCGTCGCGCTGGGCGCAGAGCAGGGCTCGGGGCCCGGAGGAGGCGCGTGACGTCACCTACCGCGACATGACGGGGCGCTGCCAGCTAGTGAGCGACGCAGTCACGCAGTGGGAACAGTTTGCAAGCGAAAGGGATGAGCTGCTGTGAGTTTAGTACTAAACAAATGGAGCCCATTGATATCCCCACCGAGGGGAATAGGACTTTCCCATAGTCCATCACGCTGGCCCTGTGCGAGTTGATGGAGGGTAGGTAGCGATAGTCCACCGAGTAGCGATAGTACCCGGGACCTACAGCTTAACGTGTCATCGGAAACACGGAACGTCTGTTAATGTACTTAAGATAAATAACTTATCTGATTTGGTAGTGGGTCAGCACCGGATTCGAACCTGTATTCTGCAACCTGAGTCTAGTACTACTTGGTCAATTAAACATTTCAATGGATATTTCGCAATTACGCCTCACGTGTCGTGTCAGAGAGTTTCAATCCCATTTTGTCGTGTTTTTGTGCAGTCATATTTACTATCTGCATAGCCATGTTTGTATTGGTAAAGCAACAGAAACTGCTGACATACAAAGTTCATGTTTCAGAAAAGAATGCCAGAAATTCGATATGCCGTGTGCAGTGTCAGACACATGGTCGCAAGCCGAAAAGATGATGTCAGAAGACAATACACTTTGGACTCCGCTAAAGGAATTTGATGAAGGTATATAAATTGTATCAAATGGGATACTACTATCCTACTTTCATTAACCTACATTTGTAGAGATAAACTACAATAACATGGCGAGCCCTCTACTAGAGGAAAAGAAGTGGAGGGGCGCGCCAAGTTATCGCAGTTCATCTCTACGTGGAAATGTCAATATTTTGGTTTACCAAGTGAATCCACATTTACAGAATATCAATCGATCGCTCAGCAAGATTGGGTAGTATTCCAGAAGAAGTTACATTTGATAGACGAGTTGGTCTCGAAATGGTCGTCAAAGTTGGAGCCCTTCACTACAGTCACGCTCTTCCTACAACAGGAACTTGACAAGTACTCTGTAAGTTATGTTGAACCTTCACAACAAGCACCCACAATCTTTTGGCCAAAGGATTTAAATTCAGAACCTAATTTCTATTTCGAATGCCGCATATCAATAGCTGCCATATCATCCGATTTGAAACCTGCAATGATGGAGTATATGGCTCTTGAAGGCGTTTTGCTACACTCTTATCCTCGTCATCAGGACCTGGCGCCCCTGTTGAAGTATCTGCGGGGCTCGGACTTCACCGAGCGACATTGGAGGGAAGTGTACGGCTTGCTTGAGATGGAGTACAAGAAACCTGACACCCTGCTAGTGAAGGACCTGCTCGGTGCAGCCCTGAACATCAAGAGACATATCAAAGCTTTGCAAGTGAGTCCTACTTGACGGCCAGGCCACTTTTGATCTCGTTCCCGACCCTACATTTTGGTCTTTTGGTCAACCGACTCGAAGGACCAACAATCTTAATGTATATTAGAACAACAACGAACCCCTTCTTTTCACCTTGTATCAGGGAACACGCACGATTTATTCTTTGTTTGCAGAAAATCAGCCAGTCGGCGTCAAGCGAGTCTGCCATACGCAGCGCAATCAACGACCTGGAGCTCTGGTTCGCTGGAGCTAGGCTTTCTATCATGTACTACACGGACAAGGCGGGCCAGCCTACGCCTATTGTGAAGGACTTCAAGGAGATTCTCAGCAAGGTAAGCGACGGCCTATTTACAATAAGTCACAGAATTTCTAGCAATAAACCGATAGATCTTCAGCAATCTTTCTTCCATCAATTGGGTTCACGTTTTCTGTAACTCAGAACTTTGTCACTTGTAAGTTACAACCGATTCCAGGTGAGGAGGGATTTTAGTTGTCTAGATGGCGCGACCAATGACTTATGTATTCAGAATCTGTCAGTTCTGTAACTGCTACTATTGTGTCGTGGCAAGTCATAACAGCATTACCAATCTACCAAATAGCCTAAATGGTGTGGTTTACAGATAAATAAATTATTTTAATTAGTATTTGTTCTGTTTTTAGTATTTGTTGTTACAGCGGCAACAAAAATACATTATCTGTGAAAAATTCATCTATCACAGTTCATCAGTATCAAGGACACGTCACAGTTGTTCGAAAGTGGCGGAATTATGTCACTGTTTAGTACTATAAACTAATCAGTAGAAGTGAATACTGAGTGTTACACATGACCAACTAGTTTTATAGAAACGACATAGCAGTGTCGCGAGTTTCAAAATGGTCAAATTATTACACATTACGTCCACAAGTGCCATTATAGTACTTGTCGTTACGATGTTTTCATTGTGTCAGATGGAATTTAGGGTTCCTGAGTACGTTACGGTAATCTATATAATACACTAAAAGTTTTATTTTTACCGAGCTGCACAACAAAGGAAGGTTTTTCTAGCGTATATATGTTTGTGTATGGTATTGAACGGAAATGCAGTCGGGTTAGTTGATTTTGTAACAATTCCAATTGAACGGGGTAAATATGGGTTGAAGATACCTAAAGATGTAAATTGAAAATGTTTTCTTTCCTTTACAATCTTGAAAAAAACTTGGCACCATAGTATATCTCCCTTTCAAGGATTCTAGTGGTAACATGTTTTAAGGAAGTGAGTTATAGAGGCGCATCCAGGAAATGGTAAATTTAGTTTTATTACATATAATAATAGTTTTTTTTTATTGTCAAATATCACTGGAGGTTATGTTCTTTATCGCAAGATAAACTATTCTACGGAATCATTCTCCTTAATTCTTCTCTCAACTTGACTTTGGTTGCTACTACTGTTAGTTTATTTTATAGATAATGATAATGTTGCTTTTTATAGCGTTTTTGCACTTCTCTTCTGTAAGCACCACCGCGTTTAAATATTTTCCAATTTCTATTATCCATTTTAGAAGAAAGAACCAAGTACGTACACCAAAACGGGACGGAACCCACCGAATTCACCATGAATAAAATGGCCAAGTATTATTCTAAAAGCGAATTTAAAATCATAATTATATGGCATAATAGTCCTCATATAACTAATTGTTTACCCCTTACGTGCGTTGGTGCGTAGTATAAAGTGATAGATACTCTGTTATAGTACCAAAACGTGCTGTAAGAAACCAAAAAAAGTCATTAAATTCATGATATTAGTTGAACTATAAGATAAATTTAGTGCTATTATAGTGCAGTTGCGTCACATAAGCGTGTTCTTACTATTGGCTTTGTCACAAAATTGCTCTATTGTAGAGTTTTCGTATCTACTAACCCACTAGATACTATAACAGTGATTTCAATAACTACAATAACACTATATCGTTCAGTAGTAGAGTATTTATCATTGTTAAAGCTAGAGCACTATAGGAATACACTTGGAACTATTAAAACACAAATACGATGAATAAAGGTATCTGTTATCCCTTCTATAGAGCAGTATCCTTCTATAGATATCATTATAAAGTGCTAAAGCGGTATAACTATAAAGGTTCCAAAAAATTGTTTTATAAACGTTTACATCACTTTCTTATAGGTCATATTTGCACTTTATGCTTATAGAGCAAAACAAAGTTCTTGAACGCTTTTATGCAACATATGGTCACCGCCATCACTTTTATGAAACGTCTACACAGCGTTGTAGCACTATAAGGTTAAGTTATAGGACTGCTTTGCGGGTTGGGTATTGCAGTGAAGTCTACTACCAATCACAAAAACAGCATCAAAATTCTTCTACCCGTTTCAGACAGACAAATACCCAAACACACAAACAGACGATTCAAACTTATAACACCCCTCTTCTTCGTCGTCGGGGTTAATAATAAAACCGGTCAAGTGCGAGTAGGACGTCGGACCTGTACACGAAGGGTTCCATATCATCAAACACGGAAAAACGTAAAACGACAGTATTTTGTACCAGTATACCTTTTTAATTCTTCAAAATAAAATATTAAATACAACATTAGGTAGGACAACATTCAAGGCATAGAAACATTGTAAAATTGTTTTTTTTTATATGTGGTGTGTAATTATTGAACTATACTCAGGTTAACGAAATTGAAACCGGAAGTGGATATAAATTGATAACTTATTTACAGAAATGAAATCAATTAAGCTATAAAACTTAATATAATGTATTATGATTCGAATGAGCAATTATTAATCTTATAATGATAAATAACTAAGCACAAAACTCAATACCCACAATCAAAGATCTTTTCCGATAATATCGGGAGAGGCCAGCTTCACCGATAAACAAATATAAGAAAATGGCCTTATAAATAATCTCTTGTATGGGTACTATTATTAATTCTTTTATCTACACATGTATCATAAACCCTCTTTACTGCGTCCAAAAATCGCACGTTACGATCAGCATAATGTAAACTACTTTGTAAAAACTCAATTCTTATCTGAATATTGAACATTAACTAGTGTATGTAACTGTGCATAATTAGGCATTAAAACTCTCGAGTGATATTATTATGAAACTCGCCTCGAGTTTTATTGCCCTCCATTATATGTATCAGTCACATAAACTACTAAAAACCCCGTATGTTTTATTATTTGTTTTTATAGCGGAAATATAAATACACCCTCTGTGAAAATTTTAGCTCTCTACCTATTTCGGTTGATCCGGCAGAGCCCGGTGACAGATAGTAATAGGGTACGGAACCCTAAAAACTACAGCCGTCAGTGTCAGTTTTGCTCCCCATCGTCGTTGTCACGCCATTCGTTTGTTTGTCGCTCAGATTGAGGAGCAACAGTGGGTGGTGGGGTCGCTAGGCGGCGGCGGCGGCGGCGGCGGCGGCGGCGGCGGCGGCGGCGCCGGCGCCGGTGACGTGTGCGCGGCGTGGGAGTCGCGCCTGAGAGCCGCACGCACGCTGCTGCGCTCCACACATCACGTGCAACGCAGGTATGTGACGACTACGTATGACAAATGACTACCCCAACCAAAGGTTGTACTTTGCGTACGTACTGTTTCTTTGTAACGAATTATCATCTCAATTAGTCCGGATTATATACCAGGCTGAATTGAGTTGACATGATAGTCCGTGATGCACGCAAGGTTTGTTTTACGCTACCATAGGCGGGTCCTCATCGTAAGTACATAGCGCCTATCAATGAAGAGCTCCACGTCAAATCAAAACTGTGACATTGTTTACACCAAACCAAGATCTTTAGAAGTTTCAGATGGGACTGGTTGACACGGCAATAAGTTGCAAATTTTGAGTAAATGATTTATTCGTACCTAGGTACCACATTAGTGACCTCCACCCACACCTATCGTTCTCGCTTTATCTGTCCACTGATATCAGACCGAATGAAAGATGGAACTGAGGGTCTTTATTGTATCATACATGGCGTGGGACAGACAAATCAATAGCATTTATGTACTGAACTTTAAATTAATATCTTAGAATAATCGTTCAACAGCCAGTTACAGAACATTTATTGATCTAGCCCCAAACTAGGATTCCCTGTATCTTGGGTACTAGACAACGATACACATACTTATATAGATAAATATTATACTTAGATAGATCAACAACCAGGACTAGGGTACAAACATCCATTCTTATCAAACAAATATTTGCCCCCACCGAGACCCTTGGCTTTCTAGGCAGAGTCACTGCCGACTCGGCCATTCGGGTCGCCAAATATTACGGAAAATAATAATAATTGTAGATGTTTTAGAATTATATAAAGATTTCAAAACAATCTTTGAATTTGCAAAATGATAATAGTGTCAGTTCCCTAAATTTTTTTTTTTTTTTTTATAAAACATGGGTCTTACTTTTGAGTACTTGCCCAATGTTCACGATAGATCACACGCCTTGACGTTATGCCCATCAGCTCCTCAGATGTTGTTGAAGATAGTCAGTCCAAATACAAAAGAATAGGATTTACGCTTCGACTTACAAGCCACATGTGCGCCAGATGGGTACGATTTCGGCAGTTGTTCTTAGAACGTAGTCAACGATGCTCTCCCTAATAAATAATAATACATATCTTAAGTACTATGCTGTTATGAACCGTAAGATGGTGAAATAGATCGCACGACGTTTGCAGATATTTTTCTTTGAGCGTATTTGTATTTTTAATGACGCTCACGTGACAAATGACAAATAAAAAATTACACCACAAAATGAAGGTTTCAATATTTGCCTTTTTATTTAAACTAATATTGTATTTATCACAATCAAAATCAATACCATCGCAAGAAACACTTAAGGCTGTTCACCACCGCCCCGGCCGGCGCGGCGTTCGATTAGTAATATGTGGTATTAGAGCGATACTCATGCAACAACCCGCGCGCTCACGCACACATACGAGCTGAGCAGTGTGAGAATAGCCGCACTAATTCTGACTTAGTACTGATAGTACTGAAGTGATCGAGACTGCGTATCTATAAAAAAGTGATCTCAAGAGAGGACCAGGTGTTTAGACTAGGAGTTTTCGGACCAGGTGTTTAGACTAGGAGTTTTCGGACCAGGTGTTTAGACTAGGAGTTTTCGGACCAGGTGTTTAGACTAGGAGTTTTCGGACCAGGTGTTTAGACTAGGAGTTTTCGGACCAGGTGTTTAGACTAGGAGTTTTCGGACCAGGTGTTTAGACTAGGAGTTTTCGGACCAGGTGTTTAGACTAGGAGTTTTCGGACCAGGTGTTTAGACTAGGAGTTTTCGGACCAGGTGTTTAGACTAGGAGTTTTCGGACCAGGTGTTTAGACTAGGAGTTTTCGGACCAGGTGTTTAGACTAGGAGTTTTCAAATCGGCGCAATCTAGATGATATTGATTTGCTATAAATACTTTACATAGTTTCGGAGCATCATCAAATATTTTTCTTCTTTTCTCCTTTTTAAATATTTTTACATCAGCGCACGTGTATAAAGTGCGCAGAAATATTTTTTTAATTAGATTTTATTGAATTTTATTAATTTTGAACCGATTTCAAAAAAGGAGGAGATTCTCAATTCGTCTGTTTATTTTTTTGTGAGTTTGCTACCCGATTAGTCCGTCAATTATCAACCGATTTTGATGATTCTTGTTTGATTGGTAATTCATACTATAAAGGTGGTCCCATACAAATTTGATCAAAATTGATTCAGTGTTTTTTGAAAAAATCAACAAATAAAAAACTATACACAGCTGACGTTTTGGTTTGTGCTTCCTTGCAGCTTATGATTTGATGAGGACTTTTCATGTACACAGACTTCATCCGCATCCCGACCGGGGAGGAAGAAATAGGGCTTGAACTTGAAGTCGATTTTTTTAAGTTTTTATCTTGGTGAATTAGGTTTTCTACAGTTACTAGTAACTACTTAATGTTTTTGTTGTTTTTTAGAAAGTAAATATCTGCTGAATATAATTTGTTAATTGTCGTACCGGAACCTTCGCACGATACAGGCTAGGTCCAGTGCGGTAGCCATTGTACTATTATATTGACTCTGTAATTTCTAGAAAATAATAACTTGAATTTGAAACACATAATACTCTAATCTAAGAGATATTCCAACAAATGATTGAACATTTTCTCACCTATTGATTCATTTGTATATTTACTATGTTTACAAACATACAAAATTTATGAATCACAAATTGATACTTAAAGTGTAAGTCTATGAAAGATAAATAAGTGATCTCTCCCCCTAATTATTCGAAACCAGATTCCCTAAGGAGAAAAAGAAAACTATTTTTAAACTGGTTTCGAATCTACTTTTGAAACTGATTCAAATTTGAGAAGGAACATAAGCACGATATAGTTACAACTCTCTGAATATATTACCCCATGGTCAAGCAAAGAAAGTTTAATCCCCTCGACTAATATGGTCGATTATATCCTGGTAGATGGACCTGAATAGTTTTTGAAGCACTGGTGCTCCGGGGCCGCGTCGTTATTAGCAGCTCGTGCTCAAGTTGGATCGAACTGCACATGGTATGCGAATTTTATTATTGGGTAAAATTTACATTTCGATTGAAATAATGCTTTATCTCAGTGGTTACATAATACCTCTAACCACTTTACACAAAAACAAACCAAAAGAAATACGATATCTATGGATTTCAATGGATATAAAACACTTACTCTCACTTCGCGACATGATGACTCCTCTCGCTTATGTTGTCACAGTTGCCAAGACAAAATGGCGTTCCAAAACCAACCTCAATATATATTTTTTATATGGCAACAATACTACGATTGCCCCAGACCGCGCTAAATTCAAACGTGTGCCTATGGTTTCATTCAAGATTTTTCTAAAGTTTATGTCATCATGCGAGTACACGGGGAGAAGTTGGATCGAACTGCACATGGTGTGCGAATTTTATTATAATCGGTTAAGTGGTTTAGGAGTCCATTGAGGACAAACATTGTGACACGAGATTTATATATATTAAGATATCTGGCTTAAAGGTCATAAGACCTTTTGGAATTTCAACACAACGATAACACTGGCTCCAGATGATGCTGTTTTTTTTTGCCAAAAGACCGCTTGCTCATCGGTGGCCACTGGAATCAGAGGTCTGCTTCTTCCTTGACTGCTTCGGCCATAGATTTGGCTGCCGCGATTTCCCACCAATAACAAATATCATGAATTGAGGAATATTGGGTATTTACAATACCAGGCAAATTTATGGAAGCGGTTGGTATTCAAATGAGAATGACTACTTCACTGATCACTTATTTCAATAAAATATTCAATATCAACCAGCCACCCGCCGCCGCCGCCAATCAATGGAGGGTCGTCAATAGTCTGTGATTGCTGCTCTTCGACAAACGGCGGAAGTGGTGAACTCGAACTATTATGCACAAAAAATATCAAAATTTTAGTAAAAAAAATACATTTTAATGCAACTGAAGAAGTCAGAAGAACATTCTTCTAGCATCTGTGGCTCCGCTTGAACAGGAAGGAGCGAAATCGTATTAAGGTCGAAGGAAACAAAATGATTTTGTCACAACGAATTCCATGCGTCTCGATAGCTTTATCAATAAGCACCCCAGGTTTCTTATTTATACTATGCCCCAGGCTTCCCTCTCCCATTCTCTCCCACAGACTTGAGTATATTATATCCCAGTACATTGCACTGTGTAAATGGGCTCGTAGAAATAGTATTAAAAATGATATCTAGAGATCAGTTGTTTATATAACATTTACTCACCAACTAAATTTGACCAATTTTTTATTTCATCCAAGACAACTCTGTAATAGTTAAAATGAAATCAGAATTAAATAATATACGGTACGGTAAATACCATACATTTAAGAAATCCACCCAATCCCTTACGTTTATAAATCTTGAAAACTACAACTAAACCATTGAAATTCCTAAAGGCGTTTGAACATTAAAAATGTCTAATATTGCGCGGTCACCATCTATCTTTAAATGCAAAAGGGATCCCGAATTCGTTACTAGAACCCTAAAAACCTTGAAAATCAAACATATATTTCCTAACTCTTTATTAATCTGTGCCTATATTACAAAATTATATTTCGCTGAGAGTACGAATTCGCCTTGGAGTTGCGAGTTTTAAGGCTACGTGAATGTTTATGGTGTCAAAAGACTCGTATCGACAAGGGCTACAAGATAGTTAAAAAAAATTGTAAAACCTTAATAAAAAGAAAAAATAAAAAGTATTGACTGATTAGTTTTTGAGAATTAAAAAAAAAAGACGTGAAAATTATAAACAAATGTTTTATAGCAAATTTGAAACTTATTATTTTTATATTGTAGATTGGCTCAATTTCTGGAGACGTTATTTTTAACCTTTTTCGGAAAAATATATTTTTAAATAAACTGATTCGAGCCAATCACGTGCCGTTAATATTCAAAATAGAACCACTCACGTGACTGGCTGAAATCAGTTTAACCAATTTGTCAACTTAACCAGCGCCCAGGAAAGCGGTCGTTAGTCTTTCAAATCAAAATTAAAAACTATTTCTATTTCAAACAATTGAAGTTTGACCAGTATGGTGTCGTAAGAGAATTATTAAAAAAATGTACTTAACAGGAAACAAAATAGAAACAACTTCATGGTTTCAAAAATATGGTATCACAATATTTATTATTTTTCGCAGACCTTCTTTCGTCAACTCCTTAATTTCCGCCATTTTATATGTTTTGTTGTTTCTACCCACTTTTATGTAGCTTGTGTACCTAGCATTGTTTTAATTGTTAATCTCGTGCACAAAGTGTTAGTAAACCTAATAAATAAAATAAAATAAGGTGCATTATCTAAGACTTTGACCGACCCCAGTTCGACCAGATCAAAAGTATGACTACACGTTTCTGTTACACCCTGTATACTCATATTTATGTTTGTAATGAACAGGCAGATGAATAGTATTATTTATTTATAAAATCCATAAACGATATAATTTGCGAGAAATCTGACTACAAATTGCGAAAATGTGCACTATGAAAGTTAATAACTACTTACATACTTATTACACATACACAGTTGCATATACATATTATATAGCACACATACTTTTATTTGTAATAAATATTTTACTCTATTTATTTATAGCCGCAATTATAGTTTTTTCCCGGCGATGGTTTAGCCCCATGTCACGCAAAATAGAGTTCCTATTGAATAACTGGTTAAACGTGGGCAGTATGGGCCTCTGTCAGCCGCCCCGTGTGGGACTCCATGCCCCAATGTTGTATGTAGGTATACCGATATAAAAATATAAGAAACCTTTTAAATATATCACTCAGATGCATTTCAGATGTACGCATTTCTGTTAGACACCGACCACATCGTAGAAACTCTTCCTCGTTTTCGTTCAAGGCCCAGCCTAAAGAGGTTTGGATGCGAGTTGCGCGTGTTGTGACCATATCCAGGCTAGTTTTTTTTTGTTGTTTTTTAAAAACGCTTAGCATTTTTTTTTCATTTGGTGCCACTTACTTTGCAACTTTTCTTAAGTTTTTTGAATCGAGAATTCTAATACTTCTCGGTTTTGTTTCGTGCATATTCTCAGTTTGTAGATTTTATAGTTCTTATTTCTGGTTTAGTTGCTTTTTTTCGTAATTTGTAAGTATGTTTCTCTGGTGTTACGTTATTTCCGTTGATTTTTCATTTCGTCTGTTTCCTGTGAATCATCCTACTAAGTATACAGTTTCTAGCTAATAAGTAAGTAACGTAGAAAATAAACTAAATAAATTTATATTTGTTTTATTTATTTTCTTCTCTTATTATCGGGTCTATTTATTAAGAGTCAAACCACTTTGAGTAGTGTTGTGCACTTTCCCCTCGAAAAACCCTTTGAGGGATAAGATCTAAGCATACAATCTATTCAAATTGCGGCAGAAAACGATTCTGAATAACCAAGTCTTTTTTTCAGAAACCTGAAATGCTTAGTTAAACAAATATTTAATTAATTTAAGAATACAGACAAAAAAGGCAAACCCCTCCCCCCCCTCCCCCTCTTATCACCGAAACTATACTGATCCTAAAATTTGAAAAAAAAAACATCGTAATATAAGTTTTTACAAACAGGGAAAATACAGAGAAATGTATGGTTTAAATAGCGGGAGAAAAAATTATTTTAATAACACATACAAACTTATAAATGCACCTTATAAGTGCACATACATGTAGTAAGAAGGTAGCCGCACTAATAACTTTGTAAATAACATTTTACTATCTTACACACAAAAAAAAGATACCTAATCCCCATGCAAGAAACTTGAATACCAACCATAAGGGCAATGGTACGGAACCCATTGTGCGCGAGTCCGACTCGCACTTGACCGTTTATTTTTGCCTCTGACTCTTCTTTATATTTATCTTTACATCCATGTCCTCTCCACTCCTCTGCAAGTGTTGAAAAACCTCTAAATACACTTTCTACTTTGTTTTCACTATCAGTTGTTACTAACTACATTTGCCCTTTCACATCCGATGAATAAAAGAAGCTTCTGTTATGAATTCCAATCCACTTTGAAATGATAAAACATTGTAATATGAACCTTATTATGCCTCCATTATTCGAAATAATTCTAAACTCCATGATGTGGTGACGAATGCAATCGGAATTATTTTCTAGGACAGCGCTAATTTATGGTGGGGATTCCCCGTTATCTTTTAATTTAAGTTTCTATCTTGCTAGTCTTACTAGAAATTCACACATAATAGTAGTTTATCTACACACGTATCATAAACCCTCTTTACTGCGTTCTAAAACCTCACGTTACGATCAGCATTATGTTAAACTACTTGGTAAAAACTCGTTTCGTATCTGGAAAACTACACATTATGGTCATTATGTGTAGTTTTTCTACATATAATTACATTCAAATTTCGAACGCCGACGTGTAGATAAACTAGTGTATGTACAGTTACATACACTAGTTTATCTACACACATATCATAAGCTCTCTTTGATGTGTTCAGGAACCGCATGTTTGACCGGCATTGTGGCTCTGCAGTTGTTTAGCTTGTTCTGTAGTACCAACTTCATGCAGGCGGGCGTCGGCGTTCGAAATTTGAATGTCAATACCAACTTCACAGACAAACTAGGGGCGGCACGCAGTCGGGCGTCGAAATTTGAATGTCATAATATGTAGAAAAACTAATTTTTCAGATAAGAAATGAGTTTTTACCAAGTAGTTTAACATTATGCTGATCGTAACGTGCGGTTTTTGTGCGCAGTAAAGAGGGTTTATGATACGTGTGTAGATAAAATTCTAAATGCAGCAAAATCCAAAGCATTCCAGCATTTAGACTTTATTGCACTGAGATAGAAACTGGCTATCTGTTTATTGAATAATCTGTCAAGTGCAGGTCGCACACCAAGGGTTCCACAGCAACGAACAAGAAAACATAACCACTATAAATAATAAACAAGAACAAAAAGACAATAATATTATGTCCGAACATAGATTCGAACCCAGAACCCTGGTTGCGAAACCGATATCAAAACTATGGCGCCGCCATAACCGTGTGATAAACCGCGAAATCTACGATGTTAAAGGACGCCTCTTGAATCCTGCGTTTAATAAAATTTCGTGTTCATTATTTATTGCTGTAGCCGCTACAGAAACGCACATTTTGTAAAAAGTTCAACTCTACCTATTACGGTTTTATTTATTTATTTATTTAGATCGACAACTGAGTATACAATAATACTTTAACTAACTTAAGACACTATTGTTACTAGCTAAATGCTACTCTAATTAGTGCAACAACGGCATGCAGTAAAATTTTAAAAAATCTTATAAAATCATACAAAATTAAAACATGTCGGACTGCGACTAAATTATTAATTAATAGTAGTTTATGTGACTGCTACATAATGGAGGACATACTCGAGAGTGGGTTTATGAAACGAGCCGAAGGCCACCTTCATAATAATATCACTCGAGAGTTTTAATGCCTAATTATGTACAGTTACATACACTAGTTTATTTACACACATATCATAAGCTCTCTTTGATGTGTTCAGGAACCGCATGTTTGACCGGCATTGTGGCTCTGCAGTTGTAAGCTTGTTTTGTAGGACCAACTTCGGGCGTCGGCGTTCGAAATTTGAATGTCAGTACCAACTTCACAGACAAACTAGGGGCGGCAAACAGGCGGGCATCGGCGGTCGAAGTTTGAATGTCATAATATGTAGAAAAATTACACATTATGGTCTTAATGTGTAATTTTTTAGATAAGAAATGAGTTTTTACCAAGTTGTTTAACACTATGATGATCGTAACGTGCGGTTTTTGTACGCAGTAAAGAGGGTTTATGATACGTGTGTATCATAAACCCTTCCTTCACATTCCCGCAAGTGAATAATCCTTTCCTTTCGTATTTTCTCGGAAATTTTCGTTTTTGTCTTACTACTTCACACGCACTCAGTACCCATCGAGACAACGTAGGGAACGGTCGCATTGCAAGAGGAAGTATCTATTATAGTAGTTAATACCACAGACATGTTTTGTACAGGAAAAGGTTACTATGATTGGTTCCGATGTTTGGGCCAAAGTATGTGACCACGCCATCAAATAAGAAAACGAGTACCGAAAACACGAACCTGAGTTGGAAAATTATATGGCTAGTTTTGTAATCACCGTTCATGAAAACTCTGACGATGATACACCAGAAAATAGTTCTGATTCTGACTGTGATATGGAAGTTGGAAGTATTGTTTCGCATCACACTGTCCACCCCGCTCCTCCTCCTCTTATCCCGCTGTCATAATCGAAGTCGTTCATCCAATCAGAAAATCATATTTATTTATATTAATTTCTCTGCTGGTTTGTTTTGTTTTATGTTGAGGTGTCTTTTTTGTTATGTCATAGTATTTTGTTTTTATCAGTGCGTTTTATTGAAATAAAACGTCCTCAGTAACTAGTAATATTTTTGTTTATCTAACGAATTCTTTATATGATAGAATCGTGGTGGTTTTAACATCTCAGTGTAATATACGTCAAACGGGCAATTTGACATTTGACATTGATAAATAAAGTATGCGATTTATTTGATACCTACACGTAATTTAATAATACAGTAATTCATAGACACATCGGAACCATTCGGGTGTTATCGTTGTTCCGAGTTTTGCCGATAGGAAAATATTATTCACTACATCTGTACGTGTGTAGATAAACAAAATTATCCTGTTAAAATTATGCTGTTGCTTCTTCATACTCCGTTTCAACAGACAGAGTAGGAAGAAACAGATAAGTTCTTAATTATTTACATAGAAGAGCAAACATTTATTTTATCTATTTCTTCCTCTTCCTCTCGGTTTATGAGATACAGCCCGCTGATGGACGAACAGACCAACAGACGGACGCACGGACAGCGGCGGCTTAGTAATAGGGTCCCGTTGGGCACCCTTCGGATACGGAACCCTAACCTCTAACACCCATGGCCCTTAGGCATCAGAAGCGACTTTCGAGAAGGAATTACAATACAATCCGTAGGTATATAGCACCAAGTCACTGCCCTATAGGGTGCAAATATCGCTGACGTTCAACATACAATCCGTAGGTATATAGCACCAAGTCACTGCCCTATAGGGTGCAAATATCGCTGACGTTCAACATACAATCCGTAGGTATATAGCACCAAGTCACTGCCCTATAGGGTGCAAATATCGCTGACGTTCAACATACAATCCGTAGGTATATAGCACCAAGTCACTGCCCTATAGGGTGCAAATATCGCTGACGTTCAACATACAATCCGTAGGTATATAGCACCAAGTCACTGCCCTATAGGGTGCAAATATCGCTGACGTTCAACATACAATCCGTAGGTATATAGCACCAAGTCACTGCCCTATAGGGTGCAAATATCGCTGACGTTCAACATACAATCCGTAGGTATATAGCACCAAGTCACTGCCCTATAGGGTGCAAATATCGCTGACGTTCAACATACAATCCGTAGGTATATAGCACCAAGTCACTGCCCTATAGGGTGCAAATATCGCTGACGTTCAACATACAATCCGTAGGTATATAGCACCAAGTCACTGCCCTATAGGGTGCAAATATCGCTGACGTTCAACATACAATCCGTAGGTATATAGCACCAAGTCACTGCCCTATAGGGTGCAAATATCGCTGACGTTCAACATACAATCCGTAGGTATATAGCACCAAGTCACTGCCCTATAGGGTGCAAATATCGCTGACGTTCAACATACAATCCGTAGGTATATAGCACCAAGTCACTGCCCTATAGGGTGCAAATATCGCTGACGTTCAACATGCCTCCGCGACTACTATACTATCAACCTGCTATTTTTATTACGTTCTCTCAACTTGTCTAAAGCCCCCCATATACGGGACGATCGATCGTTACGATCCGTCGTTTCACGCTGATCGAAACGACCGATCGACATTGTATGTCAAGATCGTTAACGATTTACTTAATCGAAGACGATATCGTGCATCGCACCAAAAACCCATGCAATCAGACCGATCGTATCAATGGATCGTCAAGTGTATGGCGCTTTGTGACCAATGATTCGATTTTTGCCTCACTCGCTCGTGATGCTGCTTAGACCTGTGTCGACCGATCATTTGTTGCGACCCGGGTCGATCGTGACCCATTGGTTAGGCGAATGGATCAAAATGATTCGATCGTTTGATCGATCACCTGCAGGTCAGTCACATGAATGACACGTCAAAATATGAGATTGTTCGATGAGCCGGCTCGCGACACGCGCCCAAACAATTACAAAGTGACAAGGTATTTTCACCTTTCGTAATAAGGTCGTTCAGCTCACATTGGCACCTGTCGGAATCTTTATTGCAATGATTTAAGAATTATAATGGCTTATTTTTTTGCGGTTGCGCTCCATGGGGTGTACAACGCGACTCAACTGTCTGCATTCGAGGCGTATAGTGCACAGATTAATAATATGTACTACCTACCTAGTATTGCGCAAGTGAAGGCGACAAGAAAATGACAATTCGAGCCGGAAAGTAGGTACTCATAATATTTAGCTCGTAAAGTCTAATTTAGTTGTGCGAGTGGCGCGGCGGCGGCAGCGGGTCGGCGCTGTTGCCGCTCCGTGCACATTTTTTAATTAGATCACTGCCGACGAATCAAAGAAATTCGATCAATCGTGATCGACTCAGATCTAATGCTGCTGCCGCATACACCGCATGTCTTGCGCGTTACGTCTGTACCTACTCGTCGAACGAAACCCGAAACGAAAATGTGTACATGGAGTAATGATCATTTGACTGCATTTATTGAATTATTCAGAGAGCAAGAGCCTTAATGGATCACAAAACATAAAGTTTATCGTATAAAAGCAAAGAGACAATTGTGTAATGTATGAGACACTTTTCGAAAAAATTAAAACAATAGACCATACTGCTGATTTACCAAATCATTTATCATCAGATCATTATATCTTATTAGATCATCATATCATCATTATCAGATTTATCAAAGTTACCGCCATACAGCCAAGGAAAAGAAGTTTGTTTTTCATTTTATATTGGCGCATACTGAATTATTTGAGCACGTCTGTAGCGTTCCGTTTTCAACAAATATAAATGATCGATCGTAACGACCAATCGCTTCGTGTATGTATTGCAACGATCGATCGTTAAAGATCTATCGCTTCGTGTATGTTTGGCAGTTTGAAGCGATCGATCGTTTACGATCTTCGTCAGATTGAGAGAAAGTTCTTTAGTTGCTAAAAATAATAAAATAAACAAGTATTCACATTTACTCCTTTCTATTTGAAGTTTGAAATAAGGTCCTTACATATGAAATTGATGTTTTGTATGGAGAAATTGAAGTTAACTCAATTTTCAGTACAAACATTTTTGTATTTTTTTAGGAATGACAGAACCTAATTTTATAAACTTTGTGTGTATGAATGAGACAACATTTAGCTAACAGAAAATTTTATATTATTTTTGAAAAGTGTCAGCTGTAAAAAAATATTACGAATATTATCATGAAAGTGGATGACATTTAGGAGGCACTGATTTTGAAGATAACATTTAGTTATCAAACTGAAAATTAAAAGAAAATTTAATAAGTAGATGTAAAATATTGAAATTAATTTTAAAACAATAAAAAAAAACTGGAAATAGCTATTGAATTACTCGAATTATGAACTCCTGAATCTGTAATAAAATTCGCCAATTTCATAGGTAAGCACCCAATATAATGTATGTACGCAAGAATCTTATTCTAAATTTAGCGAGAGCTGTACATAATGTTAACATAAGAAACAATCACAGACTAAAATCTGTTTTTTCATAAGCTGCCGAAAAAACATGCGGCAGTAATACCATTGTAAAATATATAATATAAAAGACTCACTAAAAACCAGATCTTTTCCAAAGATAGTGTTTTATAAATTATCCAAGAAAATAATTTATAAAAACAACAACGTAGTACAGATATTTTTTTCTCGAAACGTAAATGGTATCAATTGGTTTTTACGTATTGACAATGCTGAGTTGTGAGACCTGTCCACACTGGACAAATGTGGCGAACGGAAGCGACTGACTAAAACGTCTGTTTCCTTATTCTTTATATAATTATTTAGTCCGATAAGCGTTATGTTTTTATTTTGCAGGTATTTCAGTTAGCACTAAGGCAAAACCTAAATCCAGGTACCCCGGGTTATTGGTGCGGCTACTTTTTTACTACATGCATAAAACCATGAGTTTGTGTGTGGTATTGTATTGATAGAAAATTCAGTCGGGTTATTTATTTTTATAATAGTTCTACTCGTTTGAGTAATACATTGTACTCTTTTGGGTTTCTTTCATTATTTCTTAAAAAATAATAACCGTGTTATGATTATTATTATGATTATTGTTATATATGGATTTTATATCAATAATAATAAGAGGGAAGATGCAGAGACATGCACGGCAACTTCCTCCAAACTATACTGGAAGGTCAAATAGAGGGAAGAAGGAAGAGAGGGCTTCACATCCTCTCGAGTAGTGCTAATGATCAACAAATGATTCTCAAGACGCTTGAAAATACACTTGACCCTGGCAAAATTAACCTCAAAAGAGGTTAGCACGCCAAATTAAAAGAATAAAAAAGAAACATCGCATTCTCAAATTGATAATAACTTCTATGATCGGCCCGCTCCGAAATTTTGATGATTTTGGCTTATTTTTATCACGCTTTTATTAGCTTCACCTGTATGTTTGTTTGTATGTAACCGACTCCTTTGGACTCGATTTTGGCCCACTTTAAACGGACAGATTCAATTCAAACTTTGTACACTTATCAAGAATCAGCGACAATGTAATAATTTCATAAGTTTATTTAGGATCGCCAGGATTAATAAATTTCTCACACAACCTCTGTGTGAGGGCAAGTGAATCGAACTAAACTCGAACTAAAAAATGAAAAATAAACATAGTTTAAAAAAACTAAAAAACACGCTTTTAAAGCACTTCGAACTAAAAAGTTAAAAATATTTTTTATATAACCTTAAAACAATAATGAATAAAAAATACTATTATTATTGTGAAAAAAAAGCGTCGGGCGCTCGATGTACGAAAGATATGGAACAAAGCGCCCGACGCTTTTTTTTCACAATAATAATAGTATTTTTTATTCATTATTGTTTTAAGGTTATATAAAAAAATATTTTTAGAAGTGCTTTAAAAGCGTGTTTTTTAGTTTTTTTAAACTATATTTTCGTACTGATTCCTGGTTTATACGTAACTTTCGCTGTTGTTTACCTAGACTTCACACTGTATTGTCACAATGGATACCGATCCGGAACTCTCTACTGTACGTACCTACTAAAAGCAGAGGACAAGATGCAGAAACTCGACCATCTTATGGACGATATTACAGAACGCTTCATAATAAATATTCAAGATGAAAGTGATGACGACCATGATGATGATATTTTGGTTATTTTTATTTATGTTTTATATAAAGTTGCAATTAATTTTCTTATTAGATATTACACTGCTTTTGCCATACGAATACGCTTACGCAGCGTGTTATCTTCATCTTCAGTCTTGATATATGTGCGTGCACCATTCTCGTAACACCAAATCTAGGTTTCTATATTTCAGCTAAAGACTGTGCCAAAGAGTAAGGTAATAAAAACATATAGAAAAAGAAGGTCCTCTTGCGTGAAAATAGTGCAACCACTTTTGAATGCTAGCGACACTGCATTTCTGTTAGTTCCGGTACTAAACTCTGTTTATATACATAAAGGTATGAGTACTACACATTTAAACTACTGTAACAAACTTGAGTTACTAATCTTATCTTTCTTGGTAAACTAGTACTAAGTAATGTCATTCTTTGTTTACATAAAAATTATAAGATTAGTAATTTAAGTTTTGTTGTATTGTATTTAGCTTTTACGACGTATTATTTTCTACAAAAAGTAAAAACCAAATGTGAAAAACAAGCAAGTCGCCATTTTGTGAATGACACACGTTGGTTGACGCACCGATGTTGCCACTTTAACGGACCCAAGAATCAGTGTTTTTAATCTCAAAAAAATAAAACAATCATTATTATTTTTGAAATTTTACTATTTGTATTCTCTAAAATGTCTACTTTATAGATAAAATAAAAATCAAATAAATTTGTGACCCGTTACTATAAATTATCTACTCTTCCAAATATCATTGATTTTAGAGCCATCTGTTGACGATAAGATAAAACTGAGAGCAAGATAGCTTCGGAACACTTTTATACAGGATGCCACCGTCTATCTAAAATTCATTTAGTAGGCAAGTATCCTCCCCCTGCACTGTGCTTATAGACATATAGATCTATTTAAATCCTCACTAGTGCTCCACTAAATTTACTGTATCGTGTGTGCTTAGAACTGTTCCTTCAGTACATTCGAACGAAGATCGTGCTTTTGTTCATCACAGCTTGGCATCCCATATTTACTAGCTAACGCAATCAAGCAAGGACCGCAAGGATAATACACCACCTAATTTACTCTAATACACCACACACTAAAGTCAGTCGCGCTCGCCGCGGCTCCTAGTCACCGCTTGACCAGTGTGGACCCGCCATGTGTCAAATGTCGAAGTGACAGTTTTTTTTCGGCAGATGACTAAAGAATCTTTCAAAGGTCATTCTCTACTACAGCAAGATACCTCTGAGGCTTTGAAATCGAAAAGGATATTACAATGTACAACATTACTTAAATGACGGGACTGCATGGGGTTAATCTCCCAACATAGAACTTGCTGTTAATAATTTTGTAATTATTTATAACAATTAATATAGTAATATTTGTACTTGTTAAAAACACAAATTTTTAAAAGAGATCCAAAAATCAATCGGAGTTAATTTCTGCTTCTCCTACATAAGTCCAATGTAGAGAGCGGCAAAAAATTACATTTGCTAATTATGTGTAAATATCTACAGGGATAAAGAAATTTTGATTCTGATCTAATTAATATTCCTATTCCAACTATATGATAATTATTTTGCGCCTAATATTAATAAAGTTCAAAGACATAGTAACTCATTTGCCTATATACATAGGTAGGACACGTTTTGATAATGTACATGTCACCGGAAAATAATACGATCCGCAAGTTTATAAATTTCCTAGGAAATTTATAAACTTCCTTCTAGATAGGTAGGACACGTTTTGATAATGTACATGTCACCGGAAAATAATACGATCCGCAAGTTTATAAATTTCCTAGGAAATTTATAAACTTCCTTCTAGATTATATGAGGCTAGGTTAGGTTAGGTTAGGTTATGTTAGGTTAGGTTAGGTTTATTATTAATTTATAAACTTGCGGGAAAAAAATTAGGAAATTTATAAACTTGCGGATCGTATTATTTTCCGGTGACATACATAATATGAATTGATATTCGTATTGAATATGTATTCGGTAATGAGCCTCGTTTGTTCGCCTATCGTAGGAACAGCGATAAGCTTTATCTACGAAGCTACAACTACTACGATGTGTGATGTAATGTGTTGCTATTTATTACTTACCCAGCTTATATCTACAACTACCTACTAGACTCTACACATTTTTGTGAACGTAGGTACTCGTAGGTCGTAGGCGCGAGATATTACTAGCTCGGAATCTAAGATTAGATTATCCTCATTCAGGGTGCATGTAGAGATGTAAGAGGGATTGTGAAACGATAAGCTCGGGTCATCAACCTGAGATCCAAAAATGTCACATGGCATCTAAAATTAGGCTAGTTTAAAGATAGCTTCCGAATAAATAAACTACAAAGTTGTATTACATAGTAGAATATTTCAACGTTACAAAATAGCGTCACGCATTTCCCCAATCGCGTGGCAGAGGCATTTGTTTGACCAAATAAAAACCAGCCATGTGCGAGTCGGACACGAGCATGAAGGGTTCCGTACCTGCTACAAAAAACGGATCTTTCCTTATTTGTGCCCCCTTATTTAAACCATAAATTCTTAAACGCTCCACAAACCAACCAGGGTCCTCATTAAGCAGTCACCGTGGCCAGATACGGCTTCGTACTCATCATTATCTTTTTCTCAATAATTTTCCTGTAATATTAAGTACGACCTATATTGCGAATTTTTTTTTCCCAAATGTTGGCATCAGACTTTGCGAAGGTAAATAAAGACAAAAAAAACCGCTCAAGTGCGAGTCTAAATCGCGCACGAAGGGTTCTGTACCACCGTTCAATGGAAGCGATGGTGTGGAGTGAATAGTTTGGATTTTACACAGCAAAATATTGTTTACAAAGTTATTGGTGCGGTTACTCTAAATCGCGCACGAAGGGTTCTGTACCACCGTTCAATGGAAGCGATGGTGTGGAGTGAATAGTTTGGATTTTACACAGCAAAATATTGTTTACAAAGTTATTGGTGCGGTTACTTTCACACTCCATGTATGTAACCAGGTGCATCCATAAGTTTGTATGTGGTATTGAAAGAATTGTTGTATGGGAGCCCCCTTAAATATTTCTTTTATCCTGTTTTTTAGTATTTGTTGTTATAGCGGCAACATAAATACATCATCTGTGAAAATTTCAACTGTCTAACTATCACGGTTCGTGAGATACAGCCTGGTGACAGACGGACGGACGGACAGCGGAGTCTTAGTAATAGGGTCCCGTTTGGAACCCTTCGAGTACGGAACCCTAAAAAAACATTCCACTCCCTTAAAGGGTGGAATGTTTTTTTATTTCTTTCTTTTAACGAAGTTAACGGCGTTAAATCTGATGGATCGGGTGTAAAAATTGGGGTTCCACAAGGTTCCACATCAGGCCCTTTCGTATTCCTGGTTTATATTAACGATCTGCCTTTCATGGTGGAGAAATTAACTGACATAGTGTTGTTTGCTGATGATACTTCAATGGTCTTCAAAATTGAAAGACAAAAAGGAGATTTTGAAGATGTTAATGGTGTATTGTCTCTAACCTTGAATTGGTTCACATATAATCATTTATTGTTAAACGCTGGCAAAACCAAGTGTATCAAATTCTCACTTCCAAATGTCAGGCAAGTTGAGACCAGTTTATTCTTAGACAACAGCACGTTAGAATTAGTAAATGATACGAAGTTTCCATTTATAGCAAATTGCAGTGTGGATCCCACGTAGATAAATTAGCTGGTAAATTAAGTTCTGCGGCTTACGCTGTTAGGAACATCAGACAAAGCACGGATGTGGCTACATCTAGGTTAGTATATTTTAGTTACTTTCATAGTGTCATGTCCTATGGTATCTTGTTGTGGGGGACAGCAGCGGATATTCAAGCTATTTTTATTTTACAGAAAAGAGCTATTCGAGCAATTTATAATTTAAAACGAACAGACTCCTTAAGAGAGCTTTTTAAAGAAATTAACATACTAACTGAAGCTAGTCAATTTATTTTAGAAAATATAATGTATATACGCAAGAACCTTACAACATTTTCCAAACTTAGCGATAGCTGTAATGTTAACCTAAGAAATAATCACAGACTGTGTGCGCCCCGGTTTAGACTCGCTAAGGTGAGCGATTCTTTCAAGGGTCAGTGCATTCTCTAATATAATAAGATACCTCTGGAGATTTTGAAATTGCCATTTGAGCAATTTAAAAAGCATGTTAAAGCGACTTTGTCGAAAAAGGGATATCAAGATTACTTAAATGGCAGGACTGTATGGGGTTAATCTAGCTCAACACAGACCTTGCTGTTAATAACTTTGTAATAATTTATTCCTGCTTATTAATCATAATAATTAAATTTTTCATATTTATAATAGCTAAGCACAACCTTTTGAGATCTAAAAATCAATCTGTGGGAGTTTATACGCTCTACTTCTCCCACAGTGGTCCAATGTAGAGAAGAGGCAAAAAATGACGTTTGCTAAGTATATGTAAATATCTACAGTAATAAAGTACTTTGACTTTGACTTAGATTGGTACCTTTTCAACAAAGTATTTTAAAACGATGAATAATACTCGCAACAAGCCCTTTCATTTAACATGTCACACGACAAAGTCAGAAAATATATTTTTTAATTTTCTGATTTGCCACGGAAATTCAAAGTTTGTGTACTTGTTCACACACGTTCTTGTTCTTGTTTGGGTCTCATAAATAACTTCATAAGTGTATCGAATATCAACTTAATCGGGCTGGAATTAAGTTCTTTAAAATCGGTTTACTTTAACACACGGACGGGCAGTCACCACGAGTGATCCTATAATGCTTCCGTTTTTCCATTTTAAGGTACGGAACCCTAAAAAATAACACTTGAATGTAAAACTTTTGATTTGTGCGCCGGAAGTCTATAGGGATACACACTATATATCGCCCATATGGGCAAATAGCAGGTAGAAAGCCTTCAGCATATACCGAGGCCATGGCTCACAGTAAAATCTAAAAGAAATCTGTTGAAATCAATCAAGCGGTAATTTTTAGTCCGTATACTACACGAGCTGATGCCCGCTCAATGTGTAGGGAGGTCTGACTCCTGGGCATGGGTAATTCAATTTTTTCCCCTCCAACAAAAAATAACGTTCGATAGGGACATGAACTAAGGTCGTGGTCAACATCACATCCGGTACGGTACTGTATCCACTGGCAAACAACGATTTAATGATATCGCGTTTATTTAGGGATTTTATTAGAACGTTTATAAAATCGTTTATTACTATGACGCAATCGCTTTCAAGCCATACTGTAAGCCAATCTGCGGCGTACTGATGTACATAGTTGCGTAAATGTATAGAGGTAAAGGCTACAAATTCAAACTACCTGTAATCGGGTCGTTGCATTGGTCGATGCGGTAACTGGATATAAAGCTGTCGCCAGCAAAATCCGGCTCTACCATAAGCTCGTCCTTCTTGTCTTCGTCAAGGCCGTCTGAGTGCTAAATTCTTTGTATATAAATGGTACCTACTTGGCAACAAAGTACAGATAGGTACTTCATCTAAGCTTAGGTACTTACAATATCAATATGCATAAGTACCTATACGTAAATTAAATACGACTTTACTATCACTCAAAGTCTACAGTATTAGTCGGCAATCAGATGTATTTCTTTGTGTGTAAGACAGCCTATGCTGCAGCGTACATCAAACACCATAATGTAGGCAATGTTCAGTTGCTTTGGTACAGGGTCTTTTACGCTCCTTCCTAAACCTCACCGCAGTTGGCCAAACAGATTTAGAAGCATTTCTTCCTGAGCCGTCTCCTTCCTCGTTTCGACTGTTCTATTTGGGTTAAGTTCTATTTTGTACACTGCATGTACCCTACTGGTATGGTCCTATACTTACTTACTCGTACTGTCTTATGTCTGCTTCACATTGGGTTGTATTATTATGTATGACAAAACAGTTTCAACAAATTTCTTCTAGCTCATCTCCTCAATAGCCCGTTTTATAATACCCACCTAGGTACCTACCTACCAAGTTTATTCGAAACAACAACAGGGAAGTACCTACTTTGATGCAAATTTTAGAAAATCCTCGGTGATGTGATTAACTTGGTAGGTACCTAGGTACATACCTAACATTTATATTTCAACAAGGATTATCCAAAGAGCTCATTTCAAGCACCATGTGCCTTTGGTAGTAACAGAGAGTTATATTATTATTATATTTCACAAAAGATACAGTAGCCCGGTTTTGTTGATGGTCGTGGTGGCTTTTATCTGGTGAACTTTGACATGGTTACCGCCTTTTAAAAGTAAACCCTTATCATCTCGAATGAAGTTCATTCACAGTTCTCAAGATGACGTGGTCAGTCATTCGCCTACACAAATTAAACATTACATACTACTACATGACTACCTTATACCTACAAAACATAGCCATAGGCAAGCTACGGTTGAATTATTGATTTTCAATCGAATCTCATTTAATTCCTATTTGATTTATTACAATTACTTCACGGACTTGGTATGCAAAAGAAGCCCCTAAAGTATTTACCGTTCATACCTAGCTACGTTGGTCGTGTGTGCGAGTAAAATGATATGATCTCTTTCGCCAGTGTTTCTCACTTGTTTTAGAAGCTATTCGGTTGATAAATTTGACACAGATAAAAGGTTATCTGTTTCTGGTCGAAATTGTAACAACCAATGTATCGCTGAGAAACGGGGCGCTCGATCTTTACAGTACCTACCTACTCGGTGGTACCGTGCCGAGGATGACGTCAACCTAACTAATTAAAGTTCTCCATGCCTCGTACGGACGCTTGCCACTTGCCGCAAGCTCCGAGCCACCATAAACTCAGACGATCCGAATGGCCGAGTCGGCAGTGACCCTGCCTACGAAGCCAAGGGTCCCCGGTTCGAGCCCGGTGGGGGCAAATATTTGTTTGATGAGAACGGATGTTTGTACCCTAGTCATCGTTGTTTATCTATCTAAGCATAATATATATCTATATAAGTATGTTTATCGTTGTCTAGTACCCAAGATACAGGGAATTCTAGTTTGGGGCTAGATCAATGTGTGTAAATGGTGTCCAAGGTATTATATTATAACTCGCAAGCGTGTGGATGGAATCCAACGATGTCATCCACACGCTTGCGAGTGCGTCAGTTTGTTGTCAGCGAGCAAGCGCATGGTGGACGTTGAAGTTATTTCGTCTGCCATAACATTTGACCTAAGTTATTTTAATTATAAGTAAAGTAACTTTTTTAAATGCTTTCTGAAAGTGGCCATAAGAATTTCTTTCTTGCTTTTCATTTCCTTCACTTTCATTTCCGAATTTCATTGAACCAAACTAAAACTGAATGACAACAGTGTAATATGATGGGAACTGCTACTGCTGTTGGTGGTGAATAGAGTCGAAAGACGTAGGTAGTTATGTAGACATGTTTATTGGTCTACTTTCCAGGTTAGAGTGAACACAATAATTCAGTGTACATAGTACTTATGTCTTAGTTAGTGCGTGACATGATACAGTTAAATGAATAATAAGTTATTTCTACACCTCATCTCCCCTTTTAAGCCCTTTGAAAAAATGTGGAAGTTAGTTCCACATTTTTTAGTTACATATTTTTAAAATACAAAATAAGGTAAATAATCCTAAATCTTAATTTTACCACTTAATTATTTCATTCTAATATTATCTTAAAAATTTAATTTTAATCTAACTTAAATAATACATTTCTCATCTGTAAAACTTCCTATTCAAACAATTTAGTGTTATTTTTATGTTTTACATAATCTTTACCATCTCTATTAATTTTTACATTTGGGGTCAAATCTTCAATAACTTTATAAGGTCCTAAATATATTTTATCCAACTTATTGCCAACTTGATTTTTTAATAAAACTAAATCGCCTCTATTATATTTTACTGGATTGGCATTTTTGTCATAAGAACTCAACAAAAACATCTACATCACGAATGACCCAAAACACTTTGTCCCCGAAGATTACGTGATATTTTACTCCCCTAAAGGCTATAAAAGCTGGTTTAGCGCGCCGATAATCTCCCCGTTTGCTGCCGCAATACGAAATACCACATTGCCCTGGATGAAGTGGATAAGGCCATGACTATAGATTAAAAAATATGTAGGCCCGAGTTCATATTAGGTGTAGGACAGGTACTTAAGGCGATTAACTTTCCCCTTACTAACAGCGTACCCCATCATAAATGCGGCTGCATCAACGATGTAACAGATATACACCTTATTGCAATTAGTAAAAAAGGAAAAGTGTTATGGTTCCTTTAGTTTTGCCACTGCTGACTATTATAGTATTGAGTTTTGGCTTTCAATATACGAAATGAGCCGACTGCATATTGTCTCCTACCTAACACTAATAAATAATGCGCTGAGCGCGCACATACAGTTCATTGAGCAAACGAGGTCTCTAGCCTCCGCTTGTGAGTCAGCCCTTTGTTTTCTTCTACCTAAGAGTAGGTACATCATTGTGTAGCGTAGTTGAATTGAACGCTACGGCTTTTGTGCTCAATCCTTATTTCAAAGACAGTTATTGTGTGGAATTTCCACCTCAAAGGCTCTATAAACTCTACTACATAAGCGATAGGTACCTAATGTACCTATAAATCTAATGCGTATTCATAACATTTAACTTCGACATTAATAACTGTCACATAATGTACATATTGCTTCCTAAGAGCATTCCTCTCAGTCTAGATTAGACCATCTTTTGCCTTTTGCTACAGAGCCCGCGGTATCAATGAATCGTGTAATGAGCCGGTTTTTAGGTCGCAAGCTCGCTGCTAGAGGGAGAGCGTTCGTCTCATTAGCATGGAGCGATTGTTGCGAATGTGTTATCTATCACTGACGGATGTGGAGGGCGGAAGGCCGGCTCCAGCTTCGAGCGCCGAATGACACGGCGTGAGTCGCGTGACTAAATAACTGCTATTGATTATAAATGAAAATACCTACTTGTAAGGTCCGTTTTATTAAAATCAGAGTTATTTTAATGTACAAAGCTAAGCCTTAGCGACTAGCTAAATAGGTAGGTGAAAAGCTTTTGGCCGAAAATTCTACCTTTAATGCCACACGCAATGATTAGCAATTCACAGGAATCTCGTCTACCAGACAGACAGACAGTATCAGGCTGTGTGGGAGCGAACCCATTATGTCCAAAACAAAAAAGCGCATCCCGAAATGCGGCGTTATTTTTGTTGCTTAGTGCCCATTTCTGAGAACGGCACGAGCGGGCGAGGGCGCGGGGCGGGCGGGAGCGGTCGTCGCCTCGCGCAGGGCCGTACTCGGGGCCGCTTTAAAAGGTTACCCAAATCTATAGACCAAAAGCGCAATAAATGACTCGGTCGCCAGATTGCCGCCTGTCGCGGCACTAAAGTAATCCCATATTCTATAGTTTCCCTGTTGTAGCCAGTAACACCGTACAAAAACAAATTCCTAACTCAGCTTTCTGTTTTAAAGCATGTAAATAAAATTTTAATAAGTAAATGTGTCCTTCGGTGGGGAGATTAATGGGCTATTCATGTCACCACCGAGGGGCACGGGTATTTACTGTCAGCAGTTATCAAGTTGCTCTTTTAGAGCCTCTGGCACACCATAACAACTACTACCACCGAGTAGCGATAAAAGCTTAACTGGACCTCTAGAGCTTAATATGTCAACCGAAACACAGAAGCGCCCGAAACAAATGTCAAATATACACAGTCAGGTCATAAGTTCTGTCACACAATAAAAACTTTTGAATTTAGAACGCTGGCCACAAAAAAGTTTATTGAATTCGAATTTCGAATTTTTCATGAAAAAAAAATGTGTACTTTTTATAATTTTCCTCATTTTTAAATATGGAGTGGACACTTAAAGAAGACCGTGTCGCAGTTATTGCGTTGTATCGTTGCGGTTACGCGCCAATTCAGATTTTCGACTTACTGAAAAATTTGAATATAACCAAAAGATTCGTTTATCGTACCATAAAACGATACAATGAAGACTCTAGTGTAGATGACAGGTCAAGAAGTGGTCGCCCTCGCTCTGTTAGGACTCCAGCAGTGATAAAAGCTGTGAAGGCGCGAATTCAAAGAAATCCCATACGTAAGCAGAAACTGTTGGCCCTTCAGATGGGGTTAAGCAGTACCACGGTGAAAAGGGTGTTAAATGAAGACTTAGGGCTTAGGGCATATCGAAGAAAAACAGGACATCGTTTGGACGCTCGTTTAATGGACCTGAGACTGAAGAGATGCCGCGTTTTGTTGAAGCGGTACGCGGGGAAAAAGCATCGGGAAATTATTTTTTCAGATGAAAAAATTTTCACCGTGGGAGAGAGCTACAACAAACAAAATGATAAGGTGTACGCACACAGCAGTAAGAAGCGAGCAACCGTATTGCGCGTGTCCAACGAGGTCATTTTCCATCCTCGCTCATGGTTTGGTTGGGAGTCTCTTATTGGGGCTTAACTGAGGTACATTTTTGTGAGAAAGGCGTAAAAATGCAGTTGTGTATCAAAATACAGTCCTCAAGAACCTTGTGGAACCTGTTTCTCATACCATGTTTAATAACAGGCACTGGGTATTCCAACAAGATTCTGCGCCAGCTCATAGAGCGAAAAGCACACAAGACTGGCTGGCGGCGCGTGAAATCGACTTCATCCGGCACGAAGACTGGCCGTCCTCCAGTCCAGATTTGAGTCCGTTAGATTACAAGATATGGCAACACTTGGAGGAAAAGGCCTGCTCAAAGCCTCATCCTGATTTGGAGTCACTCAAGGCATCCTTGATCAAGGCAGCCGCCGATATTGACATGGACCTCGTTCGTGCTGCGATAGACGACTGGCCGCGCAGAATAAAGGCCTGCATTCAAAATCGCGGGGGTCATTTTGAATAAACTTTATTACCATAAGAATCTATGTTTTATTAAGTTCATTTTGCTATATAAATGTTTACATAAATAATAAACATGTCTAAATTATTTCCACGTCTTTGTCTACCCCTACTAACAACAAAATCAATTGATGAAACCAGGACTGGCTTGCAGGGCCATAACAACAAAATATTAAAAAAAAAGTCAAGTACGCGCATTTAGGCTTCTGTAATAAATGTAGAATATGAGCCAAAAAAATAAATTAAGAAGATACTCACTTATCAGCAAATAAGTACTTTGTTTTTCTTAGTGTTTGTATAAATGACAAAGTTATATTTGCGGTTTTTAATAAAAAAAAGAATGATTATTTTATTTGTTCAAACCAATTCTCGTTAAAAGTGTTTATTGAGATACATAATTATAATTTTTTAGATTTTTCACTCTCTTACTTTAACAGTTAGTTAAGGGGGGTACAAATTTTTCCACATTGGAAGGATCTGTCTCTTTAACGATTTGAGGAAAAGTGGCTTCAGAAACCTCATCTATAGACCCCACACATATAGGTTTGATGAAAAAAATATTTTTTGGTTTCAGTTCCATGTATGGGAGCCCCTTCATTTTTAATTTTTTCAATTTCTGTATAAAATTCGTAAAGGAGTTTACATAATACATCATAATACATACCAAGTTTCAACTGTGTAGTCCTAATAGTTTTGGAATAAAGTTGCTGTGACATACGGATGGACGGACGGACAGATGGACGGACAGACTTGAAGAGACTATAATATATGAGACCAAAATATATTTGAAATCCCCGCAACAAGCACTTTTGTTTTACATGTTACACGATGCAATTTTAAAGACTTTATTTAGATTTTCTGATTTGCCCCCCAAAATTGCCCCCCAAATCCAAAATTATAATTTTATTACGTAATATAATTGAGTTTGGACACAATGCATATACACACAAGTGTACCAAATTTCAACATTAGTCCAGAATTTTTTCGTTTCATAACTTTTATACACGGACGGACACACGAGGGTTCCTATAAATTATATAAAATATAATTATCAAAAAGACGGATTACATAATGTGTTCAATATTTCAGATATAAGGGGGGTGGTCTTTTACGACTTTTTTCATAAATTACTTTTTAACTAAGTAGGTAGTATTTCAGATTATGAAAAAAAAACATCAAGCCCTTTAATGTGTCACGATATAGTTTTTTTATTTTTTATTGTGGCTTAGTAATAGGCTCTCGTTTGGCACCCTTTGGGTATGGAACTCTAGAAACGGTGACGCTATGTGATCTAAACAGGTAAATTTATTAAATCAAGTTCTCTTCATTCATTGCTACTAGTATACCGAGTTACGCCGTGCTTTTTGCTCGCTGCCCTGACCAGGCCTGTGATGTGAAATAGGAACGCTGCGCGCGTAACCGGTATTTGTTTCCCTTGAGCCGTCTCTGTGCATGTAGGTTGGCGACGACGACGGCGGCGGAGGCGCGGGGCGCGCGGCAGCGGGGGCGGCGCTCGCGCTCGCCCGGCCCGCCGCCTGCCAGTGCAGCGACGGCGCGCGGCGGCCCCACCGCGCCATGGCTTTGCGCGCATTGTTTATATCTGCGCTTATCGCGAGCGCCTCCGCGAGCGTCTACAGCCGCGACCGCGACAGGCTGCGGAAGAACCCGACTCTACTCGAACGACCCTGCTCCCTCAGCTCGTGCTACCCCGCCACGGGCAACCTGCTCATAGGACGCGGCTCGAGACTCTCCGCGACGTCCACTTGCGGCCTGCACGACCAGGAGCGATACTGCATCGTTTCCCACTTGGAAGAGCGAAAAAAATGCTTTTGGTGCAACTCCGGCAATAACACTCTTAACAACCCGAACCTTAACCATCGTATACACAACATCATCTACAAGTTCCATCCAGGCACGAGAACCAAGTCATGGTGGCAATCGGAGAATGGAAAAGAGAATGTCACGGTACAGTTGGACATGGAAGCTGAATTTCACCTGACCCATTTGTTCATAAGTTTCAAAACGTTTCGGCCGGCCGCTATGTTGATCGAGAGATCGTCCGACTTCGGTAAGACTTGGACTGTCTATCGATACTTTGCGCACAACTGTGAAGAATCATTCCCCGGTATCCCGAAGCATTCTCAGGAACAATTATCCGAAGTGGTGTGTGAGTCACGATATTCGGGTGTTTCACCGTCCACCGAAGGAGAAGTGATCTTCAAAGTCTTGCCGCCTCAAATTACTGTGGTAAATCCTTACTCGGAGGAAGTTCAGAACTTGGTACGAATGACTAATCTGCGTATCAACTTTACGAAATTACATACCCTTGGCGATGATTTGCTGGACAATAGACCAGAGATACAAGAAAAATATTACTATTCCATCTATGAAATGATAGTACGTGGTTCGTGTTCCTGTTATGGGCATGCCAATAGATGCTTGCCGATGGCTGGAGTTGAATCTAAGGATAATATGGTACATGGTCGATGCGAGTGCACCCATAACACTGTCGGATTGAACTGTCAATATTGTGATGACTTTTACAACGACCTTCCCTGGCAGCCAGCTGTTGGGCAGGAATCAAACTTTTGTAAGAAATGTACTTGTAACAACCACGCCATCTCATGTCACTTTGACTGGGCAGTTTTCAATAAAACCGGTAAGACAAGTGGTGGAGTATGTGATGATTGCCATCACAACACAATGGGAGTGAACTGCGAACGGTGCAAACCATACTTTTATAAAGACCCAAATTTGGATATTGAAAGCCCGGAAATTTGTAAACCATGTGACTGCGACCCTCAGGGCACAACTGATAATGGAATATGCGACGATGAAACTGATGAAGCTTATAACAAAACTGCAGGCAG
This sequence comes from Argyresthia goedartella, assembly GCA_949825045.1. Classification (NCBI taxonomy): domain Eukaryota; kingdom Metazoa; phylum Arthropoda; class Insecta; order Lepidoptera; family Argyresthiidae; genus Argyresthia; species Argyresthia goedartella. The sequence goes on along the minus strand of OX463814.1, from coordinate 22,999,790 downwards.
CTGCCATTGCAAGACCAACGTTGACGGACCTAGATGTGACACATGCAAAGACGGCTTCTGGAACTTCGACCCCGATAACCCTGATGGCTGCGAGTCTTGCACGTGTGACCGACTCGGTACTGTGGCTGAAAGAGGATGCGACACTGCTTCTGGAGAGTGTTTCTGCAAAAGATTCGTGACTGGAAGAAATTGTGATCAGTGTCTACCAGAGTTCTACGGACTATCTGAAATGGACGACGGATGTTTGGCCTGTGATTGTGATGTTGGTGGCTCTCTCGATAACCAGTGTGACGTCATAACCGGTCAGTGTAAATGTCGCCCTAATGTCAGTGGGCGTCGTTGTGATCAGCCGCTTCAAAACTTCTTTGTGGGACCTCTGGATGATTTAGTATATGAAGCCGAATTAAGTCATTGCGAATCTCAAATAGATGATAACGCGATCCAAACTGAAAATTGTCATGTAGTTATTAGAGAGAACTTCCCAGACGCCAGGCCTGTGACATGGACAGGTCCTGGTTTCATGAAAATTCCAGAAAGTAGTACCATTATTTTTGTTGTTGATAACTTAATGAGAAGTATGAACTATAATGTACTGATAAGATATGAACCTCAGTCACCTTTAAATTGGGAGGAAGCAACAATTTTTGTTAAAAGACCATTGCCATTTGATAGCGACTCACCATGTGCTAATGTTCGTCCTGAAGATGATACGCTTCGTACTTCATTACCTGGAAATCAACGGAGCGTAATGCTTAGAAATACTATTTGCTTAGAGAAAAATAAACGTACTGAAATTCGCTTATATTTGGGAAGACAAGACGGTCAAAACTATAATTCTAGGGCGTCAGTATTGATTGATTCGGTCGTACTTATTCCAGACTTCCACGACTTTTTCGATTCATGTAAAGATTCATTTTCAAGCTCTTGCGAGCCGGAAGAATTTAAGCGATATAACTGCGACGATCCATATTACTATGGCCTGAATAGAGAAAATATACCCGATGTTTGCAAAAAATATCACGCCAGCATTGGATTTTATGTGCAGAATGGATCAGAACCGTGTCAATGTGATCCGACCGGCTCGGTAAGCTACCAGTGCGGAAAATATACAGGAAAATGTCAATGCGTTGAGAATATCGTAGGTCGAAGGTGTGATCGCTGTGCTCCCGGTACTTTCGGATTCAGCAAATTCGGATGTAAACGCTGTGACTGCAACAGTATCGGTTCTTTAGATAACTTCTGTGACGCTACCAGCGGACAGTGCAAATGTCGAGCCAACACATATGGGCGTGCTTGTGACCTTTGTCATCCAGGCTACTTTAATTTCCCCAACTGTCAGCAGTGCGATTGCAATGGCCATGCCGTGGAGTGTGATGACAAAACTGGCGCCTGCAGAGACTGTACCGAATCAACTGAAGGCCATCGTTGCGAGAGATGTATTGAAGGATTTTACGGAGATCCGCGGCTCGATGTTAATATTCCTTGTCGACCTTGCCCGTGTCCAGGGACTAAAGGATCATTGGAAAAAAGTAATCATGCAGATCGATGCACTCTTGACCCAGAACTACAACTAGTTTGTGAATGCAAAGAAGGTTATGCTGGCCCACAGTGTGATGTGTGTGCCGACAATTACTTTGGAGATCCTGTCAGAGGTACTTGTGAGAAATGTGAGTGTAATGACAACGTTGACATTTCGAAGCCTGGAAACTGTGATCCATACACTGGGAAATGTTTACAGTGTCTTTATAACACCGGCGGTGACCACTGCGATGTGTGCCAGGAAGGCTATTTCGGTGATGCTATTCAGAAAACATGTCAAAAATGCAACTGTTCTGAACTGGGAACCAACTTCACCCTGGGAAATTGTGATAGAGTGACCGGTCAATGTCCTTGCTTCAAAAACGTGATGGGCATGTATTGCGACCAATGTACCGAAAATCATTGGAAAATTGCTATTGGCAGCGGGTGTGAACCATGCGATTGTGATCCAGTTGGTTCATTATTGCCACAATGCAATCCTTACATTGGCCGATGCGATTGCAAACCGGGATATGGTGGTAGACAGTGTGATCAATGCGAAGAAAATCATTGGGGTAATCCAAATGTCGAATGTTTCAGATGTGAATGTGATTATTATGGCTCTAAATCCCAACAATGCAGACAAGAAGATGGTGCTTGTGTTTGTAAGCCAGGAATTGGTGGACATAAGTGTGACATGTGTGCCAGAGGATACCTGGGCGAAGCTCCTCAATGCTATGCTTGTGGTGAATGTTTCGACAACTGGGACAAAATTATTGATGATTTGCGACAACAGACTGAGTATGCCATTGGAAATGCTAGTGAAATTAAAGTTGTTGGTGCTACGGGTGCATACACGCGAGATTTCGAGGATATGACCAAGAAAATAACAGACGTTGAAAATCTCCTTCAAAGTGCTTCTCTGGGTCAATCAAGAGTCAAAGAATTATTCGATGAAATGGGTAAACTACAAGAACAGTTGTCTGCAGCTGAAGAAAAGGTTAAAGATAGTAACGATAAACTAAACAGCATTACATCGAATATTAACCTAGGAAATGTTACCTTGGATGCTCTTAGAGACAGCGTTGATCAGCTAAAGTCTAAAACTCAAAAGTTAAGTGATAATGCCACAAAATTACAGGAGGCTAATTTAGAAGGAGCACTTAATTTGACACGTGAAGCAAAACAGAGAGCATTAAATGCAGCTGACGATACAGAGAACGTGCAGCTTATAATCGCAGCGACAGATCGCCAAATTAAAAGTACGGACAAACTGATATCGATGCAATATTCCCATTTTAATAATACTCAGAACGACAACGATAATAAACTAAATGACATCAACAACCAGCTGGGTCAGTTAGAATCGCGTGTCCCAGATTTAAATGAGAAAATGTGTGGAGGTTTGAGTGATTCGTGTGACCTCTGTGGAGGGGCTGGGTGCGGCAAATGCGGTGGAATTTCATGTGACCAAGGCGCAGTTACTAAAGCAGAACAGGCTCTGGAATTTGCAAACAAAACTGAACATCGTATAAAAGAACACGAATTGACTGCAGAAGACATGTTTAGGTCGATTTCGCAAGCGAAACAAGATACCGTTGCTGTTCGGGTCAAAGCCAAGGATATTTTCAATAAAGCAAACGAATTTAAACTGAACTCTGAACGAGTCACTAATGAAAGTCAAGACTTGACTACAGAATTAAAAGACTTCCTTTCAAATACTTCGAGCACCCCTGCAGATGTCCGAACTTTGGCCAATGAGATACTCAACCTCTCTATTAGTATTGAACCTAAAGAGATCACTGATCTTTCACAACGTATAAACTCAACAGTTTCGCAACTCACTGACATAGAAAATATTATCACTGAAACCAAACCCGACTTAGAAAGAGCAAAAAATCTAAAACAAAACGCCACAGTTGTTAGCAAATCTGCCAATTTAACATTAGTTTTGGCAAATAAGGTTTTGGAAGCATTAGACCAAGCCCAAGCAGCTCAAGACGCGGCAGAGAATGCTATCACTAAAGCCAATAGCGACATCGACGCAGCTAAAAACGATTTAACACCAATTGAGATCGAAACGAAACAAGCTCAAAAAAAAGCTAACGAAACGAAAGAAGAAGTAGATGGACTCCGACTCCGTCTCTCGGATTTACAGAAGAACATTCTCAAAATTGAAAGCGACGCAGAACAAGTGAAAGTGGAGGCTAACGACGTGGTGAACCGTGCTGAAGGCGCTGAACAGAAAGCACGACAGCTGCGACAAGAGTTCAAAACCACCAACGCATCACTGACTGATCGAGCCAGTCAAACGTCGAACTCGCGGGAGAGAGCTCAGCTGTTACTCAATCGTGCAACCAAGCTCGCCAGCGAGACACAGTCCCAGCTTAAACAGCTAGCAAGCATGGAGCAGCTGTATAACGATCACAGCGCGCAACTCAACACTTTAGAAAAAGAGATAGGAGACCTCAATTCCCATATGAACTACTATCTGTCAGAAATTACCAAGAAATCAGATTATTACAGATCCTGTCAGAAGCAATAACAAGTTGAAATGTCAAAACGTGTCATGCCTATTGCGAGCACACTGACGATTTCGTAGCCAATTGACAACGGTAAAGCGTTTAATCACTGAAGTTTAGCTGTCGTGCTGCGCGCGGTAGCGGTCTGTGTGAGGCAAGCTGTCGTGCTGCGCGCGGTAGTGGTCTGTGTGAGGCAAGCTGTCGTGCTGCGCGCGGTAGCGGTCTGTGTGAGGCAACACAACAATGCTAACGTATAATGCAATGTGATTCCTTGTACAGGTAATACATCCTAAATGCCAACGTACATATTTATTGATTGTGCCATAGTAGAGATTGTCGGTCTTTTATTTTCGACACGTAGGCAAACTATTACAAGCTTTTATTTGTTTACTGATCAAATACGAACAGGTAAAACGACTTGATCAAAACAATATGTTTCCTACTTTTACACTTACAGGCACTTATTGCAGCTGATATTTAAAAACTACTCGTATAGGTACGATTAATAGTTACCTCATACAAATAGTCGAAAAAACTTAGGAATGACAAACCTCTCGAACTTCAATAACTCCTATTAGTAGGGGAGGCCAGGAGGCGATTTAGTTAGAAACTCAAGTGCGTCTGATACGGAAGATACTCATATATTAAACAGAGTGTAGGGTATATCTTAATCTGATCTGCTCGAGTTAATCACGAAATAGCCTCGTGGCTTCCCGGACTATATTGTGGCCGTAGCCTAGCATTAAGTTTTAGTTAATTATGTATTTTATATTTAGTTTTATGTATTTCTAATCTGAAACAAATCCAAAGAAATCATTCTTGCGAGATAATCTTGCTAGAAAACTTTTTAAAAGATTCAAAAAACCATGATAAATAAACACAAATTTGACAGTGCCTTTGTTAATAATAACTCTAGGTAATTTATGCTTATTATTATGTTGTTTCTATTCTGTTATTTTGTAAGAATTTATTGTGGCGTGTGTGTTGTAAAATATAATACTATATCTAATAATTTAATATTCTAAGTAAGTCCTAATAGCAATAAACAATAGCTAGATTTGTTCCATGATTTTAATATACTACATGAAGTTTAAGTAACTTTGTAATTGCATTTAAAACTACATTAATGTATCTTTTCTCAAATAAGATTCTTCGAAATATGTATTTACTGCTAAGTGGCGTTTTTGCATAAATTGTTGTTAACGTAAATTAATAGGATGTGAGGCACAATACTTAATTGTAATATGTTAATAAATTACTTTTATAAAACCATGTTGTATATATTATTATTTAAACAGTCGGTAGGCAGAATAATATGAAGAAGGTAGGCAGTGGCGGATTTAGGCATTTGCCGCTTGTGGACTATCCAAATTTGCCGCCCCTCCCAACTTTCACAGTCAAATTAATTTTTAAATATGTTTTATCAAAGCCATATGATTTGAGTGCACTATCGTCCAGTGGCGACGCGTAGCGGGGTTGGTGGGTAACTGAGACGTTATTCTATTGAGCACCTCCCAAGATAAAACAACAAATACTCAACACTCCAGGCATTTGGTGCATGGTTTTTTGACAATATCTCCTCTCCGGCTCATTTTACGATAGTTTTATCGTCTTACAGTCTTCCAATGAAGTAATGTAGAAAAAAAATATTGTAGACTCAACCTCTTTTTTGTGAAATCAATAGTCGAGCCTGAGCAGCGGAAAGTCTACTTCATTATGCTTTTTGGCTAAATATACATTTCCGCGCCACCGCTCGGTAGGAGTAAATGGCGCATTCTTCGAAAGACAAACGTTGCCGAATGGGACCCAACACAAACATTCCGTGCGTCCGTCTGTTTTTGGGTCTAGAGTCAAGTCAGATATACATCAGCGGGCTTATATCTCATGACCATAAAAGATAAACAGTTGAATTTTTTACAAAGTGTGTATTTATATGTCCGCTTTAGTTATGAAATCGATAAGTTGTTTGTGTAATAAAAAAATAAAAATGGGGAAACAATTCAAAGTGCCTTGTACCCCCGAACAAGGCACTTTAAATTGGCACACAAGGCGCACAAGGCACATTAACTCTTTAATTTAACAGCCGAAGTGCATGTTGAAGTAGACTTTGTATCGCTTATACTCTGAAACTGTTGAATTTACAAAAAGAAGTTGAGACAATATTTATAGGAAATTTTCTCTTGTTTATATTATTAGAAAACTATTTTATCGTAAAATGCGCTGGGGGGTAGATATTGTCTAATACCTACCCAACTGTTTAAATACGCCATTTCTCCAATAAGGGGCGGCGCGAGCGGCAAAAATACGAGGTTTTTTCACTAGGAAAACTTTCCAGGCAAAACTACCAAATGCCTGGGCAACAACTTGTGTACGGGACTATATTTTGTTAAAACAGTAATTCTCGTGGCTTGCAGGCAACCAACAAGCAATATTATGAGAACCAGCTTGCTCTGAAATTTCACATGTCCAACAAGTAAGGTATTGAGAAAGGAGATGGCATGACTCGTGCCATCTCACGAGGACCTAGAGAGGTACCTCCCAGACTGGCAGGAACAAGCACAGGATAGGGAGGTGTGGTCTAAATAAAAACAAGATTCACTGTCCATGGTCCGTAATTGATATAATAGAACATAATTTTTATGTACGCCTGTACGACAATATAATTGTTCCTAGAACTTTATTTTTTATTATGTGCTACTGCGAATTCCTTTATTAATGTTTTTAAACTAGTGGAGGCTATTTGACGCACTATTTTTTGATATAGCATTCATAAATGCAAAAGGTCTAAATGCTGACTCATGAGTTGTTAAAGTGTAGAGTTTGATATCTCCATTTCTATAAGAGCAATCGTTGTGTAAATTTGTACAGTGAGCGCAGTATTTATGCACTATTTTGTGTGTTAGATTCGTATCTTGGATGTTTGCCGTTGTTGCAAACGGTGTGGGGTACGCTAGCATTACCGTTACGGTACCGTACACACAACGAATGGTCATTATGTCTTAAACTAATGATGTTTTTTTACTTTTGCACTGATTATGCACTATTCATGCTCTATTTATGGGAATGAAAATAAACCGTGAATTCACCATGTGTACGCTACCATAACGGACACGTACTAGGTGCCAGTCCTTTGAAATTAGGTATGGTCTCAAGGATTTAGGAAACCGCCGCAAGCAAATTGCGCGAGACCTCTGGTATCCTGTTTGCCATAAATCCAATATGGCCGCCATCTGTTTAGGTTCTATAAGGCTTAGCACGCACTGCGATTAAACGCGAGCGTTTAAACGCAAAACTGAAACCGCCGAAAAATGTAGCACATAAGTTTACCATACAAGCGCAACCATATGTGGCGTTTTTCTTAGGTTATACTAGATACTCTTCTTGTGTGTAGTGTACTATGTATGTGTGATGTACAATTACATATGTATATGAACATGTTAGTTCTAAATAAAAAAACAGACGGCGCTAGCTATGCACTTCCCATTACTGGGTCAAAGATAAGTCTCTATTTTAGTATATAACAAGGTACTCTGTGCTCAGTCGGATCTGAAAAACCGCTTACGGTTAAACGCTGTGCGTGCGCTACCATACTATTACTATGAGACACAAAAAAATCGCGCGGTTGCAAACCGCGGTAAAAACGTAGCTAGCTACGTTTTTAAAATCATTCACCGAAAAACGCCACATATGCGTACGCTTGTATGGTAAACTTATGTGCTACATTTTTCGGCGGTTTCAGTTTTGCGTTTAAACGCAGTGCGTGCTAAGCTAAGCCTTATAGACACAAAATCTTGATTGATACCAGTTTTTATAGGTAAGGGGAACTAATTTATAAGGTCTAATCTGTGTTTTACGGTCAAATATTTTTATATTACCCAAATTTTTATTACTACTTGTCAGTTTATAATTTCTGACATAGCGAAGAACGACTATTCTTTGACATATCGTGGTTGATCAATGATCTTTGACATATCGTGGTTGATCAATGATCTTTTTGATAAAGAGCATCTTGTCTGATAATTAGAGATCGGTTAATCGGATGTACTTATATTTACATAAAGTTGAGATGTTGGATATTGAATGCACTTTCTATTGAAAAATCCCGCAATTCCGGGAACGCTAAATTTAGTATTCTTATTATAGTATCGGATATACATAAATACAAATACTTATTTTAATTTATGTTTTTTTTTCAGTACCACACTTTGCCCCTCTAACACCCTACACACATCCATAATTGCATCGGGAATCAAAAAATTAATTGCATCCGAATAGTTATACCATCCCGGAATCCCGGGATGAATTTTTATTTTTTTAATTAAGAAGCCGCTTCCATACGTTATACCTAAAATGTTACTTTAGGTAAATATGCATACGAATATCCGCTCTCTACTGATAATATGTCAACGGGACCGATGCTGGAGGCGACACAACTAAACTAATTAACAAAAGTGTGTTTGAAAATGGAATCTATGGCTACCGCACAAGAAATGTCGTATTTAAGGTTGTTGGTTTAGTGCCTTAGTTATTTGATTTTGACACCTAAACAATCGCAATGAATATCTGGCATCTGTTGGAAATATAGTTGATACTTTTTAGGAACTGTCAATAAGGTAATTTTGTTCACGAGTTCTATGATATACTAAACTAACATGTGGCGTCATAGTCAAATGCTGTCTTTTTAACACAAAATTGAGTATATAAAATACAATTGTTAGAAATATACAATCCTGATATTGTCAAAGGTTTTTGTTGAAATAGGTTCAGCTTGAGATACGTTTCTAGATTTATTGGACTACCTTGTGTAGTGATAAATAAATAAAAAAAACACTCACAAAACACGTATAATTTATTTTTATAATAAAACCAAAAGATTACAACAACAAAAAATGAATAACCGTGTCCAAAACCAAAAATTAAACCAGAAAAGAGATAAAAAACTGAAATTGTCTGTGTCGCAAATGAACACCGAAATTGCTTTTGACGCTGTATGCGCACTTTGATCAGGACTGACGTGAAGACGAAATGTTTGTATGAAGTGCGTATGGAATGGATGAGGGGTTAAATGAACGATTGTCCAAAAGTATGCCGAAAATATCTTTGACGGTGGCGTACAAATGCCTTTAGGAATTTAGATGAAATTAATGAACAGACGACCTAATCCTGTTCAAAGATATAAAGTTGTCGAAAGAATGAAGCTGCGCGAAATTAAAATTGAAATACATATGACAGTTCAATTAAACAAAAAAATGGATTGGGTCAAAAAAATACGGGATCTCCTGCAGCGGCGTCCAAGTTCCTCCTTCACGTACGCCTGCCTGCCTGCGTCTGTCTGCTTGAAAGCACGCCTTGGTGAGGTCTACGCGTCCGCGGTGTCGGTTTCGAAAAATTGCGCAGCTCTCCACCAAAAGCTACAAATAAGATATAACGATAAGTACCATAATAACGCTAACACGACCAAAATGCCACCACGGAATATAAACACCAAATACATACCCAGGACTTTGAGTTCAGATGAAATAATGGGAAAATATTAGGAAAACATCAGGAAAATTTTAGGCCGGCATCAATTCTTGCCCAAGGACAATTCTTCTTGTGTCAAGGCTGCCCAAAACACATTACAAAGCTCCTCACAACGCGAACAAAACTGGTCAAACGAGAAAAATGTGCACCAAAATGCTTACGACTCCAACAGCTCAATGAAAAATGATTTTTTTCCAGACCTGCCAAAACTGACAACTACCAATAAGAATCTAGAATCATTCGAACTTTCAATTTCGCATAAACTTATAAAACATCAACCAGCCCGTATCACAATAAAATCGAAATAAAAATTAACATAACAAAGGAGTCTTAAAACGACGTCTGCGAGTTCACGCTGCACTTGTCAAACCATATTGACTGAATCCAGCGCCAAAAGCTAGCAACCTACAATTGTATACCACTCGCTCGACAGACTTTAATTTCTGGCATGACGAAGAACGACTATTCTTTGACGTATCGTAGTTGATTAATAATCTTTATCTACACACGTATCATAAATCTTCTTTACTGCGTCCAAAAACCGCACGTTACGATCAGCATAATGTTAAACTACTTTGTAAAAACTCAATTTCTTATCTGAATATTGAACATTATGACCATAATGTGTAAATTTTCTACATATTAGGACATTCAAATTTCGAACGCCGACGCCCGCCTGCGTGCCGCCCCTACTTTGTCCGTGAAGTTTTTACTACAGAACAAGCTAAAAAACTCAATGCCACAATGCCGGTCAAACATGCGGTTCCTGAACACATCAAAGAGAGCTTATGATATGTGCGTAGATAAACTAGGAATGTAACTGTACATAATTAGGCATTAAAACACTCGAGTGATATTATTATGAAACTCGCCTTCGACTCGTATCATAAACCCACTCTCGGGATTTAATGGCCTTCATTATGTATCAGTCACGTAAACTACTATTTATTCATTTATTTATTCGTTTACAGATTAGTAATCTAAAACTGTATCGATATTAATAATCTGAGATCACTAACAGCGATCGATACAGTTTACTAGTTTTTTTTTGGTCCCGTTCGCCTCTTGACTTGAGGTAGGCAATTGTATATTCAACCATTCAGCCTATTTTTTTACTTGTCTGTGGCAGAGTCGAGCCTACTTTAGCGCATTCGCTAATATGCTGAGTTTTAGCGCCATTCACGTTTTGTTGTATTTTATGAAAATATTGTTATTATTTTTGCTTAACAATGACTGATGATTGTGAAGAAAATTTGAGTCCACCCGATATTTTAAATGCGGCGACGGTAATTACTAATAATCTAATACCAGCAAAGTTGAGAAAATTATATGATAAATGTTACGAAGTATGCACCAATGTATGAAAGTAGATAGAGTAGCGTATGAAACTGCACATAACTAAGAATTAAAACCTCGCCTTATACTACTAAAAACCGCGCCTAATGAGAGTAGATAAAGTAGTGTATGAAACTGCACCTAAATATGTGTTAAAACGCTCGCCTGATACTATTAAAAACCCCTCTTTATGCGACTGTTTCATAAACTACTATTATGACTTTTATGACACAGAGCTTCAGGTCTGATTTTATCTGGCATATTGGTTGGAAGTTAGCTGAATGGAATCCGGCTCCAAAAGCTAGCGAACTAAAATTTTGTTATTACGCAACAAATTTTAATTTTCTGACATAACGAAGAATGGCTACTCATTGATTGATAATGATGGGGGACAGGAATGCACGGCCAAGTAATGCCCGGCCCCGGAATGCCCGACCCCAGAATCTTGGGATTTGGGACGCCAATTTCGGGGCCGGACATTCCAAGCCGCACATTACTGGGCCGTGCATTCCGAGGCCGTGCACTGCCTGTTCGACCCCGGAATGCCCGGCCCCGGAATTGTGGGACGTCTCTCATTGGCTGGAAATACTGGCTTCTGATTGGTCGAACATTTTCGATTTAACTTAGACGAATATAAGGCCATGGTCATAGTAGTGAGGTTTTTTGTAAGCACGTTTAACATTCACTTGAAACATAGCATAACCTAAAAATTATTCATATTTGGTTAGTTTAAAATAAAAAGAAACTCTGTTCTGCTATTTGTTAAAAAAAATAACACTGTGAAGACTGAGTTCAAGTGCATTATATTTATTTAGTCAAATTTGGCTAGAGTAGGTTATTGTGGCTAAATTTCAATTGGGTTATAGGTTAGGTTGGAACTTAGAAGAAGCAAAACCGAAGCGTAGCGGAGCGAAGCGTATGCAAAATAAAAACATTTAATGATATTAATAGATTTTTTGAGATGGAGACTCTATGAACACACCCTAATCTCTGAAGTAGTAGTTGTCTATGGTACTCGGGACGCCAATTCCGGGGCCGGGCATTCCGGGGTCGTGAACTATTTTGTACGGCCACGGAATGCTCGGCCCAGGAATGCCCGACCCCGGAATCGTGGGCTTTCGGGACGCCAATTCCGGGGCCGGAGATTCCTGGGCCGGACAAAACTGGGCCGGGCATTACAGAGACTCATAATGATAAACCATAAAAATGGATTCCCCAGAATCCTAGAACCTAAAAAATGTGCAATAACTCAAGATTGTATGTCTTATAGAAGCCCATCGATTAAAAATACCCCTTCAGATGGCGGCTATATGCGGATGTATACCAAAGAGGCCGCCAGAGGTCGCGCACAATCTTGTGGTTTCCTAAAACCTTAGGACCCTTCCGGGGGACCATACCTAATCGTAATCAAGGACTTGGCACAAAGTGCACGATTTTTATGAATTCCCCCTTAACTATTTGGCAAAAATAATGCAGTTATTTTATCTATCGGGATATGTATGTTCACATATTACTATAGCAATATGTGAAAGCCAATTTAGTGGCCAGAGTTGGGATATGTACTTATGTTCACATATTACTATTGTATTATGAGAAAGCCGATTTAGTGGCCAGAGTTGCGTGAACGTAGGTAGGATCACCTCGTTGTCCGTCCGTCCGTCTGTCAAGACCCTTTTTCTCAGGAACGCGTGATGGTATCAAGTTTAAATGTTATCAATTATCTATCCTTATCTTAAACTTACGATGCTCTCTTTTACTTACAACACATGTTTAACCGAGTATGGTTACTCTTTTTAGCTTCCGTACCTTAAAATAAAAAAATAAAAAACGGTCAAGTGCGAGTAGAACTCGCGCGCGAAGGGTTCCGTACCACCGTACAATGGTAGGGATGGTGTGGAGTAAATAGTTAGGATTTTACGAAGCAAAATGTTGTTTACAAAGTTATTGGTGCGGCTTCTTTCACACTCTATGTACGTAACCAGGTGCATTCATAAGTTCGTATGTGGTATTGAAAGAATTGTTGTATTTGAGCCTCCTTAAATATTTATTTTATTCTATTTTTTAGTATTTCTTGTTATAGCGACAACAGAAATACATCATCTGTGAAAACTGTCTATCACGGTTCATGAGATACAGCCTGGTGACAGACGGACCGACAGACAGACAGACAGACAGCGGAGTCTTAGTTATAGGGCGGGACCCAATTTTGTAACCCTAAAAGCGAACCCATAGGATTTCTCCGTTGTCCGTTTATCAAGACCCTTTTTCTCACGAACGCGTAAAGGTATAAAAGATTAAATTAATATCGATTACTCAAATCTGTGGTCTCTTGAAGTTGAGAAAAAATAAAACGTATAGGTCAACGCAATCAAAAGATATGTCGGGTAAGATAACATTATTTTCACATCAGCCGACGCCACATACAAGCTGAGGCAACTTACACTCAGGGACCAAGTCGATGAGACCGCAGACACCACGCCGCCGTAAACATTCTATCTGGTGCCCTGCTATATGTATTCAAACTGGTATTTACAGGTGGCTGTACCTCGAGCCGATACTGTCCAACGAGGACGGCGAGCTAGGCGGAAAGTTCCGGAAGGTCGGGCAGGGCTGGCGCCAGGTCGCGCGGGCTCTGGAGGCAGACTGCAGACTCACCGCGCTACTGCAGTCTGCGCGGCTGCAGTCCATTCTCGACTCTATATCGGAGCAGCTGCTCGCTTGTCACGAGGCGCTCAATCATTACATTGATGTAAGGAATAATCAGCTGATGTCATTTCAAGTTCTGCATCTATGCACCCATCATATTAATAAGCAGCCATCCTCATACTCATTCGAAAAATTGGAATAAGTGTGGACATCTTAAATGCTTTATCGAAGCTTAAAGCAAATTATCAGTGAAATTGTGGATGCAGTGCAATAAGTGATATTGTACGTGCAAATGAAGATGTTTTAGTTGCCATTTTGTGGACGAATAATAAAGTTGATAAGTTAAGTAAAACTTTGGTTTATTTCAATTTTGTGTTATATTTTATCGGGAACTTAACTTGATTGTGAAATACCATACATATTTAAGCCAAAATTATCACGCGCTCTCAAAATATTCAAAGTTCAAAATTAAGTAGGATATTTGCTAGTATTTTTTTTATAAATTTTTCATGTAAGCTAGTAATATGTAAACATATTCATTTATTTTTGATCTAATTTACTTCAAGCCGATATTTTCTAAATAAACCAAATGGATAAAAGCTAACTCTTTAGAAGAATACCTACGCGTCACGTACTTAAAAATGGCGGAGTTGTCAGTTTTAACTTTAATTTAATGCTAAATGCCTTATAAATGTCCACGCTATAATGGTAAATTATAGCTCACACAGCAGACTAAATGCCGATGTAAATAGCATTATTCAGCCCAGGTCTGAATTGACGGGCACGAGCGTACAGATCCATCATAGATATTTGTTCCGTTAATTACTCTGAGTTAACCGGAAAACAAATATCCCCGTACCCGTCATCAGAATCAGCAGAAAAAGCCGGAAGATAGCGTACTCGCCTTAAAATGATCTGCTTAAGAATTCGAAAAAACATTCTTTATTTGGATAATTTCATCAAAGTAATAAGTAGCAAGTACGACAAACGTATCATCGCTGTACAATAGAGACTGTTCTGCCCGTATGTCTCTTATGCAGCACGATAGTTAAGTGTACACCTGACACCAAGTTTCATGATGCCTAAGTGCCGCAGGCAGGGGTAGCGGCGCATGGCAACAAGAGAGATGCATATACTTGGCGCCAGGTATACCTACACATGTCAGGTTATCTGTTTCCAGGAAAAGCGCTCCACATTCCCCCGTCTCTACTTCCTGAGCGACGACGACCTGCTGGAGCTGCTGGGGCAGGCGCGCTCCGGCGCTGAGGGTCGCGCCACAGTTATGCAGGTATTGCATTTATTAACCAACTACAACATGTATACTATTGTGGTTATTTGTTTGACCGGTATGTATTAGAGAAAGGAATCGAAAGAAACAAACGAAACCATGCTTTCTCACTTGCACGCACTTGCTGTCTTTAGTGTACAAGTGAGACAACATGATTTATGTTGCTTCAATGGCGCCTAATCTGAAAAGCGCATTGCAGATGGCGCTGTTGTAATTGAAGGCTGCCTATCTGTCAAAGTCGTCAAATTCTATTTTCGTCCAACTAAGCAGCAATTCTATCGTAACTTCACTACAGATGCAGCACAAAGCGGCACTTTGTTGCTCTAGAGCAGAAAAAAATCCATTAGTGCACTGTTTTAGTTTACTTTTAAATCGCGCAACCAAAGAGGTGGCACATGTCAAATTACTAAAAACTTAGGTTTAAATGCGATCGGTTAGTGGCCACGGCCGTATGGAGTTACACAGGCTTCATGTGAAGTGAGGTGTGTGCTAGGCCTAAAAAAAATATGACTGAGTAGATGTCCTACGAGTTCTTATATCTACGAAAGGCTATCTACCTTAAAAGGCTTATATCTACGAACCGGGAAGTTTACGGAACAAGCCGAAGGCGAGTTTCGTATTTGAGGCCTTTTCGGACGAGTTACGAAGAGAATTTTTCCGCCCGAGAACCCAAAATCAAGCGGCAAAGGTGCTATTTTTTAGGTTAGAAGGCGGAAAAAAAAGGCGGGAATGTAAAAGAGATTTGTTTTGTACTGTCTTGTATGCATCACATCTATTGATGGTGACCTTCTAGACGATACGGCAATGTCTGATACATATATGTCGCTCGCTATCTTTCACGTAATTCACTCACGGGTATATTCCCAATTAGGGCTAGCCAGGCAAGGCCATAATAGGCAGCCCCGTCCAGCGCCCGATCGGTTGAGATTCAATACTAATTTTCAGGATTAGAATACCTGCCAATTAATAAATATAAAAAAGGCTACAACGGCACACGATCGACGAAGCCGTCCATAGCCGTAACAGTCGCCCCGTGGACGAACCCGGTCGGAGAGCATCATTACAAAACAGTAATTGAAACTCATTACAGACTCACCTAAAGAAGCTGTTCCCTGGCATGACGGGCGTGAAGCTTGGCCCCGACGGCATGTCCATCACGGCGCTGCAAGCTCAACATGACGAGACGCTGCAGCTACGACGAGCTGTCGACATTGACACTCCTGTGGAGGTACATTACTTTTCTTTTACCCGACCGCAGCGAAGCGGAAAAGAGGGGGGTTATTTGTTTGACCTGTGTGTACACATGTGGAACCCACTTATTACATATTAGTTTAATTGGTCCCGCCTGCATTTTAATTTAATTTAATTTTACACTGCATATATGTCACCGTAAGATTGTCAAAACCGTTAGTTTATAAACTAACGCGTTAGTTTGTAAACTATCGACAAATTGTAAACCAGACCAACAGGGTTTAGAATTTACGTTTCCTTTGTTCTTACATGTCAACCCAAAACGAAGACTATTCGGGGGCTTCGCTGCGCTCGCCCCCTCTAGTCTTCACCTAAGCTACCGTAATGTTTGCCCTGGTATTTCGTTTGCAATTCAAGTTTATACCAGTTTACAATTTAACGGTTTTATTATAAACTTATCGTCAGCAGTACAGTACAGTTTACAATATATCGATAGTTTGTAAACTAACTAGAAAAAAACGTTAGATTATAAACTAACGGTTTTGAAAATCTTACATCGACATTTAGATAGTTATAATATTTTTATCAAATCTCTATAATTACGTTAAATCTCATCTGGTTTCTTTGTGCTTTTTAGTGTACCGTAGTCATTTTTTCTCCTTTTTTTATTACGAAATTTATTGCCTCGATGTTCTCTTTGCTAATCCAGAAAAAAACTGTAAAACGAGTACTTTACTGTGGCAATCAAGTATGGCAAAGGCATTTCCAATCAAAATAAACATAAACATTTGTATACAGGCACATACGTTGGTGCTGACCCCACACTAGGATGCCCTGTATCGTGGTAACCAGAAACAGCGTCATCAGACACATATAAACACCCAAGACCTGGTGTTTTTTTCTTAACTTTCCCCCTAGCCGGGGATCGAACCCGGGACCTCTCGCATGGTAGGCAAAGCCACAACCGCAGCGCCACAGAGGTCGTCATTTCGTCATCATTCAGATAAAATAAGAATGACAAATATCCTCTCAAATAATAATTTAAGAGATTTGCAACGCGAAACTTACCATTATTATTAGGTAGGTCTGTATCATTAATAATAATAATAATAATACCTTGGATACTATTTACACAAATTGCACTAGCCCCAAACAAATATTCCCTGTATCTTGGGTAGTAGACAACGATACACTTATATAGATAAATATTATACTTAGATAGATAAACAACCGTGACTAGGGTACAAACATCCGTTGTCATCAAACAAATATTTGCCCCCACCGGGACTCGAACCCGGGACACTTGGCTTTGTAGGCAGGGTCACTGCCGACTCGGCCATTCCGGTAGTCATCATCGCAATACAACAACAATGATACAGACCGCCATGACGTTTATAAATCTATAGAGGCAAGAATATATTTTGTTCACAGATCTGGCTGAATAAATTGGAGAGCGAGATGCGATCGACAATCAAAGAAATGGCGCTCAAGTGCGTCGTCACAAACTCGCTTCAGGAACAAGACCCCTTCTCCTTTCCGACGCAAATCCTCTGCCTCGCACAAAACATACGCTTCACAGAACAAGCCGAGAGAGCTGTCGCGGCCAAGGAGCTCCACAAACTAAAAGCGAACGTGGAAAAAGAAAACGTTTATTACATACAGTTGGAAGTAGAAGATGAGAATGAAAGGAATAAGCGGCAGGCGCTGATACTTCAGTGTGCGTGCTACTTGACGGTTATAAGGACGCTGATCGAGAGCAATGTTGTGTCTACTAGCGACTGGCTATGGCAGAAACAACTACGGTATGGGGCTTATGAATTGTGACGGTATTCGGTCTTCTCCCTGGGTGACGATTAGTTTATTTGGACTCAGTCCCATATTGCTTGCCCCTCACTGATCAAAATAATTCTCGGTAGTCTTGAGATAAATAACAAACAGTAGAACAGACACCCTGCTATGTTGATTGGGAATCTATAGGTAGGGTATATTTCATTTCAATGTGTATACTTTGCTTTTTAGGTTCTATCTACTCAGCAATAAGGAGATTGTTATCAAAATGGGACTCGCCCAACTAACTTACGGCTATGAATATCTTGGAGTGAATACGGGGCAGTTTGTACGAACAAAGTTGGCTGATGAATGCTTCCTCATTTTAACTCAGGTAAGAAAAAGTATTCAAAGAAAAAGAAGAGCAAAGTTCAAGTAAACAAGAAAAGCTTTTTGAAAATGAATAAAACACCGGCCAAAGGCGAGTCGAACTCATGGCATGTCACACGATTTGCCCTCCATTTTCTCATATATTACGTTTTTTTTTTCAGAATTTTAGGATTGGTTTTAGAGATAAGGGCGGGATTAGTATTTTTTTGTCTTTTTCCTTATTTATTTTTTAAGAAGAAGGCTAGCTTATAT
This sequence comes from Argyresthia goedartella, assembly GCA_949825045.1. Lineage (NCBI taxonomy): Eukaryota > Metazoa > Arthropoda > Insecta > Lepidoptera > Argyresthiidae > Argyresthia > Argyresthia goedartella. Next base: position 22,981,358 of record OX463814.1, on the reverse strand, counting down.
CTTTGTGTTTAACGGTGTTTGTATTTGCTTTTCAGGCTCTCCACTTGGGTTTGGTGGGAAACCCCTTCGGTCCAGCCGGCACCGGCAAGACTGAGTCAGTGAAGGCGCTGGGTGGGCTGGCCGGCCGGTTGGTGCTAGTATTCAACTGCGATGAGGTTCGTATTCTTCGCATTGGTTGTGTAATAATCAGTTCAAAGTTTAGTTGATCATATTTGTTTTATTTTTATGTTTCTCCAGGTAAATGAAACATAATGTTCGCAAAAACAAGGGACTCACTACGCAAGACATAGGTTTACCAGGCGAGAGAAAAGACATATTCGTAAATGAACATCTGATTGAAAATAGAAATTTGTATAAAAAAGTACGTCAACTCGCCACAGCAAAAATGTACACATTTATATGGATAAAAAATTGTCGAATTTTTGTAAGGAAGGGCGACAAAACTCAAATTATTCATGTGGCCAGCGAAGACGATCTAAAAAAGATAGTTTAATGATTTGTCGCCCTCAATCTAGCGCATTAAAATTAAAATATGAATTAACTCTAGAATATCGCATAAATCCAGATAAGTTGGTATTTTCATATTTCATAAATATACTAATACTCACATACTATTATTACTATTACACTACACACACACAAACACACCTTCACACTATCCTTCCATACACACACATTGCATTGAGTGATACAATCATGACATCTCGCTCCCGCATAGAGCATGTAAGCACAATCGAACTTTTTGTGATTATTATATTTGGTATACTCCGAGTCCCATACATACCCTATAATACGAACGACGCCACTCCCTACATTCCGTGGTATAGGCCTTGGCCCAGTCAGCGATTTATGACAACACACCGTCATAATGCTTAGCAAACTATCCATATATTACCAAAATGTACGCGGGCTGCGTACAAAATGTCACACTCTGTTCAACAACATACTACAGAACAACTTCGATGTTATCGCGATCACAGAAACGTGGCTACATGCAGGTATACTAGACTCTGAACTGTGTGACCAAAGATACGAGGTTTTCCGTTGTGATCGGAACACTACTATGACAAACAAACAAACTGGCGGTGGAGTTATGATTTGTATAAAACGCGATCTATGCGCTTACGTTAGGGAGGAATGGGGATGCTCTCCCACTGACACTTTCTGGATCACAATACCGGGTAAGAACCTTAACTCCACTTCTGATCTTCATATAGCGGTAGCATACATACGAAGTGACTGTACGAACCTACAGATTCAAGCCCAAGACATAAACTCATTTTTATCCAAAGCAACGTTGGCAGTCACTAATAATACGGACAGCTCTTTCCTTTTGTTAGGTGATTTCAATCTTCCGTGTATACAATGGAGTAGCAACGGCCCCCTAGTACAAAAAAAAGACCGGTGGAAATACAGAACTTAGGCCAAAACATTTCTGGTCATACATAAAATCTAAACGTTCAGGCTCCTCTTACCCAAAGTTTATCACTCACGGAGAAAAAAAGTACACCGAGGGAGGGAGTATTTGCGAGGCCTTCAATAGCTTCTTCCAGAGTGTTTTTATCCCGCCGGCCGATGAATATCCTAACATAGAGTTACCACCATCACAGTCTGGTGTCACTTTCGATGTTCACTCAATCACGCTCACTGACAATCAAGTCCTAGAAGCTCTTAAACAACTTGATTGCAACAAAGGTTCAGGGAGTGACAACCTACCTCCGTCGTTTATCTCTCGTAGCCGCCAAGCGCTACACCGGCCTCTGACTATTCTATATAATCGATCATTAAAGGAAGGATTTTTCCCGAGCGCTTGGAAAACCGCACTTATCGTGCCTATACACAAAAAGAACTCTAAATTAAAGGTCGAAAACTACCGGCCCATATCTATCCTGAATATATTTTCCAAAATATTAGAAAAATTAGTATACGACACTTTCTATCTTTGTTTATCAAAAGGAATACCCGCCGAACAGCACGGCTTCCTCCGAGGCCGGTCTACTACCACGAATCTCGCTCTGTTCACGAACTTCTGCCTTAATTCAATGGAAAAACGTCGGCAGGTTGATGTGATCTACACTGACTTCGAAAAGGCCTTTGATCGTGTGGAGCACACCATCCTGCTGCGCAAATTGGAACACCTAGGAATTCACGGGGACCTACTGCGCTGGATACAATCATACCTCACCAAAAGGTCACAGGCGGTTGTGGTTGGTGGGTTCAGATCAAACTTCGTGGATATATCATCTGGTGTCCCACAAGGATCCCACTTGGGGCCCCTCTTGTACAACTCTTATCTATACGACATTTACACCTGCTTTAGTAGTGCGTCCTTTCTTATGTACGCAGACGATACAAAAATATTTATGGATATCAAGGGACCGACGGACTGTGCTTACCTTCAAAATGACCTAAACACATTATCAAAATACTACATCACTAATAGAATTAAAGTTAATACCATGAAATGCCAATTAATATCCTTTTCACGGAAAATCAGTCCCTTGCACTTCTCATACACAATCCAGGATCAGCGTATTGAACGTGTTCCAATTAAATATGAACGAGCATGTAGATATCATCACCAGGAAAGCCTACAAAAACTTAGGGTTTGTACTGCGCACCTGCCAACCTTTTAGGGATATATCTTGCATAAAAAAGGTGTTCTTCGCATTTGTACGTAGTATACTTGAATATGCTTCAAGTATTTGGAATCCCCACTACATCACACACCAGCAAAATCTTGAAAAAATTCAATCCAAATTCCTCAAACACCTTACCTATAAGAGTAACGCATATATCGATGGCTATGAGGAGAGCTGCTCGCGACACAGGATACCGAGTCTTACGGCGCGCCGCACACTCGCCGACATGTCTCTGCTGTACGACTTGGCGCACGCACACGTGGACTGCCCCGCGCTAGTGAGCCAGCTGCCGCTGTGAACGCCGCGCCGCCGCACCAGACATACAGCTAACTCACTATTCCACCATCCGGCACATCGTACCAATTACGCCAACAATTCTGTCCTCACTCGAATAGCTAGAACCTACAATAAAACTTTCTCCGACATTGACGTATACCATCATTCCAAAAGTATTTTTAAACATAAAATTCTTGACACTCTCTGCGGATAACAAAATATAACAATACAGTTTCAATCATAGCTATACACCACCCTTCACATACACACACACTCACATTGCATTGCATAATACACAAAACATAGTTCCGAATAAATAACCTATCTATTTTACTAACCCCATAATTTAAGGAGTCTTGAATTAAGTAATTTATGGAAACCTATAATTGGCTGTAGTAAATAAGTAATTTAATTAAGATAATTAAACTGTAACGCTGTTGGTTTTCTGAATAAATAAAATAAAAAAATAAAAATAAATAAAATAAAATAAAATAAGTGTTTGACTTGTAAAAGTGCATTATTTGTACCTACTTACAATAAATGATATGAGTTTTGATGATGATGCTAGATGAGTGTAAATGTTGCAGGCCATGGACGCTCCGTGCATGGGCCGACTCCTCAGCGGGCTGGCGCGGTGCGGCGCGTGGGGCTGCTTCGACGAGCTGAACCGCCTGACCGCGGACACGCTGGCGGCGGTGTCGCACCAGCTCGCGGCGCTGCTGGCAGCCATGGCGCAGGGGAGGGGCGGCACCGTGCCTACTGCCCTCATCCAGGGGAAGGAGGTAGGTGGATGTCGAGGTCGAAGAGGAAGTGGACAGGATACTTGGCTAGGCGACGAGAAGGCAGATGTCAGTCGCAATGCCAATCTTATGATGACCCGAATGGCCGAGTCGTCAGTGACCCTGCCTACGAAGCCAAGGGTCCCGGCTTCGAGTCCCGGTGGGGGAAAATATTTGTTTGGTGAGTACGGATGTTTGTACCCTAGTCATGGTTGTTTATCTAACTAAGTATAATATTTATCTATATAAGTATGTGTATCGTTGTCTAGTACCCAAGATACAGGGAATCCTAGTTTGGGGCTAGATCAATGTGTATAAATAGTGCCCAAGGTATTATAATTATTATTATATTAGAAATCAATCAATCACATCGCAAAAAAAGACAGCTCGTGTTAAATAATCGTGTTCTTGTAGGAAGCAGGAATTATTTTTCACTGTTATTTATTCCTGCTTGAGCTATCCTAGATTCGATGTTTCAATTTGACTGGTGTTGTAATTGATGTCAGAAATAAGGCTTCAGGTCGGTAACCGAGTGGTGACCTAGAGGAAGCTAGTGATAAGTCGGCAGATGCGGAGTTACCCTAACCCTATAGTAGTATAGTCAAGTAGTACAATACCTACATTATCTGCTCTGAAAGCTCAAATCAGTATTAGTTAAACTTCAAAAAAGAAATATGAATTGCTTTTTATTTTTGCTTTCATTGTCGCGAATAGACCACGAGCATGGTAAAAATAAAACTGTAATTTAATGCCCACATCGCGGGTTCAAACTGATAGTTGACAGCTTGGCGTGAAAACTGACCTACAGCGGAAGTGACTTACAGTAACCGGCGGTTAATATGGCACATCGGCTAGCAGCGTCATCTCTGTCGCACGAAGCTGTTAGTTATTCGTGCGACAGAGATGACGCTACTAGCCGACGTGCCATTGCCATAACCGCCGGTAACTGTGCTTTGCATTGTCAGTAAAGCCTTACATTGATATTTATAAACATTCCATTTCTCTAAAACACTCATAATATGGAGTTAAAACAGTCTTACAAATCGTTCACTCAAAATTGTGATTTATAAAATAAAATCTGTATTTTAGTATCGTTATAAACCTTCAACTTAAATTAGCTGAGTCCCTTCCATAACTGTCCGATAAGCCCATTTTAGGCAATATCCAAAATATCACATATTATATTCTCTTTGGTGTACACCAAATGCCGAAAGCAAACGTCAGTCAGGTATCAATATATGGATTTATGTTTTTTGTTTGTTGGAACCATGGAGGTAGTATGTACTAATGGAGTACAAACCACTTCCATAGTTGGAATACGGAGTAAATTTTACTAACCTCGCATAAACGAAACTCTTTGCTTACATACACTACTTTTTTATTACTTTGGATTCAGCCGACATCCACAGACCCTAAAAGAATTAACGAACTTACAACAGTGTTTTAGTCAAAACTGACTCGCTGTACTTTTATAAATCACAATTAATTAATTAATTAGTAATTTTTTATAGGTAAGACTGTTAGTCTCGCGATAGACAACGCACAACACTGCGGTATGTCAAGTCGGAAAGACGGGTAAAGTTGTAGATGTATAGACAACAGAATGAGCCGGAAGTGACGTCACGCGTAATTTTATAAATTTCACCCAAATAACAAATTTTATGAATGAGGCGTTAATTGATTCGATATTATAGTCCGAATGATTGGCTGTGTGATGGTACACTTAATTCTGCATGGCGCCATCGCTATGACATACAGAGGTGGTCATATAATTACAAACACTCAATGCATATTAAAATAACAAAGCTATTCCTCTCTAAATTTTTTATCGCACTTTTATTGGAACTTGCGACACAATTTAAAATATTTGAATAAGTATTGTGTACTGTTACAACGAAATATTATCAACAAAACTTGTCTGTTCCTAATATTTTATTAGGTTTATCCTAATTGCAACAGTATAAACTTGACAAAGATATGGCCATATAATTAAAGCCACACCATTTACTTAGAAGAAATAAAAAATATTATTATTGTTGAAATTGTCTATATTCGACAAATTTCCTAACATATTTATAAAACACTAGCTAATGCCTGTAACTTCATTTGCATGTTCCTAGAAATTATCATAACGTTACCCTCCTTATGGTGCAGTCGGATAAAAAATATCCTCTATGTTAATCTAGCTCATAAACTATCTCTGCTTAATTTTATTCAAATCTGTTCAGCCCTTTTAGCGTGATTGAGGCAAAAACACATAAACATCCAAAAATCTTAACATTTAAACATAGCTACTTTCACATTTATAATATTATTTTGGTTCCGGTATATCAATATTTGGTCGCATGTCCTTTGGCAATGACATGACAGCACGATATCTCTTGGGCTTGAAAGCTATCAATCTTGTACAAGCTTCTACCAGAATTTGCTCCCATGCTTCTGTAAAAGCTGGTAAAGTTGACAGACGTTCGATGTTAGGGGCGTCTAATATATTGTTTTCCGTCAGAATTAATCATATTAATTTCCACTCTCGTTAAGTCCAATGTTCATATTTTGTAGCAAACGCTAATCTTGCCTTAGCATTTTGCTTTTTCAAAAGTGGCACCTTCCGAGACACACTTCCGTACAAGTTTGTCTCACATAGTCTTCGTCTTATTGTTCTTGCAGACACACCCTTCGATCCTCCTGCACCAAACAACTCCGAACTTATCAGTTCTGATCCCTTGAACGGATCTTTTTTTGCCAACAATACTATCTTAGAGTCCTTCCCGAAGAGTAGTTTTCCTCTGTAGGTTTTCTAGGTACGATTTCGATCATGTTGAACTTCTAGAAATGTTTTATAGCATTCATAACCATGTCCGTAGAACAGTTCAAGTGGTTTGGTATTTTTCTGAATGACCAACCTTTCTTATAAAAGTTCTTCCTAGTGGACGAATCGCAACACCTTTTGTTTTTTTCTATATTGATTGGTTGAAAAGTTGGTCTGTGGTTGAAAACGTATTAATTTTTATGAAAAAGGTAGGTTTTATAGGTAATATCGACGATTCATGAAAATACGCGGCTAAACAAAGAAAAACTGAATGTAGTTTTCTTTTCTTTTTTGAAATTTAGAACACAGCTTTTATTGTCTTCAATTAGCTGGCCAGCTACAAGTACGTTATTAAAGTTTGTTTTACGTTCCCACAGTGAGCAGTGTCTAAGCTACTAACTAGCACGACTATTTTTTGCCCACATTTTAAGAATACAACTTCGTGTATTGTTTTATAACAATTGCACTAGATTAAATAGGTACCTATTTTACTAATGGTACTGCCATAATTAAGTTTTTGGTAGTCAATAAGGGGGTGTTTTTAATTATGCGACCACCACTGTATAAAATTCACATGTCACGTCACTTTCCGGCTCATCTGCTCTCTCACACCTACAACTTTACCCAGTCGGATGTCAATATGCGTCGACGCACATACGGGTTTTTGGGATCTAGCAGACCATTTTTTTAACTTTATTTAGGAGGGTTTTAACCTCTTGAATACCACCGCCGTTAGCTAACGCCACTTTTCCATTATAGGTTATAAATTTTATTACCATGGCATAAGATTCAAAATCGCGACCGGTCAAAACTACCCTCGGTTTTTTAAGAGGTTAAATCATTTATAAACTACAAGGAATGGGCATACAACGTTTGTGTCATAGCCCTCCTAAATTGTTTTTTTACAAGTCTTTCGCACACGGTGAGTGATATTGGATAGTGGACACAAAAACGAACAAAAAATGTCATACAATATAATGACCTAATGTGTCGCGTTTGCGAGAGAAATGGGAATAAAGGTCAGCTGCTACTAAGTATCATCGTTTTTAGGGTTCCGTATCCGAAAGGTGCCAAACGGGACCCTATTACTAAGCCTACGCTGTCCGTCCGTCCGTCTGTCATGAAATTTCTGCACACAGACTAATCAAAGGTTCCGCCTTAATAATTCCGCCCTTGGTGTTTACTACTTAGCTCTAGTATAAAAACAAACTGTAGAAAGTTTGTGTCATTCGTCGCCCACGTCACACGACACATCACTAGATATTATACTCGTATGACATTTTTTTCCACCCCATATATACCACATTTGTTGTGCGGGGAAGTATTGAACCATAAACCGGTCAAGTGCGAGTCTAACTCACGCACGAAGGGTTCTGTACCACCGTACATTGGAAGGGATGGTGTGCTGTGAATAGTTTGGATTTTACAGAGCAAAATGTTGTTTATAAAGTTATTGGTGCGGCTACTTTCACACTCCATGTACGTAACCAGGTGCATTCATGAGTTTGTATTGAAATAATTGTTGTATGGGAGCCCCCTTAAATATTTATTTTATCCTGCTTTTTTAGTATTTGTTGCAATAGCGGCATCAGAAATACATCATCTGTAAAATTTAATCTGTCTAACTATAACGGTTCATGAGATACAGCCTGGTGACAGACGGACGGACGGACGGACGGACAGCGGAAGTTTAGTAATAGGGTCCCGTTTGGCACCCTTCGGGTACGGAACCCTAATAGAAACGTGCAAAATATGGGGGCTTACTAAGTTGACTGAAGCTTCTCAATTTCACTTCCTGCAGGTGGCGGTATCAGAATGGTGCGGAGTTGCGGCCACAATGAACCCGGTGGGCCGCGGCTACGGCGGCCGACGTGCTCTCCCCGCAGCGCTGGAGCGGCTGCTGCGCCCGGTCGCCATGACCTCACCGAGGCCGGAGGAGCTCGCGCGCCATCTGCTGGCGGCGCGCGCGGTCACTGACGCCGGGGCGTTGGCGGCCGACTTGTACCGAGTGTTCTCTATGTCGAGGTAGGTAACATAGTAGTGAAGTCAATCCCAGAAAAATCTTCCAGCAAGCCTTTACTCAGCGGTGATAACAGGAGGCTAGATAGATAGACCCTGAAAAGAGATGTAGTCCCGATCCGTTAGGCTAAAGCTATAATAGTTACTAGTGTACCTATTTTATCTGATGGAAAAGACAGGGTAATGTGTATGCACCCCTTACTGTAATATGTCTTCAGATTTTCCACGTCATCGGATATCTTACTGCTATACTCATGGTTTGAGATATGGTACTGGAGGAGAATGACCCTCATCCGTTGTTCGATCAGGAGTCAGACTAGTGGTTCTGTGAGAACAGTAGACCCCGCGAGACCATATAAACATTAAAAAATCGCCACTTTTTGGAGTTTTGAAACCCACTTACCTATGTTGGAGAGAAAATAGAAAAGACCCATCCCCACCCCTCCTCACCAAACACCTATCCCCCACCCACAACTCCCACCGTAGGTTTTCCCAATCCATCTTCTTACCAGAACCCCCTCACCCACCAACCCTTACATATTTGCTAGCCTTTTTCCTTTATTCTTCCTCTATCCTTAAAAGAAGAAGTTTCATTGTATATTCTGGTGAGGCGGTCAAGATTAAAACGCTCCAGGACAATAGGCTAGCCGTCGAGAGCGGGAGTTGGCAACGTAGGAGTATCCCGCCGCTAGTCCGCGTGTTCCTATATTTACAACCACCCTCGGCAGTGTCAAATTATGATTTGTGGATGTTTACTGCCCATACTAATAGATGAGGCAAACTGGGTTCTGGAGCAGGTAATCTCCCCAGAACGCCAAGTTCTAGTAAAGGCCGCTATAGGCACTGAGTTGTTAATATTTAGCCCAGTGTAATTGTCAAATTGCGACATAATCACCAAAGAGCGTTCTGTAGGTGGAGCGCAATTTGGGGGTAAACCTAATGGGTAACAGTGCCTAAAGAATCATTCACCAAGCCCTTCTTAACCCACAAATTGTTCTTAAGCATGACTCTGCTCCCGACACATATAAAGGGTCTTTTCCAGCCCCTGGGCCTGCTGATCTGCGCAGGTATGTGCGGCTTCTTTAGTATATGTGTTCAGCCGGCACTTTAGCTCTAGGCCGTTTCAGACCTTTTTAGCTATCAAAATTGTAACTGTTTACTCTCTTATTTTCCAGATATAACCTCATGCTGTCCTTAAAAAGCCCCAACTCTTACCTACTCAACTGACTTTTCTCCCGAGACATAAACATATCCCAATCACCCTTTGTTGATTTCCCCAAGCTCAATCTATCGAGAATGTCCCTAAATACAGCCTAATATCCACCTGTCGGTCGGTATGATGCCGATAACATCACGCACAATGTCATACTTTTAAATAGAAGTAGCATAAACTGGACGGTCAAACACCGGAGGGAGTTGCTTAATATCCCCTAGCAAAAACAAAGACATGCCCCCAAATGACAAATTTTAAAAGAGTGGCTTAGCTTCTCGGCATCTCAAATCTATTTTCTTTAAAAGAGTATTCCCATAATTCATCCCTCATATCGTCATTAGCCTTTTCAATACTTAAAAACCAATACTTGTAAACTGAGCAAACGTATCCCTCCACGAATGATTTCTGTCTATTTCCCGCAATCCCATTTCTACCTCTGGTCCTAACTCACAGTTGGGGCATTTTAGCAGCCACCATCCACTCATCCTCTACATTACTTGAATCCTCAACATTTTCCTCGTCGTATTCATCCTCGACTGGAGGAAGAATGAATGCCTGAACTTGGCTGTTTATCACTAACACTGAGCACCGTGTTTAGTATGCCTCCATACACAATTAACTAAGTGGGAATAATCCTCATAATGATAGGGGGGGGGGGGGGGGTTTGTTGACTGTGCTGACTACATAGGGCTGAATTTCAACAGGGGTAGTCAGCTCAGGTATACCAATAATCCCGCACATTGAATTTGGGTACTAATAATGATTTTTATAAAAACATCGGCCATGTTGGCAAATAACCACGCTACGATAGCAGGATTGTCATTTACTAGGGCGTTTCTTTTTTTTGCTAGCGTCAGTCTTAATGAGATTATATAACCAAGCTACCTGGCTGACCAGCGAATCACGACCCCGCGCCGTCGCCGAAACCAACCCCAAGTGCGACCGTTAAATACTCCGAACATCATAAACCATGACAGCAAGGCATCTTCAGCATCTTCAAAAATGACGACGAAACCAATTGACACGAATGCAACAACGAAAACACCAACATTTGAGGTGTTGGTGTGCATAAATATCTGCATGGATGCTTTTTTAGGAAATAAACAATACTTGACAGCTCACTAACTAAGCACCTAGAACAAAGTCATGCCGGCGCCAACTACATGGTCGAACGAATTCCATCGAAGCATGACACATACAACCTTCAAGATCGGCGTTCCCACATCAGTATGATAAGTTCCGAAACCACTTTAATAAAACTATTTCAAATAGTGAGACAAATATGTGTAAAAGTATATGGCGTGTCATTTCTGAGGAAACTTGCAGGAATCGTAGTGGCAATAGTGCGCACGATGTACTCATTAGCAAATCAGCTGGTGACTGTGACCGGCAGCGTGTCGCCGCCCACCTAAATGGGTTCTATGTCGACCCTAACATATACAACGCGAAACCGGTTCCTAATAATGCAATGAGTTATCTTGGATCGTTCACTGCTATGTTGATAATGTCATCAATAACATTCCAGCCCTTTACATTGGAAGAAATAATAAAAACGTTTAAAAACATTAAGCGTGTTTTCGATTACACTTTTTACTTATGTTTTTGATTACACTCCTCCATGTGTCATCATTGCTGGGATTCCAATTTAACCGTATTTCAGGGTGTATACCCTGATGTACTAAAGAGAGTAAAAGTACAACCAATTTATAAAAGCATGCACGTACTTAAATATAATCGCCCGATTTCGCTGATACCAATTGTCTCCAAGGCATTCGAGCGCCTTCTGGCTGAAAGGATGATGCGATATTTAATTAAAAACGACCTTCTCAACAATCATCAATATATGCATACCAACCTGCAAAATCCACCAAGGACACAACTCGTGAAGTGGTGTGCAGGGTCATTCATGAACCACCTGGAGGCCCGGCGCCAAGTCGCAAGTTTTTGCAGCTCTACAAACCAACTTGAAAGTTTTGAAATATTTTTTAACATAGTCATTATTTTTTTTATCAAAGTTATAGGTTTTTTGTTCATAAAGGTCATACAAGATAGCTCTACTTTTACGAATTCAAAATGTTGCCAATAACATTAAACTAGCTTATTACGGTTATTTCAACTCCATATTAATCTATGGGATTGACCTTTGGGCAACCGCAGCAGGCAGAGATAGGGCTCTAAAATGAAAAAGCAAGCAGTCAGAATCATTGCAGGTAAACCGAAAGCAAGCAGTCAGAATCATTGCAGGTAAACCGAAAGCAAGCAGTCAGAATCATTGCAGGTAAACCGAAAGCAAGCAGTCAGAATCATTGCAGGTAAACCGAAAGCAAGCAGTCAGAATCATTGCAGGTAAACCGAAAGCAAGCAGTCAGAATCATTGCAGGTAAACCGAAAGCAAGCAGTCAGAATCATTGCAGGTAAACCGAAAGATTGGCTGGCACAGCAACGTTTAAGAGAAATCGACATCTTAACACTGCCATGAATGTACATACTTGAGGTAGCTAGGTATGCCAGACGCAATCTGAGCATGTTTCTTAAAGACCGCCATAGTGTGAGGACGCGGCAAAGAGATAATCTGTATATACTTGCGACGAGACTTGTGAAATCAGCCGCGTGCCTGCGAGTGATGGCTCCTAAAATATCATATAACTCTATAACATCAGAAATTAAATCCGCCAGCAGCGATGCAACATTCTCAACCGAACTAAAAAAACACTAGTTACATGAAGCTTACTCCAGCATCAATGACTTCCTTCGGACGTGACTCATGCGGACACAATGGAAATGAATGGAATGATAATGTATTCCAATTTAATAGCAACATATCTTGTAATTGCTCTTATGAACATCAAATAATTAAGATTCCATGTGAATCTGAAAACAGTAAAATAAGTACTTATATTTATAATACACTAAGATAAATATGACATGTAATTTTTTCAATTTATTAATAAACACTATCTATAATAATACCTTGGACACTATTTACACACATTGATCTAGCAAAAAAAATATCTACCTGTATATTAATAATAAAATAAGTTTTAAGATTTCATGTTTTCCTTTAATTTAATTTACGATGTTTGTTAGAGAGATGTGATCCTTATGATTGACCCTGTCGATTGACGCCATAAAAGTACAGGATGCATGTTTTTAGGTTAATAATAAAATAAGTTTTAAGATTTCATGTTTTCCTTTCATTTAATTTACTATGTTTGTTAGAGAGATATGGTCCTTATGATTGACCCTGTCGATTGACGCCATAAAAGTACAGGTATTGTTTTTTCGAATTTTAACCGGTTCGATTCCTGGTTATGATGGCAAGCGTATGATAAAAGAATGTTTCCTTAGAGGAAAATTTGCTACCTCCATTATTTAGAGTACTTGCCCTCCAGGTGGTGTCACAAAATTCCACCCTGTATATTTATTAGCATAATCTGTTTCGGGAGCAAGTAAACGACAAATATCTGGCCAATGAATGTCTGCCGCACTTAGGGTGAAACACAGCGTTGGTGGCCCTAAATCCGATGCCAAATCTAGCAATTCGGAACATCTAGCGCGCCAGTAGGCACTAGTCCCTCTAAGGCTGGAATTAAAGCATAAAATGTTCTTTAATAAAGTGGGATTGTTTGACAGTTTGCAGTTCTGAGTTTTATTGTACACAGATTATGCCGTTTTGAAGAGCAGCCCATCTAAGGCATTAATTCATGGCAAAGAAGCGGAAACGCGGATGTTTAGCGAACCTGCCATCTTTTTACCTAATGAGATGCTGAAAATAGTCAGATGGTGTAACTCTCACTTGCCTGGGCAAATCAGCGGTGCCCTCAGAGAAAGTTTTAGGGAAAGCAATATAACCCACTGTTGAAAACTCATTGATGGGTTCATTCCCTAATTTAGGCCAGTATTGCAACGCTAGCCTAACCTTTTCCCTGCGAAAACGAAAGTCCACATAACCCGAGGCATGTTATCGTCCTACTACAAGTACAGATGATAGGTCGGAAACTGATTGTGGACAGGTTTTCGCAGTATCTGGAACCTGCTGTGGAAAAATAATAACCTGGCCTGAGTACCCTGTTGCTAACCCCTTATGCGGTAAACCGAAAGGACAGGATGTACCATAGCAATAAATTGTTCCTCAACCATGGATAGATCAATTAACTTCATAGGTTTGGGATTCATGTAATTTTCTGAGGACAATGGATTAACACTCCCACTATCCTTATATTTTTACATCTAGAACATACTCCTGATGTTGAATTGAGACCAGTAAACCTTTCAAAGTTTTTTTATTTTATTTTGAAATAAATTCCCAAAGGGGTCGTCCAAAATACCCTGATCAAAACTTTCTGATTGATTATCATTTGCCATTGGTTTGACTGACTTTATCTTGCTCTGAGTGGCCTTTCGGGATTTTCCCTTAGACAACCGTCCCGACCTAGCCTGATCCGACTCCTGTGCCTTAACAGTTGCCTTATGTTCTTTATCCCTGGATAACCGCTCAAACATAGCCTGATCCAACTCCTGTACCCTAATAGATACCTTGTGTTCTTTATCCCTAGACAACCGCTCAGACCTAGTCTGATCCGACTCCTGTGCCCTTACAGTTGCCTTTTGTTCTTTATCCCTCGACAACCGCTCAGACCTAGCCTGATCCGACTCCTGTGCCTTAACAGTTGCCTTGTGTTCTTTATCCCTGGATAACCGCTCAGACCCATTCTGATCCGAGTCCTGTACCCTAACAGATACCTTGTGTTCTTTATCCCTGGACAACCGCTCAGACCTAGCCTGATCCAATTCCTGTGCCCTTACAGTTGCCTTTTGTTCTTTATCCCTGGACAAACGATCTGCCTTTTGTTCCTGACTCTTGTTTAATCGTATTTTAACCATTTCCTTGGATTTGGTAACCGCAATCTTTTTCTTTAGGAGGAACCTTTTTTTATTAGGCAATGGTGCCTCTTCTTCCTGAACCACAGAACCTAGTTTGGGCGAAAGGGTTGTAACTGGATGGCGTATGGTAAGTAATAGGCGCATTCTAGGCGCTGGTGTCATTAAAATCTTTGGCTTGCGAAACTGACCATTGCCTGCTACAGCAACCTCAAACCCAAAAACTTGCACCATTTGAAGATAATCAGCGTTATTAGCGGAATAAATTCTACACAGAGTTTCAACTGATCCCATCCTTTACACACTTGCCTTACCTAAGTGGGTATCAACTCTGCGGTGTTCAGCATCTACACAATGCGAATCAAACAGAAAAAACTCTAAGTCCCGCTTGCAAACACCTACTGCCATCCCTTGTGTAGTAAAAGTAAAACTGAGGGGGGTTCAGCAAAAGCCTCTAGTTTTGACCGACCGAATTGTGTAACCAGAGGCAGTGTTGCCACATCAACTTTAAAAAATCCCTTACAGTACAACGAGGTTAAAAGATAAAATGGTAATGCGTCATTCAAAGACCGGACTAATAATATGTCAGAGATGGACAAGGCTGACGACCTCAAAAGTCGAATAAATTATGTTCGGCTATGTAAATATATCGGAAGATAGATTTGTAGGATTTATGTCAATAATGTACAATCGAACCATCTGAATCATGACCCACCATGAGCTTATTTTGCTAAACCCCTTAAATGCAAGTAGGTCGAAATTCGCTTGAAGGTTTATTTCCTTGGTAACGAACTTGTTATCATTTGATTAGACACTGACAGATAGATAGATCTTACAAGTTTGAAAGTTTCAAACGAATTATCAGGCAAGTGGGTCATGATTCAGTTGGTTCTATAGTACATAGTAACTTAAACAAACAAAAACAAAAAAATATAAAACAAGAAAAATCCAAAAAAATACTTGCGCCAATACTGGGGCGCACCGCATAAGGGTGCCACTGAACGTAGAAGAGGGTTACGGGTTAGGGGGAGGGGGTAAAATCGCCTCTAAGTGAAATGACGTCACACGCGACCTTTCTTTAGTCCACAAACTAGGAGTGGGCGTTATTTAACTAAATTGTTATAAAAACAGCTTGCGCTTGTGTAGGCAACAGTTATCACGGTATTTTGAATAACTGTTTATTCTCAATACCAAGTTTTATATAGGTAACCAATTTCAATTGACGTTTCATATAATGAAGCGCTGCTTAAGGCCCAAGATCACACAAAACCACTGAAAAGCGCCTTGGAAAAAAAAAACTATTTAATTCATCGGTCTCAAAAAAATATATGGTATTCACAATGAGACAATCTAGTTTAAATACTGTATCGTTACACGATTGGATTAATTTGCCTCGATCGTAAAAAATCCTGAACATAGTCTATATTAAAAGGGAGAAACAATATTTTTTATATAAAATAACTGATTTTTCTCATTCTCTCTCTCATTACACCTAAATATTCCTCTTTTTGAGCTCCTTATTAAATTAAATTAAATTGTAACTTAACTTAAATTGTATCAATTGTAACTTAAATTGTATCAATTAGCTTATTTCCGTTTTTCAGTAAATTCAAAAAAACTCGTAATTTTTTATGTCGCTGGACGGCCCGATGTTATTCCGCGCCGCCAGCTACCCCGCCAGTTCCGCCACCGCGCCGCCGGGACAAGACGGGCGAATGCGGCGCCCCTCACCTAGGGTTACCAGATACAAAATTAAAAGGCCTGAGAAAAAGCCTGATTCCCATTGAAAATGCCTGAGATTATCTCGAATTTAAGCTTTGTAGGTAAAAAAACATAGCATTTTTTCAACAATCTTCCTATTATTTGTTACTGTGAAAAAAAAATCTTAAAAAATACTACATTTTATTGATAATTCAAATAATCCTGAAATTTACTAAATCCGGCCGGAATCCTGAAATGAACCTGAAACGCCTGAGATCTTGGTCCAAAGCCTGAGAGCCTGAGATGAGCCTGAGAAGCCTGAGATCTCAGGCCTTTCTCTACGGATTCTCTACGGAACCCTAAAAAGAAGGGGAGGGAGGCTTTGTGTCCGGCGGATCAAGACGGCGATCTCTTTCGATCCAAATTTGGTATTTGAGGCGCTGTAATGCTTCGGCAACACAGCCTTCGTCAAGTTGACGTGCCTGAGGGGCGGGGCGCGGGGTGGTTGGGCTTTAAGGGCTATCGTGATATCGCCCTCCGGTTCTAGGAGGACGTCTTTGGGGCGCCTTTTATTAAGATGTTTCTTATTTATGTCTGGGGTCGGTTCATAGAGGGATGCCTGTAAGATAAGCGGGTTTGGTGGATACAGTGTTTCCAGATGGGAAATCTAAGATTACAGTGTTTGGTGCTCAAATTTACAGTTTTCGCGACAAAATTACGGTAAAAGTTAAGAAAAAACGTGGATTTTACAGTAGATTTCAAGACCCTTTTATTGTGAAATTTAGCTTAAAACTAAAATATATATATATAATTACTAGTACCTTATAAATAGTATAGGTACTATCAGTGGCAGCTGTGGAGACCCCTTTTAAAAAAAGTCTCTTGCAGCTAGCACGTGGCGGTAAACCCTTGCTTTTGTTAAACTTTTTGTGGAATTTCAAAAACCATTTGTTTCATTAAAGTGTTGTGTTGCATGGGAAAAGAACCCTTACGGTAGGTTTTCACATTTTCTGTTGATATAAATTGTTGCGCAAAATAAACTTGTATCGCATTATAATAAAGCCTTTTGTCCGTCAGTCGTGACAATATGTTTAAGTATGTATGTATGTCGAAGGGCTCGCCAGGGGTACAGTTCTCACAGAACCACTAGTTTATGTTGGTCCCAAAAGGTTTAAAAACATGCTTAGCACACGGTTAATACTATTTGGGCGGTTAATACTACGAAATAAGTACTAGTCTATGACAGGAAATTCCCCGGAGAATCCACGACGCCGCACACTCATGCCCGTTGACAGTAAAATATTTTCGTTCTTATTCCAATTGGGACAAGGGTTGTGCGCGAGAGAGAGGTGGCAGTAATAGCCGTTTGCGTTTCATATATGTCGTATATTTTTTACAGACAGGCGAGCGTTTATCTTTTCACAAAGACTGCGTTCAGTTTAGATTAAATTAACTTGATTTTTGCCTGTAGAAAAAATACCGTGTTCTCCATACACTGTAATTTTAGTAATACAGTGTTTAAAAATTCAGTATATCGAACCGGTGCAACCTCAGTCACAAAGACGTGAAAAATTACAGCGTAATAGTTTCTAACCCTTTTATACTGCTGTTGCGACCGAACTATACCGCGAGTCAGGATACATTCCCTCCACCAGCACATGGTCTCTCCTGCCTTCGCGGCTTACAGAGCGAATCTTGGGCACTGTCATGCGCTACTTGCCTTCGGCTCTTTCACGCATGCAGTTTCTTGATGCCCTACAAGTTCTTGAATGCGTCCCGGCCTTTCTCCCTTTCTGGGCAGGCCATACAATACTATATCTTCGTCCTCCCCAAATGGGGCTCGACAACACAACACGTCACTCAGCGTCGAACTGTACCACTTAGTACACTGCTGTCCTCAATCTTCAAATATCTCTCTTGGTGTGCCATGAGTGCGCAAACTTGCGCAACGCCTTGAAGTTCTGCTCGCAAGAAACTAGCTCCTCGTGGAATACTGGGCCAACCGTTGTCCTCTTCAGTGCATCCAGCATCTCCGATCTCTCTTCCGCGTATAGCCTACATTCCCAGAGGGCGTGATCCCGGCTCTCGTTGACCTCGCCGCATGGGCACTCTGCAGTCTGCGAGTCAGGATACAGTCAGCGACATCTATTGGACCGTAGTTACAATAGCTGTCGCTGTGGCTTGTCGGCGGCACCCATTTTGCACCCTTCGGAGCGGTCGCGATGCGATCGCGATGCAAACTCCAGTACAGTGTTAGGCCCCAGGATTTTATTAGATGAATTTATCGAACGTCATTAGGGTTCCGAGCCTAAAGGTAAAAGGAGCCCTAATTTTTGGCCAATCTCGAAACTGGACGCTTGGCTCGCTCGGCGAGTAAAGTCTTAACTCGCCGTCGTGCTGGTGGCACTCAGGGTGTTATCTGCATGTATAGTTCTAGTGGTTCACAGTGAGTGGTGAGAACAGTAGACTTCGCGAGCCCTTCGACATACATAATAAAATTTAAAACTGGAATCTATATAACGAATACGTTTGCTACAGCAAACTTCCCCCTCCCCCCTTTCCCTCTCCACTCCCCCCATCACACCCCCGACCCCTTGAAGTTTATTGGATGAACAACTGGAATTATTATAAATAAATAACCCGACTGTATTTTCTTTCAATACCACATACACACTTATGAATGCACCTGGTTACATACATGGAGTGTGAAAATAGCCGCACCAATAACTTTGTAACGCTATTTTACGCCATAAGTCCGCCATTAAAAAAAAAACTGACTCGACAATCGGTTGAGAAATGCGACCTGTAGGCGAAAACAGACAGCATGCATTTTTGGCCAATCTCGAAACTGGACGCTTCGCTCACTCGCTCAATAATATGTTAGCTAACTTAAATATTGATACGTTGTGCCTGGGTTGCTTATCCAAATCTAGCGCCGATAGTGTAAACTCACTAGATAGTTAGCATTCAATAGATATTATACCTTGTATCATCTGTTCAATAGATATTATACCTTGTCTCATGTACACAAGTGGTGGGACCGCACGTCCGTCAATGAGTCACTCAGTCGGGGTCAGTCAGACCGTGCGTGACGACTGGACGGTGGAGGGTCTGCACACGGCGCTTGGTGCTACAGTTTGCCATAGGAACGGTGCTACGAATCTTAGAAAAGTGTGATGACTGTGTCCACCTGAGATGTTAACTATCACTTCACTAGATAATATAGCACTTTGATGGACACTGAGACAACGCAGACTATTCAATAACAACACCACACTTTGTAACTTTTAAAACTGTATTTGTCGGCCTTCTACACTTCACGACGATCGACACAGGAATGACCCGGAGATTTTTTATTTATTTTTTGGTTGGAGGGAAAAAAATGTAATTACCCATGCCCAGGAAACAGACCTCCCTACTATGTCCGGGCCCCTACACATTGAGCGGGCATCATCTCGTTTAGTAAACGGACTAAAAACAACCCCTTTGTTGTACTGTATGACAGTTACCGATAAAATCTATTTATTGATTTATTTATTTATTTACTGATTACAGAGTTTACAGCACATACGATACAAATAAGACAAAAAGGTAAACTTATCTTTGGCCAATTACAAACTCTCATTATTAAAGACTAAGCAGGTATGATAGAAAGCATACAGTTTACATTAAAAAGAAAAATTAAATTAAATCAAAAATTAAATTAACTTACATCAAAATTACATTATTGTGGTTATGTGAGTGAGTGAGTGATCGATACAACTATGAGCCATGGGAATGACCTGGAGACTCGGAACACAACACCTTCTACAGCCGAAGTGCGCGTGGGTGATAGCACGTGGGTGGCGATTGTGTATCCGAGTTGCCGCGCTTACAAATTGCGTGTAATTTGACTAAAACTAGTGATCAATACTGGAAATTCGATACTTGAAATGATGATTATGAATTTAATGCAATAATATTAATTATGGTGTAACCCAAGAATGAGTAACAAGATATTTTATGCTGTTCGCGCGCTTTCATTCAATTGCGTGCGAAGAAGTTTTACAGCAACGTTTTAATGAGATTATGGTTAAATAAACTAAATAAATAAAGGAAGCTAACACGATGCTGTTATAGTAGTTCATGTGACTGTTGCATAATGAAAGGCATTAAAATACGCGCGTGGGTTTATGAATCTAGCCGACGAGCGAGATTCTCACAAGTGCTACCAAAGAGTAAAGAACTTAGGCTAAAACGTAAAATAATTGCAGTCCAAAGACAAGTGATCCAGAGATTCACCTTCCTTTCGCTTGCCCTTACAAATTTTCGCTTCTGCTAGTTTATAAGAAGTACTCTGTATTGGCACATGCAGCGACCTGCTGACCGAGCAGCGTCACTACGACTGGGGGCTGCGCGCGCTGAAGGCGGCCGTGGGCAGCTGCGGCGCAGCGCTGTGCCGGCCCGGAGCGCCGGAGCCCCGCGCCGCGCTGCGCCGCGTGCTTGCGCTCAACAACCGCTCCAAGCTGACGAGGGGCGACGCACGGAGGTACCATGATCAGCCCCATAATCAGTAACTCAAATCGACCCAAAACTGTGGAAACGTTATAGTTTTTCCATACACTAACCGTCAATTTGACTCCAACTGCGAAGATTTTGACGTGGATTTAAGTCCCTGAATAAGGGCCCAGATTTAACTTGTTTCCCTTAACGAAAGATTGTGATAATTTTTTGGCAACAGGCTTCGAGCTTCCGCTTGAATAACCAAAATGTTTATCGGGAATCACACTAACCACAATAAGAGATTACTCTGCTCTACATACGTACTTCATTTATAGTACCAATAGTGCAATGATCAATCGCCAATCACTAATTTCTTCATTTTATTTTCAACAGGTTTGAAGCAATATTGTCCATGGTGTTCGCGGACGTACCAGAAGAGGAAACCTCCTCGAATCCGATAAGTACAGCTCTTGAAGAGACTGTCGAATCTCTCGGTCTTGTTTACAATTCTCTGCAGGTATGAGATCAATTCAAAACCGACCCAAGCTTTTGGTATAGTTCATACAGACACCGTTAGTAACTTTACTCTTTTATTTGTTACAGTCCCAGAAATGTATAGAACTATATGAACAACTACAGCAAAGAATGGGAGTTGTAATTGTCGGTCCGCCGGGCTCTGGCAAGACGACTATTCGGCATTTACTCAAAAATGTAAGCTATTTCTGCTGTTGACCGATTGACCGAATGCACAGACTTCTGCTCAATTAAAGTGCCGCTTAAATATAAATCTGGCCATGTCATGTCCCGAGCGGGAGACAGAGACAGAGTGTTCGCCAAACTGTGGCTCAGCCAGGAATAATTACCAGAGTGAAAAAGATTTCCGAGTTCAGATAAAATGAACCTTGTCATTATACTGACAGTTCTATTCGCATACTCTTTCGACGCGTAGTTATTCCTGCTTGCTACACTGTTGTCGGTTGTATAATTCAGCATTCGGTATATATATGTTAACCCTCATAATTTAAATGATTTTAGGTTCTGGTTAAACAAGGCAAGAACATTGTTGAGTATATAATATGCCCGAAGGCAATGAGCAGGGTCTGTCTCCTCGGGCGCATCGACCACGACACAAGACAATGGACGGATGGGGTCATCTCCTCCACTGCTTTGGAAATCTCCAATCAGTCTTCTGGTAAGTACGTTAGCACTTGCAATGTCTTCCAAACTTTACGAAAGCTAACATCATAGAGCCCAAATGGAAGTAAGTCAAAATTGACGGTAAGGTCCACTTGCATAAAATTCACTAAATACATTTTGCGTCTTAATAGTAGTTTATGTGACTGCTACATAACAATCGAGAGTGGGTTTATGAAACAAGCCGAAGGCGAGTTTCATAATAATATCACTCGAGAGTTTCAATGCCTAATCATGTACAGTTACATACACTAGTTTATCTACACACATATTATAAGCTCTCTTTAATGTGTTCAGGAACCGCATGTTCGACCGGCATGGTGGCATTGATAATTCCTTTGCACTTGTTTAGCTTGTTCAGTAGTACCAACTTCACCAACAAAGTAGGGACGGTACGCAGGAGGGCGTCGGCGTTCGAAATTTGAATGTCATAATATGTAGAAAAATTACACATTATGGTCATAATGTGTTTTCAGATAAGAAATTAGTTTTTACCAAGTAGTTTAACATTATGCTGATCGTAACGTGCGGTTTTTGTACGCAGTAAAGAGGGTTCATGATACGTGTGTAGATAAATTGATTTATCAATTGTACAAATTTATGAAATAGTTAAACTTGAATCAGTTTAGCCCGTTAAACAGATTTACCGAATGTCGTGCAAGTGTCACTAAGAATAAGACCTAACAGACCGAAAGGAAAAATGCAGGCATGGCCGATCCATTACACTTTTTGTAGAAATCCGTGACTGAGATGATTTACTATCGATATCGTTTAAGTTGAACATAAACATAAGTAGTACCTGACTCAATTAGTTATCTTCCACAGACGTGTGGTCGTGGGTGGTATGCGACGGCGACATAGACCCCGAATGGATTGAAGCGCTCAACTCTGTGCTTGACGACAATCGTCTGCTGACGCTGCCCTCTGGGTGGCGCATTCAGTTCGGACCCAATGTCAACTTTATATTTGAAACGCACAGTCTTGAGTACGCCTCTCCTGCCACTGTGTCGCGAATGGGGATTATCTTGCTGAGGTAAGTTAACCTTGACGTTAATCTATCAGTGATCGGAATGGGTGGAGCTATTTCGGTTCATTGACGTCCAACATAGATGTTAATATGAACATGCCCCGAAATCCTGACTGCAAACCGAGAATTAAAAAAATATTTCAATGGAGTAATGAACAAATAATTGGGTGCCTGTGGTGTAGTTGATCATCGGAGGTAATAATGCGGGTTCAGCAATATGTGACTGAGTCGGCTACTAAAAATAAAGTTGATCTGATCAAATCGGTTTCATGGTGAAAGTTGTTCAGAAAGATGTCCATATCAACCCCCATAAAATATGACTACTCCCTTCGGTTACACCTGTATACAGTGGTGGTCACAATAAAAAGTCATCTCCTTATTGAACACCAAAAATTCAATTAAAACAGTTATTTAATCTAGTGTAATTGTTATAAAACCTTACACGACGTTGTATTCTTAGCATGTGGGACAAAAAATAGTTGTATTCGTTAATAGTTCGTTAGTACTTCGTCAGTAGTATAAACTGAGAGGGTATTGTTTGCAAAAAAATCCGTTTAAGGGATCAGAATGAATACGTTCGTAGTTGTCAGGAAGGTCGAAGGGTGAGTCTGCAAGAACAATCAGACGAGGGACGATGTGAGGCAAACTTGTACGGAAGTGTCTCGGAAGGTGCCACATTTGAAAAGCAAAATGTTAAAGCAATATTAGCGTTTGCAAAAAAATATGAACACTGAATTGAACGGGAGTGAAAACATGTCCTTTTTTCTGATGAAACAAAGATAATATGATTAATTCTGATGGAAACAATATGTTAGACGCCCCCCGAACAAAGAAATGGATCCAAAGAATACCAAGAAATTAGTCAAATATAGGGGCGGAAATATCAGTGTGGGGCTATTTTTAGGACTTGGTGTTGGACCTTTCAGGAAAATAGAAGGCAACATGGATTAATTCGAGTAAAATGCCGAGAAAAAATTACTGGTATTTGAACATTGAACATATGTATAAAAGACTTCTTAAGGAACCAGTCTGTGACAGTTTTGGATTGGCCCCCGTACAGTCCGGATTTAAATCCAATATAAAATTTGTGGTACCTGGTGAAGAAGGCAGTGGCGACAAAGCCGACATCAAAAGTCGATCAACTTTACACAGCTTTTACAGAAGCATGGGAGCAAATTCCGGTAGAATCTTGTCCAAAATTGATGGCTTCCATGCCCAAGAGATGTCGTGCTGTCATTTCTGCCAAAGGGTCGACCAAATATTGATACGTACCGGAATATTTTATGAATGTGTTATTTCTTCTAAGCAAATAGAGTGTCTTTAATTATATGGCCAAATATTTGTTAAGCTTATACCTACTGCTTGCAATTAGGATAAACCGAATAAAATATTAGGAACAAACAAGTTTTGTTGATAATATTTCGTTTTGTCGTAACACAATACTTACACAAATATTTTTTAATATTGTTTAAATTGTGTCGCAAGTTCCGATAATAGTCTGATTGATATAAAATATAGAGAGGAATAGCTTAGTTATTTTAATATGCATTCAGTGTCTGTAATTATATGACCACCACTGTATATCCTGGGATTCCATATTATTTCCACGCACAGCAAATTTTAAAAGTAGCTGCACCTATTCCGATCTCTGGTTATTTATCTACAAAATTGATAGGTTGCAACTTGAGTTGCTTTGTCTGAACTAACCCTCTAGACTCGACACTTCAGAGATTGTTCAGCATAGCATGAAATGTCACCCTTCACGGATCTATTACCGCACGAATCTACCCAGTTATGCGGATGTAAAATAGTAACTATATTTAAATCTTCAGTGATGAAGACAGCTGTGCCCAGGAGTTCTTACAAGGTTGGCTAGATAGAGTAGAGATCGACAATGAAATGGCTAAGATGGCGCTGCCATTACTACAAAAAGTGATGAATAAGTGCCTTCACTGGATCACAGCGCACGGGTCTAACCTTGTCATGAAGATCTACAAAGTATCTGTGGTTAGTATAATTGCTGTATAATATTATATTGTCTGTAGTATAATTCATTTAGGTACGGATAAAAAGTTGGATACGGGATTGGCAAAGATATTCAGAGAAGCCGGTCGTAAGTATACAAAACATCCTGTCAAAATTATAACCCTCCTTTTGCATTCGCTGTTGTCGTATAATAAGTCATAAAGGTACATTATTTGTTACCTTTATTTTTCCATCTATTTCCAGGTGAAACAAATTCTTACTCAATTTGAGTACATAGCTCAGAACATAGGCGTTAGCGTGATGAACACCAGTCCAGAGGAGCTTATCTATGTGGCCATACAGCGCAGTGTCATTGGCCTATTAAAGCAAAGCGCCGTCAGTGGCTTCCAAGACGAGGTGAACTAAAACCTAATACATATCTTTATCTGAGCCTCATTAGTCATGTTACATCATCACCTTCTCCAGATACCCTAGACTTGATGTTATATGTTTGTCCTCTACATCCGTTACTGTTAGCATTAAATGTGTGTCCATTGCATCGATATAAGTCTGTTTTCCATTGCTCTAGGGAGAGTATGTTAACATTTGAGCGTCCATTAAAAGTAAAACGTAAATAAGTTGCAAATGACACCGTTGACATCTATAGCTTGTCAAATTCGTTCCCATCGTCCGCAGACCATGGAATTGCTACGAACGAATTTGACAAGCTATAGAGTTTCCAAGTTTAAGACCATCCAATAGGAAAGAAAACTGTCGACCAAGAGAGCGCTAGGTGTTTGTAACGTTCATCAAAAAGGTTACAAATTAATCACAGAGTAAGTAAGTAAAGCAAGTTTATGAATGAGTGAATTCATTATACCACGGTTGCTTAACAGCCTACCTCCTCAATTAAAAGATACCATCACCCTTAATAATTTGAACACCAAACTAAAAAAAACTTGGTGAGGAAGATTTTTTTACTGGCCATGGCTGAACAACGACCCGAGCTATAAATGCTTATGTAACTATAGACTAGACAACCTAATAGTGTGCTCGTCTCTGACTTTTGTTCGATAATATGTGAAATGACCATGTAGCCCATAATACTCGTATATCTACGATTATGTGTAGTTTACCTTGCACGCACAAATCTCCGGGGTTCTTGTAATATTAATGATAAATAGGTATTTAAGACTACCTCCGAAAAATAAAAAAATGACAATATCCATGACTGATACGTCGCTCCACGAATTATGAGCGGTGGCCTAGAATGCGCAGTAGTCATTTTTAATAACTGTACACTTGATTGCGCAGATTACTGCGCGACCTGACACTGACGGGGATTACCCCGTCAGTGTCGCCCAGCGTTCTTAATTCGTGAGGGGACCTATTCTACTATTTTTCAAATCCACGAAACCAATAAATGTTAGACTTGAGATTGCTACTAACACACAGTGCCAAAAAGTCTTGCGTAATCTTCCCGATGCGCTTCGTGCGTTCTAGTTGTCAGAGCTGCTGGGCCTGCCGCCCGCGCCGCCCCTCAACCCTGGCGAGTGGTGTGACGGCGTGTATCTGTCGCCGCGGCTGGCTCGCGTGGAGACGGCGGTCAGAGCGGTGGTCGCGGCGGCGGGCGCACACCTACTGCTGATCGGACCCTCGGCCTCAGCTAAGAAGTGAGTAGTCGATCTCTCGAAAGCCCAAGCTTGTGACGAACATTTAATCCGGTAGTAATAAGATATGACTCATGCCTGTCATCGTTAGATTGTGTAAACCGTTAGCTTATAATCTATAGCGTGAGATTGTAAACTATCGATAAATTATAAACTCTTACAATTTAACTATTCATTTTCTATAGTTCTAGTAATCTATCAAATTGTGAACGATAGGTAGATAACTCAAAATGTATGTTTATTTTGCTCTTAAATGTCAACCTAACACGAAGGTTAAAGGCGATTCGCTTCGCTCACCCTCTGTAGCCTTCACATAACCTGGCCCACCACTATGCCCTGATATTTCGTGTGCAATTCAATCTTAAGGTGGTTCGTCAGTCACAGTCCGCTAATAGGCACCTATGGCCCTAGAGGGCGTCGATGTTCTAATTTGACGATTTTTTAAGTGTATGTATTAAATTAAGATTATGTGCATATTATTTAAAACTACTTAATATTTTTAACGAGAATATCATAATATGTGTAATGTATTCAACTAAGATTCAGATTAATTTTAAATTACGAAATACGTTTATTTTTATAAAAGTAAGTAAACCTGTGAAAAAACTTATACGACTGATTTCAGATGCCCTCATCTTCCAACGCGTTCTTCTTAAGTTGTTTTGACATTTACAACTCATCCAGTTCGGAAACCCTAATTCTCGCGCTAGCGTTCGATAACGGCGTGTCATCTCTCTTTCTGTCATTATCTCCATCTCTTTTCTTCCTCCGAATTTATTTTCACTCGGTTTCCGAACGCACCCTAGGTAGGAGTTTTAGTCACCTTTTGATTTCTCCATGAAACCGTTTCATTTGTCCATACCACAGATATCGAGAGATAGGCCCTTGGCGCTAAGCTTGTATCGGAACCAGTGTCGCCGAAAACTAAGAACACGAATACATTTACACCACTCGTACATCAATCCCTCCGCTTTTATTGGTCAGTGCAATGTCATGCACCTATCGTCCGAACACACCCACACTACCGCAGTATACTAGCTAGTCGAGCTAGTGTTGGGACAATGCAAGGACAGCGTGTATCATCGATCGATTATAATTTATAGACACTGGTATAGGTATATACAATGCCGGGTTCTATAAATAAAATAGTAAATTGTTTGTAAATACGACATATTTATACGACATACGACATACGAGACCCCTTTGCCTCTCTTCTTTTTTTTAACAGAATCCTTACAGCTAGAAAGAGAGGCAAAGAGGTTTCTGAGGGTAGAATAACTGTGAACACTTCGGACCTGACTGAAAGCATCGGAATTTCCGATCAATACTTATAACACCCCATTATCCTTCGTCGGGCGAGGTTTTAAACAAACTAAAATCTAAACTGCCTGTTTGGCAATCATTGGAATAACTAACAATAAACTTACATATTATGAGCAATAATATAACTATATTATTACATTAACTATATTAGTAATTGCGGAATGATAAAATCTATCGATTCAAAAACAATTCTCCTATCACTATCCCCATCACTATATGTCGTCTCTGTGTGCGTGTAACAGTTCGCCTCCGTATCACGATGCATCTTTGCTTTCGTACTTAGATAAGTGTGAAATATTCATTGCGTGTTAGCTTGGCAATAAGTAGTGAAATTAAGATACAAAACAAGCAATGTATAGTAAACTTAGCGAGAACAACATGACATTGTCACTTTAATGACAATTCGTGACGAATTTTCCGCGAATGATTTATTTTCGTAATAATGTCTATTTCTTGTGTTTTAAGAAGAAATAATAGTTGGAATGAGACTTACAAGTGATATGTGACACCGGCGTTCTTGGAGTTCACAATCTCGCTTCTATTTTGGCACGTGAGTATTGCACAGGACGGCATTTTCGAAAAACAACGGAAATGAATTCGTCACTGCGGTCGCCCGGTGACTATCAAGAATTTTTAATATCTATCCTGTCGGAGCTACATTTGTTCGCACATGCCACGCCCCTCAACCTATCTCTCGATATCTGTGGTCCATACCTTCGTTTGAGACTTTTCTTGAGACCACAATATATGTGGTTATACAGTCTTTTCAAGACGTTTGTGGCTCCATGGTTCCCTTCGTAAATATCCTACCCCAAATCCCTCGTAATCCCCTAAGCAAGTGAACAAAAACGTAGTACTAAATAAGAAAACATGAGTAATCGGCAAAACAAACGTCGCGTTCCCGGTCGCACGCACGCAACTAACGAAAGAGTAGAAAATAATTAAGGGCGCCACCACCTTTGTTTGTTGTTGTTGTAGCCGAAATTAGACTCCAGACTCACCTCTGGACGCGGAAACACTTTAGTTCTGAAAGTTCCGTTTTCTCCTCTTTTATGTCGCACTGTAGATATACCGCTCCACGTAAAGCTGTAAGCTCCATTCGGAGAGTGTATAGATAAATTTTCTGAAATAATATTTTCCTTGTAATTTTTTTTCCATTCGCATTTTATCCCACGATTTATTTTTTCCATACGATTCTGTTACTAGTTGTATATTTTTCCACACGCTTCAATTTCTTCTGCTTCTTTTTGCCAGACATATATTTTTATAGGCATTTATTTTCTCATCCGTATTTTTCATATACATATATTTAACCGATATAATAATTTTCCAGGCACTTATTTCCTCATATATTTTATGCTTGATTTAACTTGCATCCCATACGGTCGTATGGGATGCAAGTTATGTGCTTGCCGTAAGCCGCCGTCTGGAAATATTAATCCTGTTCCAACCCCATACTTTTTTTTTGATGCTGGTAATACTGACCAGAAATAGAGGAATAATCTTCTTTCGCGGTCGAGAGACAATATTCAAAGAAACTAGAAATAATATCGAGAAAGTCAGAATAATTCGATGGGTATCGAAGGTCGATGGGTATTGAGTTACATCAAAGACTCTAAACATATTTCGATAACATATGTACCTATACCTATTATGCCGATGTCATAAAATTTTGAAAGGGAATCATTACTAACAATATTTTATTTTGTAATTTAGGTAGGTATATAGAATTTAACATTAGTAAGCATCTATGCACTCGTTACATTCATACAGCAGCATGCATAGCAGGAGCCTCCTGGGTAAACGAGTGCTATGTACTCTACAGGAAATAAAATAAATGTCTTTTAGTGAATAAATCTTCTGGTAACCCTTAAAATGTTACTTTACCTTTTTATATTCTTTATAATCATATAATTAACAAATATAGAATCATGATATCAGTAGGCAAAATGAAGTTAATCAAACAGCCCGTTATGTTTAGACTACTCTATTCGATGCATAATATGTGGTTCTTCAAATTGTGGAAAAAAAAACATAATGATCAGTTTGTTACTTCATGAAAATGGTCTCAAGTTTCGAAATGTTTACCTTTATCTAAAAAAACTTCAACCCAAATATCGTTATTTAGAAGATGTACGTCAAAGAGTTCCAGACATTAATTTGTTCATGCTTCAAGATGAAAAAGATGTTATTTCCCCTATAGATATCTTACAAAAATCTGTCGCACAGAGACACCCTCAGTACAATGGGTTTTTCAGAGGGTTGCACTCAATTACCATGGAATGAGGTTGCTTGCATTTTTGCATTTTCGCCGCCATGATAATTGGGCCCTTTACTGCAATGGAGGGAGCTAAATGACCCAACCTACTATATCACGCAGGCAATTCAACTGTTTAAATAACTGGAATATCGATTATCTCTATTTCAGCCTTCTAGCCGAACACGTCCTAAAAGATTCCAGTGCATCCCTTCTTATAACTGTCAACTGCACTCCTATACTAGAGCCAGCTGATATCATACAGGAGCTGAAAAGGGTACGTACGTATGTTCTACCACGTGCTTGTCAACTTACCTTTTGTATAGGTAGGTTTGTGGTTCTTATAGCCTATCCGCCAGTAACTCATTTGGTCTGATTGGGCTCATTCCTCCAGAACGGCGGCGGCGGCGGCGGTCAGGCCTGTTGTTATGCAAAAATCTGTATTGAATTACATGCTATATAACGCCGCATTAGGGTTTTATCTTATTATGGCTGAGAGTTAGCCCGTAATTTACTGAGCAGCGAACTTAGCGCAAAGTATAAGAGGCAGAGCTATGCGTCAATCTCCCTTTCCTTGTTTTGCTTGGAAAGGGAATGTAGTTCCCGGCGATAAATTTTGTACATCGGTGTTTGGAAAGAAACTCGGCTAATTTCGGCTATTATGTGTCAGCAATTTATTATGTGACTTAGGTCCTTACATATGAAATTGGCGTTTTGTATGGAGAAATTGAAGTTAACTCAATTTTCAGTACTACTCCCGCGAGTTAACATGACACCTGGCTCGATTGACGTTTGTTAAAAGTACTGAGTGCAAAAAAGTCAGCTGACCTTTTTTAAATGAGGAACAAAAATTTTTTCTCGAATTGCAAATTTATTTTTATATCAGATATTGTTCAGTATGTAGGGTACATTGCCTTTGCAATGGGTACAAAGCCTTTGCAATGGGTACAAAGCCTTTGGCTGTAACACTGATTACTTTCTACTCTGTATATATTTATCTTGTTATTAATAGTTATCAAATTACACCTATCATCGTAATAACTTATCAAAATACGTTAACTAAATAGAATAATTAACTTCTGATAGAAATTAAACAAACATATAATATTAAATAGATTTATTTCAAAATAATTACTCATCAACATCACTCATTTCTTCAATACCTGACATAATAGAAGTGTCACTTTCTTCTCCCTCGCTCGCTTCACTGTCGGAGCTGTCTTCACCCCCAAGTGAAATAATAAACTCCCTTTCTCTTGTTTCCTGCAGTCGATCTTTCACCCAATATTCTTTTTCAAGTCTCTGTACATGGTTTACCTCCTTTTTCCAGTCAGCAGCAGTTATGGAAACAATCGCTTCTTTAGTTAATTTTTCAATGTGTTTCTCCGACTGATCGATATTTTTGTCTGCCACCCTTTGTTTGACCAAATTCCAGATATATTCGATCAGATTAAGATCACAGTGGTAGGGTGGCAGACGTACGACCTCGTGGCCGTGCTCCCTTAATAATTCGTCTACCACATATTTTTTTTCTGGCTTATTCAATCTTATAATTTGATATAGCTCTGGTTTTGTCATATTTGCAGCATAACTTATATTATTCTTTGTTAACCAGCTGTAGTGTTATGCTACTTACATGCCATTTTCCAGTCTGCGTTGATGGGCTGCATTCATCTCATATATCTCTGGATATTTCGTATCACCTTTATTTTCATAGGACCCTGTAACGTTTTAAACCATAAGAACACAATAACAAATCATTTTCACTTCGTATTTTCACACTACCAGCACTTCTAAATCAATGTCGAAGGGGCTTACCTTGGGTGACCTTGTATTTGGCTTTCTCCGAAACTCTGCAATCTCGGGCTTCGTGCGCGCTGGTGCGCTACCTTTTTATCTATCGCTGTTATGTAATTTTGGCTATGTGATCTTGTTGTTTTCTCTTGCAACCAAAATCTGACATATTGCGATGTTGTTGTTTATCTGGTTGTCATGGCAATGTCCATTCAAACTCGTTAGCGGTCTGATATGTTTACTTCAATACTTTTACAAAAATACTTTTTCCCTCTTGGCCATTCACAAAAAATTCTTTTAATTTAAATAATTTTTAGAACTCTCCAAAAAGGGTATAAGAGCGGAACATTTCTGAAATTCGGGAGTCTCACTTCAGCTTTTGAACTCTTGTTCACCTAAAGGCCTTATCCCGGGGCCGCACTGCCCCGGGATCCTGCAAGCCTCTGTTGCTACGTCTCCTGCCTACTGCTGCCTACTTATTGTGTAGCCTGCCTCTACTGAACGGCTCGCCAGACGGCTGCTAGGAATTTTTGGCTATTTTTGAAAAGTGTCAGCTGTAAAAAAATATTACGAATATTATCATGAAAATGGATGACATTTAGGAGGCACTGATTTTGAAGAAAAAATTTTAGTTATCAAACTGAAAATTAAAAGAAATTTTAATAAGTAGATGTAAAATATTGAAATTAATTTTAAAATAATAAAAAACTGGAAATAGCTATTGAATTACTCGAATTATGAACTCCTGAATCTGGAAGAAAAATTCGCCAATTTCATAGGTAAGCACCCAATATTATATGTCAGCACAAAAAAAGGTTTTACAGAATTTTCCGTGGAAAAATTACTTGCCGAACATAGGCACACTTCGTAGCTATTACCGCCATGCCATCCGGATTCCGGATTTAATCCTATTGATCCAAGGTTCGGAGCTAGGGTTAAAATTACAAGTAAAGGTTTAATGAAATGTATTATCACTAAAGACATAGGTCACTTACGTGATAACAGAGATAAAAATACATTTAAATGTCCGTCGTCGACATAGTTCTAATAAGTACAATACGAGGTGTCAGCCAGTACAGTTCGGGTAGGTATGTCAAAAAATGTATCGAAGTAACTATGTAAATATCGAAGGACGTATGGTTACATTCCCACTTGTCAATAAAATATGTTGAGTTAATAGTCTTTTGAATGCATACATTGTTTGAGCGTTTCTTATAGATGAGGGTAGTTGGTTATAAAGTCGCGCTCCGTCAGTAGTTATCATCGTTTTGCCGTAATTAGTTCGATGTCTGGGTATGACTAGGAAGCTTCCTCGCCGCGTACAGCGGCCGCCTATAACTTGTTTTCGCTGGGTGAACGTTATGTTAGTGTGGATACTACTGTTGAGGGATTTTCGAATAAACATACATACGCTATACTTGTAAAGATTTTTGATATCCATTAATTTTGTTTCTGCATATACTTGTTTTGTCGGTGTGTAATAATTATAATTGAAAAGTAATTTAATTATTTTATTTTGTTGACGCTGTAATTTTGCTAACCTTGTTTTTGTAGCAGATCCCCATATTTCGATTAAATAAATTAAGTGTGGTTTAACTAGAGAATTATATAATGTAACTCGTAATTTAGAAGGCAGGCATCGTACGATGCTACGAAGTGAGCCCCGGAGTGCTGCTAGTTTGCTAATTATATGCTCAATGTGAATATTCCAGGTTAATTGGCTGTCAAGATACAGGCCGAGATATTTTTCATGAGTTTTCTGTTGAAGGGGTACATTGTCTATGGTAAGTGGAGGGTGCGAAGGTATGGGTTTATTTTTGGCTTTAAATAAGACATAGCAAGTTTTCGAGATGTTGATGGTGAGTAAATTGCTTCTAAGCCAGTTATACAGGGTGTTCAGAACTTCTTGTGCCTGTGCAACCAGGTCATGTATAGATGGACCAAAGTAAAATAAACAGGTGTCATCCGCATACAGGCTAATTCGGCCATGTAGTTTCAGGTCTTGTATATTGTTAATATAAGTCACAAAAAGCAGGGGGCCAAAAATAGAACCCTGAGGGATTCCGCAGGTTATAGGTAGTGCATTACTTTTATTATTGTTGTTAGTTTTAACTATTTGGGACCTATGAGTTAGATATGATTCAATGATTTGAACGGCTGTACCCGAAATTCCGATGGTTTCTAGTTTTTTAATGAGTAGTTTGTGACTTATATTATATAGTATCGAAAGCTTTTTTAAAACCTACGAAGATACCTAGATACCTAGTTTTTGGTCTATATTTCGCTTTATTTGGGTAACATGGTCGATAGTGGCTGTAAGTGTATTACTTTTAGGTCTAAAACCATACTGTTTGTCAGAAATATAATTGATTTCATCCAAATATTTTTCTAGTCTTTTATGTGACTTTTTCCACAATTTTTGATTAAGACTGGTAGCACAGAGAGCCGGTAATTGCCCGGGTCTGTTGTTGGCCCGGATTTATATATAGGAGTTACTTACGCAACTTACAACGTATCCGGGAAACTATCATCCTCGAGTAATTTGTTAATGCATTGGGACAATTTACTAGTTATAAGATTTGCTACACATTTTATGATTTTCGTACTAATTCCATCTAGTCCAGCACTTTAATTTGGATCGAGCTTTTTATGATGTTAGAAATTTCTTGTTCAGTACACGGTTCAAAAGACGATATAGACTCGAACGAGGTGGAATGTGGCAGAACGTAGGAGAAGTTATCATGAAATTGTTTTGGTATTTCATCTGCCAATAGTGGGCCTATACTCGAAAAATATTCGTTGAATATTTGACATATCTGATTCGGGTCTCTTGAGAGTTAACAACAAGTTAACAAAAATATATTTAAAAAATACATATTTTTTGTGTTTTTCGAAAAATTTTGATATGTAGTCAAAACAATTTCATATAGTAAAAATAAAAAAATATGATGAAAAAAAAAATTTGACCCCGAAATTTGAAAAACTATGTTTTCTCAGCTATTTCTTATGAATAATCTTTAATAGTGGATCGAAGTGCAGTAAGTACTAAGTAGTAAAAGAGAAAAAAATAATGTAATATTTTATCGAATCAAAATCAAAATCAAAATCAAAAATCATTTATTTCCATAGGATGTTGTTACATCACTTAGATCCGTCATTACATTTTTTTGGGTGAGTTCACTAACACAATGGCGGAATCTGTGGAGAAGAGCTCGAAACGACTTGTATGACTTAAAATCTGTTCCAAAAGCCTATACGAGTAATACTAACGGTAGAATGTATTGAGGAAGGTTCGTAAACGATGGTAGCAAGAATTGTTGATACTAGTAAAAGAAACAGTTCATTATAAGTGAGTAAAACGTGTTTTGTGGCGACATTTTATGGAATAATTCTCGTTGAAAAGGCTTTACGTTTACTACAAACGGTAGGAATTCACTGGGGAAGGTTTGTAGAGGTTAGTAGTTGTGGAAATTTTGATAGTAGGTGTAAAATAATAAATAATAATAAAGTAGGTAGATGTAAAAAAAGTTGATGAAGTGATAAAGTAAAAAAAACTTAATTTTTACTTAATATTTATTAGCTTTATAGTGACTTTAGCTTTTAGAAATCTACCTGTCGTAAGGAATACTTATATTTCTGTTTCCTGATATACCTTTGTGAAAATGCACCGGAATTCCTGAGTGTTTTGGGGGGGGGCGATAATTGGACCAGGGCCTGCGTAATTTCGCGCCGTTTCAATAGAAACGCCACAAAATATCAATAAATTAAAACATGACATTCGGACGCTCACTTGAAGCAAAATGAGGAATATAGCCTTATGGAAAAAGTCAAACTGACTGATTGAAAACCATTACACGGAATTGTGTATTGCAGCACAACGTGGTGCGGACCGGCGGCGGCGGCGGCGGCGGGCGCAGTATTCACGGCGGCGGCTCCGGGTCGCGCGCCACTCTGTTGCTGCGCTCGCTGCACCGAGCCAGAGTCGACGCGTGGCGCAGCAGCCCCGTGCACTCGCTACTGTTGCAGGTGAACTGACAGGAGATGGGGACACTTTACACTAGCTAAGAGCTCTTACACTCGGCAGCAGTCGATGGCAGGCTTAACCTCTCCGTGACCCAACCGTACCGACACGTCAACGTAAACAAACACTATTGACCCAAGCGTACCGACACTCACTCGATACCTTTTTTTTTAGACCGGAATGAATTAGCCAATTGTTGTTGGCAAGGTTTTAGTGTGTAAAAACGGCCAATGAGCCAATCTTCTATTTCCGGTATGGTCTTTTGTTCATTTCATTCATTCAAGACGCTGCAAACGTGACTCGAAAAAATCACTTTTCGTAACCGGTATTTCATAAAATCTTCGAACGCTGAAATATTGAAAAATTTCAATCAGAACATACTAATGTTGTTATTGTTTTCAAAAGGTAATCTTGTGTAGATTGCGAAGTATCAAACAAAATGTGTATTTTGTTGTGTTTTACTCATGTCGACTACATTTGTGACGAGAGGGAGCATTTTATTAGAAGTCTGTGATTCTGATGTCGATACAAAAATAAACTAAGGTCACAGTGACATTTTCTTCGCAATGAGTAAGAGAGGGTTTCATTAGCTACTCAGATGTACAACTCTCATAGTTCTAAGAGTTACCATTCAAACAATACTTGATATGTCAGTCAAGTCGCGCGCGTCGCGCGGGCTCATATATGCCTGGGATTAGAGCTGGTTGGCGCCGGGCGGCCGGGTTTCGGAGAGGTTAAAACGCCTGTACTTTGTCCACTTTATTAATGATCTTTTGACATTTCCTTATTGCGTACATAATAATTAATATTTTTCATTGCAAACGTCAAAGATGTATAGGTTTTGAGCGGTCAAAAAACCATTAATAGAGTGGACAAAGTATAATAGTACCTATCATTGTAAATAGCGATCTCTAAGAAACATGTCGCATGAATACAAAGTGCCGATCACGTATAACGTATTGCTTCTAGTCCTGGAGGCCACGAGGCTATTTCGTGAGTGACTCGAGCGCGTCAGATTAGGATATGGGAGAAATTTATAAATCTGACGATTTGAGTACGCTCAAGGGACGCGTGAGGGAGTGGGTGGGTCATAAAGTTACAAAAAAGTTTCGCGTTACGCTCAAATCGTCACATTTATTTAAATGTATACTTATCAGCATGTAGTTAACTTAAAATGCCACTTTTATGGTCTTATTTTTGTTGCCTTAACGGCGGGGCTCTAGTTGGAAAGTTCAGCTTTGGTGGCCTCCCCTACATTAGTTTAGGCCATATTGCCATATACATTGGAAGTACTGCAAAGTTGATGTTCCGTATTCCAGATCATTCAGCACGGCGGCTTCTGGGAGCAGAGCACCGGCAGCGGCAGCGGCAGCGACGGCGGCCGCGGCGTGCAGTGGTGCTCGCTGCAGAACGTGCGGGTTGTCGCCACCTTCGACCCGACCCTCGCTAAGCTCTGTCCGAGATTGAGCAGCGCCCTCTGTGTGGTTGCTTTACTGTGAGTTCCAGTGTCACTGTCATAAGGGAATTTATATCCGCTGTAGAATGTAGAATTTTAACTCACTAACAGAGTCAGTAGCCAACGCGAGTCTTTCCGCGTGATTTGGCACAAACGTACTTGCTGCAAGAATTAAGAGAGAAAAGTGCGGCTTTGTGCATCTATTTTCAGTATTCCATTGTTTTGTGCAATAAAGCATACTGTAGATATGTTTATTTTTCAGTGATCCCGATGATGAGGAGCTACTGGAGATCGCCGGTAGATACTTGAGACAAAGCGTCGATAAGAACATTCCAGATAAACATTTGTCTAGCACTACACGGAGTATGCTAGCCGTTTATAAAGAGGTATCAAATCAAGTATCACTAGTGGCCCCGTGAGCTGTACACCTCGCGAGCGTCACAGTAAATTTGCGTTTTATTATTATTATTCATCCCCTCGCATCACACCGCCGACCCCTTAAAGTTTTTTAATAATCCAACAGCATTTTCTTTCAATACCACATCCAAACTTATAAATGCACCTGGTTACGTACATAGAATATGAAAGTAGCCGCACTAATAACTTTTTTCACCAAAATTATATGGCTAATGTCAAACTCACGGTCTCCACGAACCCCAAGTCACCTCTTCTTTTGTTCAGATCTGCCAAGCCGTTTGGGCTGAAGTTCAATCCCGTTTCTCGGCCATTTTGAAAAATTTCCAAAAACTGAATCGACAATTTTTTTTATTTAATTATTGAACCTGCTCACAAAAATTCGCGAGAATCACTTCAGAAATACGGCCTGTAGAGATTGCCCAATCCTGAAAAGGACACCCTTCACTCGCTTCGCTTGCTCGGTA
This sequence comes from Argyresthia goedartella, assembly GCA_949825045.1. Taxonomy (NCBI): domain Eukaryota; kingdom Metazoa; phylum Arthropoda; class Insecta; order Lepidoptera; family Argyresthiidae; genus Argyresthia; species Argyresthia goedartella. The sequence goes on along the minus strand of OX463814.1, from coordinate 22,942,968 downwards.
TCAGAGGTGTGCATTGCAGCAGTGTGCTGAAATTTACTGCTATGGTGACGATGATGATGAACACTCCCTTTCTTTCTCTTTCCTACACTACACTTTTGCACAAGTTTAGGAATATTTATCTGCTTACAGATATCAGAAACGTTTTACTCTCAACCACATTACAAATGGACCGCTTCAGACGTGAGGAAATGGTGCGATAATGTTAAATGGTATTCGCCAAATAACACTACGGAACTTAACTTGGTAATTTTGTTATCTGTGTCATTTTGTATTAATTGAATAATAGTATTATTAGTAGTTAAGTTAATATCACGATTTGTATTCACAGGCAATAACTGCAGAAGCTAACAATATATTCAAAGACAGACTGGTCACCGATAACGAAAAGGCAAAGTTAAATGCAATTATGAGAGCCTCTTTCAAGGAGTACAGTACAGAGGGCTTGTACTTTGTGCCCAAGTTGCGTGGCTCAGGGGTTCATATGGAGGCGATTGAACAAAGATATTGGTACCAAATCACGCAGAAGACTATCAATCAGTGCTGTAACTATCGACATACACTTATCTATTTACATAGAGTTAATAAGAACATGCCACAAGGAATAATAATAAATATAATATTGCAAAACCTTTATAATTGAAATCAAATGTGGTTTTCCAGTGACAGAACAGGAATACAACGTATTTGGCGACTGCGGAGTTGAAGTATGCCACGAATTGGCTCTTTTGTGTCCAGCTTTTGCTCGGGCGGTAAGTCAATCAGATAACTGGCTCTCTAGGTTCTCTAGTATTCCTCGTTCGACTTGGAACGCTGTCTTGTATTGTTACATAATACATAATACGAAAAATCTTGTATTGTTACATTATCTACTATTGTTTCTTTTTCAGACTAACGGAGGTCTGGTGGTGTGTGTGGGAAGCGCAGGAGTCGGTCGTAGGGCGGCCGGTCACGTGATCGCCACGTCACTTCCCGCCACGTTGATACACGTCAACCACGCCAATGAGTTCAACTCGCAGTTCAAGAATGTAAGTGGAAAATATCCAATATAAAGCGAACTAAGCGTCTCCGTTTCAGGATTGGGCAAAAATGCTTTATGTCCGGATGTTATCTTCTAGATGCCGCATTCCTCAACTAATTCTCGTGAATTTTTATGAGCAGGTTAAAAATGATTTTTTTGTCGATTCAGTTTTTGGAAATTTTGCAAAATTGAGGAGATGTGGGGTTTTAAAATTAAAAAAAAACCCGCTACAGTTCAAACAGCTTGACGAATTTTAACAAATGAGGTGTTGGATTTGTAGAGACCGTGAGAGTAACAGACTATAATTTTAGTGAAGATGAAGAGTTTTGACTCTTTGGTTGGGTTGGGTTTAAAACCGCAAAATGTAGTTTACAAAGTTATTGGTGCGGCTATTTTCTTACTCCATGAACGTAACCAGGTGCATTCATAAGTTTGTATGTGTTATTAAAAGAAAGTGTCACTAGTTGTATTGAATGTTTTTTCAAGTTCAATCTCAGAGTAGTTGCGCCCCGGTTTAGGCTCGAGAAAGTTAGCAATTATTTCAAGAGTCAGTGCATTCTCTACTACAACAAGATACCTCTGGAGATTTTGAAATTGCCATTTGAGCATTTTGTATAACAACCATGGAAAAGCGACATTGTCTACAAAGGGATATTACAATGTACAAGATAAAAAAACTACATACGCATAAAAACTGAACACAATAAAAAAACACAATAGTAAACAAATAAACCGCCGCAGGACATGCGCGACCCAAAGATACCCAACCATCACACTGGCAGCATTACCGCGCTGCACGGCGAGTGAGGTCCTTTGGATCAGGAACGCTCCGGAACGATTTTCAAAGTTTGTCGATTGTCAAATATACAAGATTACTTAAATAACAAACTGTGTTGTATGGGGTTAATCTAACTCAACAAAGAACTCGCTGTTAATAATTTTGCATTTATTTATAACAATTAATATTGTTATATTTATCTTGTTATGACGAGCCGAATGGCCGAGTCGGCAGTGACCCTGCCTACAAAGCCAAGGGTTCCGGGTTTGAGTCCCGGTGGGGGCAAATATTTGTTGGATGAGAATTCCAATTCCAAATTCAAAATGTCTTTACTACTGTAGATATTTACATATACTTAATCGTAATTTTTTGCCACTTCTCTACATTGGACCACTGAGGGAGAAGAACGGATGTTTGTACCCTAGTCATGGTTGTTTATCTAACTAAGTCTAATATTTATCTATATAAGTATGTGTTTCTTTGTCTAAGTACCCAAGATGCAGGGAATCCTAGTTTGGGGCTAGATCAATGTGTGTAAACAGTGTCCAAGGAAAAAAAAACAATTTTTAAAAGAGATTAAGAATCAATCTGTGAGAGTTTCTCCACTTTCGAGTTAATAATAATAATACCTTGGACACTATTTACACACATTGATCTAGCCCCAAACTAGGATTCCTTGTATCTTGGGTACTAGATAACTATACACATACTAATATAGATAAATATTATACTTAGATAGATAAACAACCATGACTAGGGTACAAACATCCGTTCTCATCAAACAGATATTAGCCCCTTGGCTTCGTAGGCAAGGTCACTGCCGACTCGGCCATTCGGGTCGTTCTTTCGCGTCATTGCTTTCATTCGTAAATTTTTATGTATTTCTGATATCAGTCTAATTCGAATTCGACCAATAACATCGCAAGAAAAGACACCTTCTGTATCGTGTTCTTATTAGTCGATTTTTCAATTTGTTAGGTATTGCGATTGATATCAAAAATACAAATATAAAACTGCATCTTTAGCGTGTACCGTGTGTCTCGCGTATGTCACGCCACCTGTAGCGTGTGCCGCGTGACTCGCATATGTCACACCACACGCGCGTGTCATTCAATAACTCTACTGCACCTTTAGCGTGTACCGCGTGTCTCGCGTATGTCACGCCACCTGTAGCCTGTGCCCCGTGACTCGCATATGTTACACCACACGCGCGTGTCATGCAATAACTCTACTGCACTTGTAGCGTGTACCGCTTGACTCGCGTATGGCACGCCACCTGTAGCGTGTACCGCTTGACTTGCGTATGTCATGCAATAACTCTACTGCACCTGTAGCGTGTACCGCGTGTCTCGCGTATGTCACGCCACCTGTAGCCTGTGCCCCGTGACTCGCATATGTCACACCACACGCGCGTGTCATGCAATAACTCTACTGCACCTGTAGCGTGTACCGCGTGTCTCGCGTATGTCACGCCACCTGTAGCCTGTGCCCCGTGACTCGCATATGTTACACCACACGCGCGTGTCATGCAATAACTCTACTGCACTTGTAGCGTGTACCGCTTGACTCGCGTATGGCACGCCACCTGTAGCGTGTACCGCTTGACTTGCGTATGTCATGCAATAGCTCTACTGCACCTGTAGCGTGTACCGCGTGTCTCGCGTATGTCACGCCACCTGTAGCCTGTGCCCCGTGACTCGCATATGTCACACCACACGCGCGTGTCATGCAATAACTCTACTGCACCTGTAGCGTGTACCGCGTGTCTCGCGTATGTCACGCCACCTGTAGCCTGTGCCCCGTGACTCGCATAGCCTGTGCCCCGTGACTCGCATATGTTACACCACACGCGCGTGTCATGCAATAACTCTACTGCACCTGTAGCGTGTACCGCGTGTCTCGCGTATGTCACGCCACCTGTAGCCTGTGCCCCGTGACTCGCATATGTTACACCACACGCGCGTGTCATGCAATAACTCTACTGCACCTGTAGCGTGTACCGCGTGACTCGCGTATGGCACGCCACCTATAGCGTGTACCGCTTGACTTGCGTATGTCATGCAATAACTCTACTGCACCTGTAGCGTGTACCGCGTGACTCGCGTATGGCACGCCACCTGTAGCGTGTACCGCTTGACTTGCGTATGTCATGCAATAACTCTACTGCACCTGTAGCGTGTACCGCGTGACTCGCGTATGGCACGCCACCTGTAGCCTGTGCCCCGTGACTCGCATATGTTACTACACACGCGCGTGTCATGCAATAACTCTACTGCACCTGTAGCGTGTACTGCGTGACTCGCGTATGTCACGCCACCTGTAGCCTGTGCCCCGTGACTCGCATATGGTACACCACACGCGCGTTTCATGCAATAACTCTACTGCACCTGTAGCGTGTACCGCGTGTCTCGCGTATGTCACGCCACCTGTAGCCTGTGCCCCGTGACTCGCATATGTTACACCACACGCGCGTGTCATGCAATAACTCTACTGCACCTGTAGCGTGTACCGCGTGTCTCGCGTATGTCACGCCACCTGTAGCCTGTGCCCCGTGACTCGCATATGTTACACCACACGCGCATGTCATGCAATAACTCTACTGCACCTGTAGCGTGTACCGCGTGTCTCGCGTATGTCACGCCACCTGTAGCCTGTGCCCCGTGACTCGCATATGTCACACCACACGCGCGTGTCATGCAATAACTCTACTGCACCTGTAGCGTGTACCGCGTGTCTCGCGTATGTCACGCCACCTGTAGCCTGTGCCCCGTGACTCGCATATGTTACACCACACGCGTGTCATGCAATAACTCTACTGCACCTGTAGCGTGTACCGCGTGTCTCGCGTATGTCACGCCACCTGTAGCCTGTGCCCCGTGACTCGCATATGTTACACCACACGCGCGTGTCATGCAATAACTCTACTGCACCTGTAGCGTGTACCGCGTGACTCGCGTATGGCACGCCACCTATAGCGTGTACCGCTTGACTTGCGTATGTCATGCAATAACTCTACTGCACCTGTAGCGTGTACCGCGTGACTCGCGTATGGCACGCCACCTGTAGCGTGTACCGCTTGACTTGCGTATGTCATGCAATAACTCTACTGCACCTGTAGCGTGTACCGCGTGACTCGCGTATGGCACGCCACCTGTAGCCTGTGCCCCGTGACTCGCATATGTTACACCACACGCGCGTGTCATGCAATAACTCTACTGCACCTGTAGCGTGTACCGCGTGTCTCGCGTATGTCACGCCACCTGTAGCCTGTGCCCCGTGACTCGCATATGTTACACCACACGCGCGTGTCATGCAATAACTCTACTGCACCTGTAGCGTGTACCGCGTGTCTCGCGTATGTCACGCCACCTGTAGCCTGTGCCCCGTGACTCGCATATGTTACACCACACGCGCGTGTCATGCAATAACTCTACTGCACCTGTAGCGTGTACCGCTTGACTCGCGTATGGCACGCCACCTGTAGCGTGTTCCGCTTGACTCGCGTATGGCACGCCACCTGTAGCGTGTACCGCGTGTCTCGCGTATGTCACGCCACCTGTAGCGTGTACCGCGTGACTCGCGTATGTGACGCAATAAGGCTACTGCACCTGTAGCGTGTACCGCGTGACTCGCGTATGTCACGCCACCTGTAGCGTGTACCGCGTGACTCGCGTATGTGACGCATTAAGGCTACTGCACCTGTAACGTGTACCGCGTGACTCGCGTATGTGACGCAATAAGGCTACTGCACCTGTAACATGTACCGCGTGACTCGCGTATGTCACACCACCTGTAGCGTGTACCGCGTGACTCGCGTATGTGACGCAATAAGGTTACTGCACCTGTAGCGTGTACCGCGTGACTCGCGTATGTCACGCCACCTGTAGCGTGTACCGCGTGACTCGCGTATGTGACGCAATGAGGCTACTGCACCTGTAACGTGTACCGCGTGACTCGCGTATGTCACGCCACCTGTAGCGTGTACCGCGTGACTCGCGTATGTGGCGCAATAAGGCTACTGCACGTGTAGCGTGTACCGCTTGACTCGCGTATGTGACGCAATAAGGCTACTGCACGTGTAGCGTGTACCGCGTGACTCGCGTATGTGACGCAATAAGGCTACTGCACGTGTAGCGTGTACCGCGTGACTCGCGTATGTCACGCAATTTATCTAGTCTTAAAGTTGAAATTCGCGACTACTCGAGGTATATATCGGACTCCTAGGTATTTGATGCAATGAACTTGTTCGAGAGAAGGAAGGAAACCAAGAAAGGTTACTGTTGTCACCGCTCGAGTGCATCTTTATAATAATACCATCCACTGGAGCCGTTTTTCGTCTATAAAAATACGACAGCAGTAACCCTTCCTGTGTGTGTCCAACTCTCGAACAAGTTTTTCAACAAGACTTACATGGAAGAAACATTTTGCATCACTATCCGGTCGAGCTAGGAAATTAATGCACATTTTTAGGCGCCTTCGCCAGTTTGCCGATTCTAATATTCGTAGGCTTATCTATGTTGCTCTCAGCGAATCCATTTTAACTTATTATTTTAGCAGCTGCCAAAACCGACTTAATCAAATTTGAATATAGGTATCCCACTGATAGCCTCTACCAAGATCACCGCTGTGATTCTAAAATTCCACACAAATGCTATCGACTTTGCTGTTAATACCAAATGGCGTCGCGAGAGATGGAAATGTCTTCGGGCCCGCAAATGCTTTGCACAAAGGTTCTACGCATTCCGAGGCCCTTATCTTTATAACGAAATAAATGTTCTGCTCAAGATAATGCATATAAGCAGGTTCAGGTGTAGGAAGCTACTTTTTGGGTGGCTATACCAACTTGACTACACCGAAACAGAAAGCAATTTTCCTTTTTCAAACTGAAACCATAATCAGTTACTCATTAGTTAAGTTTCTCATATTTGAATATATTTTTTTTCTCCATGTATATGAGAATTAAGAGTCTGACTTGTAAAAGTGCATTATTTTTGCTTATTTACAATAAAGGTTTTGAGTGTCATGTTTTTTACTATCCATACTCCCAAAAAAGCCTCTTTGCAAACATTATCTCATTTACGTATACGAGTTATCAAGACCCTTGTTTGTTAAAGACATCTCGTACCCGTACGACAGTAGAGAACGTAATTAGTAATATCGCCATCACTTGCGTGTTTCAGGCGCTCACATCCTCGGGCAGCGAATCGAACAGAACCCTCGTACTTGTAAGCGAGACAGCGACGAACATCGCGACGCTGGGAACAATAGAAGCGCTGCACAGTGCGAGCAGTGCGCACGCGATTCCGAAGGAACTGATGCCGTCCCTGTCGCACGCGCAGCCGACCCAGCAATTTCTTGACAGTGAGTGAAAGGGGTAGAGAAGGTTTAAAAATATAATATTAAATGTAGCCCATCGATGTCACCGAGGGATACCTTTACCCGGATACGAATAACATTGAGTCATCTCCATCACGCTGGCTCAGTGGGGGTTGATGGAGGGGGTTTTGCAACTACTACAACTAAGTGGCGATAACTGGGACCTACAGCTTGACGTGCCATTCGAAACAATCCGTGCCGTCCGAAAACAGAAAATAAATTAATAATCTTATTGGTGCCTGGTCAGCACCGGATTCGAACCTGCATCTCCTGCGTGAGATGCAAGCGTGGAACCCTCTAGACCACGGAGCTCTTTTAGAGTTAATTCGGAGTAGGTTTACTTACTTGATAATATTTATTGCATTTAAACCCTGAAGCTAAAAGAAGGATATTGTAAGTTTATCCGGATTATAGGATAAGTATCGTGGCACTTATAGCTCCGAAAAGGATGGACCTATTTTGACTTTCTTTTTATTTGCCTGGACGGTGATTTGATCGGATTTTTTAACTAAGATTCATGAAAACTATTAAGTATAATTATTTATTTGTTAATACATAGCAACAAGTATTTTTTACATTTACAGATGTAAAACAAAATCTCGGCATAATAATCTCACTAGACAAGGACCAAGACAACATCTATGAACTCTTAGAGAAGTATCCGATTCTCTACAAGGATAGCCACATGCTCTGGATAGAACGATGGTCGGACGATACTTTGAGACAAATGCCTCAGCTGATGATACAGAGGTACCAGAGTTGTATGCACCTGTGGTTTACTTGCACTTTGATTGTAGTTCGACGATGAATGAGGTAGGTGGCACCACCACATTGGCACCAAATTTCCCTTTGTTCACTTTCAGCTAACAGTGGTTTCGCTAATCGTTCAAAAATCACTTGTGAAATTGCACCGTTATGATATCCTGCAGTTGTAGTATCAACAAGTTTATTATTATTTTGTTGCTCAAGTATTTTCATGAACAATTTGCAGATTAATCAAAGAGGATATAACAGAGAGTGTTAAGGACGAGCACGACTCCATACCAATTGAGGGTTTCTATGACATCTACAACTCTCTGGACACTGATTGGTCGAGGGCTCCATGCCGATATGTCAGATTTATACACACATACTATCACATTGTGAAGAGGAAGAAAGCGTCGCTCGTACAGAGACAGAATATGCTTTCCGTACGTATCTTAGAGAATACATTTACATAATGATTTCGCTATTAATGGTAGACTAATGGACATGTACTTAACAGGTGAATTAATACTGTTAATTTGTGGCAGGGTGTTGTTTTATTACGCCCAACTCAGGGGTGGTTACTTGCACGAAACTCTACTACAATGCAAGCAAAATATATACTAGTTGGTCTGTGAGAGCAGTAGACCTCGCGAGCCCTTATGACCATTCAATAACCGATACTTTTCCTTTTCTCCTGGCTTAGCAAAGGCATCCATAGCCTTGAACTCAACCTACCTGTTGGAGAAAAAGTAAAAGATACCTATCCCCACCACTTCTCATCTAACAACCATCCTCCATCCACAACCCCCACCGTTCATTATCCTATCCCCCTCCCTCACTTACCAAAACCCCCTCACCCACCACCAGGGGGGTCGAAAATACCCCAAAGTGCTTCCCCCTCCAATCCCCCATTTTGGATTTTTTCGCAACATCTTGTGTAGAATGAAGTCCTCATTGTGCCTTATCAAATTTGATTTAAATCCGTCGATAAATAACGCTACAGCAAACTTCCCCTCTTTTCCCTCCTATTTCCCCCCTATTTCCCCCACAATGAAAAATCGCGATCGACTAAAAAAATACAAGGAACTTGTGTTCTAATTTCGTCAAAATTGGTTGAAAAATGCGACCAGACAGGCGAGAACCGACAGACGGACAATGACATAGTTTCCAATCTCGAAACTGGACGCTTCTCTCGCTCGGTCAATAAAAACACAAAAAAAACCTAAAAACAATAAATCGTGGATCATTACTTGTATCGTTTTCGCTTGTAACATCGGACATTCGGCGCGCGCACTTCGTAGAATGGCCGTGTGTATCCGCACGTTGCGGTTATTTCAGGACAAATTGAACACGGCAATTTGTGAAACAAAATTATGCGAGGAAAAAATAAAAATATTTTTTCGTTGCAAGCGACACGGAAACTGAGCCGGGTGAAGCTTGACATAATAACACCTTTACAATGTTAACGTATCTTCTTCAGCATGTTTTTTCTCACTCTTGAATAAGCCTCCCCAATTGTCCTTCAATTCACACGGTTCATGGGCAGGATTGAGTCTGACCGTCAGTACTTTTTAGGTCATAATTTGTGGTAGGCATTTAGTCAATTTCTGGTTTCGGGCGCCTCTGTATTTCGGATGAGAGTTGATGAGATGTTAAGATGTAGGTCACGACTACTGTCGCTACTCGATTGTTGTAGTCGTGAAGCTGCGTCAGACGCCCTAATAGGGCAGTTGATAACTTTTGACAGCCGGGTTGGCCACTAGCCCCACACCCCAACCCGCACTGAGCCAGCGTTATGGAATATGGGCCATACCGTATAGTTCAATCTTACTCGTATTCGTGACGACCTATGTGGTGTTGGGGTCGAGGCTGTGCTTCCCTAGCGAGAGACCCCGGGTTCGAATACCGACTGGGGAGGATCAAAAATAAAACCCAGTAGCCTGTTTCTCGACACTCTCTCTCACAAATCCACAAGCTATGAAATTTCACAAGGCCTTGTCAATTCTGTTTCTCAAAGAAAGACAAGTGTAGTGTTGATCAATCAGTTTGTTTAAATAGTTTTAGTAACAATGCACTTACCAGCATTTTTTAAAAACAAAATGTCAATTAAAGACCGACCGAAACTGGGCTGGAACCGACGGTGACAGACAGCAATTGGAAAAAAGACACACTGTTATTACAGTGTGTCTTTTTTCCAATGTGAATTTGAAAGTAGTTTGATCGATTTTCATTTCACCTAACACCATTTATCGATTGCTCCGTTGGACGACGCGACGGCTTGTTTCTGCGAAACCTTGATTGCCCGATGTAACGTTTTATCCAAATATCACTTGCCGATGCTCATTTAAACGATGTAAAGTTTTTTCCAAAAATCACTGATCGATGCTAATTTAAACGATGTAACGTTTTACCCAAAAATCATTTGCCAATGCTCATTTAAACGATGTAAAAAAATTCCAAAAATCACTTACCGATGCTCATTTAAACGATGTAACGTTTTATCCGAAAATCACCTACCGATGCTCATTTAAACGAGGTAACTTTTTATCCAAAAATCAATTGCCGATCGATGCTCATTTAAACGATCGATGTAACTTTTTATCGATGATCATGAGCGACATGATAGTGGCCGCCGTCTTGTGTTTTTGAAATCTGACAAGAGTAAACATAAAAGTTTCTGTGAATTGTATTTCACAATCACTAGTCTGAGCCTATCCCTTACCGCATCTTGAATATTTTGGTAATATCACAGATTACGAGTGATATAAAGGCACCATTCCATTGGTTGGTCTTAATAGGGTACTGTACCCGGATTGTAACAAACGGGGCAATATTACTAGGCCTTTGCTGTCCGTAATAGGTGGAGACTTCAAATGTTAATACAGTGTGTATTTCGATTGCTGTCTATAAAGACAAATATTGAACCATACGTATAATAGATATTTGTGTCACAAGGGAGCTGTTCGATTCCAAATCGATATTCGATCGATGGTTTCTGAACGGACATTTTTTAATTTGACGTTAGTTGTCAATCTGGCAGTTTTGACAACTGACAGACAGACGAAAGCCCTCGCAATGTAAACGCGTTTTGATCAGGGTGTTGAAATTAAATCGCAGGGCATCTGGAATGTATTCGGGATTCCCTCAGGATTGTTAATATAGCTGAGTGTGTTGTTGTCTCTCGAACCAGATAAAGTTAGCCAGTTAACCAGTTAGCCAGTTAACCAGTAGCGGGATTTTCGTGCCCGATTTGTATTTACCAGTAGAAACATAACCTGTGTTGGACACTGTGCTCACCACGCTAGCCCGCCAGTCATACCTGGTTGGCTGAAGAACCTGTCTACCAAGAAGAGCCTAGGGTGCACCCGGGCCTTGCAGAGAGACAGGAGGTTGACGGGACCGAAGCACAGACCAGGTTAGATCTACCCCACATAACTTCAGCTCGGTGAATCGCCGACGTTCATCACTTCTTGGCACCTGATCGTTACGCTACCTCGTAGCTCATGGGCCCCTACGAGGTCATTAGGTGCTGAGAAGCCTGAACATTTTGGTAGCTAGAGCGTGGCTTCCTGAGATTTGCAGCCGTCAAGGGCTCCAGGAAGGCACGATTTGGGACTATCAATCTGTAGGTAAAGGCGGTTAAGTAACTTGGTTGGTTCCTATATCCACATAGATTGGTAGTATTGTAAGCTATAAGTCTATTGCTGGTAGTAGACAGACAGATATTGAATTGAAATTTGCATTGAATTACCAGTTAGTAAATCTATTAGTGGTCTAGTAATGCTATTGAATGAATGTTTTGGTTAACATAGGTAGTTACATCTATTGATAGCAGGCTATTACATTGTTTTCAGTTTATAGCAATTTATAACTTGAACTAATATTGACTGTCTGTGTGTGTTATAATGATAAAGGGAAACTAAATTGTTATTTATAGAATTTATATAGATATAAAACTCGGTTCCTATTGTTTAAGGAAAACAACATTGTTTAAGTTATAGTTTAGGGTTCCCTCGTTTGGGTTATAAACTGGAGGGTCCAATAAAATTGAGTTACTGCAAATTGTGAGTAAGTATCGTTCCGATCATGTCGTTATCTGAAATCCAGAAGGGTGTTTCTAAGGAACTCAGATGGTTTTCCTCCGCACACGGTCTGATAGACCGTTTAGATAGGCATGATGTGGTATTGGAGCGGTCTATGGACGTTAAGGAACGTTACAATAGGGTGCTCGAATTGTCCGCGCAGGCGGAATCAGTTGATGGTTGTGCACCTGACAGGCTGTCACGGTTGATAGGGGATATCGACCAATGTATGGAGATGGCAGCTGCTATCACGCAGAAGGCTGCGGACATACGTAGACAGCGCGAGTCCAGCCATGATGGTGACATTGAAGCACCTCTGCCGCATCAGGGATCGGGGTCCAGGTTACCTGCCATAACTATGCCTACTTTTGACGGCGTGTCCGGTGTATGGATGAGCTTCATCAATCTGTTCGACAGTTTGGTGCACATGCGATCGGACATTACCAAGTCTGTCAAGATGGCTCAGCTGGTGGCAGCATTGAGGGGTGAGCCTAGGGAGCTGGTCGCTCATTTGACAGTTACGGAGGGTAACTATGAGACGGCCAGGCAATTGTTGGTAAGACGTTACCACAACAAACGGAGGTTGGCCGATGCCCAACTGAACCGTTTGTTTAGCATCCCGGTTGTGAAAAAGGTCGGGGCCATACAGACGGAGGTTTTGAACCCATTGTTGTCCGTCACCAAGGCTCTAGAGAATCTTGGACTTCCGGTTGGTGAATGGTCGTACCTACTGTTGTACATTGTACTTTCCCGCCTACCCGCTGACGTGCAGACTCGTTTCGAACAGTCTCACGGGAGGTCGGCCGAGGACCTGCCCGCCTTCTCCGACTTGGTCGGATTTTTGGAAGAGGAGGCTCGCCGGGCAGAGAATTTGGGGTTGACGGTCACCCATCCTTCGGAGCCACAGAGAGCTGCCGGGAGCGCTGTGAGTAGGGGCCCTCCGACGAGGAAGGACCGCACCAACCGGCAGTCGTATGGGACTGTGAGTGAATTGACCCCACATGGTGAGACCTGCCCATGTTGTAGGCAGATTGGCCATGCTGTGGCCAATTGCAATAAGTTCGGGGAACTTAGGGTTCAGGGACGGCGCCGGATGGCCGAGCAGCGGAGCTGGTGTTTCCTGTGCCTCGGGCCACACATGGCTAGGGACTGCACCCGCACACAAATGTGCGGATATTGTGGTGGGCCCCACAACAATCTGTTGTGCATGAACCGGTCCGGCCAACAGCCACCACAGGGCCGTACCCAGGGTGACACGGCATGGGGCCCTGAGAATTCGTTTGCGAGTCGGAGCGCAACTCAGGGGCCAACGTCCCCACGTGCACAGGGCAGTACTAGGGTGCAGGGCCGCACTCAGGATCATTACATGGGGGGCCCTGAGTTTTCGGTTGCGACTCAGCATCCGACTCAGCGGGACATTGGGTCAGCGGACAGTTGTCGCCCCGCTCGTCGCCTCGTCCTCGTCGGTCACATGTGATGTCCCCCCCGCTCATGGAGCGGCCACGGTTGAATTCACGCCCACCCCCCTTTACGGGGAATCGTAGGGTGGCAATGGAACCGGCGCGTGGGCCATTTGTACAATGGGACCCTCTGGCGTATAGCTGCATACCTGATCGGTTACAGGCAGAGTGGGGCCCCGGGGGCCCTCGCTAGGAATTTGCGGCCCAACCATTTGTTGCCCCCCAACCGGAGAAGGTGGTGTTACCGATCGCCTCTGTGCTTGTTTGGGATTTGGCGGGCAACCCAACATACGTTCGCGCCCTATTAGATTCTGGAGCTCAGGGCTGCATTTATCGAATGATTTAGCAAAATGGTTGGGCCTCAAGGTAAATAGGTATAATAAATCAATACGGGGCGTGGGGAATGTTACGGTTACGAATGTAGTTGGTCAATCGGTGATCACGTTCTCTCCACGTTATGACATTTTGATAAAAACATCCGTGCAAGCTTTAGTAATGACGCATGTCATGGGCAGACACCCCTTGGTGAAGTTGAATCCGGCCGTTCGATTCCTGACATCAGGACTCAAATTGGCGGATCCCGATTTTGACACTCCAGCCCCGGTCGACCTGGTACTGGGAGCAGACGTTCTGGGTAGGTTTCTGTTGTCGGATCGGCGAGTTCTTCAGCCGGACGGGTTGATTGCTGTGGATACTAAGTTTGGTCACGTGATCATGGCTCCGGCATTGCCAATGGTTAGGCCTGCCGAGTCAGATGGCATACTTATTGGCTCAGCGTTGTCAGACGCTATCCAACGTTTCTGGGAGATAGAGGAACCTCCCACCGTTCGTCGAGTCGACGCAGACGAAGAAGAATGCGAGTTGTTGTACCAGAATAGTACTGGTCGCCTTCGTTCTGGTCGTTTTGTAACTCGACTGCCTTTCAGAGCCGATCGACCGCCACTAGGAGAATCTAGGAAGATGGCTGAGACGAGATTGATGTCGATGGAGCGTAGGATGTCAAGGGACGCCGTATTTAAACAAAAATACGTTGATTTCATGAGGGAGTATGAGTCGTTAGGACACATGTCGGTATCGGGTGTGGACTGGAGATCTGAGGATCATTGTTTCCTTCCACACCATGCCGTCCTGCGAACCCCTACCGGCAAGATTCGAGTTGTTTTTGATGGGTCAGCACCTACCTCGAACGGGATGTCCCTGAATCAGTGTCTACATTCGGGACCCAAGTTGAGTCGTGATATTTCGGATATTCTCACGAGCTTTCGGAGACACCAGATTGTATTTGTCGCAGACATTCGGATGATGTTTAGGCAAACGGTAATTCATCCGGCTGACAGAAGGTATCAGTTGATACTTTGGCGTGAGTCCACGGCCGAGCCAGTCAAGGTCTATGAGTTAAACACGAACACGTATGGGTTATGGTCTAGCCCGTATTTGGCGATGCGTACCCTGCGGGAGTTGGCGTCGCGTGACCGTGTGAGCTATCCTAGAGCCGCCGCTATCCTGGAGCAAGATTTGTACGTCGATGACGTCTGCACAGGGGCAGCCAGTGTAGAGGAAGCTCTGGACCGACGTGACGAGCTCATTCAATTGCTGGAACGAGGCGGCTATGAACTACGCAAGTGGATGTCCAACTCCCCTGAGTTGATGGCTGGTCTCCCAGATGAGTTTCAACAAGACCCGCACGTTTTTGAGAATCCTGACAACCTTAACATGTTGTCAGTGCTTGGAATTCAGTACCGGCCCGTCCATGATGAGTTTACCTATCGGGTGGTTTTAGAAACACCGAAGGCCTGGACGAAGCGGTCAGTACTGTCAACGATTGCGAGAACGTTCGACCCGAATGGATGGATTTCTCCAGTCACCTTTGCTCTCAAATGTTTTATGCAAAGGCTATGGGCGGCTCAGTTGACCTGGGACACCCACCTCTCAGGTGATTTGTTGACTGATTGGACGCGAATGTTCACCTCGCTATCGGACATAAATAATGTATCGCTGCCGAGGAAATTGGTCCCTGCTGGGGATTACAGGGCAACCCTTCACGGGTTTGCCTCTGAACGAGGGTTTGCGGCAGCGGTTTATTTGCGAACCGTCACCTCCACCGGGGAGGTCGACGTGCGTTTGGTTTTGGCAAAAAGCAAGGTAGCGCCTATTCGGACAAGGATGACGATTCCAAAACTGGAACTGTCCGGGGCTGCTCTTTTGACCAAAATTTTGAATCACACTCTAACAGTGTTGCGTGGGTCAGTGGTTTTGGAGGATACGGTGTACGCTTGGACGGACAGCCAGATTGTTTTGTGCTGGCTGAAGGCTTCGGTCCATAACTTAGAGGTTTTTGTTGCGAACCGTGTCTCCCAGATTGCGTCGTCTGAGGTCCCACTGACCTGGAGACATGTACCAGGAGAATTGAACCCGTCTGATTGTGCATCCAGGGGATGTCAGGCTCCTGAACTCGTTAGACACCATTTGTGGTGGGGACCACCCTGGCTTGCCAAGAGAGAATCGGACTGGCCCCACAGCCATGTAGTAGTATCTTCGGATCATGGCCCCAGAGCGGCCGTGCATGTTACCCAGAAGGCTGAGGACCCTGACGCCGGGTTTCTGCTGGACCGGTATAGCTCACTTGACAAGTTAATAAACGTGTCCACTTGGATTAGGAGATTCGCTCGAAATTGTCGTTCTCCTCGCGATCAGCGAACGTTGAATCCTATTCTGACTCCGGCAGAGCGAAACGAGTCGCTGTTGAATTTGGTCCGGTTGGTACAGTCCTCGAAGTTTGGGGCAGAATTGGAGATTATACGAAGTGGACGTTCGAAATTGAAGGGAGCCGTCGCGCGTCTCAACCCCTTTGTTGATTCGACCGGGTTACTTCGGGTAGGAGAAAGATTGCGCAATGCGAATCTGTCGTATTCGGCTCGTCACCCACTTCTGCTCCCCAAGGGGGGACAGTTAGTTGAATTGCTGGTGACTGATCGTCATATTAAAAACGCGCATGCCGGCTGTAAGGCATTGTTGGCAACGCTCCAGCGGGAGTTTTGGATCTTATCTGCCCGCCGTGCCATACGGAACATCGTGTTTCGGTGCATGCCTTGTTATCGACTTAAGGCTGCCACGATGCAACCTCTCATGGGGGACTTGCTCCCTGATCGTGTGAATGAGGTCAGACCGTTTTCAGGTGTTGGTACGGATTTTGCAGGACCGTTTATGGTGAAGAGTTCACGATTGCGTACCGCTAAGCAATACAAGGCGTACCTATGTGTGTTTGTTTGTTTATCCACCAAGGCGGTACATCTCTAGCTCGTTGCTGATCTCTCGACAGTGGCTTTCATTGCTTGTTTGGATAGGTTTGTTTCTCGAAGGGGACTTCCAACTTTGATCCGCTCTGATAACGGCACTAACTACATAGGTGCGGAACGATACTTACGAGAGATAGTCAACTTTTTGAATGTAAATAAAGTGGATATTGGAACGGCCCTCTCCCGTCGGGGTATACAGTGGACCTTCAGCTCACCGATTTGCCCCCACTGGGGTGGGATTTTTGAGGCCGTAGTTAATTCAGCTAAGACGCACTTAGGGCGTATAGTAGGTCAGACCGCGCTGACTTTTGAGGAGCTCGCGACATTGTTTTGTAAGATCGAGGCCGTTCTCAATTCGCGACCGTTGTGTCCGCTCAGCTCAGATCCAAATGACCTGGAGGCTCTGACCCCAGGCCATTTCTTGATAGGACAGCCACTTAACGCGTTGCCCGAGCACCCCTTCGAGGGAGTGAAATTGCATCGGTTGTCAAGGTATCAGATGTTGCAGCAGTTTACTCAGAATTTCTGGAAGCGTTGGTCGCTCGAGTATCTGCATATCTTACAACAGCGCCTTAAGTGGACTGACAAAACTAGCCCCCCTAGTGTTGGTGACCTCGTTCTGGTTAAGGATGCTAAACTACCGCCACTACGTTGGCGCAGGGGGCGCATTGTTAACTTGTTCCCTGGCAAGGACGGGACCCCCCGGTCTGCAGAGGTTCTAGTAGGAGGCTCGGTTCTAAAACGAGCGGTAGCAACGTTGTCTCGGCTGCCCGTAGATTAGGGGACAGGTGGGTGCCTGTCCGGGCGGGTGATTGTTCGATTCCAAATCGATATTCGATCGATGGTTTCTGAACGGACATTTTTTAATTTGACGTTAGCTGTCAATCTGGCAGTTTTGACAACTGACAGACAGACGAAAGCCCTCGCAATGTAAACGCGTTTTGATCAGGGTGTTGAAATTAAATCGCAGGGCATCTGGAATGTATTCGGGATTCCCTCAGGATTGTTAATATAGCTGAGTGTGTTGTTGTCTCTCGAACCAGATAAAGTTCGGATTTTCGTGCCCGATTTGTATTTACCAGTAGAAACATAACCTGTGTTGGACACTGTGCTCACCACGCTAGCCCGCCAGTCATACCTGGTTGGCTGAAGAACCTGTCTACCAAGAAGAGCCTAGGGTGCACCCGGGCCTTGCAGAGAGACAGGAGGTTGACGGGACCGAAGCACAGACCAGGTTAGATCCACCCCACATAACTTCAGCTCGGTGAATCGCCGACGTTCATCACTTCTTGTCACCTGATCGTTACGCTACCTCGTAGCTCATGGGCCCCTACGAGGTCATTAGGTGCTGAGAAGCCTGAACAGGAGCAAAATGATGTATTTACGGCGAGGGCGGTACATTGAATCCAGAGTGAAGGGAAGGATTCTACGATATCAGAATCCTGAGCGTAACGAAGGATTCAACCGTTAACGCCCATGACGAAAATAATTTTGCTCCATACACATACAACTTTTCACACCGACTGAGGAAAATTTAAATTAAATTCTCTAAAAACAAACCAATAACTATACTTTGAATTATACTTTTACCACTTTTACAGTAATCGAACAACGTAAACAAAACTTTTTTTTATAATTTCTGATTGTGAAGGATTAGGCAAAGGTCAACACAGATAAAATATTCCTGTGCTACTTTTACCAATGTGTAAAAATAATCGAATCGAATATTGCAATGGTGTCGTATATCAATATTCATTATATCACAATAACAGTCATCGATAGTTTTGATTTCAGTAAAACATATAATTTATTGTGACATTTTTTTAAATATCACGACAAACTCATATATTTTCATATAACGTTGTTGTTTAAAACTTCAACAACGTTATATGAAATATGTTCGTTTTTAATCTATGACGATGAAATTACAATCGATTATTTTATTAAGATCTGTGTTCTATTGGCACATTGCGTACATGCTAAATGCCAATGAATAAATTAAAAAAGTAGCTTAAACAGAAAAGTAGCATTTATCTCCCTCTCATCGTGGAGCATGACTTACTTTTCCGGATGAAAGGTGTGAAAAAAATTATAATTGACAAAAATTTAAACTAAAAAAAAACCGACTTCAATCCAACCCTATTTGGTAAAACCTCCTCCTTTTTAACAAGCTTTTATTAGGTTCACCTATAACTAAAGAAATAAGTAATAAAGTAACTATGTAAACAGATCTTGCAAGTTAAATTTGACCCACCTGCCGGTTTCCGATTGAGCTGAAATTTGGAATAACTATGTAAGTTCGGTGACAATACAACATTATGATACCATCGAGCTGATCTGATGATGGAGCCGGATGGTGGTCACAGGAACTCTGTAATGAAAAAACGGAATCCTACCGAGGTTGGCCTCTTTAGAATCGTCTCGGTGATTAGTTGATGGATAGTGAGGATATCGAGCTGATCTGATGATGGGACCTAAAGGTGGTTAGTGGAACTCTTCAACGGCTACTAGTATACTTACCCCTCGAGTTTGGACTCGTTTGATTTGTTTAAGCGTGACAAATACATGCGTGTTTTTTAGTTTTTTAAACTAGCTAATTATTTTGTCTGTAAAAAAAGGGTTCCCATACAACAGAGCTGTTGTTTTGCGTTTTTTATTGTAAGATGGTAGAGAAGAACCCTTGGTGTGCGAGTCCGACTCGCACTTGACCGTTTTTTTGTTTCGTTCATATTTGGCACTTAGCTTTATGAAGAATAAAAGCGGAAGAATCACTGTTAAAAAAATCCACAAGTCACAAGGCTACAAGTTACAACAAATATTTTTGAGAAACGGTATTACTGTTTACACATGTGTTACAGGGCTTGTATCTTTCGTCCTACAGGCCCCAGGTCTTGGATGTTTACATGTTCGTGACATAGCTGTTTCTGGTTCCCACGACACAGGGTATGCTAGTGTAGGGCCAGAAGCGATATATGTGCCTGTATGTAAATGTTATGTTATTATGAGGGTAAAGGCCCGTTCCCACCGGCGGCGGGGACATAAGTAAATAAGTTTGCACTCCCGTCAGTCTGGCGTAGAAGCGCTCCGTCGCGCGCGCAGCGAAGTCGCCACCCTGCAGGCCGAGGCGGCGGAGCAGGAGACGGAGCTCGCGGACAAGCAGGCCAAGGCGAACCGAGCCCTCGACCAGATCAGCGCGACCGTGCGCGCCAATACGGACCAGAGCGAGCAGATGCACGCGCTCAAGATCAACATTGAGAAGGAGAACGGCAAATTGCAAATACGGTGAAAACAACCTTTTGTAAATCTCAAGCTACGCAAAATAGAATAGGTATTAAAGCAGTTGTTGCTTTATACTACCTTGTTGATCAGGAGTGTCAGCAGGGATTCGCGAACTTATAAACTTTATTGTTGATTTTTGATCGATAGAAAAGTTTCCCGAAGTTATCACAAGCGACAACTGTTTTTCACAGTATATATTTTTTTACAATTTGGCGCCGGATTTGAATTTATTTACTTTTTGTTTATTTAATCCTCATGAAAATTATATATTATTGCTCTATTAGTTCTCGACAGATCGGTGAAGAGCATTTTTAATAATTGAATCCTATTGATCTCTAAGTAGTAAAACGCCTCTGAAGGTGAAATTCTAGTTCCGCTGTCGGGGTGTCCAGCCTTAAACGCAAACGAAGGCGGTGGAGGGGACCCTGCGTTTGTCTTCGTCGATCTCTAGCCTTGCCTGCCACTTGTGTGTTTGTGTACTAAACAAATAATGAAATACTTAGTTAGTTTTCAACCGGTTCGATAGCTACAATAGAATAAATTGACATTTTAGCAAAAAGGAGATCGAAGCGGAGTTAGCTTCTGTGGAGCCGGTGATAGCGGCGGCGAGAGCGGCTGTCGGCGACATACGCCCAGAGTCACTTAGCGAGGTATTACCATCTACTGAGATAATTTTCCTCTATTTTACTATATAAATATTTGTGCATACTGTTTGGAAATCCTGAGAGCAGCGAGGGGTGCAAGCTCGTCATCAGCATTATGATAAAGTGCTTTATAATATCATGTCCATTTGCAAGGTGCGATCGCTTCGTGCGCCGCCAGATGTGGTCCGAGACGTGTTGGAGGGTGTGCTGCGGCTGATGGGCATCGCCGACACGTCGTGGCACTCCATGAAGAGTTTCCTCTCCAAGCGCGGAGTCAAGGAGGATATAAGGTTAGTAGCAGAGAAACACCACGGAAACACGAACTTGATACTTATTTATAACCCCCGAAGAAAAGCTGGGGTAGTAGTTTGAAACGTCTGTCTGTCTGTCTCTCTTTCTTTGTGAGTCTGTACG
The DNA here is from genome assembly GCA_949825045.1 of Argyresthia goedartella. Classification (NCBI taxonomy): domain Eukaryota; kingdom Metazoa; phylum Arthropoda; class Insecta; order Lepidoptera; family Argyresthiidae; genus Argyresthia; species Argyresthia goedartella. The sequence goes on along the minus strand of OX463814.1, from coordinate 22,921,874 downwards.
ACTGTCTTCTTGGCACTCTAGGGCTTAAACGGGTGGACGGATTTTAATGTTGTTTTGGTTCTATCCAAGCTTTATTTACCCTGTTTTAAGAACTGCTGATAAGCTCTGTCTGATAGATTCATCTGTCATTTCACGGACAAAATTAATGATTTATCTGTTCAATAGAGGGGACGTCGTGAAACGGTCATTTAATGGGTCGGGGGTGATTTAAATTTTTATTTATACTAATGTGTTGTTTTGGTTTCCGATATGACATGTTACATTACAAAGACTTCCACAATACCTCGGTGCAATATCACAAGAGTACAAGAAGAATACAACGCATTTTCGTTATCGCATCGCAACCGCTGCGGTACCGCTTCCAAGCGTCTGTACATGTATTCTCTCATTCTAGATGCATGGATGCCAGCCAAATAACCCCTGAGGCCGTCGAATCCGTACAGAAGCTGCTAGCGCGCCGCGGCACTTCCTTCGAGGACAAGACGGCGCGCCGCGCTAGTGCCGCGTGCGCGCCGCTCGCCGCCTGGGTGCGGGCTAATGTGGCGTATGCGGCCGCGCTGGCGAGAGTGCAGCCGCTGCAGCGACAGCAGGCTGATCTGATGAAGTAACAGACCGTACACTTAGTCCCGTAGCGCTTAACTGTGCATGTTGTTGTTAACTGTGTCACAAACATAAAACCCCTACCACACCTCTCACTACCTCTCGAACTTACTCAGTTCTAATATCTAAAGTATGAATTGAGGGGATGTTAAAACCAGCGTGAGCCCCTAGCGAAGGCAAAATTAAGGCGGACGGAAGTTTTAATAAATAGTAGTTTAAAAACTAAAAACACTCTTTCGAAATCAAGAGGTATTTATTGAGACAAATCAAATGAGGTCGAACTCGATGGGTTTGCAAGTAAGAATCCCAGAACTACATCTACCATCTTCCAGCTAGGAGACATAAAGAGGCCTTGTCACGAGGAATATAATGAGCCCTAACTCGATGTGTTTATAAGTAATCATCTTAGCGTTCCCTCTTCCACCTTCGAGCTCCTTCATTAGATCAGCTCGATGATACCATCTTATTGTAATGTCGTTCAGATGGAATACCAAGTTTCGTAAAGAAGTAGAAGTGGGCTAGATTTCCATTCATTGAATTGTTGCAAACTGTTATTTAGTTACAAGTGGACCTAACATAAGAGTGTTAAAACACATGAGATTAACGTACCAACGTCCTACTACTCAGGAACCTGCGCGACGCGGAGGATCAGCTGTCCTCCCTGTCGAGCGGGCTCGCCAGCGTGGAGTCGCGTGTGACGTCACTGAAGGCGGCACTGGGCACGCACACTCGCGACGCATGCGCACTGGAGCTGCGCGTCGCCGCCAACGCGGCCGCCATCGCCGCGGCGACCGCGCTGCTGGGGCAGCTGGCGCACGAGTACACGGCTTGGGAGACCACGGTGCGAATATGTGGATACGTTAGGCACTTAGTTGACAGCCCGGGCCGTTAACTAGATGCCGGTACTCAATCAAATGGTGACAGTCCCATCGAGCAAGTAATTGCACGAGTTGTCTAAACGTGCCTAAGAAAAAGATTAACAGAAGACGGATTTCAACTTTCACCAGTGGATTGCCTCTCTCCGCTCCGCTTCGCTCCAGTTCAGTTCCAGTTGTACATGAGGTTGTGTTAGGACAGAACTTGTAAAACTTATTTTAGTATTCGGACAGAAAGCGACCATAGTAACCAATTCATCACTTAGTCAAAAGGCTAACTTTTGGTTAGACAGGTTAAACCTTTCCGAAGATGCTTTATTTTAATCAGACGGTTAGGCATTTAAATTATTTTAGTATTCGGGCAGAAAGCGACCATAGTAACCAATTCATCACTTAGTCAAAAGGCTAACTTTTGGTTAGACAGGTTAAACCTTTCCGAAGATGCTTTATTTTAATCAGACGGTTAGGCATTTAAATTATTTTAGTATTCGGACAGAAAGCGACCATAGTAACCAATTCATCATTTAGTCAAAATGCTAACTTTTGGTTAGACAGGTTAACCTGTCTAACCAAAAGTTAGCCTTTCCGAAGATGCTTTATTTTAATCAGACGGTTAGGCATTTAAATTATTTTAGTATTCGGACAGAAAGCGACCATAGTAACCAATTCATCACTTAGTCAAAAGGCTAACTTTTGGTTAGACAGGTTAAACCTTTCCGAAGATGCTTTATTTTAATCAGACGGTTAGGCATTTAAATTATTTTAGTATTCGGGCAGAAAGCGACCATAGTAACCAATTCATCACTTAGTCAAAAGGCTAACTTTTGGTTAGACAGGTTAAACCTTTCCGAAGATGCTTTATTTTAATCAGACGGTTAGGCATTTAAATTATTTTAGTATTCGGACAGAAAGCGACCATAGTAACCAATTCATCATTTAGTCAAAATGCTAACTTTTGGTTAGACAGGTTAAACCTTTCCGAAGATGCTTTATTTTAATCAGACGGTTAGGCATTTAAATTATTTTAGTATTCGGACAGAAAGCGACCATAGTAACCAATTCATCATTTAGTCAAAAGGATAACTTTTGGTTAGACAGGTTAAACCTTTCCGAAGATGCTTTATTTTAATCAGACGGTTAGGCATTTAAATTATTTTAGTATTCGGACAGAAAGCGACCATAGTAACCAATTCATCACTTAGTGAAAAGGCTAACTTTTGGTTAGACAGGTTAAACCTTTCCGAAGATGCTTTATTTTAATCAGACGGTTAGGCATTTAAATTATTTTAGTATTCGGACAGAAAGCGACCATAGTAACCAATTCATCATTTAGTCAAAAGGCTAACTTTTGGTTAGACAGGTTAAACCTTTCCGAAGATGCTTTATTTTAATCAGACGGTTAGGCATTTAAATTATTGTAGTAATCGGACAGAAAGCGACCATGGTAACCAATTCATCATTTAGTCATAAGGCTAACTTTTGGTTAGACAGGTTAAACCTTTCCGAAGATGCTTTATTTTAATCAGACGGTTAGGCATTTAAATTATTTTAATATTCGGGCAGAAAGCGACCATAGTAACCAATTCATCACTTAGTTAAAAGGTTAACTTTTGGTTAGACAGGTTAAACCTTTCCGAAGATGCTTTATTTTAATCAGACGGTTAGGCATTTAAATTATTTTAGTATTCGGACAGAAAGCGACCATAGTAACCAATTCATCACTTAGTCAAAAGGCTAACTTTTGGTTAGACAGGTTAAACCTTTTCGAAGATGCTTTATTTTAATCAGATGGTTAGGCATTTAAATTATTTTAGTATTCGGGCAGAAAGCGACCATAGTAACCAATTCATCACTTAGTCAGAAGGCCAACTTTTGGTTAGACAGGTTAAACCTTTCCGAAGATGCTTTATTTTAATCAGACGGTTAGGCATTTAAATTATTTTAGTATTCGGGCAGAAAGCGACCATAGTAACCAATTCATCACTTAGTCAAAAGGCCAACTTTTGGTTAGACAGGTTAAACCTTTCCGAAGATGCTTTATTTTAATCAGACGGTTAGGCATTTAAATTATTTTAGTATTCGGGCAGAAAGCGACCATAGTAACCAATTCATCACTTAGTCAAAAGGTTAGCTTTTGGTTAGACAGGTTAAACCTTTCCGAAGATGCTTTATTTTAATCAGACGGTTAGGCATTTAAATTATTTTAGTATTCGGACAGAAAGCGACCATAGTAACCAATTCATCATTTAGTCAAAAGGCTAACTTTTGGTAAGACAGGTTAAACCTTTCCGAAGATGCTTTATTTTAATCAGACGGTTAGGCATTTAAATTATTTTAGTATTCGGACAGAAAGCGACCATAGTAACCAATTCATCATTTAGTAAAAAGGCTAACTTTTGGTTAGACAGGTTAAACCTTTCCGAAGATGCTTTATTTTTCTCAGACGGTTAGGCATTTAAATTATTTTAGTATTCGGACAGAAAGCGACCATAGTAACCAATTCATCACTTAGTCAAAAGGCTAACTTTTGGTTAGACAGGTTAAACCTTTCCAAAGATGCTTTATTTTAATCAGACGGTTAGGAATTTAAATTATTTTAGTATTCGGACAGAAAGCGACCATAGTAACCAATTCATTACTTAGTCAAAAGGCTAACTTTTGGTTAGACATTTTAAACCTTTCCGAAGATGCTTTATTTTAATCAGACGGTTAGGCATTTAAATTATTTTAGTATTCGGACAGAAAGCGACCATAGTAACCAATTCATCACTTAGTCAAAAGGCTAACTTTTGGTTAGACAGGTTAAACCTTTTCGAAGATGGTTTATTTTAATCAGACCGTTAGGCATTTCAATTATTTGAGTATTCGGACAGAAAGCGACCATAGTATTCATATTCATCACTTAGTCAAAAGGCTAACTTTTGGTTAGACAGGTTAAACCTTTCCGAAGATGCTTTTATTTTAATCAGACGGTTAGGCATTTAAATTAAACCGAACCTTAATGAACGGCTCGGGCTTTTGTTTTAGTGTCTGATTAAATTAAACGGTTGCGACAAATAAACTCAGTGTGGCGTGAAATAATAATGCGAGTCGGTACCACATAGTGACAAGAATTCGGAATAAAGTTGGGTGGCTTGCACCTCTGCATCTCAAAAACCTTGGGTTCTACATAATAGTTATTTGTGTAAGAAGAGAGCAAAGTTGATTTTTGCTGCCTGTGCTTGTTTGAGTTCCGAGTGAGCGAAGGAATCTATATTTGAATCACGAGCGTAGCGAGTTAAAAACCATTAGAATCCTGAGTGAGTGACTCAAGGCGTGCCTTGCTCATCTCGTGAGATGCAAATATTTTGGGTCATACAATTTGATGTAAAATTGGTATGTAACTTTTCATTTCAGCAATGAGAACATACCAAATAAGAGAATGAAAAATACAACATTAAAAAATCAAATGAAAAAAAATATGACTGCTGCGGTTGTGGATCTGATAACCATGCGAGAGGTCCCAGGTTCGATCCCCGGCTGGGGATACAGAAAAAAAAATGAATCCTCAGGTCTTGGATGTTTATATATGTGTTACGTCACTGTCTCTGGTTCCCACATCCTAGAGTGAGTCCAGAAGCAATGTATGTGTCTGTATGTAAATGTTTAATGTACCCAACGTTAATGTACAAATAACATTTATTGTAATTTTTCAAGATAAACATCGACTAATTTACACTACGGAATATTTATCTATTTGTTTTATTTATCAATTAAAAGGAGATAAGCCAAAAATAGCGACACATCATTAACATATTTTCGATGTAAAAAGAAAGCAGTATTCTCAGAAATCAATGCTATTTCATCTTCAGTGTTTCATAATCCCCCTCCCCCCTCCTATCTCCCCCCTCGACTCCCCCTCCCAGTCCTCTGCCAGAATAAAGTAAGCTCGATTATTTGAAATTTAATAGCACAGATATTGCAATCGGGTTAAAAATCTATATCAGTATCTGTGACATTGGCGAAATCGCAAGCAGCCATAGTATATCGAATTATAACTCGATGCCCGTTGGCTGTGTGCGATTTCGCCTATGTCCGCGACATTCAAAATTAAAAAGCTACTTGTCTCACTCAGTGAGCAAATGCAACTTTGCACACTGTTTACTCGTAGCAAAAGCCTCTTTTTCGTGCTGCTGAGGTGAAATAGTACATTCCCTACGAGTTCGCGCCGAAGGCGAGGATCGTAGCGAGGTTCACAAAAAGCCTTTTCGAACGAGTTAGGAATACAATTTTTCCGCCTGAGAGCACAAAATCAAGCGGCAAAGGTGCTATTTTTAGCTCAGAAGACAGAAAATTATAAATTATGATACACAATAAACGATCTGAACTGTAAATGGTTACTTTCAGCTGGAGCACATATCAAAAGAAATCTCGGAGTTGAATGTTCGCTCTCTTCTGGCGGCCGCTTACATCATCTACTTGCCAGACTTTACTGAACCACAAGCTAGGTATAAATAAACAAACTTATGATTTAAATTGATTTCGATTTAATTTTACTTCTTTTTTTCACAATTTGCTTTCTAATGTTCAGGGACCAAATCGAGAAATGGAGTGAACTATTACATTTCGACGTCTCAACATTTTCGGTAATCGATTTTCTATCAACTGTTGAGAAACAACTAAAATGGGACTCCGATGGTCTACCGCTAGATAAATCAGCAATTAAGAATGCTGTTCTAATTGATCAGGTAAATCGTTAAAGTTATTTTAACTCGTTACCAGACTGTACGGCTAGACCGTAGTAGTTGGCCGATTGATAATTTCACTGTCTCGCAAAATGTTAACATAACACTATTATTGTTTTCAGATTCTAGATTCAAACAAATGCGGTTTCACTCCTCTGATCATCGATCCGGACGGCGACGCGATCGGCTGGCTCAAGAACACAATTGCCGAATCCTCCTGTGATTTTATATCGCAGTATAACGACAAACTGCACACGGCCATACAGTATGCTGTGCGGTAAGTACGTCTATCAATACGCAAGGCTTTCGATTCTTACAGTATGTCCACTTTAGCTTGGAGAATCCTCGCCTCAATTCATGAGGATCTCCAAGCAACAAGCTCCAACCTTCGCCTCGAATCTCGGAGACTATTCGGATTAATCGCGTCCGAAATCTTCAAAGAAATCACACCAGCAGCCGAGAAATGGGTGGAGAAATGGATCACCGTCCCCGCTCCAAGAGGCACATATGGTCAAAAATCCGAACAATTGGCCACACGGCTTCAACCTTCCGCGCCACTGTTGGACCAATTTGAACAGACTTCGGACTGGCCAGGGCCGCTGCGCCGAATTAGTGCACAAGTGGGGGTTCAGAGAATCCTTTCTGCTCCTGCGGAACCATTCAGAGCAAGGCCCGTTTTTCCTCATAGACGACTTCCTCTGTCGACTGGAGTGGACCACTCCGCTGATGGAGATGCCGGCCAATGGCTGTTTAGGCTACCGCCTTTTTGACAGAGACGCTGCGACCAATCGCTAAATAAACAGTTTAGAAAGAGAGGCTAACACACTTGTTTTCAAAGCAGGGTCAGGTAACCTTACCGAGGTACTAAGTCTGGTCTTGTGCATTTTACATACGCATTGCCTTACATTTGACAGTCTGGGCCGAGTGCTAGTCATCACAGACGTCGACGATGTCCATCCATCGTGGGCGCCACTGTTGCGAGGTCTTCCGATAAGTGGCGCGAATACCTCTAACGCGTCGGGCTGTCTGTTGCTCTATACGAGAGATGCGACGTTGCCACATCGCCTACAGCCGCAGCAACGGGCGACGTTGTCGCTTGTACACTTTACTGCAAGAGTTGACGGACTTACTGGTAAGTTCTTTTGGCTATCTCCATAGCTTAGAGAGAATAATTTATCTGTAAGATAAAGCTGCACTGCAAAGTGAAATATCTTCTTTCAGATCAACTAGTGCATTACGCTCTTCAGCAACAAAACCCAGAAGTAAATGAAAAGTCCAGAGAGCTTAAATTGAAGAAAGCAATTCTACAGAAACAGCAATACGAGTTACAGGTATGGACGTCATGTCAATCGTCACTAGACAAAAACTTCAGCTAATATGTATTCTTATTGAACGAGTCTGTTTTGATTTCAGGAAAATCTCCTAAAAGACCTATCATCCAACAGCGACATACTCCATGACACGAACCTCCTCGCTTCCCTCAACAAGACGCGAGAGAGCAGCACAACCATAGCCGAGTCGCTTCATCTCGCTCGCACTATCGAGGAGCAGACTAAGCAAGTGTGCGACACGTTCTACGCGAGTGCGAGGAGGACTTCGATGCTCACGCTGGCCGTGAAGGAACTAACTAATCACAGGCCACTGGTTGCTTTGCCGGTTGATGCGGCATTGGATGTATTTGTGGATGGGATTAGGAGGGGCGGGGTAAGTTAGAAACGTTCTACATCGAATGTACCATTCATTCATCTATTATTATTATTATTATAACGAGCCCACCATGCCCCACTGCTGGGCAAAGGCCTCTCTCCCCCTCTTCCACTCTATCCGATCCTGAGCGGTCTCCCTCCACTCCTTGTCCCATAGACCCAACTCATCACTCCATCTCTTCCTGGGTCGGCCACGCTTTCTCTTTGCATTTTCTGGGTGCCAGTCTGTGGCTCTCTTAGCCCATTCATCTATACATCATAATATTTTTTGAGGCGCGTCAACGGACTTCATAAGACGCTGAAGAAGTAGTCGTTTGGAAGAACACTACACTTTCTCTTCCATTATATATATATATATATATATAATAAGCACATATAGAAAAAATTATATATATATATATCTATATGTGTATACGTTACATACTTATATATTAATATTTTTGTATTATATAGATTTAAGAAGTTTTATCTACACACGTATCATAAACCCTCTTTACTGCGTTCAAAAACCGCAAGTTACGATCAGCATTATGTTAAACTACTTGGTGAAAACTCGTTTCGTATCTGGAAAACTACACATAATGGTCATTATGTGTAGTTTTTCTACATATAATGACATTCAAATTTCGAACGCCGACGCCCACCCGCGTGCCGTCCCTAGTTTCTCTGTGAAGTTGGTACTGAAATTCAAATTTCGAACGCCGACGCCCGCCTGCGTGAAGTTGGTACTAAAGAACAAGCTAAACAATTGCAGAACCACAATGCCGGTCAAACATGCGGTTCCTGAACACATCAAAGAGAGCTTATGATATGTGTGTAGATTAACTAGTGTATGTAACTGTAAATAATTAGGTATTAAAACTCTCGAGTGATATTATTATGAAACTCGCCTTCGGATCGTTTCATAAACCCACTCTCGAGTTTTAATGCCCTCCATTATGCAGCAGTCACATAAACTACTATGATATTCTGCACCTTCAATGACTTCAACAAAATGTCTCTAATGACAGACTGATCGTTTTTAGGAGTCAGAATCGCACTTCGCACATCCACTCCATGGATAGATAGGTTGTGGATATCTGGATATATTCGACCTATTAGGTCGTCAACGGTTGACACATCTGAGGCTGGATTAGATGGAATTGTAATCTTGCCTTCACCACTTTCCGGATATTCTCCATTTCCTAATTTAAGGCAGAGATCGGCGAATTGTCCAGCGCAAACATCGGCCTTCAAGTGCACCCGCATGTTTTTCTTAAGGTGGAGTTTTTTTATTAAGGGCCAAAGATTTGACGCCTTAATGCAAGCTTTTCAGCTCGGGTTCCCCTCGGCACTACCGGCAGCGCCTGACGGAAGTCTCCAGCTAACAACACGGTGACTCCACCCATCATGTTGTCGTTTCCTCTGATATATTTAAGAGTTCTGATTAGTGCTTCAAAACTCCCTTTATGCGCCCTTGTGCTTTCGTCCCAAACTTAAAGGTTACAATCGCGCAGTACTTGGGCCGTATTACTCTGCTTTGAAATGTTGCAGAGCAGAGTTTCGACATCAATAAGATTTAGCGGCAGCTTGAAGACAGCATTAGCTGTCTTGCCTCCCTCCAACAGTATTGCTGCGATTCCTGACGATGCGACAGCTAAGGCAATGCCACGATTACTCCTTACTTTTGACGATAGCAAATTGATAAAGAAGGTTCTTCCAGTTCCACCAGGAGCATCCAGGAAAAAGAGTTGCCCAATTCCTTTGTCAATATTGACAAGGATCTGTTGATAAATGTAAAGCTGTTCACCTGTCAGTAACTCTTCATTATATCACACCTATTCCAGGGCGCAGGGATCATAATTGGTCTCCCTCCCTCAGATATTCTTGATTAACCAAAGTTGCTGCAGATCTGTTTGGCTGAGGCAATCCGTATCGTGCCAAGTTTTGTCCTGCTTGAGCTAACACTGAGACTGCGGATACTGCAGGGCGTCGTATGAACGGTGGATCTCACTAATGCACTGTAAGGAGTTATCGTGGCTTTCAAGGATAACGTCTCGTTTCTCAAAGTGCTGATCAACCATTACTAAAGCCACCTCATTTGATGTTGGAGCATTGAAACGACCCCTGTGCTCCAGTGGCTTCCTTGCAGCATTAATGACCACGTTAAATTATTTAGACGTTGCAGGTACCTTGTCCAGTGCGACGTTAAAGTCTCTTACATAACTATTAAACGTATGTAGCATTTTCCTTAATTGTCTGACCAACCCAGGTTTTACATCTGGAAAGTTACTGCACCTCAATTGTACTTCTCTATCATCTTCGCCACCAAAATATAATTCTGAAAACTGTGTTTCCTTTGAGGTGATAGCAGCAAACTTCCAACAAATGGTATTCCTGGCCTTGAACTTTAAAAGTAGGCATAAAACCGTCTTTTACTATCTGTTTAGCTCCGAACGACGTCATTTGAAAGCAGCTTACGAATACCGTTCACAAACCGGTCATGTTCTGGACATCCATGAATATACATATATTCATTATTCAAGGTGTAGTAGAGAGGCTCGGGGAGCTGAATGTAAGGCGGGAGCTGCACCTTACCAGCTATACAGCACATGCCTGGTCCCTCCTCCTTCCTCCACTTGAGAGCATTACACCAACGGCACTTGTTGCTCATGGAACCTAAGGCCACGGTGCTTTCATACTCTGAAACGATATCGTATGCTAAGCCGAAGTGAGCCTTGGTTTTTCAGGCACGTCCTTTCCTTTCTACTCGAGGATTATTTTGCTCATATCGAGTTTGCCCTATGCACCTCGAGTAAGCTCGCTGGTACCTAGCTACAGCTGCTCTATTTATATCAGGGTGAGTCTGACGGTACCTAGCTACAGCTTCTCTATTTAAATCAGGATGAGTTTGCTGGTATCTGGCCACAGCAGCACGGTGTATTGCTGGTTTTTTTTGCACATACTTTTTAGAAGCGTTTTTGAGTTGTTGCTTTCGAGTAGCGTCGGTGCACCTGGCACTACGTTTTTTACGTTGAACGGTAAGAGATACTGAGTCTTGATCTGGTTCTGGGATAGTAGGCACTTCACTTCTCTTAGTAATCTTCTTGGCAACTGTAGGGAGAAACGAACAAGGAGAGTAGGGCTCGGACATTGCCGTGGTCAATTCACTACTTCCGTATGCTTCAAAATGGCCACGTGACAGATCATCAGAAAAGCGCATTCGACCCACGGGGTTACCTGCAGTACCAAAACTTATATACAGCTCACCGTTGCGGTAAGCTTCAAAAACCCACGGAAAGAGTTGCCCTGCCGCTTCAAACTCACATAAACTACCATAAGTAAAAGGGCAGTATTCAGTAGCACTGGAGTAATCATCCCCGTTACTATCGTGGGACATAATGGCAATCTCTTCCTAGTTAGCCACCACATGGTCAACGACTTGCTCACACGACTCCCTGGCCATCACCTGTGTGTCATACAATAGATAGCAGATAGACCGAAACCGAGAGGCTCCGTCTCTAATTATGGGAACTACGGTGTGAGGCACCATAGTTCCATCAATGTACAATGATTCAACAGTCATAGTGATAGATAAGCAAATTAAATTATATTTTAAACTAAGCCGGAGTACAGAAAAGATTTGCGCTGAAATGCACACTTTATAACGAAGAAATTAAAATATCAATTTAGAAAAGTTTTGAATAGGTAACAAGTTAGTAAATTTGGACAAAACAAAAGATTTGCGCTGAAAAGCACAGTTTTTAAGAGATAGTACTGCACAAATAAATACAGTTAAATTGTTTCGTAAACGATCGCAGTGCTAGCGCTAGACGTGATATCGAGACAAATGATACATATAATGAGCTGGCCTCAGTTAAGTTTTCTTCTCAGGCACCCTTTCTGGGGCGTAGGGAGTCAGGGTCAGATCATCGGATCTCTTCTTGAGGAAGCGCGTCTGTCCACTCCTATGGACAGTTCATCGGGGGGCCCTCGCGGGCGGTGGTGATCTTCTCACTGGTGGTTCTCCGTTGAGTGATCGCCGGCTAGGCAACCAGGTCGCGTGGCAGGCGGCGGCGGTCGGGCGGGCGCGCGTGGTACGGCGCCAGTTCGCGGATTTGCGGCTGGCCTGCCTTCTCGCGCTGCTTATATATTCTCCGGGGAGCGGCACGCGCCTATCATATCTTTTTTGGAAGATTTGCTTGAAAATTATACATTAAAATACGTTACATTAAAGCACCATCAAAACTAAATTCCGTAACCCGAGGGAATAATAAAAACATTCTTAAACTGAACAACAGAACGAAATTTACAAAATTCATAGAAATTTTAACCCCTATTTTTGACATTAGAGGATAATTTTCTAAGAACGCTCTAACATGACCTACTTTATTTGTAACCAATAGGCTAAATACCATACAAACTTTCTACACCCATATGTGGAATTTCCAAAAATCCTTCCTTAGTGGATGCCTACACTATGCAAGGTCTATGTGCAAAATTTTTTTTTTTAATTTATTTGCTTTGAGACTTTATTACACAACTTTATCCCCCTTTTCACCCTTTTGGGACTCAGTTATATTCAATCTTCAGCCTTAACACAAAATTTGAAGATCCTAACTTCAAAACTGAGGTAGTTTCATACCAACTTTAACCCCCCTTTTGGGTGGATTTTTTGAAAATCCTCCCTTATTCCTTGTCTACTTTATAAATGGAACCTCTATGCAAAATTTCAGCTTTCTAGGTTGCAGGGTTTGGACTGGGTGTTGATGAGTCAGTGAGTGGTTCAGGCCTTCTCTTTTTATATATACAGATTAACATCATTTGCATTAAATCACTTACAGTGCAAGTATCTTACAACCTGTATACCTATCTACTTTATACTAAGATTAGTAGCGAGTTTGTTCTCTATCGCTATCAAACGTCCGCTCTTTCTTCTCCACAGTATTTTAAGCCCATCCTTATCAGAATTTACGCACGGTTTTCAGTGAGACCTCATTTGCTGTTGCTGCTGGTGTTTCGGATATGGTTATCGATATGAGCAGTAGCAATATATATACAACTAATGCGTCGGTGTAGGCATTGAAGATAAGATAAATGACGGGCTTACTAACTGAGCCAATCGAATCTTGCTGATTGGTATCAGAATCAACTTCGCATTGATTCCTCAAATGAGAATGATTGGTTGATGATGGATAAGATAACATTTGCCAAGTCAAAACTGAATATTTTATTTAGTTTTCGGAAAGGCCCACAATGTTCAAAGAAACTTGTTTCTTACACATAACTAGATACTATAATTACATACACATGCACAATATCATGCTAATACACTTGCTTACGGCTTTGCTTGTGTTGACCACTACTCAAGTTCTGTAAGTATGTGTGACTATGTCTGTCCTGGTAGCCTGACTAAGGGTTCGCAAGGAATGTGGTTATTATGCTTATGCGGACAAAGTTATATATCCTTTGACAGGAATCGTTGATCTTTCCTGAAAAGAGGTTAAAAAACTATGTTAAAAATGAGCTGATAAGAAAGTCCTATTATAGTATTAAGGAATACTTAGGTGACAAAACTGCATGGTCCATACCATCTCAGCGCACAGAAATTCGACGAGGGGCGATGGATCAAGTCTATCACTCGCCGGCGAATTTCCTTAGACCGAAACCAGTACCTGTTGTAAAGTCACTTTAAAAAAAAAAGTATGGGGGAGTTTCTTGCCGTTTCTTCTTAACCCCGAGGCCCACCTTCCGAAACGGTGTAATCCTTTTTTAGATAAAAAAATGACTTGTTATATATATAATAATATAATAAGAAAGTAGAATGACGTTGAATAAGATTATTCATTTATTAAATATTCAATAAAAAAATGAATCTGAATCTGAATCTTTGAGAAGAGGCGGCACATTCCGACCGTATCTAAGCGAATGAAGTTTAGATCTAGACGTTTTAATAAACGCTTGTCTATTTTATCTATATTCCGTAAGGAATGATGTCATCAGCTAATCAAACGTCAACCTGTATTAGGTGACGCTGCGTTTACAAAATATATTATTTTAAGACGCGTTTCATTTCCAGGATAATGAAGAAATAATTAAATACGTCACAAGAAGAATTATAGAGAGGGTGTTGTTAAGTCTCCACAAGAAAGACAAGTACATCGTGGCTTTACACCTACTGCAACAAGTGTATGACAATGTTATTCCGGAAAAGCTATGGCGAACGTTTACGGGCACTATTGACTACGTTGAAGACCAAAAGCATAATATGATAATCAAGCAAAAATACAATTGGATTCAAGATGAATGCGTCAGGAAAGTTGCTATGCTACAGGTAAAGCTAAAGGCACCATTTACTATAAAAAATAAAGATTATTAGATGTTTTAACAGTTCAATACTATAGTGTAGTATTATCTAAATTGTTTACTTCCAGGCTACTTGTCCAGATTTATACAATAAATTGTCACTGGACCACACTGAGTATTGGACAGAATTTCAAAAGCTAGGGGACTTGAATAACTTAGGCAGTTTAAAGCTGACCCAATTCGAAACTGTTGTGGTAGTGGCGGCCTTGCGGCCCGAGAGCCTCTACAGATCTATCGTGTCATTTGTGGATCAAATATTGGGTAAGATCAATCAGTCTCAGCACTCAAGCACTCCCTCCGTGCATCTCCCTCCCCCATACTCACGCTCCCTGCCTCTCTCACCCACAAACACACCCACTCACATACCATCATCATACATACTCTCACAGCGTCTTAGGCAACACAAGCTCGCTCTGTATCTCTCTCTCAAATACACACATACCTCTCAGGCCCACTATCTCTCTCACATGTTTGTGTGAGAGAGATAGTGACGAACACACCCTTGCTCTTATCTCTCATTTCACACACACTCTTAAGCACTCTATGCGCTCGTGTGGCGATACGAATAATAACAGGTTAGTCAAAATAGATACTTTTTAAGGAGTCAAAACGCTCTTTTTGTACGTTAGTTGTATGAAAATATACGAAACCCTCGTCATAATTTTTTGGAGTAAAATATCAGCGTTATTCACACAAAATGGTGTTAATTAATTCAATTACTCAAAATTTGCAACGATTGTGACGTTGACGTGCATTTTTGTTGCTAACGTTTGATGTACTTTATATTTATTTGTCCACCCCGTTAACACCCCAATTTAATATAATTGTCAAGACGGCTGCTTTGATCTGAACCCGCTCATTCCGCAGGCGCGGGCGTGATGTCCCGCGGCGCTGAGGCAGGCGCGGCGGTCGTGTGCGGCGCCGCGCGGCCGCTGCTGCTGCTGGGAGCGCACGCGACGGATCAGCTGCCGGCGTACGCGGCGGCTGGGAACACTCCGCTGCTGCAGGTTGGTGGCGTGCTCGCGATCACGACGTATACTACCACGTTTAGGGCTGGGCACCCCGACAGCGGAAAATTTGGTGCTTAAGACTTTTTCTTAAATATTGGTGTCAATTTGTACATATAGTCCTGTATAGTTGTCCTGTTAGGCAACATATTACACCCTCACAACATTGTTTTTATGGGGGGAGAAGCGTTGATTCCAATTTGTTGAGCCTTACTGAGTATACATTAGACGCAATGGATAACAAATGCCAAGTGGACGTAATATATACAGATTTCTCCAAGGCTTTTGATAAAATTTGTAATGACACTCTTTTGAAGTGTGCGGACATAGCGACATAGAGATGTATCACTGTGTGTGTGACTCCTTATTTGTAAGACTATATAAGATTATACTGCGGATAATTAGAGGCTCTGCTATCCAAACTTCAGTACAATAAACATCTATTTACTCCTACAAACCTCTTTCAATTCACTTTTAAACAAGCTCTGACTTGGCGTGTATTTTAGATGGATCAAGTCCTATGTAAAAAAATCGATGTCAAGCTGTTGTCTTAGGCGGATATTGCTCACTGTATAAAGCTGCTACGTCTGGTGTACCGCAAGCGTCCCATTTAGGGCCATTGCTCTTTATTATTTATGTGAACGACTTAAGTAACAGCATTATCAACTCAAAAACGCTGCTCTAGGCTGATGATAAAAACATATTTTCAATCATTCGCAATACTGAAGATTGTGAAGTTCTGCAAGCTGATCTTGTTCATTTTGAGCAGTTTTGTTATACGAATAAACTATTTCTTAATGCTGATAAGTGTCACATCATCACATTTAGCAAAAAAAAGAATTCTGTAATATTTGATTACTCTTTATGTAACGTAAAGCTTATTCGTGTTACACAGACTCGTGACTTGGGCGTATAATGGACTCGGAGCTAACGTTAGCACCACACATTGAAGAAATATTAAGTAAGGCTTATAAGCAGTTAGGATTTATTTTGCGAGTAGGAAAACAGGCCTATACTTACAAATTGTTGTACAACTGCTTTGTTCGTAGAAATCTTGATTTCGCGGGTACTGTATGGAATCATTTCTTTAAGAAATATATCAATAGGATTGAAAACTTACAAAAGAAGTTTGTAAAGTCTTTGGACTTTCGGACTGGTTTTGCATATTCTGATAACGTCACGTCTTCAAAACGTCATAAGGTTACCTCGGGTCTTTTTTTTCAATTGAGATTAGCGGGAGTTGTTTGTAAATCTTAGAATAATAATTTTGAAAAATCTTTGTTTATTTTTAAAAAGCAGATTGCAAATTGTGATTTAATTGGTTGAACCTTTTAATACGTGTATCGACAGCGGCGACAAGGTCATGCGTGCTTATATTCTCTTTACATCTCTCTATTTTTGTATTGACGGATTCAACCAATTTAGTTTCATATAATATTTAATGTACTTTCTAAATTTTATTTCGGATTAAGTATTGTTTTTACTTAGTTTAGGATACTATAGGTCTATATGTTCTATACTATATTTCAACTTAAAAATAATGTACATGACCGTTTGTATCTAAATAAATATTTTATCATGTTTCAAAGAAGAACTGTTAAATAATGGAAAAAGTCATTAAATTTCCAATTTATACAATATATTTAATCTGGCCTGTAATGTCTGTAATGAAAATATAATTTATTTGATATAGGTGCTGTTTATAAGCGCTTTAGATATATGAGATGAAAATTCGCCGGATTTCTTTCATTCAAACCGTTCAACCGGGTTTTGATTGTTCAACAAAGATCAACATTCACATTTATGATGTATTATTGTGCTAATAATTTGAAATATAACGATTCAATAAAAATCATGGCATTAACTTTTTTATTTTTCCTCGGTGCGCGGGTCCCCAGCGGTTGCGGGGCCTCTAGGAGTGGCCTACTATGCCTGATGGGTGATCCCGTAATGATCAACTGGTATACGACATCAGGGCGATGTGTCGCACATTTATGCGATGCGAAGCCGCGACGCAGGGATGTGGACTGGCCCATTGTGTCCCCATTATTGTCTGAACGTAGGAAAAAAATCGTGACTAATGCCGGGTCACCTTCTTCGCTACCTGCGTTCTCCGCGCACTCGCTCTAGCTAGAGAATCTTGGAAATCTGGCCTGCGGAACTCTTTCTATTTTTTTAATTAATTTATTTCTTAATTCATCTACATTGTATGTGAACTTTGTGAGCACTGTTATACGTTTACACGAATGTCGCTATATCGTAATTTTGTGTCATCAGACGTGGATAGACGACGGCCGACCCGCCTGGGAGAGTGCGCTAGAGCAGGCTCGCGGCGGCAGCTGGCTCGCTCTCATCGTCGGCGCCTCACCCTTCACCACGGAACTGAGGGTTTTCCTGACTGACTTCGCCCAGAGACAGGTAACTATACTATTCAGGCGAATAAGTTGGCACCTGGATCGTGACGTCATTACGGCGCTCTTAAGACAATTGTATCCCAGCATGGTGCCAACTTAATTCGCCCTGGTAGTACAATAACTACACTTAACGATCACCTCATCGATTTGTAGATAGGTAGGTCTCCAAGATAGCAATCAATCCAGCCTCCGACACTACTCAATAAAGGCTTGCTCTTCAATTCCTAAAGACCGAATAAAGAATTAACCAATACCTACACGAATCATGTGCCTATCAAAATAAAGAATCACATCCCTAACCAATACCTATAATAGTAGTTTATGTGATTGATACATAATAGAGGGTATTAAAACTCGAGAATGGGTTTATGAAACGAGCCGAAGGCGAGCAGGTGGCATTGATAATTGCTCTGCACTTGTTTAGCTTATTCAGTAGTACCAACTTCACAGACAAACTAGGGGCGGCACGCAGGCAGTCGTCGGCGTTCAAAATTTGAATGTCATAATTTGTCGAAAATTTAAAGAAATGAGTTTTTACCAAGTAGTATAACATTATGCTGGTCCTAACGTACGGTTTTTGGACGCAGTAAAGAGGGTTTATGATGCGTGTAGATCGTTGTAGATAAAACAATTAAAAATTATAAATGTTTGTTAAATCTTGTATATTTCCTTTTATTTTAACAAAATTGCAGAAGAGCGACTTCAGTGCCGAGTTCCGTTTGTGGATAGTATCGGAAGACCGTGAGATACCGCCGCTCATATCAAACGCTTGCGTCAATATTGTCTTGGAGGTAAGTTACAAACGTCAAATAAAGGAAAATTCATAATCGTAAAGTATTTGGCGGTGAGACATAGAGTTTTCGACAAAGTCGTGCAGTGACGACGCTCTACAAATCCGGCACCGAACTAAAACGCACCGTGTGAACATAAGTTCCAACATAAACTACTTTCTGGTTAACACAATTTTGATCCAAAAACAACCATCATAAAAATCAATCTGTGGGAGTTTCTTCGCCTCTTTCCCACAGTGGTCTAATGTAGAGAAGGGGCAAAAAATAACATTTACTTAGAATATGTATGAGTTAAATTGCGTTGGCACTATTTTAGTGAAGCAGCCGATGTTTACCAAAAGGGTACACGAAAAAATGAAGGTTAAATATGAGCACCTTTTTAATTAAACTGATATTTTATTTATCACAATCAAAGTTAAGGTATCATATTATTGCTAGAAACACATAAGGAATCTTCGCCACTGGTTTCTCCGACTTCTTCTAATCTTATATCTTTCACCCTGAATTCATTTTCAAGTTTCGAAACATTTCAGTGCCACAATTTTCAGTAATTTCCTGGCGAGTTCTAGTGCTTGAGAATGGCCATTGGATTTTCCAGTTCATAAATGATGACGAGGCAACTGATGCTTTAATAAACCGGTGCAAGTACGAGCATCAACGTGATCAATATCGAAATCGATTAAAGGGGTCGATGCGGAGTCGCGCAGTACTATGACAACGGTAATGGAGGGCCTTTGCGGGTATGCAATGCGGGGGAGGTGGGAAGGACGTCACCCTCTCAGTGACTTTCTCTCTCTCCCATATGGCCATCCCAACCTGACGCGACCTATACTTATCTACAGTAATAAAAAAACAGCCTTTGACTTTGACCCTTGTAATACTCGGCAGGCCCCCGAAGGCATGCGCAGCAACGTACTGAGCACGCTCTCCGCCTGGGGCGCGTACGAGAGCGCGGATGTGAAGCTGGTGCGTGCGCGTGCGTGTCTGGCGTACCTGCACGCGCTGCTGCAGGAGCGACGCGCCTACGTCCCTGAAGGTGACTCCTACATATTTGACCTCCACCTGGAGCCCGAGTCTTTTATAAAACATAAATAGCAATAGTGTATCCATCGCTCCCAAAGACGCAAAATGCTGTATTTGGCTTGTCGGTGGCGCCAATTTTGCGTGGGTCGCATGTGGCTTTTGTAGCCGATCTTTCTTGTGAAGATCCTCGCACATAGCGGGCATGTGAGCTTACTTACGCTGTATGACAGCATTCCCCTTGTTCACTATCATGTTACACCGCACCGGTAGGCTGGAGCTGCTGGTACCCGTTCGAGTGGGGCGACGTGACGGCGTGCTCGCGCTCGCTGCTCGCCGCGGGCGCCGGCGCGGCTGCTCGCGGCCTGTGTGCCGCTCTGTATGGCGGCCGTGTCGCCTCGCCGCAGGACCGCAAGCTGCTAGCGGCACTCGTGGCGGAGTGTCTCGGCGAGCATGTGCACGCGCACGCCTGGTCTCCGCGCGGGACCGATGTGCGGCTGCCGTTTGCCAAACAGTTGCAGGTGCCGTTTGCCAAACAGTTGCAATTTTGACTAATCTTATAATCTATGAAGGTCTTTCATGTTGCCCGTTTTTTCGCACTTTGAACACATTTCTGGCAAAGTATATATTTTTAGAAATTCATCATTACACAAAAGGATTTGACAACTCGTAAAACGTCACATTTTGGAGATATAACCAACCGCATAAGCAACCAAAGCGTTACCTTTAAAAAAAATAACTTACGTCAGCGACAAGGAGGTGAGGATGTTTTGTTGATTAGGTAATCAGTATTTTGTGCTATTAGCGAGATCATACTAATGTGGGAGCGAGCCAATACATAAAACGCACTCTGGAGGAGCAGCTCCCCAGCGTTTATGTGGGTTAGTGAAACAAAGCACGCTTATAGCGATATCTCTGCGACGAAATTCACGTCAAAATATTGCTCTTTTATTTAAAGTAATAACTATGGTGTTCGTTCCATAAATAAAGGATTCATATGCGGGCGACCGTCGAGGCAGACTAGGATGAACGATACACCACACCATATGTAAGGTCTTGAAGGTAGGGCTTTGTGCAGAGTCCGCCTGAGGAAGTACCATCGATATAAATACTAAGGATAGGCCTTCCCGTACTAAATTTCTTACCATTTTGAGGCTAAGAAAAATAGCGCCCCTTTCGGAATTCGTCGGAACCAAGACAGAACGAAAAATTGTAACGGCGTCACGGTCGGTCACGTTCCGATTTGTGGTGTATAGACACAATATTAGGAAAGTTGATCGACGGATAACTCTCAAATACCCGGTGACTTTTAATCGGTGATTAGGAGTAGAAATAAAATATATCTAGCTAAAATTTTACTTAAGGGGCGAGGTCTCACGCAATTACCTCATGTTTAATTAATAAAAAGTTGAAACATAATTAAATAGGCATATTAATTTTTGTCTTTGCCGTTAAATTATGAAAGAGGATGTAAGCTCACAGATACATATTAGTAGCGTGACTTGGAATTTAAGATCTTGATTTTGATTTATCATAGAAAAAGTTATGAAAATTGGTACCTGATATCACTGATTAAGTCATCGTGTATAAAATAGAGTATTTAGCAATACATTAAACGCGTAACATAGCGTCACGCCTTTTCCCATACGGGCTGGCAGAGGCACAACTGTGCCGGTCTGTGCCCACTTAGCTAGTGATTTAATACTCCATCTTGCGTGTCACGGGGCAAGCTCATCGCCGCAGCTAATGTAATGAAGCCGGAGTAATGAAGATTTCCTCACGATGTTTTCCATCACCGTTAGGACATCCGGTTAGATTATTTATCCTTATATTATTCTGTTGCGGCGACGGGCTAGCACTATTTCACGCAAAATGGAGTTTCACTGTGCGTCGCGCGTCGCTACAAAGTTACGTCAGTCGAATGGTTGATTTTCGTTTGAGGATTTTTTCGAGAACAATATTTTATAGATAATCAATTTAAAGCCAATAGTAATTGAAAATATAATACTTACTTGTGATACGACACTCCCTGTTTTTGTGTTTTGCGATTTGGGTATGATTTACACCTTTTTACGTCGCAGGTCACCATTTTTGTTTTTGCTGCCGATATGTCAATCGGCTGTCACCGTCCAAGCGCGACTGATTGCAAACAGTCCAATTTTCCCGATTTTGTACTGTTTTTGTAGCGACACTTTCAAGCGCTCCGTGCCCTGTCCCTACTATTCAAGTCTGTGGGAAGTACCAACCTTTTGCCAATGTATGCCGCCAAATATTAAGTGCTCTCACTGATGTGTTACGGTTTAAAGCATCATTGAATATAATTTAGAGCAAAGTCACTTCAGAATCTGGAGCCGCCCTATTTGAATCATCTAGCGACTTTCTGGCGACTTTTCGTATTGAGTCAGCGACATGGGTTTTTCGGAGTTGGCAACACTCAGGTGTTGCTCTAATTAAATTGTATTAGTGTTGCCACTTTGTCCTACTGCAGAGTTTACTTTGCACGACTCTAGCTCTCGATAGAGATCAGTCATGCCGACAGAGTAAGCCACAGAGTAACTCCACAGACCATTATTCGAGATAGACCCAGCAAGTGCACATATTCACAACGTTCCGCTCAGTCGTAGAGATGGTATATTAATACTCTTTCATAATCATATTATTGAATATATCGCTTTGATGATATTATGTTATCATTATCATCATCATCATCATCATCATCATCATATTCAGTCCACATCGACCCACTGTTAGGCATAGGCCTCTTCTCTAAAGCGCCAACTCCCCGGTGCTGTGCCAATCGCAGGATGTTATATTATCATACCTATTATAAAATATTAGTCTAATAATGGTAAACCTATTAATTACTCTAATACCCTTATTCAATACCTTATAATAAATCATAAAGATTCTATTTTTATATAGAGGTAAGATAGGTAGCGCCAATCCTATTGAATATTATACCTGACGTTACCTGGCTTTAAGCCTAATATTGAGAGTAGCATACTTGACTTCCTTTCCGGTGCGACGAAATTAGCCCCAAACAGCTCACTTCCTGTTTAAAACTCCTAAAATACATGTCTTATCCGTTTTGAACCTCAGCAACATTGCGCGCGTAAAGTTTCAGAAATGGCGGCAATTGTAGCCAGCGTTATTGCGCGTGCTAAATTTTCAGGTCATTGGCGTTTGGATTTCTTTCCGTGCGAACATATTCCAAATTTGAATATATTTTTCCAAGTTATTTTCTATATCTGGAATTATTACGGTTGAAGTGTTCAGCGTAAGAAAAATGAATCCGTTCAATAAAAATAAAAGTGGTAAATCTTCTAAACGGAGAAAAGCCCCGCGTAGTGATTCATCAAGTGATAGCTGCAGCAGTTCCACTTCTACGTCTCCGGAGAGGAGCAGCCGGAAAAGAAGACGTCGGGGGAGTAAGAGCTCTAAGAGGATAAGTAAACTGGAAAAATCGTTCCAAGATTTAGCTGGCAAGGTCTCGTCACTGCATGACCTTTTGGTTAACAAATCGAGTGACGGAATTTTGCCTTATTCAGATAATGGTTCCGTTTTATCTCTGTCTCCGTGTAGTGACCTTGAGAGGGAATTACGTAGCCCCGATAAGAAAATACAATTGAAAATGGAAACTACCCTTAAAAGTCAAACATTACGATCGTCCGAACTTCATGTCGAGGCAATTAAAAAACTTCAATATTTCGATACATGTGACTGGAGTCAGGTAAGGTATTCGGAGACGCAAAAATTGTATAATTCTGTACCTGGGTTCGTTGAACTCGAGTGTAATGACCTTGCCAAGCCCTTCGATCGTAACCATTCTTTGGCGGCAACGGAGCGATCACTCGCGGCTATATCACACGGCCTGATTATGAAGAACGAGGCGCTTAAACAGGGTTTTTCGACGTTCATCTCTTGGCTTGGCGAGAGAGGTGAAGAGAATCCCACTACAGCGAACCAGGTTTGTGACAAAATAAATGAGATATTTTCCGAGGGGGAATACAATAAGGTTCATTCTGATCTGTTGCAAATGGTCTGCGGAAAAAGGGCGGACTTCGTCCAGCAGCATCGCGATTCAATTCTGAATTTTGCCCATTAAATCAAGTTACTAGTAATGAAAAATGTAAAAGTAAGAATATTTTAAACGTGGTTCATCAAAATATACAGGGCATGTTAAGTAAAGAACTGGAAATTGAGTTATTCATGAACTGTAATAATATTGATATTTTATGTATAACAGAGCACTTTTTAAAGAGTTATCAGTTCATGTTCAACTTTAATAACCACCACGTTGCTAGTTCGTTCAACAGAAAAACAGCTGATTGCGGTGGCTCCTTAATACTTGTAAATAATAGTTTTAAATATAAGGAACGAGTTGACATAGTGAGCCTGTCTGTTGAGCGTACCATGGAAATAGCCTGTATTGAACTTGAACAACTTATTGTAATGAGCGTATACAGACCACCAGATTCATCCTTTGATTTATTCGAAAAGAAAATGGATGAAGTGTTGATTAAAATCAGCGATAAAAACAAATTTTTTATAATTTGTGGTGATTTTAATGTTAATCTGTTAGAGGATAATAATATTTGTACTAGATTAAAATCTTTATTTTTATGTCACAACATGAACTATCTGTTTTTGGAGCCTACTAGAATTACTGCAACATCTGCTACCTGCATTGACAATATATTTACTAACATTACGCCCATTTTCAAATCGGTCATCAATAAATTAACCTCTGATCACTCTGGTCAGATAGGTATATTCAATTTTAAAATAAAAAAGGACCAAAAAGAGGATATTACATGTGTGCCCGTTAGTGACACTCGGCTTGAACACTACAGGAATAATATTTTAGATAAACTATGGGAAATACCATACAGTGACGATCCAAATTTGTTGTACAACTCAGTATTTAACCTTGTCAAAAATGAATATGATACGGTATTTAAATCAAAAACTATAAAAGTTAATAACAAAGCTTTGTTTAGTGATTGGGCGACAGTTGGAATTCATAGGAGCAGACGAAGATTATATGAACTCTATGAAGAGAAATCATATAACAAAAATACGGCCTTTCTAGATTATGTTCGTAGTTATTCAAAAATGTTTAAACGCGTTTGTGCCGTAGCTAAATCTAATTTCATTAAAAACAAAATTGAATCTAGTAGCAATGTAATGAAAACGACTTGGCAAATTATAAACAGAGAGACTGGAAAGGCCAAAGCTACACATAATAACTTCAAGCTTAAGATAGATAATCAATTGCTAAGTACAGACCTAGAAGTAGCAAAAGCTTTCGAAAATTTCTTTACGGACATTCCAGTTTCAACAACCAAGTCTTTAAATTCATCTCCCGCTGCTGCTGAATCTATACTTAAACAAAACTTTGAGGATTGTAAAACAGATTTTAAATTTAGGCACGTAAATAATGAAGACATTGTAAAAGCGTTTAAATCCCTGGAAATGAAAAAGACAGCTGACGCCCATGGTCTATCAGTAAAAATTATTAGTTCCATTGTAGATTGTATTGCACCTCACCTTTGTTGTATATTTAATCAATGTATAGATAATGGTGTGTTTCCTGACTTGATGAAACTAAGTAAAGTTATACCTTTATTCAAAGCTGGTAGTACATCAGACCCCACCAATTTTAGACCCATATCGATACTACCAACGCTTAGCAAAATATTTGAAAAACTCATACTTAATCAATTGCAAAGTCATTTTTATCTCAATAATTTAATTCATATTGCTCAGTTTGGTTTCACAAAGGGTCGTTCAACAGCCGATGCTGGTGTTGAACTAATCGACAATATTTTTGATGCCTGGGAAGACGCAATGGATGCAATAGGTGTCTTCTGCGATCTATCCAAGGCTTTTGATTGCGTCCATCATGACACTCTTGTCAGGAAGTTACGCCATTACGGTGTAAAAGATCAGGCACTTGGCCTTCTGGAGTCATATCTAACAGATAGGGTTCAGATGGTCGATGTTAATGGGAAAAGATCACCTGGGTCTTCAATAGGTATGGGCGTACCGCAAGGTTCAATTCTTGGTCCTTTCTTGTTTTTAGTATATATTAATGATTTACCTTACCTTGTTAAAGCAAAACATGGATTAGTATTGTTTGCCGATGATACTTCTTTGATATTTAAAGTTAAAAGACAGCAATCAAATTATGACGAGGTAAACAATGCTATCTCTAGTATAGTGAACTGGTTTACTGTTAACAATTTATTACTTAATGAAAAGAAAACTAAATGTATTAAATTCGTGTTACCCAATGTGAACCCGGTAACTACAGACATATTTATAAAAGGACAGAGATTGGACCTTGTGCAGTCGACTGTCTTTTTGGGCATTACTTTAGACGCCAAACTACAATGGGATCCTCATATAAATAAATTGTCGAACAGACTGAGTTCGGCAGCGTTCGCAGTTAAAAAAATTAGAGCTCTTACCGACGTAGACACCGCTAGACTAGTCTACTTTAGTTACTTTCATAGTCTAATGACCTATGGTATTTTATTGTGGGGTCACGCTGCGAATGCTAATAGTATATTTATTCTGCAGAAACGGGCTGTTCGTGCAATTTATAGATTAGGGCCTAGAGTGTCACTGAGGGAAAAGTTTAAAGAAATCAATATTCTGACATTTGTGTCTCAATATATCTATGACAATCTTGTGTATGTAAAAAGAAATATAACTAATTTTCAGAAGTACAGTGATATACACAATTTTAATACTAGAAATAAAGACAAGTTGGTTGCTTATGTAAGCCGACTACATAAAATTAGTAATTCTTTTAAAGGCAATTGTATACGCTATTACAATAAGGTCCCTACAGATATTAAAAACTTACCTTTAGACAAGTTTAAAATAATAATAAAACAGAAATTGTATAAAAAGGTTACTATAGGATATCTGATTATTTAGAGGACAGATGTCCATGGGAATAGATTGTTTGAGTAACAGGCTGTTTCGATATATAATTAGCATTAATTTTGTAATTTGACAATATTTTATTTAAAAAAGGAAACGCAAAAGATGCGACGACTGTGGAGTTTCTTCGGTGAGCTCTTCTCCACAGATTCCGCCATTGTGTTAGTGAACTCACCCAAAAAAATGTAATGACGGATCTAAGTGATGTAACAACATCCTATGGAAATAAATGATTTTTGATTTTGATTTTGATTTTAATTTCGTTCGCGAACGTCACATAAAAGAAACCTTACGTAAAATTCCACCCTCGGTAGATAATCTTTTTAACGAGGCCCAGTTTTCAGACTTCCTACACAAGCAAGGAGGAACCGGGAAGATTTTTATGAACATAAGACCGCCTGCGCAAGGCGCGTCGAGAAAGCGTTCCCTTGCGCAAAGGGATCTCCCGCAACATGACGTTGCCGCCTACGCCGGCCCGAGCCGGCCCGCGGTGACGCGCCCCCCGCCGCCCGGGCTACCTGGGCCGCACCGCCCGCGCAGAGCGAGCGCGAGCGCGGGGGGGAGGCATTTCGTGGAGGACGACGCAGCGAGCGCGACCGGCAGCGACGTGGCGGCGCCAGGGGCAAGTCTGGACGCCGTAATACAAGGAACTATTGACTATCTGCAGACGTTTCGGGCGGGGCGACTGAAACAAAAGGTGAGAGTTTGGAGGAAGTTGGGAGCTCCTCGATATGTTCTGGACACGATAACGGGTTATCGGATACCTTTCGAGGGGAGACCCCCTCTCGTACACCCGTCGAGGATTCCGAAGATGTTTCATACGAAAAGTTCTCTTCATATGAAACATCAGATTATAAAATTGTCAAATCAGGGCGTCATAGAACGGGTGACGTCGTCGCCGAGTTTCGTTGCAAACATTTTTCTAGTGAAAAAGAAGGGTGTCCGAGGAAACTCCTATCGTCCCGTAGTAAATCTGAAGCTGTTAAACCAATATGTATATGTAACCAAATTCAGGTTAATAAACATGTACAAGGTGCCGGACTTCCTCCAACCTCGAGATTGGCTAATCAAAATCGATCTTTCAGACGCATATTTTCATATACCAGTTGCCCCGGTCCATCGACCCTTTCTTCGGGTCATTTATGCAAGGAAATTGTGGCAAATGACTTGCCTACCCTTCGGCTTGGCAACAGCTCCAAAGGTCTTTGGCAGTATTAAGAATTGGGTCGCGCAGACTCTAAGAAATCATTGCCCTGGCTTGCGACTGATTGTCTATCTGGACGATTTTTTAATAGCTTCTCAGTGTCCACAGCAGCTAAAAGAGCACACTTCTCTTGTGGTAAGAACCCTGCAAAGTCTGGGATGGATGGTAAACTTCAAGAAGTCTGTTTTGATGCCTCAGAAATCCATAGAATACCTCGGTGTTACATGGGACCCGTGGAAGAACGAAAAGAGGCTTCCCCAGGAGAAGCTAAAAGTTCTGAGGCGCAAAACTTTGTGGTTCCACGGGGTCGCCTGAACTCACGCGCCCTATTGTCATTAGGCCACCAGCTAATGAGATCAGACCGGGTCTGTACAAGAACGCTACCGGAAGAGGTTCAGCAGAATCTTCAATGGTGGGCACGCAACTACATGTCGCGGTCCCTTCTGCACTTTCCACCTCCAGAACACTTCCTATCCACAGATTATTCTGTGAAGGGCTGGGGCGCACAGCTCGACACTCTGATGATGTCAGGAGCGTGGACAGCAGAAGAGGAACATCTTCACAGCAATGTCTTAGAGATGCTAACAATTCTACGAGTTCTACAGCAAAAGGGAAGGATCTTAGCAAACTCCAGTCTGTTGGTTCAATCAGACAACCGAACTGTCGTGGCGTACTTACGCAACGAAGGCGGCTCGAGGTCCCAGCAACTGCTCGAGCTAACGTACGAGGTATTTTTCGTCGTAGATCATTTTCATATCCACATGACGGTCTTTCACATTCCCGGCCGGTACAACTACGTCGCCGATCGCTTGTCGAGATCAAGAGTCTCAGCGGAATGGCATCTGCAGAGCAACGGAGCTTGGGAGGTGTTTCGGAGATGGGGAATCCCAGATATCGATCTGTTTGCGTCCAGGAACGCGCACGTAGTCCCACTTTACGTAAGTCTAGACTTGATGGACCCCCAAGCAGTGTTTCACAATGCCTTCAGCCAGGACTGGCACTACAAAATGGCGTGGTTATTCCCGCCACCTTGCATAATCCCAATAGTGTTAACTCACTTGAACCGGGCCTCCGGGGTTTACATTCTAATAGTCCCTGATTGGAAAAAGGTATTCTGGAGACCAGACCTAGAAGCCCGAGCCCTGGACCCTCCTCTACAGGTGAGAGACTTAGATCAAGTTTTGATAGACACACAGACAAACTTACCACCACCGCAAGTGCATCAAATGAACTTATAAGCGTGGCGAATTCAGGGTGGTCCTCAATGCTAGACGCCTGGAATCAAAGCCAAATTGGAGTCCTGGATAGGAGCTGGAGAAATTCAAGTATGAGTTCGTATAAACCAGCTTGGAAGCGATGGGTGAAATGGTCACGGGAAAATGAGGTTAACATGTACCAGCCGCAGCCTCAGGATGTTGCCCGTTTTTTAACAGATCTTCATCTAAAGTACAATCTTGCATATAGTACTATTTGTGTGCACAAGTCTGCTCTGTCAACATTTTGTCGACCGATTCTAGGTAACCCGTTAAGTTCACATATAATAATAAGACAGACTTTAAAGGGCATAGCTTTACAACAGCCACCCAAACGTAAGCCACCAATCTGGGATGTTAAGGTGTTAACGGCTTATCTCACGTCACACGCTCCACATAGTTTTTCGCTTTTTGAAGTATCTAGAAGAGTGGCTACTATTTTGCTATTATGTTCGGGACGCAGAGTCCATGACCTTACCTTGCTAAGATGCGATTCTGCTAATTGCATAATTGAGAATAACTCAATAGTTATGTGGCCAAAGTATGGCTCTAAGACGGATAACTCATCGTACAGACAGTCTGGCTGGCGTCTACTAGCTTGTAGCTCGAACACTAACGTAGACCCCGTGTTCTGGGTCACCAAATTGTTAGAAGTATCACAATCTCGCAGAGGTAATTTAGATTCCTTGTTCATTAGCACATGTGGCACACCAAAGCCTGCCACACCTACCATTATTGGAGGGTGGATAAAATCCGTCCTCAAGCTAGCAGGAATTGATTCTACTCCAGGTAGTGTTCGGTCGGCAGTCGCCTCTGCTAGTTGGTTGGACCACACACCTATTGATCAAATTTTAAGTCGTGGCAACTGGAAATCAGCAAGGAATTTTCACAAATTTTACAAAAAAGAAGTTAATTCTAGCCCGACCAATAGCACTGCTTTATCTAATCTATTTCAATCAGTTTAATGAATGTATTTTTTATTTGTAACTACTATTGTGTTATCAATTTATGCAAAACACTTGTGTTCTATGTTGTATATACAATTATATAGGTTCTTGTATATTTGATGATCATAATTTACACATAAATGAACTCCTAGTCATACCACATTGGCGTTTTTAACTCAGCAGTCGATACCAAACACTACTCAATATTAGGCTTAAAGCCGGGTAACGTCAGGTATAATATGGCAATTTTACCTGAAAATAAAATTGTTATTTTTCATACTTACCTGGCTTTAAGCCTAGGTAAATCGCTGCCTGCTGTTCACATTACTGTGCATATTATTTTGCATTGCACGATCGTGACACATTCTTAGACACGATCAGCTCTTTATTGAGTTGCCAATGACCTGAAAATTTAGCACGCGCAATAACGCTGGCTACAATTGCCGCCATTTCTGAAACTTTACGCGCGCAATGTTGCTGAGGTTCAAAACGGATATGACATGTATTTTAGGAGTTTTAAACAGGAAGTGAGCTGTTTGGGGCTAATTTCGTCGCACCGGAAAGGAAGTCAAGTATGCTACTCTCAATATTAGGCTTAAAGCCAGGTAAGTATGTATAATAACAATTTTATTTTCAGGTAAAATTGCCATATTTTTGGTGATAAAGAGGGGATATCGCAAAAAAATAATTTTAAAATTATCTCTTTTTTAACGTATAGTTAAATTTCTCATTTTTATGTCGATTAAACCAAATATTGTTGTACAATACGACGATTCATGCAATATCGCTGGACGATTCGATTTTGTTGACAGAAAAATAATATCGCTGGACGATTGGATTTTGTTGACAGAAGAATGATAATATTGCGTTGCATTTTCATTCCATAGCATAGTTTTAGTTATAGAATTACATAAGTGAGATATTATTTAGAATTGTTATGTATTCATTATATATTTCATATTTTGTCTCTTAATGTACCTAAGTTTTAAATAACTGTGTGCAATATAGAACAAAAAAGACAAAAAGGCAAAGCAGTAGGTGGTGGTAGGCGGTGCCCACAGATATGTCGGCGGGGCGGTGCCTTTGAATCGATTTCCATCACTAAAATGCGCTAATGACGTCACAGTAGGTAGTAAATATACACGCTCGGTTCTCATACATTTGTCTGTGTTTGCGGCGTCTACTAGTATTAATGTCTGTGAGTAACTCTATCAATATTGAGCCCACTAGTGCTAATTCAAGTTAATTTGTTCTCATTGGAATTATCAGCTAAACGTGGATGTAACTGGGCCTATGCCATCACCCCCCATGGGAATAGATGTGACTCTATATTATTTCGTTTTGGTTTTTAACGCCTTGCAAATGTTTGAGGCGCGAACGACTCCTGCAGAAGAATTGCGAAACGCTTTACTAATAGTATTGCTTGCAGGCATATGCGTCTGCGCTGAGTGGCATACCGAGCATCGACACGCCCGGGATCCTCGCCCTGCCCGCTAACTGCCGCATCGCCTGGGAGACCAAGGCAGCTGAGAATATCGTCAATGGACTCAGAGGTACCGGCACTTTTATATAAAACTAGCTGACCCAACGGACTTCGTTCTCTCTTATGCTATTGGACTGCGGGAGTCAGCCACCAACGCCATCTTTTGAAAGGATTTTTAATTTTTTTGGCTGTTCTCTGCGTCTTTCGGATTTTTCTCTCCGTAAGAACTAAGACTTGGCCGGTCTTATAGTTCCAGCCGTTCGCGAGATTCGCATTATTACATTACATTACATTACGCGGTCCTTTTAACACTTTTCGCATTTGATGATTCGATTCAAGACGTTCGACATTCATCATTAAGATGAACTTTTATCGTTATAGAACTGAGTACAGCCGTGAACG
Organism: Argyresthia goedartella; assembly: GCA_949825045.1. Lineage (NCBI taxonomy): Eukaryota > Metazoa > Arthropoda > Insecta > Lepidoptera > Argyresthiidae > Argyresthia > Argyresthia goedartella. The sequence continues at coordinate 22,890,149 of OX463814.1, read as the reverse complement.
CGAACGCGAGGGCAGACGAAGTGAACCCGCTGCGACAACTGTTAGCGCTCTGGAAAAAACTGATGGCAAGCAGCCCACTCATCAAGGGAGACTATCAAAATGAAAAGGTACGGCCTAGTAGTACAGGGTAACATTTAATTGCTTACCATATTTTGGGGAATGATAGTACCCATCGTAATTAACAACTTACCCAAATAAACATATTGACCACCAAAAACTTCATTATTTACCACCATTAGCTAAAATAGGTATTTAATCTAGTGTTATTGTAATAAAGCCATACAGGACGTTGTATTCTTAAAATGTCGTTCAAAAAGTTGTTGTGTTAGTTAGTAGTTTAGACACTGCACTGCACTGTGGGAACGTAACACAAACTTTTTTAACGTACTTGCAGCTGGCCAGCTACTTAAAGACAATAAAAGCTGCGTTTTAAAATTAAAAAATATACGAAAATTACATTCTGTTTTTCTTTGTTTTGCCGCGTATTTTCATGAAACGTCGATATTACCTATAAAACCTAACTTTTTTAATTTACATAATACATCTTAAACCAATCAATATGGGAATAAACAAAAGTTGCGATTCGTCCACTAGGAATAGGAATGTTATTTTGAACTTTCATAAGAAAGGTTGACATACAGAAAAATAGCAAACCAGTTGAACTGTTCTAAGGATATAATTATGAATATTATACATGGCTAGAAATATTGATACGTACCGGAATGTTTTATAAATGTGTTAGGAATTTGTGGAATAATAATAAAAATATTTTCAATAATAACAATATATTTTCTTCTAAGCAGTCTGATAAAAATATAGGGAATAACTTAGTTATTTGGCGTTTTACTAACCACTTTTGAAGTTAGTTTTGCCATTGTCAAGTCTATTTAAATGAAAGATCAAAACGAGAACCTGGAAATTGACGTCTTGAGAAAATTTTCTTGCTCGTTAGCACTACCCAGGGAGGACGTGAAGGGGTGTGCGGTTCAAGGATTCCCTTCGGACGTGAACAACTGCCTCCCCTAATATTTAATTTGATTGTAACGTCATTACTTTAGAAACATTTTTCTGCCCCAGATGTCAGCGGCGAGCGGCGGCGGCGGCGGCGGGTGGTGGGGCTGCGTGTGCCTAGGCGAGCTGTACGAGGCGTCTCGCGCGGTGCGCACGCTGCACGCCGCGCTCGCGACGTTGGCGCGCCAGAGGAACTGCGCGAGGGGAACCGCGCTCTTGAAGGTGATTGTTGTTCTCCATCGATTATGCCTGTTATTTCCGAATGACAAGCTGGATCTAAACAGTCAAGCCTTTAGCTGCTAGTGATTAATCTACCGTCGGTCGCCTGTAGTGTCTGGATCTGAGGTTATATTGAGTCATTGCTATTATTTGCTACTGATCGTCAATAATTCCTACCTATGATGTATTTCTGGGAATCAATGTAAACAAAAATTACCAGCCAAGCTGACATCAGTTGGCTGGACATAAATATAATCTCGTCATAACACATCCACGGACACGCGACCCGCAACGGTCACAGGCTCAGGACGGTTTCACACACCCTGGCCAAGTCATCGAAGTTGACTCACGTCATGGGTCCGACAGTATACAACCGCATACCAGAACATATTAAATCTGCGCCTAATTCCGCATGCTTCAAAAAGCGCCTGAAACACTGGCTTGTCGAGCAAACCTTCTACTCATTCGCCGAGTTCGAAGCGACCAATATAAAATGTGATTCCAATTTAATGAAATGAAAATCTAAATTAATTTAATACAATTCAAATTTAATGTAATACTTGGCAATTTTAATTTTAAATAATGGTATCTTAATTTATGGAATACATTTTTATGTTTCTGACATTTTTTTATATAGATGTATATTAATCAATTTTTTATTTATAATCTGACATGTAATTGACACTTACCAATAAATATGTTTCAATGTTTCAATGTTTCAATCTCTTCATAGGCACACAGACGTGACGGGTGCCAAATTGCTACTTTATTGCAGATGTACTTACCAGTTAGCGAGCATGCAGATTTTTCATTGGTTTATGGATTTATTACCAAGCCATAAGGTCGAAAATTTAATGGTCCTTTAAAGCAAGGGAGAACAGTCGCACGTTCGCTTGCGCAAACATCTGTTTCGGTGTCGCTCTGTAATATTTGCCCAGTAAACCTGCTTAATAGCTTGCTTAATATCATATTATATACCATTCGCTAGTGCTTTTTAGTGCCTTCAAATATGTGCTAATACAAAGTTTTGTTTATTGGTAATTATCCTGGATAAGCCATCTAAAGATCGGAAAGTACAGCAAACAACAGCTGGCCAAGGTCGTCGCTCGCTGTTGCTAAGTGCGGTCATTGAACTCGATCCTCGCGTCCGCTCTCGCGCCGTACCGCTGTCTCTGTCTAGCGCCGCGCTGTCTGCGAATCTCTGCGCCTGAGTCACCGTGAGTGACTACGTCACAAGCCGACGACGACGTGCCCCGCTACTTCTCATCGCTCTGCAACCCGTCCGTCCGTGAGTCAGCGCATACACAATGATTTGCTTGGCCTGTAAGAGACCGATAATAGCGACAAATGAGATGCTTCAATGTCATGCTTGCCGATCAGCTTATCACTATCAGTGTCTTGGCATGGACATAAGTTCGTATGTGAGTAACATAAAAACACTCCGCGAGAAATGGGAATGCTCCCTATGCCAAAGTGTTACACGGCGGGCCAATAGGAACGACGACACCCCCGTTCGTAAGGGGTTAGGGGTTAATGAGACCATAGATGCTGACATCACTAATATGTCTTGTGATGAGTCACTGAATGGCACGTCCCACAGTGCTGGGGAGAACTCCGTATTGGATAGCAGTTTCCTTGTTGCCGATACGCAGAGACAGCTACAGCTCAACCCAGCCGACCCAATACCCACTCAGAGTGTGCCGGTGCCAACCACTGTGGGAGCGATGACCCTCGAACAATTTACTAGTATCCTAGACGCGAGACTATCAAAAATACTCGATAGAAAAATAGCTGATATTTCTGTTGCCGTGTCCAAAAAAATTAGTGTAGCCTGCTCACAGTTGAAGGCGGAGTTTCTGGAGGTTACCAATGATCTGGACGCTAAGCAACAAGGATTTGCAACCAGAGTGGACAGTCTCGAGATGGACTGTAAAAAATTGCGATCGGAACTATCTGAGATCGTGTCCAGGCAGAGCATCGCCCCTCCATTGCGCGCCACATACGCCGCTGTCGGCGCCGCTGCCCCCGCCGCCGCCCCGCCTGCCCCGCCTGCAGCTAGGCCAGCTAGCCGAGCGAGACCTACGTCGGGGAATAGCGCACCTAGCTCCGACAGCGCTGTGCTGCGCGTAACGCAGCGGCCTGCCGCCGCAACTAATACGAGCCATGCTGGAGGATCTGTCCTGCCGGCAACCGTCACTCTGCCGCGCCATGAGGAGGAAGGAGTCCAAGATGAAGAGGAGTGGAGGACGGTGAATAGGCGAACCCGCCGTCGGCCATCCAATGTAGTCAAAGGTACAGCTGCGCCGGGTTCAACCATACTAGAAGCTGCCGAAAGGAAATCATTCCTTCATCTCTATTTTGTAAAGGCTGGAACTAGCGTAGACAAAATTAAAGAACATTTGAAAACTATCTGTCCCACCGATAATTGCTCAGTCGAGGCGCTAAAACCGAGGGGAGACTACGCCTCTTTCAAGTTGGGAGTCCCGGCCAAGAATGTCGCCGAGTATATGAATGTCAAGTACTGGGCCGAGGATGTGCATGTAAAACCGTGGCAGTCTGGGTTTCGTAAGCCACAAGAGAAACCCAACTCAATCTAAGCCTAGGTACAAAACATGCACCATCGTCTACCAAAATGTCAGAGGCCTCAGGACAAAGTTGGACCAATGTAAGATGAGTATGTTGCAACTGGAAGCCGACATGTACGCCATCACGGAGACGTTTCTGCTCAGCGGAATAGCGGACGCCGAGCTCATCCCGCCCGGCTACACGACGCTGCGCCGCGACCGCGCGCGCGACGCCGGCTGGGGGGGGGTGCTGCTGGCCGTGCGCGACTGCTACAACGTACGACAGCTACACGATGTGGCGGGGTATGATGACGATGTGGAGGTGATATTTGCTATCGTGTCTAATAATTATATAAAATTATTGTGTATAGTGGTTTACATTAGACCATCGTCCTCAGATTCGCATTATACTAAGGTGTTCGAAATTATAGAGAGTGTTGTAGTTAAATATAAGAACCTAAATGCAATTGTTATTGGTGATCTCAATCTGAATTCTTGTGGCCTGAACCCTCTTCTTCAATTTGAATATTTATTACAAGTTTGCAATATAAAGCAATTCAATACAGTTAAAAATTGTTATGATGGAATACTAGATCTGGTGCTGAGTAATATGGGCATTGGTCGGATCGATGTGTCTGGAGAGGTGGAACCGCTGACGCGGCCTGTGGACGGGTACCACCCGCCGCTGGAGCTGAGCGTGCGTTTCCCGCGTCCGGTGCCGCGCGTGCTACCGCCGTCGCCGACGCCGTCGCCCGACCCACCTGACAGACCACAGTGGAACTTCCGCAAAGCAGACTTTACTAAGTTATATTCTTCTCTTGCCTCTCTTGATTGGAGCGATCTATATGCATCCGATGACGTTGATCAAGCCACTGATTTTCTGTATAATAAGTTATATTCATGCATAGGTGATTGCGTTCCAAGTAAGCAGCGTAAAGGCGCGAGGACTCGGTATGTATATCCGAAGTGGTTCACGCCCGACATCATACGCAACATTAAGAACAAATACTTTCATCTCAAACGGTATAGAGCTGAGGGCAAGGAGTTTAATAAGGAAATGTTCCGTTATTATAGAAGTCACGTTAAGTACTTAATAGACAAAACATACTCTGAGTACATACGACTAGCTGAGAATGACATCAAAAGTGACCCCACTACTTTTTGGAATTTCATTAGGGACCAACGGACGACGAAACAGACATGTGACGAATATGACTATGACGGCAAGACGGTGACGGGAGTGGACGCGGCCAACGCGTTCGCAACTTACTTTCAGTCAGTGTTCCTGCCAGACAAACCGACACTTGACGCTGACGCCGCCGAGCGGAGAGCAGGACCGGGTAACAGCTCGTCGCGTGTGGCGATTGACTGCATTACAGTAACTGACATACGACGTGCAGGGCGGCGACTTAAACCTCGCTCCTCTGCAGGGCCTGACGGCATTCCGCCTTTCCTAGTTAGAGACTGTTTATCTGCACTTGAACTACCACTCGGGTACCTTTACAATTTAGCCCTAAAAACTGCAGTCTACCCAAGGCACTGGAAAACGTCGCGAGTCACTCCTGTGCTCAAAGACGGCTCCAGGTCGGAAGTAGAAAATTACAGACCTATAGCCGTCCTCTCGGTATTCGGGAAGGTGTTTGAATCTATCGTCAATCATCATATAACGGAACAAATACGCGGGCTACTATCCGACTGCCAACATGGTTTCCGCCCTAGACGTTCAACACTAACTAACCACATGAACTTTGTAAACTATGTGACGTCAGCTCTCGATAAGCACACACAGGTTGATGCGACTTTTTTCGACTTTAAGAAAGCTTTCGATAGAGTCGACAATGACGTCCTGTTGGAAAAGTTTGCATCCATAGGGTTTACACCGAACTTAATTCGCCTATTTGCGAACTACTTCTCAAATAGAGTTCAGTACGTGAGGTTGGACGGTAATAGTTCTGAGCCCTATGAGACCTGCTCGGGTGTCAGTCAGGGTAGTACTCTTGGCCCCACTCAGTTTCTGATAATGATTAACGACCTTCCCGATGTCGTCGGGACGGCTGAGTGTTTGATGTTCGCGGATGACCTGAAGCTGTTCATGCGCATAGGCTGTGAGGATGATATTGGGCGTCTGCAAAGTGACGTTGATAGAGTGGTGGAGTGGAGTGAATGTAACCACTTGGCGTTTAATAGCGCCAAGTGCAAAACCATGACATTTACTCGATCTCGGGCGCCGCTCCATCATGACTACACTATTGCTGGGGCTGGGTTTGTGAGGGTTACCCAAATACGTGACTTAGGACTTTTACTTGACTCTGAGCTTACCTTCAACGACCACATCCGGGAGACTTGTAGGAGAGCCTTCAGATCTCTTGGATTCGTAATGCGACAGGTGACTCGGTTTAAGGACATATCTACATTAACCTCTTTGTATAATGCATTTGTTCGGAGTAAATTAGAGTACAACGCAATCATCTGGGACCCACATGAGGCTAAATATACACTCATGCTGGAAAAAGTCCAAAGAAAATTTGCTAGACTTCTTTACAAAATTAAATATGGGTATTATCCCTACTTATTCCCGTCTCTATTTGTGGCAGGGATGGTGGGGGTAGACACCCTAGAGCTGAGGCGGAAGATGTCCCTGTTGGTGCACTTCTATCTCCTCCTCCACGGCAAGGTAGATAATCCGGTGGCACTGCGAAGTGTTGCCCTTAACGCGCCGCCTCGGTACGCGATGTTACGATCGCGCCCGCTCTTCGCTACGGGTGTTGTTCGTACACAGCATGCCCGTCACGCACCCACTTATCAGGCACTCACTCTACTCAATGCCTGTGTTGCTCAGCAGCCAGATTTAGATATTTTTAGTATGCCGATCTATATGTTTTTTAAAATTGTGTACTTGTTTTTAAATAATCTGTGATTTGTAAATTTATATAATAAGATATTGTGTTTGTCGGTATTTCATTTTTTTTTGTTTATTTTTTAAGTGTTAACCAATTTATAATATATATATATATGTGTGTATGTCATGTTACCGTTAACGCTCACATGATTTGGTCTCAAGACTGTAAATGTGACCTGTAATTACCAATAAATCTTTTAAATCTTTTTAAATCTTTTAAATCTTTTAAATCTTTTTTTAAAGCAGGTACGGCTTGATTAAGGGCTAAATAATTAAAACCATTTCACTAATTGGGTCGAGTAGACGCCTGCACGATTTATATGATCAATAAATGTTTTGCGTGTATGTAAGACCGTGTGAAGAGATTATATTTTTTGACCAGCCAACCTGATGTCAGCTGGGCTGGTCAATATTTTTTTGATTTCCAGAAACATATCTTAGGTAGCAGTAATTGACGATTGGTTGCAAATAGTAGCAATTATTCAACATAACCCTCATTGGTTCTGACGCTCACGCCATATCGCCCTGTCTATCCACGATAGAAACCATCTGACAATCCCGCGAGAGGTTTCGAGCGCTTCAAATCTCCTTGACCATCGTGGGCTTGAGAGTGAAGGGTCTATTTGCCGCAATATTCGGTAGACTTCAGTACAATTCAATTCAAAGATTTTTATTCATGATAGCACAAAACTTGAGAACGTCATGAACGTCATACGAAAACAGAAATATTACTTCGTCAGGTTCCGGACTCGTGGCAGCTGCTATGGGCGGGTCCGGACGCGCCGGAGCAGTACGTGCGCGAGCTCGCCCACCGAGTGCACGAGGCTGTCCGGCGCGTCGACAGCTACGTGCCCGCCGATCACGACTACTTTCCAAAAGGTAACATGATAATCATGACAACATTTCTTATTACTCTAGATATTTAAATACATTTTGCTACTTAGTACACGTAATTTATAGGGTACCCCCAATATTTTCCGCAGTCTGTCTGTCTGTCCGTCAGTGCAACTCATGCAGTGGCGGATAGAGGCCATGCCCCCCAAAGACCCTGGAACTTCATACTTTTGTTTGACCCAAAATTTCGATTTAATTCATTCAGGTGGATAAATCGAGGATCATCGAGTAGAAACAAAAATATATTATTTAAAACAAAGCTATGAATTTAACTGGAACTTAGTAAATAAAGTAGTAAGTAACCTATAATATATGATACTTGTGCTAGATACTATTAAAACCTTTCAGAATCATTGTGGATACGTCATATCATATGTATTAGACCTAGTAGACACGGCCGCGGACTGAAGTGGAGTGGAGTGTAGTGCTCAATTTTAGAACTTTTATCAATAGTACCTACCTAGGAGGATCAAAGACAAGAGCGTCTTGTCTGGTATATTTTGCTAGACGGGTACCTACGTTACGTTGAAATTGCAAAAGGTTTAACCAAACTAATAATAATCAAAACTAAACTTTTTATAAAATAATGAGACGGCAGAAATAATGGCAGACAAGCTGGACATTGATATTTCCAGACCACGAACAGCCCGAAGATCCGTGTGCAGGGCTAACCACTCTAGTGCAGTTTCAGATCAAGGTCCAGAAACATTCTATAGATTGTCCGTTTACGTACCTTTGTTGGACATAGTGCTTAGTGACATAAGACATCGTCTTTCTGAAGACGTCTTGAATACTTTCAACCTTCGGCTGCTTATGCCTGAAGTAATATTAAAAGCTGTCGCTGAATCAACTGATCTAACTGTAGTGAAAGCTGCCCTCATGGTAAAAATTTCCACGCTCAGTATAAGGTTACCAAAAATGTGTTGAATACCCATGGGGTAAGCCTGGAGCCGGAGTATATTTTGTGGATGGAGAAGTGGCAGCGCACAAAACGACAGGTTGAACATATGCCCATCACTGCCTTGGATATCCTCAGGGCAACGGATGAGCATATGTTTCTTGGTATTAAAACGCTATTACATGTTTTGGCCACGTTGCCAGTAAGTGTAGCTACAGCTGAAAGATCTTTTTCTACACTACGTCGCTTAAAGACATGGCTCCGTACACGGACAGGGGAGGAGCGGCTGTGCGGACTGGCACTTCTCCACATCCACAGAGATGTCCCAATTGATGTGGAAAAAATAATAGACAGATTTGCCAAAAGCGGCACAAGGCGTGTTAACTTTATTTTATAGAATATAAAGTAAAATCAATAAATTGTTGTAAAACATAGTCAATTTTTTTTGTTCACTTGTGATTTTAACCCTAGCTCTGTCCAAACCTACCTAGTCAGAATCCCCCCCGTTTGTCACGTTAAGAAGGGTTGGTGTGAATAACCTCCCGTAACGGAGGCTTACTGAAGATGATCTAGAGAGTAGTTCCTAAAAGAATTGAAAGAGACAAATTAGAATAAGACCGATTTATTTTTACACAGGTTTTCTATTTACCTACCTACATATATATAAGATTAGCGACTGACCCCTGGATCTCCCGGGTATTGTTGCTATGCAGAGCCGGTAGCCGGTAGTAGGTGGAGTGGAGACGGTGTGGACAGCGGTTCGTGGTGGTCAGGGTGTTTAGGGCCGTGTAGCGGTGGTCAGGTCTGTGTAGCGGTGGTTAGGCCTGTGTAGCGGTGGTCAGGCCTGTGTAGCGGTGGTCAGGCCTGAGTAGCGGTGATCAGGCCTGTGTAGCGGTGGTCAGGCCTGTGTAGCGGTGGTCAGGTCCGTGTAGCGGTGGTCAGGGCTGTGTAGCGGTGATCAGGCCTGTGTAGCGGTGGTCAGGCCTGTGTAGCGGTGGTCAGGTCCGTGTAGCGGTGTTCAGGCCTGTGTAGCGGTGATCAGGTCTGTGTAGCGGTGGTCAGGCCAGTGTAGTGGTGGTCAGGTCCGTGTAGCGGTGGTCAGGTCCGTGTAGCGGTGGTCAGGCCTGTGTAGCGGTAATCAGGGCTGTGTGGCGGTGATCAGGCCTGTGTAGCGGTGGTCATACTGTGTGTGGTACACATAGTGAGGGGACATACTTCACTTTTTATACGGATGAGAAAGTATCTGGCCACTTAAACTCTGATTTTTTATTTCGTAGAATTCTGACATTTCAGATATCTTAAGGTTCTTTATGAGGACAATTATTATTTTATTCATTTTGATTAGTGTAAAGTGCAGGTGTAAAGTGTGGCTGTGAAGTGTAAAATGCTAGCAAAGTCTGAACAGCCAGTGTTAACTGTGAGTGATTACTAATCAGTAATCAGCGAAGTAAGGCAAATAGAGGTATATTCTATTTTTTTGCGAGTAGTCACGTCCCCGGCGCCCCTCCTCCCCTTCTACTCGCAGCGTGCCTTCACTCGCTATTTAGTTAACAGATTCGGGACAGCAAATTCGACTGTTTCACGTTCAATAACCAGTTTCTACTAAACATCAGAGATGCTACACACAATAAGGCGCAAAACTGCCAATTTCTCACGAAGAAGATTGTGGGAAAGTGCCTTGTGTATTAAAAAACTTCAAAGGCAAGTAATGCATCGCGACTGATTTGCGGCTGCGTGCATTGTATTTCAATGAAAGGTATTATTTAGGGATAAGTTATTAAAAAGGCGATAAATAGATTTACGATAAGATACTGTTTATCATAATTTGATGAGATTTGCCTATGTTATGAAGTGGTGTATCAGCGTTGATATCTCGGTATGTATCTGAGGGCACTATACATCAGGATGGTCTTCTGGAATGCCTTAATACCCTCCAAAGTGTTTGTTTTGGTCGTACGCCTCCAATCTTGAACAGAAACCACATTGTAGTAAATGAATTTCATCAATTTGAGGAAAATACGAAACATTATCTCGAATTCTTAACATGTTTACCTTTCTATCAGATGAGCTTTTTTCCAGCTACTGATGCATTTCTCCTTCGAAGCTCAGTTTGAAGTTCCCGCACAGTCATCAGCGAATACATTTTGGGTTTTATATCGCAATTATAAGCACAAAATCGAAACCCGATACTTGATACAAACGTAAACAAGGTACTACCGTTGACGTGAGAGTAATATTTGTTCTGTGGCTATCGACGTTTAGCTGTCAGTGTTGCGCTTCATTGGACACTACTTTACACTTAACACTTCACAGCCCCACAGCGAATAATTTAAAAGTGTGCATTCAAAAGAACTGCTTTGTCAGATGGATGCAGAATTACTTAACATTTGGAACGTGATTCTACGCTACGAAGTATATCGCGAACAAATTATATTGGTAGATTTCAGCAAAGATATACAATGCGCTCATGTGTTCTCGGTATTTGCTGCTATTTGTTGTTATTATCTTGTTAAATTAGTTAAGTTTCTGTTATTCTGTTAAAACTTAACAGACTTGTTGACTTTTCGTGTTGTGATTGTTCGTTGATTTTTATAAACGTTATGGAGCCACAGCCTGGCCCTTCCCGGGAAGCAGCTCCATCTGACAGAACACAAGAGACAGACTTTCTATCTCCCACAAAGAAGCGTCCTCGTGGTGTATCAATCAATCCTCGACAATGTGATTGATACAGTCGCAGACTCTTTAATAATTCATGTCAGCGATGATGATGATGATGATGATGATGATGATGATGATGATGATGATGATGATGATGATGATGATGATGATGATGATGATGATGATGATGATGATGATGATGATGATGATGATGATGATGATGATGATGATGATGATGATGATGATGATGATGATGATGATGATGATGATGATGATGATGATGATGATGATGATGATGATGATGATGATGATGATGATGATGATGATGATGATGATGATGATGATGATGATGATGATGATGATGATGATGATGATGATGATGATGATTAGATATTAGTATTAATGATGATTAGATATTAGTATTAATGATGATTAGATATTAGTATTAATGATGATTAGATATTAGTATTAATGATGATTAGATATTAGTATTAATGATGATTAGATATTAGTATTAATGATGATTAGATATTTTAATAAAAATATGTTTTCTTTACTTGTAGTTTTTTACTGTTTGTGATGAAAAGGGACGTAATTATCACTCGCCGTAAATCCCCTTTTAATTAGGAGCGCCGCACTTAATAAAATGGATAAATTCACTAACAAATAAAATGTTGAGACTCAGATGTTCACTCTTATTGAAATTGAAAAATGTGCCCGGCCAAAAAGGTTTGTAATATCTGGCATGTCAAAAAATTATAGCTGTCAGAATTCTACGGAATAAAACATCAGAGTTTAGTTCTTCTCACTTCAGAGATTTTAGATGAAAGACCACATTCTTGATTTTCTTCATTCTTGATTTATTTGGTGAGTAATTTTAGGGTACAGCGGTTAGTGCAGCGTTTTCGGACCCTACAATTTGATTTTTTCACAGAATGTGTATTTCTGTTAACCTGTTGGCTCGGGTGTCGGGTGTCAAAGCCCAACCAAAAACATCTATCGAGTGAGCCAACGGGGGCAGTTGGCTCACTCGATAGATGTTTTTGATATGGCTATAAAAAATTGATGTGTCATGGCGGCCAGCGACGATACTCGACATTGTTTGCAAAATGAGGAATTACTTAAAAACGCGAATTATAATGTGCAATAAAGTAAAATCAGTTCTTTATTGATGCCTATGTTTCCTTTTGTGATCCTTTGCCTCGTGTATTGAGGTCTCACTTATTTATCGTCCGTCAAAGTACAGTACGTCAGAAAAAAAAGCGCACGAGTTTTCATACAAAGTCTCCATAATGCGTATCTGCTCGTATGGAATGTCTCTCTATCAGAGCCAAGGGGGTGTGACTATACATTTTTTTCGGTCGGTCTTAGCCAACGGGCTAAGATAGACCGACTCTTCATACAAGAAAAAAATATATAAATTTAAGTTAATTAATAAATAATGAACTACACAAGATTTTATAAATTAAATGACCTTAAAAAAACCTATTTTAATATTCCTGCCCCTGCGAATTACCGCAAATCATCATGAACTATCACGCAAACTTCGCGACACCCATCATCGTCGTCGGCGCAATTGGTTTGACGGCAATTTGTAGGGACTGGGTCTAGTATCGAAACCAAGTTCGGACATATTTTTGGATTTGGTTTATTATTTTTTAGTCCTTAGGTCTTCTTGTACGATGGTACGGCAGCCATCGTGTGCGAGTCCGACCCGCACTTGACTGATTTTTGGCCTCATCTCTGCATTGGGCCATTGTGGGAGAACAAACAGGCCAATAATATCTTACAGTTATGGTGCATGGTTCGTACTCAGAACAGCAATACTTAGTAATCATCGCGCTCTCTAGTCAGGTGTCGCGCCCACCCAAAGAGGTTTGTTCTGACGTCCGTGTCGTATACAAGCAAACATACAGATCTATATATCTGCAAGATATCTATATGCAGCAAGACATTTGAGCCCACGATGAGCCTGTAGCGTAAACAAAAACCAACCGTACAGTCTGTTCCCATGCAGGGTAGCAGAGGCAAAATTGTGACACGGTTCGCCGGTTATTCAATACTCAATTTTGGCGTGACTGGGCCGTCGCCGCAGTTATGGAGTATACCAGTAGTATAATCACTGCCTAATCCAACATCGTCTACAGCACAGACCTATTGTAGGGAGACGCAGCTAATGCACCTCCTTCGCGTGTCATACGATAAGTGTTCTGCGCCACTCACTGCTCAGTCGCTCACAGGAGTGTAAGTGTAAGTGTTCTGCACCACTGCTCAGTCGCTCACAGGAGTGTAAGCATGTATGGTCTGTGGTGTACACCTCGGCCCACACTAACAGTGCAGTCCACTCCGCAGAGCTGGACCTGCGCTCGCTGCTGCGGCCGGCGCGTGCACTGGCGGCGGCGCGGGCGCACGCAGCGGACACGCTGCACTGCCCGCCCGCCCGTCTCGCGCTCAGCGTCAGTTGGGGCGAAGGGAACGGTAAGGCGCAGTTAAGCAGAACAAGACAAAATGCGCGCGCGTTTCTGTCTCGTTCTGTCCTGTGTATTCGTCTCTGTTTTCGTGACTCCATCTTGTCTGTCCGTCTTGTCTGTTCAGTAGGCATTGCGCCTCAACAACACAACACGCTATAGTCAAACTCCCAATTTCAAGTGAAGCGTGTTTTCGCGTCAGCATAAACGATAATGAGTTTTAGGCACACCTTATGAATATGCAAAGTAGCATCCGCCATTATGGAAACTTCTACTTGTCTATGATAGAAATACATATCCAGGTCAAGCAAGGCCACTCACGGTCTGTAATCTTGTCGTTTAGGTCCAGGTCCAAAAGTTCAAACCTATACTTATTTCTATCTTAATAGAAGTTTATTCATATTCATAGTCATATTCTTTATTGCACAGAAAACATAGATAAACAGACAGTTACAATAAATTTTATAGGCAAAGGCGAGCTTATCTCTAAAAAGAGATTTCTTCCAGCAAACCTAGGCAAGACAGGAGTGTTTATGTGACTGCTACATTATGGAGGGCATTAATACTTGAGATAATAATATCACTCGAGAGTTTTAATGCCTAATTATGTACAGTTACATACACTAGTTTATCTACACACATATCATAAGCTCTCTTTGATGTGTTCAGGAACCGCATGTTTGACCGGCATTGTGGCTCTGCAGTTGTTTAGCTTGTTCTGTAGTACCAACTTCACAGACAAACTAGGGGCGGCACGCAGGCGGGCGTCGGCGTTCGAAATTTGAATGTCATAATTTGACAAATTTGTGTACATTATGGTCAAAATGTAAAAAAATTCAGATAAGAAATGAGTTTTTACCAAATATTTTTACATTATGCTGGTCTTAACGTGCGGTTTTTAGACGCAGTAAAGAGGGTTTATGATACGTGTGTAGATAAAACACATAATTAAGGTAAATATGAACATATGCAGATTTTTTGTAATGACGGCAGCTAATTTTCATATAAGTATCAATAGGTATTATGAAAAAATCTCATCCTTTCTAATCTTGTGAAGTAGTGTTTAAATATAATGAAAATGATAACAAATGTGGACCCAAAAACACGATTCCTCCACCCAACTGCCGAACTACTGCTATGTCTATGTAGTGTGAAGGGCGCTTCTAGAACTGAACTGAACTAAACGATACTAGGAAACTCTCGCAAATGCCGAGGCTAGAACAGTAGTAGTCAGTGTGAATCGAAGGAGTCTAGCTCGCCGTAAACTAAGCATACGACTACTACCTACATAATAACTTACTATACATATGTACAGAGAGTAGCTGTGGATCTGGACCTGTCTACTATTTGTTTATCCAGACACGGGCGGCGCGCTGCGCGTGTCGGGCCTGAGGCTGAGCGGCGCGCGCTGGGCGGGCGCGCTGGCGCCGGTGACGTCACACGCACCGCGCGACGCACCCGCGCCGCCTCTCACGCTGCTCTACGTGCAGGTAACAAGTCTACGATACGGCTTCAGCCTTAAAATCTCTCTACAATACTACTTCATCCCGGCCGAAGAGAAAATAAAAACCTTGGGGCGTGGTCGTAAATGTTTTGTGTGCGAGCCATTCCCATACACAGGGTATCTTATGAGATTATTGCACGATGTGTGCAAGTACCAGCTCGATACGCTCACTTGCTCGATGCCTGATAGTTCGCGCTGACTCACCGTTTCTCATGGTTGGTTGCAGAATCGCGAGCCCCTCGCGTCGGAGAGCGCGTTCCACGTGCCGTTGTACAGCAGCGAGTCCCGCGAGCAGCTGCTGCTGACTGCGCCGGCGCCGCTCTCGGCAGAGCTCGACGCGACCACCGCGTTGCTAAACTCTGTGGCGCTCTACGTAGCGCGCGTGTAAACTGTACAGTAGCGAGTCCCGCGAGCAGCTTGCTGACTGCGCCGGCACCGCTCTCGATGGAGCTCGACGCGACCACCGCGTTGCTAAACTCTGTGGCGCTCTACGTAGCGCGCGTGTTAACTGTACAGTAGCGAGTCCCGCGAGCAGCTTGCTGACTGCGCCGGCACCACTCTCGATGGAGCTCGACGCGACCACCGCGTTGCTAAACTCTGTGGCGCTCTACGTAGCGCGCGTGTGGACTGTTCAGCAGCGAGTCCCGGGAGCAGCTGCTAACTGCGCCGTAATTTTTTTAGATGTACAGGCTAACCGTTATACCCAGACTGGTTTAATGATTAATTAAGGATTACTTAGTGAACGATTTTGTATTCGGAATAATGGTAACATTCAAATAACTGTAACCCACACCACGTCACGCGAATAAGCGTTGTGGCAAAGTTTCTTTGAACATCGATTCTAGTGTCATGTTACGTGCCAGATTACTTGTCGTGTCTCATTGTGTATGTGGGCCCGCGGGGTTTATTACGTATCTTGCAAACAGTAAGCAATCGACAAAAATTGCGCAATTTCTGCTGTCAAAAGTCACAATAGCGGAGTGTAGGCAACGGTTAAAGGTGCTGCCTCTAGCGAGTAATCGCAAAACTAAAAAGTGCATTGTTCACTGCACTGCAAAGCAGTGTTGCCGTTTTAGCCACTTTGTGGCTAGATCTAGAGGATTTTCAACGGTTTTAGCCGAAAAACAATCAAATTTAGCTACATCTAGCTTTTTTTGGTATGTTTTTAGATTATTACGTCTGGAAGTCGAACGAGCAAGAAATTTTAAATAAATATGTAGTTATCGCCTTTTACTGAGTAGGCAACACCACCGCGGTCCGCCCTCCGCGCCGCCGCTGTTGTAATCTATGATCAGGGTTTCTCCAATTAATGTTTATATTCTTTTCCGTAATTCAGATATTGATTGATTCGATTGAATTGAAATATACGTTATTACTATTTACATTAAGCCTTGTTTATTTTGTACAAAGTACTCCTACTCCTGTCATAATTTGCCGAAACGATATCATTGTTTATAATAATAATATTGTATTATCAATAGTCATAGAATATGAAAGTCGGCAAAGAATACTATGATATTAAGCCCCTTCTAGCTACATTTAGAAAGAGTTTTTTATACAAGTCTGGTTCCTTTTTAAGTTTCCACAAACTAGATTGCCCTGGCGGCAACACTGGCAGAAAGCAAACAATTAGCGAGCGATCACTTTAGATAATACGACTTTGGTATGACACATTGCAAACGACCGCGCGATGAATGCGCGATCACTGCGCAATAGCAGAGCTGCTGATTGCTGAATTTTAGGTAATAAGCCCGCCGGCCTTAGAAATAAACTAGTTTTCAAAAGTACATTATAAGTTTTCTAGTAAAGAAATAGGTAGGCATGACAATAAATAAAACACAAGCGTAATAATAATAACTATTTATTTAGTGACAAAGTTCCTTCTACAAAGGGCCTAACATGCACGGGTCGTCTCGTCGCGCGTCGTGGGAAACCCGGGAAAACTTAAAAGCAGTTTTAAATATGCCCTCTTGTACAATTATTGTTTTTGGTTCGACGGCATATGAATGTGAATGGTCACATTCATATGCCGTCGAACATCATTAGACCCAGAGACGAGAACCTGTTTCCTATTTTCGAATTACACATGAAGAAACACATGCTTAATAATTCGAAAAATTACAACAATCTTTTAATTAAAACAATTTATATTATATTTACATTCATAAAACAACATCATGAGTTTCTAAATAGTGCTTCACAGCCATAGTTTATAACGAGAGGTCTGTGTTAGCTTTTCACTAAAACGTTCGTTCTATAATATAGGGTGACATTTAATTAGCTGACCAATTTTTCGGGAATCATAGACCCATTTATTATGAACCACTTTTCCTCTAAACAAAAAAAAAAAAATTGGGCCGCCCATATCTTACTTGTATTCAGCTGATCGGGTCAATGTACTGAGGATCGGGTCAATGTACTGAGGATCGGTAAAAATATATTTGTAACCAAATGTTCATATGGGGAAGTTGTCCATGATGGCTGTACCCAAAATATGGTCAGCTAATTAAAAGTTACCTGTCTACGTAGGTAAACTTAAAGGGTACTCTCGCTTGAGACCCATAACTTTCCTAAAACGTTTCAGTGGAAATCGTGGCTACGTCTAATCTAGAAGTCTATCTAGCCCATGGAGCACAAAATGAAAATTGAGTTGTAATAAAATAAATCTCGCACTGTTTTTCAATATTATGATGACAGAAAATATAAATTTAATATCACATCCAAACACACTTCCATTCCTGGTTACATGAATGCCGATTTAATTCGGAAACTAGTAATGAATAAGCATGTTTCAATATTTAATTAAACACAGAAAATATTGTCACCTAAATCAGATTCAGTAAAGGCCATAGGCAAAAAATGTATGGATCCCAGGCCAATATCTCAACATTTTTAAAACTTATGCCAAACGAAAGCATTTAAAGTGTATTTCATACTAAGGCAGCTAAGTCCAATTCGAGCGCAAACATAGTTTATTGACAATTTTGTTCTGTGTGGCAGACTGAATAGTATGGAGAATTGAAAAATATAGTTGGTCTGGAAATTCGGATTCTTAGTGAAAGTTGTTCAGAATGATGTCCCTAACAACCTACTAAGCACTAAATAAATGCACAAAATAAAATTAACTATATCCTAAAAGCAATCAAATGGCATTCGTTTCATCACTGTTGAGCATTTGGACTAAAATGCCGCATGATCCAAATAGAGATAATTGCCTAAATCGCAAACACCTACTTTAATTTAACTATTTCTTTCGGGCTAGTATTTAATCGCACATCAAAAATACTGATTTTCGCAGCAAAAGAGGATTAGCAAAAACACTATATGTTTTAAGTATTTTTGTTGTCCTTACATGTTCAACCTAATAAGAAGGATAAAGGAGGCTTCGCTTCGCTCACCCACTTTACCCTTCACCTAAGCTACCGCAGTATTTTGCCCTGATAGTTGCTGTGAAAATCAGTATATTTGCTGTGAAAATCAGTATTTTTGATCTGCAGTTTAAGTTTAATATTTCCCTTTCTTTTGGAAGACAGAATGATTACATAATAATTTATATGTTCAATAACAAACAAAAATCAGAAATCTCAGATAAATAAACACAGATCCATCTCATCATATAACGCTTAGTGCAGTTTTAACTTAGGAATATTGGCATAACTAGCTCTTTTAGTAATGAGTAAGTACACTTTGGCACAAAACCTGACAGGATCATAAATATAAAACTACTGGTATTGTGTTACCCTAAACTAAACTAAGTACAGATTCCAACGAAGACCAAACTAGTTCAATCACAATCACAAGTGATAAAATCATATTGAGCACCATCCTAAGGACATTTCATGAAAATCTCACACAAAGTTCTTAGCATACTTAAAATTACTATCATATTATCCTCCTGATACAAATATTTTCGATCCTTATCGATTATAATCGTTCGTTGTCTTAAGTCCTCTAACAGTTTTCTATTATGCAATCAAACTATATATATTTAGCTACCTCATCATTCTGTAATTATGGCAAACATTTAAGACTGAGCAAGCGCTACCTGAATTAAGAATAAAGAATCTTAACTAATATTAAAAGCTAGGTTTTAAGAATTATCGAGATCCATTCAAAAAAGTTCGAATCACATTGACTTGAGGTGATATGGCTCGAACTTGATTGAGCATTGTTTTATCGGCAGTGTGTAGCTACTTCACAAAATAAAACGCCCGGTGACAGCGTCCGTGTCACTAACGTAATAAGGGCGAATGTAGGTAGTTTAGTTATTTTATTTTGTGAAGACTATAAGACGCTTGAGCAATGAATGGTTAGTAGTACCTTGAACTCATAATCATCACCTGCCCATGTGGAAACAGCCGCCGCATCCTAGACTCAAGCTTTATCGAAAGTTTCCTCTTCGATATTATATTGTAATTTTATGTAAATTTTGTATTTGTCTAGGTGTAACCCAAGCTGGTACTTTGTTCGGAATGGTCGAACGGCATGTCAAATTGATTTGAATGAAACCGATAATAAAATATACAACATCGCCTATTTCCTATGAACGATTTTTAACATCATCCATTATAATAAAACATGACAATAATTGTTTTAAAAACATGACCATCAACCAATTATTATTTTCCGATCGTCTATAATAATTAAAAGGCGACTTTCTGCTCGTGTTATAAAAATAAGCCACCTTTTTAATATTTGGCAACAGTACCTAAATGAAAACATGCCGTTATTATATACAAAAATATATTTAAAATCAAATTACACATTCCTCTTTTTTTGCTTTTTTATATTTTTCACTCCACTGGGCCGCAAAACAATGAATATATTATAATAGTCCAGGATAACAAAAACATTTCTGGACTGTTTGAACAGGCCAGAAAAAACATTGTTGGCTGGTTTGTTATTGTCATGTCACATGTCAACAGATGGCGCTTCATACTGTGTCTGTTTTTACCGACATAGCGTGCGTCATGCCGTCACGTAGGCAAAAGCGTGCCTGACCTGTGCTGTCAATTACGGAGACGGCGGAGTACCAAACCTAATTTATCGAAAAAATAATTTTCTGTGTAAATAAATTTATCTTCGCAGTAGTTGTGAAAAGCGCTATGTAATGTCGCGGCCACAAGTACAATATATGGACTTGTCTCTTAGCGGTCGTCTTAAACTTACTCATCCATCTATTGCTCAATTTCCAGCCTCTACAATAATTTACTATTGTTTGAATAGTAGTCGGATCCCGTGAAGCAAATACGAGTATCTTAACAAACCTATTATAGATGTTAACGATAGTCGAATCGACTATTGACTGCCAGGTTTATTCTATAAAAGCGTTAAATTTACGTTCAAATCAGCCGAACAAAAAATGTCATATTCAGTCAGATTCCACTATCGATAATAACAGTGAATTGTTTTAAAGTCATTAATAGCATTCGTTGATTCAGAAAATGTGGTATACTCGTATTAAATACTTACATGAGTATCGAATAAAAGTATGTCCTTACGACCGTTCGATAACGAGCGACTGTTCAGACTAGGCGAAAATTAAAGGAGTATGAACCGTTACAGTAAAGGTGACAACGAGTACCTAATTTTCCTGTAATGCATCAGTCCTACGGGCCGGTGTCTGGTGGGCACGTGTCTATGTGGAGATGAGCTTGACGTCATTGTGCTGCTGCACGGTGATGTTGAGGTTGAGCGCGGTGAGGTGCTGCGGGCGCGCCTGACCCGCGCCGCCCTCGCGACCGTTGTTGTTGGAGTCCTGGAGGGAAACACGAACATTCAGTATAAACGAGGCAACCTACTTCGAATAGCGACTAGTCCAGCTGACGAAAATTATCGAGGGCACCACGAAGGATTCAATCAAATTCTACATTTATATTATAAGAGTATCTCGGTGAGCGTCTGGATGTGTGGGTACTTATATTGAATTATTGCTACTATTTACTACTGATCGTCAATAACTGTTGCCTATGATATATTGACCAAGACAAGCTGACATCAGGTGGCTGGACAAACATATAGTCTCTTTATACGGCACAAGCCTTTTCGAACGAGTAAGGAAGTTTTGTAAATAATTTTTCCGCCTGAGATCCCAAAATCAAGCGGCGAAGTTGCTATTTTGAGGTTAGAATGCGGAAATAGTCTATTATGCAATAAGTGAATAAGGACGGATTTAAAGCGAGGGCCATAGATGAACCACGACCAAGCGAAGGATTGTAACGACTGAATCACGACCGCAGCGACTGATTCATTCAAGCATCGATATAAATACTAAGGATAGGCCTTCCCGTACTAAATTTCTTACCATTTTGAGGCTAAGAAAAATAGCGCCCCTGTCGGAATTCGTCGGAACCAAGACAGTACGAAAAATTGTAACGGCGTCACGGTCGGTCACGTTCCGATTTGTGGTGTATAGACACAATATTAGGAAAGTTGATCTACGGATAACTCTCAAATACCCGGTGACTTTTAATCGGTGATTAGGAGTAGAAATAAAATATATCTAGCTAAAATTTTACTTAAGGGGCGAGGTCTCACGCAATTAGCTCATGTTTAATTAATAAAAAGTTGAAACATAATTAAATAGGCATATTAATTTTTGTCTTTGCCGTTAAATTATGAAAGAGGATGTAAGCTCACAGATACACATTAGTAGCGTGACTTGGAATTTAAGATCTTGATTTTAATTTATATGTAATAAACTAGCTAATCGTAGAAAAAGTTATGAATTAGTTAGGGGGGGGGTAACCAGATGACATTACGAATAGTAATCTAATGACATTACGAATAGTAATCTTGACATTACGAATAGAAAAATAACCAAATCGGATCGTTTTTCAAATATAGGAGGCGGGCAGTTTCACTGTGCGTCGCGCGTCGCTACAAAGTTACGTCAGTCGAATGGTTGATTTTCGTTTGAGGATTTTTTCGAGAACAATATTTTATAGATAATCAATTTAAAGCCAATAGTAATTGAAAATATAATATTTACTTGTGATACGACACACTCCCTGTTTTTGTGTTTTGCGATTTGGGTATGATTTACACCTTTTTACGTCGCAGGTCACCATTTTTGTTTTTGCTGCCGATATGTCAATCGGCTGTCACCGTCCAAGCGCGACTGATTGCAAACAGTCCAATTTTCCCGATTTTGTACTGTTTTTGTAGCGACACTTTCAAGCGCTCCGTGCCCTGTCCCTACTATTCAAGTCTGTGCATTCAAGTGTTATCTTGAGCGACGCAAGTGATTCATCGGCCTCGATATAAATCGTTTTATTCAAGAGTTGCTTCCTATTTTTTATACCACGACTACGAGAAAAAGAAAGATTTATATAGACATTTAATGAAGAAAAAAGTAAGGTAATTAAAATGCCCTTTAAAATTGAAAAAATAAGAGTAAGGGAGTTTCTTGTTATTATTAATAGGATGGTCAACCTGTGAAGTGATAATTATTCCCTGAGTGATTTGTTGGGTGGAAAGTTTTCTACTATATCGGCCGACCTCTTTTCCATAAACTCAGTCAGCACTTGAATGCATTTTCAATCGATTTATTATTATGTAACACTAAACTTTGTGGTCGTACAACTTACATTATTCAAAATAGCGCCTTATTTACTTATGACAGCAAAGAACACAAATTTTCACAAAACAGGAATTTGTTTCGGGCGCTTACGTGTTTTGCATGACACGTTGAGGTGTCGGTGTCGGCCACTTCGCTTAGTCAGAAAACATCAATTTGTTGAATTTCTAACAGTAAATAAAATAACAATGGGATATTCATAAATCCACATAAATATCAAGCCTTATCATATCGTGATAGGATATACATATATCTGCGAACCCCATACAGAAACGAAACAGTTTGCGCGAAAACATCGGAACTATGTTGAGCGACACGTACCTGTCTCACACACAGCACCTTGTGGGCCGGCTGCTCCGCGTCGGGCTCCGCTGGCCGCACCACGGTGACTCCGCGCGCCTCGCTCAGCATCGCCGAGAGAGATGGCGGGGGCTCGCTATCCTCCACCGTCTGGGTATTACTGGAACGATACTTACAATTATTTACATCAACTTATTTTTGAAGAGAGGAGTGAAAGAGGGGTTTTCATGCGTTTGAAGCGTCTTACTGTCTGTCTGTATGTCTGTGCACTCTAGCGCTCAAACTGGTGGACGGATTTTAATGCGGTTTTCTGCACTTGTTAGTAGACTTCTCTACAATGGTCCTTAGCTATGTTTAATTCAAATCGGATCAGCGGACTTTCAAAAAGTTATCAGTTTAACAAGGAAACCAGGCAATCAAATTGTAGGGGTTTCATTTATTGCGTCGGCGGTATTTTAAATATTAGATAAATAGTATTTTGCGGCGATAAGTTATCAGAACAACTAGTAAGTTTGCGATGCGTGGTCTGGCCGCAAGTCGACCCATTGACCCATTGATTACTTCTACTTCCATGTTAGGCTAGGATTTCCTGTGTAGTCCAATGTCCAATGTTGTTCTTCCATTTACCCAGTTTTCCTCACCTCGAATGAGTTTCGACTCAGGAATCATTGTGAACAAGACAACAAAGAGGGATCGTAGCTGCCACAGCCACAGCCACAGCTGTCAACATAATCATTGCTATCTTTCAAATCAAAATGTAGGTATATTAGGCACTGTGCGGAATCTATAACCTACGGAATTGTATTTCGACACTTACGTTTATTCCAATCCAACCAATCGTTAAGACCTGTACAACATTAAACATGGTGGTGAGTTAACATTATCATTCATTCTTAGCTGAATGAGCACGTCATTACTACCTATTACCCAACACACTCGCAGAGAGTATCAAATGCATAAACGTGCATACGCAGCTACGTAGATAATTTGCATTGTCCTAGGAATTGTTTTATTGCGTTTTAGTTTTATGTTGTTGTGACGTCACATTGTCACTTATCTGTAAGCCTAGAAACATCGTCATCGTGATGCATCGGTTGAAACCTTTATCTTTTATATTCTAGCTAGAATTTGCGTCGTACATTAATACACGTTGAATACTATATCCTTATATAATCCTGTACCTCTGTTTGCACCTATTAGTGGTACAGCAGCCGTCTTAGCGTTGTACGTATGAAAGATAATACATTTCCATCACTAATGCTCTTCTAGTTGTTTTTAACTCTATATGCGGGAGGTAATTGCGATTTACAACCCTAGGGAGGTAAGTAAATTTGAAATCGAACGAAGCTCCTTTCTTTGTTGTTTGGGGCATGATCTCATTTTTGATCCCGGCAAGACGCTCAAAATTGACATAATAAATTGGTTTTATTTTTAAGACGATCGCACTGGCCAGCTAGAAAATCGCATGAAAATTGTTTTTTTTAACAACAAGTTTTGTAAGTTTTTATTTTTATTTCCTAGCATTGCATTCGGGTGAAAGTGATTAATTCACCCTCGAACCATAAGCACCCTTGCTCGCGATATCGGGTAATTGTCGACTTACCTCCCTTGAATAACTGTCTACTAGTATTGTGAAAACGATCCCACTGACTAACAAGAAAATACACGCCACGCATATTGTTAAAAATGTTGTTGGAAATAATATATTTGTAAAGAAAAAAGTTTTTTTTTTTTAATAAACAGTTGTTTGTAAGTAGTTTTTTATTTCTTCGCATTAGTGATTAATTACACCCAGAATCTACTATTGTTCAATTATAACAGTACACACTTAAGTGTGTGTGTGTGTGTGTGTGTGTGTGTGTGTGTGTGTGTGTGTGTGTGTGTGTGTGTGTGTGTGTGTGTGTGTGTGTGTGTGTGTGTGTGTGTGTGTGTGAGTGTGTGTGTGTGTGTGTGTGTGTGTGTGTGTGTGTGTGTGAGAGAGGGTGTGTGTGAGAGTGTGTATGTGTGTGAGTGTGTATGTGTGTGAGTGTGTATGTGTGCGTGTGTGTGTGCGTGTGTGTGTGTGTTTGAGTGTGTATATGTGTGTGTGTGTGTGTCTGTATTTTTTTTAAACACATAATTTTAAAGTTAAACAAACTTTATGACCATTACTTATGTATGATACATTATGACCATAATGCATCAATATTTCGACATATTCAAATTTTGTACGCCGACGCCCGCCTGCGTGCCGCCCCTAGTTTGTCTGTGAAGTTGGTACTACCGAACAAGCTAAACAAATGCAGAGCAATGATCAATGCCACAATGCCGGTCGAACATGCGATTCTTGATCACATCAAAGAGAGCTTATGATTTGTGCATCCATATGATAAAATGCTATTCTATATTTCGTGTCTCTGTACATTGGGACTCGGGATCGGTGTGAACTAAAATATTATATTTTTTTCGTTCACACTGATCCCGGGATCGGTGTGAACGAATCGTCGGGATACGTATGAACTTTGATCTGATCCCGGGATCCGTATGAAATAACCCCCGACGATGGAACCCTTCGTGTGCGGGTCCGAAGTCACACTCGCACTTGACTTGAGGAAGAAGAAAGGCATATGTAAGTATGACGTACGCCAAGACGAGCTAACCGAAGCGCAAGGGCTTACTTTTTCTCGAAGCGCTTCGTCGGTTTTTTGAACCCTTATAACTTGGGTTTGAATTATTCCAGATAAACAAAATTCTCGGAATATTGGATTCATTAAACATATAGGGCCTTACCAGAAAAAATAAACTACTGTTCAACACTTCTTAATAACAAACACTTATGGGATTTGACGTTTGTTTTGAGGTTAAACGCTGTTTAATATTTTTTGTGGTAACAAGGATAAAGTTTCAATTGCATAGCTCCTATGCTTTAGATTTTATTGATATCTAAAATCCCCGATTACTACCGACGATCATCAAAATTCTTAGGGTAGTAGTACTCTTCCTGAAGTCTTCAATAAAGCTGAAATTTGGTATTTGTAGTATACACGTAGTACACAAACACCAAAAAATTAAAAAACCGGTCAAGTGCGAGTCTAAATCGCGCACGAAGGGTTCCGTACCACCGTTCAATGGAAGCGATGGTGTGGAGTGAATAGTTTGGATTTTACACAGCAAAATATTGTTTACAAAGTTATTGGTGCGGTTACTTTCACACTCCATGTACGTAACCAGGTGCATCCATAAGTTTGTATGTGGTATTGAAAGAATTGTTGTATGGGAGCCCCCTTAAATATTTCTTTTATCCTGTTTTTTAGTACTTGTTGTTATAGCGGCAACATAAATACATAATCTGTGAAAATTTCAACTCTCTAGCTAGCTAGGTTCTTGAGATACAGCCTGGCCAGACGGACGGACGTACGGACGGACGGACAGCGGAGTCTTAGTTATAGGGTCCCGTTTGGAACCCTTCGGGTACGGAACCCTAAAAACTTGGAACTTTTAACCCCAACCCATTAAACGATTGAAGTTTGTATGAAAATTCCAGAAATTCTGATGCTAGAGGTCGGAAAATTGATATAGGGACTCCTTGTTATAAATAATAAAATACACAATTCAGGATTTTAGTAAATCACCCCCACGCTTTAAATAAGGGGATGGAATTTAAGCGCACGTAAAACACCTAATGTGTTTCCGCTGTCATTGATGATGAAGCAAATGCAGCGCGGGTATGCTATACCGTACGTGGGAAGGCCTCTCTAGAAGATGAAGCACTCTCTAGAGTGACAAATGCAGCGCGGGTATGCTATACCGTACGTGGGAAGGCCTCTGTAGAAGATGAAGCACTCTCTAGAGTGACAAATGCAGCGCGGGTATGCTATACCGTACGTGGGAAGGCCTCTCTAGAAGATGAAGCACTCTCTAGAGTGACAAATGCAGCGCGGGTATGCTATACCGTACGTGGGAAGGCCTCTCTAGAAGATGAAGCACTCTCTAGAGTGACAAATGCAGCGCGGGTATGCTATACCGTACGTGGGAAGGCCTCTCTACAAGATGAAGCACTCTCTAGAGTGACAAATGCAGCGCGGGTATGCTATACCGTACGTGGGAAGGCCTCTCTACAAGATGAAGCACTCTCTAGAGTGACAAATGCAGCGCGGGTATGCTATACCGTACGTGGGAAGGCTTCTCTAGAAGATGAAGCACTCTCTAGAGTGACAAATGCAGCGCGGGTATGCTATACCGTACGTGGGAAGGCCTCTCTAGAAGATGAAGCACTCTCTAGAGTGACAAATGCAGCGCGGGTATGCTATACCGTACGTGGGAAGGCCTCTCTACAAGATGAAGCACTCTCTAGAGTGACAAATGCAGCGCGGGTATGCTATACCGTACGTGGGAAGGCCTCTCTAGAAGATGAAGCACTCTCTAGAGTGACAAATTCAGCGCGGGTAAGCTATACCGTACGTGGGAAGGCCTCTCTACAAGATGAAGCACTCTCTAGAGTGACAAATGCAGCGCGGGTATGCTATACCGTACGTGGGAAGGCCTCTCTACAAGATGAAGCACTCTCTAGAGTGACAAATGCAGCGCGGGTATGCTATACCGTACGTGGGAAGGCCTCTCTACAAGATGAAGCACTCTCTAGAGTGAAAAATGCAGCGCGGGTATGCTATACCGCACGTGGGAAGGCCTCTCTACAAGATGAAGCACTCTCTAGAGTGACAAATGCAGCGCGGGTATGCTATACCGTACGTGGGAAGGCCTCTCTACAAGATGAAGCACTCTCTAGAGTGACAAATGCAGCGCGGGTATGCTATACCGTACGTGGGAAGGCCTCTCTACAAGATGAAGCACTCTCTAGAGTGACAAATGCAGCGCGGGTATGCTATACCGCACGTGGGAAGGCCTCTCTACAAGATGAAGCACTCTCTAGAGTGACAAATGCAGCGCGGGTATGCTATACCGCACGTGGGAAGGCCTCTCTACAAGATGAAGCACTCTCTAGAGTGACAAATGCAGCGCGGGTATGCTATACCGTACGTGGGAAGGCCTCTCTACAAGATGAAGCACTCTCTAGAGTGACAAATGCAGCGCGGGTATGCTATACCGTACGTGGGAAGGCCTCTCTACAAGATGAAGCACTCTCTAGAGTGACAAATGCAGCGCGGGTATGCTATACCGCACGTGGGAAGGCCTCTCTACAAGATGAAGCACTCTCTAGAGTGACAAATGCAGCGCGGGTATGCTATACCGCACGTGGGAAGGCCTCTCTACAAGATGAAGCACTCTCTAGAGTGACAAATGCAGCGCGGGTATGCTATACCGCACGTGGGAAGGCCTCTCTACAAGATGAAGCACTCTCTAGAGTGACAAATGCAGCGCGGGTATGCTATACCGTACGTGGGAAGGCCTCTCTACAAGATGAAGCACTCTCTAGAGTGACAAATGCAGCGCGGGTATGCTATACCGTACGTGGGAAGGCCTCTCTACAAGATGAAGCACTCTCTAGAGTGACAAATGCAGCGCGGGTATGCTATACCGTACGTGGGAAGGCCTCTCTACAAGATGAAGCACTCTCTAGAGTGACAAATGCAGCGCGGGTATGCTATACCGTACGTGGGAAGGCCTCTCTACAAGATGAAGCACTCTCTAGAGTGACAAATGCAGCGCGGGTATGCTATAGGTAAGTATTTTAGATTCAATCAAAATCAAGTAGAAAAGTAGCCGCACCAATAACTTTGTAAACTACATTTCGCGATTTAAAATACAATCTATTGACTTTTCACGAAAACAGTTAGTCTATTTCACTCACTCTCATGGTCAGGCCGCCGAAAGGTTATAGTGTAGTATATTTTTAGAACCGGCTCATGAAGCCCTTTAATTTGATTCGCCACACGATCGGGTTCAGGAAAAAAAAATACAACAACAAAAATTAATGACGTCATATCAACCCCCCCCCCCCACCCCCCAAGGGGATAATCGAAAAAAGCTCTCGACAAAAAATAGTTTTATTTCAAGGAACACGTGTTCCAAGTTTTGTGACGATCGCTTCAAAACTGTGGCCCCTAGACCGGAACTGACAGACACACAGACATAGAGACAGACGAAAGCAAAATCGGCCTCCTATCTTGTCGAAATGAAGCCCTTCGCTCGCTCGGTCAATAAGTCCATAGAATAGGTTTAAGACCGCAAAATGTAGTTTACAATTATTTGCGCGGCTACTTTCATACTCCATGTAAGTACATAACCTCTTGTACCATGCGGGCGCTTTTTTCATTTATATTTGATTCAGTCGGTTGGCTTCGTCAATCATAGTTAGTTACAATTTTACTTAATTACTCCCTTATTTATGGATGGTTTGCCTTGAAATTTTCAGATTAGGTTATTGAATAGTTGCACTATTTTTTTCATGAATTTCAAGTAGATCTGTAAAATCCTTATTCGTATAATCGGTACCTACGCAAAGTATCAGTAGGTTAAGTTACTCATTTTAGTGCTGTAACTAGTTAAATATCTTTGATATCATTACGAAACTCAACACGTACATCAAGATTAGTGATGAAGATTGAGGATGTGCACAAGATGGCGGCGCATTCCAATCATGGCGGATCGTCGAACATGGTCGAACGCTTCGCGTGGCCATGAGCCGCTTGGGCGTACTTCAGACAGTGTAGTGTGTGCAGCTATTCGGGCCATAATAATAGAGAGTGTCGGTTCAAAAATTATTCTTTTAATAAGTGTAACGAAAAGGGTCATGCCCTAAAAGGCTAACTTAAAAAACAAAATCGTCAGTGTTGTTTGGAAGATGGCGATGATGATAAGCGAATGAAATTAAATAGAAGTTTAAACGGGGAGCCAATGCAGGAGTTTATTGCCGTAGATAACATCAAATCAATTTTTTAAATTGATACGGGTTCTGCGGTAGTGGTAATATCTTAAAGCATTTACTACAGATATTTTCCGGGCCATTCGGGCATTGCGAAAGAGCACTAAGTTTTTGCAGAGTAATAGTGGTAGTGAAATTGAAATATTGAGCACTATTTCTCTCGCATTTTCTTATGATAACAAAAGATCTTAAATAGAAGCGTATGTAATGAAAAATGGCGGACTGCCATTCATCGGAGGCGTACTTATTACAAAATTTAACTTAAAGATAGGGCCTGTTGAGTCTTGTAACGCTATAGCTGATGGTGTCGCGGAGTTGTTAAGAAAATACCCAAGGTCATTTTCAAATAGTGTTGGTTGTTGTAAGGATGTAAAAGTTAAGTAAAAATTAAGTCGGTGTCAACGCCGATTTTCATTAAAGCTCGCTTAGTTCCATGTGCTATAAGGCCAAAATTTGAGGAGGTATTGTACAGGAATGTATTATTACTGTTATATGTATATTATTTTTACAACCATTTCCGTCATTTAGCCACGCCAATGCCCCTCTCACATGGGCGTTACCATCGCCTGCTGATGAGTTAACATTATAATAAACAACTCACGTGGTAGGCGGGTCCCCGGTACTGGAGTGGTCAGGAGTCCACACACTCTCCATCGTGGTGTCGTCGTGGTCGGCGGGGCTCGACGCCTCTCCGTTGTACGCTGAGTCGTAGCTAAAAACAGACAATCTTGATGAGTATTTGAGATGTGACACCAACTTAAAGGGGGTCATATTCATAGGCGAGCCTTCTCTAATAATATTTCTACCAGCAAACCTCAAGAGATAACTATATGTATAGTCAGGTTGCTAACTGTTCATAATAACTAAGAATGTTTTAAAGATTTGCACATAAAAAGATTTCACTGTTTTTGTTAAATTAGGTCCGAAAAACTTATTTTATTGATGATTGAAATTTACCGTGCTCTTCAATGGTCTATAAAAACCAAGTCTGACGTAGCCGATGCACAAATCCTGATTCATTAGAATCAATTGTAAAATAATCCAATTATTGTTTAGTTTTGCAATGATATTCCCTTAGCTGTGAAAACCTGGACATTTTGTTCAAAAACACTAACGGCCTTATTAATAAAAACAGTTATTGTTTAACTTATTCAGTGTTTTGTCCTTTTCATACGTCGAGTAAATGTTAAATGTCAAATCAAGACAAAACACTGCATAAGTTACACAGTGAATAACTTATTTTATTAGTAAGGCCGTAAATCATCAATCAAAATTTAACGGTAAGACTTCGCCATATGTATGTATGGCTCAAATGGTTCTAAATGGTCTGTACTAACTTCGGTTTAAGTCTTTGCATCGATTTAAAGGAAGCCCTGTATTTAATAGAGATAAATACTTATGTAAATACATAGAAAACATCCAAGACTAAGAAACAAATATTCATGCTCATCACACAAATATTTGCCCTTACCGGGATTCGAACCCAGGACCTTCAGCTTCGTAGGCGGGGTCCTAGGTTAAACAGGTCGTCAAACTACCTGTTGAGAATGGATTATTGGTAGCAAATCGTAAAGTTGCCTTATTTTGTCATTTTACAATAAATATGTATTTTAACTAAAAAAAAGGTAAGCAATTGTGCAGTTCTAACTTTGAAAAAATAAATAATATTGAGTGCCCGTTACAAGGCTACGTTGTTGAATTTTGACGAAGTGTCAAATATGATCTTTTATATTGGCCCTGGTATAGTGACCTAGATACGCCACGTGCACCTTCTCACCTTCTGCTGAGCGTAGGTCGCTATAAGTAACGTATGCCATTTGTATTGGACCTGGTATAGTGACCTAGATACGCCACGTGCACCTTCTCACCTTCTGCTGAGCGTAGGTCGCTATAAGTAACGTATGCCATTTGTATTGGCCCTGGTATAGTGACCTAGATACGCCACGTGCACCTTCTCTCCTTCTGCTGAGCGTAGGTCGCTATAAGTAACGTATGCCATTTGTATTGGCCCTGGTATAGTGACCTAGATACGCCACGTGCACCTTCTCACCTTCTGCTGAGCGTAGGTCGCTATAAGTAACGTATGCCATTTGTATTGGCCCTGGTATAGTGACCTAGATACGCCACGTGCACCTTCTCACCTTCTGCTGAGCATAGGTCGCTATAAGTAAGTATGACATTTGTTGTCATGCAAACTTTAACATCAACCTTAGTTGTCCGGCAATCTTATATCGCCAGAGCAACGGGCGTGTGGCCGCCCGCATACTGCCCGGCCCGTCCGGCCCGTCCGGCCCGCAGCCAGCTAACTAAAAGTCAAAGATGGAATTAATAGTTGATCTCACCCAGACGGCAGCACTGGACCGCGGATGTAGCTCGGGTTGTTGAAGACGCGAGCCTCCTGGTTCGAGTCCCTCTCGCGAGGCGAACGCACGCGCCGCGAGTCAGCGCGCTTTATGAATGGACGCGCCGACTCTGAAACAATACGAGGAAAACGTGGGGTTAAATACTATACTAATAGTACTAGGAATTTATGAATAATTGCCGATGTGAATGACATGAATCACATCAAAGTTTGAGGTTAAAGTGGAAAAAACGAATGGAAATAGAGAACACCCGGTCATCCGCTTACAACAGTATCCTGCACATAACCGCTGTGGTGTGATAAACAGGTTTTTTAACGTCCTTGCTCGTAAAGCTGATGTAATTTCACCGGTTTTAAATATGTAAAGCGGGTCATAAAAAACGCGTGTGTTGCCAAATCAAATAGTTAAGTTATAGTCCATACAAAGGGTGTTCTGAGCGACTACCTCCTAGTGTGGGGGTGCTGAAGTGATGCAGAAGGATACGTCCGCCTGCATAACTTCTGCTTCCTCCTGGTGCACCCTGGTAACAGCGGCTAGTGACTGGTCCCCGGACCTCTTACTAGCCGATGGCTAAAAGTAGCTCCGGTTCTGTCGGTTAAAGTGAGTGTACCCGGCAGACTATCTACACTCACCTGCGTCTTGTGGTCTGCGCAGTTGACCACCGTAGGCCAGGATGAAGGGGTCCTGGGGGGTTGAGCCGAGCGTTGCTGTGGATTTAGCTTCGTAAGGCAACACGCCCTCTTTGGCCTGGATTTCAGGCAAAACGGTAGCCTCGCCCGTAGCCGCGGGTTGGGGTAACGGCCAAGTGTCCCGTCAGAGGGCCACGGCTAGGGGTGTAGGGTCCGCTAAGGCGTCAGTCATAGCGGAGGGATGGGTCATGCTGACGGGGTAAGCTTCGGTGACTACGGCGGTGGGACCATGTCGCTGACACCTTGGTTCCCATCGTCCACAGAAGCGAGCTCCCGATGTCGCGCCAAGTACCAGCCCTATGCTCCTATATCTACTCGGTACTCCTAGCGACTGAAAGCTGTTCCAAGCGAGTAGGCGCTCCCAATTATGCGGGCTCCGTGGAGGGTGGGAAATCGAGTAGACGAATCTCTATACATTTGGCCATGGATCGTGTCAGGTCAAAAAACACATCTGGAACGCTTCCAGCGGTGAAAACCGCAAGCGTCTCCAAACAGGTGCGAGAATCTGCCTCGGCAGATCCTCAAGCCTCAACTGGGCGCACTGCCACCATCAGTGACCTACCGGTGCAAACCGGTAGTGATTCCACTGTGGAGGTTAGCTGCAAAAAACCCGAAAGTGAGTCGAGAGGCAGGGCCACGGGGCAACCCGGTGCGCGGAGCCATTCGACAAACATCGCCGAGCATTTCGCCAGCGCCTGGACGACGGTTGGTCGAAAGGGTAAACCACCCAAGCAATCTTTGCAAGGGAAGGGCCCATCGACTAAACGTCCAGATACGGTGCAAACCGGACCAGGGCGTAAGGCGAATCGTCGGTGGAAGAAAAAACAGCGTTTGGCTGCCACATCGGCCGCTGCCGGCGTAGATGGGGTTCCATCTGCCACGGTGACGACCGATGGCGGTCCCGCTGTTAATACAGCTGGAGCTGCGGGTAAGGTGACCGGCTCCCGTGGTGTCAAAGGGGCAACCCTAGACTCAAACGGGGCTAAACCTACCGTAGCGTTCTCTGGTGGTCCAACTTCTAACAAGAAGTTGAAATCTGCCAAGAGATCCGGCAAAAACGAGCGCGCGGCTGCTAAGAGGGCTCGACTAGAGGACAGTATTTCTCCTCGAGTGGAGCCTAAAAAGCAGTGCACGGAAGCGCGCAGAGCTGGGGTCACCTATGCTCAGAAGGTGAAATCTGACCAGTACATCGCCGTAACTGACGTCGCTACTGGTCATATTTCGCAGGATCTATCAACGCTCATCCTCAACGAGATTGATGACAAAATCTTGAGGGAAGCGTTGGCGGATCCGAGCAAGGAAAACCCCAAATTCGGTGGCAAGCCTCGTTACGAGGACGGCCACCTTAAACTGTTCGTGGAGGACGAGTACTCCCTGAACTGGCTGCGGGAGTGTGTCTCCGGTGTGTCTACACCATCCAACGTACAGTTGGTGGTGAAACGCCAATCGGAGATGGTCCGCAGGGTTCGATGTGGGGTGCTCATACCCAACGAACGAGGCAAGTGGAAGTCTGCGCCCGACGTCGGCGTAGTCCTCCACTATATGAACAAGTGGGCACAGGTTGACCGATGGCTCCTCCAGAAAGTGGATGAGCAGCAGGACAACCTGTTTCTCATCACAGACGTCCCTGAAGATGTGGTGCCGACCCTGCTGGGAAGGGGCAGACAGCTCCTTTTTGGTAGTGGTTCGGTCTACCTAAAATTTCAGGGACCCGGTGGGAAATTTGTGAAGGAACCACCGGTGGTAGCGCAGACCAGCTCTAAGCTGGTCATCACTGGGGTTTCTTCAAGAACAGACAAGCCCCAGAGTTCCACTCCAGAGCGGCAGCAAACAGGCCCCGATGCAGTCGGGGAAAGTTCTGCTGCTCAACCGCAGGACGAGCACGCGCACTGGGAGGCCATGCTGCTTGGTGAAGGCGATGAGCCAGAACCAGCAGTGGTGCCCTCTGAGGGCGAGGAGCTGTCCATGCGGCTGGAGGAGGAACTCGTCTTGGAGGTGCAGGAGGGGTTGACCAAAAATGGCGTCCCTCTCCCGCGATTGTAAAATCCTCCAAGCCAACCTCCAACACAGCCAAACTGCAACGGCCCAGTTAAGACGCTGGTTGGGGGCAAACAGCACTGCCGTGGCTCTGATCCAGGAGCCGTGGATCAACCGCGGTAGCATTCGAGGGCTCGCCAATTTGAGAGGTAAGCTTTTCGGTACAACTGATCACGATAACCCTAGAACGTGCATCATAACTACTAACAACATCCCAGCACAGCCATTAACAGAGTTCTGTTCCAGGGACCTGTGTGCCATAAGGCTGCAACTGCCCGACACAGCTAGGTGCCGCGAGCTCGTGGTGGCCTCCGCCTACATGCCTGCGGAGGACAACCCGCCTCCACACGACCTGTGCCGGCTGGTGGACCACTGCGAGAAGTCGGGCCTTCAACTCATCGTTGGGGCCGACTCGAACGCGCATCACCCACTGTGGGGCATGCCAGATATGAACAGCAGAGGTAAGACACTTGTTGAATACCTATTTACTACAAACCTCAATGTGCTTAACATAGGTTCTGAACCAACTTTTGTTACCAAGCGAAGCAGAACTATCGTTGATATTACCCTGGCAACGGCGGACATATCCGACGACGTTGGGGGCTGGCATGTGTCCAACGAGGCGTCATGCTCTGATCATCGATGGATACGCTTCGAGATCAACGCAGCGTTCTCCCCAACTGTCCCTAAGAGAAACCCACGCAAGACTGACAGAACCAGGTACAGAGCTATCCTAGGTGAAAGACTTGCTTGGGCTGAGACTCTACCAGATCCGGAGGGACCCGAACAAATCGAACAACAGGTAACAGATTTTACAAATACTTCAATAGACTGCTACCATTCAACTTGCCCGCTTAGCACACCAGCGCCTACCAACATCAAGGGGCAGCCTTGGTGGGGTCCTGATCTAGATAGGATGCGTGCTAAGATCAGAAGACTGCTAAACAGGGCGATGAACACCAGTGCTGATGAGGATTGGGACAACTATAAAGATGCCAAATCCAAGTACAAGAAACGACTACGGTTCAAAAGCAGCAACTCATGGAGGAAATTCTGCAGCGACATTGAAACCGTTGATCAAGCAAATCGGGTAAGGCAAATACTAGCTCAACAAGGCAACTCCAGGCTAGGGTCGCTTAAAAAACCCGATGGAACATATACCTCTTCCACCACAGAAACACACAGTCTCTTGTTGGAAACTCACTTTCCCGGAAGTAGAACTATTCAAGAGATTGTGTGGCCGGAAGAGGTTCACCATGAAGCTGTCGACCACTTAGACATAACTAATAATATTATCACTGCTGACAAGGTAAGATGGGCCATTAATAGCTTTAAACCTTTTAAATCAGCAGGACCAGATGGAATCTTCCCAGCACTTCTACAGTGGGGTGGGGAACCCGTCATCAATATAATGGTCCGAATCATGAAAGCATGTCTTAGATTCGGAAACGTTCCCAAAAGGTGGAGAGTAGTAAACGTAATTTTCATACCGAAGCCAGGAAGGAGCGACTACACTAACGCTAAATCTTTCAGGCCGATTAGTCTCACCTCGTTCTTGCTTAAAACTCTCGAACGTTTGTGCGAGAGACACCTGAGAGATGGAGCGTTAAAACATATACCCTTACACAAGAATCAGCATGCATATAGTTTGGGTAAGTCTACTGAATCGGCTCTCCATGCAGTTGTATCCACAATTGAAGAGGCGATTCAAAACAAATGCATCTGTCTTGGAACTTTTATTGATATAGAAGGTGCCTTTGACAAGACGCAGTATAGCAGTATAAGTGCATCTCTAACAAGGCATGGGGTGTCAACAGCTGTAAACAACTGGGTCACAAACATGCTTAACAAACGTATCGTGCGTCTAGCTGGAGAGTCCCTATCGGCGGAGGTAGTACGGGGATGCCCGCAGGGAGGAGTGCTCTCCCCGCTTCTGTGGAATCTGGTCATTAACGACCTGATTACCAAGCTTAACGCTAATGGATACTACACCGTAGGATACGCCGACGATTTGGTAATCCTCATCACAGGTAAATTTGCGAGCACAGTGTGCAACCTTAAACAAACAGCTCTTCGCATCGTGGAGCGCTGGTGTTTAGAATATGACCTGGCGGTTAACCCAACAAAAACGGTAATGGTCATGTTCACTAACAATAGGGCTCTTGGTAGGTATACCCTACCTAAGCTCTTTGGAACGGAACTCCAGCTAGCAACTGAGGTGAAGTACCTGGGCATAACCTTGGACAGCAAGCTCAACTGGAGTAGCCACATCGACAACAAACTAAAGAAGGCGAGTATTGCTTTCTGGCAGTGTCGGAGAATGGTGGGGAAAAAGTGGGGACTTTCTCCCAACATCATTCTCTGGCTGTACGTAACGGTGATCCGTCCTCTTGTCTGCTACGGAGCTGTGGTGTGGTGGACCAGGACCAAACTAACCACAATGGTAAGCAAACTCCAAAGCTTCCAAAGGCTGGCCTGCATGGCTATCACAGGTAGTATGAGAACTACTCCAACAGCAGCAATGGAGGCCATGCTGTGTCTTCCGCCACTCCAGCTATATATTAAGCAGGAGGCCGCGTCATCTGCGGTGAGACTCAACACCTTAGGACTTTGGAGGAAAAACAGGACCTCACACACCGCCATCCTAGGGGAAGTTTACAAAAAATTTCCCATCTCTATGGCTTGCAGTGACAGAATCCCTAAACAATTTGTTTTTGACAAAAAATACAACATACAGTTACATGAAGACCATCGGGTTGAGGGGCTCGACGTTAAAGAGCTCAGAATTTTTACCGATGGTTCAAAAACTGAAGCAGGCACTGGTTCAGGCACCTTCTCGGAGGACCTAAACATCAAGATGGCCATTCCACTGGGTGCCCATAATACTGTCTTTCAAGCTGAATGCATGGGCATCATCTCGGCCGCTAATGCCATAGCATCGAGAAAGGTAAGAGATTCCTCCATTCGAATCCTCTCGGATAGCATGGCCGTCCTACAAGCCCTAAATAGCAACACTATTAACTCAGGGCTAATCTACGAGTGTCACAAACGACTAATGGAGGTATGTCAACACAACCGCGTAATCCTTCAATGGATAAAAGGACACAGCGGATCAAGAGGTAACGATGCAGCGGATGAGCTGGCGCGTAAAGGATCTAGCTTGACAGCGTATGGTCCTGAACCTATCATCCCTCTTCCCTTCAAGATGGTACGCTCATTTCTGAGAGAGTCGACCAGGAATGATCATGCCACTCTTTGGACAAACCATAAGGAGTGCAGGCAGGCTAAGCTGGCCTTGCCGTCCCCTAGCGCTAGGCTGGCTAAGACCTTGCTTCGACTTAGCAGGCCGCGCATGCGACTGGTAACTGCAGCACTTACTGGCCATGGTTTCTTTAACAAACATCTATATGTCCTAGGTGTTACCGACAGCCCCCTTTGCAGAGCCTGCTTGGAGGCAGAAGAAACGGCTGCTCACGTCCTCATGGAGTGCACAGGAGTAGCGGACTACAGGGCTAAACACCTCGGTCAATCGAGGGACCTTCCAGGGATAGTCGGTAACGTAAAGGGCCTACTGGCGTTCCTGGAGGAGTTGGGTTGGCTCGAATGATTCGCATTCCCACCCACACGCAAAATAGGCGCTTTCGTCGTCGAGTTGCGGAAACCAGCCCGTCTTACAATTGACAAATTGAATTAGTCCATACAAATTCCATAACAGTATTATTTGCCATTTCAAATATGGAACTGATCGCCGCCGCACGACTCCAGCTAGTGAGCAGCGCGCTGTTGCTATTCAAATTTCGAACTAATCGCCGCGCGGCGCCAGTCAGTAGACAGTGTGCATTCACAGATTGAGTTTATTTAAAATTAAAATAAACGGCAAATAGAAGTATATTCTATTTTTTTGCGAGTAGCCACGTCCCCGGCGCCCCTCCTCCCCTTCTACTCGCCGCGTGCCTTCACTCGCTGTTTCCAACTACAACTACGTATCATTTTAATAATTGTAATTTCACTAACTGTTTCAATAATAAAAAATGAACAAAATATAAAATGTTTTTTTTTTCTGTTTCCTCGCAAATGTGTTAAAAAACGTCGTACGATATACGTGCGTATTGGTTATAACATGCTCGGCTCAATTACGCCCTCGCCTTCGGCTCGGGCTGAAATTCCGCCTCGCATGTTATAACCATCTTAACGCACTAATATCGTAATGTACTATTATTAATTAACCGCCAAGAGGAATGACGGAGATAAGAGTGAGGAGAATAATTCCTGTCGTGTCTGATTTATCTTTTAGTGCGTGGTTGGTATTTAAATATATATTTGTATTGTCGCTACCCTAAATTACAATAGGCTTAGAAATATCAGCCCACTTATGCGTGGCGGACATGAATTATTTGAAGAAGAAAAAACCGGCAGTCTGATTCGCGAAGTTTAAGTTCTCGATAGATTCTCGACCCCGGAGAACATTCCCGAGCTTTCTCGATCCGGGAGAACATTCCTTTTGCCTTTCGCTTCTTTTGGTACATACTCGCTTGACGTTAAGTGACGGGACACCGTGTATGTATGTGCCTCTGCCACAGGGTTCAATGCAGAGAAGAGGCAAAAAATGAAGTTTTCCGCTTTCTAACCGCAAAATAGCACCTTCGCCGCTTTATTTTGGGTTCTCAGGCGGAAAAATTCTATTCGTAACTCGTTCGAAATGTACTATTGCAAAGTATCTTCATAGTAATAAAGACATTTAGAATTGGAATTAGTGCGTGAGGTGTAGTTACCTTCCTCAGCCCGCACGGCCGGCTGGAGCGGCTGGAGCGGCTGGAACGGCTGGAAAGCCTCGAGCTCGGGCGAGGTGGGCCGCACAGCCACGTAGCCGGGCGGTGGTGGCGCTGGTGCGGAGTAGGGCGGCGGCGCGTCCATGGGCGGCACGCCGGCGGCGGCAGGCTGCGGGTTACATGGCGTTTGTAGGGACGCGCGGGTCGCTAAAACACACGAATGTCATTCATTATTCAATTGCTTCGTTTAAAAACTACTCGGACTGAGCGGAGGATAAAGACCGGTGTCCGCGTCGCTAGCGTCAATGACACAAGAACGACATTGCTTACTGGCCGCTTTAGACTTTAATTATAGATCTATAAAAGTGTCCAGTAAGTAAGTATGAAATCCCATCACATATCATAATATTTAAATAAAGAACTATTGTTTTCCAAAGATAAGCTAAGGAGGTTATTGGCAGATAAGAGCCTTTAATAAAAAGGAGGTAACATAGAGGTTGACGTGTCCGAATAACACTTATATTGCACAATGTAAAATTGCGGAAAACTCAGTTCATTCGTATTTTTTACTATTTTGATATGAATTAGGAATTAGAAATTCGATACTAACAGAAGAAAAAGACAAATAAAATAAAATATTCACAATAAACACAAATTATTTTATTTCTGAGAAAAGCGCTATACACGCTTCGACCATAAGTGCCATCCTGGCCTCGTATCATAGCCGGACCCCGCCTTCGGCTCGGCCGGCCAAATCATACTCGTCCAGGATGGCTTACTTACTGGACTCTGCAGTAAAGTACTAGTTCTCGCTCGATTGCGCTTATTAGAAGTTGTTATGTCTCTCATAGTTTTATTAGACGTACTTGTATTACCCACAACAATGGGCTTGGTGAAATTGATTTGTTCAGTAGCTCCTTGAATTGAATAAAAAAATATTTAAGAATGCACTTTGGTTTTTAAATGTATTGTGTTTTTTATTTTTATTTTGTTTTCTATAATTCTAGTGTATAATATAGATTTTAGATTACTGAGTTAGTTAAGGGAACTATAGGTTTACATTTAAGAAATTCATGTTATTTAATTTGTTTAAGACTGTTTGCTTCTAAATAAATAAATAAATGAATAAATTTAGTTTTCGTTTTGGCCACCGGGTTTCTATATAACCCGGTGTCTACTGAATAGTCTACTTGGCTATTCAAACTAAGTCTCAAAGGGGTAGGTAGGTAGGCGTCAGGATTTATATTATATAGAGCCCTCTACACACCATATCCGTCGCGGATTAAATATAGCCAGCGCCAGGGGGCGCGAACAAAGAAATGCATCTTTAGCTTCAAATCTAGGCTAAACTAGACAACATAAAAATGTAGGATAAATATATGTTATAAAAGGTATATTAGGGATAAAAGGTATATTAGGGATAAGAATGGACTTTTAAAATTACCGGATATATGTTATATTTATTACTTAAAAATATATTTCGCAATGCATTATTATTCAACTAAATGAACAAGCGCTCGGAGACGAAAACAGTTTTCTATATGAAACTTACACTCAAAAATAGGTAAAAAAGGGATTTTTTTTAGTTGTTCTATTTTATTTTTAATATTATTATTACAGGAGTTTAGTAATATTTTCTATAATTTTCTTGGTCTCGGAGCTCGGCCTGCCCCGCGGGGCTCTGCGCGGGAGCATGCGTCAGTCTGCTTCGACGCGATGCGACGGGTATTTGTTTTCTTTGTCTAATTCTCAATGCCATTGGCCCTTGTTCAGCCCTTAACAATGCATCGACATTAATCCGCCGTGTAAAGCCGCCGAACCAGGCGGTGTGTAAAGCCGCCGAGCCGGCGGTGTGTAGAGGCCTTTACG
Source organism: Argyresthia goedartella (assembly GCA_949825045.1). Classification (NCBI taxonomy): domain Eukaryota; kingdom Metazoa; phylum Arthropoda; class Insecta; order Lepidoptera; family Argyresthiidae; genus Argyresthia; species Argyresthia goedartella. The sequence goes on along the minus strand of OX463814.1, from coordinate 22,848,566 downwards.
GATACAGGTCGGTTAACTAAAGTTGGTACGTTCAACATATTTACACGTTGCGCTTGTATAGTGTCTGTGAATAAGCGCGCGGCGTGACTTTGCACTGCATGGGCATCAAGAATAGCCTGTCTGTCTTCCTCGCGCGCGGTCAAACTTATGAGTATGAAAGAGACAGTTATTGTTTTGCTTTTTCAACTGGTTATAAATACAGAGTGATCTTTTTTGCATTCGTGTCACGTGTCAATAGACGGGCGTTATTGTGATTGTTTACCTATTTCGAGGTTAGAATAAAATCATTCATTTTTAAACATACCGTAGAGTGAAATTGCATTAGTGTAAGTACTGCGAACGTGCCAGCTTTAGTTACCTGACCTGTATAAAGAAAAGCAACTCACATGCCAAGATCTTCAACGTATCGGGATGCCGCAGCACGTAGAGCACTATAGCGCCCAGACCAGCCAGGACGAGCACCAGGAGCACCCCTACCGCCCACACGTACGCCGGCAGCGAGCCATCCATCGATCCTTCTGGGACGCACGCGGCGTTCACGTTGCCGCTGGGGTCGTTGACCAATCTGAATGGAAAATATTTCAATCCAGTTCAAAAATAGTTAGTTAAAAGTAGGAATTTTATTTAAGAGTTGTCAAGGTGGCAAATCACAACAAACCGGTAAACTACATCTAAGTAACAAACTACCTATAGTACAGTTGGGTTAATTCTATTATTAGCAGCTTACACGCAGAATAATCTGCTAATAAATTTATTATCGGAGACACCAGTTCCCGATCCATATCATTAAAAAATTACATCATTGCAATTCCTAGTTTGTTATCCATCAGTGCACTGTATGAATCACATTTTACCTCAACCTGTATAGTTTATTAATTTTGTTTTCCGCTTTTTAAGTTCAAATAAGCACCTTCACCGCTTGATTTTGGGCTCTCAGGGGGAACAATTATATTCGTAACTTGTTCGAAAAGGCTTCTTTACGAACCTCGCTAGCCTTTACGAACTCGTAGGAAATCTACTATTTCACTTCCCATGCTCGCAAAGTTCGTGTTTGTTCTGGATGTAGCTATGCTGCACAAAACGCCACTTTAATGCTCTAGTGCACAAAGAAAAATTATTTTAAAGGCTGAGATAATCGGGCCTAACAGCCACACGCACAATAAAACTTCGTAGAATAAACTTGTTATTTTAGCTGATTTGCTTTACAAAATTTTACATTCTATCATTAAGTGTTTTCTATTATTAAAACTAGATATAATAGAAGTCAATTAATATTTAAAAACGTATCGAACCATTCAATTACTTGGCAGTACTTACTTGAAAATTCCTCAGTCTAATGTCGAAAATTAAAAACAAAATTAAAAAAGAAAATTGGCGGGCGGGAAGCTCTTTTTATTATTTGCAATTTGTTGCTGTTTTATGATTGTTGTTTTCCGATCATTTGTATGCTATTGTTTCAATTTCTGGCAATCGAAGTGAAAAGCAGTGTGTATAACTCGGTCACAAACCCCATTTTACCCTCGACTTCCTGGGGCTCGGGTGGATATCAACGTCTCGGGTGAAATGGCGTGTTTTATGCCCTTGTTGTAGGTACAATCTACTACAACGTGATCTATCATCGTACCGCCAAGCCGCGTGCCTGCTGTTTCCAAAGAGCGCCAAAACTCACTCAAAGGTGGCCCCGCCGCCGCCGCCGCCGCCGCAAGAGTAATAAATAAATATGGTCATTTGTTTATATTACTCGGGCGGGGCCACGTCTAAATAAATAAACTGTACTGTACTTCTATACTACTATTTCATCATAGCTATCATATTCTTTTAGTTGCTGAGCAATCAAAAGAATGTGTCTACCAAACAACCAAAACGCAGTTAAGCCAATGGAAAATAAAAGCTAGTCGTCCTTCACCAATAATCACACGACCTTGGTCAGTAGAGTCGGTATGTCTCCCGGATCGCCGAAGCAACGACTAATAATGTAAACTTTTAAAATGCGAATACGAATCTTCGTCCGTCTGGCCTTGACAGTACGTGAGTTTGTTACTGCGCCAATGAGAAAATTATTGCTTGCTTACATTAGGAAGGTACTTACAGGTATAAAAATCGTTAAAAGTATTTGTATTATATACATACCTATCCGGCGCGCTTATTATGGTGATTATGATAGCCACATGATAGGGCGATTACTACATATTAGCCAATATAGAAATAATAAATTAAATATTCGTCGATCACGCTTCACACTACTCTTACCGCCAAGCCAACCCATCAGAAATACCTACTTGTTGATCTAACATAAAAATATAGGTAGCTCATCTAAGAAGTGAAATGCCTTCGTTGGTCAATTTATTTACCTTGCCTCGTCTTGCTCTCTTTGTTTATGTTCCGCTCTGTGGTGTCATGTTGTTGTGTATATCTCTTGTGTGTTTTGTTTTTATTTGGTTGTGCTTATGTTTAGTTTTTAAGAATGTTTAATTTCATTGGCTTTATTCTCATGACTGACAATCAGAGACGCGCTGTCATGTTTTTATATAAATGTGACACGCCGCTAACTAGCGATGTGTCAAATATATTCAGCAGCGAAACAGTCGGTCGTGTAATGAGTACAAAGCCTCAACTATTTGGCTAATCTAATTAAGAGGATACCAATACGCACCCAGGCAGACAGGGCCCGCAGTCCGTCACGGACGTCACGCACTTGACAGTGACGGGCAGCACAGAGCGCATCAGACCCTCGCACTGCAGGCATTCTTTGCAGAAGCGGCTCTCGCAGTAGGAGCCCTCGTTGCACTGCGACTGGTCGAAGCAGCTGGTGGGCTGGCTGAGCACCCCCGCTGCACAGAGCAGCAGGCACAGGCCTCTGGAAAAGCAGAGAAGGCAGTTTTAAGCACGCAACTCAACAAGGGTCGGCATTCTATGGGAGAGAATGACTTATCTAAAGCAGAAAAACCCTAGAATTGTAATTTATAGGTAGCGCACGGATATAAATGATGAACGCTTATAATAACTATGGCTGTTACAAATTATATTTTATTTTTAAACTTCGACCAGAAACGCGAAGGAAAAATAAGTTCAACGAACTTGAGTCAGTAGTTTATCTTATCATTATTGTATCGTTTTCAAAAACTGCTTTTACGCCAGGATATTGAGAAGACTATTCGTCGTATATCACGATAATTATCCTTTCGAATTGCGAATTTATGCAACCACCAATAACTATTTACATACATACATATGCTCACGCCTATTTCTCGGAAGAGGGGTAGGGGTAGGAGAGACTAAAGACCTCTACCTGCTACGATCCTGGCATACATCTCTCGCTTCCTCAACTTACATCCATAAGTCTCTTCATGCAAACTCGCCGGTTACGGGTACTTCGTATTTGCCCCTTCACTAACAAATCGCCGATTTGGTATTTATAGGACCTTCTTGGGCGTCCCCGACCGAAGGCTCCTTACACACCCGCTGTATCCATGTGTTTCGTCAATCTCCTTTCATACATCCTTTCAGCGTGACCAAACCATCTAAGCTGGCATTTCTCTATCCTGGTCACTATATCTTCTTTCAATTCACAGCGTTCCCTTCTAACTTCATTCTTCAATCTATCTTTCAATGTTACTCCACACATACTCCTCAAAGACCTCATTTCTACAGCATTTATTCGGCTTTCATGTTTTTTCTGCCATGCCCAACATTCGCTCCCATACATCAATGTCGGACTTAACACTCCATTATGAATCGCCAAATCACAATAATAACTATTTTGACTCGAATATTGCATTATAGTGTAATAGAAATGGTTAAAATTGACTGCCGCAAAATCATGTCGACCATCTAATTTCCATACATTTTAATACGGCCGCAAACTGAACCCCTCCCCTTATGAAAACCAGTTAGATAGTGATCACATTGATAATTTTCACAGGATTTAATAATATACTGGCGGCCGTAAACTAACAGTGAATTAATAGTAAAGCCCGAAATTTCTAAACAGGTGGACAATCATGAAACAAAGCAAAAACAAAGAAGAAAAATATATTTGATTCATCCATCATGTCAAATATCTGACCACCCACCTAAAATTATTACATTTTCATAAGTAAGTTCGAGGCCGGGAGGTATACCGCAAACTAAAATTATTGTATTTTCATAAGTTAAGTTCGAGGCCACGTAGTGTTTCAGTTTTCTTAAGATTTTCCACTAAATAAGTTAGAAATTGTATTAATTATATACCTACCTCAGACAGAAAATCTCATACGGTTTTGCGAACATATCGACTCTGGCAGCACACTGCACATGCGTCCAAGTGAATGAGAATCGTCTGATTAATTTAATCCAGCCAAATTAAATCGTCCCGAATTCTGGCACTATCCTTGTCCCAAAAATCTGATGTTTAAGAAGACATAAGAATTCTTATTATGATAATATTTCTGCAGTAGGTAGGTCCCTCAAGCGGCCGCCAACTAGCCCCTGGCCGATAGCCATAATAAAATAACCCTATTCCCACATAGTGATCCTTACCGTAGTATCCCAATGTTTGCTTGTGTAAATATATTATTAATTTTATCTACACACGTATCATAAACCCTCTTTACTGCGTACAAAAACCGCACGTTACGATCAGCATAATGTTAAACTACTTGGTAAAAACTCATTTCTTATCTGAAAAATTACACATTATGACCATAATGTGTAGTTTTTCTACATATTATGACATTCAAATTTCGAACGCCGACGCCCGCCTGCTTGCCGCCCCTAGTTTGTCTGTGAAGTTGGTACTGACATTCAAACTTCGAACGCCGACGCCCGCCTGCGTGAAGTTGGTGCTACAGAACAAGCTTAACAACTGCAGAGCCACAATGCCGGTCAAACATGCGGTTCCTGAACACATCAAAGAGAGCTTATGATATGTGTGTAGATAAACTAGTGTATGTAACTGTACATAATTAGGCATTAAAACTCTCGAGTGATACTATTATGAAACGAGCCGAAATTAATGCCCTCCATTATGTAGCAGTCACATAAACTACTATATTGTTTTATTTAACTGCTGTGTTGTTTTCTTTTTGTAGATTTTTTTATTTTATTTTGAGCTATTATTATGTGTTTGTGTCTGTACCTACCTGTTAGTTGTTACAATGAATAAATGAATTCATCTATCTAGCAATCTAACTGAATCTAACGGAAATGAGTCATTTTCCTTAAATCTAAGCCTGATTCGACATTATCTGATACATTGATACATTTGCTCGAAATATGACGGTGATGACTTGATGAAATAGCTGTCTGTACCTAAAGTAACATAGCTGTTCTAGCTGTAGTCACATCCATGATTTAACTGCTGTGTTGTTTTCTTTTTGTAGATTTTTTTATTTTATTTTGAGCTATTATTATGTGTTTGTGTCTGTACCTACCATGTTAGTTGTTACAATGAATAAATGAATTCATCTATCTAGCAATCTAACTGAATCTAACGGAAATGAGTCATTTTCCTTAAATCTAAGCCTGATTCGACATTATCTGATACATTGACACATTTGCTCGAAATATGACTTGATGAAATAGCTGTATATACCTAGAGTAACATAGCTGTTCTAGCTGTAGTCACGTCCATGATGAATCGAATCCCTGCTAGATTTTGTAGGTACCTGCTGCTACCATACCTTCATACAATGACCCTGATCATGAACGTACAAGATAATCTCCATAACATATCTACAATGGCATAATTGTTATCAATATCATTCAACAAACATCTTACTTTGTTAGCCTTTTACGCCACATTGTGTTTTTGTATCATCACATTTTTAACACAAGTAACATGAGCTTAATAGTCATACCTATGGGTACATACATAACAAAGCAACTTTACGCGTGAACTTGTCAACGGTGGTAATTATATTAATTATTCCAACCTGAGTATATGTTAAGGAACTCGAGACAATCTAGAAACTTCAAGTTGAGATAATACATACATAACATAACAACTAACTATGGTCAGACTGTTAATAAATAAGGTGCGAGTAAACAGCGAACATATGAGTGAGTACAACAGGTACCTAGGCAAGTATATATATATATATATATAATGATGACGACGTGAGATGTACAGGTTTGAACGTCCTTTGGTATAGTTAGTACCACAATGAGTGTATTGAGTAATGCATTAGGAGACCATCGTTGTGTGGGAGGACACTTCGACGAAATAAGCGAATTAAGAACGAGTTTGAAGATATGAGCCATGCTTATGATATATGTCGTCATCAGCTCTGCTTTATTGTTACACTTAGACACATTTATTTAATTATACGGCAGTATTTTTGGGGTCGGCAGCTAAACATAAACATAACATGAATGTCTAAATAATAAAAGGGCACTTGTCACCCTTAATTACAAAGTAACAAATTTTACAGGAAGTAGAAAAAACCAAGTATTTCTAAAATCTAACTTCTGCCTCTGTCTAAAAAGTTTATTTTTCTTCCTCAAACTGGTCAATAGGTCATAACTTCAAGAATGTGTGAGGTATCTACGTCAATAATACCTTAAATGAAAGATCATTAACTAAGAATGTTTTTATAAAGATTTGCACATAAAAAGCTTTCACTTATTTTTGTTAAATTAGGTCCGAAAAACTTATTTTATTGATGATTGAAATTTGTCGTGCTCTTCAATGGTCTGTAAAAACCAAGTCTGACCTAGCAGATGCACAAATGAAGATTTATTAGAATGCTTATTAAGTGATTTATTCGAATCAATTGTAAAATAATCCAATTATTGTTTAGTTTTGCAATGATAATCTCTTAACTGTGAAAATCTGGAAATTTTCTTCAAAAACACTAAATCAACAATAAAATTTTAACGGTAAGACTTTGCCGTATGTATGTTTGGCTCAAATGGTTCTAAATGGTCTGTATTAGCTTCGGTTTAAGTATTTGCATCGACTCGCACCTGTAGAGTTTTTTTTTATTATTATATTTCAGTTGGTGTTACTAGCCGATTGTATATAATGTTCCAGAACGGGATATATTCTTCAGGAATGTATTGTGCTAACTTTTGCAAATCTTAGATTTTCTCTGTGCTAAATATTGGAGAATCATACTATTCTGCAAAGGTAGATGAAGATTTAACTGGTTTTTAGGGTTCCATACCCAAAGGATAAAAACGGGACATTACTAAGACTCCGCTGTCTGTCTGTCCGTCTGTCACCAGGCTGTATCTCATGAACCGTGATAGTTAGAAAGTTGAAATTTTCACAGATGATGTATTTCTGTAGCCGCTATAACAACAAATACTAGAAAACAGAATTCAATAAATATTTAAAGGGGCTCCCATGCACCAATTCTTTCAATACCACATACAAACTTATGAATGCACCTGGTTACGTAAATGTAGTGTGAAAGAAGCCGCACCAATTACTTGTAAACAACATTTTGCTATGTAATATCCAAAATATTCACTCCATCCCTACACCATTGTTCGTGCGCGAGGCCGACTCGCACTTCGCCATTTTTGTGTTTGTTTTTTTTTCAGTTCAAAAGTATGATGTACTAGGCCACAATCAATTCTTTTACTAGCATTACTCGTGAGAGTTGAAATCATAAGTTTCTCTTTCAATTGTCCCCGCTGTATACCTACCATTGGATAGGTTCGTTTTATAATAAAAGTTGAGAAACCATTCTTAGAAATTGAAAACCTTTTCTACTAAATTACTTTTCTACGTGTGCTGAAGCGTTCAGAAATAATTATTAAAAGGCCACATTACTTGGACAAGTGCCATTTTAGTATTTATTCGGATAATGGCAGTCCTGCCTGTCATGACATGACGTGTAAAAAGCACGGACAAATATTACAACGTATTACAAAGTATTTAGACATTCACATTACATTTACTTACAAGCACTTACATTGGTTCTGGCCCCGGGAACCAGAAACAGCGATTGTGACGGACATAAAACATACAGATCTGGGGATGTAATTGTCTTCCTCCCCAGCCGGGACTCAAACCCGGGATCCCTCGCCTCGCTTGGTAAGCACTGCCTCGACCGCAACACCACAGAGGTCATCCCACTAAACCACCACTATCATTTTATAGACGATCTAGGGTAAAATCACCGGTTACCCGACCAACACCCTTTTACGACCATTGAGCGAATTTTCCTCAATGTGTCCATCCATTTTTTTACTAGCGCTACAAATAGCGTAGCAAGTTCACTTTGAGTTTGATCTCATTTCTAACCTCGAAGCTGCCCTAAAAGATTCTCAGTTGCCATTAGAAAATCTACGGGGTAAAGGGTGTTGGGTTTTTTACGAAAAAATAACGAGGTGAAGACTTCTCAAAGGTAACACATATTATGTCATGTTTACTTGACTTTATACTAATGCGGTGTGAAATATATGTTAGTAAATATTTGCCTTTGAGGAATTTGCTTTGGATAAAACATATTTTCATTCAAGATTTTGACTAGTCGGCAAACAGGTCCGCGTTTTCCATAAAATCGTAATGCGATTTTATTTCATATTTCGTCCTCGGCTTTTATTTCAAATAGTAAATTTCAATTTTGCAGAATTAAAAGAAACAACTAAAATTTTGGATTTTTATACCAGATACGTTGCAGCCTATATAAAATTCATTTATGGATGGCTTTAAACAAGTTTGTTAGCTACCTATTTCCTACGTCCGACACAGCCGCTAACTAGCCGCATTTTTTATATGCGGGGGTAGCTGATTGTAAAGTCGCGCTCCACCTGTAGTTATCATATAGATGCTGCCGCGGCAGATAACTTCTTTTCGTTTGGTGAACGATAAGTTAGTATGGATACTTCTGTTTAGAGATATGCGAATAGAAAACAAACACTAACACTTGTAAAGTTTTTCGTTGTCCATTAATTTTGTTTCTGCGTATATTTGTTTTGTTGGTGATTGATTGATAATTGAAATTGAAAAGTAACCTGATAATTTTATTTTTCTGTCGTTGTAATTTAGCTATCCTCGTTTTTGTTTTTTGTTTTTGTAGCAGATCCCCATATTTCGATTAGGTATAGCAAATGTGGATTAACTAAAGGATTACATGTTGTTAAGCTTAATTTATGATATTACGGAGTGAGCCACTGAGTGCTGCTTATATTTACTTATAATATGCTCTATGTGAATATTCCAGGTTAACTGGCTATCGAGATACGACCCGAGATATTTTTCATGGGTTTTCTGTTGGAGGGGTACATCGTTTATGGTTAGAGCAGGGTGCGGTTGTAATGGTTTATTTTTGGATTTAGTAAGTAAGTAAGTGGTACTGAAGCCAGACATACAGGCTTCTTGTCCTTGTGCAACCAGGTCGTGTATTGATGGACCAAAGTAGAACAAACAATTGTAATCCGCATATAGGGTAATTTTGTCATGTAGACCCAGGTATTGTATGATGATTACGTAAGTCACAAAAATCAAGGGGCCTAAAATATTACCCTGAGGGATTCCGCAGGTTATCGGTACCGCACAACTTTTATTATTGTTATCAGTTTTAACTAATGCGGATAATTGCCTGGATGTGTTTTGTAAATGTGTTTAATAAATTAATTTTGGTAACTTTTGTTGGTACCGGACGATATTATTAATGCGCCGAGCTTCCTAAACTTTAAAATTAAATAAAAAAGTGGCTTGTCAAGAAGTCGTTCTAATCCTATGAAGAATTCATAAATTTTAAGGAACGACGTACAAAAGTACATATTCTTTTATTTGTACCCATAATAATATTACATTATACACTTACGAGTAATGACAACATCGTTATTAATGATGTGACATATGTTCCCTTAATCTAATTTGATTTTATACATTTTATTAATTTTATGAATTTTGTTTGACTTGTAATGTATATTACCAATAAATGATGTCTTATGTCTTAATGATGAAAGTTAATGAATTTATTAAGTTAACAAAAGATAACTAATGTATGTGGTATACCATTCGTAAAAGCATACATTAGGAATGACAAGACACCGACATCTGGAATTAAACCAGTTTTGCACCCTATATATTATGTACTATATAATAATTAGGCACCTACTTAATGTTTTATTATGCTTGCTTGATTATGTTATGACGTTCATTAAGTCTTAATTTTTGTGCTATTATGAATAAAAAAAATTGAACTGAACTGAACTGAACTGGTGTTTGTAAAGTTGAGATTTTTTATTTTTGTGAACCCTTTTTGTGACTTTGATGGCTCATAATTATTTTTCTATGGGTTATCAGCACGAATTAAGAACGCTGGGTAGTTTATTTTTTTATTCAAATTTAAATAGAGAACACTCTGTAACTAGGCCACTATTCGAGTAATTTTGGCGCCATTTAGTTCTGTAAAAGTCAAAAAGTTGATCGTTTCATAATAAAAAAATGGGGAAAAAATAAAAGTTGTGATGCATCTACAAGGGAAGTAATAATAAAACTTCGCGATATGAATTGGTCATATAAAAAGATTGCCAATCATTTGCAGTGCTCAAAAACGATGATATTCCACGCTGTGAAGCATTTTAACACACATCAAACAACTTTAAATATTCCTACCTAAACAGAGAAAGTCATCTCAGCGAGACGATCGAAATATCGTGCGTTTGGCAAAACAATACCCTTTTAAGGGGTCTAATGAGTTAAAAAAAGAATACTTTGGTGAAAATAACCCTTCAGCGATCTCAGCGCGCACTATCCGAAGGCGATTGGTAGAAGCGAAGTTGAACGGAAGGATAGCAAGAAAGGTGCCCATGTTGAAACAGTGTCATAGGCAAGCCCGGCTTGCATTTGCTAGGAGGTATGAAAGCTGGACAGCAAGACAGTGGAAAAATGTTCTTTTCTCTGACGAAACAAAAATTAACAGAGTATGTTCTGATGGGAAACGATATGTTCGACGCCCTCCGTATACAGCATTCGACCCCAAGTACACAAAAATGACATTAAAGCATGGTGGTGGAAATGTGAAAATTTGGGGATGCTTCTCTGGTCATGGTGTTGGACCTGTTAGACTGATAGAAGGAAACATGGATCAATTCCAGTACAAAAATATACTCGAAGAAACTATGTTACCATATGCTGAAGACGTACTTCCGATTATTTGGACATTCCAACACACTGCACGCACCGTTAAAGAATTCCTCACATCTCAATCAGTTTCTGTCTTAGAATGGCCACCGAACAGCCCAGATTTAAATCCCATAGAGCATCTTTGGTGCGAAGTCAAGAAAAAGGTTTCAAATCGACGATGTGGTAACCTAACTGAGTTATATAACGTTTTTTAGAAGAATGCGCTCTATTTCTCTTGAAAAATGTCAAAAATTGATAGAATCAATGCCTCGTCGGTGTAAGGCAGTTATTAAAAGCCATGGTCACGCTACAAACTATTAACTTAGAATAAAATATATTAAATTATAATTTTTAACAAATTGTCACTGTCTTATTTAATGTGATTTGTAAAATCTAAGTATCTACGGAAACAACTCTCGAGCAGCTTAAGAATCGTTCTTAATTATTTGTCCAGCATTTTTACTACTTGAATTTGTAATTATCGATAATCAATTAAATTTGTAAAAAAAATAGTAAATGTTTTAAATATTTACTCCTAATCCCGTTTACTTTATCGATGTAGCTATTTCATAACACAACTAATTACTTTTAAGAAGGAACTTAAAAGTACACATAGCATAGTTTTGAAAAAAAATAATATCTGGTACTACCAATCGTTCTTAATTATATGACCACCACTGTATATATATATATATATATATATATATATTGCGCAAATGCATCGTCAGTACTCAGTAATGTATTTTTCTTAATGTTGCACTCTATTATCATGGGGTAACGGATCAGAAAATGGAATATAGGCATCACTATAGAAATTATTTTATTTTACTTCACATCATAATTGTCATGATTTTTCATGTCATATCATCGTCGAGTATTTTCGCTGGCCGCCATGACAGCTCCTTTTTTTAAAGGCATTTCGGTTAGGCTATGTACTCCCAACGAAAGGCGTAAGGTCAATTTTCTACTCCAAAAAGTATGGTCGACAAACGGCACATTAACGGCCTACAACTGAACAAAATGGCCGTTAATTAGTGTAGTAGTTTAAAATATTTTGATTATATTTTTTTTATAAATGCAATCTTTGAATATTTTTATTGATTTCTTTAGTTTATGAAACTACTATAATTGGAGGATTGGGCACATTTTTTTTTACGTGGAGTACAATAGGTTCATGGACAATTTTCAGGTTAAATTAGTTATTTACATAAAGTGGCCGCAAAGGGTTACTTTTACCCTATTATGGTTATCTAGTAGTGGGACTGCTGGTTGTATTAGGTAGTACTGACTGAGTGACTGACTGAGAACAATTAGCACTAGGAACTATTCATACTTTCTCATTACAATTAAGGTAAATATTAATCAAGTCTGTAGGTAATAATACTGTTACAAATGTAACGTAATAAAAAAACAAAGAACTACATATTACTCGTAGTAATATGTTATTCTTTGTTTGTTTGTTACATCTATGCGTATTCAATATGGTTTTTATAATACATATTGTGCAATAGATTATTCCCTCTTATCATCTATGACAAAGAGACAGACATGTAGTTAGGGAAATACTACAGAGTACAGAGTTGCAGACATTGCAGGAATGACCTATCTAGTAGGGAGGTAGGTAGTAGGTATTAAAAAAATAAAAAAGGCAATCAACTTAACATCAAAACATTTACTTAATCAATTATAAAATAGCCCATCCACCCCTTTGGATATAACTGGTTAATTTGAAACTGCTGAAACATTAAGGTGCAACAGCCGAGATCGTTTAAACACAAAAAGAGGAAAGCAAAACGCATGAGTAATCCTCCAGAAGAGAACTGCAAAACAAAACAACCAAGACTTCAGATGAGAGCGAGTGAGATGTGATATAACTGGCGGCCCGTGAGAGAGGAGGTGCGAGGAGCACTATCGGCGATCAGCTTATTCATCGCACTATTTTAATTTATCCACAGTCCACACGTGTCTCGAGATGCTCGACTTTGAGAAGATCCTATTGCAAAACTGTTGATGATGCAACCAGAGCAAGCTAGTGCTTTGGTTTAATTGAACTCGTAAATCTGAGATCCTTTTGTTATTTTCATCATCCTGCTTTTAGGTTTGGGTTAAGTCGCTCACAGGTGCCAAATACAATGCGATGCTATGGCGAATATGGCGAAACATACATTGCACCCTGACCGCCGTAAACTGGACCCTCGCTCGCGATGGTCCGCGGGAGCCTAGTGTCCGCTACACATAATTATTATTTTCGCGTAACGGTCGAGTTTAAGGCGGCTATAGTAGTATAGGAGGAAGCAACCTCATAGTATTTGAAGATCAAATGCATTAAATAAATTGAACAACTTTCCTATAAGGTCTGAGAAAAAACAGGCGAGGAGTTAATAAGAATAAGACACTGTACTTAGGAAACTCCCTCATTATGTATCAGACCTGGAACACTCGTTAGATTGGTAAGATATACTTGTCATAACAAGTCCTGTTTGTTGTTGACCGGATTGAGAAGGTAGCCACCTGTTCAATTGTGTCCAGGGTCGTTAAGACAACAAAAGAGAATTGATGGCTACAACAAAGGCAGAGCATTACAAAAGCCTCTTCTCAAATTCTTTCAAATGTTTGAAAAATCTTGTAAAACTCGTAATAGGTATATGATAAGGTGGACTTAATCTCTGCTAATGAGTTTCGAGTATTTGGTATGGTAGGTAGATATATAGGAGCACAGAATACTTAAAGGTAATATTAATTTATCTAGTAACCTCCAGTGCCTACATATAAAGCTACTCGAAGGCCCTGTTAGGGACCCAACTAGTATACAGGGCCCGAGAAAGAGTGTAATGTAATAAGCCCTTTATGTTATACCTACACCTGTACCAGATAAATCGACACCGCCCCTTCGGGACTATCGTCAATTAAAGCGAGAGGATTGAGGAGTTTCGAATTGCTGACCTTGCCATGGTAGGTACCTACTACCTACTCGGTACTTGGCAAAAATACGTCAGGTCATTCATTAGCATATAGGTTTGGTTACTTAGCATAATATTAACGATAGGACGCAGAGGCCTCTTAAATTGTGATTATTTCGTAACAGCCTTTCAGGGGAAATGATGTTAGGTTCCTAATCCCTAATCGATCGTGAACCAGATAATATTACTAGTGACAGTAGACAAAATGCTTGTAGTCTGTCTGCTTGCGGTTGCGTGCGATGTAGGTAGGCGGAATTTGAAGAGGTTCTCAGACAGAGATGTCTCGTCATTCTATCGATCGTTTCGTTTACCAGTTACCAGGCGTACTACCGATTCCTTCCTATTGTTAGTAGCTGTACCAACCTTATATTATTTATTCTGAGCTATTAGGTACTTGCTGCTCTAGTAAGAGCTAAACACTCAAAATAGAAGATAGTATGTTTCCTATAGAAGTAGAGAAACCGATTTAGCAATAATGTGACTCAGCGGATTGTATAGGTACAGAAATCTTATCTTAGGATAGATAGGTATAGGTTGGTAGGTAGCTTCCTACCTAGCTGCATTAGAGGGGCGAGTTTAAGTTAAGTTAAGGGGGTAGATATCTCCCCCTCATCTGGGACTGGGCTGGGATAAGATGAAGAAGGGCCTAGTCAGGCCAGGCTTGAGCTGTGGCGTGAGTTTTATTGGTGGCTAGTTTACATATGCAGCTTATTTATTAGTTATTTATTACCTACCGCGTATCTGGGTACAGTAGACTGTCCTGTCCTGCCTAGGTTTGCTGGCAAAAAATATATTTTTAGAGATAAGCTCTCCTTTGCGCATAAGTGTTCATGTATTCTTACTTATTTTATTATTCATCGTGCAATAAAGTGTATTGATACCTATTGATAAAGGGGCTACATATTTATAAATTATGCCATCCATGCTCCGTGGATGAAAGGGCGTTTTCTTTTCCATACAATTTTACCTAGATAGAATGGAATCCGGTTGTGACGCAAGGAACAACAAGTAGGTGCTTAGTGCGAAATGAGACGAAAAATGCATGAGTCATAGACACCGCGCCGCCCCGCCCCGCCGCCACCGTCCGCGGCGGAGGCTATCACGGGCTGTTACCGAGCCATGCGCACGGAATAAATAAAACAAAACAACCTGTTCCCTGGATCGCTCTTGCGCAGGTCAGGCAGGTCCATGCCAACAAATAACATGATGCAACAGTTGAATAATTGTTGTAACGAACCTTTCAAGTTGGTTTTGGTTGGCCTACCTACTTAGCTCAATTACCAGGCATAATCTCAGCATAATTGGTATAATCTAGGTATTTAATCGTTTATTATTATATTCTTCCCCAAATGTGCAGTAATACCTACATAGAGCACAGAATACAGAAAGAATCTGCAAACATAACGTTTAGGGTTATTAAGGGTTGGAGTGTAGATAAGGGGGCGCCAAGGAAAAAAAACTTAAGATTTTTTTTCTTTCCCCCCCTTATCAACACTGATCAATTTCTTATGTCCACACCACAGTAGGAAGCACTTGGATCTAACTCTGCACATGTCCCCTGGGCAGTGCTAACAAGCAACAAGCATTACCAAGCTAGTAAGTATTTCTCCAGTTCTCAAGATCCTCTATATAAGGTGATTTCTAAAATTAAGTGTATGTTACACTGGCAAATTAACCTCAAGAGATAATTAAGCAAAAAATATTTTACACAAAATAGGGAGTTAGCTGCCCATATAACATTATGAATAGTAGGTAGGTATTAAAAATAGTTCAATGGTAAAAAGATATGTGAACAAAGACCCTAATAAGTCTTTGTTCACAAGGGTATGCCAATAATATGCAATATCCTAAGACTTAAGTATCCAAATCTGCAAAGATGACAGTACTTTTTGTGCCAGAGTGAATAACGAACTGGAGATAAACTTAAGGTCCACAAAGATGACAGTACTTTTCGTGCCAGAGTGAATAATGAACTGGAGAGAAACTAACGACAGGTTTTGCAAGTCACAAAGGTTGAGATAGGTAGGTTATCTGGAAAGATTGGATGACACTCCCAAAACCATCTCTTATGTGGACTGCGCAACTGAAAAGATCGGAGGAGCAATGCAAGAAAACATCTCAGAAAACGGAGGCCAGAGACAGAGTGAAATGGAAGAAGATTGTTGTGGTGGCCAAGACATCTGTGGAGACAAGACTCAAAAGTTAGTAGTGTCGCCAGAAGTAAGTAAGAAAGTTTAGTATCCTGGAGACTCTTCCTTGGTAGGTACATTATCACAAAGGTATAGCATGCAAAACAGAAATTTGAATTGTACTGATTGAGTTGAGGTAGTCATGTGGATTTTGTGTTCCACCCAATAAAAAAAATGTCTTTTTACATTTTTTGTTTCAAATTATTCATTTACTGTTTTAGTTAGATCATCAAGATATTTTAAATAAACAGATATTTTTGATTTCTAGGATTCCCGAGAAAGACAAAAATTCCAATTAAATACTAACGGCCTTACCACAAAAAAATAAACTACTTTTCAACACTTATTTAAAAACAAAAACTTTTTTAAGTGGTAACACAGAAAATTTCTAATTTTGCAGGAAAAAGTTGTGTCACTGAATCAGATAAGGCAATACAAAATCAAAATGATAGTAGTTACAATGTAACATAATACTTACATACAGGCACATTCAGTGTTTCTGGCCCCACACTAGTATACTCTGTGTCATAGGAACCAGAAACAGCCACGTCACAATCATTTAAGCATCTAAGACCTGGGGTTTTTTTTTCTTCCTGCCCAGCCAGGATTTGATACCGGGACCTCTCGCATGGGAAGCACAGCTTCAACCACAATGCCACAGAGGTTGTCCAACAAGTCTTTCTTTCTTTTGTTAAAGTATCAAGATTGAAGTGGTTCAGGAAACGTAGTTATTAGTAAATCACCCAAATACTTTTTGCTACTTTTTGGTTGATCCTGACCTCATGATAATAAAATATTAATATTTTTAGACCGATGGTATTTTCATCAACAGAGGCTTATGAGGGGACCACTGGGTCCTAAGTTCAGCAAGTCTTTAATATTGCATTACCCCAATAGGCCCCATATTTATAAAATATGCTGAAATTTTAACTCACCTCAACATGATCCTATCCTATGGATCGTTCTGATCAACTTTAAGCGCTGAAACAAAGTTCACTTTTTTCACAACTCAACAACTACTACCAAATAATCACTGAATTAATTTACTAAATTAAGTTTTTATTCGCACACTTATTTACCAGCGGGAAGGAAGCAAGTTGTTTCACGTCCGTTCACAAAACTTTCAAAGGCGAACGAACATGAGAAACGAAATGAAACTTTTGTAGCTTGGTTTGACATCCGCTGTCAAATTGTCAACATGTTGAGACTTGTTTGCACAAACAAGTTGCTCTCTGTCTCTGTCTACATACCACTATTAAACATCTAAGGATAAAAAGAGATAGACAGCGATCGTTGATTTGTATTGTGGGTGTTGTTAGTGCTAGCCGACGGGGCAGCGGCGGCGGGGCGGGGCGGGAGGATGGAGAGCTGTCATTTGGCTGTCATTGTTAAAGATGCCAGTGAGGCTCCTAAAATACCGTAACGAGATACAGTTTCATTGTCAACTCACAAGGCAGGAGGCAAAAATGTGTTTATATTATAGTGTTTAATATTAATAACCTTCAACATCAGACGAATTTTACACGAGTTTGCTGACTGGAATGAATATTGTAAACCTTGTGACTTTTGACGACCCGAATGGCCGAGTCGGCAGTGAGGTGGGGGCAAATATTTGTTTGACGAGAACGGATGTTTGTACCCTAGTCATGGTTTTTAATCTATCTAAGTATAATATTTAACTATATAAGTATGTGTATCGTTGTCTAGTACCCAAGATACAGGGAATCCTAGTTTGGGGCTAGATCAATGTGTGTCAATAGTGTCCAAGGTATTATTATTATTATTATTATTGTTTTAATATAATATGTAGGTACCGTAATTTAGAACATCTGCGCTGCAACGGCAGCTGGCTCTGGTGGCTCCATCTCAAGCGTTGCCAGATCGTCCTAAAAGGGGGACGCTTTGCGTCCTTTTTAACGTGGATCCGACCCATCTTTGTTCCATTGACAAAACTGTCCTTTTTGGGACGTTAAAATCAAATACACCAGTTTTTTAAATGAATTTAATAAAAAAAAACACAAATTTTATCAGAACGCTTTTTATCAATGTGCAGAATTAAGTTAAATTCATTTTGTGCACACTTGATCTTGAATGTTGGTTGGTTGACTGAGTGACGTGAAGTAAGAAACAAACAAATCATAACCAAAAAACTCGCAATGCTAACAAATGCAACAAAATAAAGTTGTATGCTAATTTTATTATTGTTTTTTATTTTAATTTTAAAAGAAGATATTTAACCATTATGATAATGTTCGCTTTTCAGATTTCTGATCCAGCAATGCAATATTTTGATTAGATAATTCGCATGAACTAAATGACCTAACCCAGCTTGCAATATAACTAAAGCTAGGTACTATTTCAAATAGTGTTATATTTAATTTTAACTTTAGAAGGAGATAGACATGTCATTATATTTTGATAATCTTCGCTTTCAGATTTGCGATCCAGCAATGCTATATTTTGATTCGATAATACCCATATGTTCATATTCATATTCATATTTATTTATTGATAACGTCAGTTACATGTCATTTTGTTATTGGTAAATAGAGTTAGTTCAGTTGAATGTCAAATAAAAATTACATTAAAATTAAAATGTGTCAAATTAAATTAAAATAATAATAATAAATTATATAAAAATATAAAAGAAATAATAATTTACTTAATTAACATAAATGTTGTCTAGAGAGAGACTACCTTGTTGGGTAGGTCTAGGAATTCCGAAAAAGAATAGAAGGTTTGCTCGACAAGCCAGCGCTTCAGACGCAGTTTGAAAGTGCTTGGATTGGGAGCATCGGTTACGTTGGCGGGAAGACGATTATATACCGCCGGATCCATGACGTGAGTCATCTTCGATGACTTCTCCAATGTGTGGGGGACCATCGCGAGTTTGTGACCGTGGCGGTGTGTTTTGCGGAGCGTGCGGAATGAGTCCAAGTTTTCGCGCACGTAGACGGCCACTTGCAGAATGGTGATGGACGGCAACGTCAGGATCCTGAGCGCTTTGAAGTGAGGCTTCGCTGATATGGGCTGATTGGTGATGATTTATGAATACGCATGAACTAACTTAACCCTATCTATCACTTAATAATAATAACTAAAATAAGTAGGTACTGAATAATTAAAACAGGTATCTCCTATTTCAAATAATTGATTATAATTTTATTTTTGAAAAGAAAATAGAAATCGTCCTTTTCTTGTGAAAACCGTCCCTTTCAGGTTCCCATATCCCGTGTAGGACCTGGCAACACTATCATTTCACTTACTCAACTGACTGCTCATATTGGCCAAAAAGGACCAGATTCTAGGGCCGTAAAACATGGAATAAAAAAAAGCTTCACCTCACTCACATCACACCAGTTGTGCGGCTTGTGCGCCAATTTTATTTTATCTGTGGTCCACTGACTCACCACTCACGCCGCCGCTCATCAATATCACTCGGTAATACTCGGTATACTTGCGGTATACATTGTTCTGTGTCTGTGCCACTCTTTTATGTATATTTCACTCAGAATAGGGAACTAAATATTTCATTGCTATTGTTTACATTTAGCGACAGACAGCGTACCTATTGTACCTACATCACTCCCCCTTCTGTTATCAAAACACTAAACTTATATTATTTCATGTACAGAATCATTACTTACATACCTAAGTAGTGATTGCAGTTTTGTACCAAGTGGTAGGTAAATACCTAGCATCATTTCAAACTTTCTATTTAACTATTATAGACAAGACACACACAACACATACATTGGTAGGGTACTTACATCTCAACAACGGACCTTATTAAAAGTAAGTATACCTACCTACAGAACAGAATATTGTTGGATTATCATCTACTCAATGCGCATGCTCTGTCACCTCACTCACAACTCTCACAAGTGAAAATCGTAATCGTACTCTGTCAGTGACTTTCAGAGAAATATCATTCGATTGACCTGTTGAATTCGGAGAAAACCCTCTCGCTGCAATTTGAATGGAGTCTTTGGTAGAAGATAATAGAGAGCAAGCAGCAGAAATGCCGCCGACGGATGTAAATTCGGAGAGATCAAGACTTGTTGGCCCGTCGAATTCTGGCTCAAACCCTAGCTACATGAACCTGACAAGTAACATATGCGCATTGTTGCTTCTGGGTATCATAGCATTCTGTTGTTTCAAGGATGGAGCCAGCCTGTTTTCTTTTCATCCTGTTTTGATGTCACTTGGGGTGAGTCTTAATACAAAATTAATGGTACAATATTTTCTGTCGCCTAAATTTATATTTGTCACTGCGATATCGATATATGTGAACTGCGTTAACCGAATTATTTTATCTGTTCCTAAGAAATTATTGGTCATCAAATTAATCGAAATGGTCACTAAGTATGGATCACCAAGTAATGCGATCCTTTTAAACAAATAAATATAAAATATGTCTTAGGTACTAATCGACATTAGGTGCAAAAAGGCTCGTCAATATTATCACACCATCTCCGTCTTTCTAAAGGTAGCCCTTTAGAAAGCCGGCCGTTTCAGATGCTTTTGCTGATTTTTTGTATGCTTTATTAGTGGATTTATAGATGATTAAAAAATTCGCGAACTGTCGGAAATTATTCGTTTTCGTGTTATATTTTTTTTTATTGCCATTTCAAGCATTCGTGACCATGGGGTTGTGGCTATATTAGGGTGGGAAAACGACGAAGTTGCCGTTTTTTAATGTTAGATGTTCAAGGGTTCATTGCCCTCGTGGCCATTGACCAAGTACTTGACCGTTTGTGTACATTTAACAGAAAATTCAGTTTGGCCATTTTTTACGCTCGATATCGTTCACAGAACATTGAACGACATCTAACGTTAAAAAAAACAGCAAATTTATCGTTTCCCCACCCTAATACACCCACAATATACCCACGGTCCCGAATGCTTGAAACGGCGATTTAAAAAAAAATATAACTTTTAAGTTATTTTTTTAAGTCGCCATTAGTTCATATGGTTCGCGTATTTTGAAATCATTAGAAATCCACTAATAAAACATTGAAAAAATCAGCAAAAGCATCTATCTAAAACGGCCAGCTTTCCAATTTCCTTCATTGGAAAACGTAACCTATTGGTAAACGAATTTTATGAAAATTAAACCAAAAAAATACGTCAATATTTCATGACATCTAGATTGCAATACAACCCCCGTATTAAATAAGTGCTTCGGCCAGCTTATAAAAAACAGGCCAAGTGCGATTCGGACTCGCGCACGAAGGGTTCCGTACCACCGTACAATGGTAAGGATAGTGTGCAGTGAATAGTTTGGATATTAAATAGCAAAATGTTGTTTACAAAGTTATTGGTGCGGCTACTTTCACACTTCATGTACGTAACCAGGTGCATTCATAAGTTTGTATGTGGTATTGAAAGAATTGTTGTATGGGAGCCCCCTTAAATATTTATTTAATTCTGTTTTTCAGTATTTGTGGTTATAGCGACAACAGAAATACATCATCTGTGAAATTTTCAACTGTCTAACTATCACGGTTCATGAGATACAGCCGGGTGACAGTCGGACAGACAGACAGCGGAGTCTTAGTAATAGGGTCCCGTTTTTACCCTTTGGGTACGGAACCCTAAAAAGTATCTGAATTGGCTCATCATGAAAGTACCTTATTGCAAATATGCTTGGTTAATAATGTCTGATCACTTTTTTGCTATTACCTTAATAGGGCTGTCCTCAAAAAAGTAGATCAATCATCAAAATAATAGATATTGTCATGAAATTAAAAGATCGATGACCTAAATAGAAGATCTGTCGTTAATATAGATCTGTCACCTAATAACAAATCTGCTGTAATGCATATGAAATATAACGGCTAAGTGGTGGGTCTTGCTTGGTGAAGACTAAAGGTGGTGGGCGAAGTGAAGCTGCTTTAGCCATTGTGTTAGGTTGACATGGAGGAATAAAAATCCCTCAATTTGTAATTGTTTAGTGATACACATTAGATGACAGATAAATAGACTTATTAGGTGACCGATGTCATAATCTGATGGCCAATATTATTTCCCAGTGATTTAATACAAATTTTAGATGGCGGTGTCGATTAATTACCTAAGGCGTTTTTGACGATTTTCTGTTTCCTCCCTCTGCCTCTGGTGAGATGTCGTGAGATTTGGCTCGACCCGTTCCCTCCTGATCTCTGAGATATTTCAAATTTAAATGCGTTAGATTTATTTAAAACCACATTTTGGTTCATTATTTTTATTCAAGACTATATATATCCGTATAAATAAAAGCCTAGTCATATATACCATAACCAAACATGAATGTAAAAAAATATTGACGACGTCGCATATTAAAAAAAAACATATGAAGAAACAGAAAATGTAATAATACAAACCGCTACATAATAAAAAAAATACAAACACACACTATATATATCCGTTAAATAAAAGCCTAGTCATATATACCATAACCGAACATGAATGTAAGAAATATTGACGACGTCGCATATAAAAAAAACATATGAAGAAACAGAAAATGTAATAATACAAACCGCTAAATAATAAAAATAATAAAAAACAAACACACACACATCCAATTCTTATTTTACTTGTTCCATGCTATTATAATATTGTTTTATTTTGTTATTGTTTAACTAAATGACATGGACTGAAGGAGCGGAGTCTCCTGTCACAGGTACTCTTTTTACTATCTTTGGTTAAACAATAAGCGTCTCACCACAAAAAAATAAATTTTAAGAATAATTTCACCACTTGTTTAATAACATAAATGTATAGGACAAATCGTTTGTTTTGAGGTAAAACTAGGTGTAACATTTTTGTAGTAACACGGCAAACATTTTTGTACTGTGACGTTTTTTTACTATTGTACTGTGAACAATAGTATTTTGCCATATTTTCCTCAAGAAACATGCACTTTAGTTGAACCAAATTTTCTCGCAATTTAAACGCTTTAGAAAAAAAAAGACTTGATATTTTGCGAAACCTCCCCCCTCCACCACGTGAGAATTGGTGAGATTTGGCTCCCCCACCCTCCCCCCTAAACACCCCACGTAATTTAATAGAGGACGCCCCGACCAATTTTATACATATATTATTTAGTGATACAATTTAGGTTACAGATCTACTATTTTGGAAACAAACATGATTTATTAGGTGATCAATAAAATCATACTCTTAAACTAATAGCTATCAAAGTAGAATACTCACGATCTTTTGTAGTAGTTTATGTGACTGCTACATAATGCCTAATTATGTACAGTTACATACACTAGTTTATCTACACACATATCATAAGCTCTCTTTGATGTGTTCAGGAACCGCATGTTTGACCGGCATTTTTGCATTGATCTCTGGCTCTGCAGTTGTTTAGCCTTTTCTGTGGTACCAACTTCACAGACAAAATAGGGGCGGCACGCAGGCGGGCGTCGGCGTTCGAAATTTGAATGTCATAATTGGACAAATTTTGGTACATTATGGTCATAATGTACAAATTTTCAGATAAGAAATGGTCTTAATGTGCGGTTTTTAGACGCAGTAAAGAGGGTTTGTGATACGTGTGTAGATAAAAGAAGTTAGGCATTTACAATAGTTATATAAATATACAGGTTTCCGGTAATTCGATACATATTTTATATATTATATTGGGAGAAGTTAATAGAGCCCATTTCCAGAAAATTTAATCCTATGCTAAAATTAATGGGTTTCGAGTAATTTGGGTTTTTGCCTTTTACATGGAAATAAGTGTTATATACATATATATAGATTTAACCAGGCGATAATTGTATGTCTTTATTTGGTTTTCAGTGGTTGATGGTAATGACAACAGCGATAAATGCTATTACTCCAGGAGATCTAGCTTCAGAATGGATGCCTATTAGACTTCGAAGTGCACGTCATTGGGTACTACAAGTATGTGGAGGTATTATTATTTTAACTGGGTTCATTATTATTGTTACCAACAAAATTATTCACGGAAAAGATCATTTCTCCTCTTTGCACTCAAAATTTGGATTAGCGTCTCTTGTTTTGATGTTTGGGACAATGGTAGGTGGACTTGGTGCTCTATACAGTCTTAAACTAAAACAATATATCGCTCCTATCTATACTAAAATAATACATGCTTTCGCAGGATTAGTTACTTTTATGCTTGGCATCATAACTATAATTTTGGGAGTATATTCGAGTTGGTGGACATTCGGAGATATACTTAGATACACAAATCTAGTTCTGGCCTTAGTAATTTTACTTTGTACTGTATTGAGGCCTATTTTGAAAGTTTATTTCAGGCTCAAGGAACGCATTGAAAATGCTCATTGATTTATCCATCTTCCAAAGTCCCACTTATAGTCACATTTACCAGAGTTCCAGGCTCGTTTATTTCTGAAACGGTTTTAGTGATAGGTAGGTATTTACGCAATACAACTATCGGCCTGCCTATAAATGTTGAAGCTTCAAGCCGTTTTGTGAAAATATCGAATCAGTTCTGCTCAAGAAGAAAGGAATAACGCATATTTATGTGACTTGCCAGCCAGTGGGTTTTAATCGAATGAAGGACCTTTCCGTGTTTCAGAGTTTTTGTTCGAAATCATTATTGTTTGATTACAAGTGGTCGCACGCAAGAATCTTTGTCGAAATAAATATTTGATATCCTTTATAGGGTTAAATGTATAGTCCCCAAGACCAATATATTTTATTTAAATTTACACAAACTAAAGAATATACATAAAATATGAATTAGTGATAATTATGGAAATACTACGTGGCAAATAAGACATCAATTTTATCATCAATCACATACATATTTAACTTTTCCTACAGTAATGTACACCGTACACTCTGTTTGTTATATATTTACTTTAGTAACTACCTTACTGAAGTAAATATATGTATATGAAATATACAAATGTCATTATCTTGAACCCGATTACGTTATTATAAGCGACACGAGCCTATCACTGTGCACTAACTATGCTACAATGCAGCACATCCATCGTTGGGTGCAATTTATGATTATTACACCTATACGTTTTAGCTTTGACTTAAGCTCATGTTTAGTTTCCACGAATAACATTATTATCGTATTTTGTAAATAGACTCATAAAAATAAAAGATAAAACAAATTGTATGGACTGCAATTATTGTGCTGTATTCAGTGACTGCGAAAGTCCATATTATAGCAAAAACACACTTGAAAAGTTTGACAGCTACAACAGTGACTGCATTTCAGCTTTAAATTCCCTTCACCGTTAAGTTGGTAGCAATGAAACCAGTGTTGCCAGCTTTAAAAAAATGTGTTACCCTAAAGTTAGAAAATATCATAACTACTCATATTATAAATGTTCATATACATTGTCGATACTAACTTTTATATAATTTACGTATTTCGTGTTGTGACGAGGTTGTAGGTAACCTACATACCTGCTTCCTATATTTATGAAAGCGGGATATTGTAAAGTGAAACTGGCAACCAGATAGGGCCCATTTTTGCCTGAAAGTTGACAGTTATGCACTTCAGCCAACTTACGGTGAAGGGAATTTAAAGCTGAAATGCACTCTATAATAATCGCAGTTCACATACAAGTTCTCAAGAGACATCCATCACCTTTCGCGTGCCGTTACAAAGCTGCGCTTTCTTCTAGTTACCTATTACTACACATCGTGAATAATGTATAATTGACTTACCGCTTATTATTTGTACGATTTTAAAAGAATTCTCATTACCAAATAATTTCTCAACATTTTTGTAATTAAAGACATACTTAGATGAAACTTATGTTTCATATCAAACGTAGTAAGAGTAAATATAACCATTGTATGTTAGTTATTATAGTACCTAGCTTGTTTTAAATAACAGCTATTATTTCACCATATCTTCTATTGTGAGCCAAAAGTATTATGTATCAATATAATTTAGCTAGATTGATAGTCTCACTATCATTCTGTAGTTCTGCTATGATTTATTAAATACCTATATGTATTTTTATTAATTTTCTTGATATTACATTTGATTACGATACATGTCTCATGTCTATATAGTATCTAAACATAACTTCACTAATTTGGTATTTTAGGTGGGTATAATATAATACTACAATCGCACATTAATTAGTCAATGGTTCTGCGTACTTAATTAAAGTTTAGAGACTGCTTTGCTATTTTAATAACTAATAAATACCATCTGCATTTATTCTGTTTTAAGTAAAAACAAGTATCTTATCCTAAGTTATATTAGCATTAGCTTCAAAAGTGTGTACATTGTGCAAGCAACTCCAAAAGTCCAAACGTAGATACCGAGGAACATTAAGATATGCCAATAATTTTCAGTCCACTTATTTTGAAACCCGGAGCCAATACATGTGTCAAACTAATTTTAAGTAAATTAAGAATACTTTATTATCTCAATATCAACCACAACTTACAGGAACCTATGTAAAAGTCAATAAGTAGCATGGATAGAAGAGTAGCTTTCTGTTTTGTGTTATTAAATGTTTATAGCAATTTATTCTACAACCTAATGTAACTATATATACTATAAATGATTATAAAATATCGATATTATAATGTATATTTGTACGTTCATTTTATGAACGCTATCACAATCATAATATTTACTTAACTATGAATTAAAAGCATTAAAAATATATAGTTTTTCATTATAACTGTTAATACGCTCAAAGTGAATAATTGGATTTTTCAGACTTCAACGTGGAATAACATAAGGCTTATGTGTAAACGATCACCAAAAACGCACCTATGTTACTACTAATAAATTCGAAACGACCGCCAGAATTAGTAAACGACCACCAAATTGTGTTTGGATAAATGATCGCCAAACTTCTTTTTATGTTTTGTGTATTTACCTAAGTTTATGTTTTAAGTATTTTTTGTTGATCTTACATGTTCAACCTAACACAAAGGATAAAGGATACCGCACTATTTTGCCCTCCACCTAAGATACCGCAGTATTTTGCCCTGATATTTTCTGCAACTTTTGGTGATCATTTACCCATTTTGGGTAGGAAAAAAATATTTTCGTGGTCATTATATTTGTTGCCGAAATTAATGTAAGCTGAAACCCCTCCATCTTGGTCTAGTATCTAGTTCATTCATTCATTTTCAGGTTTCCATCCTAAAAAATCCTTTAAGCTCTTTTTTAATTTAAATCCATTTTGTAGAGCATGACGATAAACAAACCCCACCAAAAACATTCTGTAAAAAACTAGTCAAGTCTCGATGGAGCTGCTTGTTTATCTCTAAAAAGTAATGAAATCTAGACAAAGTCTTGATTTCTTTATTATTATACACACACCGGCACAATTAGCGGAACAGAAAAAAAAGAGGGAATTTAGAACAATGAATGTAATTTTTAAACAATATATTATTTAAAATGAAACACCATACTTAAAGTTAAATAAAAATAAAAATTAAATTAAACAAAATGCATTTTTCTTCGATTTTTTAATTATAGAGAAACAGCAGAACATTCAAGATTTTCCAAAGGTTAACAACAATTTCAATGACTGTTCAATATCGAGTGTTTCCTCCTCGTGCTCTGATGAGGGTTGCCATCCGTCTGGGCATGCTGCGGATGGTGTTATCAATGGTTTCTTGGGGCAACCTCTGCCATTCTTCAAGTAATGCGTTTCGCAACTCGTTGAGATTATTGGGAGGTGGCATTCTTGACTTTACACTCCTCTTAAACAAGTCCCAGACGTGTTCTATAGGGCTCATATCGGGGGACCGTGCTGGCCACTCCATCACCGTTATACCAACATGGTTTAGGTATGTCTGTACTGAGCGAGCACTGTGAGCCCGAGCATTATCCTGCATTAGAATGAAGTTGTTACCGATGAAGGGGGCAAATGGCACAACATGTTCTTCTAAAATCTCCCTGATATACCGAACAGCATTCAGATTCCCGCCATAGACCACTACTAACTCCGTACGAGCTCCTAAACATATTCCTCCCCAGACCATAATTGAACCGCCGCCATATGCCACGGTTTTTTTCAAAATTAGACTGGATATACCGTTCTCCTTTGTGTGATTGTGTCTCCATACTCGCTACCTTCCATCAATTTGATTTAACATAACTCTGCATTCACCAGTAAAAAGAACCTGTCACCAGTCGTCGAAGTTTCAATCACGATGTTCACGACCAAAGTGTAGACGGTTTGTGCGATGATGTCTCTCTAGTTTTGGGGCTTTGGCGGGCACATACGAGCCTATACCCACTTCTTCGAATCTTCTACGAACTGTCCGCTCACTCATCCTTACAGCTCGTACCTCTTCCAGTACATTTCGAGCCTGCACCGCCGTTAGTCTCGTGTTCCGTCGGACTTGAAGTTGGAGAAAACGGTTATCCCTCCTTGAAGTACACCGTTTCCGGCCTTGTCCTCTCCTTCTCACCAGAGTATTCGTCAATCTGTATCGTTGGATGCTACGATGAAACGTTGATAACGATCGACGAAGGCTTCTGGCAATCGATCTGTAGGTTTGACCATTTCTCCTCATTTGATCTGCCCTAATGATTTCTGATGGCGTTAAATCAGGCATACTTAGATGCTCGTAAATTATCAATATGCTCAAAAAACTCAAAAGCCTCAAAAAACTGCAATTCAAAGCTTTTCAAATGGAATACACGATCCTTCTAAAAACGGACAAGCGATCGAAAAAAAATGAATCAATGAAAATTAAAAGAAAAGAATGAAAAAAATGGCATTCGCTTAGTATTCCATTTTTAAATTAAAACACAAATTTAAAAAAAGCTTGTTTAGCCGGCCAGTAACACGCAAAAATGCGTAAATACTCCCTTTTTTATGTTCCGCTAATTGTGCCGGTGTGTGTAGTTAATGTTGTGTGACTTGGCCGTTGAATATTCTCTAGGTATACGTTAGTGGGTACACGTCAATTTTGAACTACGTCGTATTTAATTACGCTTCGCTCACCCCCTTACCGCAGTATTTTGCCCGGCTTGGGTCTAGAATCGTTTCGCAGGAGAAGGGGGGTAAAAGGGGTTAAATCTGGGGCTGGCTCCCTGATTATAAGACTACCACTCTTATTACAAGGTAATGCATATTTATCGAGTTTTAATAAAAATAGTTTCTAACCTCAAATCAGATAAAAAGCGATAACGAAATGTAGTTTTCACATACTGGGCCGGACGTTTTTAGATCAGACGAGCAGATTTAGCGTGACTTGGTTGTGTAGCAACCAGAATTCAGTGTCGCCCAGTATGGTGCAGTTTCCACATACTGGGCCGGACGTTTACAGATAAAATGAGCATATTTAGAGTGACCTGACTGTGTATCAACTAGAATTCAGTGCCGCCCAGTGAGGTGGAATTTTATACTTACTGGGTTCATTGACCGCTGAAAACCCCGTCTGGTACAACGCAGCGCCGCGCTGTAGCGCTCTGGCTTTTCAAGAGGTTCGAAACTGAAAAGCCCGTGGGGCACAACGCGGCCCAGCGTTGTATTGTAATCCACGGGCTTTTTAGAAGACGCGGCCGGGGCGTTGCGGGCGGCAGCGTAGCACTCAAATATTTCGTAACGCAGGCAGGCAGGTTGTTATGGCACGTACAATTAAGAGCATAAATAGTTCTCGTTGAAAAATGATATCTCATCCATCACCATATCATCAGACAAAAATCCTTCCAATATTTCAATGTCCTTTTGACGCCGTAGTATTGGTGCCCGATGTAAGAAACGTTGTTAAATGTTTCGTTCACTCACTTGTCCGACACAATTTTAGTGACTTGGTTAAACGTCGGTAGGTATTTAATTAACGGTCTAGAGAGTTAGTTAAGTGTCTGATTAACCAACTAATTGCGACATATATATAATCTGTCTTTCAACAGCAAGTGCAAGAATATCTTTCCATTGTTTCACCTTAATAATATTTTACTAAGATTAAAGAACCACCTCTATCAGCAGTTTTTCTATTGTAACAACTGACAATTTTGTTATTATTTATTTTAAATGGCATCATATTTTCCTTTAACCAGTGTTCTGTTACACAAATAACATAGATATGAGTTTTTTTTTAAATAATTCTAATACAAGGCCAGGTAGCCCCTAATGTTTTGATGGGTAATATTTAAGTGTGGCCCTACACTTTGACATATTTAGTGGTTCTTGTATGCTAGAGATTTCCTTTATTGTCTTACGAATTTAAATTACTTGGAACAGATTCCAATATTGCATGCAAAATATTATTGACCGGTGAATTCCCAATAGGGGGGCTGTCATCTTACCACTAACATAATCAGGTTTCTGATTAGTCTGTTAAACAAAAACAGCTGATGTCAAGTTTAACTTGGTTAAACCAACTATAGCTGCGTCGCATGTATAATATATATGCTAACAATGTAGCTACATACTAATTTTCTATATTTATCAGACAGGTACAACGTATCCTGAGTAGTGAGTAGGAGGAGTAAAGTTATGAATAAAATTATTCATGTCGAAATAAAATGAAATGAATATTCATTCTATTCACAGATTTGTTTTGTTCTTGTCAAATTACAGGCATATGGAAAATTGCATTTCATCCTACTCTGTCAAGAAGTGTTTTAACACTTTTATTCAAATCATTCCGACCAATGTTTGAATGATTTCCCACCATGATTACAATAGTGTTGTACTCATCATAGTAGATACCACGACTAATTATATTATCAAGACTACAAATGAACGTATTGGACAGCAAATGTCTGTTACTTTTTGGTTAAGCCGGTAATGCAGTAGAGGTCCAAGTCCTGCACCTAATTTGTCGGAGAATAATAGAGTTTTTCTCTGAGCACTTATTGCGGTGGTTGGCGGTGCACGAGTGGAGGTGAGGGTTGAGGGTCAGAGTGTCGATAAGGGGGCGGAAGCCCCCACTTGTAAAATTATCAAAAATTATCACTTTTTGAGGCCGCCATACGTTAGCGTTAGGGTGTAGAAAAGGGGGCGGGCCCAAAAAAAATTTTTTTTTTTGTGAAAAAAGAAAAATTTCGACTCGTCATTGTTTCTTTTTACTTTGGAATCGTGTAGTGCTGCTCTTTGCCATCATTTATGGTCATATATATTTTCCTCGTGCACCTCACCGATTTTGAGATATACGTCATAGTCATAACGATGTTTGTCATATCGATATCTCTATAAATAATGGTCCTATGGAAAACATGCGTATGACATAAAATGATGGCCGTAAGGCACCCTAAACGATGCGCAAGTGAAAATATCAAAATAAAAAAAAAAAAAAAACGAATCAATATAACGATGTTTGTCATATCGATATCTCTATAAATAATGGTCCTATGGAAAACATGCGTATGACATAAAATGATGGCCGTAAGGCACCCTAAACGATGCGCAAGTGAAAATATCAAAATAAAAAAAAAAAAAACAATTTTTTTTTAGTGTTTTGCCCCCTTATCTACAATACCACCGCTTTCAGGGACGGAAACATATTTTTTTGACAGTGAAAATATATTTTTTTACTGTTTCTTTTTATTTTGGAATCGTGTAGTGCTGCTCCTTGCCATCATTTTATGTCATATGCATGTTTTCCCTAGGACCATTATTTATAGAGATATCGATATGACAAACATCGTTATGATTGATGTATATCTCAAAATCGGTGAGGTGCACGAGGGAAATGTATATGACCAAAAATGATAGCAAAGAGCAGCACTACACGATTCCGAAATTAAGTCGCTGGACAAGTAGAAATTTTTCTTATAAAAAAAAAAAAAAAATTTTTTTTGGGCGCTCTTTTTATGCCCCCTTATCTACACATTGACCTGATCAGTCCTCTATCGTGACTATTTCACCTAACTCCCAGAATATAAACCTATGTCTGTACATGTAACCTGAGGCCTCAAGTTTGACTGCCAGCTCCCTGAGTTGTGCTTGAGCACGCTAGTAGTCTGCTGTCAAGTGTTCAATTTCTTTTGCTCTTATATTTGCCATCTCCTCTCTCTCTCTCAAGATGCCGGGACAACTGTGCCAAATATGAGCTCACAGTCCATCGCTCAGTCATCCACAGTTAATTGCTCTAAATCCATAGCTATTTATGTTATTTTAGTTTGTTAAGTTGCATTGCATATCTATGCAAAGTAGGCAATAATATATGTAGCTATGGACCATGCTAAACCCATTTTAAAAATCAAAACTACAAATATAGTAGACAATTTAGCAAGTTCCTCTGGGCTAGGGATTATGAATATAAAATCAAAGATGAAAATAAAATATAAAATCAAATTTTTAGTTAAAACTGTTTATTTGTGTGTACAGGAAGATGCATAACAAAGAATTACTGTACAGTCACCAACAAATATATATGGGCATGCAAGCTTCTCAAATATTCACATCCTAAACAAGGAGACTTATCTATATACATAGCATGTCTCAAAATTATGTCAACATCCATGTTGATGCAGAGGATGAGACTTTGGCTATGTAGATATTTCTGGTTGTTTATGATGTGTAGATCTTTTTGAGTATCTTGCATGCTCACATATATCTGTAGCTGACTGTACCATAGTAAGCTGATAGCCTTAACCTCTGGAATGTCCCTGTACAGCGAATCTCGTGGACCCTAACGCGTCCAAGGTTCTGGCGAAAATAAACTTTCAAGCGACTTGCGTTAGGAATTTGATAAGTTTGTTAGGTTATTTTATTTGTTTCCTAACATGTTATATACCATAATAAAGTTTATGAAATTACCTATCTTGTGATGTATAGTACTCACATGTGATAATAAAGTTGATAAGGCTTTTCATCGATTGTTTGCAGAATCCATTATTTGACACCGACACCTCTAATTATATTTCATTCTTACGGGCCAAACACAAAACTTACACTATTTTCCATTTTTCACATCACCACTATTAATTTCTCCAGCGATAAAATGTATTATTTTATTACAAAACACAGTAATTACTTCACAATAAATAAATATTGACAAACATAAAATGTAAGTCTGCGGCCGGTCGCCTGCCCAAAATGGCGACATGGCTTGTTATTTTATTTATTTGATCTGATTTGGCTGTCTCAATGTCAGTTCCAATCATATCACACGGTTGCCAACTAAACTACTCATAATCTAAGACTACTTCCGGGAATGTTCTGAAACTTGGTGAATATTCATAAAACGTTGAAGTTTGCAATACTTTCTATGCGCTTATGGACGCTAGCCGCCCAAATAGCGCATAGGATGTTTATGTGTACCTAACACACAGGTAAACACTCAGGTCACCTAGACCTGAGTTCAACTGCAAATGTATCATCACACTTCAGTGGATGATAGTAAAAATAAGGTAAGAAACAAAAAATATGACGTTAGGTGCTTCCAATATAAATTTCAATGGATACAGTGCACCAAGTACTTTATTATATCTCTGACATTATCTGCACTAGGTATCCAATCCACCACCTAAGGGTGCGTTCGGAAACAGTGGTCCAATGTAGAGAAGAGGCAAAAAATGATGTTTGCTAAGTATATGTAAATATCTACAGTAATAAATTACTTTGACTTTGAAATCGAGTGAAAATTCACTCCGAGTAAGAGGTGGAGATTATGACAGAAAGAGAGCAGAAACTGACTACCTCTGTGGCACAGCAGCAAGAGAGAGGTTAAGAAAAAAAACCCAGGTCTTTAGTTTATGTGTGAGATGTTGCTTTCTGGATCCCACGACACTGGGTATCCTAGTCTGGGGCCAGAAGCAATGTAAATGCGATTATTGAATGCTAGCGCAAGAATCGTGTTTCGGAACAGGATAACTTGTCAATGTCAAACCAACCCGATTTGTATAAATCCCCCAAGCACAGTTTGACAGCTGTCAGGTAATTTTTAACAAAGCTGAACCAGGGACAGCAATCGCATCTGATCGCTATCAGAGCCTTTTGAAAACACTATTCGGCAAGCTGTCGGGTAACAGGTTTGTTAACCCTCGGTTTCACTTGTGGTTGTTTTCGAATGCTCTGGAGTAATAATTTTAGCATCCTCTCGGAGTAATTTTTAACCAATCTCGAACGCACCCTAAATTGTCATGAAAATGAAGTAGGTACTTTTAAATTATACAAGTAAAACTGTAATTGTAAACCAGGATTTTAATAATGCCAAACAAAATGCTCAACTGCAAAAGTAAGTGCAATGACCAGTGGTGCACCAAGTCAACACTTTTGAGGCCTTAAAATTTAAATTAATTTAAATTACATATTTTGTTACAGGGACACAACACAAGGCTTGTGGCCCGAATTGTCCTTTCAGAACTAAGTCAGAATTTATGCCTAAATACTAATAAAGCTCTAACTTGAATTAGTCTTTCTCATTAGTATGTTAGCTAACCATTGTGACAGAGTACTGAACCCATAATTCAGGCCATGAGGCATACAACTACAACACTGTTCACTTCTCCTCACACCACTCATTCTCTTTCCTCACCTGGTCTTCTTCCGCTGCTGTGAAATCGTTCTTGATGTTGAATGTCTTCCGGATCTCTTCCGGAGTCTTTCCTTTGATCATGTTAGCCACAGTCTTACAAGTCACATCAAGTAAGCCCTTGATGTCGAGGTAATTAGCAGCTAGTATGAGCTCAAAGAGTGAGCCCTGGTCTACTTTCAAGAAGTCGGCGTCCCATGACGAGATGTCGTCTGTTCGCTTCTCTTTGTTCTCATCATCTTCAGGAAGCGGCGGGTCGTCCTTGTGGTAAGTGGCCCACTGAATTACTTTCTTCAGTATAGCTGAGTTCACGTTCGGCAATGGAACAACTTCCTCTTCGTCCTCGTCCATACCGAGGTCTTCCAACATTGTTTTGATGGTAACAGAACATTTTGCTATCTCAACATCTACGTCGAAGATTTCCTGGTCGGAGGACTGGAGTTTTATGTTCGGCATCTAGAATGAAAAATATATTTAGTAGTACCGTAAGCTGCTGAATATAGTGTCCCTTGCCTTTCAGTTTTCCGTTCCGCATAGAAGAAGAAGCATGTCTTTCCGTATTACGATACTAAATAGGTACGACGCCATCTTACTAGTCAAACAAAATAATGTGCATAGGTACTCACTGTGGGGTGGGTACTATTGTTTGTTGAGTAATTCGGACTGCACAATTACTCGGTATACTTATGAGACTACTAACTAAAATTCTATTTTTAGAAGGAAAGCAAAATCCCACAACTCAAAAGCTTTCCAATTCCAAACTCAAGACTTCAAGAATTTGTCGATTGCTTCTCCGCTCCGCTCGGCTCGGCGCGGGTTTTTTAGTAATTTCTTTTTTAGCTAAAGCATCACAGATACGAAGCGAAGTAGTGATGTGACCAATAACGCCATTCGTTTCTAATGTGGTTTCGGCAGATTCGACGTTAATGTTGCCATTATCCATCCCTTTCTGTTCTGACACATTCAATTTACTCAAACAAAGCCTAGTTAAGTGCTCATTATTTTGACAACCTTATTTGAGCAAAGTCGACATTGCCGCGCTACTTGGAGAAGCCAGAAAAGGTGCCGGCAATTTCCTGTGAAAATCTATTACTGTCGTGTTTTAGCGACCGGCAATTTCCTGTCAAATTTCATGATTGTCGAGCTTTGTTACGAAAATGGTAAAAAAAAGGTAGCGCAAAAAGACTTTATTCAGAATTTGGTTCGATGTAACAAAAAAAAAGAGCGAAAAAAAAGCGCAGGAAACCATTGAAATAACCAGGCGGGATTTTCGAAGTTTTTATTAATTTCATCGATTACTCGTGTATCAATCGGGGTTTTTAGAAATAAAAGGCGTCTGGAGACAAATAAAAAGAAACCAATCATGGGGAAGGTGCGAACAAGAAAGAGAAAAAAAGATGAGGCTGAAGAGAAAAGTGAAGGAGACTCCACGTCGTCGTCCGAGTCAGAGGATCTAAAGCGCAGATAAGTACAAACCTTATCTGGTAACAGATTATAAAAGACGATACCCTGAGGATTCCGGTGCTACAGAATTTGTAGTATTCGTAGAGTCTTCCAATGCGGATATACCTATAGGAACCCGAGACCTAATGTCCATATCTAGCTGTATATAAAGGAATCAAATATCTTAGGTCAATGAACAAGTTCAAAATTGCCATATACTTCGAAAAAGCCAGCCTTGCTAATGCCTTGATCAATGCTACATTTTTAAAAGACTACCAATTTAACCTCTCCTTTCCCGGGAGTTCGAGACGTCAAAAACGACAAATACCGGAGTGTTTTTGAGCGTGCGGGCTGCGCGGCACTTGACTAATATATCAAGTGATTCTGTTGGAATGGTAACACTTAGAATTATGGGAGTTGTATATCTGAGTAGCTAATGAAACCCTCTTTTACACAATGTGTAGAAAATGTCACTGTGACCTTAGTTTATTTTTGTACTGGCATGAGAAACACAGACTTCTATGAAAATGCTCCCTCTCGACACAAATCTAGCCGACATCAGAAAATTATCAACAACATGTACATGTTGTTTGATACCTACGTAATCTACACAAAATAACCTTTTCAAAACAATAAAAACATTAGGGTGTTCTTATAGAAACTTTCGAATATTTCAGCGTTTCAAATTTTCATAAAATACGGAAAGTAAACTGACGCATCGCGCGAATTATGCAAATCTTGTGAAATTATTTGTGAAGAGACTAGACTACCTAGCGTTATATTTCTTAGTTCCTAGGATAGGTAATTTATTCAATAAGAGGAAAACAAGTGGTATTTGCCACTAAATCATAAATGATAAGTGTGAGGACGCCATATCTCGCAAGGAAAGTATAAAATAGGTAGAAATCAACACTTTGTACTATTATTGAATTTATAGGCAATAGGTGATACTTATCATTCTAGAATTAGTGGTTCTAAGTAGAAGACAAACTAGGCTTTCTAACAGTGTATCGTACTATGTACCTTTTCATACAAAAATAATTCAAAATCATGCCTGTTATTTCGTGTCACGGTGTGTTGTTTCTGGGCTTTCTCAAGGTCACGGCAGGTGTACGATATGCGTTTATACAGAGTGTGCAAAGATGGAACGAAGAAAATGTTTCGCCGTGATTTGATTCTAGGTAAAATAGCTAAACTGGTGTTTCGTTCGTGTAGGTATGGTGTAAGTTTGAGTTAACTAGTATTTAGTTGTTATGTGTATATGAAGTGTTTCCACGCGGCTCCGTTCACGCGCAAGTACAGATACCTACTGTTCTTACAAAGTGTAATATTTGTGTAATATTGTGTTAACTAGTGTTATGCGAGATCAGATATGTACTTTTGACAATTTAGTGTAAGATTACACAAATTTGTAAAAAATAAACAATTATTTGAAATGTGTAATTAGTAATTAGCTACCACCTACCTAATGTGTAATTGTGTAATTAGGTTTTGGAAAAATAAAAAAGAACAAAAATTTATATAGTTATATATTCACATTCTTTATTGCCCTGTGCATAAAAATGTACTTAAAAGAAATTTTATAACAACAGGCGAGCTTATCTCTAAAAAGATATTTCTTCCAGCAAAATTTATATAGTTATATATTCATATTCTTTATTGCCCTGTGCATAAAAATGTACTTAAAAGAAATTTTATAACAACAGGCGAGCTTATCTCTAAAAAGATATTTCTTCCAGCAAACCTGGGCGAGACATAATTGTTTAAAAAACAGGACAGTACTAATGCACAATGAAACTGTATACATTATATTTACACACACACGAGTACACAATTATGGAAAAGTAGTAAACAGTAAGTAAGTAGGTAAACAATTCTATACAAGTTCTTAGATAGTTGTTTGACTGATATTTGTAACTTTTACCGTATAAAAAATGGAATAAAGTACACAATTACGGAAAAATGAAAAAGAATTTTGTTGCAACTGTTAAAGTAAACAATTTCTATACAAGTTATAAGATAGTTAGGTAGTTGGCCACAAATAGAAATTGTTATTTACACAAACGCATAAATATTAGACACATAAAAATTCCACACAAAAAGATAGAAACATTGCAACTGTTAAAGTAAACAATTTCTATACAAGTTATAAGATAGTTAGGTAGTTGGCCACAAATAGAAATTGTTATTTACACAAACACATAAACATTAGACACATACACACATAAAAATTACACACAAAAAGATAGAAACATCCGGATCGCTAACGCTATGAAGGAGGAGAATTACAATCACACACTGATGGCTGATTTAGATGTGTCTAGCAAGACATAAATGCCCACAGGAGTCATTGAGCGATTTTATCTCAGCAGGGACGTGTGCCCTTTTGCGATTCATCGTCCCAATGACATCAGTAGCACGGGATTTGAGGTACCTCGTCAAGGGCTTTTGGTTATATCAATTGTCCATGAAAGCGATTGCGACTCATCAACTTCCTGAAGTCAGGCATTCCCAACACACCAGTCTTCCACCAGTTTGATGCTGCAACGTGGAAGTTATATGATATGGCATATTTTAATAGTTTTAGTTACCCACTCAAGCAAGCGATACACCCGACCGAAACCGGTCCAAAGCGAGGTGTGCGTAGTTTTAAAACCCCTATTACAGAGACATATTAACCAGCCATCAGTACACAGTCAGATATCAGTCAGTAGGCATGCCGGCAGCGCCTTGATGTCGACGGCTGCGGGGAGGAGTCGCCCTCGCTCCCGCTCCGGCCCAGAGAAGCTGGTTGCTTCACCATCTATAACATAAATAAAATAGGCAAATTAAATATAAACAAAATACCAGACTGGCAGTCAGTGACATTTGCAGTATAATTATTTG
This sequence comes from Argyresthia goedartella, assembly GCA_949825045.1. Taxonomy (NCBI): domain Eukaryota; kingdom Metazoa; phylum Arthropoda; class Insecta; order Lepidoptera; family Argyresthiidae; genus Argyresthia; species Argyresthia goedartella. Next base: position 22,809,600 of record OX463814.1, on the reverse strand, counting down.
TGTCCTTTTAGTATAAAACTTCACATTTCCCAGGTAAATATTTAATTATACTTGGTAAAACTATATTCAGACCGTTTAGGCTGCTGAATGAAACGAAGCAAAAACGATGCGAGTGAAATTTCAATTATTTACCTTCATCCGACCGGAGCGGGAGCGCACATACACCAGCTTCTCATCGGATAGAATGCGCACCGGCGGCGACCGACGCGCAAGCTGGGCATGATAGTCATGATCCATTCTGAAAAAAGTAGCTAAGGCATTAGGATCAAAACGTACACTCTGTGCACTTTTACAAATTTGTGTAATTTTGCATTTTTTTGTCATTTTACACTAAATTGTCAAAAGTACATATCTGAACTTGCAGGCAAACGAATCCGCCTAAAAAGACAAGTTAACACAATATGACACAAATTTGTTATTTTTTTATTTTATTTTTATTTTTATTTTTTTATTTTGATATTTTCACTTGGGCATCGTGTAGGGTGTCTTACGAGCATAATTTTATGTCATATGCATGTTTTCCCTAGGACCAATATTTATAGAGATATCGATATTACAAACATAATATGACGTATATCTCGAAATCGGTGAGGTGCACGAGGAAAATGTTTATAACCAAAAGTGATAGCAAAAAGCAGCACTACACGATTCCGAAGCAAAAAATAACAGTCAAAAAAAATATTTTTTAACACAATTTTTCTAAGTCGCTGGATGCTGGATTTTTCCATTGATAAAAAAAGGGGCTTCCGCCCCCTTATCGACACTGAACTCCAATCATAAACCCGCGGAACCTTTGATATGGAAACCCCAATCATCACATCACCCCGAAACCTATGATATGGAGTTTCACCGAATATGACTGAAAACACCCGCACCCTGTAGTGAGATTCTGTCTGTGTGTGAGTAAAATGGCGTCGCGGAATGCTTATGTGTGCGTGTGAAGCATGTGCATTGGATGCCTGATCACGTTTCTGACGGAAAATCAGCAAATTGGTACATTATTTTGATAAAGAAACCTATAAAAATGGATTCCTTATAAGATTTCCAATAAGATATGTGTATTTTTTATTGAAATCTAACTGTATTTCTCATTGGAATTACAAATAGCATTGGGGGGAATCCGTCTGGTTGCATGACGTATCATGTAAATTTGCCGATTTTCTGGACATCTTGATGAATTTTACTATGATTTGTGGTTTGTTTATCGCAAATAGAGTTGTAAATATGAATAAAACTAATACTTACCTCAATTCACCAAAAAAACCACACTTTTCTCTCAATAAAATTTCACCACCACATACGTTGGGAGCGTCCGGAAGAAAGTGATTTTCAAAAAGCGGTTGAATTATTTTTTTCTACGGAAAAGCATAAACTAGCACACAGACCATAAAGTTTGTCTAATTGGGTGTCCACACATGATCGAACCGTAAAAATTGGTCCAACCGTTGGATAAAAAATACCGGTTTCAAAAATATTAGTCATCCCGCTGCTTATGCTGACAGCGGTACAGAGAGTGATCGGGGCCGCGCTGCTTATGCTGACGGCGGGAAAGGAGAGGTTAAGGCCAATATACCAGCTTCAAGCACTGAAATTACTGGTACCTATAATTAAAAATGTACCCACCAACTTGACAAACAAAAAGATATTCACAATGCTGTCAAGTTACAAGAAAATAATATCTGTTCGAAGATTCACAAAAAGGACCAAAGTTGATGATAACTTCATTCAACAGCCGCTGCAGACAGTAGCCATCACCTTCGCGACGTCAGTTCTTCCAGACTACGTAAATTTGGACGGTTGGCAGCGTATGTTCCACCAGTCAAACAATGTTTCCGGTGTCTCAGGTATGGCCATTTAGCAAAGTTTTGCAAGAACTCCGAGCGCTGCTCCATCAGTAAAGAAGACCACTCATATCCCTTATCGTGGCGGGCGCCATTTTGAAATTTACGCTCAACCGGCAAGGGCTACGTGGGTGGTCCCCGCGGGCTGTTGCCTGCGCCTACTAAAACGTCGCTCACGGCGTTTTATTGTATGAAAAGGATAGGAACCTATATATTTTTAGAATTGCCATAAAACAAGCTAGTTTAGTGTTTAAGAATGAAAACAATAATGTATTCGTGAGCCTAGCTGTCCAAGGTCAAACCTAGCATTTAAATGAAATTGATTAATTAATTAATTTATTAATTAATACAATTAATAAAAATTAAATTAAACACATTTTTTACTAACTTTCTGTTTTATTTATACAATATGTACAACACCAACAACTCCGATCGAACAGGCCAAATGCTTCCATTGCGATGGCAATCACGTTAGCATTTCAGCTCAGTGTCCAATTAAGCAAAAGAAAATACAAGAAAACAGACAAAAAGTTCAGACGCCATCATTCGCTGACATATTCAAAAATGGAAATTTCCCACCTCTCGGCCCTAAGAAGCCTCTTGATCTCTTGACATTATTAAAATCAAATGACAAGGCAAAGCATTATAAAAATTATAACATTAAATAAGTAAAATTATAACATTAAATAAGTAACATTAATCTCTTAGTGCAAAGCATTATAAAAATTATAACATTAAATAAGACACAAGATACCCCAATATCCTCTAAAAATGTGTTAGATGTTTTAAGCGATTTTTTCAACTCCAGTGATACCAAGAACATTAGTACAAATTCACAGACAAATTAAAGATGGTACAGTGGAATGCTCAAAGTCTGTTATGTAATCGTTATATTTTTACTCAATTGTTGTATGAAAATAATATTGACATAGCTTTAGTTTGCGAAACTTGGCTCAAGCCTACACAACGTTTAAATATTAAAGGATACTCAATAGAACGCAATGATTGTGGCAATAAACACAATGGTGTTGCCATAGTCATTCGTAACAACATACAATACAGTAGATTAAATTATTTTTTTGATGATTCACTTCAGAATATTGCTATCAAAATAAACTTTAATAACAGTTCATTATCAATGGCCAGTCTTCATATCCCGACAAATTGTAGTCCTACTTTTAGAAAAACAAAATTTGTTAATTTTATTAATACCTTACCACAACCATGCTTAGTAGCAGGTGATTTCAATGCACATCACACCATGTGGGGTTGCCAATCTGTCAGTCCTCGTGGAAGAGATGTCCTCGACGCTGTAAATGAATGCAATTTAGTGTTATTAAATGACACACAACCAACAACTGTAGGTACAAATAACTGGAGACCAAATGGTTTGGATTTAACAATAGTCAGTCCCTCTATAGCCCTTAATTGCAATTGGACAGTATATATGATCCCCTGGGAAGTTATCATCTACCCACAATAACTGAGATTTTGTTCAACACTATCACTGATTCTTCTACAAACAACTTTATTTCTCAAAATAACACAGCTGCACTCAAAAGACCTAATCTACGGCTAGTAAATTGGAATAAGTTTTCAAAGCTCGCCAAGACTATGCTTAAAGAATTTATTATTAACCATAACGATCCTCTACAGTCTTACTATGACTATTGTGATATCATTCATAAAGCTATTAATCAATCGATGTTTAGAAGTCAGGCCCAAAATTCAAATATGAATAATAATAGCTCGAAACAGACAGGAAGCAATTTTAAATACCGGCATCCTCCTCTGGCATGGTGGAATGAAAAGTGTGCTAATGCAGTTCAAAAAAGTAAGGAAGCTTTTATTATATTTAAACGTTCGAACAGATAGACGTGTTGTTGTTCGGTCCATGCTAAATAATCAAAAAAGCAGTGTTAAAGTGACTTTTCTTAACTACACAGTGTTAATTATCGAACTATATACCCTGTTCTAAAGGAATCAGTTATATCCTACACTTATTGTCTGTGTCTTCGTGAATTATCTATCAGTGAATTTACCGGCTAACCTCCGCGCACCGAGGGTGACTCACAACATCACCGGCACACAGCTCCGTGATTAACATCTCGTTATTTCTTAGCCGGTAACTACTCCACACAATGGAATGCTTTAAATGCTCTTTGGTACTAAAACCTGAGGAAGCCCTCAGATGTGTAAATTGCCAAACACAGTTTCACTATGTCTGCGTCGGCCTGGGTGAAGTTGATTATAAGAAGATTTTACCTATGAACAAGGCAAAATGGAAGTGCGCAACCTGCAAAATCACTAAGAAAAACGTAGCCGCCCCTCTCATGATTGATTCTGAGGGTTCCACTGACATCGGCATCGGCAGCGTGACTAAAGTAGGTACACCGACATCAAAAGTGAGTACGTCGGCCTCAGCGCCACTTACATCTATTATGAATATAGATTCCGAGAAACTGTTTACCTACATGGATGGAAAATTCAATTCACTCCAAGAATCAATGCGCAAACAAATCACGGACCTGCAAACATCGGTCGAGATGTTGAGTAACCAATACGATTCAGTAAAGAAATCCTTGGACGCTCAGTCTAAAGAGATGAAGATCTTGCGCAATGACAACAACAGCCTAAAAGAATCCATGAAAATCCTGCAATCAAGGGTTGAGTCGCTGGAAGAAGATGGTTTGAAGAGGGACCAGTGGTCGCGGATTCAAAATGTTGAGCTGGTCGGTATCCCTGAACATGACGGCGAGTCCCTGCCCGATGTTGTGATGAAGCTGGCTGCATACATCGGAACCCCGCTGCAACTGCGCGACGTGGAATTTGCCCATCGAGTCCAAGCCAAGCGTCCAGTCAAAGGGAAACCCCGCGCCATCGTCGTACGTCTCCGTGAACGAGCGACCAAGGATGCCCTGGTGAATGCAGCTCGTAAATCCCGTGGGATGACCACCAAGAACCTGGGACCGACTTACAGGCTGCACTCGTATTGCTATACATATAGCATGTAGCATATTTGTACTACCTATATATAGAACTAAGAGCTACTACAACTATAACGTAGTATTTACAAGTGTGGAATGCGGTTTTCCCTTGTTTGTGGGCAAGTGTTCAAATTTTTATCTATCGAACTTTGCACCGAAACGACAACCACGCTGTTGGGATGCAAATACTATATCTACGTATCCGCTCTCTATACATCCCCAGTTTACAATCACTGCTATAAAATTGTACAGAAATGGCTTCTAATAACTTGCGTATCTACTACCAGAACGTTCGTGGCCTTAACACGAAAACTTTGGAGTTTTATGAAAGTGTTGTAAGCTCTTCTCACGACATTATACTTATTACAGAGACATGGATGCAGGACGGTGTACTCGACTCGGAGTTGACTAATGATAAGTACAGCATTTTTCGACGAGATCGCGGATCTAGGGCTGGAGGTATTTTCATGCTTTGCGCCGCGCGCCTCAACGCTCGCTTACGTACTGACTGGCAACGCGACGATCTCGATGTTGAATGCATGTGGGTAACTATAGATTGCCGCTCCTTTGGCTCACAACGCGATCTTCATATCGCGTTGGTTTACATACCGCCGGACTCGAAGAAACATAAAAAACACGCTCAACGTATTTCAAAGTTTACTGAGTGGATGACTAAATTTGTTACTAAGTACCCTGAAGACTATCATTTGATAGCAGGTGATCTTAACTTGAGTATGGTTCAATGGGAAACCGGTGAACCTCTACACATTAGACGTGGAACTGTTGAGTTTCAAAACTCGGCACTTGAATTTACACACTGCACAAATCTACTAGGTCTGCGTCAATACAACCGTTTTATTAATGTATCTGGTAATACTATAGACCTTATTTTTTCTAATTTCACTTTAGAGGTTACAAAGTGTCATGACCCGATGATTAAGGAGGACTTAGCTCACACCACGTTATGTGCTAATGCGAATGAAATCACCGTACCTCCACTATCCAAGATTCCCCGACGCAAGTACCTATTCCGAAAAGCCGACTATACAAATATAAATGGTACACTACTTGGTAATGACTGGACACAGATTCTCAATCATGGAACAGTAGACGATGCAGTTTCAGTTTTATACAATAAATTAAATAGCGTGATTGAGGAGAACGTGCCTATAGTGATTACTAAAACATCGAACAGGTACCCGATATGGTATAGTCGAGCACTTGTCTGTGTTATCAAAGAAAAAACCAAAGCACATTCACATTGGAAACTTTATAACAATCCAAATGATTATGCCACATTCTCTCTTCTTAGAAAACGCCAAAAAGTTATGCAAGCCGAAAACTATAACTCTTATATAAAAAGGTCACAAACTACTATTAAGAAGGATCCCAAACAATTGTGGACATACATAAAATCTAAAAGAAAAAGTGCTTTTGGGTACCCAAGTACTATGTATACAGGTAGCGATAAAGTTAGCGGGGAGCAGGAGATATGTGAGGCCTTCAGTGACTTCTTTGAGAAAATGTTTATGACACCATCTGATGTTTACCCTCCTGCTGACGCTCAAACCATGTATTTGAACTCGATCAACACACTTACTTTCTCCAATCAACTTATCTCTAGATTTATAGACAGCATTGACCCTAACAAAGGTCCTGGTAATGACGGTATACCGGCTGGCTTTATTAAACGATGTAAGGACTCATTGTCGCAGCCCCTCAGTATTATTTTTACTCGCTCGGTGCATGAAGGTGTATTTCCTTCAAGGTGGAAGGAGGCCCTCATAGTTCCGGTTCATAAGAAAGACTCTAAATTACACGTGGAACACTACAGGCCGATATCAATCTTAAACACATTCGGAAAACTCTTTGAAAAAGTCATCCTTGATAATATTTATCCTGTGCTAATGCAAGGTATCCCAGAGGAGCAGCACGGCTTTATTAGGGGTCGATCTACCACGTCAAATCTAGCTGTGTTTGTCAGTGATGTGCTTCGTGGTATGAGCTCCCATGGACAGGTTGATGTGGTCTACACTGACTTTGACAGAGTGGACCACATCATCCTGCTACGGAAATTACAGGCGCTAGGTATACACGGGGATCTTCTTAGATGGATGGAGTCATACGTCTCTAAGCGTAGACAGGCCGTGGTTGTTGGTGGGTACAGATCTAACTACATTTACGTACCATCTGGCGTTCCTCAAGGCTCCTTGCTTGGTCCTCTATTATATGCAGCATATCTCTTCGACATAAACCAATGCTTTAAGCATGCTAGATTTTTACTTTATGCAGATGACAAAAAGATATATATGAATGTTAAAACTTCTCTTGATACCCAACATCTACAAGAGGATCTTAACCGTCTAGGCGAATATTACGCCCGGAACAGGATAGGTGTAAACACAACCAAGTGTTTACACGTAAGTTTTACAAGAAAAACCAAAACAGTTCTGTTTGACTACCAACTTAACAATGTAACCATAAATAAAGGCAAAACTGTTAGGGACCTCGGCATCATACTTGACTCTAAAATGACATTCTCGGCTCACTTTGAAACTATTATAAAGAAAGCATACAGGAATCTTGGTTTTGTAACGCGTGCTTGTAAGGAATTCACTGACCCCGCCTGCATAAAGATTATTTATTTCCCCTACGTTCGTAGTGTACTTGAATACTGTAGCCCTGTTTGGAATCCACGATACATAACTAACATAAAAGAGATCGAGTCTATGCAACAGAAGTTCCTCAAGTTTCTTAACTACCGCACACATACGCCAATTTCGGACTACGCAGATTCATGCAAACACCACAATCTACTTACGCTAACCGAGCGCCGTGTTGTGGCCGATATGTCGCTCCTGCATGACGTATGCTCTGGTGCTCTGGACTGCCCCCGTTTAGTTACTGAAATGCTAAAACTGTCTGTACCGTCGACACGGACCAGACACACTAAGCTATTTTCTGTTCCCTTCTCTCGCACTAATTATGCATCAAACTGTACGTGTATCAGGCTACCTCATATGTACAACAAATTCTTCTCTGGCTTAGACCCATTCTGCAAAAGTAAACCTACTTTCAAGCGGATGGTTACTTTGAATTTAATAGAAGGAAATAGAAGGTAAAAGTCAGAGTTGATCTGATCTGTAAAAACTTACTAACATTAATTTTTAAATTACAGCAAAAAGTAGCAAAAAGTAGCACCATGTCAACCTTACCTTACTGCATCGCCACTTGATTTCCAGTATCTCATTGAGTTAGTCGCTTATTAGTTTTTGGTCTCAGCTTCACAAACCTACAATTTATGAACCATACCTATCAAAACATCCCCCTCCTCCTCCCCCCCCCCCCTCCCACGCACACACACAAACAATGTATTTATTCAATTATATATTTACAAGTATACAACACCAAATAACAAACACAACCTACACACACATGACATAAGTAAGGCACTCATGCTGTTGTTTTGGTTATTTACCTTTATCTTTATCTTCTTCTTCTTTTTGATTTCCTATTTTGTTTATATAATGAAATCCTTAATTGGCCTCATTCAAAGATCATTTTTTTTAGATTACATGTAAGCACGGCTGTGGATTTTTGTTGATGTAATAAAATAAAAAATAAAAAAAAACAAGATTCTAGTGATTTAAACTATATTAATTTAAAAAAAATGCAGGCTGAGAAAAAACTTATTATTAAATTAGAAAGATTAAATAGTTGGAAGGAATACTGTACTGAAATAAATAGATCCACTCCAATTTCTAAAATTTGGCAAACTATGCGTAGATTTAATAAATCCTCCAGTAAAAGTATGAAACTAAATAATAATAATGAAATATTTTGGATAAATAACTTTTTAAGGAAATATATATACACCTGACTTTGTTTCACAACCAATGCAAATAAATAATACTTCTTCCGTAAACCCCACCAATAGTTACATTATCAATCCATTCACCATAGATGAGTTAAAAGCAGCTATCAAGTCACGTAAAGACCACAACCTTTGGTTTAGATTGCATTTCTTACAAAATGTTTCAAAAACTGGAAACAGATTGCCTTGTGAAATTTTTAAATATTTTAAATTTACTCTGGGAACAATCAATAATACCAAAAGAGTGGAAACAAGATTACTTGGTTCCAATTCTAAAAGCAGGAAAAGATCCAAATGTTGCAGACTCTTACCGTTCCATTGCATTAATATCTTGTGCAGGTAAACTTTTTGAGCAACTTATGAAACAACGTCTTGAGTTTTATATTGAATCCAATCATATTCTTCCAAGAAATCAGTTCGGGTTTCGTCGCGGTCGGTCAGCAAGAGAAAGTATAGGGCATCTCTTCCATGATACTGACGCTGCTGTTAACAGTAATAAACATCTTGTCTGTATTTTCTTCGATATTGTAGGAGCATTCAATAACATTAATCATTCTGTTTTATGTACCATTCTTTCTTCATTGGGAATACCTTTAAAATGTGTTAGGTGGATTTATGAGTTTATCAGTGGAAGAGAAGTTTATGTTAAGATGAGTTGTAATAATATTTTTGGGCCTAGATTGTCAACTAAAGGCGTCTGTCAAGGAGGCATTTTTAGCCCTTTATTGTATATTCTATACATCCACAGGCACAATGAATGAAATATTAGGAACAGAAGTCAGCAACTTACAGTTTGCCGATGATTTGGCTATTTATTGCAGTGGTAATAACATCACACACACAACTCAAAAATTAAATTTAGCACTGGAAAAATTACATAGTTACTTTCAATATTTAAATTTAGAAATAAGTCCAGCTAAAAGTAAAGTAGTCATATTCTCAAAGAAATATGTCATCCCAGTTAAGCTACAATATGACAATAACTTATTACCAATTCAATCTCAAATACAAATTTTGGGTGTAGTTTTTACACAGAATCTCTCATGGTGTAGATATGTTGATTGCATAACGGAACGAGCTTTAAGAGCTACCAACACTTTAAGATCTTTGGTTGGCAGCCATTGGGGTGCCGATCCTAAGATTCTTTTAACTCTATACAAAGCCCTTGTAAGAAGTCACTTTGACTATGGTTTTTTAGATCTAAAAATCAATCTGTGGGAGTTTCTACGCCCTACCTCTCCCACAGTGGTCCAATGTAGAGAAGAGGTAAAATTGACGTTTGCTAAGTATACGTAAATATCTACAGTAATAAAGTACTTTAACTTTACTTTGACTTTGACTTTCTGTTTGTATGGATCCAAAATTAGTAGATAAACTTGAAAAGATCCAAAATATAAATTTAAGATTAATCTTAGGAGCCTTTAAGTCATCTCCAATTAATTCAATGCAGGTTGAGTGTAACTTGTGTCCATTAATGATCAGATTCAATAATTTAAAACTTAATTTCATTATCAAGTTGTTGTCTGAAGATGGCAATCTCCTTCTTTCTAAACTACTAATGCTTAACTCTAATAACTTTTTAACTTGTAACATTCAAGAAACTTTAACTTATAAAAGTAAATATAATATCTACAATAGTAGTACTTTGCCTTGTTATGAAGGATCATATGAGATCAAATTCTGTGGGTTAAAGATTCACATAGATAGGACACTGAGTGATAAATATGCAATAAATTGGATGAACACAGAGAGTTTAGACAAATGTATACAGATGGCTCGAAATGTAACGAAAACGTCTCCATGGCTTACTATGATCCTGTCACTAAATTGGGACATGGGTTCAGATTGCCATCAAATGCAAGTATATACACAGCAGAAGCTCAAGCCATTTATGCATCTTTAGAATATATAGAATCAACTAACCTCAGATTCAAGAAATGGTTGATAATTTCGGACAGCATGAGCGTTTTAATGGCACTGTCAAATCCCACGTACAATGGTAGCACAAACTATATTATTTATAACATAAGGCAGAAAATTAGTAGGCTTTGGCTCAATCAAGATAGAGAAATAAGTTTCGTATATTTCGTATATATTTATTGCACATAAAACAACATAAGATATAATAAACAGAAAGGACATCTACAAAGGCATGCTTATCTCTAAATAGAGATCTCTTCCAGCAAACCCAAGGTTGATAAGAATAATTTAATATACAGGATAGACCTATGTGCTCTGATAAGATACATACATATATTACGGAACTATTGAACTAACTGCTAGATACACTACATACACAAGTACATAAATATTATATAAAAATATAAATACACCTAAATAAACTAATATATACAAAGCTCAAATCTAGGATAGAGAAAGATAATGCTCCTTCAAACGATTCTTAAAGACGGGCAGAGATGGACTATCTCTGATAGTGCAGGGAAGCGAGTTCCAGAGAGTGATCGCCCGCAATCGAAAACAGTGCTTGTATGCGACGGTGTTGTGATGAGGTATAGAGAGCAGGGAAGCCGTGTGAGTTCTACGTGGACGAGCCGAAGGGAGAAATTGAAAAAGCTCACGGAGAAAGCTAGGGTATCGAGGGTTGGTTAAGATGTTGAATAGAAGAGTGAGGATGTGTGTGTCCCGACGAAGACGGATCGGCAGCCATTTTAACTCCTTGCGATACTGCGAGACGTGGTCGAACTTGCGCAGTCCGAAGATAAACCGAATCCCGAGATTTTGAAGTCGCTCGAGTCTGTTCAGTTGCTCTTCGTTGGCGCTAGCCCAACAAACATCGGCATAATCGATCAAGGGGAGAAGAAGAGATTGAGCAAGAGTAATTTTTGTTTGATGGGGCAGAAAGTTCTGAAGCCGTCTTAGTGAGTGAAAGGTGGCAAAGATGCGCCTACTGACCTCGCTGACATGGTTAGTCCAGGAGAGTTGTCTATCAAACATGACACCCAGGTTTTTGGCCTTGTCACTGTAGGCGATTAGAGTACCGTCATAGGTAACCGGCGGTATGGGCAATTGTTGTAATACGTTTAAGGAGTGTCTAGTACCTATAATAATCGCCTGGGACTTACTGGGGTTTACCAGCAATCCGTATGACAAAGCCCAGGTTCTGATGTTCTCAAGGTCAGCGTTCAGTGTGTCTATAGCCAGGTTCACATCACTAAAGAGGAAATGACGATAAATCTGAAGATCATCAGCATAGAGATGATATGGGGAGGAGATAACATCGGAGATGGAGTTGATGAAGACAGAGAATAAGAGAGGGGAAAGAATACCACCCTGAGGAACTCCCGCCAAAAGATCGCACCAGTCAGTAAAGGTCTCCTCAGACCTTATGCGCTGCTGGCGATCTCTAAGATAAGAGTCAAACCAGCAGGCCGAGCGAGACGAGACATTAAGGGACCTTAATATTTGAGTGAGAATGTCAAAATCAATACAGTTGAAGGCGCTACTGAAGTCAAGCAGTGCTAGCACAGAAAGCTGTTTGTTATCCATAGCGAACTGGATATCATCCGTGACCTTTAACAAAGCCGTTGCGGTGCTGTGACCTGACCTGAAGCCGGATTGGAAGCGGTTGATCAAATTATTTCTGGATAGATAGGAAGAGAACTGGGTATGGACAACGGATTCAAGAACTTTGGAAAGGAGCGGTAGGATGGAGATGGGACGAAACTCTTTGAAGGAGGAAGGATTGGATGTTTTAGGCAAAGGGATGACATGTGCCTTCTTCCATACTTTGGGAAAGGAACACTCTGATAAAGAATAGTTAATTAAATGAGTGATTGCAGGAAGTAGCTCGTCGAGCACGCTCCTGATCATTCGAGGACAAATTTTGTCATCTCCAACAGCTTTAGAAGAAATTGCCAGCACTGCCTTCCTAACAGCATCGACTCCAACCGGGCTGAACTCGAAAGGAGTAGTAGTAGCAGCAGGTCTTAACCGGAGGCTACGCAGGGTGCCTTCCTTGACGATAAAGTCCATCACGACAGGGGGGGCAGAGAAGAATCTATTGAGACCGTTGAGATCGACATTACCGACTGGCAGATCCCGGGACTTACCGACGCCAAGAGTACGTAGAAACTTCCACACCTGAGCAGGAGTGTAGTTCTCGATGCACTCGTATATGTGGCGGCGCTTAGCGTCACGACACATACGGTTGCATCGATTACGGAGAGATTTGAATGTGTAAAAGTTCTCGTTAGTTGGGTCTTTCTTGTAGCGGCATTTAGCTCGGTTCCTCTTGGTCATTAGGCGTTTGATAACGTCGTTAAGCCAAGGTGCGGGCAGGTGCTTCACCCTAACTCTCTTGATCGGAGCGTGTCTGTCAAACAACCCCAAGATAATTGTGTTGAAGTTGTTGACTTTGTCATCAACGGTCTCGCTAGAGATGACGGGGGACCAATCAATAGAGGAGGCATCAGCTTTAAGAGAGTCAAGATCCAATTTTTTAAAGCTGCGAATATCTAAGAATTTAGCTCTACTCTTGGGAGACCTTATCTTGTATGATAGAAATATCAGATCATGGTAAGAGAAAGGGGTATTGATTTGACCGTGAGCTACCTTGTCAGGATCGGATGTTATAATCAGATCAAGGAGGGAGGGTGTACAATGAGGCTGAAAGTGAGTAGCATCGAGGGGAAGAATATGCATATTCAAGGAGTCAACAATCGACTGGAGTTTATCAGAGCGGCAGTTATTTTTGAGAAGACAGGTGTTAAAATCACCAAGAATAAGAGTATCACTATACAGTGGGGTCAATTCGTTCAAAAGGGATTCGAACGACTCAAAGTAGTCTATACGAAGAGAAGGGCTGTAGAAAACACCTAGAAGAACCTTATGATGGTGAAGACAGATTTCCAAGAAAAGATACTCCGCAGATTCGGAGTATTGACTCGGAGAAGCACTGACTACTTTGCACGGGATATCCGAGCGCAGGTAGACAGCAACCCCTCCGTCAGCCTTCCCAACTCTGTCATTCCTATACAGCCTGTATCCTGGAAGACAGTACATAGAAGAGGGCAGGCTAGGCTTAAGGAATGATTCCGACACAAGAATGCCGTCTATACATTGCTGATTAAAAGTGTCTACAAGGTCAGAATAACTCGAGTGTATACTCTGGGCATTAATGTGAACTAGGTTCAAATTTTTCCCCAGACCATTCCCAAAAACATTTTTCAGTTTGATTGAAAGAGATTCCGCTAAAGATGAGTTTTCATTGTCACTCTCTGCACTTTCAAAGAAGTCATCGTTGGAGGAGCACGAGAAGAAACTATCTTCAATATGTAGTGAGCTATCCATATTATTATATAATATAAATAAATAAAATTTAAATAAATAAACTACCTACGTAGTAAGTACCTACAAAGTAAAATATATATATATATATATATATATGTATATATATATAAAGGGTGACCTAGACCCCTAACCTTCGGAGTGCTGAAAGATATCTAAGTACTTATGGCATCATTTTCAATGCAATACTCAGCTTAGATTATTATGGTAGAATATGATACACAGTTATATACACATCATTGTTATTTAAAAAAAAATATATAAGAAAATAATAATGCGAACACATAACGACGCGCAATCAGGACCGCATCCAAACGCAAGAACGAAACGCCAAATATTCAACAGTTGCAAAAATTAAGAAGCTGACGTTTGCGTTTCGTTTATACACTGGCAGAAAAACGAGGTTGACTGACAGTGACAGCTGACAAGTAAATAGATCAAAGTAAAGTAAGGTTACTTGTGAAAAAACAATAGGTAATAGAACAAACAAAGTGAACTTTGGACTTGGACAAAGAAACAATTCTACCTTACAATTATGTTGATCACTTCACTTCTTCACGCCCTGTGTATGGGCGGCTCTCCTGGTTTGAGCCCTGGTAGATGTTGCCGCTGTCACCGCAGCCGGTTTCTTCCCCTTGCCCGCGGGTAGGAGGGTCTCCTTGCTGGGATACTTCTCAGTCAGCGGCCGTAAATCCGCCCAGCATTCCACCTTATGCCGCGACTTGTCGGGCAATATCACTAGTACCTTGCCATCCGAAGACCAAGTGTTGTTGAGACCAAAATGCTTCCTCGCCGCAACAAACACCTCATATCGGGTTTTGGTCAAGAACTCGGACACTGTGATGCCAGAACCCTTGAGCTGTCTTTTCACTCCCCACAATTCACAGCGTGCCGAGTATGTAGCAAAGCGGACTAGAAGGGGCCGATGATTGTTTCCCTTGGCACCAAGGCGATGTACTACTCTCACTGCACTGAGACACTCTGCAGATAGCTTCAGACGGGAGGCGAGCGCATCCGAGAAGACAATGTCTGGCTTCTCGTTTTCCGCTTCCTCCACAGCATGCACCAGCAACACCTTGCGCCTCGCCGCAGTCTCATGCCGGTCCAGCCCTCGAGTGACAAGCTCCAGTTGGGACTTCAGCATTCCGAGAGTCTTCCACATGAGATCCTTGAAGTCCCTGAACTCACGTGCCAAATTGGTGATGTCCACGGGTCCAGTAGCAAGCGTGGCGGATTGCAGCTTCTGGTCATGCCTCCCCATCTGCTCAGTGAATGTGGCAGCCAGCTCTTCCATGTTCTTGTGTATCTCCGCATGCAGGTCCATATTGAAGTGTTGGTGATTTTGATTTGAATTGATTGTGAAAAATGATGGGAAAGAGAGTGAATTTAGTTTGATTAGGTTATTTGGGAGTCCAGGTCAGTGAGTTTATAAAATTATGTACATAAAATTTCGATTAAATAATTAAAATTTAATATTAAAATGCAGAGCAAAATTATAAGATGTGCACTTTCAGACTACCCTCGTTCATTTGTTTTGGACACCATCTCATATTGGCGTCTCTGGCAACGAACTCGCTGATAAACTTGCCAGCTCTATTATAAAAAACCCCAATATTCACCAAATACCTGTCAAGAACATTAAGTTGCCAGCTTCAGATTGCAAAACCGACATTAGAACGAATATTAAACATCAATTGATGCTTCATTGGAGAGAAACGACACAAATAAAAGGAAAATGGTACAGCTATATTAACTCGGACATTAAGAGACCATGGTTTATCGTCGGAAACTATCTACATATAAACTTTTACACAACAATTTGTCGTTTGAGAATTGGACATGACAGATTTAATGAACATTTACATAGATTGAAAATGATTCCTTCCCCAAATTGTACATTTTGTAATTCTGAAAACCAATCTCTAAATCATATATTTTTTGATTGCCCTCAATTCAATATACAAAGACTAGTATTCATTGACAGCTTATTGAATATTTACAAAGAAGCCCTGGATGTCCCGCGCTCTATTCAGGATCTCCTTAAGAATATAGAAGCATTTTACCCTATTTATAATTTTATCAAGAGTACCATTGGAGTTATTTGGAAAATAATAATACACCGGAATAGACCTATACTACCTGATTTGACAACTCGGATGTGACCTATAAATACTGGAGGAAAATTGATACCTGATTTGACAACACGGATTGACCTAAACATACTGGATTATGAAGTTCAAGAATAAATACGTTAGACAAGGCTATGTGCCTCGAAAATATAATAAAGACTGAAGAAAATACCTACGGAAAGACAAGGCTTTTAGCCTCAATCAATATGAAGAGAAGAAAAGAAATTAAAATAAGACCAGGCGGTATGGGCTTAAGCTCTTAGCCTTTTCCATAAAGGAAAAAACATTACAAAAAAAAAAGAGCGGGAGACTTCTTGCCACTAAAAAAGGTACTGCAGCTTTATTCAGAATTTGGTTGTGTGACAAAAAAAAACTCACTCTCAATTTTACATTAAGCTGGTTTTATTTAACTCGCATTATTTTAGTAAAGTACTATACAAGCCATGGTCCGCAATGACTGCACTGCTGGCCACACTATGAAGGCCTCGAGCTTAGCTTAGCTACACTCTCGGCTTATAAGCTTGGTCACCATTGCAGGCGACAGCTGATAAACTGTGCTTGGGGGATTTATACAAATCGGGTTGGTTTGACATTGACAAGTTATCCTGTTCCGAAACACTATTCTTGCGCTAGCATTCAATAATCGCATTTACATTGCTTCTGGCCCCAGACTAGGATACCCTGTGTCGTGGGATCCAGAAAGCGACATCACACACATACAGGGTGACTGTAAAACCTCTAGCTATATCAAAAGAGCGTACTCCTTGATAAAAGTACAAAATGCATGTTTTGTTACTTTCGTCTGCTTTCATAGTAAAATATTAAGTAATCAACCGTCAAAGTATTCCTACTAGTCCCAAATAGTGTTGTTGCCATATTTACCGCCCGCCCAGTGTTGATAACATCGCACCGCGGTTTCGCTTTGTGTAGCGCCGCGCTTTCACTTTGTGTAGCGCCGCCGCCGCCGCCGCCGCCGCTGCGATCGTCTCGGCATTACGTAGGTAATGGTGAGACGATCGCAGCGGCGGCGCGGCAATTTGTAGTTAAAATGATTCCTGCCTAGCTACTAAAGAATACGTTGATTTACTTGTAACAAACCTTCAAACTACTAGCTACCTTACAACCTATCTACCTAACTACCTAACTACCTACCTACCTACCTACCTAGTCAACATTTCAAACAAAACAAATGGATTTTCGACCCGCAAACGACCGCTCTTGAGGTGAACGCACACTTATCGACATCGGCACGCATCATCCGCACGGAGCGGATAGGCCTTGTCTAAGGAATCTTTCCTGCGACTCGTGTGTTGCTCTGTCGCACGCAACAGAAGGCAGAATGCTTCGTCCGCATACTCCGCGCCAAATCTGATGACGTCATCAGGATTTCTCCGGATTCCGACGCGGATAGGTGAGGGAGGTTTCGTATGCGGTGCGGTATTTCGGTGCGGACTATGCCGATAAGTGTGCGTTCACCATTAGATAGGTCAGTTTAACTAGTTTTTTGAGTGGGGGTCAGTAAGTTAGGGTGGATCAGTCAAGAAGCTACTAACCACCGGTGGGCCGCGATTATTATTTAGTTAGGTACCTACCTACCTACCCTAGCTACTGAGTTCTGGTGTAGGTATTATAAAACTTTTACTTATTTTCATGAGATGAGCACGTGTTTAGGTAAATGCTGTACGTAGTTTGTAGTTTAGGATCAACTTGATGTGCTGCGAACTGAAGAAATTATTAAAAACAGTGATATTGAATACGTACCTCAAACTTAGCTGTACTTCAACAACTGTTCAAAATGCAATCCGTTCCTTTCTAAATACAGTCTTGCACGTTTCACTGCATTATGACGCACTTTTCTTAAGACTACCACATCACTTTTTACAGCGTCAAATGCACTTGTGATGCGGTCTTTAAGTTCTTGCCGGTTCTGAACCTCGTCCCAGTAGACACGCCGTTTTATTTCGCCCCACAAAAAGAAATCACAGGGTGTGAGGTCCGGTGATCTGGCAGGCCAAGGCACAGGCCCTCCGCGTCCTATCCACCGACCACTGTACTCATCGTCCAGGTAGTTTTGAACAGGTCGCGCGAAATGAGGTGGTGCTCCGTCTTGTTGGAAGAAAAAATCTTGTAGATATGCGAGCGGCACTGCGAGGCGTAATAGCAAACTCTAAGAAGTTTGCTATTACGCCTCGCAGCATATCTAGATACGTGCCCCCGGTCAGGCGGCCTTCGATGAAGTACGGCCCAATGACTTTATCTTCCACGATGCCGGCCCACACATTCACACTGAAGCGCACTTGGTGATGATGTTCTCGTATACATTTTGGGTTACTGTATGACCACCAATGTTGATTGTGCTGGTTGTAGAGCCTACACGAGTGAACATCGCCTCGTCTGTCCATAGGATGTGCTTGTTCTGATTTTGTACCAGCCATTCGCAAAAATTGCGACGACGTGGCGCATCATCTTCATTTAATTGCTGCACTTTTTGAAAGTGGTATGGATGCTGTCCAGTAGAGTTCAGCAACTTCCACACAGAATACTGGCTGATTCCGAAACGATGAGCTGCGTCTCGCGTACTGTTTCGAGGGTTGCGCTGAAAGTACTCCAAGATAGCGTCTTCTACCTCCACAGCCAAACGCGGCGCGCCTCCACCATAAGCATGGCTTGGCACTGTGAACTGGCCATAATCCAGAAGCCGTTGGTTTGCCGCTAAGATGGTTTGACGGTGGGGGACAGTGGCGTTAGGTAGTCCTTGTGCTTAGAACCGAGGGATGCTCTGCGTCTCGTACAATTTTTCTCCGTACAGGCTTCGTACAGGTTTTCTCCACTTTGGATGTACACACGCACCATCTCGTAATATTCACGATTAGAGTACATCTTGTATGAGCTTATCAGACGGACACGGACTCAAAGATAAAAGTACCCGCGCGGCGAGGGGAATTTGTAGCGTGCGCACGTCAAACCGCGATAAGGTTGCGCAGGCGACTAGACTGGCGTCGGGCAGTCTGGCTGGCGGCGGCGGCGCACGTAAAGGCATTGCGGGGGTGAGCCGGGCGGGTGCGGGGTGCGGTGGGCGGATTAGACACCGCGAGTCACACAACGCCGCCCTGAGCGCGTAGGTTGTCTTTAAATTCGAATATGGGAGCTATTTCCTATTAATCAAATATGAAAAAAAAAAAACGAAAAAAATGCTTTTTTGTTTTCTACTAGTGATTCTGATTCCAAAATTTTATTATAGCTAGGGGTTTTAAAGTCACCCGGTATAAACTAAAGACCTGGGTTTTTTTTCTTAACCTCTCTCTTGCCGCTTTGCCACATAGGTACAGATGTAGTGAATAATCCTTTCCTATCGGCAAAACTCGGAACAACGATAACACCCGAATGGTGCCGATGTGTCTATGAATTACTGTATTATTAAATTACGTGTAGGTACCAAATAAATCGCATACTTTATTTATCAATGTCAAATGACAAAGAAGACGACGTTTAGTAAGACAAAAACGAACATTTCCGAGAAAATACGAAAGGAAAGGATTATTCACTACATCTGTAGTCAGTTTCTGCTCTCTTTCTTTCAAATAATGTATAAATACTAGAGTAGGCTCGCAAACTGACTTTTTTGCAGCTATAAGTAGAGCTTATTCACTCAACACCAATTCCACAGACTATAAAGGGATACAAACCAATTCAGTCTGTGCCATCGAGTAACTAAATAATGCCGTCATGTGCTCTGCGGTACTGTAAAAACTACACCGTACAGACCAAAAAAGCCAAGGAATAACTTTTCATGTTAATTACCCTGTATTATCAGTAAAATACGCATATTCAATAATATTTTGTGTATTATAAAAATCAACAAAGCGACAGCCATGTTTTCTCAAAATCAAAGAGTAACAAGATTTTTACATGCAGATGTGTCATTTCCGAATAACATCGTGTTATGCACGTCACATATTTTTAAATTTTTATTGCACATGAAAATTCACATTACAAACTTATGGAAAATACATTTACAAAGGCAAGCTTATCTCTAACAAGAGATTTCTTCCAGCAAGGCCAAGATGATAAGGATAAATTTCATAGCAATGACAGGTAGACCCTTGCGCAGAAATATAGCTCATGTTTATCTGACGAAAATTTAAAGAACTGTCAATTTAATTTATAAACCGACTAACAACATCACAACCAATGAAAAAAAAACCATTAAAATATTGGATATGTTCATATTCTCTTTGATTTTATTCCCAAATACACATAATAGGTCGCCTGCGCTTAAAAGTAGGCAACATAGGCAGGATCCACTCGATAGGTATACTTTTGGGCAAAGGCGACTGTACGTCTTCGGCATGTCGCATCTGAGCGCAAAGATTTTTTTCTATGACAACTGACAAGGCCGCTCTCGTCACAAAATAAATAGGTACAGAAATCAATCTACTACAAGCGCGCTCGAGCAACGCACACATAGATACTGCTCACGGACACGATATCTCAAAGCAGTTCAAACCAGTGCGGGCGTGAGTGCCAACCGCATGACACCCGCATCTGTTAATGCAAATAATGCAACAATGGAGCAACGGAAAAAATATATATTATAACTGTTCAGTGGACGGTTTTCTTAAATTCAACATTAAACTATGAATTGGCGTTTTTTAAGCTACCAGTGGTTTCGGAATGTAGCTATCTGCCTGTATTTCGATGGTTCGTTTTGACGTTATATGTATAGAACAGTTAGGTAGGTAGGTAAGGTCCCCGAATAATATATCTAAGATCGATTTAAATAAATAACAGTTGCCTATTTTTCAATCAGTATAATTAAATAAGTATTAACAACAATTTTGTTAGGTAAATTCACGCCACCTTACTTACGTTAGTTGGAAACATGTTTTTTGTTTGTGTAGATATTGTGTTGGTTTTCGTGTCATTTGACAGGTGTAAGTCTAAAACGGACAGAGCCGTTAGAAGTTATCAGGGATTTTCGATAGTGAAAATTGACAAACGTAAAATTGTGTAGGTATTTTTCTGATCTGAATTTGTATTGTAATAGTAGTGTTTTAATTCTTCCCGTTTCATTCTTCATAATAAATCATACAAATAGATAGGAGCGCCAGTACTACGATAGTTTTTCGTGCATAAGCCGTAGTTGACAACCCTAGAGCGATCGCCGAGCGTAGCTATGAAAAGTGAAGTACATACATGTGGTTGACTTCTGTACCTATTTATTTTGTGCTCTCGTCATGAGGCCGGGCACATATTTTGTTCGAGCTAGCGTCTCTAGTATTTATACATTATTACTCAAAGGACCAAGGTTGTTGATGTATTAACAAATACCAAAATCACAGAGAAGCACAATCAATCAAAGTGACATGAAAACCGGAGTTTCGTTACAGTTGAACTTTAGAGTATGCTACGGATAAATATGTTAATTAAAAATATTAACAATCACCAGACTGCAGACGAACAAGTTTTTTTCATTAAATACAGCTATATTTCAGCTGAAATATTTTGGTAAACATCTCATAAACATATGAGATGTTTTTTATACAGAACACTGTATAAAAAATATTTTGACTTATAAATATGCGTAGAACGGATTGTAATCACAAACTCTTCTTATTATTTTTATTTTGCGGCTCTGGATACTTTTCTTTCAGGCTGACTCACAACCTCTAGGGAGGAATGAAAGAACTAATTCTAAAAGCAGAATTTGTATGTGGAAGTGTTTCTATTAGTGAATGCACCCTGGGCGTAGGTATCAAAATGAACGATATTGAAAAGTAATTATAAACAGTAGGCAATTTGTACCTAAAATAAAAAAGCGGTCACGTACACGCATATCATAGAAACCAAGGTAATCCTTATACACAAAACTTTCAATAGATTAAACTCGACCTAGTACTCATACAAATTAAGTCTATAATCGAAATCATAGAAAAATTTGAAAAAAAAAGCGCACACATCAAACTTTTTTCGCTTTGAAATTATCATATATTGCAAATTACTAAGATAGGTTACCTGCCTAGTACTATATACCATATAACATGTTTCATCACAATTCTCGTGAATTTTCAACCGACTTCAAAAAAAGGAGGAGGTTCTCAATTCGACCCGTATGTTTTTTTCTATGTTTGTTACGCGATAACTCCGCCAATTATGAACCGATTTGAACAAATATTTTTTCGGCGTATAGGTAATACCTCAAGGGTGGTCCCATTTAAATTTAATAATAAAAAAAACAACCCCCAAGGGTGGAAAATTGGGGATGAACTTTTTTATACGCAATATCTCCGCCGATTATAAACCAAATTGAACGATTATTTTTTTGTTGAATAGGTATTATCAAAAGGGTGGTTTAATGCGAATTTGAAGAAAATATTTCACCCCCAAGGGTGGAAAATTGGGGATGAACTTTTTTATACGCAATATCTCCGCCGATTATGAACCAATTTGAACGATTATTTTTTTGTTGAATAGGTATTATCAAAAGGGTGGTTTCATGCGAATTTGAAGAAAATATTTCACCCCCAAGGGTAGAATTTTAGGGGTGTACCCTTTTCTCTGCGAAATCTTCGCCAATTATGAACCGATTTGAACGATTCTTTTTTTGTTGCGTAAATAATCACAAGGGTGGTCCCATGTGAATTTGAAGAAAATATTTCACCCCCAAGAATAGAACGTTAGTTGTTACGAGATATCTAATGGCACTGGGAGTGCTGAGCGGCGTGCGTAGAGTTTGACAAATCTTACTAATTCCATTCGATTCACTAAGATTACGCAACCTCATCATTTCAGTGAGAGCTTGTCGTGTAGCGACAAGAACCTAACCAGAACCTAACAAGAAACAACAACCAGGATAAAATTTAGAAATAACAGTTTATTATGTTTATTTTACAATGGCTATTTTAAAAAAAAATTATAGGAGGATGAGGATGAATGAGGTGACACAGGTTTTTTAAAAGATACAGGTATTGATATAAAAAGGGGAGCGAAGGACACGGTGAGTAGGAGGGCAGAACAAGGAGCACGCGGCGGTGGTGCCCGGAGCCTGGAGTAGTGGCGTAGTTGGTGATCCGGAGGTGGTGTAGGAGGCGGCTTGAAGGCAGCAGCACGTCAAGATGTAGGTGGTTGGAGACGGCAGCACGACGGGGTAGAGATGGTTGGAGACGGCAGCACGTCAGGATATAAGTGGTTGGAGACGGCAGTAAGGCAGCAGCAGCAGACAGTCAGCGACTCAACAGAGGCTCGCAGGATCCCGGGGCAGTGCGGCCCCGGGATAAGGCCTTTAGGTGATGCTTCTTTTTCAAGAGCTGAAGTGAGACTCCCCAATTTCAGAAATGTTCCGCTCTTATACCCTTTTTGGAGAGTTCTAAAAATTATTTAAATTAAAAGCAATTTTTGTGAATGGCCAAGAGGGAAAAAGTATTTTTGTAAAAGTATTGAAGTAAACATATCAGACCGCTAATGAGTTTGAATGGACATTGCCATGACAACCAGATAAACAACGACATCAATATATGTCAGATTTTGGTTTCAGGCTCGTAATAGAGAAAACAACAAGAAAACAATGAAAATTGGAACAGTTACAGATACCTAAAAAGGTAGCGCACCAGCGCGCACGAAGCCCGAGATTGCAGAGTTTCGGAGAAAGCCAAATACAAGGTCACCAAAGGTAAACCCCTTCGACATCGATTTAACAGTGCCGATAGTGTGAAAATACGAAGTGAAAATGATTTGTTATTGTGTTCTTATGGTTTAAAACGTTACAGGGTCCTATGCAAATAAAGGTGATACGAAATATCCAGCTGCGAGATAAATGCAGACCATCAAAGCAGACTGGAAAATGAAATGAAATGAAATGAAATGTTTATTAAGAGATCGTGGAAGATGCTGGTTACAAAGTAGGTACTTACAAATTGGTACTAATATATTTAACTTTATAGTAATTCATAGCTATATTATTAACCATACCACATACCTAAAGTTATGTTTAGAACTATAAACTAAGTAAACAATGTGATATTGTGGATATCCCATAAAAATGGTGTGTACTTTACAAAGGTAATAGAACCAGCAGAATATAGTCCGCTACCCTCCGCGCTAGTACAAACTAGTAGAAATTCTATAAACTACATGTCCAGCCTATACAGATACAAGTTCCTATCGAGAATGCTTTACTGACGAGTTCAATTTATATTGGTGTTAGTGATGGCGTGTGTAGTATATGTAAAGTTTACAATATGTATGATAGTCAAAGTTAATACAATAATAAGAAAACATATAATATATTAAATCATATACATTACAACTTAAGTACAATTAATTATATGTAGATACATAAATTACATAAACAGTAAAAGTAAAACCTAAGGTACATCTAAAAACCAAACACTATTTTATTACTGTTAGCAACATCTCTGTTCTTTCGTAATTGATTTTATTCAGATATTCAGTTACCAAATTGTTGCATGTGGCCTTTACGCAGTCTCTGATATTTATTGTTTTTCCAACTTTATTGTATAGGTACGGTCCAAGGTAGTAAGAGAATTTCTGGGCAAAAGAAGTTTTACAGCCTGGAACATGGTAGACCTGGTGTTGTCTCCTTCTAGATATTACCTGTGAAACTGGTACAGTGTGCTGTCTAAGCAATAAAGATTTGATAAATAGTTGCCGAACCGTTAGCACGTTAAATTCTTTGTAAATGTTATCTGTAGGGTATCGAAAGTTTTTAAAATTTGCAACTTTAATTATTGCTCTTTGGGCTTTTTCTACTTTAATTAAAGACGTTTTGTCAGCTCCACCCCAGGATATTATGCCATAGCAAATGATTGACTGGCACAAAGCAAAATATGTCGTCCTAATTGTTTTAGTATCACGCAGGTGTCTTACTTTTTTAAAAATATATATTAACTTATTTTTAAAGTGGCATGTAAGTAGCATAACACTACAAGCTTTGTCGTCGTGTGGTCGATTTAATAATTTATTAGCATCCAAATCGGACAAAGCAATGCCATCCAATGTTTTGACGCGACTAAGAGCCACATAAACTTGCCCTTTTGTGAAATTTTTCTTCCCCAAATCAATTACAGCCGTATTAAGGGTGGTGCCTTGTAACTTGTGCACTGTTACTGCCCAGCTTAAAATTAGCGGTAACATTCTTCGCTCGACGTCCCCATATCCCCTTTGCGCTTGGAAAGTGGTACAAACAGGTGAAATTGATATGTACTATCTTTATCCTTCATTCTTAACCCAATAGTCGCGTCATCAAATTGTATAAGTACTGCTTCAGGCAACTCGCCTTCCTCCAGTTGATCTCGCCGCAGAGCAGGCCATTTTATTTCTTTGACAATGCCCATTGCACCATTTACGAGCCCATCGGACACCCAAATATTACGTCTCAACATCACTCGTGATCCGACACCCAATTTTAAAGTTTGTGGAAAACCACCACAGTTATTAATGTTTTTAGGTATAACATTGTCTGGTGGTTTTCTGCCATAAGTTGCCACCTCGCGAGACTCGTCTACGGCATTTATGGTGTACATTCGGTTGGTTTTGGAATTTTCAGCGGTCATTTTATCATTATAATTGTGTACTTGACGTATTGTGGGGAAGATACGGACTGCAACCCCATCAGCAAAATCACCAGACATAGGCACGTGTCGCCGCTCACAGAGTAACTCCAGCTGACCCGTTGTTAAATCACCTACTCGCAGGCTATTGAGAAGATCGATGAACTCAATATCGTTTTGCTGGCGCATGTTGATGGTTAGTTCACAAAACGAGAACTGCTGCCATAAATTAATTTCAGCCGAAAACCATGGCGGTTGAATAAAACACCAATGTCCTTTTACTGGTGGAAGTTGAAGAATATCTCCAAAAAGCAGTACGTGTACCCCTCCAAATAACTTGTTATTGTTTTTAAATTCTTGGAGACGCAAATGTATAATGCGTAAGTTCTCATATGAAACCATCGATATCTCGTCAATGATCAGCCAGTTAATATGACGCCAGTTTCGTCTTTCATTCTCTAACTTTTGACCAGTGAGTTTTTTATATGTCATGGTATTTCCTTTTTCAATCGGAAGTGAGAATATTGAATGTAAGGTTTTTCCAAGTATTTGACGCGCAGCGACACCTGTCAAAGATCTGACCTCAACAAATTTTGCCTTGAGCAATACGTCAACTGTAGGTGCATAACACCGTTTTATATGTTCCACAAGTAATTTCAAGACGAAAGACTTCCCACTACCTGCACCACCAGTGATGAAAAATAATAATTGGCTTTCTTGTCCATGTAAATCATTCTCGACAGCTACAGAAACTTTTGGGAAAATATCTTTCTGTTGCATATTTAATCCTCTGATGCTAGCCAAGAAGATTTCATCAGACATTGTGGATCTTTCAACTACATCTTCACAATAATTGTCATCAATATTATTGACGATTTGTTCCCCACCACAAATTAAAGGGGCTCTAACATCGTGTGTTTCACGAGCAGCATTGAGTGCGACTGCTTGGGCAAGCGCCTGTTGTATGGTCTGTTCCGCGTGAGCAAACTCTTCTGCACTTACGTTGCCCTGTAACGGTCGAAGTTCTCGTTGTCGCCGAATAAAACACGCCTCAGCAGTTTCCTCTTCAAGCAGAAGGTCACTTTCGTCACGGAATGGCACATGACATACTATTAAGCAGTAATAGTAAGATTCTTTGTCACTGTTTAATGTAAAGCATCGCGTGCGTAATACTGCTGGCTTGTTCCTTACACGCATCCGTGTGTTATCCCTTAGTCGAATAAATTTTGCCGGCGTAACGTCTTCACCATCCTCTTCACTCCATGTTGGGTTTGACACCATTTCAAAGCGCACAGCAAACTCAGCAAGACTTAAGTCTTCTAATTCGTCTGGTCGTAACACATACCGGTCAAAAATATTATTAAAAACAGACGTGTCATCACTATCGAACCATAGGAGTCTGAAACGTTCGTTCGGTTTACAGCTGTTTACGAAGACTGATTTCCGAGAAGACATTTTTAGCGGTAAATGACATAGTCTGTATGCACATTCCGGAGCACTTACCAGACGTTGAGATAAAATGGCCATTGATACTGCAAGTAGCTGTCTCCAAACAGCACCACCTTGCCTTTTCGCCTTAGCAACGGCCTCTCGTATGACTTCACCGGTATCGTGGGGCTCACACTTACTTGCGTATTTGGCAACATAATATGCAACTGCTGTTATGTTACCACACGGCTGGACATCAATATTTCCTTCCCATAGATTCAGCAGAATAGGATTGTAGTTATTTACCATGCTTTCGTCTTCAGTTCTCTTCAAACAACAAAATCGGCCATTGTTTGACAAAACTTCATCCGGACCTAAGCAAACAGTACTCTCACGTGGTGGCCGGGGGAATGCAAAACGGCAGCAACTGTCGTTGCGGTTTTTGTAACACGTGGAAGTGTGTTTGTGTATTTGCCCAGCCTCTACTAATTTCTGCAATGTAGGATCATTGTCCATTAGCGAACATGAAACAACCCTTTCAATAACCTCGACACCCTCTCGAGTAGAGATATCTGGAACATTGTGATACCATACCAACATATAAAGATGTGGGCTTCCTCGATTTTGGAACTCGATCCTATACCAAAAGTCTGCTACTGGACCTCCTAAGACATCTGGATCGCTTTTAAGAAATCGCATGAGAGCATTGACGCGAATTGTAAATTGTCGAGAGACAACTACAGGATGTTTTTGTACCAACGCCAAACGATCAGGAAATGACAGGCTTTCTGCTTCATTTGTGTTACGACCATCTGCGATTAATAATGCATTTATCATATCTCGCCAGTTAAGGTCATTACAAGAAAACGTCATGAACCACGTAGGTGCCCCTAGCGTTCGGACCATCGCAATGAGTTCAGAGCAACATTTATGCCAATAAGATGCTGATCCTCGTATATTTCTCATGGTAAGATGCATGTTGTCAATGAGACCTCGAGGTGTTTGCTCGCCCTGACCCTGACGCATCCTGCATGAAACCGATACACTAGATTTAGCCCGAAAATATTCAACGATGGACAGAGCAAAAAACAAATAGTCATTTCGACTAAATCTTTTATCTACGCTCATGATTCGACTTTGGAAATAATCCAAAGCTGTAATCTTTACTAGTCGTTCTTCCCCAAATCCATTTTTACCATCAGGGAAAAGAATATACCATGCAAGTTCCTCCGTTCTTTTCTCACGATCCACATTTAATGGCGGTGCTGTTTTCCTTTTGATCTCAGCAATCCTCATTTCGCTGTCATTAGTATTTGAGTCGGGATTCACTGTAACCATAGTCTCTAGATTTGGAACAGATTCGTCTATGCCGCGCAACATACTTGTCGTTTCTATTATATTTTCAATTTGATGAACTTGTGGTTGTGAAGACCTCTGTTGGACTGGAGCTGAGATCGGAAGAGATGCATGTTGAGAAACGTGACTGCTATCTAACACAGGACTCTGTGGGTGCACTTCTTGTTGGTTTTCAGCAAGCAAAGGAGTCAGTGAGTAAACATTAAGCATAAGAGTGTCTTGTGCTTTATTTACCAAATATAAATTTCGTCGCAATGTGTTATACAAATCATGAATGTGCTCAAATCTCATGCAACAGGCAGCACCTCGCCGTGGGGCTCTCGCACCCTTAGGTCCACGGGCATGTGAATCGAACAACCAATATGTACAGGTGTCACCTGCAGATTTACAATATACCGCTACAGTGGTGGCATTTGCAGTAAGTAAACCGCAACGGTTGTCGCTGAAAAACAATGTAAGGGCATTTTTTAGATTTGGCAAGCCGGCAGAACTTTGATCGGTATCTATATGACCATTATAGTTGCTCTCAACAACAGAGATAGTAATTATTTTCCTGTTATACAATATTTGCGGTGCAAGATCACTAGCGGCGAGATATTCAGAGTTAACTTCACCGTCTGCAGGGGCTTGTCTTGTAGCAACAGACTCGGTGTAGAGTTTATCTCCGAGTATAACTATATAGTCAATGTCAATTTTAGCCCATAGCTCTAGTTCCCCCATACAAAATGCTGCACAAGCTACAGCCGCTACAGCAGTACATTGTTTGCCACGAGAACGTAAATTAAATCTAGAATCTGCTTGGTGAAATGATCCATGTAAAATTGAAATGTTCTCATTCAAATCAACATAATGATTTTGAGGAACAGACGGTAACTCACCAGTATTTGCCGGATCTTCAGCGATTTGAACAATTTCAGAAATATCTAAAATATTATCAAATAAGGGTCTAACATATCTGTATAGGACATTATTAGTCATTAGCCAAGTTAGAGCTCTATGTAGCCTGCTCATATTCACAACAAACTATCGAGAACGTTGCAAATTTTCTAGACTTTCCACAACAAGAACTAATCCTGCTTGGTTTGGCGCAAGTGGCAGCTGCTCAGCGATTTCTGCGACGTCTTTTGCGAACAACACTACCTGTCCCTTGCACCAATCCTGGCAGAATCTGTTCTGCAGCTTCACTATTATAAGAAACGGTACCACTCGACATAAAAATCGTTCTTCAAGTTTGGTCAAATTAGCTAGCTCTTCAGGTATTGAGGCAACTGTCATATTATTCCAGAAAGCAGCTGGTGGTGTTTTTCGTTTTCTAATGTTATTGTGACAACGAGAGCATGTCGTAATAGTACGCAAACTAACCAGTTCTTCGGGTAATAGGGCACTGAACATTGTAGTGCTTAAATTGCAACGTTGTTAATGGGTATAATGCCTTGTTACAAACCGCATATGGAACGTCCGCGAAAATATTAATTGCTCTTTCGAAATCATTTTTAGAAGACATGACCCTTTGGTTACGACTCACCTGTATCATAGCATTTAATCGGGTCATCCTCGATTCGGTAGATTCATTTGATAAACGATGGTGTATCAAGCCGAGCCGGTGAGAGCGTTGCTCTTCGGTTTCGCTTGATAAACGATCGTGTATCAAGCCGAGCCGGTGAGAGCGTTGCTCTTCGGTTTCGCTTGATAAACGATTGTGTATCAAACCAAGCCGATGAGTCCGGTGTTCGGGGCTTTCATTGATCCTGGTTAAATTTTCGTATGCTCTCATTTTCGAAAGTCTAGAAGTCCGCTGCTCATCACTCTCCTTTAATATATTATTAGCATTTCTTTCTCTACTTTCTTTTAAACGCACTTCCCTCTCTTCTTTTGTTTCCTCCGAACGGCGCTATCTCATTAGAGCTGCGCGTTTAGTAGGGGCCTACCCATATTAAATGCACTAAGGGTATCTACAAAAAAGTAACACTAAAAATTTTAAAATAAAATAATTAACTTTAAAAAAAAAAATAGACTTCAAATGCGTGAACACAAAAAAAACTAAAAATTAAAAAATAATTCCTAATATCTATTACCTAATACTGTAATTTTCCTAAACTATGTCAAACTAATTAAAGTTAAACCAGCTAAATATCTTACAATAGTTATACTTATATACCTATTGTTTTTTGGAGTCGGTGCCAGTAATAAATGAATATTAAACCTAATGAAATAAGAAAAAAGTACCCAATGAAACAAAAAATATTAAGAAATAAGTTGTATATTAAGCCTAGTACAACAAAACCTATACTAACTAAGAATAACAAATACAATAGAATACAACAAACAAAAAAGGAAGCAATAATTTGAAAATTTGCGCATCCGATAAAATAATTAACTTTAAAAAAAAAAAACAGACTTCAAATGCGTGAACACAAAAAAACTAAAAATTAAAAAATAATTCCTAATATCTATTACCTAATACTATAATTTTCCTAAACTATGTCAAAGTAATTAAAGTTAAACCAGCTAAATATCTTACAATAGTTATACTTATATACCTATTGTTGTTTGGAGTCGGTGCCAGTAATAAATGAATATTAAACCTAATGAAATGAGAAAAAAGTACCCAATGAAACAAAAAATATTAAGAAATAAGTTGTATGCCTGGTACAACAAAAACTATACCAACTAAGAATAACAAATACAATAGAATACAACAAACAAAAAAGAAAGCAATAATTTGAAAATTTGCGCATCCGAAAATTCTGTATTTTTGACACGAGCGTCAACGTACTCTGCCCTCAAGCGTCTGCCCGCCTTCGGGTCGCTCACTCGAGCAAGAGCCGCGCGCGCCCCGCCACGCGCGCCCGCGTCCCCCGCCGCACCGCGCGGCCCCGCCTCGCGCCTTGCCTCCCCCGCCACCGCGCCGCACGTCTCTTGTTCGCGGCTAAACTTAATACGGCTGGCACCGACTCCAAAAAACAATAGGTATATAAGTATAACTATTGTAAGATATTTAGCTGGTTTAACTTTAATTACTTTGACATAGTTTAGGAAAATTATAGTATTAGGTAATAGATATTAGGAATTATTTTTTATTTTTTTTTGTGTTCACGCATTTGAAGTCGGTTTTTTTTTTTGTAAAGTTATTGTGAGTAGGTTCGATAATTAAATAGTTCTTTTTTCGATTCAGTTTTTGGAAAATTTACAAAATGGACGAGATATGGCGGGTTGAAACTTTAAAAAAAAACTGTGATTTTGGAGTTTGTAAAAACGACAAAGGCTATTTAACTTTAGTGAAATAAGAATAGGTTGGATTTCAGATAGAAAAATGTAGTTTACAAAGTTACTGGTGCGGCTTCTTTCATACTTCATGTACGTAACCAGGTGCATTCATAAATTTGTATGTGGTATTGAAAGAAAATGCAGTCGGAATATTTGTATTTATAGTAATTTCAGTTGTTCATGTTATAAACTTCAAAGGGTCGGGGATGTGAGGGGGTGGAAAATAATTTGAAAAAAAACGCAAATTTCCTGTATCGCTCGCGAGGTCTACAGCCTAGAGCGACTAAAATAAACAGTCCTCAGCTCTGAGAGTTGTCTCAGCTGTCATGTCATATTACAATGATGCCATTTCAAATCTGTCATTTACTCAGAGATGAGCGCAGTACCTATATTAATACGGGCCTTTTCATTGGTAATACTGGATAATGAGGATCAAACCTGTCAAAGTAATGTTTCATTTCATTTCATTTTTTTAACTAATGGCAATCTGTCCTGCTATTGCCAGACAATTTCTGCCAGTATCATGTAGTGGAGGCACATGTGAAGAGACGCGGGGCAAATCTTAAATTGGCTGAATACATTTTAGTAGGTGTCTATCCGAAATAAAGTTTTACATTATCGGTTAGTTCCATGCAATATATACATAACACACACAAAATAAACTAAAGGACAACACAATAACATAAAGGGAAGGAAGGGGATACATATCTATTATAATTTTATTTTGTTAATATGGATAAATTTAGCTAATAAAAATACTATCTTTGGGTTGGGGAATAGAGAAAGAAGGTGGCGAATATTAGTAGGGATAGGGAGACCGATTGAGGGTATTAGGGAGTACAAGGAATCAACGCCATAAATGGGGCAGTTAAAGAAAATATGGTCAACGGACCCATCCTCAAGACCGCACTCTCAAATGGAGGAATCTCTGATTTTTATCTTCTTTAAAAACACTGGAGAACAGCAGTGACCTAAGCGTATTCTGCATAAAATTGTCACTAATATCTTTGGTAGTTTTTTAAAATTGAAAAACCATGGTTTGCTTGGAATACTTGGCTGAATTGAAGCGTAAAAAGCTCCTTTATTTCGACTTGATTCATGCCACACATCTGACCAAGTCTTCTGAAGATCTTTACCAGGAATGCTGAGCAAGTCATAACAGTGGTTAGAGAAGTACTTTCGATTACTGTTATTATCTAAGGCCGCACGTTTAGCCAACTCATCAACGTGATCATTACCAATAATGCCAGAATGACTAGGGATCCAAACCAAAATTACAGCAATTTTTTTTTGGGAACATTTATAAAGGATATTTTTGATTTCCATAATAATATTACTATGCACTTTTGATTTAAATTGACTTTTGGAGTCCGAAATTATTAAAGATTGTCTTATATTATGGGATTCAATAAACGAGCAAGCTTCCAAGATCGCAAGGCATTCTCCTGTGTACACTGAGCTTTGAGGCGGGCTCTGAAGTTTAATTTCTATTTTAGAATTTTTAAAGTATACTGCGAAACCAGTCGGAACAGTCTCTTCCAGCCTGGAGGCGTCAGTATAAAAATATTGCCAGTCTTCCCATCTTGATCTTAAAACCGAGTTGAAGGACGAGTTTGCTAAAGTAGAACCTTTTACAATATTAAGATCCAAAATAATTTTCGGAGTGAAGAGGACAGTTGACAGGGGGAAACAATATAATGGTAATTTATCCTTTCGGATGATTGGGCAGGAGTCCTCGATGTTTTTAAGCTTTCGGAAACTATTGAGAATAAGGGGAGGACTCTTACATTTCCAATATTCATTACGAATATTGCAAATATTATTAAGGGATTCTAATTTAAAAAAAAGAGGATGATTTGAGAATAAATAAGCCCTATATATAAACCGGTCAGAGAGATATTGTCTCCTTAGAATCAAAGAAGGATCTTCGCACTCCACCTGTAAGGCATTTATAGGAGATGATTTCATGCATCCAGTTATAATTCTAAGTGCCTTAGATTGGATACCATCCAATTTGCGAAGAGCCAGTTTACTACAAGGTTCTAAAAGATAGGATCCATAGTCAAGTACACTCCTAATGAGGGCATTATACATCAATTTCAGAGTAAATGGGTGGGCACCCCACCATACCCCAGAGAGAACTCGAAGAATATTTATTGTCTTTTCGCATTTATTAACAATATAATTTAGATGAACGGAACCAGATAATTTTGAGTCTAGGAATACGCCTAAGAATTTTACAGAATAACGAACAGGGATAGAGGAATTGTTTATTTATAAATCTATGTCAGTAATGCCCCTCTTCCTAGAAAACACTACCACAGTGCTCTTAGAAGCTGATAGATTGAGACCATTGGATAGCAGCCAAGCAATCAATGAGTTGAGAGAGACTTGCATTGACTCCCCAGCATCTTCAACACTTGAGCTAGGAATTTACAGACACAGATCGTCAGCATATTGTAAATTTTGACAATCGTTATTTAGGGAAGTATGTAGAGAAGCAGTATAAATATTATATAGTAGAGGACTGAGAACAGATCCCTGGGGGAGGCCTCTCCACACCGTACGGGGTTCAAAGCTCTCGCCAGAGATACGAAGTGAGATTGATCTGGACATAAGCAGACTGCAAATGCAGTTTCTCATTCTTACAGAGATGTTCAGCTGTTGTAACTTGTACCTGAGCACTGAAAGAAGTACATTGTCATAAGCAGCAGATATGTCCAAGAACACAGCTAGGACAGATTGTTTTTTGGAGAAAGCTAGCCGAACATCAGTGATGAATATGCTAAGACTATCAGATGTACTGTAGCCTTTGCGAAAACCAAATTGAGATTGAGCAAGGATACCCTTAGACTTACTTAGACTTAGACTCCACAAACCACTCCAATCGATTCTTAATGAGATGCTCTAGGGTTTTTGCCAAGACCGAAGACAGGGCTATAGGTCTATAATGATCAGCTACATCCGGGGACTTACCGGGTTTCAGAAGGGGGATAACGATTTGTTCCTTCCAAGAGTCTGGAACATAATCTGTATTATAAAAAATGTTCACAAGTTTTAACAGATACTCTAAAGCTGGCAGGCCTGCATTTGTTAGAAATGAATATGGGAATTCATCCATCCCAGGGGCTGAGTCGCGGACATGGGATAATACTGATTGAAGTTCTGCAATGGAAAATGAAGCATCCAAAGGGTCATTGATAGTAGGTAATGTATGGGAATTTCAAGATTCCTCTAGGAGAGGGACATAGTCAGGAGCCAATTTATTAAGGAAATTTATAGCAATATGATGGGGGATGCGGGGAGAGTTATGATGAACACAACCCTTTTTATACCTGTTAATATAATGCAAAACCAAACTAGCTGGAGTTGATGGAGAAAGAGTGGAACAAAATCGTTTCCACCCCTGGTATTTTTTCTTTCTAAAGAGACGTCTGAATCTAGCCACTATTTTACGATAACTAACTAGGTTATCAACGGTCATAGCAGATATGTAGATTACTTCAGCATTATTGCGAGCTTTGATTATTTCTGTACACTCTCTATCCCACCATGGTGGAGAAGATACTTTTTCAGAAGCCGAGTTCTTAAGCGGGATCGATTCATCAGCAGCAGATGATATAGCGTTAGTGAATTGAGAGTAGCAATCAACAGCATTGCCCTCATGAACATCAGGAAGAGAGCTGGTGAGTAGGCTAAGTTTATCAGAATAACCATCCCAGTTGGCTTGAGACACACGGTACTTTAATAAGGGGTTGAAGTCCCTGTGGGGGATGGATGACGAAGGAATGGTCATTTTTAATGGGAAGTGGTCACTACCATGTGTAAGGTTCAACCTATGCCAGAAGATCAGGGAAGCCAGGTCTGGGGAACATAGTGACAAGTCAACACAGCTTTTGTTTTGATTTGGGGGAGTTAATCGTGTAGCTGAACCATCATTCAGCAAACATAGGTTTAAATCATCAAAGAGATCTACCAGGGCCCTACCAAAACTGTCGTTGCGAGGGGAACCCCAAGCCGAGTGATGGCCATCAAAGTCACCTAATATTAGATAAGGGGGGGTTAAAACCGAAAATATACGTCTTAAATCTGGAAGAAAGGTTAGATTAGGATGAGGGGTATATATGGAAAGAATAGAAATACCTTGAACAACAACGCCTACTACACTAATTTCATTGTTATGGGGGGGAATAGGAATTGAAATAGGACAGACACAATTATTTACAAATAGGGCTGAACCGCCCCCACTGCCATCCTGCCTATCATCTCGGAAAAGCAATAGCCGCGCAGGTTAAAGCGTCTTCCTGGCTTAAGCCAGGTCTCCGTGATGGCAAAGACAAGAGGGGAATGTTTATTTATTAAAAAAAATATGTCATTTATTTTTAATTCAACGCTTCTCGCGTTCCATTGAAGAATAGCCAGTGGAGCCATTGAAACGGATTACAAATGAGAGGAGTTGTGAAGCTACGTGGTCTGGTATAGAATTGTTACTGGAAATCATTGAGGTGAGGAGTGACAGCAGTAATGATATAACATTATCTGCTGGAGAGGACTGAGTTTGAGATTGGCTTTGTAAAGCACAACCATTCTGTGGTTCGGGGATTGTGAAAGAGTTAATAATGTTCTGATGAGATATCTTGTCATACCCGGACGGGGTGAATTTATTAGGTTTTGGGGATTTGAAGATAGTTTTTCTGTAGCCAGAAGAAGAAGGAGCAGAGAAAGGTGGAGAAGACTGGGTTTGGTAAGTTTGGGAGGCTGATACCTCCGCATAGGACCTGTATGGAGAAGGGAAGCATTTAGATGATTCTTCATAAGATATATTCTTCTCTGCCATAATAGTTTTAATGTTCTTTTGTCTTAATTGCTCCGGACAATCTTTACTTGTGGCCAAGTGATTGCCATAGCAAAAGAGACAAGATGGGTTCTTGTTGCATGAATCAGTAGAATGGTTTTCACCGCATTTCGAGCACCTAGGCTTGGACCTGCACTTTGGTTTCGTGTGCCCATATCGGCAGCAGTTAAAGCATTGGACTGTGGGGTATTGATACAGTTTCACAGGTAAGGATGTATAACAAGCAAAAACTCTAGTAGGGAGCACTTGCCCATCAAAGGTGGCTATGACCGATTGGGTAGGTTTCCATTCCGATATATCCTGAGAAGTAACCTTCCGGTTAATTCTTCGGACCTTCAGTATTTTTCCTATTCCATCGGGGACTTGAATGTTTAGTAGGACCTCTTCATCAGTCCAGTCCTGCGGGACATCACTTATTACACCCATGCGGGTGATATTATAGATGGGAATACTGGCAATATATCCTTTGTCAAATAGTTTGGTACAGATCAGGAAGCAGTTAGCTTGCTCTGGTTTAGTGAACTCCACAGATACTCTATTTCTCCCAACCCGCTTGATCACATCAGGTTTGATACCAATAGTGTTACTGTTCATGAGAAACTTTCCGAACCTGATCGGGTGCATGGTAGATCCAGAACGTTCATCAGTATCGGATCGGGATACATGAACCAGGAAGGGAGCTTTATCGGAGGTCGAGTACCTTATTCTGCCAGTGCTTTTATGAATCTTATTTAGTGGTGTTGATTTTTCGATTGCACTCGGGTCTTCAACACGGGGGCGCTTAAGTTTCTTAGCCTGCCCATCACAAGCAATGTCCTCTGAGCCAGATGAAGATTTGTAATAAATATTATCGCTCACGGGCGAGAAGGGCGGAGCAGGGGGAGATGAGGCGTTGGAGGACCCATCGAATAACTCCTGGGAAGCTTCATTTTTGTCAGGGGGTTCAGGCTCAATTTCATCCATGATTAAGGAATGTTACATCCCCAAACACGGAAGAAAAAACAAACACTGTGTACCACTTACCAAGTAGAAAGGCCAAAAACAACAAGACAAACAATAACAAAGGACAATCACAAGATATACAGATACTAAAAAGTACTAATTTCGAGCGGAAATCGGCAAAAGAAACTAAATTTTCAATTCTCCAATGTGCTCACCAACAACACTTTCTAGCCATCCAAAGAAATGTTTGTAGCTAACCCTTAGTTTTGTTACAAAGCAAAGAGTATCGTTCATCTGAGATTACAAATGAATCAGAGTAAATAAATAAAGCAAGTTTGAGCAAAGAGTTTCGTTAATCAGATAATTGATGATGATCCAACGTTTTCTGAGCTCTTCCTTCAACCTATCTAACACATCCTCATAAAAACCGAAATAAAAGGGTTCAGGTACTACAGTTTCTCGAATCCACGAAAGCAAGAAACTGGTTTTTGTCACAGACTTTGTTGACAATGTCACATGTCGCTTGTTACAAACCACAGAACACAATTATGCTACAAACAAACAGTGGTGCCCTCTACAAAAAAGTTTTTTATGTATTTTTTAATGGGGACAGGAATGCACGGCCCAGTAATGCCCGGCCCCGGAATGCCCGACCCCGGAATCGTGGGATTTGGGACGCCAATTCCGGGGCCGGACATTCCAAGCCGCACATTACTGGGCCGTGCATTCCGAAGCCGTGCACTGCCTGTTCGACCCCGGAATTGTGGGACGTATCTCATTGGCTGGAAATACTGGCTTCTGATTGGTCGAACACTTTCGATTTAACTTAGACGAATCTAAGGCCATGGTCATAGTAGTGAGGTTTTTTTGTAAGCAAGTTTAACATTCACTTGACACATAACCTAATATTATTCATATTTAGTGAGTTTAAAATAAAAACAAACTCAATTCTGCTATTTGTTTAAAAAAATAACACTGTGAAGACTGAGTTCAAGTGCATTATATTTATTGAGTCTTTGGCTAGAGTAGGTTATTGTGGCTAAATTTCAATTGGGTTATAGGTTAAGTTGGAAGTTAGAAGAAGCATAACCGAAGCGTATGCAAATAAAAAAAAACATTTAATGATATTAATAATTTTTTGAGATAGAGACACTATGAACACACCCTAATCTCTGATGTAGCAGTTGTCTATGGTACTCGGGACGCCAATTCCGGGGCCGGGCATTCCGGGGTCGAGCACTCTTTTGTACGGCGACGGAATGCTCGGCCGATTCCGGGGCCGGACATTCCTGGGCCGGACAATACTGGGCCGGGCATTACAGGGACTCTCTTTAGGGTTCCGTACCCAACGGGTAAGAACGGAATCCTATTACTAAGACTTCGCTGTCCGTCCGTCCGTCCGTCCGTCCGTCCGTCCGTCCGTCCGTCCGTCTGTAACCAGTCTGTATCTCAAGAACCTAGCTAGCTAGAGAGTTGAAATTTTCACAGATTATGTATTTCTGTTGCCGCTATAACAACAAATACTAAAAAACAGGATAAAATAAATATTTAAGGGGGCTCCCATACAACAATACCACATACAAACTTATGGATGCACCTGGTTACGTACATGGAGTGTGAAAGTAACCGCACCAATAACTTTGTAAACAATATTTTGCTGTGTAAAATCCAAACTATTCACTCCACACCATCGCTTCCATTGAACGGTGGTACGGAACCCTTCGTGCGCGATTTAGACTCGCACTTGACCGGTTTTTTAATATCTTGTCACCCTAAACATTCACGTAGCCCTAAAACTCACACCACCAAGGCGAATTCGCACTATCAGCGAAAAGTCTTTATTATGATATGTGTAGATAAAGCAGTGTATGTAACTGTTCATAAAAACACTCGTATGATGTTGTAATTTAAACCCACACTCGAATTTTGAAGCCGTTCATTATGTAGTTCAGTAGTTCACCAAATGGTATTATTTGCAGATGATAGTACTATCATTGCAGATTGTACAGATAAAAATGCATTAGCATCTGAAATTAATAATTCTCTAAAAATATTATAGAATGGCTGGGACATAATAATTATCTGCTAATTAATCTTGATAAAACAAATATAATGACATTTAAAAATAATTACAATAAAATAACAAATAAGCTTGACATTCACTATAATCAAAGGAAAATTGACGAAATAAATGTAACTAAATTCTTAGGACTTAATATTGACTCCCACTTGACATGGAAACCACAAATAGAGCATGTTTGCAAAAAATCAAAACAGATTTCTTATGCTCTATATATGCTTGCCGAAGTGACTGGTCCATCGGCTTTCCTAACTGTTTATCACGCTTTTGTCGCGTCGACTAAAGTATGGCGTTATTTTCTGGGGGAACTCAACCGACAAAGAAAAGGCATT
The DNA here is from genome assembly GCA_949825045.1 of Argyresthia goedartella. NCBI lineage: Eukaryota > Metazoa > Arthropoda > Insecta > Lepidoptera > Argyresthiidae > Argyresthia > Argyresthia goedartella. The sequence goes on along the minus strand of OX463814.1, from coordinate 22,769,633 downwards.
TAGAGCACAAAAACGGTGTATAAGGGCAATTTGTAAGTTAAAACCAACAGACAGCTGCATGCCTCACTTTAAAGTATTAGGTATTAGGTATTCTGACATTGCCATCACTATACATATATGAAACTGCTATATTTGTAAAAACTAACTGGAACTTATTTAAGACAATGAATGGTAAAAGAGATATAAATTTAAGTGCTCCTCAGCGCTCTACTGCTTCACAAAAGCATTTTTGGTATGGCACCATTAATATATAGTAGGCTACCTAAATCGATTAGGGACATTGACCAACTTCATCTATACAAGGCTAGGCTTAGACATTTCTGAGTCGAAAAATCCTACTACAAAATACAGGCTTACTTAGAGGACATATGCAAATAATGTACCATTAATTTATATGCTGCAAATAATAATATCTTACCTAGGGAATTACTGTTATATTAATATTGAAATAATTGTAATGAGTAGACATTTTAGATAATTTAGATTTTAATTTGTATCATAAAATTTTGCACGTCTGCATGGCAGAACATAGCGTTCAATATTAAATTATCATAATACCTGATGTACACCTATGTTCATGCAAATAAACATTACTTTACTTTACTTTGCTTTGCTTTGCTTTGCTTTGCTTTGCTTTGCTTTGCTTTGCTCTGCTCTGCTCTGCTCTGCTCTGCTCTGCTCTGCTCTGCTCTGCTCTGCTCTGCTCTGCTCTGCTCTGCTCTGCTCTGCTCTGCTCTGCTCTGCTCTGCTCTGCTCTGCTCTGCTCTGCTCTGCTCTGCTCTGCTCTGCTCTGCTCTGCTCTGCTCTGCTCTGCTCTGCTCTGCTCTGCTCTGCTCTGCTCTGCTCTGCTCTGCTCTGCTCTGCTCTGCTCTGCTCTGCTCTGCTCTGCTCTGCTCTGCTCTGCTCTGCTCTGCTCTGCTCTGCTCTGCTCTGCTCTGCTCTGCTCTGCTCTGCTCTGCTCTGCTCTGCTCTGCTCTGCTCTGCTCTGCTCTGCTCTGCTCGGCTCTGCTCGGCTCGGCTCGGCTCGGCTCGGCTCGGCTCGGCTCGGCTCGGCTCGGCTCGGCTCGGCTCGGCTCGGCTCGGCTCGGCTCGGCTCGGCTCGGCTCGGCTCGTCTCGGCTCGGCTCGGCTCGGCTCGGCTCGGCTCGGCTCGGCTCGGCTCGGCTCGGCTCGGCTCGGCTCGGCTCGGCTCGGCTCGGCTCGGCTCGGCTCGGCTCGGCTCGGCTCGGCTCGGCTCGGCTCGGCTCGGCTCGGCTCGGCTCGGCTCGGCTCGGCTCGGCTCTGCTCTGCTCTGCTCTGCTCTGCTCTGCGATTCCATAAAAATAAAAGTTGATTAGTCATTTCACAAGAAACGTTTTGACAGTGCAAGCGAACAACATCAACATCGCGGGCCATTTTTGTATGGCATTTATGGAGGGTTTATTATTATTTACTATTCTCTTATTATGCTGGATAAAAAGAGAAAGGCAGACAGTACATTGAACCACATTTTAATTACATAATTATTTGACCTCTAAAAACTATGATATTAGGCGCATTTACCCTATGTGTAAGTAAGCGAGTAAGCATCCGGCCGCCCTCAGAACGGATCGGCGCCGATGCGACTTCGAATCGGTCGCCGATACGTTCTGAAGGCGGCCGGATGCTTACTCGCTTACGTTGCGTGGATTCAGTGTTGCCAACCTTGAGGTTTTCCCCCCAAATTTAGGGGCCAGTGGTAGTAAAAGGGGGATTTTGATGGGGAAGATTTATTTGGGGGTTTCTTAGGGGATTGTTCTAACGATGGATTGTATCAGAAGAGTTTGTAACCAACTCAACTAACCAACCATAAAATGATTAGTTCTGATTATGTTAGTTCATATTGCACAAATATTTATAGTAATTTTTGATGACGTGAATAGCTTAAAACCATCACTTTGACGCCTAATTTTTCGACAATATTGAAAATTCTTAGAAAATTTTGAATTTCCCTTATCACCAGACATACAGTAGACAAATGGTATTTTAGTATATATTAGGCACGATATTTTAGGAAAAATTCATGGGGGTTTTTAAGGGTTTATTTTTATTTTCCTAGGGGAATTATTTTGCATGGGTTGGTTACACTGGTACACTGCGTTAACTGTTTTGTTTAGTTTACACAATGCGTTGGCTTGCGAACAGATGCGGTAGAAGAACTGATCGTGTAAATCCCCTTTTAGGACTAGTGTCACTTTTTTGTTCGTTGATGAATCAGTTCAAGTTGTGACTTGATTTCTACGTGCACGAATTATGGCGTCTTCCACAAAAAGTAAGTAATTTTCCGAAATTACACAATTTTACAGGTTTTGTGTATTTTCTAGTAAAGTAAGATAAATGTAGAATATGTTTGTGTACTTGTGACAAGTAAATTATTCTATTTGAATACCTACCCAAAAATAATTCAAATAAATTATTACTCAAAATTAGTTTCAGACCTTTGAGTAATAATGTATATTATATAGTACATTATTACTCAAAGTTTCAGACTCGGATTCTCGCGATGAGACAAATATATGTTTTGAGAACTTATCGCGGAGACAACTTCTGGCACCTGCCGAACTGGTACTTCAAGGGATTCATGATGATGACGACAGTCTGTTTGATGAAGAAGATGATGTTCTACTTTTATGTAGACAAGACCGCGCATCGGATTTCGGATCTTCGAATCAACCACGACGGCCAAAACCACGTAAAGCATAATTGGGAACATAAAAACCTGCGGGCTTATTCGCAAATTTTGAGAGATGAAAGTGAACAACAGTGAAGTGATGGTCACCGAGCCTTGTGACCATCCGAACACTCTGTTTTTTTGGTGTTCCCTATCGCCTGTCATGTCATGTCACGTGATCTTTCGGTGACGAACGAAAACTCTCAGTGCTCATCGACATGAAATTGTTACCATTCTAGCTATTACCCGGCTTATTTGATATCCTTGGTTACATACACGAAATAAGTGAACGACATTTTTATCTTCTTAAATTTTGCGGCTACTATATTTGCCGCTTGAGTTATCAAAAATGTGGAAGTACTTATACGTACTTCAAAAAGAGCTCCGTGGTCTAATGGGTTAAACGCTTGCTTCTCACAAAGGAGATGCAGGTTCGATTCCTGGCCATGTACCAATGAGATAATTAATTTTTCTTAAGTACATTATACGCACGTACATCTAAAGGCGATGGAAAACATCGTGAGGAAAACTTCATTACTCCATAGCTGCAGCAATGGGCTAGCCCCCTGTCAAGCAAAATGGAGTATTGAATAACTGGCTCAAAGTGGGCACAATTGCGCCTCTGCCACCCCGAATGAGAAAAGGCGTAACGCTATGTTGTTGTTGTTCAAAAACAACAACATCAACAGTTTTTTTTGGAAAATAAAGTTTTGAAGTACTTTTCAGTGAGTATTAAAGTTTATTAAATATCTTGATCTTGATATTCAGGGCCTAATTAAAAACATGAGAAGACATCCTTGATTTTCAGTGCTAAACTAGTGACGTATATCCGGTCCGTCCGTTCCCGCCCCCGGATGTTCGGTTAAGCCGCGTGGTACCTTGTTTGCGCGCGCGCCCCACCACACCACCGAGGCAGTTCGGATTGTTGAATTCGAATTTAGCTTCATTGGCGTCTTGATTTTCGCACGGCACAGTCGCTGCTCAGCTCCTGAGTACGGCCCGCCAAAAATCTATACATCGTGACGTGAGAACTTCTTTTGCATATTATAACCAACTGTTCGTTAAAGAATTTCTTAGAATTTTCTGATTTATTGCAGGCAAATAAAAGATACCCAACGGTGTGACCGTTCGTTTGTGTAAAATGGAGCAAGAAACCCCGGAGGTTCCGTCCAGTTTGGAGCACGTGGCGGCGCGTAAGGATAAAGGCAAGAAAAGGCGGAAACCGGTGAGCTCTTCGGACTCCGACAATTCTAGTTCGTCCTCGTTGAGTTTCTCGGAAAGCGACGATCGCAAGAAGCGGTACCGACGGCGCAAACGCATCAAGGAACGTAAGTTCGATCTTCTTTTTAACGAGATTAAAGATCTTAAAAGTCAACTTGCTGCTACACAGGAATTTCACGAATATGATTGTGAACCACGGCATGACTTGATTGACCCTAATGTTAGTGGAGACCTCTACGAAGGTCACGTTGAGGAGTCCGAGCCCGCCAACATTGACTCGGCTTTCGAGGTCGATCTTAACATTTTTACTGGTACAAAAACCAAGGAGCCCGCTGTACCGCAGGCGTCTCCCGAACTAACACAACAATTAAAAGATTTGCAGCGATTCAATAGCCAGGACTGGATTAACGTCCGATATGCCGACGTCCAAAAACACTATTTATTTGCGCCGGGTTTCACTAATTTTGAAGCTAATGACGAGATAAAGAGGTACGATACATCTAAAACTACCTTAAACATGGAAAAGGCTTTTGCCGGCATTTCCAATGCATTGCTCAAACAGCGCGATGCGCTTTTGAGTGAATTACAAGCCTTTCTAGCCTGGGCGCATCAGGTCAAAAACCTACGATTCGATGATATCCATACAAAGCTCAAAGAAATGTTGGCCAATGGTGAGTATAGCAAGATTTCAAACGACGCTCTCCAGCTCGTCTGTGGACACCGGGCTGAACTTATTCAATATCGCAGAGAAGGCATACTCTCATCAGTAAAAGACCAGTACCACAAAAATACATTACGCAAAATTGCGCCGTCAGGTTCTCATCTATTTGAAGCCGACAAATTTAATGCTTTATTGGAAAAAGCGGGTGGAGTTAAAAATGTGTTTTGGGTGGAAGGAAAGTCTCGCTACAATACTGTGCCACAGTACGAGCCTTCCACTTCTATCCGCAGTCAGACGCAGAAACAGGCCGCAACTTATAACAATCGCGCGCAATATCATAATCAAAGCCAGTATCATACTTCGGCCCGAGGCAGGATAAATAATAATTCGTTTCGCGGGCGAGGCGCGCGGGGTTCACGCGGCCGTGGTCAGGAAGGGATTATCAACCCAGACGTTCTCCCTCATCCCACCGGGATAGAAGACTATGCCATGCACATGCATGCAAAATTTCACGCCGGACAACTCCGCATGTACTACGATCGTTGGAAACAGTTGGGAGCTCCCACATACATTCTAAAAATTATACAAGGATGCCGCATTCCTTTTGTGTTGAAACCACCATTGCACATTCCAAACAGTCGCAGTGTGAAAACACCAGAATCAGAACAAATGTCGAAAATAATGAAAAACATGATCTCGCAGGGTGTGCTAGAAAAGGTGCGCCCAGCTTTATTTCCCCGATATTCCTGCGCCCCAAGAGCGACGGCACATGGAGGCCCATATTCAACTTAAAAAATCTGAACCAATACGTCAACACTCGACTTTTCAGACTAATAAATGTTCATCGGGTAACGGATTTTCTACAACCCAAGGATTGGTTGGCCAAAGTGGACATTCACCAGGCATACTTCCATGTCCCTGTATTCGAAGGCCACAGACGGTTTCTCCGCCTTCTGTACGGCGACAAAAAACCACAAATACTGGAAATGACGTGCCTACCCTTCGGCCTTTGTTCAGCACCGAGAATATTCGCCTCAATCACCAACTGGATAGCACAATACCTCCGCGATCACGGTATCCGGATCATCGTGTATCTCGACGATTTTATGCTGGCTCATCAAAACAAAGCCACTCTCATAAATCAAGTGTCGTTGACACTGAACACGCTCGCCCACCTAGGCTGGCAAGTGAACACAGACAAATCTGTTTGCAACCCATAGAAGGCAGTGGAATACCTGGGCATTGTGTGGAACACATGGCAGAACGCGAAATACATTCCTCAGAGGTTAGTAGCAAAAATACATAGTACATACAAAGCCCTAGTCGAGTTAGAATGGTGGCAGTTGAATTGTCAGAAGAGTACTCTACTTCATGTCCCACTATCGTCTCATTACCTAACAACAGATGCTAGCGACATCGGCTGGGGGGCCAAATTAAACGAAATCTCAATAACAGGCTCATGACTACCCTCACAGCAGAACCTTCATTGCAACTACAAGGAGATGTTGGCCATATTAAATGTTTTACGCCATCATTATCAGCTCCTGAGCTCACAGTCGCTGCTAATATAGTGCGACAACAAAACTGTCATCTCTTATCTAAGAAAAGAGGGAGGGGCGAAATATATGGCCCTTACGGAGCTGGCAATGAAAGTGCTACAAGTACTGGACCATAACAACATTCACATGTCCATCTATCACATAGCAGGGAACTACAACTGCGAAGCAGACCATTTATCACGTCTCAAAGACCCACCAGAATGGCATCTCCTGTCAAACATAACAAATGTCGTGTTTTCCAAGTGGGGAACCCCCGTAATCGATCTTTTTGCTTCCAGGAGAGCTCACGTGGTTCCAACGTACTGTACACTGGACAAAACCGACAACCAGGCGAGCATGTACGATGCTCTAGGCAGCAAGTGCGATTTCAAGTTGGCATGGCTGTTTCCGCCGCCTTATCTCATTCCCAGAGTATTGACGCACTTAAACAATGCACTGGGTGTGTACCTGATCGTAGCCCCGAGATGGCACAAAGTTTACTGGAGACCAGACCTGAAGAGCCGCGCATTGTCACCCCCATTCACGATAAGGAACCTGTCGCAGGTCCTAGTCGATGTAACGACGGGACGTCCGCCCCCCAACATATCGTAGATGAAGCTGGAGATATGGAGATGTGGGGTTGGCAAGAACACCTAAGTCACTGGAGCGAGGAACAAAAAGCTCTGCTCCGTTCGAGCTGGCGTGAATCCACTCTTATAATGTATAAACCAGCTTGGACCCGTTGGCGAAACTGGGCCATAACTCACAAGGTACATACACATAAACCTACAGGCTCAGACCTGGCCCGATTCCTCACTGATCTACATCAAAAGGAAGGCCTTTCATACAGCACTATCCTTGTTCATAAATCTGTAGTGTCTACTCTTTGTGATCCCAGTGAAAGTAATAAGCTAAGCTCACATACACTTGTAAAACAAGTCCTAAAGTCCATTGGGTTAGCTAAGCCTAAACCTATCAAAGCCCCCATCTGAGATATAGACACCCTTGTAAACCATCTTTCTAAAAGAACCTGCAATTCATCAAGTTTATTTGCCACCTCTCAAAGAGCGGCTGCTTTCCTCCTACTATGCTCGGGTAGACGTGTACACGATTTAACTTTAAATACCGTTACTCAGGAACACTGTGTTATTTCAGATGACAGCATAATCTTATGGCCATCTTTTGGCTCCAAAACTGACTCCATTACCCATCAACAATCGGGATGGAAGCTAAATAAGAATAAGGACAAGTCACTGGATCCTATCTACTGGATACGCCGCCTCATTGAGTTGGGGAAACCTAGGCGAATTGCTGCTAAGTGCGATAATCTGTTTGTGAGTACTACAGGCGACCCCAAAGCTGCTGCACGTACAATCATAGGGGGCTGGCTGAAAAAACTACTTTAAGATGCAAACATCAATGCTACGCCTGGCAGTTTCAGATCAGCTGTTGCATCCAAAAACTGGATCGAACACTTTCCCATTGATGACATACTATCCCGAGTCAACTGGAAGTCTGCTAAAACTTTCCAAATTTTTATCAAATAGAAGTAAAATCTGGAGATAGAAGAGAGTCATTGATTCCGAACCTATTCTCCCCTGTCGAGTAATTAAGACAATTATGTGTTGTTCAATACTTTATTCCAAAGTTTGATTTATATTTGCTGATTTTAGTAATACCTACCTAATTTATTTACTGGTTTGGTACCATTTCTACGCAGGTTCTATCAAGATGAATAATAATACCTGTTTATAAGTTACAAGTTAATTTTATTTTCTTAAACCACACTAATCACCTCATCTTAACAGAAAGCAATACAGAACAGATACAATAATGTCATAAGTCATAGTACCTAACCTACATACAGTACATGTAAACTTTAGGTTTCTTCCTAAGGGATCATCGATCAGTCCGAATAAATTATAGATAGATACTTACTTGTTTATCAAAATACCTGAATCATTCATAATTTCTGTATGTCACAACATAAACTTACCTACTTTTATTTAAATATGTATGTTTACGAATCACATTAGCGTCCACCAACACCAGGCGATATCAAACACGTCTCTCATGTTTTTAATTAGGCCTTGAATATCGGTCAAGATATTTAATAGAGACGTTTTACCTGAAAATAAAACGTTTATTAAATACTTACCATATTCAGGGCCTAATATTTTTTAAATCTGCCTGGTGGACATGAGAGATCCAATGAAGCTAAATTCGAATTCAACAATCCGAACTGCCTCGGTGGTGTGGTGGGGCGCGCGCGCAAACAAGGTACCACGCGGCTTAACCGAACATCCGGGGGCGGGAACGGACGGACCGGATATACGTCACTAGTTTAGCACTGAAAATCAAGGATGTCTTCTCATGTTTTTAATTAGGCCCTGAATATGGTAAGTATTTAATAAACGTTTTATTTTCAGGTAAAACGTCTCTATTATTAGTTTCGAAAATTAGCAAGGTGGGTAAAACTTTTAAGTTATATTGAAATTTTACTACTTATTAGCATTTATAGGTACTTATCATTTTACGATTTTCATAAACGGTTTTGTCATGTACAGGCGTAGCTCCTCGGATATAGTGAAAAATACTTTTTGGACAAGCGAAAGAGAACCTCAATTTCTTGGTCCGGAAAATTAATGGGGTTACTCAAAGCTCGCCTTGCCCGGCCTTATCTTCGCAAGACATTCATTTGTCTTTACTCTTCAGCAATACCCAATAAATACGCTCGTGCCATATCTAAAATTAGCAACAAGTAATGACAGGTTAATAAGATATAACATATTTGACATACAATATATTAGATGTAAAGACAAATTATTCATTCTTAGATAATAAAATAACTTATCACAATAAAGACATAGGGTACTTACTAAATTAAAACACAATAATGATTAATATTATGGTGCTGATCGCTATTCACCCTAAAAACACTGCTATCCAACAGTCGTTTTCACTGTTATTTTGACACTTTGGGTGGTAGGTACTGTAGTGCTTTCAGTGCTTTCAGCACTATACGATTATAATTGCCTACCTAATCTGTAGGGCTAGCAAGTTCAATTATAAAGACTTTGGTAATGAAAATGAAAATGAAAAAAAAAATGAAAAAAATATTTATTAAAATAGCACACAATTATAGTATGTAGGTACAGTTTTACAATTCAAATAGGCACGTTCTTTCGTAAATGTTATACCATTTTGTTGGCTATTTTGGCGAAAATTTACAATTTGTATTACTTTTGGTCCTCACACTAGGCAAGCCTGTATCGTGAGTGACCATTTAACGATTTCTAGCATATTTTGCCATCACTTGGAGAAACTTATTGATAGGTATAACTTTAACAATTTTGGTTTTTATCATTAATGTTATGTAAGTTAAAGGAATTAAATTTATTTTATTATAATAAAAGTTAATTTATATTAAATTAGGACATAATACTTATATTTAAGAAAAGGGTTTAAGGAGTTGTTCCGTGTCCTCATACGAAAGGGTTTTTAGAAGTTTCGTGATTTCAATTTTACTTTCGTGGATTGACAAAGACCTAGAATTTCCTGAATTTCTTAGCTTTCTGTGTATACCGTTGTAGAGCAACAGCGCGGCCGCATCCCCAAAGCGGCGAGCAAAATTAGTGCAAGTACGTGGTGCCGGGGCCCTGTAAGTTCGACGCGGGCACATGTGGGCATAACTCTCAGAGAGTATGATATTTTTGTGGGCTGATAGATTGACTTTCAACAGATAGAGCTGGCGCAATAGTCAATAGTCAAAGTACTTTATTACTGTAGATATTTACATATACTTAGCAAACGTCATTTTTTGCCTCTTCTCTACATTGGACCACTGTGGGAGAAGAAGGGCGTAGAAACTCCCACAGATTTATTTTTAGATCTCTTTTAAAAATAGGTTGTGCTTAACTAATACAAATATGAAAAATTTAATTGTTATGATTAATAAGCAGGAATAAATAATTACAAAATTATTAACAGCAAGGTCTGTGTTGAGCCAGATTAACCCCATACAGTCCTGTCATTTAAGTAATCTTGAACATTGTAATGTCCCTTTTTCGACAAAGTCGCTTTAACATGCTTTTTAAATTGCTCAAATGGCAATTTCAAAATCTCCAGAGGTATCTTATTGTAGTAGAGAATGCACTGACCCTTGAAAGAATTGCTAACCTTCGCGAGTCTAAAACGGGGCGCACATAGTCTGTGATTATTTCTTAGGTTAACATTACAGCTGTCGCTAAGTTTGGAAAATTTTGTAAGGTTCTTGCATACATTATATTTTCGAAAATAAATTGACTAGCTACTGTTAGTATGTCAATTTCTTTAAAAAGCTCTCTTAAGGAGTCTGTTCGTTTTAAATTACAAATTGCTCGAATAGCTCTTTTCTGTAAAATAAAAATAGTTTGAATATCCGCTGCTTTCCCCCACAACAAGATACCATAGGACATCACACTATGAAAGTAACTAAAATATACTAGCCTAGATGTAGCCACATCCGTGCTTTGTCTGATGTTCCTAACAGCGTAAGCCGCAGAACTTAATTTACCAGCCAATTTATCTATGTGGGGTCCCCACTGCAATTTGGTATCAATGGTTATTCCAAGAAAATTCGTATCATTTACCAATTCTAACGTGCTGTTGTCTAACACCAAACTGGTCTCAACTTGCCTGACATTTGGAAGTGAGAATTTGATACACTTGGTTTTACCAGCGTTTAACAATAAATTATTAACTGTGAACCAATTCAAGGTTAAAGACAATACACCATTAACATCATCAAAATCTCCTTTTTGTCTTTCAATTTTGAAGACCATTGAAGTATCATCAGCAAACAACACTATGTCAGTTAATTTCTCCACCATGAAAGGCAGATCATTAATATATACCAGGAATAAGAAAGGGCCTAATATGGAACCTTGTGGAACGCCAATTTTAACACCCGATCCATCAGATTTTACGCCGTTAACTTCTGCCTTTTGAATTCTATTGCTTAGGTATGATCTTAGTAGATCCAACGCTTTATTTCTAACTCCGTAATGATTTAATTTAATTAATAGCGTATTATGATCAACACAATCAAACGCCTTCGACAGGTCGCAAAAAACTCCGATAGCATCCTGTGCGGCCTCCCATGCAGAATAAATATGAGATACAAGGGTAATACCTGCATCCGTAGTCGATTTACCCCTAGTGAAACCATATTGTTTAGCGTGGAGTTGTTTTGTACGGTTGAAGTGTGAGAGCATTTGATTTAGTATAATCTTTTCAAATATTTTACTTAGTGTTGGAAGAACAGATATTGGTCTGAAATTTGAAGGATCGCCCTTATCTCCCGATTTGAACAGCGGTATTAAGTTTACTGTGTTTCATGAGGTCTGGAAAAGCCCCATCGTCAACACATTTATTGAATATATAAGCTAAGTGTGGGGCTATAACTAGAATCACTGAACCAATGACTTTGACTGATATACCCCACAGGTCTTCCGTATTTTTTAAGTTAAGTAATTTAAACGTTTTGACAATGTCCTGGGGATATACATGATGAAATTTTAAATATACATTACTGACGCTAGTGTTATTTTTTAATAAAGTCTCTGCTTCAAATGGAGATGAATTTAGACGGTCCGTTGTGAGTACGGGTACATTGGTGAAGAATGTTTCAAAAGCTCGAGCAACATCAGCGTTGGATTTAACAACATCATCACCTATCTTTAGGCAGAAATCACTGTCCCTTGGTATAACTTTGCCAGTTTCGCGGTTTATTATTTGCCAAACTGTTTTCATTCTATTATTTGAATTTTGAATTTTTATATTAATGTGTAAAGTTTTTGCAGTTCTACAAACCAAATTGAAAGTTTTGGAATATTTTTTAACATAGTCATTAAATTTTCGATCAAAGTTATAGGTTTTTTGATCATAAAGGTCTTACAAGATAACTCTACTTTTACGAATTCCAAACGTTGCCCAGTCATTAAATTTAGATTTACCGTTGTAGTCACTGACTTTCTTTAATTTGAAAACTTTATTGAATTCTGTCTGAATAATTTTGAAGAAGTCTGAGTAGATTTTGTTTGGGTTCTGTTCATTAAAATCCGGTACTGGCAAATTTATATCTAAGTTTTTCGTATATGTCTCTAGTCTATGGGATGTAATAGGCCTATAAAATGATGGACCAGTCTTATCCTTAATAGTAATTGGGAATGAAACTGTTTGACCACTGTGATCGGAGGGTAAGCAGTTAATTACACTTTTACTTGTGAATGCACAGTCACAAAAAACGTTATCTAAGCAAGTTTCGCTGGTAAGTGTAATTCTAGTCGGCTCTAGAAATACATGACATAAATTAAATGATTTGAACAGAGTTATTAATCGTCGCTTCAGTGTTGTATCTACAAGCAGATCTACATTAAGATCGCCACAAATAATTAACTTTTTCTGTTATTACAAAGTTTAATGAGGGCTTCCTCCATAATTTTCTCAAATATTTCGAAATTGCCATGGCCTTTTTCATCCCTCGGTGGCCTGTAGACACAAACAATAATATGGCTATCTAACTCAACACAGGATACCTCTATTTGTCTTTCAACAGTAAGTGCAAGAATATCTTTCCGTTGTTTCACCTTAATATTATTTTTCACTAAGATTAAAGAACCACCTCTATCAGCAGTCTTTCTATTGTAACAACTGACAATTTTGTAATTATTTATGTTAAAAGACATCATATTTTCCTTCAACCAGTGTTCAGTAACACAAATAATATCAATGTCAGAATTTTTTAGAAATAATTCTAATACAAGTTCTTTGCCAGGTAGCCCCTGGATGTTTTGATGGGCAATATTTAACTGGGGCTTACATTTTGACATATTTAGTGGCTCTTGTATGCTAGAGATTTCCTCTATTGTCTTATGAACTAATTTAAATTACTTGGAACAGATTCCAATGTTGCATGCAAAGTATAATTAACAGGTGAATTCCCAATAGGGGTGCATGTCATATTACTCTTAAAATAAGCTGATGTCAAGTTGAACTTAGTTAAACCAACTATAGCTGCGTCGCATATATTATAAGCTAACAATGTAGCTATGTACTAATTTTCTATATTTATTAGACAAGTACAATGTATCCCGTGTCAGAGTAAAGTTAAGAATAAAATTATTCATTTCGAAATATAAAATAGCATCGCTGTGATGACATGTTAAATTAAATAAATGAATATTCATTCTATGCACAGATTTGTTCTGTAGTTCTGTCAAATTACAGGCATATGGAAAATTGCATAGTATAAATTTGCATTTCATCCTACTATGTAAGTCTAGAAGTGTTTCAACACTTTTATTCAAATCATTCCGACTAATGTTTGAATGATTTCCTACCATAATTACAATAGTGCTGTACTCATCATAGATACCGCGACTAATCATCTTCACTAGATCTACAAATGAACTATTTGGACAGCAAATGTTCGTTACTTTTTGGTTAAGCCGGTTATGTAATAGAGTCCCAAATCCTGCACCTACTTTGTCGGAGAACAACAGAGTTTTTCTCTGAGCACATATTTTGGTAGCTGGCGGGACACACGTGTTGGAGTGCGGTTTGATGCACGTGGCGGCGGTTGGCGCGGCATTCGCGGCAGCGAGCGTCGCAACGTGCGCAACGGCGAACGGCGCGGCCCTCGGGGCAGCTTGCGGCATGACACACGCCTCAGCAGGGACAGCGAGCGGCGCGGTGCTCGCGCTGTTGAGCTGCGAGGTGTCTCCTCGTCGACGACGGCGACGCTGTTTTTTGGTTGGGGCAGCGGTGGACGCTGCAACACTCTCGTTGAGGGGGGTCGAGACCAAAGTTAGTGATGTGGGCTCGTCCTCCTTGCTGGTCTCATTCTCCTCATTCTCAATTAGAACGCCCACCAATTCCGCATTCTGGCGTTGTAGCTGTACTAACTCAGACGTCGCGGCTCTGAGTTCTGCTAACTCACTTTGCTCTTTGGCATAACATTGTAGTGTATTTGCTAGCAGGTCATGTAGATGCTGGATTTCTACTCGGGCATGTTGAAGGTCCGACTGTAAGCCTACATTTTTTCCCCGGAGCTCTTGCATTAAGGAGATTCTTAATATTCTGTTTGATTGCCGTTTCAAGGCTAATTTCAGTACTTTTATATCTAGGTACGGTCCGCACGGTAAGGACTTGAGCTTCATTGTAGAGGTCAGTTGTGGCATATCTGAAAGGTCTCCGTAACATTGATTTCAGAACTGAGCGTTGCGCCCTCTCTACACTTAGCATTACTATTTTACTGGCGCTACCCCAGACAGAAATACAATAAACTAGAATCGATTGACACAGGGCATAATACACTGTTTTAAGTGTATCTACAGAGGCTGCATTTCTGAGGTTTCTCATAATGTAGGCGATCCTACGGATACGTCCTGAAAGAATTTTCAGGTGTTTGTGGAAATTTAGTTTTTCATCTACCATCACACCCAGGTATCTCATTACCTGAGCTCTGGATATGCTTTTACAGTCGCAGTTTTCTTTTACTGTACATAGGTGAATCTTCAAATCAGTGGAGTCTGGAGGGGCCGATGCAGATGTCTTGTGAAAGCAAAGGTATTTTGTTTTAGATGCGTTTAGTGTTAGTAAATTTTGTTGTAGCCATCTAGATATAGTCGTCATTCCTGTTTCGGCAGCTAAAAATGCCTCTTGCCATTTTTTTCCATGAAATAATACAACTGTGTCATCGGCGTAGCAAATCAATTCAGCATTTTTATTTTTAAGTTGCAGTATGTCGTTCATGTACAAAATAAACAACGTCGGGCCCAGTATACTTCCTTGAGGAACTCCAAAGTTGATTTGGGGTCACTCCTGTACCGGCCAACTCCCAGACACTGCTTCCGCCCTGTCAGGATGCTCCTAAACCATTCAAGGGCCAGACCTCGAATTCCCGAAATTTCTAGCTTTTTTAGCAAGATAGGGGCGGACACAGTATCAAAGGCTTTGTCCAGGCAGGCTAGGTCCAGGAATACGCCAACACATCTTTGTCCTACATCAAGTCTGTTCGATATTAATGACGTAAGAAGGGAAACCGCATCCTCGGTAGACTTTCCCTGTCTGAAACCGAACTGCCGTGCAGAGAGGATCTTGTTTTGTTCAAGGTACCGTACAAGTCGACATTCATCACCTTTTCCAATAATTTTGAAAAAGTACCAAGTAAGGAGATTGGTCTGTAGTTGCCGGGAGAGTCTTTCGCACCACCTTTATGTATTGGACAAATAGATGCAATCTTCCACTGATCTGGGAAATGTCCCGTGGAAAGGCTGAGATTGCAAATAAATGTAAAGGGTTCAGCTATGACATGAAAAATCCTTTTCAGAAGCACATTTCTTAATCCATCTATACCAGGTGCTTTGTTATTTTGGAGTTTTTTTATCATTGAATGTATTTCATTTGCATCTGTCGGTTTAAGAAAAAAGGAGTCCTTGGAGTTGGATTCTGGTTTAATGGAAGTTGCTAGTGATTCCTCAGTTTCAGACAGGTTTTCCAGTATCTCATTTGCCAGTGTCTGCCCCACCGTTGAGAAGAACTCATTGCACTTTGTCGTGTAACGATATGAACCTAACCAGAACCTAACAGAAAACAACAGGATAAAATTAGAAATGACAGTTTATTAGGGGTTTATACAATGACTTTAGAAAAATGATAGGAAGATGAGGGTGGATGAAATGAGACAGGTTTTATGGAGAATACAGGTATCCGATTTAAAAAAAAAAGGAAGCGGAGGACACGGAGAGTAGGAGCAGAAGGAGCAGTGGAAACGGTCTGGCGAACCGGTCAGTGGAAGCACTGGTGGGTGACGTAGCACTTGCAGATGGAGAGCGTGGCCGGCGGCCAATCAGTCATCAGACCCCGACGGGCAGCAGGAGTAGGGGCCCTGGTAGTGAAGCGCCGGCCAGGGTAGAGGCCTGCAACGTGTCGGCCTGAAGTCACCGACGGGCAGGTGTAGCAGAGAACGGCCAGGTGAAGTGGAGACCCAACGAAGCGCCGGCCAGGGTAGAGGCTCGCCAAGTCAGGAGGCGTAGTAGTAGAGGCTCGCAGGATCCCGGGGCAGTGCGACCCCGGGATAAGGCCTTTAGGTGATGCTTCTTGCTTGAGAGCTGAAGTGAGAATCCAGAATTTCAGAAATGTTCCGCTCTTATACCCTTTTTGGAGAGTTCTAAAAATTATTTAAATTAAAAGCAATTTTTGTGAATGGCCAAGAGGGAAAAAGTATTGAAGTAAACATATCAGACCGCTAACGAGTTTGAATGGACATTGCCATGACAACCAGATAAACAACGACATAGAAATAACAAGGTCACATATCCAAAACTACATAACAGCGATAGATAAAAAGGTAGCGTACCAGCGCGCACGAAGCCCGAGATTGCAGTTTCGGAGAAAGCCAAATACAAGGTCACCAAAGGTAAACCCCTTCGCTATCGATTTAGAAGTGCTGATAGTGTGAAAATACGAAGTGAAAATGATTTGTTATTGTGTTCTTATGGTTTAAAACGTTACAGGGTGAAAATAAAGGTGATACAAAATATCAAACTGTACAGCTCAGCAAGTATCCAGCTGAACAGACTGGAAAATGGCATGTAAGTAGCATAACACTACATTTTCCCCCCGACCCTGGAAAAATTTTTGACTCAGCAAAAATTTTGATATGTACATTTTAAAATAAACCATAAAAACACAGCTTTGCAGAAACAGACATCACCAGGCAAAATCAGATATACCATCTCTTACATTCATCATCTTCATTCAGGTAAGGGTGGAGTTCACATTCAATGACTACCACTCTAAAAGTGTGTTTTCGTAAGGACATTCAGGCTTACTTAAGGAGTTGTCATCCGCTCCTGCGTGGAAACAAAAATAAGTAGAGGTAAAGAGAAACAAATTAATCCTAAGGTAGCTTTAGTCGCTTTGCCTTAAGAAAAGATTAAGAACGGCCAGAGCGGTAGAGCTCGAAGCCAGAGATCAGCCACATCGTCAACGAGATGTATCTGAAATAAAGAATATACATATATACAAATTAACAGTTAATAGAAGTTAAGAAAATTTATGCTACTCTTACATGCAAAAATTTCACCTCTTTCCGGTTATCCAGAATAAAAATATTAAAGTGATGAAGTGAAGTGAAGTGAAGTAATGTAAGTTAAATGTAGGCCTCAATATAATCCAGATGAGTTGAAAAACTAGATGAAGTTCTGTTTTAGAATTTGGAAAACATGAAAAGGATGAATAGATAAAGATTTAAGAGCGAAAGAGAAAGCAAATCAAAGGGAAAGAGACAAGGCGCAGAAAAGGTGAAGGGTGGAGAAGAACTTTTACGTTGGGCGCCAAAATGTCGTGTAACGATATGAACCTAACCAGAACCTAACAGAAAACAACAGGATAAAATTAGAAATGACAGTTTATTAGGGGTATATACAATGACTTTAGAAAAATGGTAGGAAGATGAGGGTGGATGAAATGAGACAGGTTTTATGGAAAATACAGGTATCCGATTTAAAAAAAAAAGGAAGCGGAGGACACGGAGAGTAGGGGCAGAAGGAGCAGTGGAAACGGTCTGGCGAACCGGTCAGTGGAAGCACTGGTGGGCGACGTAGCACTTGCAGATGGAGAGCGTGGCCGGCGGCCAATCAGTCATCAGACCCCGACGGGCAGCAGGAGTAGGGGCCCTGGTAGTGAAGCGCCGGCCAGGGTAGAGGCCCGCAACGTGTCGGCCTGAAGTCACCGACGGGCAGGTGTAGCAAAGAACGGCCAGGTGAAGTGGAGACCCAACGAAGCGCCGGCCAGGGTAGAGGCTCGCCAAGTCAGGAGGCTCGCAGGATCCCGGGGCAGTGCGACCCCGGGATAAGGCCTTTAGGTGATGCTTCTTGCTTGAGAGCTGAAGTGAGACTCCAGAATTTCAGAAATGTTCCGCTCTTATACCCTTTTTGGAGAGTTCTAAAAATTATTTAAATTAAAAGCAATTTTTGTGAATGGCCAAGAGGGAAAAAGTATTTTCGTAAAAGTATTGAAGTAAACATATCAGACCGCTAACGAGTTTGAATGGACATTGCCATGACAACCAGATAAACAACGACATAGAAATATGTCAGATTTTGGTTTCAGGCTCGTAATAGAGAAAATAACAAGGTCAGATAGCCAAAACTACATAACAGCGATAGATAAAAAGGTAGCGTACCAGCGCGCACGAAGCCCGAGATTGCAGTTTCGGAGAAAGCCAAATACAAGGTCACCAAAGGTAAACCCCTTCGCTATCGATTTAGAAGTGCTGATAGTGTGAAAATACGAAGTGAAAATGATTTGTTATTGTGTTCTTATGGTTTAAAACGTTACAGGGTCCTATGAAAATAAAGGTGATACAAAATATCAAACTGTACAGCTCAGCAAGTATCCAGCTGAACAGACTGGAAAATGGCATGTAAGTAGCATAACACTACAACTTTTCTAGGGATTGCTTTGGATTAGAAGTACCTGGGATCTGCGTCAATTCTGTTGGTTCTTTTTTGTTTGAATTTAGATGGCATATGTTTTTAATTGTAGTCCAGAGTTTCTTAGGATTTCCTTGATTCTTTTTTAGTTCTCCGTCTTCATGCACTGTTTTTAATTTTCGCAGGAGATCGTTGCAGAAGTTTCGGTAACGTTTATAAATTAGTTGAAGTGTTGCGTTGTTTTGGTTCTGCTCAAGACGTGCTTCGCTGTGTAACCGATCGCGATGTTTAATGCAACGGACAAGCCCAGGCGTAATCCAAGGTTTTATTATATATTTCGATCGAGTGATTCGTTTTTCGGAGGTGTGACTTCCCACAATTTTTGTCAGTATTTCAGTGAAGATAGTAACCGACTCATCGACACTTTCTTTCGATGTGTCACTGGACCAGTCCACTGTTTCTAATTCCTCCCTTATAGCGTCGTAATCTACTTTCAGAAATGTATGCGTTTGTCTAGTTATTTTGTTTTTATTTATAGCCAAGCCGATTATTGTCATACTGTGATCAGTCTCACCTGTCTCACATACCACTCCGACAACTGGGGCTCGTGATTTCACAAATATATGATCAATACACGAGTTTCCACGTGTGGGTTTTGTGATAGCGGGTAGTAAACCATGTTCGGCATTTAGGCAAAGATATTCGGAACTATCACCATCATCGCTACCTGTCAAGATATTTATGTCACCACCCAAGACTAAATTTGTCCTGTCCCCGAGTTTATGCAGGGTCGATTGCAAGTCTGAGAGAAATTTGTCAGTATTTCCAAACGACGGCGACCTGTATATGCCTATGATTGTAATTATGTTGGGAATCTCGACAAGCAGGCAGTCTGCGTGTGGTTCCGAAACCAAGGCATTCCAGACGTCTCTTATATATGCTATTCGTCGAGTCACTATTCTTATTTATAAATTTATTTGTTTGATGTTCAGTATATCCTGGTATTAGGGTTATGATTGACGACGAATTTATTTGACAGTCTGTCAGAATGATCACATCAAGGCAAATTTTGAGTCTTTTAAGATTAACTAGGAAGGTATCAAAATTCTTGTTTATACTTCTTATGTTAAAACTCAATATACTGACTTATTAGTTTTTATTTCTTTAATTTACACTTTATATAAAAGGTATCCATAACTGGCTCGATAGCCATTAAGCTATCCTAACTATAAAATTTAGATCAGTCACTGGCCGAAGCCTACGGTGAAGTGTCACATTGACTTCCCACATCCAATCCTCTTTCTTTTTTAAAACTACAAATAAGTAACAGTGTCAAAGTGACACCCACTCTAAAGAGGCCCGTATATAATATAATCGCATAAACAAATATCGAACCTCACAATCATTCCCCTCTCCCTTCAAAAAAAAAATTCCAACGGTTTTTCATTCAACTCAAAGTCTAAAATCTAAAATGACAACCCTATCTCAAAGTCTAAAATCTAAAAAACATTAAATGTTCACACTAAGTTAGTTTGCTATGCTTGCAATCTAGAAAACAGTAAATACGCCGCAAGCCTAATTTCAAATAACATCAAGTATCCTAATCCTTATCTGTCGAACCATCCCATTTAACCTACTCAATTAAACATTAAATAACAAAACCAAACTATACTTAAGGTGTAGGCTATGCACCTTAAAAAACTTAAATTATAACACCTTGTGATCCCATCTAACGCTAGAAAACTCTCTTTTACAATACGAAGGCAAACAGCTGAATCTATCTAAGATTTAGCTTCTCGAACGGTTATCATTCGACAAACTTTCTGACAATAAAAACTAGCGAAAAACTTATGAGACAACTATAATACAACCTCCGTTCCTAAAATTAACACAACTCGATCTTTACATAAACAATTGTGAACACATTGTAAACTCTTTCCACCGAATGGAAATATTTCAAAAATTAACGCAGGCAAAGATCAAAAAAAAAAAAAAAACATTTTCAAATATAGGAAACGTCAACCATATTAACAGGATTAATCTAAAGAACCGTATTACTAAGCCACAGCTTACGAATGAGTTCATTAAAATACGTTCCAATAATACGATGAAATCAACTAGCTTTAAAACCGATACTACTACATATTGTTACGAGCGTGGGGGTTCGTATATGATAGAAAAACACGAATTAATCCACTAATTAAAACACTCACTTTATTACCCAAATAAGGCACTTACAATTCACACGAACTGTACATAAAATCCACCAAAACACACACACACTATTTCACTAATTATGCACTCACTATTCACACGAAGAGTCTTTCTTTCCGATTATCCTTGTACTAGCACTTAATCGCAGTTAAAATGTAACTAAACTCGCGCCGGCCGTCGGCGCCTTTTATATCCCGCGGAGCCGCTCTGGACACATTGTCCACACATATCGCGAATATTCTAGTAAGGACCAGCGTGCGGGCCGAGAACATTCGAGGCCATATATGTCTCTCTCTAATGGTGCACTCTCTCTGTCACTCCCTTCTCGAATGTTCCGAGTATAGCTATCTCTTTCTAGTAGTGCTATCTCTGTCACACACTTCTCGAATGTTCCGAGTATAGCTATCTCTTTCTAGTAGTGCTATCTCTGTCACTCCTACCGGATATTTCGCCATATAACGATTTGTGCTTCAGAGGCCCATAAGGGGTCCTGAAAACGCCTGAAAACGGGTTTTCAGGTTATGGCGTCATCTTATAGAGGGTGCCCTGAAACGGACTGAAAACATGTTTCAGGTGCCTGAAAACGACGGCAACTTGGGTGAAATTTCGATCTTTAGATATGTGATAGAGTAACTTCTGAAACGGCCTGAAATGACTTTTCAGCCTGCTGAAAACGCCTCTAAAGCACTGAAATTGACGTTCAAAGTCTTTGACCTAACCTACCGGCGTAACACTACCCCCTCCTAAGACATGCTCGTCCCGAGCATCATTATTTCCGTGGTATCTGGCCAGCCGGTCAACATGAACAATCTTGCTCGGACTACGAGGATTCCGCTGGATTCGATACGTGACGTCGTTTATTTTGGTGACTATCTTGTAAGGCCCTTCCCAATTCGGAGATAGTTTCGGGGACTTTCCTACTCGTCGCATAGGGTTATGTAGCCACACCAACGAACCTTCCTCAAAACCCACTTGATAAGACTTCCGGTCATATCGGGTTTTCATCTTTATGCTAGCGTGGAGCCCGTGATCACGTACCAGGCTGTGAACATCATCAATCCGATCCCGCAAATCACTTGCATATTCCGTGATGGTCCTTGGTGTATCGGGCGGACGTCCAGTCAGGAGATCTGCAGGCAGACGGAGTTCTCTTCCAAAATTCGCATACGATGGAGTAACCGCCGTACTTTCGTGAGTTGCCGACCTATAAGACAACAGGAAGAGGGGGATATGCCGATCCCAATCTTTTTGATGGCTCTCAACGACCTTGGCTAGATGTCTCTCCAGTGTCTGGTTAAATCTCTCAACCATTCCATCTGACTGTGGATGATACGCCGTAGTCCTCGTCTTATGAATTCCCATTATGCGACAAGTCTCCTGAAAGACCGCAGACTCGAAGTTTCTTCCTTGATCACTGTGGATTTCGAGTGGTACCCCAAACCGACAGAATACTTCGTTCACTAACTTTTCAGCTATGGTTACCGCTTCTTGATTAGGAATGGCAAATACTTCAGGCCACTTCGTGAAGTAATCCATCACGACAAGAATGTACTTGTTTCCGGAGTCCGATGCTGGGAATGGTCCTGCGACATCTAATGCAACCCTTTCCCAAGGGGCTCCCACGTTGTACAACTTGAGTGTTCCTCGGCTACGGGTATGCGGTCCCTTGACTGATGCACAGTTAGTGCATCGTTTACACCAATTTTCAACATCTTCTCGGCAGTGAATCCAATAAAAGCGTTGCCGAATTTTCATTAGGGTCCTTTTTACTCCAAGGTGTCCACCGGATGTTCCATCGTGAAATATTCTCAAAACATCTTTCACCCTTTTCTTTGGGACAACGACTTGCAGGTGAGCATCCTTCCCATTTGTTGATTCCCATTTTCTACATAGAACGCCATTATGCATAACCAAGCTATCCCATTGTGCCCAGTAGCTTTTTGTTACCGCACTCATAGGAGCTACATCACACCATCTTGGTTTAGGTGCGCCAGCATTAATCCAATCAAAAATGGGTCTCACGTCAGGGTCCTCTTGTTGCGCTTGCTGCATGATTTCATCACTCCACTCGTCGCTAACTGTATCAGTTCTTATCATTCGAACACATTCCTTGCCTTCTTGTCTTGAGCAATGTTTACAGTCGTCTGCACAAGGTCTACGTGATAGGGCGTCAGCATTTCCATGTGATTTCCCACTACGGTGTTCGATGATGAAATCATACTCCTGCAGTTGTTCAATCCATCTCGCCACTTGTCCCTCGGGGTTTTTAAATTCTAGCAACCACTTTAAAGCAGCATGGTCAGTTCTGATACGAAACTTTCTTCCCAGCAGGTATTTGCTGAAATGCTGTAACGTCTTGACAACTGCTAGCAATTCCCTCCGAGTTACACAGTAATTCCTCTCTGGTTTTGACAATGACTTACTGAAATATGCAATCACAACTTCGTTATCTCCTTTCTTTTGCGACAAGACACCTCCAATTCCAGTGTTACTAGCATCTGTATCCACAATGAAATCCTCGTCCGGGTCTGGATACCCCAATATTGGCGTTTCACAAAGTCTTCCTTTAAGCTCGTTGAAACTTGACTCACATTGTTCGTTCCAGTCAAATGATCGCTTTTCTTCCGTTAGTTGATGCAAAGGCTTTGCTATATCCGAGAAGTTCTTCACAAAACGTCTGTAGTATGAACAAAGCCCCAAAAAGGCTCGTACGGCAGTCTTGTCTTTTGGCGTTGGCCAATCCTTCACGGCGCTAATCTTCTCAGGATCTGTCTGGATGCCGTCCTTCGAAATCACGTGTCCCAAGTAATTCACTTTACGTTTGAAAAACGAGCATTTCTTCGGATTGAGTTTCAGATTTACCCCTCGTAGTTTGCCTAGCACCTGCTCCAATTTATTCAAGTGCTCATTGAAGTCTCTACCAACGATAATGATGTCATCCAAATAGACCAAGCAAGTTTCTCCTAGAAGTCCAGCTAATATTTGATCCATTAATCTCTCAAATGTGGCTGGTGCATTACACAGTCCAAATGGCATAACATTGAACTGCCAAAGTCCCTTGCCAGTAGAGAAGGCCGTTTTCTCCTTATCCTTGTCCTTGATTTCGACTTGCCAATAGCCACTTTTCAGATCCAACGTTGAAAACCATTTCATTCCGCTCAATGTGTCTAAAGTGTCGTCGATTCGTGGAAGTGGATAACTGTCCTTCTTGGTTACATCATTAAGTCGACGGTAGTCAATACAGAATCTCATGGTGCCGTCCTTCTTCTTAACCAAAACTACGGGAGAACACCACGGGCTTGTTGAAGGTTCAATAACGCCGCTTCTTTGCATTTCCTCGATCATGCCCTCAACCTCCTTCTCCCGAGCTACTGGAACTCTCCGAGGGCGCTGTCGGATAGGCATAGTTTCCCCAGTGTCGATCTCATGCTGAACCACTCCAGTTCTTCCAATGTCATCATCATGCGAAGAAAAGACGTTGCGATATCGTAGCAGTAGGCTACGCGCCTTAAGGAATTCCTCCTCGGTAAGGTGCTCCCTGGAGTCATTTAGTAATTTTTCAACATCCATTGAAGGCTTAACATGCCCAGGTTTCACGTTTACCTCATATTCCCGGCAGCCTCTTATCCAAGAAATTTCTTGGCATGATCCGACCAGCGTTCCTTTATTGAGGACACATTCCGTGTCGCTTGGATTAAGGATCCTTACAAATGCTGTAGATGCCGTGGTTACCATTGTACGGGCTGTTATCCACGGTTTATCAGCATCCAACCTCTCTACCACCACACAGCGGTGAGATTGCGGCCTTGTGGAGTTCGGCAATTTCACTGGAACTAAAACCTGTGACCTTGGTTGAAGAATGGTTCTCCTGGTACAGTAAACATTTCCATTTACTCCACCTTGTATAGGAATCTCATCAACTCCAAACTTTAGAACTCCAACCTTCAAGTCGATTTTACAGTCATGTCTCCTCATAAAATCCAATCCAATAATGCAGTCGTCGACGATGTTAGCAACGATCACTTTATGCCAGTATTCTTTTTCACCTATTTTCACAGCTAACTCTCGTTCTCCTTCGACGGAAATGTACTGGCCGGTAGCAGTTTGCAGCTGGAGATGCCTAGGTCGGACTAGATGATCTCTGGTCAGGTGTCTCAGTAGCCGAGAGCTGATCACAGTCCGAGAAGCTCCGGTGTCTATGGTAAGGAGACATGGTATTCCACAGATTTCTCCATTGACAACCAGACTATTCCCTTCGTTTGCCTGTGAGATCATAATTGGGACATTTCGATCGCCAGCCAGCACTCGTCCCATAGTCCTGGCTTTTATTCGTTTCCCTGTTGGGGCTCTGACTCCACAGAGCCTATTTTCCTCGCCATTGGAGCGGGGTCTCTGTCCCTCCTAGTCCTTTTTGGACAGCCTGACTGCAGGTGACCACGTTCTCCACAATGGTAGCAACGTGGCCCAAATTCGCGGCGGGAATCTACTGGCTTCGTAGTCGACACTTCTCGCACCCTGAAAGGCCTGGATGAATCTTGTCGTACAGCTTCCACCTCGAGAGCGTGGGCTACTGCATCCTTTAGGCTGCCATGATGTCCCAATCGCACGGCTGCCCTCACTTCCAGATCCCGGATCCCATCGATGAAGGCCTGCACCAGCATACTGTCCACAAAGGATGCTGACGTACGTTGATAGGCCTTCCTAACCAACTTCTCGATTTCCAGGGCCCACTGTTGTAAGGACTCGTTACGTCCTTGTGTCCTGTCCTTTAACTGAGCTCGGTACACGTGCTCCAGGTGACTGTCACCGTATCGTGCCTCCAAGGCTTCTAGAAGGCGGTCGTACGTCCGGTCGTTTCCCAGAGCCTCTAGTATGGTAAGAGCCTCGTCGCGCAGCGCCAAAGTCAGTGCTGTCCTGGCTTGCTCCTTACTCCAACCATTAGCCTGGGAAACAGACTCGAACTGCAGCTTATAGGCAGTCCACGATGAGCTACCGTCAAAGGGGGGCACTTTGAACCTGCCGCCTCCGGACACCGATGCGTCGGGTACATAGGTACTTGGACCATTAGCCACTTTGATCTCAAGTTTTTGGAGACGGCTCTCACAGGTCTCAATTTTTTTATCGACATCATGGACTCGACTCTCCAGTTTTTCATCCATATCGGCCAGTTTTTCCTGGACCTCGAACAACTCTCTCTTCCATTAGGTCGTGGACTCATGTACCTCACGAAGCATTCGTGCCTGTACCTCCTGGTGATCCTTTTGTTCCCTAAGCTCATTCTGGAGGATTAGAGACTGTTCTTCCTGTTTCCTGGCCTGTTCCTTCAGCTCTCTCGCTTGTTCCTTTAGGAGGACGAAGATAACGTTGAGGTCTACTCCTTGTGCAGCTGGAGCAGGTGATTCCGACGTACCAGGCATCGAGTCTCCAGACCCAGACGTTTGGCTTCGCGTCGTCACTCCTTTTGGCTCGGTTTCTCGTGGCATTAACGGCATTTTCTATCCCACTTCTGACACCAAATGTTACGAGCGTGGGGGTTCGTATATGATAGAAAAACACGAATTAATCCACTAATTAAAACACTCACTTTATTACCCAAATAAGGCACTTACAATTCACACGAACTGTACATAAAATCCACCAAAACACACACACACTATTTCACTAATTATGCACTCACTATTCACACGAAGAGTCTTTCTTTCCGATTATCCTTGTACTAGCACTTAATCGCAGTTAAAATGTAACTAAACTCGCGCCGGCCGTCGGCGCCTTTTATATCCCGCGGAGCCGCTCTGGACACATTGTCCACACATATCGCGAATATTCTAGTAAGGACCAGCGTGCGGGCCGAGAACATTCGAGGCCATATATGTCTCTCTCTAATGGTGCACTCTCTCTGTCACTCCCTTCTCGAATGTTCCGAGTATAGCTATCTCTTTCTAGTAGTGCTATCTCTGTCACACACTTCTCGAATGTTCCGAGTATAGCTATCTCTTTCTAGTAGTGCTATCTCTGTCACTCCTACCGGATATTTCGCCATATAACGATTTGTGCTTCAGAGGCCCATAAGGGGTCCTGAAAACGCCTGAAAACGGGTTTTCAGGTTATGGCGTCATCTTATAGAGGGTGCCCTGAAACGGACTGAAAACATGTTTCAGGTGCCTGAAAACGACGGCAACTTGGGTGAAATTTCGATCTTTAGATATGTGATAGAGTAACTTCTGAAACGGCCTGAAATGACTTTTCAGCCTGCTGAAAACGCCTCTAAAGCACTGAAATTGACGTTCAAAGTCTTTGACCTAACCTACCGGCGTAACAATATAAACAGCTCAACTAATCCATTGGAATTCAGTAAACTATCTTTTACTATTAACAGTTTAAGATAATCGCTGTGAGTTGCAACCAATTATCCAAGTAAAGACACTACAAAGAATCTCGAATGTGTATCGAATACCCGAGTTATCCCACATCAGAAATTACTTTCATTGAGAAACCTTCGTTACCAACTTTGTGTACAACCCATACTCTCCCCTTACCAAATCATCCCAACTCTATACTTTAAGAACGCGGGAACCAAAACAGAACCCTATGACGAATAGCTATTGCCTCGTCATACTGCTCTCAAAGATAAAACCAGGCGATCGGTTCAAACAATTATTAGAACTGTCGTTTATAAAAGTTTCTCATATAAAGGTAATCTACGACGGAAATCTAGTATGTTACAGATATTTCTTGGGTCTTTGGTGTACGGTCCTCATCAGACATCATAGTTCAGCAACAACATGAAAAGAAACACCGGTTAATAAACAATTCATAACACTACCGCATACACAAACCACAAACCATAAGCAATGAACTATCTCGAAATCCCATTCTTGTATCGCTAACGCCCATCGCGCTAACCTACCAGACATATCTTTTTTCGACTGTAACCAACATAACGCGCTATGGTCACTGAATTAGTAAATTTAGATCAGTCAATGTGACACTTCACCGTAGGCTTCGGCCAGTGACTGATCTAAATTTTATAGTTAGGATAGCTTAATGGCTATCGAGCCAGTTGTGGATCCCTTTTATAAAAAGTGTAAACTAAAGAAATAAAAACCAATCAGTTATTACCAGTCTTTATAATTGAACTTGCTAGCCCTACAGATTAGGTAGGCAAATCGTATAGTGCTGAAAGCACTGAAAGCACTACATTGGTGGAGGCGCCGGGTACAATATAATCTCATAAACAAATATCGAACCTTACAATACCAATTTATCGGAAGTCGATAAAGTCGATATCCTTCAGTGGCCATCGAACTAGCACCGTGATGGATGATCACTTAGCGGCAAGCCATTTTCAAATTTTAAAGTTGCGCACCGATGTTGCAGAATATCAAATGTGTGGTTTGACAGTTGGAAGTTGGAAAATATACTCGGTGATCATCATTTTTAACTGTCATTTGAGTTAGAGAATAAGCCCGCTGGTCAGAGGGCGCTAAATATCTTATAGCAATACTAAGTATAGAATACCCATGCAAATTGGCCGCTACGCTAATTGCCGAACTTATTTTAAAATCGAACTTATTAGAAGTTATATTTTAAATATATCTATAAATTAACAATCATAGAGGGCTTATGATATGTAGAGATAAAGCAGTGTATGTAACTGTATATTATTAGGATTAAAATAATCGTGTGTTGTTATTATGAAACACTCGTAGATTAACGCCTCTCATAATGGATGTTACATTAACTACTATAATTTTTTATTATTATGAAATAATCTTCCACTAAAGTAAGTACCTGTAGAGGGGTTTAAAATATAGAAAATAAAACCATTATGATTATGTATTCATTTTTTTCATTAGTCATCAAATTCAACAGATTCATATGACATTTCATGATCTTCATGATCAGATTGTACTGGTTAAATTCTAGACATATCAGACTCATTGTCAGTTGTAAGACTGGATGTTTCATTATCACTGTCGCCAACATTTATAATAAGTTGTTCAATTTCTCTATCAATTACCAGTCCCCTGCATCTATATTCCTCTTCTAGTTTTTTTGTAAGCTCACAACAATTATTCCATGTCTCAGCAGTTATATCCTCAAAACAGTTTTGTGCAAGCTGCAGGAACGTAATGTTATCTAAACCAACATTCTTTGGCAACCTGTCGTTTTACCCCATATCATCTCTGTCGGATTCAGGTCACAGTGATATGGCGGCAGTCGTAGTATTTTGTGACCTCCTGTACTAAATTATCAATCTCGTATACTGGGTCAGCTTTATCGGCAATTTCAACATCTCCAGAGTATCTTGTTATCGTAG
Organism: Argyresthia goedartella; assembly: GCA_949825045.1. Lineage (NCBI taxonomy): Eukaryota > Metazoa > Arthropoda > Insecta > Lepidoptera > Argyresthiidae > Argyresthia > Argyresthia goedartella. Next base: position 22,740,509 of record OX463814.1, on the reverse strand, counting down.
AGAATGCACTGACCCTTGAAAGAATTGCTAACCTTCACGAGTCTAAACCGGGGCTCAACTAGTCTGTGATTATTTCTTAGGTTAACATTACAGCTATCGCTAAGTTTAGAAAACGTTGTAAGGTTCTTGCGTACATACATTATATTTTCGAAAATAAATTGGCTAGCTACAGTTAGTATGTCATTTTCTTTAAAAAGCTCTGTTTTATTTAATCGCACATCAAAAATACTGATTTGCACAGCAAAAAAGGATGAACAAAAACACTTCTTTTATGTTTTAAATATTTTATGTGTACTCAAGTTTATGTTTTAAGTATTTTTTGTTGTTCTTGCATGTTCAACACGAAGAATAAAGGGGGCTTCGCTTCACTCACCCCCTTTACCCTTCACCTAAGCTACCGCAGCATTTTGCCCTGATATTTGCTGTGAAAATCAGTATTTTTGATGTGCAGTTTAATATTTGCTAAATTAAAATAGTTTGAAAATCCGCTGCGTTCCCCCACAACAAGATACCATAGGACATGACACTATGAAAGTAACTAAAATATACAAGCCTAGATGTAGCCACATCCGTATTTTGTCTGATGTTCCTAACAGCGTAAGCCGCAGAACTTAATTTACCAGCTAATTTATCTATGTGGGGTCCCCACTGCAGTCTGCTATCAATAGTTATTCCAAGAAACTTCGTTTCATTTACTATTTCTAACGTGTTGCTGTCTAACACTAAACTGGTCTCAACTCGCCTGACATTTGGAAGTCAGAATTTGATACATTCGGTTTTACCAGCATTTAACAATACATTTTTAACTGTGAGCCAGTTCAAGGTTAAAGACAACACTCCATTAACATCATCAAAATCTTCCTTTTGTCTTTCAATTTTGAAGACCAGTGAAGTATCATCAGTAAACAACACTATGTGAGTCAATTTCACCACCATGTAAGGCAGATCGTTAATATATACCAGGATAAGAAAGGGCCTAATATGGAACCTTGTGTAACGCCAATTTTTACTCCCGATCCATCAGATTTAACGCCGTTGACTTCTGCCTGTTGAATTTTATTGCTTAGGTATGATCTTAGTAGATTTGGATCTAATAAGATAAGAAGAAAGCGTTGGCGCTTTATTTCTAACTCAGTAATGATTTAATTTCATTCGTAGCGTATCATGATCTACACAATCAAATGCCTTCGACAGATCGCAAAAAATATCGATAGCATCCTGTGCGGCTTAACATGCAGTATAAATATGAGATTTAAGGGTGCATCCATAGTTGATTTACCCCTAGTGAAACCGTATTGCAAACAATAGAGAGAAAGCCAAAGCGTAGAGTTGATTTGTACGGTTGAAGTGTGAGGGCATTTGATTGAGTATAATCTTTTCAAAAATTTTACTTAGTGCTGAAAGAACAGATATTGGTCTGAAATTTGAAGGATCACCCTTGTCCTTCGACTTGAACAGAGGTATCAGTTTACTATGTTTCATGAGGTCTGGGAAAGCTCCATCAGCAACATATTTATTATGTACATATAAGCTAGGTGTGGGGCGGCTATAACTAGTATTATTGAACCAATAACTTTAACTGATATGTTTAAAGTTAAGTAATCTATACGTTTTGACAATATCTTGGGGATATACATGATGAAATTTAAAATCTACATTACTGATGCTAGTGCTGTTTTTTAACATTTTCTATGCTTCATATGTAGATGAATTTAGATGCTCTATTGTGAGTAAGCGTACATTGGTGAAGAATGTTTCAAAAGCTCGAGCTACCTCAGCGTTGGATTTAACAACATCATCACTAGTGTTGCCAGACGTCCCGTATTTCACGGGACGTCCCGTATTTCGGGCATCAATTCAAATGTCCCGCCGGGACCGCCTCTGTCCCGTATTTTCCCGCATGCATCCACATAGCTCGGCAGCGCGCGAGCGACTGAGGTGAGGATGGCCGATTATTGCCGAGATTTCCCGATGCGCTCGGTGCAGCGGCCGCGGGGACGCGCGGGCGCGGGCGGGAAAGAACGGTGTGAAAACAATGTTTGTCTCTGTTAGTTGCATGCATAATTACATGCAAATTACTTTCTATCTCATTTTCTTTCTAACGTTATGAGACGAGAGATTTGATATGGATTTGATTGATAGATCGGTTATTTTGTTTTTGTTTTTTTGCGACAACCGTGGCGTAAATACACGTACCTACCTAATTTTAACCTGTGATTAATTATATTTACAACAAAATGAGTGATTTAAGTGACAATGGCTCTGATACTTCGTCTAGAAGTAGTGGAATACCTACCAAGAAAGCTAAAAGGCTTACTAAGTATAATTTGAGCTGGGAAAATAACTTTTCCTGGTTAAGAGAAGTAAAAGAAAACTCCTACAAGGCGTCGTGTCGCTTGTGCAATAAAGATTTCTCTTGTGCTCATGGTGGAGTCGCGGATTTAAAACAACATGCATCTACAAAATCTCACAAGTCCGTTGTTAGCAACAGAGCATCGAGTAGTTTATCACAATATTTTTCAAAGCCCAGTACTAGTGCCTCGGAGACAGAAGACAAGATTGCTGCAGGAGAACTCGCATCAGTTTATCATACGGTAAAGCATTCTCTTAGTTACAATAGCATGGATTGTTCACACAAATTGTTACCATATATCTGCAGTGATTCAAAAATCGCTCAGAGTTTTAAGTGCGGTAGAACAAAAGCGGAATCTATTGTATGCGAAATACTGGCCAAAGAATCTGTTAAAGATATTTTAAAAACCGTCCACAGTAAAAACCTATACTTTTCGATTGCAGCTGATGCGAGTAATAAGAAAAATCGAAAAATGTTTCCAATTTGCATACGTTTTTTTGACTATGATACGGGGATTCAAAACCGTCTTCTGGAATTCGTCGAATGCAACAATAAAACCGAAAATGAAGTGACTAAGTTAATAATAGACACATTGGAGAAAAATGGATTGGCTTTGAATAAAGTCTCAGCATTTTCTGCTGATAATACGAATGTCAATTTTGGCAACAACCATTCCATTTTTACGCTTTTGTCAGCGAAAAATGAAAACATTGTTAAAGCTGGTTGTCCAGTACATATTCTCCACAATGCTGCCAAACATAGTACAAACAAATTGGAAGTGGACGTCGAAAGTTTGATACTGAAAATATGCAGTCACTTCAGTAGATCTGCAAAACGAAGACTGGACTTGCAACTCCAATTCGAAGAGAATGAGTTGCAGTGGGAAGAAATAATTAAACATGTTGCGACGAGATTTTTGTCTCTAGGTCCCGCGGTTGAAAGATTATTAAAAATATGGCCTGCCCTGAAATCTCATTTTGTGGAATCCCGCAACGAATGTCCTCGTTTATTATTGAATATCATCTACTCCCAGGAGGAAGAAAAAAAGACTTTGGCATATTTGTCATTTGTACACAACGTGATGTTCTCTGTGGAAGTTACAATGAAAAAGATTGAATCAGATACTCTGTCAGTTGTTGAAATGCATACCGAAATGCACAACATTCGCGAGAAGTTGGAGCAAAGAATAAAAGACAACTTTTTTGGAAGTCAAGCGAAAGATATTATGCATGGATTAAGTACTTCCGCAAACGAATCAATAAAAGGCGATTTTCTACAATTTTACAATAATTTCTTAAGCTATTTGTTACCACGATATGATTTCTCAGAAAATAACATCCTTTCTAAGGTGCTGTTTTTAAACTTTCAATCGCCAGTAAATTACAACCAATTTCAAGAAGCTGCGGAACTATTAAGGATAGACGAGTTGAATATGGACTGCTTATACGAAGAATTTCAGATGATTAAAAAATGCCTGGACATTGCTGTTGCATCTTCTGAGAAAAATATAGGTGCGATTGAAAAGTCGAAAAAAGTCATGGAAGGGTTTTCCAATAATGAAATCCCTAACATTTTTCGCATCATATCTTTCTTTTTCAGTATCCCTAGTTCTAATTGCTTCGTAGAACGAGTTTTCTCACAAATGGTGTTGAAGTGGACTGATGTGCGAAATCAATGTACCCCCAACTTAATAAAAAGTGAATTAATGACAATATTTAATTACGATTATAATTGTATAGATTTTTTTAAATATGTAAAATCCAAGAAAGATTTGTTAAAGCTTGTACGTTCTTCAGAAAAATATTCAAAAAAATAAAAAAACTTAATAAGTAAATAGTATTTCATTTGTCCTGGAAAAAAAATCAAAATCCCGTATTTTTTTGCCTATTTAGATATTTGTCCCTTACATGCTAAAAAAAAATCTGGCAACCCTAATCATCACATATCTTTAAGCAGAAATCATTGTCCCTTGGTGTAACTTTGCCAGTTTCACGGTTTATGATTTTCCAAACCGTTTTCATTCTATTATTTGAATTTTGTATTTTTCTATTAACGTGCAAAGTTTTTGCAGTTCTACTTAACAACTTTGAAGTTTTGAAATATTTTTAACATAGTCATGAAACTACCCGAACTGCCGAGTTGGCAGTGACCCTGCCTGCGAAGCCAAGGGACTATGCCAAGGGTCCCGGGTTCGCGTCCCGGTGGGGGCAAATATTTGTTTGAGGAGAACAGATGTTTGTACCTTAGTCATGTTTGTTTATGTATCTAAGTATAATATTTATCTATATAAGTATGTGTTTCGTTGTCTAGTACCCAAGATACAGGGAATCCTAGTTTGGGGCTAGATATATGTGTGTAAATAGTGTCCAAGGGATTATTATTATTATTTCTATCAAAGTTATAGGTTTTTTGTTCATAAAGGTCATTCAAGATAGGTACGATAAGGTCTAATTTTACGAATTCCAAATGTTGCCCAGTCATTAAATTTAGATTTACCGTTGTAGTCACTGACTTTCTTTAATTTAATACCTTTATCGAATTCTGTTTGAATAATGTTGAAGAAGTCAGTATAGATTGGGTTGGGGTTCTGTTAATTAAAATCCGGTACTGGCCAATTTCTATGTAAGTTTTTTATTACGTAAAATTTCCGACAATAAAAGTGTAATGTATAAATCAACTTCAAACAAAAACTTATGCAGAAAAAGATATTTTACACCTCAAAATATGACTCTATTTAAACAAATATTACAAAAAATATACTGGAACGAATTACTAGAAGATGGAAATACCACTAATGAAAACTATAAAATATTTGATAAAAAAATACAAGAATTATCATACACATACCTAAAAAGCGACTAAATTTACACTTAAAAACTTATAAGACATGTCTTATGGATCACAAAAGGCCTGAAAGTATCATGCAAAAACAAAACACATCTCAAAATATTAATAAACCAATCTAAAAACAAAGTCTTCAAATTCAAAACCCACTACAAATCCTACATACATTAATAATAATAATAATAATTCTTTAATGCACAGAAAACACAATGGAAAAAATATAACGAATATGCAAAGGTGAGCTTATTCCTAAAAAGAAATTTCTTACAGCTAACCTGTGAGGAAAGGAAAAAATATTTATAGAGAGGTAGTCCTAGTGTACAATTAAGAGTTAAAAAAAGAAATAAAGTCAATATACTATCAGATAAATCACAATACATCCTACACATACTATAAAATAAATTAATAGAATACAATAAATACATAGATACACATGTATACTATAAGATACCCACTATGCGGAAGAGAGGATTTTCTGTTTCAACTTTTTCTTAAAAGAGAACAAGGATGTGCAATCCCTAATAGCGCAAGGAAGTGCATTCCACAAACGTATTGCCCTTAACCTAAACGAGTGCTCGTAAGCAACAGTGTTGTGCTGAGGAATTGACAAAAGTGACACCGTGTGAGATCTCCGAAGTCTATCCCCAGAGAAAAGAAACTCAAAATGTTCACGAAGATATTTTGAAAAATCCGCGCTATCCCGCATAGCGCGGATTTCTCAAAATATTGAAGAGGAAGGAGAGAATGTGCTTATCACGACGAAGTCGGATCGGGAGCCAGCCTAATTCCCTGCGATATTGGGACACGTGATCGTACTTGCGGAGACCGAAGATAAACCGAATCCCGAGATTTTGAAGTCGCTCGAGTTTGTTCAGTAGAGCTTCGTTCGCGCTGGCCCAGCAAACATCGGCGTAGTCAATTAAAGGCAGAAGAAGGGTCTGAACTGTTACAAATGTTGAAAAAATGCATAAAAAGATTGAAAAAACTTAATTTCATAGGGGAAATGAATAAATCAAGTATTGTAGCGGGGAATCTTCGAATGAAAGGATTTTCAGTTTTCTTTTCAGTAGTGTTTTTTTATCCTCAGGAGTTTCAGGATTTACAGTGATTCAAAAATAAGATTAGCTGGTCGTCCCCAGCCCGACAAACGTATCCCATAGGACGCACGCAGTCGGCGCAGGTTCGGAACTATACAACTTCCAGCACACGCAGTGTTCGTGGTTCATTTATCTCGTAAGATGCAATAAGCCGATGCACTTGCATATGAGAATGCTAATCCGATGAGATTAGAATTACCAGTTGAGTGGACACAATCAGTTTATATACATTCGGACTGAACAAAGTCATTGCGCGAGGCAGAGTACAGGCAGCGCCCTCTAGTGGTGAGATCGCTAAAACTAGTCGTCAGCCCTGGCCGCCGCAGCGCTAGTTTATATGGTTTGTTACAGTCTCCCCCTCAATCCATGAAGACGTCTCGGCGAGTAGGATTGTTTAGGTTTACTTTGGGCGACCGCGCCCACTTCTTGGTGATGTTTTCTTAGCAACTGGCTTTCGTGGCCTTCCCCTCTTTCTCAGAGGCTGGATCTGATTGATCTCCACTATAAGGGACCAGAGAAGAAGCGTGATACCCGCCTATCGGAAGATCGGGGTTATCAGTTGAGGCGACTTCGTAGGAGGCTGGCCCATGTGATTTCAATATCGCGTAGGGTCCATCTCTTCGCGGCGCAAACTTAGCACTAACCCCTTGGCTGGCCTTGCTCACTGGATGCGTAGCTATGAGCACCAGGTCCCCTTTAACAAAGCTAGGTAGTAAACGGCGGTGTCGGTCCACAAACAATTTTCTATTTTCTTCTTTTCCTTCTTGAACTTCTCGGGCTTTTAGTAGAGTGTCAGCTAAGGTTACTAACTTTGGGGTTATCTCGGGAATTAGGTTCTCAGAGTTAACGATCTGTCTGAAGTCGAACTCATTGTCCCGTGGGCTTCTCAGCTCTCGTCCAAATGTCAGATAAGCAGGTGTATAACTCGTTGAAGCGCACACTGCTGAATTCATAGCAAAACGGATGCTTGATAGAAATTCAGACCAAGTTCCATGTGAGCCGCCCTCAACCAGCATAGCCAATTGAGTTTTCAAGTCTCGGTTACGACGTTCAACAGGGTTGGCTTGTGGGTGATAAAGAGGAGTGAAGATGTGATTGATCTTCAGACAATAAGCGACTTGTTGCATTACGGCACTTACGAATTGAGTGCCGTTATCACTTGTCATTCTTCGAGGTACGCCATACCTCAGAAACACTTCATTGATTAAGACCATGGCACATTTCTCAGCAGTAGCTGAGTCTAGGGCAAAAAGCTCAACCCAGCGCGACGCCACGTCCTCCACAATCAGGATACATGTTTTTCCATCGTTGGTTTTCGCGTTGCTTTCGAAACGTTGATTAATGGCTGTGGTTTGTAGTAAGCCAGCTGGCTTTTGATTTGAGGGTTTATATCGCTGACAGGCTGTTCAGTTTTTAATGTATGCTGCGATGTATTTTCTCATCCCCTTCCAACAATATCGCTTGGTTATCCTTGCTATGGTTTTGTCTACTCCATAATGTCCAGCTAGTGGATCGTCGTGGTAAGCCGAGAGTATGGAGGCCCATTGGTGTACTGGTACCATCAACTGAGCGTCGTCGTCATCAGCTTCGAGACTATGTCTATAGAGTAGACCATTATTCATCAGGTAACCCTTGTTTATCCAGTACCTTGTATTCTCATCGTTGCCTTCGTTTTCCAAACTCTTGACAATCTTCTCCAGGTATTCATCTTTTAACTGTTCTTCTCTGACTTCCTTTGGGCTTCGAGCGGGTACATCAATAGTGACAGAGCATATGCCACAATTGTCAGAATTGGATTCAACACAAGGTGGTCTAGAAAGTCCGTCAGCTACCAGATTGGTTTTACCTGGCGAGTACTTGATAGTAAGATCAGTGGCTTGAAGTTGTAATGCCCATCGGGCAAGCCTTCCTTTTGGTGACCTAAGTCCCATAAGCCACTTAAGTGCCTGGTGATCAGTCAACACTACCACTGGCAGTCCTTCAATATAGCCTCGAAACTTGTTCACTGCCCATACAACTGCCAGGGCTTCTCTCTCAGTAGTGGTGTAATTACGTTCTGCAGGGGTAAGCAATCTACTTGCGTATTCGACCGGATGTTCTTCTTCGCCCTCCCCCTGGACCAAAACAGCTCCGAGAGCGTAATTGCTTGCGTCTGTCTTTATGACATAAGGTTTGTTCTCATCGGCTTGGCGCAACACTGGTGCAGTCGTCAATCGGCGTTTCAATTCGTTGTAGGCCGCCTCTTGTGCGTCTTTCCACATCCAAGCAGTGTTTTTCTTGATGAGACGAGTCAGTGGTTCTGCGATAGCGGAGAAATTATCAATAAATCGCCGATACCATGAACAGGTCTGTATGAATGATATCAGATGTTTCAGGTTGCTAGGATTTGAAAGCTCGCTGATAGCCTTGATCTTCTCTGGATCAGGGCGTAGACCTTCGGGGGTAATCAAATGTCCCAGGTATTTAATAGAAGTGCAGCAAAACTTGCATTTGGCCTCATTAACGTTCAGGTTATATTCTCGTAATCTTTGAAATACTCGTCTCAAATCATCCAGATGAGAAGGGAATGTCTCGGAGAATATTAAAAGATCATCCAAATAAATTAGAACCTTGACGTTATTTAAGCTTGCTCTGAAACCGTCCATCATCCGCTGAAAAGTTGCAGGGGCGTTTTTTAACCCGAATGGCATTCTTTTAAATTTATAAACGCCAAGAGGTGTGATAAAAGCCGTCTTTTCTTGATCGCTTTCTTTAACCTTAATCTGCCAATAACCAGCCTTCAAGTAAAGCGTACTCATAAATGGAGTGGGTTTGGCCTCATGCAGCAGGTCGTCGATTCTGGGCATTGGATATGTGTCAGTGACTGTAATGGTGTTCAGCTTCCTATAGTCTACACATACACGAAGACTTCCATCACGTTTGGGAATCATGACGACTGGAGCTGCCCACGACGTTATGCATGGCTCTATGATCCCTTCGCTAAGCACTTTATCGATTTCGAGACTTAGATGCTCTTTTCGAGGTTGCGACAGTCTATACGGTGGTACGGCTATGGGGCCCCGATCTTGGGTATCGATGGCATGCTCCACATGCAATGCCGGCCCGTGGTTTGATTTAAATATATCTTCATATTCGATCAAAAGTTCTCTTAGGGCTCCTCTTTGTTCTTCGTTTACGTTGTAGTCCTCGATGTTTAATGAATTGATGTCGAGAGTGCTATTGTGGGGGAAGAGACTCTGAGAGTATGGGGAAAGGGTGACTTCCGACTCGCTGATAACCCTTTTCGCGTCTTGCATCATGTGATCAGCAAACTCTGGGCAGTAGCCATCAAAGAGAGGTTTGCGAGGTTCTGTAAACTGTATTCGTTTCAGTCTAGGGCCGGCAGTGGCCAGTTTGTCTCTTTGAGGTATCGTTGATGATTCCACTGGCATGTTCGGTGCGAAGATTAAGTCCGGTGTTGCGTTCTTTTTAAACGAAACAAAATCTTCGTCAAAGAGCTCTTGGAGGCGGTGAGGTTCACCTGCAAAGATCCAGGTGAACTGGGGAAGGTTAAGGACCATCTTGGCATCCTGGATAAATCCAATCCCCAATAGGGTGTCATTGGCTCTTGCCTCGGGCAAGACGATAAAGGTGGTTTCCACTTCTCTGCCGCTGAGGGTGACGGGTACCTTGGTCGTTAGCACTTGCTGCTTCCTTCTCAATCCGTCTGCCAACGAAACGCATACCCTGGCTTCGTTAAATTTATGACCTGCTTCCCGTAGTCTGCGGTAGAGGTCGTATGAGGCCACGCTCGTCTTGGCGCATGTGTCGATATGCGCAATTGTTCGGATTTTCCCGATTTCAATTAAAACGACGGGTCGGGCGCGAACGTCTGTGATGCTCAAAGCGCTTATTTCAAGGCGACGGCTGGCACAGGTGGGACATTTACTGCGGACGACTCCAGGTGTACCACAACCATAACAATGAATTTGTGATTTCTGCTGGATCTGTGCCGGAGCCATGGGAGCTGGAGTCTCTGTCTTTGTCTCCTCCTTTAGTTTAAGTTTCCGACATTCGTCCACAGTATGTCCAAAGTATTGGCAGAATTAACACCTCTTGCCTTTTTGCTTCGATTGCGAAATCGATTGCTTCGATGTAGAATTCGATTGCTTCGATGTGTCTTCCTCCGCAGCTCTATCCTGAAGTAGTTGCTCTACGCCTCTAGCTTCGTACAGCAGTTGGTCGAAGGTTGTGACGGAGCTACGGGGTATTTTCTCGCGAATCTTCAGTTTAACCTGTCCATAGACCATATCAAGTTGCTGTTGCTCCGTGTGCTCCGGTCTCGGTATTTGAGCTAATAACATGCGTTTGTAGGCGATGAACTTGGCTGTTGATTCTTTTGGCTCTTGCTTTACCCCAATAATTTCTTGATAAAGTATGTAGGCAGGTTTCTTGCGTGCAAAAGCTTGGCGTATCTTGCTTTCGAATTCCAGCCAGGTTGTTATTTGGTCTCTTACTCCGAGCCACCAGATAGCAGCTTCTCCTCTCAATAGTAGGGGCAAGGCGAGAATTGCATCTTTTTCGCTAATCTTTTCTGTTTGCTTGAATATGGCGATTGTAGCCAGGAAAGATTCAAGCACCTGTGTATCCTTTTCTCCTTCGTAAGTAGCAGTGCAGGTTGCAAAAGAACCCTTGCGTCCATCAGAAATGGTCGATATCATTTGTTGAAACTGTTCAACCGTGAAGGTGATGGCTGGTGCAGACGCTCCAGGTTGCGGTGACGTAGACATCTTCGTTGCCGCTGCTTTGTCCAATTTCTTCGAGTATGTAGTTAATCTTCCAGATCTGGTTCTTGTTGCTACGGCTGATTCCTTTGTATCTACGGTTCGCCCAAAGTTGTTCGCCAGTTTGTAGCGGGGAATCTTCGAATGAAAGGATTTTCAGTTTTCTTTTCAGTAGTGTTTTTTTATTCTCAGGAGTTTCAGGATTTACAGTGATTCATAAATAAGATTAGCTGGTCGTCCCCAGTCCGACAAACGTATCCCATAGGACGCACGCAGTCGGCGCAGGTTCAGAACTATACAACTTCCAGCACACGCAGTGTTCGTGGTTTATTTATCTCGTAAGATGCAATAAGCCGATGCACTTGCATATGAGGATGCTAATCCGATGAGATTAGAATTACCAGTTGAGTGGACACAATCAGTTTATATACATTCGGACTGAACAAAGTCATTGCGCGAGGCAGAGTACAGGCAGCGCCCTCTAGTGGTGAGATCGCTAAAACTAGTCGTCAGCCCTGGCCGCCGCAGCGCTAGTTTATATGGTTTGTTACAGTATCAAAATAAAAACAATGTGGCGTATAATTAAGCAGACAACGAAACCTAATCAAAACAGGGAAATCAAAAATATACAACTTACAAATTCAGATACAAATGCAATCGAAAAATGCCCAATTAAGATAGCAAATACGTTTAATGACTTCTTTGCTTCGATCGGCACCCGCGCCACAGAACTATAATAACTATAATAAAGCGGTAAAAGATAATGAGCTTCCTGAACAGCCTCCATTAACACACTCAGCAAACACCTTGTTCCTATCTCAAGTCTCCAAAAACGAAGTGTCACAACTAATTCGTAATCTTCCAAATAAAACTAGTGCATTATTTGATGACTTTCCACCTAAACTATCAAAATAATATATCAACGAATTAACGGACCCAATAACTTACCTTCTAAATCAATCATTTAATGAATGTTGTTTCCCAGACAAACTAAAAATAGCAAAAATTACACCAGTCTTAAAAAAGTGCGGCAAAAATACAGACCCATCGCAGTACCGTCCCATAGCTATTCTACCAACCTTCTCAAAAATATTTGAAAAAGCAATGGCTAACCGAATGTACAAATTTAGAAAAAGATCACTATATTGACACCAACCAATATATATGGCTTCCGAAAACATCGCTTCTCGACACATGCAGTTTTTGCATATCTACAAGAAGCCCTGGAATATATACGAAACAAGAACCATGCAATCGGATTACTTTTAGACATGTCCAAAGCATATGTATATATAAGTATTCGAGGCAATGCTCAAGAATGGCTAAGATCATATATCTCCATAACAGAAAACAGTACGTGCAAATCAATAAATTTATTAGAAATACATTAGAACACAAAACTATAGCGTCCCAAACAATAACAACAAACTGCTCCATACCAGAGGGTTGTTACTAGTGGTTGGTACTAGGTTGCATATTATTTCTAGCCTATATCATATATCAATGACCTTCCCAAAATTTCTAAACCTAAATGTATTATTTTTGCTGACGATATATCCTTACTATTTAAATGTCCCAAAGATTATAATATTAACCCCTACATACAAGATTATTTTAAAACTATTCAAAATTGGCTATACGAACATAACTTAGAGATAGACAAAAAAAAAAACAAAAATCATACAAATTAAACCCTACCAAAAACGACCCATAAAACTCGCTGAAGTTAAAGAACAATGAGGCATAGAAGAAGTTACAGACGTTAAACTATTAGGTCTGACAATAGACACAAACCTAAACTGGAAATCACATATCTCAACAAAGGCCAAAGTATCACAATTTATTATCAAGTATCACAATAACATAAAGAACAAAAAAACTATTACTTCATTCAGTCTCCGACTAAAAGAACTGTTAATAAGAAAAAGTTACTATAGTTTAAGTGAATTTATGACCGATTTTAAGAAATATAGATAACTATAACTCACTCAGTCCTAAGAATATAATTAGTTTTTAATTTAATTTTATTGTTAATTTTGAAATGTTTTATTTAGACGTGTAAGCAAACATTGTAATACCCTTTCAGGGTGCATGTACTTTACTTGTATTTACACCTCCACCTGTAACCCTCATGTACGTGTTTACAAATAAATATATGAATATGAATAAATCAAAATGCTCGTCTTGGTTAAACGTCGGTATTTAATTAACGGTCTACAGAGTTAGTTAAGTGTCTGATTTAACTAACTAACTGCGACATATCCACCACCACCACCAAACCACATATGAGTATAAAAGTAGCCGCACCAATAACTTTGTAAACAACATTTTGCTATGTAAAATCCAAATTATTCTCTCCACACCATCCTTACCATTGTACGGTGGTACGGAACCATTCGTGCGCGAGTCCGACTCGCACTTGAAGGTTTTTTTTTCTTCAAGTTGCGCACCTTGAAAGTAAAAGTACATCGGTAGAGAATCAGAGCAAAGGAATTTTTCTAGCACTTCAAAGGCCAATAAAAACCAAGCCTCAAGTCACGATGCCTAGTCTTTTGTTAGGTTCCAGTACTTAACACGTTGGCGCGAACAACCGTCATAGCACGTTACACAAATGCGCACGCAACCCTCGAAACAGTACGCGAGACGCAGCTCATCGTTTCGGCATCAGCCAGTATTCTGTGTGGAAGTTGCTGAACTCTACTGGACAGCATCCATACCACTTTCAAAAAGTGCAGCAATTAAATGAAGATGATGCGCCACGTCGTCGCAATTTTTGCGAATGGCTGGTACAAAATCAGAACAAGCACATCCTATGGACAGACGAGGCGATGTTCACTCGTGTAGGGCTCTACAACCAGCACAATCAACATTGGTGGTCATACAGTAACCCAAAATGTATACGAGAACATCATCACCAAGTGCGCTTCAGTGTGAATGTGTGGGCCGGCATCGTGGATGATAAAGTCATTGGGCCGTACTTCATCGAAGGCCGCCTGACCGGGGGCACGTATCTAGATATGCTGCGAGGCGTAATAGCAAACTTCTTAGAGGACGAGAAAAGTGCGTCGTAATGCAGTGAAACGTGCAAGACTGTGTTTAGAAAGGATCGGATTGCATTTTGAACAGTTGTTGAAGTACAGCTAAGTTTGAGGTAATAATAATTTCTTCAGTTAATAATTTCTTCAGTTCGCAGCACATCAAGTTGATCCTAAACTACAAACTACGTACAGTACATACCTAAACTCGTGCTCATCTCATGAAAATAAGTAAAAGTTTTATAATACCTACACCGGAACTCAGTAGCTAGGGTAGGTAGGTAGGTACCTAACTAAATAATAATCGCGGCCCACCGGTGGTTAGTAGCTTCGTGACTGATCCACCCTAACTTACTGACCCCCACTCAAAAAAATAGTTAAACTGACCTATCTAATGGTGAACGCACACTTATCGGCATAGTCAGCACCGAAATACCGCACCGCATACGAAATACCGCACCGCATACGAAACCACGCTCACCTATCCGCGTCGGAATCCGGAAAAATCCTGATGACGTCATCAGATTTGGCGCGGACTATTGCGGGCGAAGCATTCTGCCTTCTGTTGCGTGCGACAGAGCAACACACGAGTCGCAGGGAAGATTCCTTAGACAAGGCCTATCCGCTCCGTGCGGATGCCGATAAGTGTGCTTTCACCTCAAGAGCGGTCGTTTGCGGGTCGAAAATCCATTTGTTTTGTTTGAAATGTTGACTAGGTAGGTAGGTAGGTAGTCAGGTAGTTAGTATAATCAATAAAAGAATATGCTGCTGACTCTAACGAACAAGGAATATACAATAGACATTTAATGTTACTCGAGATTCATAATTCATAATTCTTTATTGAACACAGTTATTTAAAAAACCGGTCAAGTGCGAGTCTAAATCGCGCACGAAGGTTTCCGTACCACCGTTCAATGGAAGCGATGGTGTGGAGTGAATAGTTTGGATTTTACACAGCAAAATATTGTTTACAAAGTTATTGGTGCGGTTACTTTCACACTCCATGTACGTAACCAGGTGCATCCATAAGTTTGTATGTGGTATTGAAAGAATTGTTGTATGGGAGCCCCCTTAAATATTTCTTTTATCCTGTTTTTTAGTATTTGTTATAGCGGCAACATAAATACATAATCTGTGAAAATTTCAACTCTCTAGCTAGCTAGGTTCTTGAGATACAGCCTGGTGACAGACGGACGGACGGACGGACGGACGGACAGCGGAGTCTTAGTAATAGGGTCCCGTTTGGAACCCTTCGGGTACGGAACTCTAAAAAGATACATTAAGAGAAAACATATGTACAAAGGCGAGCTTATCTCTAAAAAGAGATTTCTTCCAGCAAACCAAGGCATGACAGGAAATTTTATCAATAAAGGGTAGGCAGTGCACAATATCTAAACAATAATAAAATACATATAAGTAAATTACATATCTATAAAATACGGTAAATAAAATACATACTCGTATCTAACAAACTACTAAATACGTATCAATACATACATAAACCTGTACATAAAGTTTACATATAATAATAATATACATACTACAACTATCACAAAAGAGAGAGGAAGTGCTCTTTTACCCGGTTTTTGAAAGCGAAAAGAGGCGGGCTGTCTCTTATCGCACAAGGAAGTGCGTTCCACAGTCGGACCGCCTGCAACCTGAAGGAGTGCTCATATGCGGAAGTGGTATGCCTTGGAGTGGCTAAGAGTGAGACCGAGTGAGATCTCCGTTGCCGATCTCCTGAAAAGAGATACTCAAAGCGGTCTCGAAGGTAGCTGGGGTAGCGCGGATTTTTCAATATATTGAAAAGACAAAAAAGAATATGGGAGTCTCGGCGACGACGAATCGGAAGCCACCCCAACTCTTTGCGAAATTGAGAGACATGGTCGAATTTGCGCAGCCCGAAGATAAACCGAATCCCGAGATTCTGAAGTCGTTCGAGTTTTTTCAGAAGATCTTCGTTCGCGCTCGCCCAACATACATCGGCGTAGTCGATTAGAGATACGGTTGTACGAGATGTGGTTGAAACAAAAGTGTCCTCCGCCACAGTGCTGGACGCGCCAAGTTGACTCGACTTCCCGCGCATTTCCATAAACGCGCGTTGCGCACGTTAGCCAACATCCGCCATTGTCGCTCGACCAATCAGCGTCTACGAACGCAGGGCTGCCAACCGACGAATAATTTGACGTTCGTGGTGCGTTCACGTCGTAGCGCTGCGTTCGTTTTACACCTTTTGTAAGATGTTGCCAATACGGCCATGCTGCAATGTGCCTGCCCTCAGGCACCCCAGCTCAATCTGTAATGAGATTAAGACAATCTATTTATTTATACAACACAATTGCTCTTGTCGGCGCAACTGATGGATAATGCTTTAGTTATGAACTTCGAGCTACAATCGCCACACATATTCTGCTTGACCTGTCTGAGTCACAGGCTTGCCCATTTGAACTACCTTCCCAGAGCTACTGAGTCACTGGCTTGTTCATTTTGAACTACCAGCCCAGCACACCTGAGTCACAGGCTTGTTCGACGCTCGGCCTACCTGCCCAGATCAGAGTCTTCCTCCATGTTTTAACCTGGTTCATTGTACTCTAGTTTACAACCCGAGATTATTACCTCACGACGACTAGTCTTCAATGATTTATCGCCAGCTGTCATACTATGTAAACACCAAATATTATAAACTTCTAAAACAAAGTGAAATAAAATGAGTACCTTGGCAATACTGTCATCTTAGTGTTCATCACTCCAATCGACAATATGAATCCAAGGTTTAATATTCTCAGCTGCTGCCGTTCCAACATACTGTTTATTGCTTCTTTCACTACCTCTCATATCCACCACCTCATATCTATCGTTTCCTAGGACAGTCTTTATTTGAAACGGCCCTTTGAATACTGGTACCAATTTTCTACTCTGTCCATCATTGGATTGACTCTGAATTTTTAGTAGAACCAAATCTCCCACTTTGTAGCATCTTGCCTTCATTCTAGTGCTATCAAATCTTTGCTTTTGTTGTACTGCGCTCGATTTTATATTCTCATCTACCCACTTTCGTAACGCGGTAACATCAACTAAACTATCGTTATCAAGTTCTGCAGCTACTATGTCATTATCTGATCTCAATCTATAGCCAAAGAATACTTCGGGGGGTACCGCTTTAATAGTCTTATGAAAAGTACTGTTTAGTGCCTGTTGCAGGATTTTTACACATTCGTCCCACCTATCATCAGACACACTTGCGCCCATCGTCCTCATAGCTTCTAGAATAGTTTTGTTGAACCGTTCTACTTGTCCATTGGAACGTGGCATGCCCGTCGCGATAGTATGTAAACGAATGTTTTTATCCGTGCGATATTCATTAAACTCCTGTGAAGTATAACAAGAACCTGCGTCAGTAATAATTCTACGAGGGTTTCCGAAAATTTTTGTTATCATCTAACTCACGAATTACATTAGCAGTATCTGTATTACGGACCGGTATTATAAAAACAAACTTAGTGAATGCATCAACGATGACTAATAGATATTTGTTTTTCTGTGTAGTTTTGACGAACGGACCTAAATGATCCATATGTAATGTATGGAACGGTTGAGCGTGCTCGGGTATCGGGTAAAGTTCTCCCTCTTTGCGACCACCCTTGTTCTTATTATAAATGCAACTAAGACAATTTTTTATGTACTTTTTAACTACGCGTCGCATCCGAGGGAACCAATAACGGTATTCAAGTCTCTCCAATGTTTTATCCAGCGCAAAATGACCTAGATTGTCATGATTGCACCTAATAACCTGCCAAATACACTTTTTTGGAACAACCCACCGACGACCTTTCTGTGTACGCCTATAAACGTTGTTTCCCAGGAGCTCGTAATCATTATACACCTGTCTGTTATCATCAACCTCTCCAGATTCGAAGATTTGTCTTATTTTGACCACAGATGGGTCTTGTAGTTGGACGGCCAACAGCCAATCAGCTTCTGTTATTGACATGACCAATTCCGATTCAGATTTTTCTCCGGACTGCACGGGATTGCGACTTAATACGTCAACGTGTTGCATACGTACGCCTTCTCTGTGAATAATATTGAACGAACATTCTTGTGTTGCTAGAATCCAACGTGCAATTCGAGGAATAATCTCTTTTTTTGTCAAGGCGTACCTAACTGCACTGCAGTCCGTCACTATTTTAAACGTGGTACCTAATAAATATAGTCTAAATTTTTTAAATAACAATTCTAACTCGAATGAATGATATCTTTTTTCATCGTCTGTGGTTTGTCGGCTATAATAGTGCACGGGTTTTTCCCCTTCCTCAGTAACCTGCATGAGTATACAGCGACCCCATCTCTACTTGCATCCGTGTACAAAACGGATTCCTTCGCGTGATCGAAAATTGACAGGATATTGTTTGTCATGAGGGAATCTTGTAGAACCTGAAAAGCTTTTGTTTGAGTATCACTCCATGTCCAAATACTATCTTTTTTTAGAAGTCTCCTGAGGGGACTAGACAGAGTAGCGCAATTCCTAATGAATTTCCGGAAATAACTTATAAGTCCTAGAAACTGACGAAGTTGGTGAACGGTTTTTGGCACTGGAAAACCTTTGACGGCTGCAACCTTTGCTTCACTGGGCATAATACCATCCTGATTGATTTTATATCCAAGAAATACTATTTCGGTTTTCAAGAAATGGCACTTTTTTAAATTTAATATCAGTCCGTTTTCTCGAAATTTTGGCAATACCGTTTCTAATAGTTGCAAGTTTTCCTCTATCGTCTTACTTCCTAGCAGAGTGTCATCTAAATAAGTTATTACTTTTTCAAATCGAAGGTTTCCTAGTATTTTATTCATCACTTGTTGGAAACAGGATGGTTCATTTACCGGTAATGAATGCAGTTTTATCTATTGCCTCTGCAGCCATTTTAATCTGGTAATAACCGCTTTTGAGATCTAAATTTGTAAAGTATTTACAATCGTGAAGTCTATCAATGAGTTCCTCGATACGGGGCATTGGATATTTATCTTTCGCAGTCACTTTATTCAATGCCCGGTAGTCGATACACAGTCTCTTTTCTCCTGTTTTCTTACTTACAAATAAAGCCGGGCTAGCATAAGAGGAATTACTGTCTTGTATTATACCATTATCTAACAATTCATTCACCATTTCTCGAATTATTGTTCTGTCTGCATGCGATGCTCTGTAGGGTCGGAACTGAATTGGTTTTGTATCAAGCAAATTAATAGCGACTTCATAATTATTAACTTTGCCTAATTTATCCAAACTATGGGAAATACAATCATTGTATTTCTGTTACAATTGTAGTAATTCGTTAATATGGGTATCCGAATCAATTTCCCGTTGACTTATCGTTTGACATGTCTCTAATTGCTTTACACAATTAAAAGTAAGAGTGCTGCCTATCCGCACATACATCAAATCAGGACGTTCGGTTACATTTCGTCCAATCAAAATGTCACAGCCCGCTAATTCGTCAATCACAAATAGCTGGACATTGTCTACTTGTACTAAATCGATCTTTACACTTACATTTACCGCATGAGTGACCGTTTTTAACGTGTCCTTACTAAATCCTTGCAATGACACTAGAATCGGTAAAGGATAACTACGCAAAGCTAATACTTCTGCTACCGATTTCACGACCAATGAGCAACTACTTCCGGTGTCAATAAAAGCCTCATGTTCTATCTTGTCTAACGTGATAGTCTTAACGAACTTATCCTTGGAATTCGATGACCCAATACATTTAGTCTCCTGTTTTAACGCATCTTGTTTCTTTTTCGCAAAACAAACCGGTTCTAGATGCCCCTTCTTTCCACAAAAGCCACATTTAGCTTCACACTGTGCCTTTCTATGATCACCACCACACACATAACATCCTTTTGCTCTTTGTTGGATTTTATCATCGCATGGTAGAACTTTACTAGTTGATTGACTCGTTGAGGGTAGAACGAAATTTGTTTGCCTCGTAGAATCTCGTTTTACGTTGTTCCGACTCTAATCCTGTTTTTAGGTTACCCGCATTATACGTACGACTGTGTAAGAATCCTGCTAAACTGTCGGTAGTAATCGAATTACCTGCTTCAACTGATGCGGTTAAATTTCCATCACCGATATTACCCAAAATAATTAAAACAACATCCTGTTCCGACAAATTCAGACAAATCGATTTCAGGCGATCGATCTTACCCTTTTGTTAAAAAAAAACTCATATAAGGACTGCTTCTCAATTGGTTTTCTGTCAACAAATTTCTTTTAGTAATTCAAACATATTTCTCTTGATTTGAAATGTCTTCGCTATTTTCCTTTCCCTTTCTGACCACATCCATGTTGTCCAAGTACTACTAGTTCGTAATAAGGAGTCGTACCATGTTTTAGCCGAACCTTTGAGCTTATTTAAAGCTTGATAACGTATCATGCTGTCTGACCACGAGAAAGTAGCTGCATAGGATTTGATGATATTGAGCCATGCATTCACGTTGTCCTTCAAGGGGTCAAACTCAGGAATCATAGAATTCAACGTAAGTGTGTTGTTACTCACAGTTTCTGTCCTTGCCTTACGTGATCTTTTCTTTGGTGGTGGAGAGGGTGTCCTACACCGGCTGCTCGAACTTGCACTGCTGCTGAAACTGGAGCTGGAGCTGGACCGAGAGCGCCGTGACCTTTTTCTGCTTTTTCGTCACCTCCCCATAATTATCGTGGACGCGATTTACTCTTAACACTTCTGATATAATCAATAAAAGAATATGCTCCCCTTTACTATACTTTTATTCTGATCTTGATGACTCTAACGAACAAGGAATATACAATAGACATTTAATGTTACTCGAGATGTGGTTGAAACAAAAGTGTCCTCCGCCACAGTGCTGGGCGCGCCAAGTTGACTCGACTTCCCGCGCATTTCCATAAACGCGCGTTGCGCACGTTAGCCAACATCCGCCATTGTCGCTCGACCAATCAGCGCCTACGAACGCAGGGCTGCCAACCGACGAATAATTTGACGTTCGTGGTGCGTTCACGTCGTAGCGTTCGTTTTACACCTTTTGTAAGATGTTGCCAATATTAGGTAGATAGGTTGTAAGGTAGCTAGTAGTTTGAAGGTTTGTTAAAAGTAAATCAACGTGTTCTTTAGTAGCTAGGCAGGAATTATTTTACCTGCCTACGTAATGCCGAGACGATCGCAGCGGCGGCGGCGGCGCTACACAAAATAAAAGCGCGGCGCTACACAAAGCGAAACCGCGCCGCGTTGCGATGTTATCAACACTGGGCGGGCGGTAAATATGGCAACAACACTATTCGGGACTAGTAGGAATACTTTGACGGTTGATTACTTAATATTTTACTATGAAAGCAGACGAAAGTAACAAAACATGCATTTTGTACTTTTATCAAGGAGTACGCTGTTTTGATATAGCTAGAGGTTTTACAGTCACCCTGTATATATATATGTAGGGGTAAGTACTTCTTTATGACACATTGAATTTGGAGGAAAGGGGAGGAGGGGTGGAGGGGGAGGGGGAGGGGAGTTCCCCCCACCTATTCCCCCTTTTAGGAAACCATTAGTTTTAATGTTATGGAGGTCCAAAGATTGAAGAAAATGCCTACATTTTTTGG
Source organism: Argyresthia goedartella (assembly GCA_949825045.1). Lineage (NCBI taxonomy): Eukaryota > Metazoa > Arthropoda > Insecta > Lepidoptera > Argyresthiidae > Argyresthia > Argyresthia goedartella. Next base: position 22,718,784 of record OX463814.1, on the reverse strand, counting down.
ATTTCGGGGGAGTTGGAGGAGGAGAGGGGTTGGAGGGGGGGTTGCCAAGAGTAGGGGGTCGCCTCGCTCCGCTCCGCTTCGCTCCGGCTCCCGGGTCTGCTGTAACGTGTGTACCTAACAAACCTATCTTTAGTTTTTAAACAGCAAGTGACCTAAATCAACCAATTTGGTTCTGATGTGACATGCTCGGGGATGCTTCTGCTCCGGCTAAAGGGGTGCCAGGAGTAGAGGGTCGCCTCGCTCCGCTCCGCTTCGCTCAGGCTACCGAGTCTGCTATAACGTGTGAACCTAACAAACCTATCTTTAGTTTTTAAACACTGCAATTTGCTTCCGTGTCTCCAGTGCAACATGGTATCAAAACTCCATAAAGTAGTTAGTAAGTAAACAAAGCCAAAGTCGTCGAGAGAATCACGGATAAAACGCAACAGCAACGAAAGCGCAACAGAACACTCACGAAACACGGAAGGAAACGGAATGAAATGAGCAAGTCATTATGTCATAAAATACAAAATGGCCGACGCAAATTTCTACCATTACAACAAAATCTTGTAATTTGTACTAAAATCATGTACCAATATCCAACGTTGGAGCTTTTGTGTTTGACATTTGTCGTTCCGAGATTGGCCAAGTTGTAAAAATCGCGTAAACATATTTTATAATTAAAGTGCTAAAATGATGTTTCCTAAATCAGAAAATGGTATCAGAGGATGGCTAAGGACCCCCCCCTAACCGCCTAAGTACTCCAATCTTCAAATTTCAATGTGTCTTATATAAGACCCAACCCTATGTATATCTTTATATCACATTTATATACATAGTCAGGTCATAAGTTCTGTCACATGTGCGATATGAAATAATTTAGACATGTTTATTATTTATGTAAACATTTATATAGCAAAATGAACTTAATAAAACATAGATTCTTATGGTAATTAAGTTTATTTAAAATGAACCCCGCGATTTTGAATACAGGCTTTTATTCTGCGCGGCCAGTCGTCTATCGCAGCACGAACGAGGTCCATGTCAATATCGGCGGCTGCCTTAATCAAGGATGCCTTGAGTGACTCCAAATCAGGATGAGGCTTTGAGCAGGCCTTTTCCTCCAAGTGTTGTCATATCTTGTAATCTAACGGACTCAAATCTGGACTGGAGGAGGGCCAGTCTTCGTGCCGGATGAAGTCGATTTCACGCGCCGCCAGCCAGTCTTGTGTTCTTTTCGCTCTATGAGCTGGCGCAGAATCTTGTTGGAATACCCAGTGCCTGTTATTAAACATGGTATGAGAAACAGGTTCCACAAGGTTCTTGAGGACTGTATTTTGATACACAACTGCATTCGTTTTTACGCCTTTCTCACAAAAATGTACCTCAGTTAAGCCCCAATAAGAGACTCCCAACCAAACCATGAACGAGGATGGAAAATGACCTCGTTGGACACGCGGAATACGGTTGCTCGCTTCTTCACTGCTGTGTGCGTACACCTTATCATTTTGTTTGTTGTAGCTCTCTTCCACAGTGACAATTTTTTCATCCGAAAAAAGAATTTCCCGATGCTTTTTTCCCGCGTACCGCTTCAACAAAGCGCGGCATCTCTTCAGTCTCAGGTCCATTAAACGAGCGTCCAAACGATGTCCTGCTTTTCTTCGATATGCCCTAAGCCCTAAGTCTTCATTTAACACCCTTTTCACCGTGGTCCTGCTTAACCCCATCTGAAGGGCCAACAGTTTCTGCTTACGTATGGGATTTCTTTGAATTCGCGCCTTCACAGCTTTTATCACTGCTGGAGTCCTAACAGAGCGAGGGCGACCACTTCTTGACCTGTCATCTACACTAGAGTCTTCACTGTATCGTTTTATGGTACGATAAACGAAGCTTTTGTTTATGTTAAAAATTTTCAGTAAGTCGAAAATCTGAATTGGCGCGTAACCGCAACGATGCAACGCAATAACTGCGACACGGTCTTCTTTAAGGGTCCACTCCATATTTAAAAATGAGGAAAATTCTAAAAAGTACACATTTTTATTTTCATGAAAAATTCGAAATTCGAATTCAATAAACTTTTTTCTCGTTCAGCGTTCTAAATTCAAAAGTTTTTATTGTGTGACAGAACTTATGACCTGACTGTGTATATTACTTAGTTTTAATCACAATAATCACAGTCGGTTCATTGGTATAATCATCACATAACATCAAACATTGTTTGATTAATTACAGTCATAATCATTTAAATTTTAGATATTTAATTAAGGGCTTATTTCTAAATAATTGGCACCTCCCTAGTAGGGGATAACCCCTTCAAATTTTACTACACAAAGGTGTATACATAAAGATGTATATGTAGGGACATCATTGTTTCGCCATGAAACATCTTCAGAGCAACTTTATTTTTAACCTCTTCCAAAAATGAATATGCAGGCTGTTGTTTTGTAAAGTTACGCCTATAGAACCCATCATTATGAACAACTTTCCCCCAGAAACATATGGTCGCAAATAGAAAAAAATCGTCCCTCATTCCATTGACCGATCAGCTGATTACATATTACTATGTAGAGACCCAAGATGTTTTTCGTTTGCGACCATATATTTCTTGGGGAAAGTTATTCATAATGATGGGTACTATAGTCTCTTACCCGGGCGTAGCTTTACAAAATAACATGCTGTATAGAGAGGTGAACAATTAAATTGCTCTGATAAAACGGTTTCATAGTGTAAGTTGTTCAGAAAGATGTTTCTAATAACCTCTAATTTGACTACACTTTTATTTTACAGCCTGTATATAAATCACATGTAGTGGACTTATAAATTATGATTTATTATCATACATACATACATATGCTCACGCCTATTTCCCGGAAGAGGGGTAGGCAGAGACCAAAGAACCTGTACTATCATATCAAAAAAAACAGTCAAAATAAAGTAAGTATAATTGCTAGATCTCTAACCTAACGAGTAGTCAGTAGAGTTCAATTATTATGGAAAGTGGCAGTAAAATCATGAAAATTACGAAAAAATGTTGTTGATTTTAAATATTTTCATCATTTTTAAATTAGTATTAGAGCTTACTATACTTTTTTTACAAAATACTATCCTTTTTGTATTTTTGTGCTATCCTTTTCAACGCACCAAAATCCAACACTGGTTGTCGTATAGCGCAGCCGGTCTGGCCCAGTGGGGTCATAAAATTGTAACCACATATTGAGTGGAAATGGTGAGATGATTTGTACCTTTGTAGGAAGGTAGGTAGTTAGGTGCCTACAGCAAGGGGCTAGCTCATCGTCGCAGTTATGGAGATAAAAGGTTGCCTAACGATGTTTTCCATCACCGTAAGAACGTCTGCATAATGTACATTGGTTAAATTACTTATCCCAATGGTATATGGTCAGCACCGGATTCGAACACGCATCTCCTGCGGGAGAAGCGAGTATGAAAACACTAGACTTTGGAGATTAATTGGTATAAACCGGTTTATTAGGGTTTACAGCATTATTTTTTTCTGCACGACTGTACATTTATTGAAATGTATGGGAAGTTAAACATTGCATTTTTAATGCAGTTCTTCAAAGTAAACCAGGTGGAAATTATTATTGTTTCGGTGGACTATTTCTGGACTATTTTTTGGCACAAATATCAAACTGAAAGTCGTAGGCTGTCCGGAGATATTTGATGTTATCAAATATTCAAGCTGTAATCCTCACCAAGATGTCTTAATAACTCTGGAATCGTTGAAGGACTATTTCCGGAATTTGACATGTCGAGTGGACTATTTCTGGACTAATTTTTGAAATTAAAACCAAGTCAATAGGCCCTTCCGTTTGCTTGCACGTGAGATGAGGATTACAGCTTGACGTCAAGCTGTAATCCTCACCAACCCATAGCTATAACTTCGAAACTGTAAGTGGACTAATTTTCTTTCTTGGTGGACTATTTAGGACTATTTCTGGACTATTTTTTAGCATTTTCAAATTTCATTTTCATGAAGGTTTCAATGGTGAGGATTACAGCTTGAAGGTCGTATGCCTACGTGCAATAGATGGACCCGAGTACGCCTACGGCTCGGCCCTCAACACTTGTCCATCTATTGTCTAAAATGACGAAATATAGTAATGGGGCCACAAAACAATGAATAGTTAACTAGGATAACAAAAACATTTCTGGCCAGTCCAGCGCAGAAAAACATTGTTGGCTTCTTTGACCCCGCCCTGATTGAAAGACTCTCCATACGAGTGATGATTCTTATTCGCATGACATAAGGTTCAAAACCGCGATTCATAACGGTAAATTGTGTGGGTAAATTTTGAGCCACAGGGTTAAGGTTCTGTCACATGTCAACAGATGGCGCTTCATGCCATGTCGGTGGTTTTTACCGACATATCGTTGGACATGCCGCTGCCACAGTGGTCTAGGATTCGGCCTCCATACTCATAGGAATTTAATGTCTGCAATAATTATAAAAAATATGTAATATCTCCGGTATACCTCCCTATATGTCATATACAAATATAGTGGAGCAACTAATCAACTCCATGTTTTAGGAGTGGATTAGTTGCTCCACAATTGAGAAAAATAATGTTGATTATTTTTTTGTATGGGAGAAAACACTTAAAGTACATTATTTCGGAACTAATTATAACTGATGGGCTGGTGCTCACATGATCTATTATACACGGCATGCTGAACATAATGTCATCTAATTCATGCACTTTTCGGTGCAGCTTTAGAAGTAGTTAACTTTTGAAATTTTGAATTTTTAGTATCAGCTTTATCATTATAATCTTTGACATAATGAGATACCAGCCGATCTCTTTGAGAGTGAAAATACACACATCAACACTGTCTAGGGATATTTTGTATTTCTTAAATTTTTTGATAAACTATAAATATTTTGTTCAGAGAAGTATATATGGAATTAAACCTCAGTTAATGCCCAACTTAATTATATGAATAAAAATCATTTTAGATCTTCAAATATTTTTTTTTAAATAAAATAACAAAGAGACTAAAAATGGTGCTAAGTCTACGAATGAAATTAATGAATAAAATGGATAATTTAATTTAAAAAAAACAACTTAAAGTGAGACATTTTAACTCTTAATAATCAGTGTTGCCACCCCTCACGTTAATAAGAGTTTGGCATCGGTTATTCATACTGTGAATTAAGGTGTCGATGTCTTGCTGTGGTATGCGTTCCCAGGTTCGTTGCAGGTGCAAGAAAAGTTGCTCTTCTGTGGCCAGATTTGGAGGGAGTGCATACACAGCCCTTCGCTGCAACATGTCCCACGCAATTTCGATGGGATTCATATCGGGCGACTGCGCAGGCCATCTCATTACCGTGACGTCGTTTTCTTGAAGTGCGGCTGATACCAGCCTCGCAGTGTGTGAACGAGCATTATCATGCATGAGTACGAATTTCTGGCCGATTTGCACCCTATGCGGAATAACAACAGGTTCCACCACCTAATCACGGTATTTCTGAGCATTCATGTTGCCTCAAAACGAGGTCATTCGCGCGCCTATACGAATTCCTGCTCATACCATGATTGTTCCTGCTTGGTACGAATGAACCTCTTGTGGATGCAGGAGCCGGCTTTCCCTGCCTGGAACTCTCCAAACTCGTGTTCTTCGCGAATCTGGATGAAATCCAAACCGAGACTCATCCGTAAAGAGCACTGTCGACCATTGTTCATTATCCCATAACACGTGTTCTTGGGCCCACAATAGTCGCCTTCCGCGATTGCCTCATCGCAAAGCAGGAACACGAATTGCCCTGCGAGAATGAAGATTAGCTTCATGTAGCCTTCTTCTGACAGTTTGGTCTCTAACCAACAGCTGATGCTCCTGTTGGAGCCTCTGTACCATTTCCATGGCCGTCAGAGTAAGTTCTCTCCTGGCGGTATTTTGGAGAAAACGGTCCTCTCTAGGGGTGGTCACCCGAATTCTGCCAGCATGCCGTTCCGCCACTTCCCCAGTATCACGATAACGTGACCAGAGCCTTGATATCACATTCTGGCTGGTGCCTAGGGTCTCCGCAACAACGTTTTGGATAGCGCCAGCTTCCAACATTCCTACCGCTCTTATCATCTCGTCTCTCGTCAGATGTCGACGTTGCATGGCACCAACAAGATGACACAAACAGTAAAAATCACCAAAACAATTGATAGAGTTAGTTAATTAATGTTTTTCTAAATAAATCTCAACACAAAACTAGCACTGTAAACTGAATCAAATGCGTGTTCCCGCGTTTTCTTTTATTTTCATAAGTTTTTGTTTTTTTTTACAATGTCAGTTTGAAAATGGAACAAGGAGGTTTAATTCCACATATAAATTTTTTCCTAATTCTGAGTAGTTTTTCTGAAAAACTAAGAAATGCAAACAAAAATCTAATATCCCTAGACAGTGTTGATGTGTGTACCATAAAAATAATAGAAATGAAAATAATAACAAAAACAAAGTTCATAAGTTATTTTATTTTATTCTTTTGATACGGAAATTACAATATGGTTAGTATAATAATTAATAATAGCTTGTTAAAAAAGTAAAAAAATAAGGCAAAATACATCAATAACAATAAAACTGTCATTAGTCAACAGTCTGCTAATGATCTTTATTAACAATAATAGAGGTAATTTAAATATGTATAAAATTAGAAACTATGTAGAAATCACAAATATTTAGGTAATCTCTTAATTTAATGACATGATTCGTAATACCTATACAACATACTGCAACAAAAACACAAATATTACTATGATATAATAAAAGACGTCAAGGACAAAATGAAAAAGTGAGTCAAGGACAAAATGAAAAAGAGGACTGTGATGATGACTAAGCATCATCACAGTCCTCTTTATCAGAGTGCATCAATGATGCATTAACATCAACAAATTCTATGTTTTCTTTATCTATCACTGACTCGTCATTAATTAGAAGTTTCATATCATCAGTCACGAAAATGTCCAAATTGGTTACAAATCCTTCCATTATAACGCGGAAATGAATAATGAACGTATGAAGTATAGTAAGTGCGAGTACGCTTACAAGTGCGAGAAACTACTGAATTAACTCATCTTAAATGTCCCTATATATATTGCAATTCCCTTAATTAATGTTTGTCATTAAGCTTGAAACTAAACAATTACTATAACGATCTGGTTAGTCATTCAATGTAATTTCTTTAACTTCATTATTATTCATAAAAGCCAAACACGGGCTATTAACTAGCAATATCCCCAAAGTTATTACAACGGGCTAATAACTAACAACATCCCCAAAGTTATTGATGATGTACCTACATACACACAAGTACTTAGTATTCATGTTTGCTGCATTCTACCTATGAACTACATCGCATTATGTTGAACATAAACGAATATGCTCATACTAAATATTCAAATTTTCAAAAGTTAAAACTACATCAAAGCTGCACCGAAAAGCGCCTGAATTAGATGACGTTATGTTCAGTATGCAATGCACAATAGATCATGTGAGCACCAGCCCATCAGTTGTAATCAGTTCCTAAATAATGTACTTTAAGTGTTTTCTCCCATACAAAAAAATAATCAACATTATTTTTCTCACATGTGGAGCAACTAATCCGCTCCATGTTTTAATATGACATATAGGGAGGTATACCGGAGACATTACATATTTATTTATAGTTATTCCAGACATTATGTTCCTATGAGTATGGAGGAACAAATCCTAGACAACGCCGTTGCGTCGGCCAAAAGCGTGACAGATATTTGCTGTGTGCGTGCGCGCGAAGCGTCTCCGTTTTGGCATTGGGCAAAAATGGTTTCGTATGTCTGGATGTGTGTCCGGATGTTATCCTCTACGGGCCGCATTTCTCAACTGATTCTCGTGATTTTTTTCGAGCAGCTTCGATACTTAAATAGTTTTATTGACGATTCAGTTTTTGGAAAAAAAAACAAAATGGGGGTTTTAAAATTTCAAAAAACCGCTACAGTCCAAACAGCTTGACGGATTTTAATAAATGAAATCACTCCTCGTTTTATTTGTAGAGAGAGAGAAACAGCCTTTACCTATTATTTTAGTGAAGAGTCAATAGGTTGGGTTTAAGACCGCAAAATGTAGTTTACAAAGTTATTGGTGCGGCTACTTTCATACTCCATGTACGTAACCAGGTGCATTCATAAGTTTGTGTTATTAAAAGAAAGTGTCACTTTCGATGACTATAACAGCTCACAGAGCCACTATTTATCTGTGCTACTAGTAAGGTTAACATATTTTTCTACAATTAAATTGTATATTATAATTACATTAGTATTTATCAGAATCCGCAAGAACTGAGTAGCAATACAGCTACTCGTAAAAAGACAAAATCGCTTCGAAGTTTTGATGAGCTAAAACTTGTACTTACTAGACGACGTTTTTTTTTTCATATTTGCCTAACTACCTACACTGCAAATCAGTGTTGATGCTTCAAGAGAAAAATGATGCAATTCAAAAAAATACTGTACTTGGTAGATTTTCCTTTAAAAAATGATCAATTACCATTAGGACAACTTTCCAGAGATTGTGTCTATTCGCCCCTGCAGTTCTATACACCCCGTTTTACATGTACAAATCTTAATACAACAAGGCATTTAAAAGACGTAGAGGACTTACTGAAAATGTTCATTCATAAAAAATGGCGGTTATGCGTTAGCCCGCTTGGCTGAAAATAATAGATTGTACAACAAGGGCATAAAATTTCACACGAGACGTTGATATCCACCCGAGCCGCAGGCAAGGGTGGATAATTAACTAAAAATTGGGGTAAAATGGGGTTTATGACCGAGTTATATACACTGCTTTTCACTTCGATTGCGAGAAAATGAAACAATGGCATACAAATGATCGTAAAACAACAATCATAAAACAGCAACAAATTGCAAAGAATGACGAGCTTCCCGCCAATTTCCTTTTTTATTTTGTTTTGAATTTTCGACATGTGACATTAGACTAAGGTATACTGCATACTGCCAAGTAATTGGTTCGATACGTTTTAAAATAGTAATTGACTTCTATTTTATCAGTTTTAATAATTTAGTTATAGAAAACACGAATGTGAAATCAATTAAGCAAATATCAGCTAAAATAACAAGTTTATTCTACGAAGTTGAATTGTGCGTTAGGCCCGATTATCGCAGCCTTAAAAAATATACTTTGTGCACTAGAGCATAAAAGTGGCATTTTGTGCAGCATACATCAGCACAAACACGAACTTTGCGAGCTTGAGAAGTGAAATAGTAGATTTCCTACGAGTTCGAAAAGGCTTCTATTTACGAACCGACAATGGTCGTAGCGAGGTTCGTAAAGAAGCCTTTTTGAACGAGTTAGGGATAGAATTTTTCCGCATGAGATCCCAAAATCAAGCGGCGAAGTTACCATTTTGAGGTTAGAAAGCGGAAAAACTTTTTTAAAGACGAGTGGGGGGTATCAAAATAAATAGCTGTAAAATCTAGCACAAGCTAAGAATAAAACACCTTAGTTTTACTCTAACGGCCTAACTAATAAAAGAAGTTATTCATAGTGTTACTTATACAGTGTTTTGTCTTGCTTTGACATTTGACATTTACTCGATGGACGTATGAAAAGGATAAAACACTGTATACGTAAAACAGTGAATAACTTTTTTTATTAGTAAGGCCGATTTTTTATTAGTAAGGCCGTAAGGATTTACATATTTTTCGTAATTATTTTATTTTATTTAATTATACATGCCCAAACTTAAAATAGTTAAAATTACATGCTACTGTGTATGAAATTAGGCTATGCAGCGCAGTGTATCTTCTATTTTGGAGAAAGTGCTGCTTATAAACATATTGTCAATGCATGACAGTATAGGGCTATCAAACCGACCGAGATATGTTCCACAAGATGCTCCACCAACTATAATTCCAATGAGGATCCCAACAGCTAGGCCAAGAAACACCTTTAGTAATATTCCATCATGTTCCACCAGTATCTCCTTGAATTTACACAGAAGGTCATAAATAGATCTGCAAAAATAAATTATGTTTAGCATATCAGCTTCTAGTCTAAGTAGAAGGTATTCTAGCATAGTGCTAAGACCAGCCTAAGGCCAGTTTCTATTGAGGTCAATATAAAAAACCAGTGAGTGCGGGTCGGACTCGCACATGAAGGGTTCCGTACCATCGTACATGATAGATAACTTATGTCTTTTAAGGGAAACATGAAAGTTCGCATCAAACCAGGTGATACGGGAAAAATAGCAGGGAATACTTAAATCTCTTTTCAGAACACGGATTACTTCCTGCTCAAACTTTTCCAACTCGCCATGATAACTGCTTAGATTAGACCATGCTTTTGCGACAAGGTTTTATTGCAAATAGAGAGTTCCGATATCTGTGGTATTGGAAAATTATGGTGGAACTTATCAACAAAGCAGTCGAAGATAATAGAGCTAACATCACAATATCTCAACGTGCACGTATAATAAAACGCTGAATCACTCCAGGGCTGCTAGCTGCGATGTATCAGAAACAGGGACAATTTGCATCATAAACAGAAGAAAAATCCGACAGAAAAAAAGAAAGCGTTAAAATAAAGAATCAGAAAACTACAATACTGTAAAAATAACTTTCGGGGAAAAATGCGAACGGAAAATTTACTTCGAAGAAATAATAAGTTCGGGAAAATGATCTAACAAATCGAACTCATACTTCATAGAACCTACCGTAGGTATAATAACTTTTGTAACAATCTCTTAAAAATTGGAAATTTATACAGGGTTACAGGTTAAGTCGACCTATATCCGTTAAGGGCGTGTAGTAACCATCTTTTCTGACTGATTTCACTATAAAACACCCTACCCTAAACCTAACCATTTTCGAGATATTCGACTTTTTTGTTTTTTTTTTTTAAATTGCCGATTTTTTTGCCATTAAATATGATATTTTGAAATTGGTGCGCTTTATTAGTATTATTATTTATTTTTTACATGCAGTTTAAGATGCTCTATGAACTTAGTAACCAAAATCCTACGTAAGTTAACTAAATACGTTTTTCTGGACGATTGAAAGTTCAAAAAGTTAATAAAAAATTGACTATTTAACTTTCTTTCAGGAATATCTAAAAAAAATATAGCAGACGTTTCGCAGATGTGCCTAAAAATTTCTAGGTTTCATCAGCTATCCAACAAGGTATAACACTATGGTTTTATTTATCTCGTAGGAAAAAACTTAGTTTCATAGGCGATAGTGGACGTAAAAATAATTACGCTTATTGAGCCTAATTTATTCTTTGGCCCTAGAAAGCAAGGGCGTACCCAGGATTTCAGCTAGGGGGGGGCAGCTCATACCTGTTTCGAGAAGATGGTCGGTAAGGTATATTGAAACGTTGACGTTTATTTTATCTTCTAGGGGGGGCAGCAGCCCCCCCCTGCCCCTACCTGGGTACGCCCATGCTAGAAAGTAAAGCAAAACAATAGGTAAGTTTGTATAAAATAACATTTATCAACTTCCTAGATTAAAGCTCGTGTTCAACATGTCCTCCTCTGTTTTGTACACATCTTCGCATTCTTCTGCGAAGCCCAGTTTTTACTACACCAGTAGTCAATGTTCTTCTAATTTCGTTTGCCGCGTTGATTATCCTGACTTTCAATTCTCCGACAGACGCAATTGGATTGGGTTCGCTGTAGACGAGACTCTTCATGTGCCCCCACATATAAAAATCCATGGGGGTGAAGTCCGGACTTCTGGCTGGCCAGGGTAAAGGCCCACCTCGTCCTATCCATTTATGGGGATAATTTGTGTTCAGCCATTCTCTGACACTTCTTCGGAAATGTGCTAGGCAGCCATCATGCTGGAACCACATGTTCCTGATTAGGTTCAGTGGCAAATGATCCATCAAATCGTTGAGGTCTCCTCTCAGGAAGTTTTCATAATTCTCCCGATTTAAATTAACGGGTAGAAAGTAAGGTCCGATCAAATAATTGGAAAAAATGCCCATCCACACGTTTACGCTAAATCTTCGTTGGGACCCCTTTACCCTCTTCTTTTTCGGCTTTCTTAGTTCTTTTGGGGCCCAGTAATGAGCGTTGTGGTATTTGGTAATCCCATCGTTTATCGAATTTGGACTCATCTGTCCACAAGATATTTCTTTGGAATGTCCTTTATGTAGCCACATCTGTGTTTTGTCTAATGTTCTTAACAGCGCAAGCAGCACAACTTAATTTACCAGGTAAATTATCTATGTGGGGTCCCCATTGCAATTTGCTATGAATGGTTATTCCAAAAAAAATTCGTATCATTTACTAATTCTAACGTGTTGCTGTCTAACACTAAATTGGTCTCAACTTGCCTGACATTTGGAAGTAAGAATTTGATACACTTGGTTTTACCAGCGTTTAACAATAATCAAATGCCTTCAACAGATCGCAATATACTCCGATAGCATCCTGTGCGGCCTCCCATGCAGAATAAATATGAGATATAAGGGTAACCTGCATCCGTAGCCGATTTACCCCTAGTGAAACCGTATCGTTTGGCGTGGAGTTGTTTTGTACGGTTGAAGTGTGAGAGCATTTGATTGAGCATAATCTTTTCAAATATTTTCCTTAGTGCTGGAAGAACAGATATTGGTCTGAAATTTGAAGGATCACCTTTGTCTCCCGACTTGAACAGAGGTATCAGTTTACTGTGTTTCGTGAGGTCTGGGAAAACTCCATCGTCAACACATTTATTGAATATATAAGCTAAGTGTGGGGCTATAGCTAGAATTACTGAACCAATCAATGTCTTTGACTGATATACCCCACAGGTCCTCGGTATTTTTTAAGTTAATTAATCTAAACGTTTTGACAAGTTTCGGGGTATATACATGATACAATTTTAATTAAAAAAAGAGAACAATATTAACTCCGAACGCGGATATGAACCATGAACCCTCAGATTACGAAACCTATATCAAACCTATTGCGCCACCACAACCATGTTACAAGCCGCGAAATCTACGATCATATTTGAATCATGTTATGGTTTGTTATATCGCGGGTGGTGTTAAAACACATCTCTCGTCTAGTTCATTATATGTTTCTTTCTGTTAAAATTTGAACTCTCTACCTACCTATTACGGTTTATGAGAGACGGACAGCGGAGGCTTAGTGATAGGGTCCCGATTGGCACCCTTCGGGTACGGAACCCTCAGAATATATGCCCTAACTTGTTTTCGATAGCAGTCCCTACAGATTGCGGATCCGACGTCAAACCAATTGCGCCATCCACCGACGACGATGGTGGGTGTAGGTCGCCTCACGAATTAAGAGCGCTGGGCGACACTGGCGGGAATTACCTACTGCTCATAAATACAGGTATTAAAGAGTGACTACTGCGCATTCAAGGCCACCGCTCATAATTCGTGAAACGACGTGTACCGCGTATTTGCGATGTATAGCATCATTTATATAATGTGAGTCATGACAGGATATGATATGGTACCTACCTAATTCGCAAGGGCAGGGATATTAAAAATGTCTAGTGTATGGGGAACCCCTTTAATTCATGTGATTTTTTGCTGTAGCGGCAATAGAAATACACAATACACATTCTACGAAAATCCCGCTGATGGATGGACGGACGGACAGACGGACAGCGAAGGCTTAGTAATAGGATCATTTATGTGCGTGTGGATTGAGTGAGCACCCTTCTGAAAAATATGAAAAAATGCTGTTCATTTAGTAAAAGTTCTAAAACATTTGTCAAAGTAATCTCTTCATTTGTAAAAAGATAGAACAAAATATACAGTGATAAACGTGCGCTCACTCAGTTCTCACAAACTACCACCGAAATCAGTGAATGTATTAATTTAACATAGAATATTTATATACTAGTTTTTAGTAAAACCTACGCTATCTTACCGGAACCCTAAGAAGGGATCTCCTCGGAAATAGAGGAATCTCTTGTTTCTATGTTGTTTCTAAGTTTCTAAAATGATAACTAAAAATTCTTACCTAGTGCTATTGTCACTTATCAGAATGTCAGTTCCATTGAACAGCCTCTGCATCTGTTGTTGAGCCAAGTTGATGACGGCACACTTCTTATGTAGAATGTTGGCCATCTCAATGTCAGGGTGGGTGCTGCAGCTGCAGCATGGTATCTCAGAATCAATGTGTGGGGGTGTATTCACAACTTCTTCATTTGTGTCCTCGTGGTGGCAACAGTAAGACTCGGTGTCATCCTGTCTGTTCTTCTTGAAAGTTCTTCTTGAGTAACGGTGAATGTTTTGCACTTGGAAATCTTCAGTAGACATGCTGTAAATTATACATCGGAACTGGTAGTAATATTTACATGGAATTGGAAATATATACATGCATTAACGTTATTTGGAACGTTCCATTGAAAATAGTGAAAAAGCTTTGTAAAAGCTATTTTCTACAGTCAAAGACACAGACTTGTATTATCTGAGTGAAGTGTCGAAATCAATTAAAAAGAAGCTTGTTGTCTTGATAAGCATTGAGGTTGTATGTAGTAGGGATATATGTTGATGTGAAGATGAATTTTGGTATCTGTTCTACTCGGTTTTTTTTTTGTTGGAGGGGGGAAAAAATGGAATTACCCATGCCCAGGAGTCAGAGCTCCCTGCTATGTCCGGGTCCCCACATATTGAACGGGCATCAGCTCGTGTGGTATACGGACTAAAACAACCCCTTTGTGTTTACAGTTGTCTTACTAAGAATTAACTGTGAGCCATGGCCTCGGTATATGCTGAAGGCTTTCTACCTGCAATTTTCCCTTTTGGGCGATATATATGTGTATATGATATATATGGGTATATGATATATATGGGGTTCTACTCGGAAACTCAGAACAAGAAATTGTAGCGACAGCAAAAGTGGGCATTGGCAGGAAAGTTGTCATGGAAGGCCGTACCATAGACAAAATGGCCGTACTCAAATCAACAGGCAACTGCATTATGTAAATAAATAATCATCGACGTCAACTAACTTTTGGAAGTGAAAGTTCTTTTTCCGTTATCCGAAAATTTAAGAGTGTCTATAAAGAGCTGAGAATAAAGAGGGCTAAAATATAGAATAAGGACCGTCGCTTTGGGACTTCGTGTTCTTTGTGGATAGGTCTCAATCTATGAAGTATGTAATTATGCAAACTAATTATTTAAAATCGCAAGTTTAGGACTATTTTTAGTTCTTTTCTGGCTGTCAGAAGCCGAGTTGATGACATTTACTTTAAAATGTTGGTTTAAAAACAGTATGTGGTCTAAAATGACACGCAAAATCGATGAAACAGAACGCAAAAAAAAAATCGTTTTCATTCATTCCGTTCCTTCTCGAGTTTCGTGATTTTTTTTTGTTGCGTTTCGTTTTAGTATAAAAAATCCGAATCAGGGCACCTCACTTCCTAGGCAGTCTTGTGGCTAGGCTCTAGTGTGTTTTTTATGAGCCCCGTAGCTGCCGTAGCTCAGGTGATTTCGAAGTAATAATCCAATCCACCTTAGAATTATGTCAAAAATGATCTCCGGAGAGAAATAACCTTAAAAATTTAAATCATAAATATCTCTAAAACTATGCGTCTCCGCAGGCGGGGAGTGGTACCGGGGGGGGTTCTCTCGCCACTCCCTCCCCCCCTCAAACCCGTACCACACTGTTGTAAACAAGGCTTTCACATGCGTTTCCACGCGGGGTTTATAACTGTGTAGCCGCTTGTTTGCAATCAAAATTCGTTTGACCTTTCCTCAACCATTGTGGATGGGCGTTCGTTGCCAACCGCATGTGGAGTATTGTGGAGGCCGACGTTTTCCACAGTGTAGACGCTTGTTCCACCACACATGATGGTCAGTTGCGCAGCGGCAGTCTGTGCGTGCTCATGTGTCATTAAATTCCAACGTGTAAAAACTTAAAAATGGCGACGCAAGAGGAAAAAGAAGTTTATCGAGTTGAATAAACACATGCCGTGTCTCTGGAACTTATCCTGCTAATCGTACCGAGACACGGCTCAAAAAATAGTATGCTGGGAAAATTTGACGGAGAAATTAAATTAAAGACCCAACTGCGAACGAAACTTTAAAAAAAGGAAAAAATCGTCCACATAAAGTAGTTGGTCTCAAATGTGTAACTTTTTTTCGTTATGAATGGCCTCACCATTTCTAATAACTCAAAGAATGTTGTCTTTTCCGTCCTGAGGAAGATGCGGAGGTCCTCAAAATCAAGTAGATTTATCAAATTTAAAGCGTTAGTTTAATTCTCTCCTTCAGCCAACGCCTCAACCATATTCTTTAATTTATTCTTTATTTCCCTCACTTGAGCACACAAGTGCCAGTGCCGCACAAACTTTCTAAAATGTTGATAGGTGCGGAGCCATATCGCAATATGTACCTACGTGTTTACGCAGAGTCGACAGCAAACTGAAGTGGAGGCCTTGTTGTAAACCTGTGTGGACGGAAACACCAACCGCGGACTCCACAAGCCTCCCACCAAGGTGACCCCTGCGGAAGCCTTGTTTGCAACAGTGTGGCACGGGTTTGATTCTATATTTTTACCAAACAAAGTGACATGTATACCCGGAAACTCAGTGTGGACATTTTTTAAACTTGATGTCATTAATTATTTTCGTTCATTTTTAGGGTTCCGTACCTTAAAAGAAACAAAAGGAAACCTTATAAGATCACTTCGTTATCCGTGTGTCTGTATGTCACAACCCTTTTTCTCAGGAACGCGTGCAGGTATCAAATTAAAATTGATATCAATTACTCGCGTCGTCTGTGGACCCTTGGAGCTATGATGGCCCGTCCGCACGCTCGGCAAGCCTCCACAAGCCGTCACAAATTCAAGCGTTTGGAGAGATCGTTTGGCTTGGCTTGGCTTGCGAGAGTTTGTAGCCGATCCGATCGGTTTTTTGGTCGCAAATCAAAGGGATTTGCCTCAAGCGAGGATGGCCTAAACTTGCTGGAATGTTACCAGGGTGAGCCGTGTGATAAACCTGGCGATAAACTTATTTGTTTTTACCAGAAAACGCTACATAAATAGTAAATTTCAGTATTTCAAGGAATTCAAAGTAAATTTTAGTACCTTATGAGTTATAGCACGTTCTTCAGATCGAAGAAAATGCTAGATATAACTGACATTAATGAAATGGAAATAATCTACACAAATAGTACCCCTCAATATATTCCTTTTTATTGTCATGAACCATTCCTAAGACTGATAAAATTAAAATTTAAGTCTGTTAGAACAAAACACCTTACAACGCCTGGAGAAATAAAAATAGCAATTTTCAATAAAATATGCAGTACAACTACCTACGTACACCTGATCGTGCCTGCTCACATGCGAGGTGGCAGAGACACGGTAAGTCAGTTCTATCTTCTTAAAGGGGGGCTTGCACCTGACCCACTTCAGCGGGGCCTTTGTGCAAGTCCCCATCGCCTGCACTTCTTGTTCAGCTATCCCAACTACTGCACCATCTGGAGTAGGAGGCCTGGGTGTTCTAGGAGCTCGTGGGTGGTTGTTATGTCACCTAGGATAGCCATCCTGGTTTCTATTGTGGATGGACATGCCAGCAGCATGTGCTGTAGACATGCCAGTAAGCCAGTAAAACGGCGTTCTGCAGCGATGGTCTAGCCCCCTGTCACACAAGATTGACCACTTTCACCTACTAAATAGCCGGCTAACTGTCTCTGCCACCTCGCATGTGAACAGGCATATCTATAGCAGCAGGGAGGTCTGACTCCTGCACCTGTAGCATGCTGACCCCGCGGGGGGGTTTTGTCGCGAAAGGCGAGGGGCAGAGCTTAGCGCATAGCCCCTTTCCCTCACCTCCCGCCTCAACACCCCCCGCGGGGTCGGCATGCTACGCGTGCTGGTAATGGGTAATTCCATTTTTCCCCATCAAAAAAAGGGAAATATTAAACTGCACATCAATAATACTGATTTGCACAGCAAATATACTAATTTTCACAGAAAATATCAGGGCAAAATACTGCGGTAGCTTAGGTGAAGGGTAAAGGGAGTGAGCGAAGCGAAGCCCCCTTTATCCTTCGTATTAGGTTGAACATGTAAGAACAACAAAAATACTTAAAACATAAAAAGTATTTTGCTGATCCTTTTTTGCTGTGCGATTAAATACTAGCCCAAGAAAATAGCACCGCATCGTGTGGCCCGGCCCTAAGGTAGGTAATCGTTATTAGTTCGTTATACGTATTAATTCATCTACTAACAATAAATAATAATAACAGGTTCATGTTAATAACAAATTAAATATATCGCACGATAGTCAACAACAATTACACACTACTACTATAAACACTACACATTTGTATGCAAATTTTCACTTATTAACAATTTACTATAAACGACTGTTTGGTCCATTTCACAGCATACTCAAAAGTATGTTATGTAAAATAAGTCATGAAATAATACAGCATAATTTGAATTAGTTGTTGTCCTAGACGTAGAAAATATTATCATAATTTAATTAAATGCAATATTGACCGTCATTCACATAACTTACACTATAGACATACTACACGTGAAATTTACACTACGCAATTCAAAGTGTTGCTCTGTTAACCTCCGAAGGATTGGTGCATGAATTTCTTCGAGTACTCATACACCACGAAGAGAACGGCCGTGGCTGGAATCGTCCGCACCAGTGTTGGCTTCAGACCATTGTAAAGCGCTAAAACACCTGAAATGAATTAATATTGATTAACAACGGTCTCAGCGGTAACCCTCGACTTCTGTGGCGTGGTAGTGGGTTCGAAACCTGCCTGAGGAAATCTACCTCGGGTCTTGGATGTACATATGTTTTGTAGCGTCGTTGTTGCTTGTGCTCACTACACTGGGCGTCATCCTAGGCCAGAAAGAGAGAACGCAAGTTAGGACGAATATCTTCTTTAGTGTTGGTCCAGAGTCAATGCCTATTTTGTATATGTCACCGTAAGACTGTCAAAATCGTGAGATTATAATCTAATATTTTTTGATCTACCCACTCGTCTGTGGGTAGATCAAAAAATGGCCCGCGATTTTGTACCTTATTGCTTGGTAATAAAGTTCAAAACCTATGAAAAATAAATCAATAGTCTGTTGATGGCCCCACAGCTGAGCGGAGAGGAGGGTGTGGGTTCAACCCCATCATAGTAATCATGAATACATTTTATTTTTGCTTTTATTTTCACAAATATCATGGCGAATAGCGAGCATATTAA
Organism: Argyresthia goedartella; assembly: GCA_949825045.1. NCBI lineage: Eukaryota > Metazoa > Arthropoda > Insecta > Lepidoptera > Argyresthiidae > Argyresthia > Argyresthia goedartella. Next base: position 22,699,605 of record OX463814.1, on the reverse strand, counting down.
AATACGAGTTAAATGATCATCAAAAGTTGCGGAAAATATAAGAGCAAAATACTGCGGTATTTTGCGGTTAGTAGCCCTTTATCCTTCGTGTTAAGTTGAACATGTAGAACAAAAAATACTTAAAACATAAACTAATGTAAACAAACATAAAAAAAAGTTAGATGATCATTTACCCAAACACAATTTGGTGATCATTTACTAATTCTGGCAGTCATTTCGAATTTATTGGTAGCAAATTTTCGAATTTTTTGGTGATCGTTTAAACACAATCCTAAAATACTATAATTTAATGCCAAACATTGCGGGTTCCAACTGACAGTGACAATCTGGCGCGAAAACGGACCTGCAGACCCGGTTTGACAGTGACGTAAAAGTTGTTGTCAGTAAGGGACACAGCTATGCGACAATGTCCGTCTCCTTTTCTCGCATTGAAAATGAAAGGGACACTGACGCATAGCGCTGTCCCTTACTGACAAAATTGTTACGTTACTACCTCTGATGGGGTGTTTTAAGCCAAGTGTTGTTTGACGTTACTTTTTAATTCGTATTTTTGTTGAAAATCCACACCTACATAACTAAAATAAAAAAGGGGTAAAATCTGTTATGTTTTTATGTATCAACATATTATTAAAGGTGATACATATCTTAACCGAATTGTCTCTGATGATGACCAGAATAACTGAAATAAACGCTATACTTATATATTAAAATTTTCTTCAAATAATTATATTTTTGTTCTTTTCTTCGTTTGCCTATATTTACATTATTTTAAAGTCCAAGTTGATCCGACTATAAGTATTATTTATACAATGCCGTAACGTATCAAAAAGTACGCTTCAACAGTTACCTAAAAAATATTATTAATTAATTGAATACTCATAATTATTGCTTTGGCCAACACTACAACACTACTTTTTACTCTACCAAAAGGCGGCAAACCCCCCCCCCCCCCTTTTTTTGGTTTAAGTGGCCTATTACGTTGTCCAATAAATTATCGTTTATCTCGGATCCAATATCGATTATCTTTCACATATAATTCATAAAGGTGCGATAGAAAGAACTATGATTATTTGCATCGAAGATAAACTATCATTTATTGGACAATGTAATTGTTAGTCTTGTAGATTTTATGTAAACATACTAATGTCATTTGCCAGTACAAAACCTTTGACTTTGACGTTCACATTATGTTTTGTGTACTGGCCAATGACATTCCTTTTTACGTAAAATCTTAAAGGTTAGGTAATGCGAGTTTAGCTATTTAGATTCCAGGCTATTTAGGTTTAAATACCTTCTTTCTTGACAATCTCGTATCCGACGGTGAGGAACTTCTGGCTCTTATTGGAAATCTGCACACGCGACTTGATGAGGTCGCTCGGGAATATGATGGTCCACAGCACCAGCCCGCCCACCGCGCCGGCCGCCATCGTGCGGAGCAGCCCGATCTCGTCCTTCGACTGGCCCGGCTTCGTTAACAGCTCTCTTGTGCCTGGGCAAGTGATCAATCCAATCCAAATACAATCCAATCCGTCCAAGCCTAACTGGATAGTTTGGATAAATCCAATGCAAATTAAAGCTACTGCCAGATAACAGTAGATTGTTACACAAGGGACGTAAGTGAGTTATTACAGAACAAGATCCAATTTGGCGCCCGCGGGCGCTAATGGATCGAATGCACCCGAGATTTTAGACTTCGAATATAGTTCGAGGGTGTAATAGCTACTTACAACCGAGGTAAGTATTCTACTTTACATCATTCATGCGAGGTAAATAAAACATTTATATAGGTGTGACATAATTAAGTGAGAAACTTATTAGGCTTTTAGTTATCGATCTCTGGATTTGTACGGTAATAGTACAACATTACTTCAGAGGGAAGAAAGTGACAGTTCCTCGAGATTATGGCATTTGCGCCACGAGCTTGCGAGGGGCTCAAACCATTTGAGGTATGGAACTGTACTTTATCCTGAGGTATGTATAGTGCTTTTTATTACACCTACGAGGAAAATTATAGACATAAATGCATAGAAATGTTTATATTTAGTTAAAAGTACAATTATTAAAAGTGCAGCTATTATAAGATGTTACATTTTGTCCGGGTATCTTGATATTTTGAGACATGTTTACATCTTGAGTTGTTAGTTGAAGGCTTGAAGAAGGCTGCGGTGATGAGCTACGAGGAACCACTGGTAAGGGCATTAGTGTCGCGCTTGTACTCGGCTGAGGCTGAAGCGATGATGAAGCTGGATTATTAGTGAAAGCTATTGATTCTGTTATTTGTTCGTTGATCCGTTTTTTATTTCCTATTGAGTTCTCTATATAGCCTTCGGCGACTGTGCTCGATTTCCATCCACCGTGCCGCTTGATCGTGGTTAAATCAGCTCCCGAGTCAGCTAGTAATGTGGCAGAAGTCCTGCGGAAGCAGTGTCCGGTGTATTCTTCTGGTTTAGGCAAATTTAAAAACGTAGCGATTATTTTCGGGATTTGACTAATTTTATTTTTGCCCATAACTTGTCTTACGCATTGGTTATTTCTGTACTGCAAAAGAAAGCGCTTGGTACTCAAATTATCAGGTCGTAGTTCTCTATATTTCCTTACGATGGTATAAAAATTGTCACCAATGACAAAAGATTTCTGAATTTTTGTTTTAGTGTCTGGTATCTTCACTAGCATAACATTTCCATGAATTTAGAGGTCATCTGTAGATATGTTGGTCAGTTCTTGGCAACGACAGGCACCATTTACGCCTAAAATCAAGACGACCTGTAAAATTATAGACAAGAATTAGGTAAGTATGTATGTACTACGTGAATGCAAAAGGAAATCATAAACAGGTAAAAGCCAGGACTTACCTTCAGTCCCAAGTATTGGTCCTCAGGGGCGTTTTGTAAGAAATTATCAATTTCTGTTGCAGTCAGCACTCTTGACTTTTTACTGCGAAATCCTTCAGATTTCCTTTTAAGGAATGCGGTCAGTTTCGGGTACTCCTTTATGTTGATGTTATTTTTTGTTAAAATCGTGGTTCTTAGCATAGAATGCATAGCCCATAACGTGCTCGGCTTATATTGTTTTGCTTTCTCACTAAAATACGAGACATTTTCAGAAAATGCATTTAGATTTTTCCGGCAACAGATTATCAACAACTTCTTGGGCCGTCTCTAATAGTTCTGGCGGTGTGTTAGGGATAACATCATCACTGTCGCTCGAAGTATCCATATTTTACAAAAAAACAAAGATAAATGCTAAATCAATCGAAGTTTTTGCGAAAATGCGCGGGCTTTTCCTTTTTTTATTCGCCCGTTTCTGGAGTAGGCTAAGATCATAAGGTCATGCAGCCACTTCTTCCGTGATTCCGCGCGTTTTAATTTTCTGTATGCACCAAGGAGGTTGGTAACTGGTAAAAAAAAAACTGTATGTGGCCAGTAACAATTTACTTGAAATTTAATTAGTAGACAGTTAAAGTCTCTTTGCAGTATGACTGCTGACAAATAAAAAAAAAAAACGGGTATGTAATGGAATTTCATACATACTTCCCACCCTTGGGTCGGAAGGATTTTCATAAAAACTTCCATACCTTGGGATGAAAGGATTTGAAGGGCGGGATAAAGGCGTTTCTTCCCTCTAATTGGTATAATTAGTATGTATTTTCAGAGCAGGTGTGATAAAATAGTACATTACGCTATAAGGGAAGTAAGTGAGCTATTACGGAACGAGATGCAATTTGGTGCCCGTGCGAGCTTCGCTCGCAAAGGGCTCTAAGGATCGAGTGCACCCGAGATATTTAGACGCCCGAGCGAGCGAAGCGAGCAAGGGCGGATATAGTTCGAGGGTGCAATAGCTACTTACAACCCGAGAGAAGTATACTATTTTACACCTTTCTTGCGAGGAAAATAAAACACAACAAATAAAATAAAACAATGTAATTTAAATTCATATCAAAAAAACTAATGAGGTACCTACATATTAATTTTCTTTTGATGTATTTGGCAAAAGGTTGTCGATTACATTCTCAGCTTCCATATCCCTTCATCACTTGACATTTTTAATTAGGTAATTAATTAGAGATAAACTTTATCAAACTTCAAATAATATCGATTGAATTACCGCCTTTTTTTTTGTGTTGGTTGAGTTTTTGACCAAGGAGGTTTGCATAGCTTGAACTGTAAAGTTTTATGAAAATCCATTACATATCAAGCATTGCTTGTTCTGCAAAGTAATTTGAAAATGGAACGTAGTTTTCAATGCAGACAATGAATGAATGACGTAAAGACTAACTTACATTCACTCTTTGAACGTTTACTTACGTTCAAAGAGAAGGTCTTTACTAGCAAGGCAAGTGTAAAAAAATATATATGAATCGTAGTTTATATTGAACAACGCAATGGTAGTAACCTATACAGCCATAAAACGGAAGTATTTTTTTTAATGTTATGCTCAAAGTAAAAGACATCAACGGGGGCACCGAAATTACTTTTTTTTATGAGTAGTAGGTATTTTTAACTTGAATTTGTTGTTTGTTTTTTAATAAAATAATTTTGATTTCAAGTCACTTTGTTTTTTAATAAAATAATTTTGATTTTAACTGGCTTGTGTTTACTTTCCTCGTATTCGTAATGTAAAGTAGAGTGTTTTACTCGGGTGATAGCACCCATTTCTGCCTCGAACTATTGGCGCTCTCACTTCGTTCGAGCGCCAAAACATCTCGTCACGACTGGGTGCCTTTCAGCCCTCGGTTAACAATCTACTATTTTAATGTTATGCTCAAAGCAAAAGACATCAACGGGGGCACCAAAATTACTTTTTTTAAGATCATTTTTTTAGACTTGTATTTTTAAACTTGAATTTATTATTTGAGTGGCGTATTTTTTTTCACACCTTTCATTCGGAAAAGTAAGTTTTGCTCCACGACGAGAGGGAGCAAAATGCTACTTTTCTGTTCAAGCTACTTTTTTAATTTATTCATTGCCATGTAGCATTTACGCAATGAGCACAGATTAAAATAATCGAATGTTATTATGAAATTACAATACAATCGACTACGATGGCGTAGTTGATTAAAAAAGAACATGTTTGAAGTTTTAACTTTAACAACGTTTTAAGCAAATATACGCATTTTTCGTAATATTTAAAAAAAAATGTCACAATAAATTATTTGTTTGACTGAAATCTAAACTATCGATGTCTGTTATTATTGATATAATGAATATTGATATCCGAAACCATTGTAATATTCGATTCGATTATTATTATACATTAGTAAAAGTACACAGGAATATTTTATCTGTGGTGATCCTAATTCTTCACAATACACCATTATAAAAAAAAGTATTGTTTACGTTGTTCGATTACTGTAAAAGTGGTGAAAGTATAATTCAAAGTATAGTTATTTAATTTTTTAGAGCATTTAATTTAAATTTTCCTCATAGTCGGTGTGAAAAGTTGTATGTGTCACACAGGAGCAAAATTATTTTCGTCATGGGCGTTAACGCTTGAATCCTTCGTTACAATCAGGATTCTATCGTAGAATCTTTCCCTTCACTCTGGATTCAATGTACCGTCCTCGCCGTAAATACATCATTTTGCTCCCTTGTGACACAAATAACTATTCCACACCTTTCTTTCGGAAAAGTAAGTTTTGCTCCACGAAGAGAGGGAGCTACTTTTCTGTCTAAGCTACTTTTTTAATTTATGTAACATTAACGCAATGTGCCAATTTAACACAGATCTTAAATCGATTAAAAACGAACATGTTTCAAGTTTTAACTTTAACAACGGATTTTTTCGTAATATAAAAAAAAATGTGCCCGGCCTCTTGACCGAGAGGGGTACGCGCGGGGCGAGTCAGTTTGCGCGCCTACTCTAGTATTTATACATTACTAGTGGACCCGCCCTCGCTTCGCTTCGAATTTTTACTATTAAATAATATTTGTTCACAGTAGGTATAAGGTACCTATATATTCCATTGAGTGGCAGAAAGTACCTAGGAAAATTTATTGGTCCCTAATGTCCAAGACACTTACAGGGGCCAGTGTCACGTTGTGTACAAAAATATTTAAAATTACCTAATTTAAAACATTTTTGTACACAACGTTTGCTGTTTTGTTATTATTTGTTAAAATGTGGAGATTGTTTCGACTCGACACTCGCGAGCAGGCCACGTACAGTTGGCCATGCGAAAAACAGTTTTTCTCAAAATTGACACCTGCTACTTTAAGTGTTTGCCCCTGCGCTTTGTTAATGGTCACTGCGAACGCTGGTTTGAGGTGAAACTGGATTCTTTTAAACTGAAAAGGTAAATCTGTAGGGATCATGGGTATGCGGGGAATCAAAACTTCTTCATCTTTAGCTATTCCTGTCATTATAATTGCTCTAATAATATTGCGCCCAAGCTGTGTAATTTGCAATCGAGTCCCGTTGCACAGTCTCGGTGCTTCGAGATTTCTCATTAACAAAACTGGAACCCCAACTTTCAGTCTCAGCTTATGAGACGGCACTCCTGACAGCTCTAAAGAGTTTAGAAACTTTGTAGGATAAGATGTCACCTGTTCACTGTCCACGACAATATCTACTGATAAATATTCGACAACATCGCCTTGCACATGTGACATCATTCGGTCATTCATCTGTCCCACAATTTCATTGGTCGGTGCTAATATTGCCCTTTCACACAGCCACTCTCTATTTCTCATGTTATGTTCCAAACCGGGATAGACGTTGTTTTTAAGGCCTTCCAAGTTGTGGACAGCATTACAAAATTCTTGACATAATGTAATCATGCCGTTAGCGTCCGTAGTCATTCGACCTTCACCGATTTTCAATAGAGCAGCTGCATATTGCCCCGATTGCATATCATTATGTAGTTGTACTCGCATGTTTTTAGTGAGACAACATTTTTTTACATGCACCCATAATGTAGACGCTTTCAAACATGCATTTATCTCATCTGCTGGAGTGCCTCTGGTAATGACAGGTAGTGTCTGTCGAAAATCACCAGCAAGCAGCACTACCATCCCACCCATTAAACTCTGGTTGCTTCTGATATCTTTCAGAGTCCGATTGAGCGCCTCGATCGCTTTTTTATGCGACATTGTGCACTCATCCCACACCAACAGCTTGCATTGCTGTAGCATTCGGCCACGATCGCTGTTTTTTGTAATATTACAAACTGGAACTTCTTCATGAGGTAAATTTAATGGGAGTTTAAGCACTGAATGTGCTGTGCGGCCTCCATCGAGCAGCGTCGCCGCAATTCCAGAGGAAGCTACGGCAACAGCTATTCCTTTGTCTTTGCGGATTTGGGCTAAAAGTAAATTTAATAGAAAAGTTTTTCCAGTGCCTCCTGGTGCATCTAAGAAAAACAATCCGCCCTCACCATTATCAATTCTTTGCACTACAATATCAAAGACTAATTTTTGTTCCGTGTTCAATCGAGGAACAGACTCTGATATTTGTTGCTGCAAAGAAGAGACATTGTAGTCCAGTTCTCTTATTAAATCATTACTGACTTCTCCGATTCTTTGTGGCCGGTTCATTCCAAAATCTGATAAAGTCTTCCCAGATATAGCCATCACTTGGTCTTCAATCTTAGTTAGCGCCTCGTTATATACTAAATCGTTATATGTGATAGTGGGATTATTTTGTTGTAGTCTGTGCAAAATATCGTCAGACATATCATTTTGGTACTTTTCCCATAATATCTGAGGATTTGAAAGACCACACGTCCCTATGAGAATGGCAAAAAGATCTCTCACCTTAGCTGCTGATTTACATTGTGCAGCCTCTTCTAATGTCGAGTCCCAATGATTATCATTCTCTAACAATCCTCTAGTTTCACAGGCTTCTCGGAAGGTAACAAAAGTTTGACCATTGTAGTTATTGAGATCATTGAACGAAGTTGGCCCACGCACGTGGTGTAGCAGTAGTCTCAAACAAAAGCATTCAATGTTGCTAACGTGGACAGTATAGACCCGTCCTAATGCATCTCCAGATTTAACGCCAGGCCAATCCAGAACAGCAGTTCCTTGAATTCGGCGTTTCCAACATTTTCTACTGGCATCCCACGTGTAATACCGAGGTACCTGAACGTACAAAAGTGTTTTTGCAAATTCGTCTGATCTGCAAAGGTCAAAAAAGGCGGTCAAAGTGGTTTTTGGTGGTGTTGTCACTCGCTGGTGAAAATTATTTTCATTAAAATAAATTCGTTCACCATTCTCTAGATGCACACTGAGGTGCGTAACAGTAGGATACCTTTCATGCAAAGGAAACCCTAACAGGCGCCATACAGCTTCATTGCTGCTGACGTAGCGACCAGACTGAAATGTTTGTACTTCGTCTACTGGGTTTGAGAACTCTGAGCTCCTGAAATTAAAAATAGCTTGATCGCTGCCTTTATTAATATATTTGCAGATGTGTTTGATTGCACGCACGGAACCGCAAGCTTCTACATTTATATGGGCGTTGAAAGTTTTTAATAGGACAGGCGAATATGGTACTACCCAACCATTGTCGACAGAAACTTGACTACCATTTCGGAGTTTAACAGATGCCGTCCGGCCTCCGTCTTCTGGTGCTCTTCTACGATACATCGGGTAGCCGTTCTCATTATGGAGAGTCTCTTTTAGTAGGTTGCGAGGATTTTTTTTTGTGCATTAACGGTCTTTCATGCACGGGCACAAAGGGTTTTCAGCCCCGCATGGACTGTGGATCATGTTTCTCATAACAATATCGTAAAGCGCCTTGTCATTGTTAGGATCTGTAATTTTATCAATTTGGTCAGGTCGCAATTTATCTTTTAACCAAAGCAAAATGTGGGCATGTGGGAGCCCTCGCTTCTGCCACTCAATCGAATACATAAAGCATTGCACTTCTCTAAAAACCCTTCCTTTAGTTATTACAGTCATAAGCTTTTTAACTTTTAACCTAAACACTCTGGCAATGATATCATGCCTATCGTTGGCGCTTTGACCTGGCATCAATTCGTCAACTATTTCAGACCAAGATGGATTGCAGGTGAAGGTTACGAATAAATCAGGTCGGCCATACGTACGCACATAGGCAAATGCGTCTTGAGTATACTCGTGTAAGTATCGGGGACTGTTCACAAACGAAGAGGGCAGAATCACCATTTTACCTATATTATTAGGGTTCACGTTGGCATCATTCGATACAGCGTCTTGGAGATGAATATAATTTTCGGCTCTTAATTTTGTTTGATTTAAAGATATGTATCGCAATCTTTCGCTTTCAACCTTCACGTACATATCAACATAAAATTGGTTAGCGAGCTGTTTGCACCGTTGTATTACGTTAAAATCGCCTTCGCGTATCATCATATGATAGGCATAAAAGTCCATGCTCGATACTTTTATGTTGCGCAAGGGGAGGTTGGTCACTGGATTGATTTGTGGGATTTCAAAGTGGTACCCCTCTTGCCCCTTGCTAAACATAAGCGGGTATTGTAATGCGTCATACAACTTGTGTGTGTCTGGCACCCTGGCACCCTGCTCAATGTGTTGTCACGGGTGCGTAAAACAATATCACGCGATGCGAACTGTTCACCACAAACCATGGCGGCGACTTCGTTTATTAAGGGTGCATTATAACGTCTTTCATGTTCCCCGCTTGGCGTACGATCTGGGTGTATAACTAATTTGTAATTTTCATCTGGCATTCTTTCTAAGGCTGTTTTAAAGGTGTTAATGAGGTTATTGTGTTCGTGCAACATTCTTTGAATTTTTAAAACAATGTCCCTCTCAACTCCTTCAATATTTTGACATCTGCAGTCCACCTCGCGGTTTTCGTCACCCATAAAATAAATCTGTAGAAATTTTGGCTGATCAGTATTAGTGGGAAGCAAAGAGCCAATCCTATGATAAACTTGCCCTTGTGACTTGCCATTGCCAGGCATGATGACCTCATTACCCACACCAAATGACGTCATTTGAAAGCAAGAATTGTACTTTCTTATTCTGTTTAAAAATCGCCGAGATTCATTGCTGTCAAATAGAAGTAAGGATTTGAGTGGCTCGTCGGGGTCACCAAGCGTTGGTACTGATACTTTGCCTCCAGAACAGCACATACCTGGGGTCTCTTCCTTCCACTTGAATGCCTCACAGTGTCTGCATTTATTGGCCATTCTACCTATGAGGACTAATCGATGATTAAAGTAATCAATTAACGGATCATAATCAAAAGCAGCATCGGCAAATACGTGGGGTATTCATCGTAAACGTACGTCTCCTTTCTGCTTGCCGCTCGGAATTAATAATACGTCGTCTACGTGTTTCTTCGGAGGTATCTGCGGCTATGTACGAAGCTTGACGCTCAGCATCTAAGATTTGGCGAGCTTGGGTCTGCTGAGAGGTCTCAGCAGCTCTTTGAGCCGCGGCGTGACGCTCGGCAACCAAGACATGGCGAGCTTGGGTCTGTTGAGAGGCCTCAGCAGCTCTTTGAGCCGCGTGACGCTCGGCATCCAAGACTTGGCGAGCTTGGGTCTGTGGAGAAGTGTCAGCAGCTCTTAGAACCGCGTGACGCTCGGCATCCAAGACTTGGCGAGCTTGGGTGTGCTCAGAGGTCTCAGCAGCTCTTTGAGCCGCGTGACGTTCGGAATCCAAGACTTGGCGAGCTTGGGTCTGCTGAGAGGTCTCAGCAGCTCTTTGAGCCGCGTGACGCACGGCATCCAAGACTTGGCGAGCTTGGGTCTGCTGAGAGGCCTCAGCAGCTCTTTGAGCCGCGTGACGCACGGCATCCAAGACTTGGCGATCTTGGGTCTGCTGAGAGGTCTCTGCAGTCTTTTGTGCAGCATGACGATCAGCGTCTAAAATATGACGGGTCTGCGTTTGCTCAAAAGTTTCTGCAGCCCTTTGAGCTGCATGACGCTCGGCATCTAAACTCCGACGGATCTGTGAATCCTCTTCCGATTCCAGTGATCTAGCAAGTTTAGCAGCCCGAGCTCTGCTAGAGATATTAGCTAAGTTGGACTTTCGTTTGCGAGGCATCGTAGAAAAACAAAAATAAAATGAATCGAACAAAACAGATGTTCAGATTGAGATTTATTATCATAAAATAAAACTTTAATAAGCAGCTACGCAGTAAAAATGATGCGCTCACCGTGCGGCGATGTGTTTAAGTCACGTTTAAATGGAAAAAAAGAAACTAAAAAATTAAATTACCAATACTTATTTACAACCAATACATAAAATGAGTAGGAGGTAAGTAGGTTATGTTAGTTTTTCACCTACTACGACCTATTAATTCAAAAAAGGAAATAAAAGTAAATCGGATTTTTTTAAAGTAACGGAAATTATCTTACCTACTATTAACTATGAACTAAAAGATTCCGAAATATTAAGTATTGAATCTCTTTCGATACCTACAGACATGAATCGATTCTTTGATATACTGATACTTTTTTTCGGAATCGACTCTTCGATACTATTTATTCGTACTGGTCATCCTTACTCATGAGAACAGGAGATTAAACATAATTTATCACGTAAATACTTCATATTATTTCTGATGCTCATCAAATTAACGCATGTAATGACGCTCTACATTACAATGCTTCAGCGTTTTTTGAGATTTATAACCACATTGTTTTTTTTTTATTGCGGTCGGTTTTGATTTTATGTCGACGCCACCTAGCGGATTTTACTAAACTAAAACCCAAAGTTCGTATTTTTGCAAATCTTTGAGCTTATTTATTGCTATTGTTATAAATTTTTTCAAGAAAAGTCCTATACGAAAACCATCTAGAAAGTGTCACGAATCAGTATGCAAAATTTCAACAAAATCGGTTCAGTAGTTTTTGCGGTTAGCGATTACAACGCTTTTGACGACTTTGCTTTATATATTAGTAAGATGTACAAAATTAATTTACAGGACCTAACTAATAAAAATACTTAAAAAAACTAATAATAAAAACTAATAAATTATACGAAACAATAAAATAATTTTACTGGATCGAAAAATGTAATTCTCTGTAGCGCAAATTTCTCTAATCGCATGCGTCCGACAACGACGTCTGCCCTCACGTGTCTGCCCGTTCGGGTAAGCGTAGTTAGATCGTGCGCTCCCCCACCACACGACAGCGCCGTTGCCTCCCGCCACACTCGGCGAATGTGCGCGACGACGACCGTCGACCGACGACCGACGCGACGCGACGGCAGCGGCGGCGGCGATGCAGAGTATTCGTTAAAAGGAACTATAACTTCAAAAGCCAACTTTTTTTTAACTTAATTCTAAATATTATCAAGTTCCTAGGTTCAGTGGTTAAGATTTTGTATACAAAAAGTTTGGCTTCATAGTTCCCGTGCCGAATCCGTTCCGTTCCGTTCGAATTTCGGGAATTCCGTTTCTAGAAAAACTCTGCACGTCCTAAGAGACCTACGTACCACGTTTCATGGTTTTATCTTCAAAAATGACGAACACCCCTAAACACTTCCCCTATTTCACACCCCCACACAGGTAAAAATTTCAAAATGCTAAAACCAATAATTTTTTGTTTTGCCTAAATTCAAAATATGATGTATTTATCTCCGAAAATGACGAACTTCATACAAACTTACAACCCCAATTTCATCCCCTCACAGGTCGAAATTTTAAAAACGCTAGAACAAATGTTTAATTATTTCTTATCAAGTGCTTAAATATTAAGTTTCATGGTTTTATCTTTTAAAATTAAGATATCTCATACAACTTTTCACCCCCCCTTTTAACCCCTTACAACCCCTTTTTCGCAAAAAAAAGTAGCCTATCTTCTTTCTCAGGGTCTAGACCATCTGCATACCAAAAATCCGTTCAGTAGTTTTGGCGTGAAAGAGTAACAGACAGACAGACAGACAGACAGACAGAGTTACTTTCGCATTTATAATATAAGTTAGGATAAGTTAGGATTACATTACTCAAAGGTCACGACGGCAAACGTGTATAATCGTAGACATTCTTATAGCGGGTTAATAAACTTTATTGGACGTTTATCTGGTAGTAGCTACAGAACAAACTAACTGTATACCTACTGTCTGCGAAAGTAACTCTGTCCGTCTGTATGTTTTAACGCGTAAATCGCTTAACCAATTTTGATGAAAGGTAAAGAGACGGAGTAGGATAAGGACGTGGACTATGGCGCGAAATAAACTTGAAGGGGTTGAAATAGTAGTTGAAGGAGTAGGGCTCACTCATATCCGAATTCGAGAAAGGGCCTGTGCTTTTCGGTGGGGCGGCACGAGCTACATTCAATTTACTTTTTTTATTGCATTAAACAACTGAAATGCCAACCTTCGTAGGCTCCAAAGAAGAAGAAATATCCAGGCATTTCCCGCATGATCGTAGGCACGAGACCTCTGAAAAGTCCTTGGAGACCATACTGCTTGAATATCTGCTGCGTCAGCTGAATCGGCGTCACTTTCACCTGAAAAATAATAGTTATATACATGATAGAGTAATTCTATAGTATATTGGTCCATACACACTTTAATAAACATAATTATAATAATCAGATCAAAACATGTTTGTTTGTTTAAAGGTCGTATGTTTACGATTAGATAGATAGGTAGGTATGTTGATAAGGAGAATACGTATGAAGGCAAATATTTTCGCTATGTACAGAAAACTTAGCGTTGATCTCGCCTCTTCCTGACTCCCCGATTAATTAACTCGATTCCTATGTTCTCGGAAATGTTTGGTAATAATAAAGTTAGAATTAAAAGAGTATTAGCTATTCGTTAATATGTGCCTACAGTGATGTGTTATTAACTTGACATTAATTGATATTTTATTTTTACCCCTGACTGCATGTTTTGTGGGTCTGTGATGTGGGGTTCTTGAATCACCTGAAACTTTCTTATCTCCAAAGCTGTGGTTATGCCATAATTGAATAACAAGATAACTAGATAACAAATACATATACACTCGCGAGCAATATACTGGAACCAGTTCATCGCGCGCTGCTTAATTAAAACAAATCCCCACAACTTCCATGTAATGAACGATGGATCGTAGTAAGTATGTCATTTAAAAGATTTAAAATTAATTCAATTTTCTACCTATATTTAGGGAATTATTGCATAGGTCAAAGCTGTGGCCGTCTAAATGAAAAGGAAATAATATGGAAAGATAAAAAAATATGTTATTTCCCCCCCGATAATTTGGTTTATTGACCTGGCCCTAATGACTGCCTGTCAACGGTTTTTATTGACCGAATGAGTTTCCTGGTGGAATCCTGTGGTATTTCCTGGCACTTTTCGACAGTTTCAGGCAGTTTTCAGGTCTTCTATCGACGCCGGAGCTGGACATCTTCCTCGTACCCGCCTTTTTAGCTCGTCCCACATATGCTCAATCGGATTCAAGTCAGGACTGATGGCTGGCCAGTCTTGTGTAGGAATCCCGACTTCTTTCAGGTACTGTCTAGTCACTGCAGCAGTGTGGCACCGGGCATTATCGTGAATTAGCAGGAAATCTTCGGCAATAAATCCGGCGTAGGTGAGCACATGGCCTAGCAGAATGTCGTTGATGTATCTTTCTGCGGTTAGCCCCCCTCCCCGAACTCCACTAGATATGAATATCAGCTCCATTTTTGCTTCAAAAGAAATCCCCGCACACATCATACAGGCGCCACCTCACTTCTTCAACGCGCGCTCTCAACGCCAACACGTATTTAGTTTAACTCTGCCTTTTAAATTCATAAACTGTGTTAATTCGGAACCTATCGCGGTGAAACAAAAACAAATAGCAGGAGTTCAAATGGATCAATAAAACAACTCGATCTGCCTATTACAACGATACTCCAAAAGTGCCTAATACTCGAAAATTAACATAAACCTGCCGTTAAAGTGCCCGGTGAACTGCTGTTGTTGCTACCCAGTCAGCTGTGGCCGGTGAGTCACCAAGCGGTGCTGCGTCCTGCGAGCCCGAACACAACTACTCACTACTACTACGCGTTCACCAATTTCGTCACTGCAGCCGTCGAGCAAATAGCGCAGCCGGTAACCGCTTGCCTGGGGGCCCAGAGATACAAGTTCAATCCCCGGCGATCAACTTTTTTGTTTTTACTTCGTAATTCAATTTTTTATTTTTTTTTTGTACAATGATAGTAAGATCAACTGCTGCTCAGTTAGGAACAGTGGCGCGTGTTGTATTCTAGCGGTTTCATAATTACGAGGTCCACGTATCAAATCTGTAAAATCTAAATAACATTCAATACTCATAGTTTTTGACACACTGTTTTACTTATCAGTTCACAATGAGTAAAATGCTAGCAGCAGACTTACATAAAAACATAACACTGAGAACTGGAAGTAGGAAACGTCGATTTTCATGCGGAGAGGAAATGCGAAATCACATTTTAGACTTAGATTCTTCAAACATCTCCGACGATCATCCATTGAGCCTACCAGACCTATCAAGGCAATTCTGCGACCAGGAAGAAGTTCAGCACCTTATAAATCGGATCCGGAATTTAGAGATGCAGCTTGCAAGTGCACACGGTGAAATTGACTCTCTTTCTGAGGAGAAAAATTCGTTACAGAAGCAACTTTTAGATCGTCAGATAACGACTAATTTGCTCAAGAAGATTTGCTCTGAAACGCCTGCCATAAAGAAAACACCAAGATCGAGTCTCAGGAAAAGTGAACTCCCGCCAAAGCGCCTGATTCTTAGTAGTGAAGAGACACCAAACCGTCGTGACAATGCAAATATGCAACAAGATAGTATAGACGTACTGAGAATCAAAGACAACTCAAAAGAAAACGGAGAAACTATGGATTCGGCAAAGAGAGGTGAACAAGATGAAGAACTAGTACTAGAAACCAAGCAAAATAAAGACACAATGAAAAGTGATCAAGGTGAATACGCCAAAGGTGTACAAGACAAAAACACACAAATTAAACAAAATGAAGACACAAAAATTACACAAGATGACGGTACAATAAATAAAGAAGATAATGACCACAAGACTGAACAAATTATTGAACACAGTATAAAACGGGTCGGTGACCTAAAATCCAAAGGAATCACGAAGGACGTCTGGAAGCACAGGGTCATGATTTTCTCCGATGAAAGAGGCCTTGGTATCAGGGATTGTCTTCAGGATCTCCTAGGTCAAGACTTTTCAGTGACCTCCCTTATCAAGACTAATGCTACATCTGACCATGTGTTGTCTTCCTGTCTGGATATGTGCAAAGACTACACTGAATCTGATTATGTTATATTTTTGTTAGGCTCAAATGATAACAATCCCACCAAAGTACAGTCGCATCTCTATCACTATATGAGTAAATTAAAAACAAACATCTTACTTGTAACAGTCAGCTCGACGAAGTACCTAAATGAGCACATGATGAACAGAATGTTTCACTTCTTGTGCACACAATTTGATAATGCGACATTGGTAGATGTATCACAAGTTGAAGAGAAATTCCCAAGACGTGTAACTACTTGCAGATTTATTCTTAGGGATGTATTGCATATATGTTATAAAACAAACTATAAGGGTCACACAAGACATAGCCCAAAATATGAAAACAAGCCAATGTTACCCAAACCCCATTTTGTTCTAAACCCTACAGACTTGAAAGGTAAACCAGGGCTCCAGAAGGGCACCATTCCGCATTTCTTTCAGAGAATCACTGAAAAGAAAACGACTGAAGCAGACAAAAAATCAAAAGCTCGCTCTAAGAAGGGCACCATACCATATTATTTTACAAACACGTCTACAGGAACCTCAGCACTAAATGATCAGCAGTTTTTTCTCTCAAAATGATGACTCAACTCTCAACTCAGACAGCTGTATAGTAAATGCCAGTAAAAACACAGCGGGAAAATGTAGTAAAATAGTAAAACTTAATATTATTCATCAAAATGTGTGTGGAATCACATCAAAAAAGAATGAATTAGAGGTATACCTAGATAGCTTAAGGAAAGAATTTCATTACATCTGTTTAACTGAGCACTTTTTAAACAATTATTTGGCTCCATTGTTTGAACTAGAAAATCATAATATGGCCACTTACAATACCAGAGTTACAATGAAACGTGGTGGTTCCCTTATCTTAGCACACAATAAAAAATCATATAAAGAGCTCGAAATTTGTAAAAGGTTGTATAAAATTAGGTCGTTCGAAGTCTGTGGCGTTTTAGATGAAGATACAAACCTTTGCATAATTTGTTGTTATCGAAATCCGGACCACGACACGTATGATGAGTGTATGGTAGGACAAGAGAAGCTTTTGGAGCACTTTTTCAATAAAAAATGCATTATATGTGGAGATTTCAATATCGACACCCTGTGTGAAAATAATAGACGCAATGAATTTTTTGCTCTTTTAAGGTGCTATAATTTTAGGGATCTCATAGAAACGCCTACTTTTGTAAGAAATGATGCGTGCTCTTGCCTCGACAATTATCTGACAAATGTGCCGGAAGAGTTTGTGGAGGGTTCTGCTGTGGACCATAACGGTCTAGCTGATGGACATGCATCAATATTTTGCGACCTAGTTCTGCCAAACTTTCTTTTAGCGCATAAGGAAGACCCTACTCTTATAATAGAACGTAGACAGTTCTCAGAACAAAACAATGAAATGTACAGAAATGAAGTTCTACAGGTCAACCTGAATGAAAAGGGTATTAATGGTTTCATAGCTAGCTTCACAAACATTTTCGAAAAGTGTTTTGCCAAAAAGAAGAAAAAAGTTTCATTAAAAAAGTCAGGTAAAATAAAATGGGTCACACCGGGAATAAAAATTTCTAGTAATATGAAGAGGGTCTTAGCAAATACAAACTGCTGTGATGAAACAGTGAGGAACTATCACACTAATTACATTAGAATATATAGGAGAGTTCTAATTGCAGCAAAAAAACTAGCAGTCAAATCTGAATTGGACAAGGCAAAGCAGTCCACAAAGGCTTTGTGGAATGTCGTGAACAAACATAGGAATAAAAAAACTATTACCTTAAGAGATAAGTTTTTGCTAAAAGTTAACGATAAATTAATTCATAAGCCTATAGATATTGTAGACGTATTGGCTGAACAATTTGATGTTAAATCCTCAGGATTATTTGACGGGGCACAGAGAGCAGCTGATTCTCTTACAGCGAACTGTCCGAAAATCACATGTGACATGGAGTTTAGACCGACAACCGTAATCGAAGTTACTAAAATAGTGCGACACTTTGAGAACAAACAATCATGTGGTTTTGACGACATTCCAATAACTGTAATCAAAATCAATATTGATATATTGGCGGAACCTCTAACAAATTTCTTTAATAACTGTTTAAAGGCATCAATTTTCCCAGATCAACTTAAGATAGCTCTTGTTCTGCCAGTGCATAAAAAAGAATCAAAAACAGATCCGTCCCACTATAGGCCCATCTCGCTATTGCCCACCTTATCTAAAATTTTTGAAAAACTTATCAAGGACAGACTTCTTGCACATTTAGTAATGAACAAAATACTGAGTGACAGACAATTCGGTTATCGGAGGGGCATGGGTACAACCGACGCTATAGACACACTGGTAGACGATGTGATAAGTAAATTAGATCAGAAAATGAAAGTTGCTGCACTGTTTCTAGATCTAAGCTCTGCCTTTGATTTTGTAGACCATGGCATCTTAACTTCTAAGCTGGAGCATTATGGCGTGAGAGGTAAATGTTTAGAACTGATAGAATCTTACTTACACAACAGAAAACAGTTTGTTGAATTGAGCATAACTGACAGTGGACAGCAAACGGTTACTAAGTCGAAATTACTCCCAATAGCTAGAGGAGTACCTCAGGGATCCATATTAGGCCCGATTTTCTTTATTATTTTTACAAACGACTTGTTTGAATATATAGGAAAATCTTTGCCCGATAGTCAGCTAGTAGTATACGCGGATGATACTAATGCAGTCGTTTCGGCAAACGACTTGGAATCGCTTGAATCAAAAGTAAATTCAATTCTATCAAAGTTCCATTCCTGGTTTACAGTAAACAACTTGAAAATTAATACTAGTAAAACAAATCTTCTTATTTTTAAGACCACTGCTCGTAATAGCGACACGATAAATGCAACCTTGAACGGTGACACAGTGACTATGGTTGATGTTTTCAAGTTTTTGGGTGTACACATTGATTCCCACCTAAACTGGAAACCAGAACTTACGGCTATTGAAGGAAGTGTCAGCTCAGCTTGCTACGCATTGAGAAGTCTTAGGGACGTCGTTGATATAGACCACCTGAAAATGGTATACTATGCTCTGGTCGAATCTAAATTGCGCTATAGTATAAAACTATGGGGTCATAGCTATGGTTACAATATCTCAAAAGCATTCGTCCTTCAGAAGAGAGCAATCCGCACGATAGCTCGCATTCCACAGATGGAATCGTGCAGGCCACATTTCATTCGACTTGGTATACTCACAGTTCCAGCGCTTTACATACTTTTTCTGATGGTTGGTTTGGCTAAGAACATTCACAAAATAGAAACCCCGGAACAGAGGATGAAACGAGAAACATCGCGCAGAATGGAGTTCGTAATAGAATCCGCTCCTCGTTTAGAGATATCCAGACATTCAGCTGGATATCAGTCATTACGGTTATTTAAGCATCTAACAGCTGAGCTCAAATTATTGGTTACACACAGTAGCTTCAAACAAAAACTCAAATTATATCTATTGAAGAAGTGCCCCTATAGCATTGAAGAATTTTGTAAGTGAATAAGTTGAATTGACATCCGGTTTATAGTAAGCATTTGACATAATTTTATGGTATATGACATGTATTGTATGGTGCCTTTTGTAGAAAATTTTAGTTGACCTTATAGACATTTGACAGAATTATTTTTATATTCAATTGCCACTTTACTTTGTATTTTGACATTAGGTATTATTTGATTTGATTTGATTAATATTATTTGAATTATTTGACTTTGATATTAGATATTTAATGTAATTGTATTACCTATACTTATGTATGACATAATGTTAATATTTCACACACAATTTATATTGTTTATGAATAAATACAATACAATACAATACCCCCGTATGCCACTGTATCCGTAAAACTGTTGTTTTGTGCGAATCTCTCCCCCGGTCTCCTATAGACTCTCCGTCAACGGTCGCTACCATGCAGGCACATCCTGGTCTCATCCGAGAAAAGGACTCTGCTACATTGCCCCAAATCCCGATCTTAGCGATCGCGAGCAATCTGAAGCCGGTCTTGTCGGTGGGATGGAGATCGTTTAGGTCCTGTAGTTGGGATTTTTGGGGTCAAATTCGCTTCTTTGAGTCTTCGCCTCGTTGTCCTCTCACTGACAGCCTTCCCTCGAACTTCTCTGAGCTGCCGCTGGACGCCCACGCCCCGGTCAGGTGTCGTTTTCGGAGAGAAATGGTGACAGTAAATCGGTCATCTCTCACCGAAGTGCATCGCTTATCCTGGTCTCCGGACTAAGTTTCCAGTCTTCCGAACCTCTTGTTCAATATTCAAGACACGAGACTCTTGTTTTAGTCAACCCTTAGTGGATTAAGATGATGGCTTGAGCGGGTTCTTTAGGTGTGGTTTACATTTTATTTTAGCTTCAGTGTTCTCAGCGACGTGAAACATAGGACTGATGACCAAATTTCATAAAAGCCCACTTTTTGTGGGGTTTCAGGACTCCCAAACAATGTGGTGTTTTGTTTTAAGAATTGATGCCCTTTGTTTTTGCGTTCCAAGATTAAGTTGATAAATCGTTGGTTATGATATTGAAAGAGGTTGAAAGCTAACAAAATTTCCTTTCAAATGATATACCACAATCCATATTCACTGCATAGAAACTGCAAAAATTTGTTCCGGGCAACGCGTGTAGAAGTGATTGCAGTTTATTGCTCGCGAGTATACTTAGAAAACGTCATTTGCGTCTCTTCATTGGACCACTGTGGGAGAAGAAGGGCAAAGAAACCCATAGATTGATATATTAAGATATCATTTAAACATTGGTTGTGTTTAACAAATATTACAATAATAATTATTATAAATAATATGCAGGAATAAATTATTGACAGCAAGTTCTGTGTTGAGTTAGAATAACCCCATACCGTCCCGTCATTTGAGTAATCTTGAACATTGTAATATTTGTAAGTAAGGTCTGCACACTTATCTTCCGACTTGAACAGAGGTAGCAGTTTACAATGTTTCATGAGGTCTGGGAAAGCTCCATCATCAACACATTTATTGAATACACAAGCTAAGTGTGGGGTTAAAACTAGAATTACTGAACCAATGACTTTGTCTGATATACCCCACAGGTATTCAGTATAACAATATATTACATTTGACATTAAATTTACACTCAGGCACATTCATCGCTTCTGCCCCCACACTAGAATATCCTGTGTCGTGGGTAGCAGAAACAGCGACGTCACAAACATGTAAACATCCAAGATATTATTCATCCTCCCCGGCCGGGATTCGAACCGGCGCTCTCTCTCTCTCTCACTGGCTTGGGAAGCCTAGCCTCGACCTGCAACACCGCAGAGGTCGATAAACAACTATCCATTAAATCTCTAATTGTAATTGTAAAGCAAGTCATACCGCACTGTGCGAGCCCTGCACACTGACTTCCCGCATGGCCTGCAACTGACACTTGATGAGCTCGGTTGGGCACAGTGTGAACGAGGAGAAGAATGCCGCCAGGAAGCCAGCTGACGCATTGCCGAACATTGATAACTGGTCAACCTTCTGGAAATGCATATTTTGAAATCTTAGTGTTGTATTAATTTTTTTCAAGGAACACTTTATATCTACACACATTTTTTTTAAGGCAGAGGCCTTAAAAAAATTGTGTGTCTAGAGTAGATACTCACTCAGGTGGCGGTAAGTTAAAATTCAAGTTAACATTTACCAAAGGAACTTAGAGAGTATCCTATATTTGCAGCAGAACTAGACTGCAGTTGCGTACATAAATAATTATAACAAATAAATAAATAAATATATCTATAAATATTACGATAGGTACTTGCAAATGCTGAGATATGTTTTAGGTTTAGGTATGTTGCACATATATTTATAAAATTCCTTTATTACATTGGTGAACTGAATAATAACAGTTTCGAGATAAAACACATTAGCAAAATACAACTGTATTGAGAACTCCCTCTCTTTTTTTGAAGTCGGTTAAAAAAAAAACTAATTATATCGAAATCTACAGCACTCGCCAATTTTCTAGTCCCCTGATTGCCTCCTGGAGGGGGGAGCGGCGCGTAGCTAATATCGCGCACAAACTTGTTATTCCTACAATTAATCATTATTGTGATGCAAGAAGTTTGACGTATGGGAGCATGAGGTATGTTGTATGCATGCAAAAATTTTTTTAACAATAAGTTATCAATGTTATGTTGAGGAGGGCTGGGGGGAGGAGGGGAGGTGAATGTTTGTATGGACTGACCATTTTTACATGAGTTTATGCGAGCAAAGCCACAGGCACCTGCTATCCCACCTAGAGAACCTTACCGGCAATTCTCACTCACTACTCAAATTCACACTTCAATATTTATAATTAAATTACTGTACTGTATAAGTAAATTGGTACCTTACCTCCACACCAGAAAGTTGACAGACAAACTTTTGGCAGTATCCATAAGCAGCAAAGAGCACTGAGTTTTCAGCCACATTAGCTATGATGGCCGGAGTGGTGCCAGCATAGAGTCCACGGACAATGCCATCATTCCGGAATGTTTGCTTCACACAGTCAACCATGCCTTTATATAGGTGAGGGAATGTCTGCATCTTTACTTTTACTGTGTCTAATGGCTGTCCAACATATACTACTGCTATGCCACCTTCAATAAAATATAAATAAACCCAACAATAAAAAATATAGGAAGCTACAATCACTTAGCTATCACATATGTTAAACCAGAATAGGATACCACAATACATGCCGTGCCTAGTGCGGCAACCTTAAGCTAATCCATAATCTAATACCGCTGCCTAAAGAGACTGTACCTCTGAACATCTTTTTAATTGTATTCTTTTGCATGTTTCTCATTTAAGCTATATGTAACATTGCACATGTTTAGTTGTAAAAGGGGATATACATTAAAAACATACCTAAAGAGCCAGCTGTGAAGTCTATGAGGCCATTCCTCAAATTAGTGCTTGATCCTGAAGAATGTGCCATGGTTGTAAAGTGCTGATCAGGAAAATATCGGAATTTACAATGTTTCTGCGAAACATAAATAAATTAAATTGATCACTCTTAGTATACTCCAGAATAATGCAATTTTCTTTTCTGTGATGAAAAGTTTCTAATGCTAATGATAGAAACTACAATAATTTACCTACCTTTTTTAATGCTTCTACTCAAAATAGTCACTCATTCATTAAAAAATACGTAAATAAATAGTATTGTTAACTCAGAAGCCAAAGAACAAGTAGATAAAATAAACTACGGAGTTTCTGAGATAAGATAACAAATGTCGTGGTCCAAAACAGAAATCTTGGGTTAGGTTATTTTACTTAAGAGTCGATAAGTATTGTCATAGCACTTTTAGGTTATACGCTATTAAAATCGTAAACTATCTTGTCTATTTTATTTTATTTAGAGAGAGTTTTCATTTACAATTTTGAATTTCACCGGGCGCACTTTTTGTTTCATGTGGAGCAGCTGTCACAGCTGTTAGAAACATACTTGTGTGTTCGTGTCAGTATATTTCTTTAATGGCCCGTCCGGACGCTTGCCACGCAAGCGCCGAGCCACTACAAACGTTTGCGTTGATTTGGGAAATCAAACGTCGGCAAACGGGGTAACCAAATCCACACGCTGGCGGTAGGCACAATATATATAATAAGCTGCGCGTACAATAAAAAACTATGAGTGCTAAGAGTAATAAATATACAGGGTGTCCGGAAGGTAGGTGCAATCCTTTAAGGGGGTGATAGCTGACATCATTTCGAACATTTTAAGCTGAACATGTATATGGCAATAATCGTTTAATTTTTTTTTATTTAATTTTTTAGTGTTTTTTTCAAAAATACCCAAATCTCATACATAGCCGGTTCTACCACGCCAGTTAGAATTAATGTCAAAGGTGTAAAGCTGTTTTTGTATTGTCTAACGTTTATTTAACCAAATAGTATGAATTCTAAGCATCTATGTTGACTTTGAGAAAAAATAGAGACATTGAAACATGAAAAATAATTGTACAGTTTGATTTAAATACTTTGATTTGAGGTTAAATAAAATTAAATAAAATACTTTTCATCGTTCAAACCTTTTTTAAAACACGTCTGGTTTCTGCTCTTTATTTTAAGCTATTGTTCATGCAGGTAACTGGCTTAATAGCTGAGTTATGTCGAATTATTTATCTGCGTCGAACGAAGGAAAGTATTTTGATTTCAAAGTTTAATATTTAAAAAAAAAACACAATTGTTGGTAAAATAATTTTATTCATTTTCAAAATGTGATCCACCATTTCTAATACAAGCACGGGCCCTATTCCTTACGGTGGTGGTGGTCACCTTCAGCATCATCTCTTCCTTCATAGTGGTAAATGCATCATTGATTCTCTGCACCAACTCGTCCTTTGTTCTTATTTCTGTCGTGTAGACAAGTTCTTTGGCCCGGCCCCAGACGAAAAAATCCATGTGTGTAAGGTCCGGCGATCGAGGGGGCCAAGGCCAAGGTCCGTCTCTGCCGATCCAACATATAGTTATATAACTACAAATAAAAGGCCCGGTGACAGCGTCCGTGTCACTGACGTAATAAGGTTGAATTTAGTTTGGGTAACCGGCCCTTTTACTGTAACAATACATAGTAATAACCCTGATTGACAGAGCAAGTGAAGCGTCCAGTTTCAAGATTGGCCAAAAATGCATTTGTCCTTCTGTCTGTCTGTCTGTTCTCGCATACAGGTCGCATTTCTCAACCGATTCTCGTGAAATTTTGTGAACAGGTTAGATAATTACGTATATTTTTATTTATCGAGTCCGGTTTTAGATTTTTTTTAATGGCGCACTTATGGCGTTACAAGTTATTGGTACTGTCATAGTCTATATACGTAAATAGGTGCATTCATAAGTTTGTATGTGGTATTGAAAGAAAATGCAGTCGGGTTATTTTATTTATAATAATTCCAGTTGTTAATCCGATAAACGTTATAAGGGGTCGGGGAGGGGGGAATGGAGGGGAAAATGGGGGGAGGGCGTATTCATTATAGCGGATTCCAGTTTTTTATTTTATTTCGGAAAATGTATACCTAGTCAGACTACTCAGTTCTCTTTGCCTTCATGAGACGAACCCGTAGACACCAGATATTACCTCCTAGGACCAAGGAAACGCGAGTAGTCGCTAAAACTTATACCTTTATTTTTCTCAAAAGTCTGCATAGTATTTGGAAAATTCAAGCACCTGAAATTCAATTTAAAATTTGACTTTCTTAGTTAAATTGTTGCGCAAAATAAACTACTATCGCATCATAATAAAGTTTTTTGTCCGCTAGTCTTGACAATATGTTTAAGTATGTTGTATGTCGAAGGGCTCACGAGGTCTACTGTTCTCACAGAACTACTATTTGCCAAAGATAGACTGCATACACAATTACTTAAATACAAATTTTTAGGGTTCCGTACCTGAAAAAAAGGAACCCTTAAAGGATCATCCGTCCTTCCATCTTATACAGGCACTTTTCTGATAACCTGTTATATCTGCAACATGATTAAGGTCTAATATGAAAAAAAAAACGTCGACCAAAATGTGACGGGAATAATGGAACTAATAAATGAACGTCTAAGCCAAATTGATGGAGAGATGTGGGGTAATACTTGTCGACATGTACAAAAGAAAGAAGAAGAATACTATGGACATTTTGACATGGAGTCAGAAATCGTAATCAACCTTGGTGAGAGCAGCGAATCCGACAAATCATCATTTGATTTTTCAAGTAGCGATTCAGAATGAGTAATATGTTCAATACATAAACATTAAATTACAGTGTGCCAATACCAAATTATTGATTTTTTAAGAACCCGTATATTATCAAACACAACAAGTTAGCGCTCCTGCAAACGATAACTGTATTTGTATTTGTACCCGACTGTACCATCCTCTTGTCACGCACACAAAGTCACTGTATATTACAAGGTTTACCCACACATAGCGCCGCGCGCACAACTGAGTTGAAGTATCTATAATAGATGCTAATTCAGAAAATGATCCAAACGATTCAAGCGAACCCTTCCGTAATGCAGCTATAGCCGTAAAGAAATCGGGACACGTTCCTCCTATCATACTGGAATTAAAGCAGGAATGGACTCATAATACCATTAAGAGCTTGGTTTCTCCATACACCAGTGCATATCACCTGAACTATCGAGGGCAAAACAAAGTGGCAATCATGTGTCACTGTCCTAGGGCCCATCAAAATGCCAAAGAAGGTTTTCTTTAGGACGGCATCGTGTACTTGACACACACTTGCAAGGATGAGAGAAAATCAAAATTGGTCATTCGAGGACTTCCTGCCTACGTTGAGAACGACCTTGAAGGAGGACTCTCAACCTTGGGCTTTCAAGGATCTAAAGTGATGAAGTTATCTTCATAGCATGAAGTTACAACTTGCCCTCCCTTCCTAGTAACCCTCCCGTCGGGAAGGAAGTTTCGCCAGATAAGATATCTGTTTAATTGTGTGATCACAATAAGAAAATACCAGCTTTACAGCACATTATCAGGAACACAATACTTCAGGTGACAAGGCTTCGGGCACTCCTCCAAAAACTGCAACATGCCAGCAAAGTGTGTGAAATGCCCTGAGTCGCACGCTATTGGTGAATGCCTGACGAAAGACCGCAACGAACCCGCCAAATGTGTCAATTGTGGTGAAAACCACCCTGCGAACTTCCGGCAATGCAGCGCACGCTTGGAGTACCATTATCCAGATATATAAAGATAATTATTTATTTATTTAGGTCGCCAAAAGAGTATACATTAATACTTAAACTTATATAGATAGGTTATATTTTTAATTTTAATATACCTGGCGGTATTGCCCATCTATCGTGCTGGTAAAGCAACATCTAAAAGAGATTATTACTAGTTGGGTGACACGATAGGGGTAGGGACATTAACCGTGTTACAACTTAAATATTAAACATAGTTTAATCTCAAAACAAACGTCAATCCCATACATTTTTGTTTAAATCTTGAACAGGAGTTGTTTTTTTTGTAGTAAGACCCTAATAGCTTTGGAATTACTTGCGATTGGTGTATTAGTAAAATGAGTCGTATTTAGATCACCTTATTTTGGTCCATATTAATAACTTAATTTTGATATAGCAGCATTGCTTTGATAGTGGCTTACGCCAGACTTTTGTCATTCACTAAATGCAGTTTAAAATCGACTTTAGTAATAGATGATGGAGTACTTACTCAAGCACGGCACCGTTATTGACCACTTAACATAGCCATCTTGTATTTAAGTTGGTATTAAACTGTATTTAGCATCTGTCAAAATTCTTGTGAAACTCAGCCTTAGTAATGTATGCTTTGAAAATTGTATCTATTACCGTTCATGAGAAGCGATGCTTTAGAATAGGGTCTCGTTAGCACCCTTTTGGGTAAGGAACCCTAAAATATCGATAATCCATGTACAGAACCATTTAGTAGAATTTTTAGAACCAAACTGATTATTATATTACATAGCGGTTAATAACTGTCTCTCTATTACGACAATCACTGTCTTGTGTGGACAATAGTATTATTTTGGGTGTATTTGTTTGTTTCAATTATTATTTATTTATTATCAAAGATATTTATAGAATACTAGTATCCACATAAAATAAACAATGCGAATTCTTTTTAAAAAAAATAGAGTAATTATGATAAGTTCCGGTAAAATTCCTAGACTTTCACTCAGTCAAATTACCCTACACTACACAGACTTCATAATGCTATAATGGTAATGCGAACAAATCTGATGAAAACCTAAACACAGAGACATTATTATTGAGTGCACGAATTTCCGACCACTCAAGTACGTTCTCACAGTCCTTGTCACAGGGTAAATACACTCTACATAGTCAGGTCATAAGTTCTGTCACATGTGCAATATGAAATAATTTAGACATGTTTATTATTTATATAAACATTTATCTAGCAAAATGAACTTAATAAAACATAGATTCTTATGGTAATAAAGTTTTTTCAAAATGACCCCCGCGATTTTGAATACAGGCCTTTTTTCTGCGCGGCCAGTCGTCGGAAGGACTTTAGCGGATGACCTACTTTTGTTGACCCTGACGGGGGGAGGGGGGGATGGTGGAGGGGGGTAGATGCCCCCCCTACTACTCCCCCCCCCGCGGAAATGCCTAGTTTCTGAGATATGATTATTTAAAGTTTTGAGGTTATGTTCTTAAATTAAAACAAAATTTAGACTGACCTTGATCTTTGAGTGGGGGGAGGGGGAAGGGGGTAGATGCCCCCCCCCCTACTACTGCCCCCCCGCGCGGAAATGCCTAGTTGCTTTCTTCGAAAGGGTCATGTTTCTGCCTTGACATCTTTCTCCTCCACAAATGCTCCATAATGCTATCATCAAAATTTACATGAAAAGTAGCCACAATAACCTACTCTAGCCAATCGTTTTTGTTTGCATACGCTGCGCTCCGCTCCGCTCCGCTCCGCTCCGGTTTAGCTTCTTCAACGTTCTAACATAACCTATAACCCGATTGAAAAGTAGCCACAATAACCTACTCTAGCCAATCGTTTTTGTTTGCATACGCTCCGCTCCGGTTTAGCTTCTTCAACGTTCTAACATAACCTATAACCCGATTGAAAAGTAGCCACAATAACCTACTCTAGCCAATCGTTTTTGTTTGCATACGCTCCGCTCCGCTCCGCTCCGGTTTATCTTCTTCAACGTTCTAAAATAACCTATAACCCGATTGAAAAGTAGCCACAATAACCTACTCTAGCCAGTTGTTTTTGCTTGTAAATATCGAGAGAACAAGAAAATAGAACATTCGCGAAACTACTAGAAAAGGGACTACTACTTTGCCGCCCAACCAAAAACGCGGCAAAACGCCCCAACAAAATGCGTTCCGTTTTAAACATAAATGATTACCTTTTTATTATCAAAAGTGATATTTTACGAAAGAAATACTAAATTAACTTTGATTGACGTAAAATAAATAAACAAACATAAATTGCAAGTTAAATGAACGTTTTTATTAAAATAGGTATCATTAAAAAAAGATTCCACATTTCCTCCTTTTTTTTGAGAATTCTCATCTTTTCAAATATGCGTACAACGAAATGTAGGTAATGTATTTTGACCACAGACAAGATTTAAACATATTATTTGCGTTGCGTTACATCATTTTACAAAGTATTTTCAGATTTTCAAATAATCATATCTTAAAAACTATTGAATTCCGCACCCTGAAACTTTCAGGAAAATGATCAAACGACCCCAACATGATGCTAAAAAAGTTTGGACGCCCCAGTGAGTAGGTCATCCGCTAAAGGTGAGCCCAGTCGTCTATCGCAGCACGAACGAGGTCCATGTCAATATCGGCGGCTGCCTTAATCAAGGATGCCTTGAGTGACTCCAAATCAGGATGAGGCTTTGAGCAGGCCTTTTCCTCCAAGTGTTGCCATATCTTGTAATCTAACGGACTCAAATCTGGACTGGAGGAGGGCCAGTCTTCGTGCCGGATGAAGTCGATTTCACGCGCCCCCAGCCAGTCTTGTGTGCTTTTCGCTCTATGAGCTGGCGCAGAATCTTGTTGGAATACCCAGTGCCTGTTATTAAACATGGTATGAGAAACAGGTTCCACAAGGTTCTTGAGGACTGTATTTTGATGCACAACTGCATTCGTTTTTACGCCTTTCTCACAAAAATGTACCTCAGTTAAGCCCCATTAAGAGACTCCCAACCAAACCATGAGCGAGGATGGAAAATGACCTCGTTGGACACGCGGAATACAGTTGCTCGCTTCTTCACTGCTGTGTGCGTACACCTTATCATTTTGTTTGTTGTAGCTCTCTTCCACGGTGAAAATTTTTTCATCCGAAAAAAGAATTTCCCGATGCTTTTTTCCCGCGTACCGCTTCAACAAAGCGCGGCATCTCTTCAGTCTCAGGGCCATTAAACGAGCGTCCAAACGATGTCCTGTTTTTCTTCGATATGCCCTAATACCTAAGTCTTCATTTAACACCCTTTTCACCGTGGTCCTGCTTAACCCCATCTGAAGGGCCAACAGTTTCTGCTTACGTATGGGATTTCATTGAATTCGCGCCTTCACAGCTTTTATCACTGCTGGAGTCCTAACAGAGCGAGGGCGACCACTTCTTGACCTGTCATCTACACTAGAGTCTTCATTGTATCGTTTTATGGTACGATAAACGAATCTTTTGGTTATATTCAAATTTTTCAGTAAGTCGAAAATATGAATTGGCGCGTAACCGCAACGATGCAACGCAATAACTGCGACACGGTCTTCTTTAAGTGTCCACTCCATATTTAAAAATGAGGAAAATTCTAAAAAGTACACATTTTTATTTTCATGAAAAATTCTAAATTCGAATTCAATAAACTTTTTTGTGGCCAGTGTTCTAAATTCAAAAGTTTTTATTGTGTGACAGAAATTATGACCTGACTGTGTATTTCACCTTAACTGGCTTAAGATGTAACCAAAGATGACGTGATTACAAAAACTCGATATTTCCCAAGGATCACTCGATGACGGTTTTCACAAAAACTTACAAAGACTACTTTAAACATAAATACACTAAATTTCACTAAAAACTTGTCGAAAATCGGCTTAGAAATAACATTATTTTCCCAAATTTCTAATTACGAGAAAAATTACACACAATTTAGTTTAGTTAAGTTTAGTGAAGGGGAAATTTGAATGATAGAACAAATTGAACGAATGAATGAAATACAAGGCAACGAAGGTTGTGTTAATAAATTATGTTAAAAAAAACAAATGAAAGTGGGCGTTAGCGCCGCACACCATGCTGAGTTCCTGTGCAGCGGGGCTTTGTCATTGCAGGCACGTACCACGTGACACAGTGGAACTTTTTTAGATTCATAGACAGATGTACCTTCATTTTTTAAACTCGGAATTTTGATCTGAGAATTTGTTTTAGGGCAGGTTTTATCTATACAAACAACATTTATTGTGTAGAAAAAATCTGTAGGGTGCATACTTATCGAGGAAATGAATATTGTAATATATAATGTATGGAGAAAATTACCCTTTATTTATTTTAGTTTATTATTAGTGTTGCTTTTTGCCATTAATTTAGGTCTTATACAGTGATACTGAGTCACTAGCTGATAGATAGCTAGGATAGCTGCAGCAGTTTAATTAGAAATCTAAGCAAGTTATTTTTTCAAAACCGTTGATGTGGTCGCGCCATCATTTTTATTCTGTTGCGCATGATGTATTTATAATTCATTATGATTAGTTGTTTAATTATTCTGAAAGTGTGTGATAAATGGATGCAAATAGGAGTGATACTTATCAAGCCAATTTTGCATCGTCGGTGGATAAAATGCAAATGAGAGTGTCTCACGAATTAAAGTGAATGTAAATAAGACCAAGACCAATATTAATGATCGGCATATAATAGGCACTGGACATGCTCCCTTTTGCACCCCACAATCACGCACTTTTTATATATTCGAAACAACATTACATAAATAGCGTCACGCCTTTTCGCATACGGGGTGGAAGAGGCAAAACAGTGCCCACTTTTAACCAGTGATTCAATACTCAATTTTGCGTGACAGGGGGCAAGCCCATTACCGCAGCTATGGAGTAATGAAGGTTTACTCACGATTTTTCCATCACCTTTTAGAACATTCCGATTCATACGTTTTATGTTTTTGATTCATTGTAGGGGGCATGGCATTCTAGGACAAGACTTTCTAGGGAAGCACAAGTCCATACTAGACTTTAATCATGATACATTAACTTTTTGGACTGACGAAAATAACAAAGTAGTGTTGACATTAACGGTTTCCAAACACAGAAGTGCAATGACCATTCCACCCAGATCGGAGTCTATTCATTATGTTGAGACAAATATGACTAAAGAATGTTTGGTTTGTGCATCGGAAATTACGAAGGGAGTTTTTATTCCTAGCGTATTAGCGTCCTCCAAAAATGGGAAGATTCCTGTAAAGATTCTGAATACGACTGAAAAGGAATTGATTGTAAAATTGATTTAACTTTGGAGAAGCTTTGTAACTATGATGTATGTGTGTCTGATAAAAGTGAGAAGAACGCGGAGCGAGTAAAGCAGCTATTTTAATCGCTACAGTTACAACATTTACATAAGGAGATTTCTATTAAAAATGTATACGTAAAGTTTCCTGATATTTTCTATTTACCTAATTACAAACTGTCTACTACCGACATTTATAAACAGTCGATATCTTTGAAACCAAATACAGAACCCGTTTAAGTAAACCGAATTCCCCACTCTCAGAAGCAAGAAGTGAATCGACAAATAGTTTTTTTTTTAAAGGATAGCATAATCGAACCTTCAACTAGTGAGTGGTCTAGTCCTATTCTTTTAGTTCCCAAGAAAACAGACAGAAGTGGTAAGAAAAAATGGCGATTAGTGATCGATTACCGAAAATTAAATAATTGCATTAATGACGATAAGTTCCATTTGCCCAACATTACAGAAATTATAGATTCACTTTCAGGTTGTGTCTATTTTAGCCATTTAGATTTGTATCAAGCCAGTTTAGACCCAAGTAGTAGAAAATATACTGCTTTTGCTTCAGGACAATATCAGATGACGCGTATGCCCATGGGACTCAAAACAACTCCTAACTCATTTTCGTATAATTTACTTAAGACAAATGATTTATCTCAATTTTATCCATATTTACCATATTCATAATACACGAAAGAGAAAAATTAGGGGCGAACAGAGCGTGAAAGTATCTAATTATCATTATAATTAACGTAAGGCAATAAATGAAGACCTTTGCATCGGAAATGACACGCGCGAGGCAGAGTATTTCTTAATTTATTTATATAACTTGTTAATATGTATATGAGATAGTTTATCTGTGTTTATTATTTACCTATGTAATACATTTTATGACAATAAATATATTTTGAGCAAACCCGAAGTTGGTTTTATTTCGTTCCATGTTTAATACAGGAATTCAATAGAAATCGCTTTTTTAAACAATATATCGGATCACTATTATCAAACAGCTAGTGAAATTAATAAAATCAATTGAAAACTCAATTGCAAACTCAATCATGAAATTCCTGAATGAATTTCGTTCATTCACTTCTGTCAGATCTCGGCAGTCCATTCGTTTATTCTCTTCACTACAAATGTCAGTTTTTTTTTATGGTTTGTTATTGAAGTTTGCCATCTAGGAACAAATGGACTGTAAGTCCTTACTTCACACATTACTTCTGGCCTCACACTAGAATAAAGGTGAGCTTAACTGCAAATTATTAAAGCTATGCTAATTTATTAAAGCTGCTAAAATAAATGGCTATTCTGCCAATTTGCTATATTGCTAAACTTGCCTTATTGGTAGGTAACGAAAATTATATCCGCACTTGCCGTTGTAGTTTTTAAAGTGTGTGAAATGTGTGCCATTTCTCTTTCTGTTTTCAACATCACTTTTTTTCATAATAGTTCCACATTGCAGAAGTTGATGTTTTGGCATTTTATTAAATATATGTTTACAATTATTTACTGGACTTAATTACAATAATAACTTAATACACTAATTTACCTTTAAACATACTATTATATACATACTATACACTTATCTCTAGCTAGAATAGTCCAGATCTAAATCTCTTGCAACTTTTTTATTAATCGAGAGAACTCAATACGGGAATCAGCGATGCACTAAAACCATAAAACCAATAAAACAAACAGGTGTCAGCTGTTGTAGGCGTTTTAGGTAGAAGCAAGCGGTAAGTTGCCAAACCGTGCCTGCCATTGAATCGCGTGCAACCCGCGACGCAACGTGGCAACGTAATGCAAAGCTAGCTCTAGCCGATGCTATTTCATTATTTCAAAGTTTTGCTAAAGTGCTACGGTTTGCTAAAGCGTTAGCATTTTAGCATTTTTAGCAGTTTGTTTAATTTGTCAAAAGCAGTCCTATTAATTTTTCAATAGCATTATTTTTATGCGCGTTCGTTATAATGGCCACCTCTACACTAGAATACCCTGTCTAATGGGAACCAAAACAGCGACATCACACACATATAAACACCTAAAGCCTGGGGATTTTTTATGGTAGACTTTCGTTTCTCTGACATTCCCGTCCTCAACCAACTCCTTTCTTTCCCACTCTCCGTCCATCCTTCGCCGTTTAGGCCTGTCGCACACGAGGCCACTAGAAGGCGACACGGGGCTCATAAACATATCGTATTATAGCTCTTAACCTTACAATCCCCCAAGCCTCATATGACGCTCGCCTCGAGTACCGTCCGTCCCCCAAGCGTCATATGACGCTCTCGCTCCCGCGCTTTTTTAAACCGGTATATTTTGGCCAATTTTTGTCATGTTGGTACTGTTAACCTCTGGAATGTCCCTGTACAGCGAATCTCGTGGACCCTAACGCGTCCAAGGTTCTGGCGAAAATAAACTTTCAATCGACTTGCGTTAGTAATTTGATAAGTTTGTTGGGTTATTTTATTAGTTTCCTAACATGTTATGTACCATAATAAAGTTTATGAAATTACCTATCTTGTGATGTATAGTACTCACATGTGATAATAAAGTTGATAAGGCTTTTCATCGATTGTTTGCAGAATCCATTATTTGACACTGACACCTCTAATTATATTTCGTTCTTACGGGCCAAACACAAAACATAACACTATTTTCCATTTTTCACATCACCACTATTAATTTCTCCAGCGATAAGATGTATTATTTTATACAAAACACAGTAATTACTTCACAATAAATAAATATTGACAAACATAAAATGAAGTCTGCGGCCGGTCGCCTGCCCAAAATGGCGACATGGCTTGGTATTTTATTTATTTTGATCTGATTTGCCTGTCTCAATGTCAGTTCCAATCATATCACACGGTTGTCAACTAAACTACTCATAATCTAAGACTACTTCCGGGAACGTTCTGAAACTTGGTGAATATTCATAAAACGTCGAAGTTTGCAATACTTTCTATGCGCTTATGCAGCGCATAGGACGCTAGCCGCCCAAAAAAGTTATGCGCTTATGTAGCGCATAGGACGTCTGACGGGTTAAAGATTTTCCAGACGCTCAATAAGACAAAGTCTATAATCCGATACAATTGTCTATGGTCATTCATAGAAAAAAATATTCCAAACGTGCCTCAAAAAAACACTTTTATTTATACCGTATTTTTGGAAAATTTCAAACGCTGAAATATTGAACAGTTTATATAAGAACACACTAATGTTTTTATTGTTTTGAAAGGGTAATGTTATTTAGATTACGTAGATATCAAATAACATGTATATGTTGTTGATGTTTTTCTCATGTCTGCTAGATTTGTGTCGAGAAGGACCATTTTCATAGATGTCTGTGATTCTCATGTCGGTACAATAATAAAGGAAGGTCACTGTGACATTAGTTTTGCATTGACTAAGAGAGGGTTTCATTAGCTACTCATATTTAGCACTCTCATAGTTCTAAGAGTTACCATTGCAACATAATCACTTGATACGTCAGTCAAGTGTCGCGCGCCGCGCGGGCTTAAGTGTGCCTGGGGGACGAGCTGTGTCGGCGCCAAGTGGCTGGGGGTGCGAGGGGTTAAATTTCCGCCGTACAATTTTGTTGTCGTTCGCACATAGAGTTCTACTGTTCGCAGTAGAGTTAACTTCTGTATAAATCTGCACAAATCCCACTGCACAGCACAATACGGTTATTTTATTTTGCAATTATTTTATAGTATGGGAACGGGACCATGGGGTTACTACAGACTCTTATAGCAGGACCTAAACTGAACTGCCCTGCTTTTCCGTACTAAGAAAA
Source organism: Argyresthia goedartella (assembly GCA_949825045.1). Taxonomy (NCBI): domain Eukaryota; kingdom Metazoa; phylum Arthropoda; class Insecta; order Lepidoptera; family Argyresthiidae; genus Argyresthia; species Argyresthia goedartella. The sequence continues at coordinate 22,663,624 of OX463814.1, read as the reverse complement.
GTACGAAAAAGCAGAGCAGTTCAGTTTAGGTCTTGCTACAAGAGTTGGTGTAGTAACCCACCAGGAAGTAGGAAGGTAAGTAGTTTAGGTATACTAACATTATGAACAGGACACGAAAACTGGTTGACAAAAGACTCGTGCTCAAAACCCTGATTAGGAGCGAGCAAGAGAGAGAGAGATAGAGAGAGAGAGAGAGAGACAAGTTTGATTTGGTTCGAGTTCGACTAAAAAGATATGGTTGTTTTTCAGCTTCACTTCATTGAGATTTTTTAGTTCATGTGTTTACCTTACCCATGTTTTATTTATTTCTATGACAACAAAATGAAGCGCAAACTGCATTATTAAAATGTTATGAAAATAGTTTGTTATTTCGACGCAATTTATGTAAATATTTGTCCAGCGGATGGCGTTTGGAAGCACTCACTGATGGTTGTCTTGCGTTGGACAAAAACCATGAATAATACTCGTTTCCTTTGAATAAAGTAAGTAGGTTTTGTGAATTTTTATATTTGAATTCTATGGTCTGTGTTTCAATGCGATATTTCTACGAATAGGAATGAAATTTTCATTTGAATTTTGACGTGTCGGCCGTCGATGATTTCGTGGTCGGCCGCCATGTTATCCTGACGAAGTTTTTATTTGCTTGCTGCTTTCATTTCTCATCACAGAAGTTCAGTTAGAAGCTTCCCACAGCTTAGCCGTCGTAGTGTCGTGAGGGGCGGTGTGCGGCGCCATGGCAAGTGACGCCAGTTGAGCTGAGTAGAGTTAGCATTCTTTGTTGTCTTGTGCAGATATCCAGAATGGTTGTTGGCACTACGTCCTATCCAGGGAGGCAAGTGCTCCACAAGATGCAGCCCATGGGCATGACACCTCGGGAGCTGTCTGAGTATGACGACCTGGCGACAGCTCTCATTGTGGACCCCTACCTAGGAATAAACACTCACAAAATGAACATACGCTTCAGACCCTTGAAAACCAACAAAGAAGAGTTAATAAAGATCATCCAGGACTTTATAAAAACACAAGATTATAACAAGGCTTACAACAAACTAGCGAATGCAGAGTGGATGCCACGACACTTCAGCAAAAACAAACATCAACAAACTAAACTAAAAGAACATGTAAGTATGAATTAGCATTTTTTTATAGTAGCATATTGTGATTGTTATTCTGGCCTAAACTTCTTGTAACAATCCAAGATACTAATAATATACCCTAAAGTCTGGCCGCTGAGTGAATGTGATCCTGACAGCTCAAAACCCATAAATTTTCGACATCTGCAATGAAAAATATTGCTTATTATGTATGCATTAAGAAAATGTCATAATCACATTCTAAGAACGGCTGAAGAGTAGTTGCTCAAATAATGAAGGATTCTGACAGCTCCAAAACTTCATGAAATAATGTTGCCATCTACAGTTTGATAGTTATTTATACAATCATTTATAATAGAATAAAAACTGGATAATATAGATAGTTATTGCTTTTAGCTAGACATTAGAAAGAATTTGTTTCTCTACGGCTTTTGTGATTTTTTGGTGGTCATAATTCATAATTTCTTTATTGTTCTGCAATCAACACATACATAAATTTTATATGATAAAATTGTAAAAAGGTGAGCTTATCTCTAAAAAGAGATTTCTTCCAGCAAAGCATGGTTGGACAGGAGCCATAGATCAAGCGGGGAAGAACTATGCATACAAATACTATGTAGTCTTATGTAAGGATATCCTTATGTAACTAAAACCCTAACTAATGAATACATAAATATGTACAAATAGAGAAATAGTCTATGTACATTAGATAGAATAATACAAGGTGACATTTAATTAGCTGACCATATTTGATATGATATGATAGCATCCATAATTATGAATAACTTCCCCATGAAACATATTGGTTCAAACGAAACAAATGGGTTCTCTGATGGGACTCTTGACCACACTTGCCACTAAACTTATTCCATAAATGGCGGCTCCGAGGATTGCTGCATGGAATGTTAATACTACGTAATAAGTCCGAAATTGAGACACTCATTACACTACACCATATGGATGTATTACTAATAAGCGAATCTCACTTGACTGGTAATATTACTTTCGCACTTAAAGACCATTGTGCCTATACAACAAATCATCCTGACAGCACTTCCCATGCTGGATCAGCTATTATCATTAACAAAAAAATCAAACATCAACCACTCCAAAAATATTGAACTGCACATATTCAAGCCAAATCAATAATGGCACATAGTTTATATTCAAGCCAAATCAATAATGGTACATAGTTTATAGTTTGTCGAAGGCTATTTTTCTGCAACTCGACGTCTTAAATTTACGCCTATTTTGCGTGACGTGGGTTGGGGGCACTACTCTTGCCAACCCAGCTCCTGTAAGAAGCCTAGCAGACCCTTAATGTTGCCGACGTCTTCCTGGAGCGACTTCGGCGTCCTAAGGCGTGTTGCCCGGTAAATGGCCACGCCGGAACATTCCAACAGGACATGGGTGGCTGTCTCCTCGATCTCCATGCAGGCTCTGCACAGGGGGCTATCCGTGACACCTAGAGTGTGCAAGTGTTTATTTAGCAAAGCATGTCCAGTTATCGCTCTGGTTACCATGAGAAGCTGTGGCCTCTTGAGCTTCAGAAGCTTACGCGATAATCCGGGTCTAATTATCGGGAGGGCCTGTCTGGCTTGCTTGCAGATATCCAAGGTTGACCAATAACGTTAGCGAGTTACCTTTGTCTGATGTCGTAGGGTTTTCCTCAACCAGCTGAATGGCAATGGTATTATGGGTTCTGGTCCCTCCATCGTCTGTTCCGAACCCAATCTTGCCAGTGCGTCGGTTGCGTCGCTGCCGCGCGAGTCACTGTGTTCCTTTATCCACTGCAAGGTAACAATACTGTGGTTACATACCTCTGACAGGGCTTGGTGACACTCTTATATAAGCCCAGAACTGATGGTTTGGCTTTGTAGGGCTTGCAGAACTGCTTTGCTGTCGAATAGTATGCGGATAGGGAAATCCTTTACCTCTCTTTCTGCAATAGCTGCAGTAGCCATTATAATGCCCATGCACTCGGCTTGGAAGACATTGTTGTGGGCACCTAATGATGTTGATTTCCTCATGTTTAGATCTTCCGAGAATGCCCCGGCGCCTGTACCTGAGTTTGTTTTAGAACCGTCTGAAAATTCTTAGTTCTTTTTGATTGAGGCCCTCCCAAGGGTCTTCATGCAGTTGTATTTTATACCTTTTGTCGAAGACATATTGCTTGGGAAACCTTTCAGTCGCCGCTTCTAATAGTGGCTCTTACCTCTGTACTCATCGAGTATTTCAGTGTGGGGTACCCTAGCATGTCTCCATAGGTTGAGTTTTTAAAGACGCACCGCAGTTGCAGCCGCCTCTTGCTTGATGAAGAGGTGAAGCGGCGGCAGATCCAGTATGACTTCCAAGGCCGCAGTGGGTGTGGTCCTCATGCATCCCGTTGCTGCCATGCAAGCCAGCCTCTGGAGTCATTGTAGTTTAGCTTCGACAGTGGATAATTTGGTTCGTGGCCACCAAATTATCGCGCCGTAGCTTATTATCGGTCTGATGACGGCTGAGTATAGCCAAAGGGTAGTTTTCGGGGTTAGCCCCAGGTTTTACCTACCATTCTTCGGCACTGGCAAAATGTGACAGTCACTTTGTCAATCATGTTATTCAGATGTTTGCTCCAATTCAGCTTGTGCAGCGTGAACTCGCAGACGTCGTTTTAAGACTCCTTATCTCCTTATCTCCTAACTCCTTATCTCCGTATCTTTTTTAAATAACTGTGTTCAATAATTATGAATGAATTATGAATGAATGACTCCTTTGTTATGTTAATTTTTATTTCGATTTTATTGTGATACAGGCTGGTTGATGTTTTATAAGTTTATGCGAAATTGAAAGTTCGAATGATTCTAGATTCTCATTGGATTTCGCCTATGCCCGCGGCATTCAAAATTAAAAAGCTACTTTGTTTACTCGCAGCAAAAGCCTCTTGTTCGAGCTGCTGAGGTGAAAATAGTACATTTCCCACGAGTTCGCAAAGGCTTATGCTATTACGAACCGAGAAGTTTACGGTACGAGCAAAAGGCGGGGTCGTAGCGAGCTTCGTAAAAAGCCTTTTCGAACGAGTTAGGAAATAATTTTTCCGCCTGAGAACCCAAGCGGCGAAGGTGCTAGTTTTAGCTCAGAAGTCGGAAATAACTATTTTCCGAATTTAAATTTCGGACCTCCTCATACTCGTCAGCAACCACTTTATTAATTCAAGGTCTTTTTTTCTTTGCAGTTGTACCGCTATTTGAGAGTATTTGACAAAAAAGCTGGTTTTGTCATTGAACCCTGCTATAGATATTCATTAGAAGGAGGAGTTGGCGCTAAAATATGCACGACAAAAAAGTTTTTTAAACATGAGCGTATTGATTTTCTTGTCGGATGTATCGCAGAGATGACGGAAGAAGAAGAGAAGCAGTTGCTACATCCCGGAAAGAACGACTTCTCAGTAATGTATAGTTGTAGAAAAAACTGTGCCCAGCTATGGCTCGGACCCGCGGCTTATATCAATCATGACTGCAGGCCTACTTGTACTTTTGAAGCCACCGACCGGGGAAAGGCGTTCGTCCGCGTCCTGAGAGATATAGATGTCGGGGAGGAGATCACTTGCTTTTACGGCGAAGACTTCTTCGGAAACGGAAACTGCTACTGCGAATGCGAAACCTGCGAGAGACGCGGCAAGGGTGCGTTCTCTTTGAAGAACGCGCCGAGCGACGAGCAGGCGACCCGGTACAGATTCAGAGAGACCGACAACAGAATAAACAGAACGAAAGCGAAGCAAACCAAGAAACCTGATAAGAGCTCCGATAAGGCACGCGTGCCGAACCGGTCGGACTCCGCGATCGTGTCGCCGCTCAGTATGAAGGAGATGAAGCAGAAGGGGCTCACCAAGTACGACGCGGAGCTGCTCGTGGCGCAGGGCTGCATCGCCGAGGAGCTGGGGTCGCGTCGCGGCAGCCGCGAGTCCTCCGCCTCCGTCGGCGCGCGCGGGGAGCGGCTGCGGCGCCGCACCGACAGCGGGCGCGCCGCCAACTGCCAGGCCGCTCCCGTCGGCGCTGCGCATCCTGCTGGCATCGTGCTGCGCAGTCATCGCCGTCTGCACGACCTGCACGACACGCCGCCGCCGTGCGCGCGTCCGCCGCATGAGCCGCACGAGCCGCCCGCCGCGCCCGACGAGCCGAGCATCAAGCTAGAAGCCGCAGTCGATGACACGAAGGACGCGGACGTTGCGAGCGAGGACTGTCCGGCCGCCGTCGAGAACGGCGTCGAGCGCGTCGTCGAGAACGGACACGCGAGCGACGGCCCCGGCGCTGACGACGACGCGGAGCCCGGGGCGGCGGCGCCGGACGCCGAGCGCCTACAGGACGAGTCGGGCGCGCGCGGCGCCGACCCGACCGACTCTCGCGGCGCCGACCCGCCTGACTCTCGCGGCGCCGACCCGCCCGACGCCCGGCCGCGGCCCGGGAGCGAGGCGTTCGACTTTAGGGAAAACGTGAACCCGAGCGAGTGCCGGGAGCACGGCCGGGCCGGGCGCGCGGAGGCGGCGGTGCGCGCGGAGGACGCGGGCCCGCCCTGGCTCGCCGACAACTCCAACCGCGGCCCGCCTGGGCCCGGTGTGCCGCCCTGCCCCGGCACGCCGCCGCGCCGCGGGCTGAAGCTGACTCTGCGCGTGAAGCGCTCGCCGGCGCTGCTGGAGGCCCGGGCGGGCGCGGAGGCCGCGGAGTACGAGGTGCTGCGGCTGGAAGGCGCGGGGCCGGCGGTGGCGGCGGGCGAGGCATCGCCGCGACGGCAGAAGAAGCGGCGGCGCAGCAAGGAGCGGCGGCGCCGGCGCAGTCCGCACGCGTGCGCTCTGCCGCCCATGAAGCGCCTGCGGCTCATCTTCGGCAACGAGAGCCGCACCATCGACTTCCCGGACCCGAGCGCGAGAGACTGACGGCCGCGCCCGACCTGCCCTTACTTTTCCACCGTGATTCGATTAGTTTAATTTACACCGACTGGGACGTGAATGTGTATTATTGTAGGGTATTTATTTTGTGATGTTACGCTTAGGTTCGAGTGTTGTGTGATCGAAGCTAGACTTTCCGCCGGGCCCGGCGCTCCGCGGGTTGGCGACGCTCGGGACCGAGACCGGACGTCGTCGTGTGTTAGCACAAATTACATTTGACTTTGTCCCGCCCCAGGAGGATATATCCTAGGTTCCGCCTCGATTCACGTTCGCGTTCTCTCCTTTTGTGATCGACTATGCCTATTTCTTTTGAGTTAACAAACATTTAACAACGTCAAGTTATAAGGACGGGCGACGTTGGTGTCGGGCGAGGACAGAGCAATTTTGCTACTTTTGTTAATGAGGAGTTTTCTGACAGCTGATTAAAGAAAAAAAACAAAGCTTCCAAATAGCTCGTTAGACGGCTTTAGAGAATTTGAGGATTAACCCTGCGGTCTCAAACGATGAAAATATTTGCGCGGGGACGGACCTTGCACAATTCGGACAACAGTACGAATATGAAATGTCAGACCCAGGTCCCAGACCACAATAATATTACTCTGCTCTGGTAGATCCTCAAATGTAACGAGGCTATCTGGCAAAGCTTCTTTGCTAAATGAGTTGTCAGAAAACTTCAGCCTATAGTCGAATATTTGGTTTAAAATAAATTTATGACAACAGAAACTGCCAAAACTATTTTTTAAAACATACCGTGACACGAATCTTTAGTAAACTCCATTAGCGAATCAGGAATAATTTCGTACATTAACCATCTTGCTCATTGATCACGAAAATTGGCCAGCTATTTTAGAATAATAATTCTGCTTGTGACAGTAAGGGGGCCTGTTATTACCGATCTCTTTCGCTTCAGCGTAAATATTTTCACCTCACGCTCACACGTATGCAATGGAATGACGGCCGTCTTCTGCGAAGTAAATCTGAAATACAGTTTAATTCAAGCAAATTAAGTTGTACGAAATTCTTCCTGTCGCGAATGGACTAGGTACATTATTGTTATGTATTCTGTATAAATGCTGAACATGTATTTTATGTTGTTCTTTTATTTATCTCCATGGATTTAGCTTGGAGATTGAAGATAATGATAGGATTATATTATAATTATTAGTATGTAAATAGGTACCAAAATGTTAATGAATTATGTATAGCATGTATGTATCTAATCTAAATGCCAGCTTGCAGTTAACTTGTGAAAGTAGCGGCAAGATAAATGGAGGGATTGTTCCAAATACATCTTACTTACTTTACATACCTAAACGTGTTTACATTGTAACTTAACTAAATTATTCGAAATCAATTGAGTATATCTGAATTAAAAGTAAGGACATAATTTTATCCATCGGATTTAGAAGCTGTAAGAAGAACGGTCTGCTGATTTTTTGTGAATGTCTAGGTTTGTATTATCGATCAAAACTGTTGAATGTGATGGTTATTTCCATCCAATACCGAATAGATGTATCTGTACTTAACTATGTAGCTAACATGGAAGTTTTCGCCCTTGACACCTGCTTCTTTAAGTTGAGGTTGGGTATCATAAATAATGATCTGGATACTACACCTACTTATACGAATATATAGAACAAAGCAAATTACCTAGCAGCTAGTGCCTAAATAATCCAAGCATCGAGAAAGAGGTATCTATAGATAATCTGCCTTTCTGTAACCAAAACATTGTAGCTGGGCGTATTTTGGTGAGTCGCAAACAAGGCAGGCACGCAGAAAGATTTTGTCCACTGCGATGCCTTGCATTTTATTTTTGCGTGGCTGTCCTTTGGCCCAGCCAGCATGCGCCCAGGCTGTTCGTTGAGCTTGTTCACCTATGCATAAAATGTTAATCGCGGAGTGGGGCAACAACATGCAAGCTGCCAATCACATACGTGCACAGCGTGAATTTTTGAGAATGTATTGGTGCTAAGAGATGTTTGGTATATAGATGACATACAGCCAGTTACAGAAACGATCATTAAATTTTAAAGCCACATTAAACGCTAATACGCGTAACGTCAAGGCGTGTGAACCGGCATTGAACATTATTTAATAAGAGCCATGATTTGACAAAAAAAAAATTTTTATGGCACTGACGCGCCGTCAGCGTTTATTGGGGCTTTAAATTTAAAGATCGATTCTGTAACTGGCTGTCAATGTCTTAGAACATGTAGGCATATTAAACTCTAAACTAAAAGTGCAATGAATAATCAATCATACCACATTAAAATTTTGGATACCAGCCTATGGTAAATTATAACCTAATTATAAAATTTTGGTTCGGCGATTCAATCTTCATACAGCATTTAGAAGGCACTGCATGTAGATAGGTAGGTACATAATATTGGAGACGTTAGAGTGGGTGGAGTTTCAGTATTTAGGATCACAAAGATGCGGTGTGGATGCAGTTGCAACTCCCTGTGTATAGTTATTATTTAAATAAATGTAAGTAAGTGCGACTAGCTCTTGTGATATTCCAGTACGGAATAGTGTATGTAAAAACAGTTAGGACGAAACAAGTTGAATATTGTTGAGAAAAATAAGCCAATATGAAATATTTTCAGTTCAAAATCACAATAAAATGCCTCAAGTTTTCTTTCCAAACTTACTTTTATTTAATGTACTTTTAAAATCTGTTTCCGCTTAACTCTTGTCTTATACTGCATTGAAAACGGTAAGTAGTTCCCTACTCAGAATATACTAAGAATACGTAGTGATACAATTAATTAAACTAGAGTTTTACCCATTTTGTTTGGTTTTCAGTTTTTATTAAAATTATTACAACAAATGAGACTTCACGGAATTAATAACAAAGAATTTAATATTTTCGAGATTTTATTTAGAACTTAATGCATTTATGTAGAGACATGTAAAGCCTCAGGTGCACAGGCTGAGCTGGGTCTTCGTGGGATTGAGAAAGTCCTTAGTGCCCATACCTGCAAACAAAAAGTCGACATTAATTTCGGAGGGGTATTGTCATGTACAGTGAAAACTAATTATAACTTAGGAAATTAGTGCTCAAAAGGGGGTCTAGATGGAAAGTTGAAAGCAGAAAGCTAGTTAGGAGAGAAACATACTAAAAGTGCTGCTCCCTCTAAGGTAAGCACTAGGACCTAATATCCAAGACAACGATTGGGAAAAGGTAAAAAGTGTTTAGAATACGGTATTTGACAAGGTAGTCCAATAAATCTAGAAACGTGTCTGAAGCTGAACGTGTTTAGATAACAACGATTCACAATATCAGAATTGTATATTTCCAGCAGTTGTATTTTGTAAACTCAATTTTGTGTTTAATGTCACATGCTAGTATTTCATAGAACTCGTGAACAAAATTACCGTTTTGGCAGTCCCTAAAAAGTATCTATTTTGACTAGCAGTCAAATACCGTATTAAAATTGTACAGAATCTTATCAGCTTTTACTATGTAGTAAAATAAAGTTTCCTATGACGCATCGTTTTCGAGATGGAAGCAAAAAATTAATAATGAAAAAAAAAAACAAAAAAACAGCCAAGTGCGAGTCTTACTCACGCACGAAGGGTTCCGTACCATTATCGCTTCGTTAATTATTTAAAATATTTAAATATTACGTATATTTTTAAAGTAAATAATATACTCAATATATTGAGAACATTTTAAGCGTCTACCTGCTCGATCAATATCGAGGAATGAGCAAAAAAAAAAGTTTGTTGTATGGGAGCCCCCCTTAAATATTAATTTCATTTTAATTTAATTATAAATTTTTACAGTAAATTATATGCTCAATATATTGTGAACATTTTAAGCCTCTACCTGCTGCCATTATCCATATCGATCAAAAATTTGAAAAAAAAACACGTTTGTTGTATGGGAGCCCCCTTAAATTTTTATTTTATTCTGTATTTTAGTATTTGTTGTTGTAGCGGCAACAGAAATAGATCATCTGTGAAAATTTCAACTGTCTAGCTACTACGGTTTATGAGATACAGCCTGGTGACAGACAGACAGACGGACGGACAGCGAAGTCTCAGTAATAGGGTCCCGTTTGGCCCCTTCGGGTACGGAACCCTAACAACGGGTGATAATAAAAAGTACGATACCTTCCAGAGTTGGACTCCATATGTAATCTCGCCGGAATTTTGTGGAGAGTAAGAAAATTGTACATATCTGGAAAAGTTATGGTGGAAGCAATAAGAAAAACAATGTTTCCATTTACCGAACATGGTGTTTTTGTAGATTTTGGTTCAAAGCATAGCAGCCAACCAACTTGTAGCAGTGAAAAATAAAGTTCGTCTAATCAAAATCCGTTTGTTCGGAATGTTGTCAGAGGAGAAAGCTGTTCAGAATGTTGTCAGAGGAGAAAGTTGTTCAGAATGATGTCCCTAAGAACCCCCTTAAATATTACTACACTTACAGCCAGTTACCGAAACGATCTTTAAATTTTAGTCCTGCAAAACGCTAAATGGCGTGCCCAAATCCATAAAATTTTGTGTTTTCGATAAAACTTGGCTCTTATTTCTGAGTACACATAGTGGTCAAAACAGTTCACACGCCTTGACGTTAAAAATTAAAGATTCGTTTCTGCAACTCATTGCTAGGATTTGTTAGTACGCTTCCGCTGAATCGTTTTCCCGTGCAGTGACTTTCAGCATTCGCGTTTTTCCTCGATCTCTTTGTTTCAAGTTGTAGAATTTCTTGGTCCGACTTTTATATAGAAGCGAAAATGTTTAATCGCTTTCGGCCTCGATCGCAGCTGCGGCCGCCGCACCAGCCGCCCGTTGGTTTATTTACAACTACTCTTGCCATCGCAGCAGCGACAGGTCGCGCGACAGTTGCTTTCTGCGGCGTATGATCCGGCGGCCAATGCGTTGGCTGCGGCTTACAGGCTCCTAGCAAGTTACTATAAATTCCATAAGTATGTAGGAAGATACAAGGTAAATATTACTAAGAAATATAAATAATATCAATTCAAATTATGTACATTTATTGATTTTCGAAAGAAGAAATATTCTATTAAGAAACACCGCGAGTTTTAAAATCTTCTTGTGTGTAATTTAACTAGTTGAAATAACTCGATTGTGAAAACCTGCAATCGAAAAAGCGATTAACATTTTCGCTATATATTTCTTATAATTTTTTCCATATTTTCAAAAAGTATGTGCCCTTGCAGTGAGTACGGGAAACCGATTCAGCTGTCTAACGAATCAGTGCTAGACCCAAAACCTATAAAATAAATATGTTTAGGGCAAACGGAAAGATTGTTTTTCTTATGGATTATGCTTTACCCTTTTCAGAAATGTACAATTGTCATACTCCACAAAATTCTGGAAGTCTAAATTATAACATAGTGAACTCTCAACTAAATGCCCCCTTTGCTACTGTCCAACTAAGTATTCTTTCTTATTAGAGGGTAATTAGTTACAATATTATTCTTTATGTAATTTTTAATAATTAAGAATAATAATAATAAAGTATAGCCACCCACATCCTGCCGGAATGTTCCGGCGTGGCCATCTACCGGGCAACATACCTCTGATCGCCGAGGTTGCTCCAGGAAGTCCTTGGCAACATCAAGGGTTTGCTAGGCTTACTACAGGAGCTGGGTTGGCAGGTATAGTGCCCCTAACCGACATCACGCAAAATAGGCGCAAATTAAAGACGTCGAGTTGCGGAAAATCGGCCCGCAATGAACTATAACTATAATAATAAAGAAATAGAATAGATCAAGATGTGCTCACTTTTGGAACTCCCACTCTCTGTTGTCTAACGGGCAAACTTGTCGCGTCTTCAACCAACGGGAGATGCAGTGGAAGTGAAACGCATGCTGGAATGAATGCACAAGTTAACAATTAAAATTAAATTCTCATCATTAGAGAAACCCTGTAAATCTGTTCATTTGCAGGGATTCTCTAATATGGATTGGATGGACTATATTTGGATTAAGTAAGGCTCAACATAAATAGGGTTACACTTAGTTTAGTGAAGAAACAAGTAATTTGAAAGACATGATTCAATTTCCCCCAGATGTTTATATGTGTGTGATGTCGATGTTTCTGGTTCCCACGACAGGGTATCCTAGTGTAGGGCCAGAAGCAATGTATGTGCCCGTATGTGAATGTTTATGATATCTGATGAGAAATAACTAAGCATTACCAAACCGCCTCTGCTTTATAAACAACACTGGGAATAACTGAGATGGTAATGGAGTGGACTTCTCATCTACATTAGTATTGATACAGGGAACCCAGAAAAGGAGATTTAATGTTTGTTTGTGCATACAAACAAACATTAAATCAGTTTTTCATCTTATGGACTCAAAAATATACCGAATTTGATAACAACAATAAACCAAATTAAAAAGAAACACTGTAGCAACCAAATCAACTCAGGCTGCATACAGAGCCACTTCACATGAAAATTCCTAAACTAAGACTGAGATATGCCGTCATATTTATGAATTGTTTCACATGGTCAGCATGTCGAGGAATGAGCAACCAGGCAGAGCTGTCATGGAGGGACAGCCCCTAAAATTTTGTCTTGCAAGGCAGCAAGGTGTAGACCCACAGGTTGAAGTCCACTGGATTAGAAGAATAAAAATGTTGGTAACTTACATTACACACTCCCCATGCAACTGTGCATTCCTCGCTGGTAGCAGAAGCCTGATTAGCTTGACACTCAATGCAGAGATCCATAATGTGATTGCGGCAAATGGCGCAGTTGTCTACCACAATATCTATAAAGAATTATATGTAATTAATATCCATTTTAGCACAATGACAATAGTGACTGACTCAATGTAATAGAAACAAACTTGCAATATTACAAACACAAATTCCTGGCTTCTTTAAGTATTGCCTTACCCATTAATGTGGCATAAGTATCAAGAACAGTCACATTCAGTATTTCTAGGTTCCGCCCCCTTATCGACACTCTGACCGAACTATTGCTTGTTGCTTTGATTTGGAAGGCTAAACGCGCGAGTATCGCGATAGAAAGGCCTCAGTTAATGCAGCTTTTCAAATGTTCTGATCAAAGAATCAATAGCACTTACCCCAAGCCCAAAGAGCGACGGCATTCCACTGTAATAAATGAGAGAAAATGACATGTTATAAAGTGTAGAAAAGACAATGGAAGTACTAAAACGACAAGAATGATATGGCAGATTGTGAGGTTACCTTTTTAACTTCAAATCTCTTTTTGTCTCCCTTGCCGCTACTCGAAGAGGCCATCTCGACTTCCTCCTCATCGACGTCCATCGCTGAAGCCATTATTTTTACAGATACCCTGTTATTTACAGAAAATTGGATAATTTTTAGGATTTGTACACAAATTGTTTGACAAACAGTACTGACAAGCAAGTGAGGGAATGAACAGTGTTGCCAGGTCCTACATGGGAAAATGGAGGGTCGGGATTCTGAAAAGGGACGGTTTTCACAAGAAAAGGACGAATTATATTTTAGATAAAATTATAATCAATTATTTGTAATAGGAGGTACCTGTTTAAGTTATTAAGTACTGCATGATAGGTAGAGTAGGTTAGTTCATGCGTATTCATAAATCATCATCAATCAGCCCACATTCTTATTATCGAATCAATATATTGCATTGCTGGTTCGGAAATCTGAAGCTCAGATTATCAACATTTATTCATATATCTATCTCCTTCTAAAGTTTAAATAAAATATCAAAATATTTGAAATAGTATCCTGTTTTAGTCATTATTTCAAGCTGGGTTTGGTTAGTTATGTTCATGCGAATTATCGAATCGAAATATTACATAGCTAAATCGGAAATCTGAAAAGCCACGATCATCATAATTAATGGATAAAAGTATCTTCTCTTAAAATTAAAAAAAATAATAATACAATTCAGTTTGGTTCAGTTAAAAGATATTTATAATAGCACAAAAATTGAGACTTAATGAACGTCATAACATAATCAAGCAAGAATAATAAAACAATAAGTAGGTTCCTAATTATTACATAATATATAAGGTGCAATGAACTGGTTTAAAGCCAGATATCGGTGTCTTGAAAAATGTCATTAATTTTGTAGTAGGCCTTTGTGCACAAAGTGTGCTTTATACATTTTTTGAATTGAGCTTCAGTTAAGTTTTGTATTACTTGTGGAATTTTATTGTAGATGCGTATGCAGTGTCCCTAAATTATAATTATAAATAAAAAAACTGCTAACTTTTGTGAGTCCGAACATTGGAAAATAATCTTTATTTTTATTTCTAGTTTGCTTATTGTGGCGGCTATGAATGGTTTTGAAGCTACTGATATTTTTTCTCACATACATTATGTTTTCATAGATATATTGACTTGCAACTATTGTGGTGTTGTTTTTTTTGAATAAATCTCTCAGAGACTATTACCTAGCTTATAAATAAATTAAGTCGCTCTCTTCTGCAAAATGAAGATGTCTCAATGTCAGCAGCCCATCCCCATAGTAGTATGCCGTAGGACATAATGCTATGGAAATAACTAAAAAATACAAGCCTAGCAGATGCAACTTCAGTCAATTCCCTGATTCTTTTAACTGAATATGCTGCGGAGCTAAGTCTATGTGCTAATTTTACAATATGGGGACCCTACTGTAGTTTGACATAAATAGTGATGACGAGAAATACAGTTTCATCTACTACTTTTAGTTTGTCTTTCCCCAATACAATCTTTCTCTCAAGTTGCCTTACATTAGGTAAAGGGAATTTTATGCACTTTGTCTTTTTTGAATTCAGTAGCAATTATTGGCAGTAAAACAGCTTAATACTCGCGAGAGCGCATTATTTTTTCCTGTAAGTCATTTTCTTGTCTCCTAATTTAAAAAATTAGTGACATGTCATCTGCAAATAATACTATCTCTGACATGTTTTGTTCCATGAATGGCAAATCATTTACATACATGAAGAAAAGGAACGGACCCAGAATAGCTCCCTGTGGGACTTCCATCTTCGTCTGAGAACCCGACGATTTTGTCCTATTAATGTCAGCTTTTTGAACCCTCCCTTCTTAATACGATCTCATGAGCTTAGAGCTATTGCCTTTTATGCCGTAGTTAGCTTTAAGAGCAATGCTTTGTGGTCTACACAGTCAAATGCCTTAGACAGGTCACAAAAAATACCTATAACGTCTCTACGATCTTCCCACGCATTAAAATATGTTTAACTAACATTACTCCAGCATCTGTTGTCGACCGCCCTTTTGTAAATCCAAACTGCTGGCTATGGAGAATTTGATGCGCATTGAAGTGCGCCAGCAACTGACCCAATATAATATTCTCAAATATTTTACTTAAAACGGGTAGAACTGAGACTGGTCTGAAATTTGTGGGGTCACCCCTATCGCCGCTTTTAGATAAAGGTACTAACCTGCTGTGTTTCATGAGATCAGGGAAAGTACTCTCATCTACTCAATTATTGAAGATTTTAGCTAAATGAGGGGCAAGTTCGTCTATTACCGAGCTAATAAATTTTACTGAAATGCCCCCGAGATCCTCGGATTTTTTCAAATTCAACAACTTAAATGCTTCAATTATGCCATAGGGCTCAATATATGCGAATGAGAAATCTTGATTGCACTTAGGAACATTGTCTTTTAAAAATGATGCGTCAAACTCTGGAGACGAGTCTAAAGAAGCCGTAGTAACAATTGGAACATTTGTAAAGAACTGTTCAAATGCGGCCGCGTTGTCATAGTTAGAAGTTATAAGTTTATCTTTAATCTTAAGTAAAAAGCTACGGTCTCCTGATTTTGTTTGTGCTGCTTCTCTATTTATGATATTCCAAATTGTTTTAGTTTTATTCGACGATGAAAGAATCTTCGTTTTAATGTGTCCGCACTTAGCTTTATGGCAGACGGCCCTAAATTTTTTAGAATATAATTTTACATTTTGAATAAAATAAAATGTTTTTTTGCCGTAAGTGTGCATAAAGTGTATCCCTACTTTTATGGATTCCTTTTGTTGCCCATTCACGAAAACCTACTTTACTATAGCTATTTGTAAGTTAATGTATTTTAAAATTATTTTCAAAACTATCTGATAGTTTTTTTAATAAGTCCGTATTGTGATCATTCGCTTTTTGAGTATTATTTTGAGTAGGTACTGTACACTTCTTCAAAATTTCGCAACCGCAGAAAGACGATATCAAGGCAAGTTGCAGTAGTTTCAGTTATTCTTTAGGGCTCCGTGAAGATTTTGACTAAATTGAATGATTTAAAAATTATTATTAATTTAGTATGTAACGGGGAGTCCACCAGCAAGTGTATATTGAAGTCACCGAAACAACTTTGTTTCGTTGCATTTGTTTGCGTTTCGCGTTGATTGGTTGTGTTTTGTTTGTTCCTCACTTCACGTCACTCAGTCAAACAACCAACATTCAAGATCAAGTTTGCACAAACTTAACATTCATTTCATTCATGCACATTGATAAAAATGCGTTTAGATAAAATAAGTGAATTTTATGGATGCATTTGTTAAAAACTGGGGTGCATTTGATGTCAACGTCCCAAAAAGGACGGCTTTGCCAATGGGACGAAAATAGGACGGTTCCAATTTAAAAAGGACGCAAATCGTCCCTTTTAGGAAGATCTGGCAACGCTATGAATGAATGAACACCGGAGGCGGAGAAATGAGAAAGGGTTGTTAGTAGTGAAAATTTGTAGCATCTGCGTGATAATATTGCCATAAATAATGTTTTCAAAGCGAGCGAGCCGCTTGCCGCGCCGCACAGTGGTCTAAGATTTGGCCTCCATACTCATAGGAAATTCTTTATTCTTAATGTCTGGAATAATTATAAAAAAATATGTAATGTCTCTGGTATACCTCCCTTTATGTCAAATTAAAACATGGAGTGGATTAGTTGCTCCACAAGTGAGAAAAAAAATGTTGATTATTTTTTTGTATGGGAGAAAACACTTAAAGTACATTATTTCGGAACTAATTACAACTGATGGGCTGGTGCTCACATGATCTATTATACATGGCATACTGAACATAATGTTATATAATTTATGCACTTTTCGGTGCAGCTTTGGAAGTAGTTATTTTTTGAAATTTTGAATTTTTTGTATCAGCTTTATCATTATAATCTTTGACATAATGAGATGCCAGCCGATCTCTTTGAGAGTGAAAATACCATAAAAATAATAGAAATGCAAATAATAACAAAAACAAAGTTTATAAGTTATTTTATTTTATTCTTTTGATACGGAAATTACAATATGGTTAATATAATAATTAATAATAGCTTGTTAAAAGTAAAAAAAATAAGGCAAAATACATCAATAACAATAAAACTGTCATTAGTCAACAGGCTGCTAATGATCTTTATTAACAATAATAGAGGTAATTTAAATATGTATAGATATACGAAATATTTGGGTAATCTCTTAGAATTAGAAACTATGTACTAATCACAAATATTTAGGTAATCTCTTAATTTAATGACATGATTCGTAATACCTATACAACATACTGCAATAAAAACACAAATATTACTATGATATATCTAATAAAAGACGTCAAGGACAAAATGAAAAAGTGAGTCTTAGCTTAGTCATCATCACAGTCCTCTTTATCCGAGTCCATCAATGATGCATTAACATCAACAAATTCTATGTTTTCTTTATCTATCACTGAATCGTCATTAATTAGAAGAAGTTTCATATCATCAGTCACGAGCGTTTTTTTACCTTTTCTTAACACAGGTCTTATGCTAGACAGGTAGGGATCTGACGACACAAGAAGACTATAAAATATGTCTTCGTTTGTCGCTTCCCGACAAAATTTGCGCGAATGATGTTCCCGGATTTTTCTAAAGTCTTTGTTTCTAGCTTCCGATGCCTCTTCTGATAATTTTCCAATGGGAATAACATTAAAGTGTTTGATGATTTCAGCACCATGCAGTAAAAGTTTGTGGACACTCGAAGGCATGTTATACCAGCCATAGAGCTCTACATACATTTCTGCAGTAAGCCGCGCAAAACTTTCAAACGCTTCAATGTTAATGGGTTCCCCACAGGCAGGTACACGCAAAATTGTACCAAATCTTTGGATCAAACCCGAATCCAAGCCTGTGATAGCTGCAGTTTTTTCTGGATTGCTAAAAAAAGTTCTGGCTGTGTTCCCGTCATTTGTGGTCCCCGAGCCTAGAACAAAAAATAATACTGCACTAGGAGAAGAGATATGGCTCAATCTTACTCGTTTTCGGGCAAAGGCCTGTGCCCCTCGGTAGGGACATTAAATATACTTTAATAGGTATCAAATTTATATTTATAATATAATAATCAACTTGAAGAAAAGAATCGTTATGAAATAATAATTTTAACTCACTTTGTTTTTTTGCCTCCAGGATGGCATTGTATGCAGGATAAAGTGACACTCCTTCTGCTATTGCACTAGCTCTCATAGTCAGATATTGCCACTTTGATAGCTTCAAAGAGGTCAAAATACCTAAAGCTTTATCTGCGGAATATATGGGCACTGCTTTCTTCGGCTTCAATAATTCCTTTAACTTTGTTGCCTCTTCAGGTTTCTCGATAACAAGTTTTATTATATCTGCTGCATCCTGGCTATCTGCTTTTAAACCTGTTGCGTAAGCAAGGCTTTCCGTACTATTTGTTAAGAGTTCTTGCACTCTCCTTCTCTTCTGTAGGGGGCTTAACTCCGAAAACGGTTTCCTTTCAATCATAATTGATGTTGAGGTACTTACACTGCACATATCTGGTTGGCAGGATGTTGATGCATCCTCATTTACACTGAAATGAGAACTGGAACATGGCTGTTTCTCTGCTGACAATAATGGTGTCATCTTTTCCTTCAAATTCTTAGGCCATATTATGTCTTTTCCCAACCATGTTTCAAACTTCTTGATAAATGTATGCCTCGCACGGCTAGACAAGATCCACTTTTGTTTCAAAGCGCATGTATATGTCTGGCAGAATTGTTTCAATTCTTTCTTTTCACTTTCTGATAAGTTAAACACATTCACAAAAACTTCAAATAATACACTGGGCTCTGAGAAACAACTGTTATTTGCAACAAACATGAAAATGTCCAAATTGGTTACAAATCCTTCCATTATAACGCGGAAATGAATAGAACGTATGAAGTATAGTAAGCGCTTACAAGTGCGAGAAACTACTGAATTAACCCATCTTAAATGTCCCTATATATATTGCAATTCCCTTTGTTTGTCATTAAGCTTGAAACTAAACCATTACTATAACGATCTGGTTAGTCATTCAATGTATTTTTTTTAACTTCATTATTATTCATAAAAGCCAAACACGGGCTATTAGCTAGCAATATCCCCAAAGTTATTACAACGGGCTATTAACTAACGACATCCCCAAAGTTATTGATGATGCACCTACATAAACACAAGTACCTAGTATTCATGTTTGCTGCATTCTACCTATGAACTACTCTCATTATGTCGAACATAAACGAATACGCTCATACTAAATATTCAAATTTTTTAAAGTTAACTACATCCAAAGCTGCACCGAAAAGTGCATGAATTATATGTCATTATGTTCAGCGTGCAAGGTACAATAGACCATGTGAGCACCAGCCCATCAGTTGTAATTAGTTCCGAAATAATGTACTTTAAGTGTTTTCTCCCTTACAAAAAAAATAATCAACATTTTTTTTCTCACTTGTGGAGCAACTAATCCACTCCATGTTTTAATATGACATATAAGGAGGTATACCGGAGACATTGCATATTTTTTTATAATTATTCCAGACATTATGTTCCTATAAGTATGGAGGAACAAATCCTAGACCACTGTGCGCCGGTTTGGTACGTATTTAGAAATTGCGGACCACAGAGTACATTATTAGTATTGATTGCGGACTTACTAATTTTTGTTAAATATCATTGTTTTATTTATGGCAATCAATATTCCTAATTAAGTCAATGAAGTTCAAGTTCTCAGAACACTTTTTGTTGTAAATTTTATGATTTACGAGAAAAACAAATTTAATAAAAATAATACCTATATGGATCGATTCCAAAATATCTTGAGTAGTACGCATCAAAAGATTCTGAGCTTCAGGAGAGAGAGAGAGAGAGAGAGTCATTCTCCTGAGATTGGTCATTCTTGGTCGTAATAGTGTAAGCTTAGGGTCGGAAGACAAAAAGAGTTTATGCAGTTTGTCCTCATTTGACGCATACCTGCTTACTTTTATGGAATGTCATATTCTCTATATTTTCTAAACTTATTGTTAATCGCTTCTGAAGCTTCTTCCGAAAGTTTTCCGATGGAAACTAACCCAAAAGGATCAATTATGTATGATCCATGTAGAAGTATCTTATGGACGCTAGCAGAAGCTCCGTACATAGTAATCGCATCTAATCAAATCAAACTGTTTGTCGAATGCATTATTCACCGTTGTTCACTGTTTGTCCGATGACATGATACATGGCATGTTTCGTCGAAAACACGCCTGATGGAAATGTCCATACAACGAAGAACTTTTCGTCGGAAGAACCGTTCATCGGTATCATTCGTTGCTCTGTGCATGACTTAACATGTTGATGATGGAATTTAATAATGGGAAACTTGAGAAGCAAGAAAGTAAAAATCAAGAGATTAGGAAATGTATCGTAAGTACCTTTAGTTACATCTACATATAAAAAATATGTTGGATTTTCATCGAAATTGTAACGAAAATTTCAAGACTATGTTAGATAATATAATATTTGTATAAATGCAAGAACTTTACACTTGATTAGAAAAATACAGAATTTAAACAATAGAATGAAAATGGTTTAGCAAATAATAAACCGTGAGGCAGGCAGGACCCCTGGGGGACGCAGGCTGCAACGGGGTGTTCCACCATCACTCGGAAATGGCAATTTTTCAGGAACGGCGATGATTTGGAGCGTTCTTTTTGGCGCTGGAGACGTCGACAATTTGTACAGCAACTCCTCGTGCCATACTCTATCAAACGTCAAAGTCAACTTCAAATTTATTGTAGATATTAACTGTAGATATTAACATATACTTAGCAAACGTAATTTTTTGCCTATTCTCTACATTGGACCACTGTACATAGGAGAAGAAGGGCTTAGAAACGCCCACAGATGAATTTTTTGATCTCTTTTAAAAATGCCTGTGCTTAACTAATACAAGTATTACAATATTAATTATTATAATTAATAAGCAGGATTAAATAATAAAAAAAATATTAACAGCAAGGACTGGGCTGAGCTAGATTAAACCCATACTGTCCCATCATTTAAGTAAGTAATCATGAATATTGTGACATCCCTTTTTCGACAAAGTCGCTTTAACATGCTTTTTAAATTGTTCAAATGGCAATTTCAAAATCTCCAGAGGTATCTTATTGTAGTAGAGAATGCACTGACTCTTGAAAGAATCGCTAACCTTCGCAAGTCTAAACCGGGGCTCAACTAGTTTGTGATTATTTCTTAGGTTAACATTACAGCTGTCGCTAAGTTTGGAAAAGTTGTAAGGCTCTTGCGTACATACATTACATTTTTGAAAATAAATGGACTAGCTACAGTTAGTATGTCAAATTCTTTATAAAGCTCTGTTATGGAGTCTGTTCCTTTTAAATCATAAATTGCTCAAATAACTCTTTTCAGTAAAATAAAAATAGCTTGCATATTCGCTGCTCTTCCCCACAACAAGATACCATAGGACATGACACTATGAAATTCACTAAAATATAGTAGCCTAGATGTAGCCACAACCGTGCTTTGTCTTATGTTCCTAACGGCGTAAGCCGCAGAACTTAATTCACCAGCTAATTTATCTATATAGGGTCCCCACTGCAATTTGCTATCAATGGTTAT
Source organism: Argyresthia goedartella (assembly GCA_949825045.1). Classification (NCBI taxonomy): domain Eukaryota; kingdom Metazoa; phylum Arthropoda; class Insecta; order Lepidoptera; family Argyresthiidae; genus Argyresthia; species Argyresthia goedartella. Next base: position 22,641,758 of record OX463814.1, on the reverse strand, counting down.
TCCAAGTAACTATGTACCATTTACTAATTCTAACATGTTGCTGTCTAACGTTAAACTAGTCTCAACTTGCCTGACATTTGGCCTCAACGCCTTCTCCATGTCCAGAAGAACTGCTACAGTGTATTCTTTCTTATTCAAACAAAGCTCATGTCATTCAGTATTTTGGTGACTTGAAGCGTCATAGAATGCTCCGGCCTGAAGCCAAACTTTTCCAGGTGTGGCTGGGTGCGGGGCAGTAGCTTCGACAGCAGGAGTAGTTTGTGTAACACTTATGTAAGTAGAGTTCGCGCCATGTTTCTTTGTGTCTGAGCGAGCTGCCACCTCTCTCTTTCTCTCACCCCACCATACACTTCACGAGAAAAAGAGGCCACACTTCGATAAGAGCCAAAGAAACTTGGTACAATCTTTATATTGGTTAAGAAATAAAACCACAAAAGGCTATGCAATATGATTCTTTAGATCTATATCATCTATCTCTATATCACTGATGATGTCTTTGTTCCTTTTGTAGGAGTTTTTCCAGATCTCGTAGAAGCAGACGGTGGCCTGGAAACGGTAGCAGACCAGGAGAGGAACCGACACATGAGTGATCAGCGTCCATGCCCACACACCGTAGAACTCCATCTAAGAGAGAGAGACAGAAAAGTTAGTTCACTCGTCGAAGACTTTACAGGTTAATTAGCTGACCATGGGGAATAAGAAATACATAAACGAGTGAGTTTGACGGCCTAGTATTAGGCGAGGCCCTAAAGAGAGGAGTCCATCTTTTGCACTTTTGGCCGATACATTACAAAGTGCTTTTCACGACTAGTGCGAGGAAATAAAATAAATTATACAGAAAATTCGCTCAGATTAAGATAAACGAAACTCCTTGCATGACGCAGGTTATATCGGTAAAAACCAACACGACATCAAAACATTTCTGGCCTGTTCAAATAGGCCAGTTTTTTTTTTTTAATACAGTTGCTCAAAAAGTGGCGTATTGCAGGGACGTATAGCGTTCGGGATGTGGGCTATTACATACTCGTGCTTTTTTACCTTTCCCGAACTCGTGCGTTCTCTTTCCCAACTGTCAAAATAATGTCTATTAAAAAGAAAAACCAACCATGAAGTTTTTACTAAAAAAATCATAGAAGTTTTTATGATTTATGCAAATACGTATATTTCTAAAAAGAAACTACTAATTTGTTTCAATATCAGATTTAATTATTTGATTGAATGAGTTAGGTTAGGTTTCATTTCATTTCATCTCATTAAATTTCATTTTCATTTCATATCAATAAAAAAAACTCTGAAGACTTGGCTGTATGGGCATAGTTCCCTTTGCCTACCAGAATTGGTGAAGAAAAAAAAACTCTGCTTATATTCTACGGTTGGCGCCATTTTTCAGAAATTTTCTTTGCGAGTTTAGTTGTTTGTTGCACAAAATGAGTAATTTCGACCCTAGTTTTTTTGAATTAACACCACCGGAACTCAGTTTAATTGCACAAAATGCTTAGGAGAACATTTTACCGGAAAAGTCAAAAAGTCGCTACATATCCACATACGACGAATTTATTGCGTGGAGAGAAGAGAAAAAAGCAAATAGTTTTTCAGAAAATGTTATGTTGGCATACTTCTCCGAACTCTCAGCAAAATTAAAACCTTCTACGATATGGTCGAGGTTTTCGATGATCAAAAGTATGCTGAAAATAAGGAACAACGTGGATATAAGTGAATACCCAAAATTAAATGCTTTCTTAAAACGACAATCAGACGGTTTTACAAGTAAAAAGTCGAAAATATTAACATCGAATGAAGTGAAAAGGTTTTTGAACGAAGCTCCCGATGATCGTTATCAGATCCAACTTCATCAACTAGCAAACGCCATTGTATGACAAATAGACATGAACAATCATACGAAATTAATAATAGTTAGTCTCAAACAGTAAATATGCAACCTAAAACTTCCCTAGTTAGTATAAAAAACTGTACCAATTTCAATGTATATGTGAATTACAACTTTTATAAGAAATAAATGTTAAGTTAGTTGAGTTTATTGTGTCTTTATTATTTTATTAAATTGCTTCATTTTTTCGCAGCTGTATTAAAAATAGTCGTTCAGTACACGTGCGGAACCGGAATAATGAAATATACTATTGTTGTCCTGGTCAACTATTCTACATTGTTTTGCGGCGGCCCCATTAATTACTGGCCATCTTTCGCCACATTTCCGAGCAGTGGAGTGAAAAGTTAAGTACCTAATCAGTAATCATATACAGAATGTAACAGAAAGTTGTAGTCATATTTTAAGGGGTTGTTAGGGACATTTTAAGGGCAACTTTTATTACATCGCCGATTTAAGCAGAAGATGTTTATTTTTCATTCTTCTAATTATCTATTATATGTGCCGTCGGCCGCCGTTTTGGCCCGGATGACCGCCCGGCTGGTTGGAAAATAACGGTCAAAAACATAAGCGTCTTTCCCACAACCAATACAAGTGGTCCATTTCGAACGGTCAGTGTGGTGAAATCGAAAACTATAAGAGATGGAAGTTTTTGTTGTTAAGAACCATGACATCGATAACTACATCATTCGATTTAAAAAAAAACGCAGATTTTGAAATAACAAATCATTCTGAATTATAAAATCATTCTAGTGTTGTTGATAAAGATAAAGGACAATGAGCAAAAATGAATGCACGGGTAAAGGTCGCTACCTATACCCGTACATTCATTTTACCCGCTGCCACTGATAAAATAAATTGAATGTTTATAGGCTGTTACTAGACGTACCTACTCAAAACACTTAACAAAACTCCGATATCCTAATTAGGTGAAAAGTTCTGGAGGCTTGAAAATATGTAAAAACAATACTATTTTTAGAAGAGAACCACACCCATTTTATGATATTGCTTTATTATATTTTTGAAAAGAAAACGGCTTTTGGCATTTTGGAGAGCGAGTAAGCCTGCTGGGTGTAAGCTACGCGCACGCACGTGCTCAGGTGGATGAAAGAAGGCAAGCTTTGACGTGGTCCGTTGTGATTGTTTAATTCAAAAGGAACACCGTTAACAGCTATTTCTTACACCTTACTTACCCTCAGTTGCTCGTCGTTTTTCTTTATGACAACTATCTCCTTTCCATATTCTCATTTGCGATTTTTATTAACAACTACTTTGGCTTACTTAACGGACTTTGATGGTGCTTTGTGAACTTTGTGAACTCATACTTCAGCGGCGTACATAACGGATTTGAAGCCTTTGTGTGTTGGACTTTGTTTGATAAGGTAAAAATCAAGATGGATCCTTGTGCGACATGCAACTTGTCGACGCGAAACAGGCGGCGTTTTCTCATAACACAATAATTCTTGGAAATAAACCAATTCTTGACTGGTTCTCGAGTGACTCCGTAAGTAACAAAAATATAACGCTCGTCGCGCCTCGGATTTTTGATTATTTTTAATCGTAAATCAATTAACTGTTTTCAGATTTTTCCCTTAATATATATGGTGTTCTCCGACCGGGTTCGGTCACGGCGACTGTAACTGCTGGGGAAGGCGTTTTTCGTGTGCCCTCATATGGCTTGCGTAGCCTATTTTATTAGAAAAAGTGCGATTGCACTGGCCACACGTCAGCACGCCATTTTGGTGCGTGTACTGTATTGCGGCAGGTGTTCTGCCTCGTAGTTTGTCTCGCTTGGCATCAAGAGTAGCTCTTCGTTGGGCCTCGAAATCGAAGATCTTTGTGTGCACCGTATGTCGCCACTTTGCCTTGTCTTCCGTGAGTTCCTCCCACGTGGAGTGGTCGATACCGCAACTCTTCATATGTCGCTTCTGCACGTCTTTGAACCTCAAGAACTGACCGCCTTGCTTGCGTTTTCCGTTCTGTAGTTCACAGTATAAGAGACGTTTTGCAAGTCGTTCCTCTGGCATCCGTCGCACGTGGCCACACCATCGCAGTTGACGCCTCATCAAGTAAGCTTCGACCCCACCAACATTAGAACGTCGTAATATCTCTGTATTCCTGATACGGTCAGACCACTTGACGTTCAAAATGTTTCGAATACATCTTAGATGGAATCTGTCTAAAGCGCTGATATGTTTACGGTATGGACACCAGGTCTCGGCGGAATAGAGAAGGTTCGGAAGAACTATGGCCATATAGACGGAGACTTTGGTGGATAGCTTGATGTCATGCGATCGGAAGACTTTGCGCTCCAACCTCCCAAAAGCTGCAGCAGCAGCGCTAATTCTTCCATTCAATTCTGGATCAAGATCGTATTTCGACGATACAGTGCTCCCAAGGTATTTGAACTTATCGACCTGCTTCAGTGAGTCTGCGCCAAGCTTTATATCGAGGGTCGAGTTGTCGACTCTTTGAGTGTCCATCGCCATGACCTCCGTCTTGCTGACACTGATTTTGAGCCCATATTTGCGGCATACCTCGTCGAAAGCCGTGATCCACTGTTGTAGTCCCTCCACAGAATCTGACACAAAGCAAAGATCGTCGGCGTACATAATCTCTCTAATTGTATCGCAGGATGTCTTAGTGCATGCTTTTAGTCGAGCGAGGTTAAATAGCTTTCCGTCTGTTCTAATGCGGATATGAATACCAGATGTCGATTCGTCAATTGATTCTCTTACGACTGCAGCAAAGTAGAGAGCAAACAAAGTCGGTGCCAGTACGCAACCTTGCTTTACTCCACAGGTAACGGAGAAAAACTCGGATTGCTCACCATTAAAGCTGACACAACACTTCATATCATCGTGCAGTAGTCGTATAATCCGTACGAATTTTTCAGGGCAGCCCAGCTTTGCCAGTAGAATCCAGAGATCTTCACGTGGTACACAGTCAAAAGCCTTCTCTAGATCAATGAAGCAGAGAAACAGAGGTTGTCCTTGTTCTCGACTTTTCTCCTGAAGTTGGCGTACAGAAAAGATAGCTTCACACGTGCCTCTCTCCGGGCGGAAGCCAAACTGGGTTTCTGGCAAGTAAGATTCAGAAACAGGGATGAGGCGGTTAAGCAGGACACGAGCAAATGTTTTCCCTGCAGAAGATAGCAAAGATATTCCTCGGTAAGCATTACAGTCGGAACGGTCACCCTTGTTCTTGTATAGGGCGCAGATACGCGAGGCGATGAAGTCATCTGGGATCCTTTCCTCGTTCCACATCTGTACAAACAGCTTCCAGAGTATTTTATGAAGTTCTGCAGTGCCATATTTTAGTAGTTCAGCCGGGATGTTGTCAAGGCCCACCGCCTTATTATTCTTTTGCTGATTTACAGCGTCGATCACTTCAGTAAGGGTTGGCGGTTCTTCTAACTTAGGCATTGCATCAAGGCTTGTAGTACCCCGGATATGTTCCAGATCTGCTGAACGATCTACGTTGAGTAGGTTGTTGAAGTGTTCAGCCCAGCGTTGGAGAACCTCGTCCTTAGACGTTAATCTCTGCGAGCCATCGAGAGATCGTAATGGCACATTTACATGTTGAGTAGTGCCAATTAGATTCCGGACTTCACTGTAAAAGGCGCCAAGTTGTTTACAGTCAGCAAGCAGTTGTATATGGCGCGCTTTATCTTTCCACCATTTGTCCTTAGTCTCTCGTGTAAGTTTCCTCAGTTCTCTGGTGCTAACTTTTATTTGGTCTTGTAGGTTCAAGTTGCCACTCTGCTCTTGAGTACGCAAAAGTTTCCGGTGTTTTTCTATAGCTTCTACCAAAGCCTGGTTATTGTCATCGAACCAGTCCTCGCGAACAAGTTTCCTGAGTCCCAGCGTTTCGGTAGCAGCTTCTTTAAGATCGGAGCTCAAAGACTTCCAGGCCTCTTCTAAATCTTGATCGCTAGTGTTACGTGTAGCCAGCCTGTTGTTCAGAGCAATCCCAAAGGCGGCTCTTGTCTCTAGACTGACATTAGTTGTCTTTCCACGGCGATAAGGTGGGTGGAGACGCAGTTTCATCTTGATAACAACCAACCTGTGGTCAGTCCAGCAGTTAGCGCCTCTCATGACTCGAGTGATTTGCACTTGAGATTGGTCTTTTTGGCGTACCAGAGCATAGTCAATCAGGTGCCAGTGTTTAGACCTTGGATGCATCCATGTCGTTTTGTATTTAGCTGGCAATCTGAAGCAGGTGTTGGTAATAGCCAACTCATACTGAGCACACAAACTTAGCAGAAGATTTCCGTTGCTATTCATGGTGCCTACGCCATGTCTTCCGAGCACCTTGGGCCACGCTTCATGATCTCGTCCAACGCGTGCGTTAAAATCGCCAAGGACAAGCACCTGCTCTCTTTGGGGGATCTTCACTACAGCATCGGAAAGTTCCTTGTAGAATTTATCCTTCGTTTCGTCGTCTTTATCCAAAGTTGGGGAATAAACGCTGAGGATGTTCAGATGATTATCGTTGTCCAGGTGTATTCGCAATGAAATGACACGATCTGAGATGTTAACAGGACACTCATTCAACCTTTGCACTATCTCGTTCTTAATTGCGAAACCAACACCAGATCGACGGGGTTCTGATGCTGCGTTTCCTTTCCAGAAGAATGTATAGCCGCCTCCATGCTCTACTATTTTGCCCTCTTCCGCTAGATGGGTCTCACTAAGTGCGGCTATATCGATATTGTACCGTCGTAATTCTCGGGCAACGATAGCAGTTTTCCGCTCCGGGCATAGGTTGGTGTCACGATCGAGTAGAGTTCGTACATTCCAAGCGGCAAAAGTCAATGGTTGGATTTTCGTAACTTTATTCTTGTTTCGACCGCGAGTCTGGGATGCACAGGCAGCCGCGGTTGCTACCTCCCATTTGGGTTGGGATAAACATTTGTTTGGGGCACCTTTTCTAGCCCCCTCCACGGCTGGGCGTGGGAAGCAGTGTTTCCCTGAATAAGGCTGCTTCGTCGCACAGAGTGCTGCCGAATCTACGAAGTTATCCCTTGTTCTACGCAGAAGCGACCACTCTCTCTGAGCCGCCTGTGTGCAAGATAAGCCAAAGCCCGGCTTACATCGATACCGAACCTCTCTGCCTCTCATTGTCGCCACAGGGCTTGATGTAAGTCAGTGTCCGTTATATTTGCTGAAACAGTCAAGTGCGCAGGATATATTTAGGTGCATAAACGGGCGCGCATATGCAGATGCACCCTCTCGTCCTCGTCCTCCTTGGACCAATGGAACGAAGAATCGATACGATTGGAGGAGAATTTGGATGCAGTGTATGGCCGCTAGTTGCCTTGTCCTCTACTGACGCCCTCGGCATTACACGCTGCCTTGCTGACTCGCCGAATCCGCCAAGCCACTGTTGCTTATCAGTAGTCGGGCTGCCTTCGGCGCCGAGCCAGTCTTCAGGCGCTATGCGGGAGGATTCCGCCCCCTTTCGGTCTGTGACCTGTCCGCCTAAAAGTATCCAGATCCATCGCCTCTTCCGCCAGCATTATATAATACATCCCCTTCATAATACCCCTCTGCGCCAAATTTTACACACGTTTCCAGGACATCTTGATCATCTCTTTCAGCGACTAAAACCGAGAAGTGTCGAGCGGTAATTAAAGTCGTAGAAATGGTACTGTACCTACGTACGTTTTATCTGTAAGATCAGTTATTCTTTATATAAATGGTTACTTCCGATTTACCGTTTTGATGTTTTTATAGTTTCGGCGCTTGACTGCCCCCGCCCGAAAGACCTGCCGCCGACGTGTGCGAACTGCGGTGGCTCGCACAAGAAGAACAATATGACGTTTCCCATGCACCGCCGAAACATGAAGGCTGGCACGCGGCAACGCGCCTGGGCCCAAGTGGATGCAGCCTCCCCCTCCGCCCCGTCCTGATCTGCAGGAAAAAACGCCGCCCGCCTCGCTCATGGCGGAGGTAAACGATGGAATCCATAAGCGGAAGAGGAACCGGGGAGGCAAGGAGAAGAATAAGGCGATGGCTCCACCTGCCGCCGGCACGGCAGCGGCTACTCTTACCGTCAACGAGACTGCGGCCGCCGCTTGCGCCGCCACTCCAGCTGCGGTGATAGGGCAGCAGGACTTAGGGCTACTCACCGCCCTCCTCAGCGACTCCATTGCCCTGGCCAGACTCACCGCTCTGCTCCGCAATGCATGAGCCGCTCAGGGTCGTCCATTAGAACGCGCAGTCACTGACAGGGATGAAGCGGCTGCTTCATCCCTGTTACTGAGGCACTATCGCGTCGTTGTAATGCTTATCAGCGAGACATGCCTTGCCGGAAGCGACAAGCTGTCACTGCCCCGCTGCTTCGTCTACCGCAAGGACGAGAGGTCCACCAGCGGCCGAGCCTTTTGTTGCTTGGTAGTCATCGTCGGCAGGAAGATCGTCCACCAGCTCGTTGACGCCCGAGTATATATCCTTGTAAGCTATGGGCGTTGAACTCCACGCCATGTACTATATCCCCGGTTCCACGATCTGCACCTCCGAGCTACAGGGGCATTCCAGTCCATCGCAGCATTCGAGAGACACATGCGAGAGTACTTTGCCGCGCCGATAGCTGGATAAGAGGACCCCATCGTCGTCACGCCCGGCCAGACCATGTGTGTATTTTGACGTGCCCAGCTCAGGAAAGCCACGGGCACAGAGCGCATATCCAACACACTGTGCTGGATGTACAGCGCTGTGTTGAACACAGCGCTGTGATATTTCCCACCACGTACCGTGGCGGCCGTTACGCGCCTGTTGAATGGTATCTTTTGCACGGGCTTCTTCCCAACCCAGTGCAAGGAGGGCTTGGTCATCATGTTGCCCAAGCCGGGCAAGGACACCAAGCTGCCTGAGAGCTATCGGCCGATCACTCTATTGAGTACCATCTCAAAGGTGTTTGAGAAACTCCTGCTAGCAAAGTTACTGCCCCACATCCAGCCGCACCCGGAACAGTTCGGGCTTTGTAAATCTGGTAAAGCCACAGACATACTGGTCTGTTGGTAAAGCCTTTTGTAATAACATGTAGTGATGGTTATATTATTAACTTAAAGGACCGTTTGTTGCGAGAAAATCTGATGCAAAGAACATGCGTGAGTTGTTGTCCCGACGATCAGGGTTTCCGCTGTCTTTCAAACAGGAGGATGTTTTTATGCTTGATAGAGGTTTCCGCGATTATTTGCTATTGATCGAATATTGGGGATACGGACCACTCATGCAACCCTACAAAACACGCCACGGAAACTCAACTTTCAACTACCCAAGCAAACAAATCCATGCTTGTAAATGGTCGTTTTAAGAGGGATTTTAAGTTATTTCGGAAAACCTGTTTCTACAGGGCACTTCCTGGTATTATTCAACGTTTTAGAATAGCAGCAGCACTGTTGAATGCCTTTGAAGACGCATTGTGAAGAAAATTGTCGATGAAATAAATATAAGAATAAATGTTCCAAATAACCTTGCTGAATTTGAAATTGCTTAGCCAGAGAACCAGGACCTATTTTCAACAACAATGATGTTAATACTGGGTATCTCCTAAGAGGTCGCATTTAATCAAGGCATATTATGCCAACACACGCCAATATTATGTCTATATAATAGTAGACCCAGCGTGCGCTGGTAGGCAAAGCGCTACAGACAAGTACAGTAGTGATATTGTACTTGTATTACTGGCAAACGAACCTTAGTTTGCTGTGCCCATGTAATGTTTGCAAAAGGAACTTTGCAATTAACTGACCCTTTTTTAGACGATATTGTCAGAGAGTGCGCTGATATAGATGATGAAATAAATGTTGAATAAGAAAGCTATTTAGTTTTATTGACTCAAGCCTTAACACTTAACCGTTCACTAGGCAAGCGACACAATTACGACACGGCGCTCCGTGCGAGATATTCACACACACAGCCAGAATAGCATTTTTGGGTAGGTAATATAGGTTAACGTTTTTTTTCAAATCGGCGGGGTCGATTCCCGGCTAAGAAAATACTTTGAAAATAAATAAGTATGATGCAGCTTTGCTTTTTAGCAAAATCGTTCCAAATAAAAACAACTTCTATATCTTATGGTTTCCGATTTCACCCAACTGACCGTTCGAAATGGGCCACCCACAGATATCTCAACATAGGAAATAGGGCGTTCAGCCTATTTTGTATACAAACCGATTGTCGCAAGCTGAATTCACGCACATAACGTATCATTAAATAAACACAACTGACACGCACACATACACACCACTCACACATTTATCCCTGCTCTCGTATTACACAGGCAAAGCAGTTACGTGGCTGTATATGTGCGCATGAGGCGCACATTGTTTCATAAAGCACGCACACAGCACACGCAGCGTCATGGACATTAAATTTATTTCCTCTCCTGTCTCTCTCGCTAGTAGGTAACGCTAATGAGTATGAGAGAGACGGAATATGGATGCGACTCAATAGCATTACTTCCTCGGAATATTTCGTTAATCTTGTTGTTTTATTGAAGAAATATTGTATTTTCAGTATTTACCTGTGAAATGTTATACCCTTGTTATGGAAATTTGTCGAATCACTGCGATTTTCACATAGGACAACTCGCACAGGCCGGCATTATAGAAAATAAAGCTAAGTTTTCTAAGGCGATCGGCGCGTGCACTCGGGAATTCTAGCTGAGAGCCAGTGTTGCCAACCCCATTCTAGACTAAAACTGCTTTTCTACTGCTAATCAGCTTTTCTTATTTTGTATTATTTAATGGCAGTAATCAATAAAACAACATAATTAGTAATAAAATCAACTTTAAATCTTAAAAAAATTACATTATGTCTACTAGACTTCGTTTTCAATTTGCACATCCTCCTCATTTTCAGTTTCATTTTTGTTCTTGAAATCGTACATATTTTAATTGAATCTCTTTAAATGCTTATTGTTAGCATGAAACTCGAAACAATTTCTATATTCTGATTTCGTATGTAAGGTGCCTTTATGGTGGTGGTAGCCAGTTTATTCCTAGTTTGGTTTTCATAAGTTTTTTTTAATTTATTTATTTATTTATCCACTAACGCCACCTGTGCAATTACGCAAACCGTGCCATAGACGTTGCTAAAAACCGAGTTGTACGGGTTACGCAGCGAATAAAATAGATGACGTAGTATTATATAGAAAAACTGTAGATTTGGAGGTCTGAACTAAAAACTGTGACGATATGGACATAACTGTAAATCTACAGTTAAAACTGTAGAGTTGGCTACACTGCTGAGAGCAAATGAATGCACTGTACGCACACTAGGCATACAACGGTCAGCCGTTACGCGGCGGCTTGCCCTCTCTCTAACATTCAATGATCTGTGGGGCCACCCAACCTTTATACCAAACTGTCCTAACCAGAAGATATCGAGAACACAGATGTTTAGGGCTGTTATTAGGCTATGTTTCCCAAGGAGTACGAGGTCAGGACCCA